>JAZHRO010000073.1:103198125-104697500 GCA_037157565.1 Thalassia testudinum | reverse complement strand
GGCCCTTAGATTGGCCAAGAAGAGGGGCTCTTTGGATAGATGGATCCAAAAGGGAATAGCCCCAGTGAGAAGGATGTGGGCTCAAGGAACCAATGTGGAGTTGCAAATCCGCCTAATTTGGCAGGAAAGAAAGGGCAATCCGGTCTTCCAGAGTGTGAACCTGCGGTGAGTAGCCTGGTGATGACTCAGACCACGAGGTATGGGAAGCGGAGAAAATCTCGTCAGAAGTCTGGTCAGGAGAAGGTACGGGAATAGGAAGGGATTGGGGAACGTCACAATTTGTGTTGGTCAGGCATCGTTAGGTAATTCGCAGCAGTCTGAATCGGTCCCAATTAGTCCGATGTATGCACTGACGGTTATGTTCTCATCAGACGTGTCATCCTTGATGTAATCGCTATCAGCATGAGAGTAAGGTGCTGCAGCAGGATTAACCTGAAATCCCGATGGAATACTCGGAGCTTGCAGAATTTGATGAACCTGTCCTTGAGAAGGTTGTACCTATGGTTGCGGATCACAGGGTACGAAGTTTTGCGGGTTTGGAACAGGTTTGGCGGGAAGAGTGCCCTGAGATCGAATCACCGTGCTTAGTTGACTGATCCCAGCATTCTGCTGCGCTAAATGGTGCTGAAGAGAGGTCATGTTCTCTTTATGGCGCTTTGACATTTCCATCATCAATCGCATCAATTTATCAAGAGGCTTTGATGCGTGCTTGGTTTGCGGTACGCAAGGGCCTGATGGCGAATTTGCCATAGGATTAGACTGGGCCCTTGGGATGACGGGTGCGGACGATCGCATTGATCCATCAGTGGGGTTTTGGTGCTGCGGGTTGTTGGACCATGAGACATTCGGATGATTACACCACCCTGGGTTATACGTGGCAGAAAACGGGTTGTTCCCCAGGGTGCAGGCATCTTCTATTCTAGAAGACGCGTCCACATGTAAATATGCGTCTGAGCACACGAAGGGTTGGTCCTCCGTGTTGAAATACTGGCTAGCAAAAGCCAGTTCCACATGACTTACTGAGTCACTTGGCGTGACACTCGCTAAGGAAGGTCTTGTAGGGTTTCTTGGGATAAGCCTGGTGTTAGGAGAATTGGAATTGTGACGAAGTGGTGAGGTGGGGGTGTGTGCCATGTTTGTGGAGGAGGAGGACTATTCGGCTCTTTTTCTAAATTTAGCAGTCAATTCAAACAGTTCAGGATTTTGTGACCTCCTCCCAAACATGCACTATCGCAGGAAGAGTTGGGGAGATAAGAAGGGAAAAGTGATGAGAGAAATGACGCCGCAAAGGTACACTTGATTACAAATCAATACAGTCAAGTTCCTAACCTCTATAGTGTGCCCTTAGACCTAAAGATCTAAGTTACCTACTATCACGAACTACAGAACCAAATGCGAGCACCGCGGAACCACTGGGCCAGATTGAAAGGCCGTTTACCCCAGTCTTAGATACCCAATAGCACGCGAGAACTTTCACCAGTACGTAGCCACTACACGCAGGTAGTTAGACCTCCAATCCTTAAGAAGGGTCAAGTTACTACCAATTTTAGTTAGAGGCTTAGGGTCAAGTGCTTTTGGAATGTGAAGGGCGTTGTTTACGGGTAATGCCCAAGTGATTGATTTTTCAGGTGTGTAAAACAAGCATGCAAAGGGGAAATCTCCCCGAATTAAAGTTTTTAATTGGTGAATGGCTTTTAGAGTTCATCCTTAAGTAGTATGAATTTTAGGATTTTGCTGAATTACCAATTCAACAAATCTCCGTGTTTTTGCAAAAATACAGGTTTTCTTTCTAAGCCCAAGAAACCATTCTTCAATATCAGTTAGTTAATGCATGCTAAAATGCAATGGGCTACCCTAAATGGAGATTTCTATGTGTGGATGCACGAATCAGTTTTATATCAATGTGAAAGGGAGCCAAGGCACTTCAATTCAAGTACTCCCAATCATCAGAAATGATTTCCACACACAAGGCTTCAACCAAAAGATAAAGAAAATCAAATTGTTGGGGTTGAAGTATTCGGGATCGAATCTCAGGCATGTTGAAAAGTCGCGGTGGGGTTGGAATTAACTCAATTCCAAGTCTCCCTACCAAAAATGTGATCCCGAATTGAAAATAAGTGAGGCAAACGAGGGGTGCAATCAATCTTTTTATTTGCCTCAAAGAATACTTCCCATGGCAAAAAATCCAAGAATCAAGATTCTCGTATTTTCGCTATGCGAAGTAAGGCGGGAAATCCTGGGGTGGTGGGAGTGAAGACAATCAATCAAAAAAGTGAATTTTAATCCACTTGCCCCAAGAGATCCCAAAAAGTTTTTCTAGTTTTTTAGTTTTTTGATTTTTTTTTTATTAAGGTGACAAGTAACCCTAGTTTGCTAAGAAAAGAAAACCTACTTGTTCGGCAACGTGTGCGAAGCTCCAATGCGGTGTCGGCGTCTTCACACTCTCATTCCCGCCTTGGATCTACCCTCGCTCCCGACTTCGTCTGCTTGTATTCTCCTTGCAACCAGGTTCACCTACACACCAAAAACAAAAATACCCGTGAAGAGAGAAGAGAAAAATTGAAAGGAATTGAATAGAAACTTACTTGAAGGCGCACTTCCCCGGCAACGACGCCAGAAAAGGATGATCGGTCGGCCCGGAAAGGTTGTTAATATGATGATTTTATCGTTGAAATGTATATAGTGGTTAACCTAATTCGGACCTAACCATCTCTTTACAAAATTTTTAAAATGGCCTAATTGATTTTATCTTGTCACTTTTAGGCCCAGGGTCGAACTCAGGGAAGTGGGGTTCAAGTCGAATTTCTATGTTTTCCTTAAAATGCGTCTCTTCCGTTCGTTTATTATGTTTTTGGTATTTTTCTTTTCTGGTAATCCTTGTTCTTGAGGCACACCCTCAAAATTGTGTCCTTGGCTTTTAGCCAAAACAGAGTTCCAAAACACGCCTTGCTACTCGCAAGACGGGGTACCTGCAAATCAAAGATTATCTTTTCTCTTTTATATTTTTTATCTTTTTACTAAGAAGAAAGCTAACAGCCAGAAAGTAAATATAGTATCTATAGATATATATATTTATATGTAGTATATATATAAAGGGGTGGGGGTGGAGGTGGCGATGGAGTGTAGCACCGTGTCGGGTCGGTCGTCGTCTAGAGAGACGCAACCAACACGACTATGTGCCGCGTGGAGTGAGGATGGATGATGGAAGATGTATATGTCCACGCTTTTTGTACATGTGTATCGGGGAATATCAGCAACTGTTGCAGATATTCCCGCGATATAGTGTATAGTAAATAACGTGAAAATATATGTACATATGTATGTATATAAGTAAATATATCTATATATATATATAAATGTATAGGTATATATGTATAGATATATATAGGTGTAGATGTATGTATATATATATATGTATGTTTATATGTATATAGCTATGTATATATTTATATAAGTATATATATATAATACTATATAGATGTATATATATATATATATATATAGATATGTATATATATATATATATATATAAGTAGATGTATAAGTATATAGATATATATATAAGTAGATATATATATATATTATATATATATGTATATATATTATATATATATGTATGTATACATAACTATATAGATATACTATGTATATAAGTATATATATATATATAGATATAGATATATGTATGTATATATATTTATGGATGTATATATATGTTACTATTTATAACTATACTTATAGTGTAAGTGTGTGTGTGTGTGCGTAAGTGTGAGTGTAGGTGTGTGTACGTTGGTGAAGGTGTGTGTGTGTGTTGGTGTAGTGTGTGCTGTGAGTAAAAAAAAGAGAGAGAAAGAGAGAGCGGGAGAGAGAGCTGAGAGAGCGGAGCGAGGAGGACGCAAAAGGGACGAGTTAAGTCGTCGGTGGATGGCGGCAGACGTCTGGAGCCACGTCGTCAGTAGGCGGAGGCAGACCTTTGGAAATGGCGTCTGCAGATGGAGGTGATGCGTCGGCAGGCCAAGTGCAAGTGCGAAGAGCGGGCGATGGCGTGGAGGAGAGAACGTGGAGGAAGGTCTGCGGCGGTCGCGGAGGGGTGCGGAGGTTGGCAGGGGATGGCGAGAGGGCTTAGCCGACCGCTGTAGTGCGCGCAGCGGCCGGTTAAGGGTGCAACGGCGGAGGCGACAGAATGGAGAACGAGTGGAGCGGGCCCTGCAGGCGTGCGCGGAGGTGGAGAGCAGCTGCGGGGAAGGTTGCGGAGAAGGATGGGGCAGCTGCTATTGCTGCTGCTGCCGCCGCTTGGCTCCTGCTGCCGCGGCTTCAAGCTTCGGAGCTTGAAGCGGTAGCAATGGCGTGAGACAAAAAAAATGAAACGAAGGAAGACACCACGCCCACCGGCTCGTTGAAGAGCTGGGCGGTGGTGTTCCCACTGTGGTGGTGTGCACCACAGTGGGTTCTCCTGCTCACCGGGTGCCTCCTCGAAGGAGGGCCGACGTATGGGAGGGGAGAACGGTGGAGAGGAAGGTGGTCTGCGGGTTGGCGTTCTGCATCAGCCGTGTTATCGCGAGGAAGAAGCTGCAGCTTCTTATAGAGGAGGAGAGCATGGCGGGGAGTGCATGGCCGCAGCAGGGAGAGGGCGCGGGAATGGCAGCTGCAGGGAGTGGCGTTGGCAGGGAATGGCATTGCATGCAGCCACGGGAAGAGGAGTGCAGAGAGGTGCATGCAGCCGTGAGGAGAGAAGAAAAAGAAATAGAAATCAAGTGGAAAAATAAAAAAGAGGTGGATTTTGCAAGGAGGCACTTGAAGAAAAGTGTAAATATGCAAGCCATTGTTTTATTCTCTTCTTCTCTCAATTAAATGCATGGATGCAAGTGTTTTTACAAATGCAACTATAGAATCATAATATACATAATAAATGCTAGAAAATAGCACAAGAAGGCATTATTACAGGCGTGTTTTGAGGTACAAACAGTCATCCTCGATGCAATCGCAATCAAAGTTCTTGGCTGCCTTGAAGATGTTAAGCTTGAGCTTTTCAGATCCAACGACAACCTCAATACAGCCCAACTCGCAATCGATATGGGCGCAGGCTGTGGCCAAGAAAGGTCGACCAAGGATGATCGGACAATCAGAAAGTGAGCTAGGAACTTCCATATCTACAACAAGAAAGTCAACAGGAAAACAGAGACTGTTGACCCTAACCACCACATCTTCCACCACACCCTTCGGAATTTTGACAGAATGGTCTGCCAACTGTAATGTGACAGGGGTGGGTTTCAGATTTCCCAAGGAAAATTTTTCGAGCATGATGGTTGGTATAAGATTGATGGAAGATCCTAGATCAAGCAGGGCACGGTTAAAATTGTGGCCTTGGATGCTACAGGAAATAAGCGGTGTACCTGGATCTTTCTGCTTCGATGGTAGGTTTGACAATATAGCACAACTCGCATGAGGCAAGAGAACCACCAAATTCTTAGTTTTCTTTGACTGTCGCCTGGGTGTTGTGTAGTCTTTGAAAAATCGGGCGACAGTAGGTATGTGATCAATAGCCTTAAGCAGGGGTACCTTGATTTCAACATCCCTGAACAAATTACACAGGTTATCAAAGGCCTGCATATCCTTCTTCTTGCCTTTTGGCTCCCTCAGTAGAGCCTCAGGGAATGGGACTGATTCTGGCACCACTTTGGGTGTATCGTCCTCTCGCAAATGCAGTGCGCATCCCGAATGAGAGGGCGACGAAGAAGACGGGCCAGGATCAGGTTGAGGCGGATCGACGATCTGCTTACCGCTCCTCGTAGTGATCGCACTAGACGTTGAAGGTCCAGTGGGATCATAAGGCGGAGGAGGGTTCGCAATGGGGACATAAGAGTGAGGTGCTGCAGCGGGATTAGCCTGAAATCTCGGTGGAATGCTTGGAGCTTGCAGAATCTGATGAACCTGCCCCTGAGAAGGTCGTACCTGTGGTTGAGGACCACGGGGTACGAAATTTCGCGGGTGTGGAACAGGTTGGGCTGGAAGAGTGCCCTGAGATCGAGTCTCCATGCGTAGTTGACTGATCTCAGCATTCTGCTGCGTCAATTGGTGCTGAAGAGAGGCCATGTTCTCTTCATGGCGCTTTGACATTTCCGTCATCATTCGCATCAATTTGTCAAGAGGACTTGATGCATGTTCTATTTGCGGTACGCAAGGACCCGATGGGGGATTCACCATAGGATTAGACTGGGCCCTTGGGATGACTGGTGCAGATAGTCGCATTGGTCCACCCACGGGGTTTTGGCGCTGCGGGTTGTTGGGCCATGCGAAGTTCGGATGATTTCGCCACCCTGGGTTATAAGTGGCAGAGAATGGGTTGTTCCCCAGGGCGCAAGCATCTTCTATGCCAGAAGACGTGTCCGCATGTAAATATGCGTCCGAGCACACGGAGGCTTGGTCCTCCATGTCGAAATACTGGCTCGCAGAAGCCAGATCCACATGACTTACCGAATCGCTCGATGTGACACTCGGTAAGGAAGATCTTACGGGGTTTCTTGGGATAAGCCTGGCATTGGAAGAATTAGGATTGTGATGAAGTGGTGAGGTGGGGATGTTTGCCATAGAACGGGCGGGGTTGGCCAGAAGCTCATCCAGCTTCTTGTGCACGACGAAGACTTCATCCAATTTCTATGCAATAAGGCTGAGATCAGTGGATGAATGGGAGGGTCCCGTGTCAACTTCGTGGACATTACGGGGCAGGCTGGTACGATTAAAGGCGACAATGGAAGCATTGTTCATGGAGTTTTCGCTCATATTTTTAAATAATTCGAATGCTCCATTCTCGTCTTTATTCATGAAATTCCCTCCGCAAGAAGCGTCTGCAATCTGCTTCAAAATCTCATTTATCCCATAGTAGAAAATCTGGGTTATATGCCACTTAGGCAGACCGTGGTGCGGACACTTCCTGAGGAGGTCATTATATCTCTCCCATGCCTCATGAAATTGTTCGCCATTTTGTTGCGTAAATGAAGTGATAGCACGGCAAAGAGCATTGGTTCACCCGATTGGGAAGAACTTCTTGAGAAATGCTGTTCGCATCTCTTCCTAAGAGTGGATGGTTCTCCCAAGGGTGCGTAACCATTGCGACGCTTTATCCCGCAATGAAAACGATAACATTTTCATGACTATAGGTAACCCGATATTTCTTGGTTTAACAGTTTCAGCCAATCGAGTTAGGTCTTCCAAGTGGAGAAAAGGATCTTCACTTACAAGACCATGGAAGTGAAAATTTATCAGGCCAATTATGTTAGGTTTCAGTTCAAAGTCGTCCCCGCCCATGGGGACTCGAATTTGTCCTATGGTCTCTGTAGTAGTGGGATTCTGATAGGAGCTAAGAGACCTAGGCTCCTCCCGTTCGGGAGGGTTCTGCATTTCCTCCAATGTTTCCCTAATGGCTTCAATTTGTTCATTATACATTTCCATTTGGGCTTGGAGGTGGGTTATGGGATCTAAGGCTCCACCACCTGGTGGGTTTTGAGGGCGGTTTCCTCCCTTGGGATTTGGGGGTGGCCGTGCAACCATGTTTGTGGAGGAGGACGATGCGGCTTCTTTTCTAAAATTATCAGGCAATTCACACAGTTCAGGGTTCTGTGACCTCCTCCTAAACATGCACTACCACAGGAAGAATTGGGGGGATACGAAGGGAAAAGAGATGAGAGAAATGACGCCGCAAAGGTACACTTGATGACAAATCAATACAATCAAATTCCTAACCTCTACAGTGTGCCCTTAGACCTAAAGATCTAAGTTACCTACTCTCACGAACTACGGAACCGAATGCGAGCATCGCGGAACCACCGGGCCAGATTGAAAGGCCGTTTGCCCCAGTCTTAGACACCCGATAGCACCCGGGAACCCTCACCAGCATGTAGGTGCTACACGCAGGTAGTTAGACCTCCAATCCTTAATAAGGGTCAAGTTACTACCAATTTTAGTTAGAGGCTTAGGATCAAGTGTTTTTGAAATGTGAAGGGCATTATTTACGTGTAATGCCCAAGTGATTGATTTTATAGTGTGTGTAAACCAAGCATGCAACGGGGAAATCTCCCCGACTTGAAGTTTTAATTGGTGAATGGCTTTTAGAATTCAACCTTAAGTAGTATGGATTTTAGGATTTCTCTGAATTACCAATTCAACCAATCTCTGGGTTTTGAGAGAATACAAGTTTTCTTCTAAGCCCAACAAACTCTTCTTCAATGTCAATTGGTTAATGCATGCTAAAATGCAATGGGCTTCCCTAGATGGAGATTTCTATGTGTGGATGCACGAATCAATTTTAGATTAGTGTGAAAGGGAGCCAAAGCACTTCAATTCAAGTGCTCCCAATCACCAAAATGATTTCCACACACAAGACTCAACCATAAGATAAAGAGAATCAAATTGTTGAGGTTGAAGTATTCAGGATCGAATCTTAGGCACGTGAAAGGTCATGGTGGGGTTGGAATCAACTTAATTCCAAGTCTCCCCACCAAAAATGTGATCCCGAATTGCAGATAAATGAGGCAAAGAGGGATAGCAATCAATCTTTTTATTTTTGCCTCAAAGAATACTTCACAAGGCGAAAAATTCAAGAATCAAGATTCTTGGATCTTCACTATGCGAAGTTTGGCGGGAAATCCCAGGGCGGTGGGAGTGAAGGCAAACAATCAAAGAAGTGATTTTTAATCCACTTGCCCCAAAAGATCCCAAGAAGTGTTTTTAGTTTTTTTTTATTTTTATTAAGGTTACAAGTTAACCTAGGTTGCTAAGAAGGAAAGACCTACTTGTTCTGCAACGTGTGCTAAGCTCCAGTGCGATGCAGGCGTCTTCACGCTTTCGTTCCCACCTTGGATCTACCCACGTCTCCAACTTCGTCTGCCTGTCTTCTCCTTGCAACAGGTTTACCTGCATAGCAACAAAAAAAAACACCCGTGAAGAGAACGGTGTAAGAAGAGAAAAATTAAAGGAATGGAGTAGAAACTTAAATGCGCACTTCCCCAGCAACGGCGCCATGAAAGGGAGGTATGGTGTAGACCCTAATAGGCTGTGTTAATATGGTGATTTTATCGTTGAAATGTGTATAGTGGTTAACCTAAATCGAGCCTAACCATCTCTTTACAAAATTTTTAACCTGGGCTACTTGATTTTATCTTGATCACTTTTAGGCCCAGGGTTGAACTCAGGGAAGTGGGATTAGAAGTGAATGAGTTTCTAAGCCTTTCCTACAACGAATCTCTTCCGTTCGCTTATTATGTTTTTGGTGCTTTTCTATTTAAGATTTTTTTATGATAATTTTTGTCCTTGAGGTACACCCTCAAAATCAGGTTCTTGGCTTGGAGCCAAATTAGGGTTCAAAACTAGTCTTGCTATTCGCAAGACTGAATACCTGCAAGTCAAGGATTATCTTTTCTCTTTTGTATATTTTTTTTATCTTTTTAATGACAGGAAAGAGAAACAGAAATAAAGTAAATATAGTATATATGTATGTGTATATATTATATATGTATAAAGGGGTGGGGGTGGAGGTGGAGATGGCGTGTAGCACGGTGTCGAGTCGGTCGTCTTCTAGGAAGACGCAACCAACAGGACGAAGTGCCACGTGGAGTGTAAGGTGGATTGGTGGAAGATTAGTGCGAACACGCTTTCTGTATGCATGTATCGGGGAATATCAGCAACTGGTGCAGATATTCCCGCGATACAACGTATGGTGATATGAAAATATATATATGTAAATATATATCTATATGTGTGTATATATATATATGGTTATAATTATATATATATATATATATATAGGTATGTAAATATATGTATAGATAGATGTATGTATATGTATATATATATATATATATATATATACAAATATATATATATATATATGTATGTATGTATGTATGTATGTATGTATGTATTATAGTTATAGGTATGTATATATGTATATATGTATGCATATATATATATATATATATATATATATATATATATATATACTTAGTTATATAAGTACTAATATATGTATAGATATATGTATATATATATATATATATATGTATATAAATATATGTATATATATCAATAGATATATGTATATGTATATATATATAAGTATATAATAGTGTATAAGTGAGTGGGTGTGTGTACGAGAGTGCGTGTGTGTATATGTGTCTGCAGAGAGAGTGAGAGAGTGCTGTGAGAGAGAGAGAGAGAGCGAGAGACTGCTGGAGTGAAGGAGCGAGCGTTAAGTTGTCTGCAGCCTCCAAGCCGTCGTCTGATGTTTCACGCACAGGAGCGTGCACGCGCATGCACAGGCACGTAGGAGCGCGAAGAGGCGTGCGCTGGAGGGAGTGGGCGAGGGGAGAGGACCGCAGCGCACCGCACTGCGCGAAGAGGCGGGTGCGGGCAGACGCAGGCGCTGGGAGCGGGCGAAGACGCGAGCACTGAAGAGGGCGGGCGTACGTGGGCGAAGGGAGACGCGGACGCAGGCGCTGGAGCGGGCGCAGGGAGAGACACGGGCGCGGGCTGGGGCCGATAGCGGCGCGTCAGGTGACCGGATAAGTGAGAAACTTACCAGTCACCGCACTGTAGCCACAGTGTTCCGCTGAAATGCGTGAACAGTGGCTACAGTGCTGCTCGGCGCGTGCGATTGGGTGCCAGCGATTTCGTGACTGTGGGCGGTGTGGAGCGGCTGGCGCACTGGAGAAGCTGCGCCGGCTGCTGGCTTGCGCGGAGAGGCGGGCGAAAACGCGAAGAAACGAGAGGCGAGGGTAGCCTGCAGGCGCGCGCTGGAGGGCTACACTGCTGCTGCTGCCTTTCTGTTGCTGCCACGGAGCTTCAGACTTTGAAGCCTGTGGCAATGGCGGAAGTGGCTCAACATCGAAACAGAGAGAGAAGACCACCACACCCACCGGCTCTTTGATGAGCTGAGCGATGGTGGGACTCACAGTGGTGGTTGTGCACCATTGTGAGCTACTCCTGCCTGCAGAGTGGCTCCTCAAAGGAGGAGACGGCCTATAAGGGAAGGAAAGTGCTGTGTTGGGTTTGGCATGTGGACCAGGCTCTCTTTGCAAAGAAGCCGTGCTCTTTTAAAGTGGAAGAAGGCATGCACAGCCATGCCCTGGCTGTGCATGGCTGTGCATGCGGCTGCAGGGCAAGCTTGCTGCAGAGCATGGCGCAAGGAAGAAGAGGCCATGCCTTGCAGCCGTGCGGAGAAATTCAAAGCCAAATAGAAATAAAAAATAAAGATGGAGATTTTGCAAGGCAGCACTTGAGGAAAATGTAAATTTCAAGGCCATTTTATTCACTCTCCTCCCCTCTCAATTAAATGCATGTATGCGTGTATTTTCACAAATGCGACAATGGCTACCTAATATGCATCGGCAATGCTAAGAAATAGCATAAGATGGCACAATTGCTGGTGTATTTTTGCTATGCAATCAAACCCCTCTTCCCATTCACCACCACATGCTCCCAACACTTCCCCCGAACACACCCAACTTCACAGCCATAGGGTGACCTAGGCACGCATTCCCAGGCCACCCCGCACCACGCCAACCACCGTGACACCTTCACCGTGCCAAGGCGAAGCTCCCTGTGTGTTTTGACGAGGTCGTAAGGCCGTTTTGCTTGTGGACAGGGTACAAGTCTCGGCCGCCATTGGAGCAAACTCAAAGAAGCTCGCAAGCTTCATCCCAGGCGCCAGGCATCAGGCTTCAATTCTCAGACGCGCGGACCTCCCTCGCGCACATTTCCAGCCCAGCAATTGGAGTCCAAGTCCCCCGCATCTGCTGTAATTGATCAACCACCTACTACGGAAGTGCCTGCGAGGAAGGTGGGACATTTAGTCCCACCTCGGAAGATTAGGAGAGGGCAAAGCGGCATAAATTGCAAAAGTGTCAAGGGCTTAGTGCCTCCTGACACAGGGTGAGGCCCCTCGCCCACCACACCCCGTCTGCGGTGCACACCTACGCAGACCTAGTATCCTATCTGACTACCCATGCAATCCTCACGTACCACCCACGCCGGTGCGCCTGGTCCCGGGCACGCATACCCGACCCGATTACTAGAGAAGGCTCTGGGAGAGCTGTCCTGAGAGAGAAATAGAGAGAGAGTGATGCGAGGAGGGTATGGGTTAGGTTTTGCCTAACCGTATGCCTGTGCAGGGAACAGAAGAGAAAGCAAGGAAGGAAGAGGAGCAGCTGAGGACTTAGCTGCGAAAGCAGCTGCGGCCAGAGAGAAAAGAAGAGGAAGGACTTGGAGGCGTAGAGAAGAAAAGGAAGGAGGAGCAGCAGCTGAGACTTAGCAGCAGGAAGACACAGAAGAGAAGGAAGAGAGAAAGCAAAGGCATAGCAAAGAAGAGAAAAAGAAGAAGCCAAGAAGAAGAAGAAGCAGCAGCAGCAGCTGAAAAGAAGGAGAGCACAAGCACTGTAGCAAGTGGCCACTTAAGGCGTTTGATCCTTGGAGTCAGATGTCTGAAAATAGAGAAAAAGGAGGACAAAAGAAGAAAGAGAGAAGAAAAGAGAAGAGGCATTTTTATTTCCTCTCTTTAATCTTTTTGTAAAATAGTATATTGTAAATTGTGATTTTCTACGCTTCAAGAATCAAGTTTGTTCCCTGAGTTCGACCTCAGAGAATTTTTGTATTCGAGTAATAAAATAAAATCAAATCGGTGCGGTTTTACATAAACCAGTTACCACTCCCCATGGGGACACACTGGGCCTCACAAAGCCCTTCTCCAACAGGTCCTGTAACTGTGACTTGAGCTCTCGCAGCTCAAGCGGTGCCATCCTGTAAGGTGCAGTAGAAATGGGGCTGGTCCCTGGTACTAACGAGATCTCAAACTCGATCTCACGCTCAGGCGGTAGTCTTGGCAACTCCTCTGGGAAAACATCGAGGTACTCACAGACCACCAGAATACTTTGAAAATTAGCCACAGAACTAGGCTCTGCTACAACACAAGCCAAGAAGCCCTCACACCCCTGGCCCAAAAGCTTCGCTACCCGAAGCACAGAGATGCCCTAAAACCTTCGTCCACCAACTGGCCGTGGAACTCAAAGGGAGGCAACTCTGGTATGGAGAAGACGATCTTCCTCCCAAAACAGTCCACCAAGGCATGATAGGAAGACAGCCAATTCATCCCTAGAATCACGCTAAAGTCCTCCATCGGGATCACAATTAGGTCGGTGGGAAGACTGTGTCCCCCTATAGCGACCTCGCAGTCTGTAAAGACCTCCTCTACTACGAACAACTGTCCGCCTGGCCCTCTAATCAGGAATGGAACCTCTAACAGTACACTACCCGATCCCAAACTGACAACAAAACTCGAGGAGACAAAGGAATGTGTGGCACCAAAATCAAAAAGAACATATAATAATCTGCCAGAAACAGTAACCATACATGCCACCACAGAACTTGAAGTCCTGGCATCTTTATGGGTTAGGGCATTGATGCACCCCTGAGTCCTAGGTGCAGACGAAGCAGCCACGCTCTGGGTCAGGTGGGCAGCAACTGGCTAGTACCCTCCTCGTGACTGTTGTCCACCCCCACGTGCCCGGGGTCCACGGCCGCCAACTTGGCCTCCAGCACTCAGTGCGGGGAGCATCTATTGCGCTCCGACCCTAGATGGGCAGTCCCTCCTGATGTGGCCCAACTGGCCACACTGGTAGCAGAGAGGAACACAACCTCCTCCCTCAGTCGGTCTTTGCTGGTGGCTAGGCGAGGGTCCAGTGCTGGTAGCTGGTCCCTGTCTGGGGCTCCCAAGGGCCACTGGTGGCCCCACAAAATGAGACTGCTCTCCTACGACCACCATGTGCCTCTTCTCCCGATGGCCCTGCGAGTACTCTGGCTGGTAGGGCCTCTTCCGTCTGCCGTCAGTATCTCACATGGCTGGATTGGTCTCCTCATAAGTCATAGCCGCCTCAACCACACGGGAAAAACTGGGTAACTTCAGGGCTTTCACATACCCTCGAATCGCAGGTCGAAGCCCCTCAATAAACCTCCATAGGCGCTCCTCCTCAATAGACGCAGCTGTCGGGGCAAAGCGTGACAGCTCCAGGAAACGCGTGCAGTACGCACTAACTATCATCGCCCCCTGACGGAGAGTGTGGAACTTTCGCCTCCTCTGGTCCTACCAGGTTTGCGGAAAGTACTGCTCGCAGAACAGAGCCACGAACTGGTCCCACATCTGCTCTCTCCCCTCCTAGCCTCTGATTGCCCTCCACCACCTGTGGGCTGCGCTCTCTAGCTGGTACGTGGCAAAGGCCACGCAGCACTCTGCAGGAGGACAGAGGGTGTCAAACACCTTCTCTATCTGCTCCAGCTAGTCCTCTGCCTTAGACGGACTCTTATTCCCCTTGAAGGAGGGGGGCTTCAGCTTTCGGAACTGGCCGAAAAGCTCGTGGTGGAGCTGCAACGGGGGAGTAGGTACGCCTCCAGGCAAGGAGGGCTCATGCTCAGAAGTGTCTGAGGGTGGTAGGGGTGGTGGAGGATCACCCCCTCCCCCTCCAGCTCATACGGTGCTGCGGCGGTTCCCCTGCCCCACGGAGGACTCTCCCTCCACGTCCTCGGGAAGGGGTGGCCGAGGAGGCTGCTGGAGCTCCTTCCGTACGATATCTCGGATCATCTGGGCGAGATCCTGGGCCTAAATGCCTGGAAGGAGAGGTGGGTCAGCTGGTGACTCAGGTCCGGCACGTCCGCCCCTTCGACCCCACCCACGACCATGTCCACGGCCTGCCTCGGAAACTCCCCGACGAGGCATCTCCTACAAGGAGACACAGGAAAAAGAGCAGGAACTGTCAATGATAATAGATTACATTAAGAGATAAGACTCGAAGTGAAGATCAAAGCGCTATGTTGTGATGGCTATCCTAGTTACATGCATGTAGGTGACCAGTTCTCAAACCATTTGGTTCATTTTTCAAGACGACCTTGCTCTGATACCATCTTGTTACGACCCGATCCCAGATCCCTACAAGATCCGAGACCAGCCCGCCTCGACTAATCTCAAGACCTAGCCTTCCAATGAGAAATAACCAAAAGCAGGAAATAAATCGCAACCACACATGCAATGTAACTAAGCAGAAATAAATCAAAAGGCAATAAAAGGAACAGAGCGAAAAGGGTCTATCAAAGTTACAGGCCATCACAACTACGACAGAGAAAAGTACAGCTGAAAGTATGGAAACAGTATTACATAGAACAAAAATACTCACTACAATAACAGGAGCTAAGGAAAAACAGTAAGAACGCAACTAAGGCTGGGCTCGACTGGGCCCAACACTCTCTACAGCCAGTGGTGCTGGCTTCTCAACTCCCTAACCTGAACAAGGTTATAAAATTTCCGGAGTCAGCGAACGCTAAATAGAGTGGTAATTTAGCCATTTACATGTAATTAAGGCAAACAATTCATTTAAGCAATTAAAATCTATCTATTTTAATTTAGTTCAACCAAGCACTGCTAATTTGTTGTTCCTTTATTTACTTAACATTTCTTGATCTGGCCTATTTCTCACAGGAACGATCTTCATTACAATCTTTTCCATGATGTAGGAGGTACACATGGTGCTCCCTTGGCTAGGAGAGTCCCCCATGGTAGTCTTACACCCAGTCAACCACCCCGAGGTCACGGTCGTGACGTAGCAGTAACTACGACACACGTGATAAATGTACGGGTAGCTATCCCGCACTAGCACGCAGTCAGTCGTTTCCGCTAGGGAGTATGCCTAAAGGTACAGCACAAAACAGTACATGGCCTTGCCCTCTCAGAATAGAATAGAACAGGGGTCTCACCCCTCCACAATCCGTGCACCCTTGTCCGACTATCCTGGTTTGCCCAATGGGCCTAACAAGAGTCGGTGTAGGGCGACTAGTCCTAACCCCAGTGGTGCGTTCGTTTCGCGGTGTTTCAAAGTTATGTTCGTTGTAGTATATTGCGAAAAGCGATTACCAGTTTATTTCAATTTATTACTCGGAATTTAAAATATCCCGAGGCCAAACTCAGGGAGCACACTTTGATTTAGAAGCATACAAATTCACAATTATGAAATACAAAAATTTAAGAGAGAGAGAACAAAAGAATCATTTTCTTCTCTTCTTTCTTTCTTCTCTTTCCCTTCTCTTCTCTTTTCCTTCTCATCTTTTTCTGCCTTTTTTTTTCGAACGTATGATTCTCTGAATCAGACGCCTTATTAGCCCCGTTTCGACAGTGCCTCCTTTCTTCAGTTGTCTTCTCGACCTTCCTGTCTTCTTTCTCCTTCGGCTACTGTGGGTGCTTTGCGGCTAAGTCCTCGCCGCTCCTCGTCTTCTTCCCCACCTGTTCCCTGCACACATGAGCGCAAAACCTACCCTCACCCTTCCCCGCATGTGCTCTCTCTCTGTTTCTCTCTTCACTCTCCTAGAGCCAGCCAATCGGGTATTCAGGTCGGGTTACGCGCAACCGAGTCCAGGCGCACCAGTGTGGGGGGTGCGCGAGGAGTGCACAGGCAGGATATTCGAATCGTGAGCCAGGCCCGCGTGGGCAGTGCCGCGGACGAGACCGAGTGAGGGCGAGGGACCTCACCCCTGTGTGACTTGAGGCAAATAGCCTAAGTCACTTTTCCCTCTTATGCAGGTGCGGGCGCACCTCCACTTCCGAGGTGGGACTAAAGTCCCACCTGCTTCTTCGTGCGCCTGCAGGAGGTAGGCGTGAGCAATTGGGGCAGCAGCCGAGGCCTTTGACTCCAATTGAGGGCCTGAGTGCGTGCGTGAGAGTGTTCCGCACACCTGAGGCTGCTATACCTGGGCTGGGCGGACCTGGAGCTTCAGCACGCTTACTTCAAGCAAGCTTCTGCTCCAGCACTAATGGCGGAAGACGCCCTGCACCTGAAAACACGAGCGCGGCCTCGTGGCCCTGTCAGATGCCTTGGGGGGCTTCGTCACGATGTGGCGAATGTGCAGAGGTGGTCGACGAGGCGTGGGAACGTCTGTGGCTGTGGGCCTAGGGCACACTATAGAGGTGTAGGTGGGTGTGTTCGAGGGTGTGTTTGGGTGAGTGGAGTGGTGGTGTGAGTGAGGGTAAATGTTGAGTGGAGTGAGGGAATGCTTATGGACTTGTCGGCGAGGGGTGAGATGGCCTGTGGAGGTGGAGCGGCCTTGCCGAAGTTGGTGGCCGGAGGTGGAACTGATGGTGGTGGTAGTGGCAGTCGAGGGATCGAAACTAAAAATTGATAAGAGGGAAATTAAGAGGGGAGAAAATGGAAGAGCTTTTACCTAGCTAAGCGGACGAAGGGGGGCAGGAGGTGGACGGCTCAATTCTACCATCGCCAGAGACGACGCCTTGTGGGGAAGATGATGATGACGAGGAAGAGAGACTGGAGGGTGCCTGCTGGTACGGCAGGGCACGACAAACAACGGTGGAGCAGGAGGAGAAGGGTCGCCGGAGCCTGTGGGCGAATGACCGGAGGAGGAGGAGATAAAGTTTGGGGGTTTTCTTTGGCCAAAACAGGCTTGCCCCAACCAACAGCCCCAGCCGCTTCTTAAATAGATGCTGGCGAGGAGAAGATCTTGAGGAGGAAGCGTGGGCAGCTTGCCAGAGAATGGCTGGAGAAGAGACCCATTCCTCTCGCACATTCGCACAAGAGGCATGGGCATTGACAGGGCATGGGAGGGGGTCCATGCAGAAGAGGACGACGCAAGGGACCCCCCTCTCATTTCTGGGGCCAGTCCCCATACCCTACGCGGTGCCATCCTCCACGCAAAGTCGTCAAAGGTATGGGCAACTGCGCAGGGTGGCAGAGGGGCCATTTTGCAAAGAATGAAGGGAAAGTTGGGGGGCAAAGTGCAAGGGTTCAAAAAGTTAAGGGTCAAAAAGTAATTCATGAGGACCAATTTGTAAAGTAGGTCAAAATGTCCTTCCCTTAGGTCCAAATTTTGGTACAAACCTAATTTGGACCTAAGGAATCTAATGGTGAAGTTTGATTTTAGGTTTGACCATGTTTGACAGGTCAATTTGCACAAAAATTCAAATTAGGTCAAAAATTGGGTATGGTTCTCAATCTAGGTCAAGACAGGTTCCAATGGCCAAATTGAAGGTTCTAAACCCTAGGGGATCTTTTTCATGAATTTTAGATGATTTAATTGATTTTTATCTTACCTGAAACTTCGTGAATTAAAGCAGGTTTGTTTTACAGTTACAGAATGTCATTTAATTCCTAGAAATTGCTATAATCCTTTTCAGCTCAAATCATCCCACTTTCTTTCTTGTTAAGCCCATTTGACCTATGTTTAGACCCTTAGACATCCCGTTTGTGTACTGCATTGGTAAAATTACAGTTTTACCCCTTGTGAGTTGCTTTATACTCAGATTTATAGTTCTTTTATTTAGGCTTTCCCTTAGGTTTTGTTGGAGCTTTTGTATACTTATTTAGGTCAAAATGTGCTAGCTAGGATTCATGATGAGGCTCTCATCACCCAGGCCCCCTGGGGCGACTACCTCCCTCCCTACACTAAATAGCTCACCTTGGTACTACGTACCCAATGGCCAAACTGAGTCGGTGTAGAGTGTCTAGGCCTGACCTCGAGGCTCATCCCAACGGGCGGCTAGTACCCCTCTACACTAAAGGGATAGTGGCTCTCCTTGGTACCATGTACACAAGGGCCAGCTCACTTCCCATCTATAGGAGTCCTCCTAATTCCTCGTTGGGTTCATGCTGATATTTCTTTTGCTTCATAATCTAGACTTTCATATTTCTCTATTCATGTTTCTGTTTCCATTATTAAACTAGGCAGCTCGTGATTTTCCAACTGACAAGGCATCACATAAATAACCAATACATTTGCTGGCATTAAAGTTTTTACAGGTATCTCAAGTAAGCAGTATAGCTCAACCATTTGTTTCTACCCTAGGGTTCATTCTCATCCTAGGGTTTTACATGTTTCTCAAGTATACAGTATAGCTCAACCATCTATTTCTGCCCTAGGGTTCATTCTCATCCTAGGATTCATTTAAGTTATTCTAGACATGCAGTTCATTTATTTAAATCGTAATATTAATGTAGACTACTCTACCGGCAAATACGGGAGGAATGGGGGCTCGGATCGCAGATCCCGTCTATTCCACGACTCCCGCGTACTCGATTGGCTGGAGACCTATACAATTGACCAACCACATCAAAAGATTCCAAAACTGTATGCAAGTGACACTAACTCGTAGAGAAACTCAAGCGAAAAACAACGGTACTTCGTTTGCAGAAATCTGATTCCGTTTGGGTCCTAAATGGGCCAAAAACACTCACACTATCCAAAATCAAACGTCTGGGTCTAGTCCCAAACGTCAAAACTCACCTTGGGCTTCCTATGGCTACCTTGAACTTCCGGACCCCTCCGCGATCGTCTGAGGTGAATTCCAAGCATCGAACTCTTCTTCCGGTCGTATGAAAGTACAGTCAGACGTCTGGCGACATGTCTAGACGTCCAAAAGCACCTCGAAGGGCACACCCCGTGCCTTTCCAACAGCTGCTCCCTATGTACGTACGTGCAGACCATCAGAAAAGGCCCGACAAGATCCTGCAGTGCGGCCTACATGACCATAACCGCATAAACGCACGTACCTTAGCACAAAGCGCGCTTTCAGACATCCGGCTTCAGCTCTGGACGTCCTCCAACTACTCCAGACGTCTGGGATGTGCTCCAGATGTCTGATACTGAAAAATTTCCAATACGCAAAACCTCCACGAGCCTTCTTCTCCGTGCGGAGCCCCTCTGCGCCGCCCATAGCTGCTACACTTGCAGCTTCAGGAGGCCGCGAGCTCCTCCTCCTCGAGCACAAGCTCCACCGAGCTCCTCCCACGCTCTCGCGGCTCCCCTGTGAGCTCCTCCTCTCGAGCTCTCCTCTCCTCCTCCACGTCCCATCTCTCTCTCTCAGCTCCCTTTCCTCTCGCCGCACTGGAAGGAAGGAAGGACGGAGGTGGATGAAGGTGGCGATGGCTGGTGGAGAGTGGCGTGGGTGAGGGGGCGTTTAAATAGAGGAGGTTTAGGGTTTGGGGTGAGGAGAGAGAGATGAGTGCCCGTACAGTGCGCACGTGGAAAAGAATAGCAAGTGCGGTTCTTCTACTTTCAGACGTTTGACCCTCCATCCAGATGTCTAGACAGACGTCTGATGGCTCATCCAGACATCTTAAAAGACCCAAAAGGGTCACGGGTCATTTCAGTTGCAATTGAGTTCTATTACAAAATATAGGTGATTATTGATGTGACAAGATGATAATGAAGACACAAAGTAAAATAAAATTGGAAGCAATGATAAAGTAATCGAGTTCTATTGCAAAAGATTATTTTTATTTTTGTAGATTGTATGCCTTCTAACTATTGAACAAAATGATACGTAAAAATAATCTAGAGATAAACTTAGAAATCACAATATTCCTAGTCATTTATCAAACAACTCATTACTTGAAAATTCACCATTTTCGAAAGTGAAGATCGTTTAGTAAAAGAGATTAATGATTTAATCAAATCAATAGTTAAAAATTTGATACTTGTTTAAAATCTATTACAGGTACCAGTACTAACCCCTTGTACCGATACACATAAGCCTCAAGTTTGAGAAGTAGTTCAGATGTTAAGAACTAAATTTGTACTTAACAAGTACCGATACTGACGATAAGTACTAGTACACAAAGGCTATAGGTTTGAGTTCTCTTTGAACTCGTGAAACTGTATACCTAACAAATACCGGTACTAACCCTTACTAGCAATACCTATAGGATACAATTTCTTCCATAAAATTCTAAGTGTCAAACTTATGTGAAGCAAGTACCAGTAATAAGGATGAGTACCGGTACATATTGAATTATGATAAGCTTCATAAAGCAAAAAAATGTTTTTAAAGTAAGTCACCTAGAAGCTATGAGTACCGGTACCCATGATCAATACTAGTAACCATAAGATTATGTTGACTAGCTGCTCTTTTAAAACTCAACCTGTAAGCAGCCAATACCATATCCATCCTTTAGTATCGATACTAACTATCCATTGGGTTTAAATCTCAATGGCTAATTGAATTAATTTTTTGTATTAACGTTAATTATTTAAATTCCAACGGCCATGATTAGATTCATAGTGATCCTATGCCTAAAAATAGGCCCCTTTGCATCCATTCTCTACACAACACAAGCAAGAAATCAGTTACCTCTCAAAAAAGGCTTTCTACACCCTTCTTCTCTTCTAAAAAAAAGCTCGTTGCCCTATGCTTCCTTTCTATTCCAAATTCCTGTCGTAACAAACTCTTAGGCATGCGTAAAAGCTCTCACATTTTGCGTGCCTAGTTTCTTAAGCTCTCAATTAGTAAAATCTACTCTGATTTTTTGCATTAGGAGGCTTAGGAATCTTTTGTTGTAAGATTTAATTCTTGTCCTACATCTGTACTAAATTTATTTTTTATTGTAATTGGGTTGAAGTAACCTATTAATTACCTCATATTACTAAATTTGATTCCCTCAAGGTTAAGAAAATCCAGGTTAAAAATCCTAAATCGGGAGACTTAAGTAGTGGAGTATCCGAGATGGGGAACCATTATATATTTTGTGCATCTCTTTGTGATTTGTCTTTATATTTATTTTGAGCAATTATTTTTTATTCCAAACCATTCATCCCCTTATTCTAGTCTGTGCCTGCTGACATGCCGTAGTGTGTGTGTGTTAAGAGGTGTCATTATAGTTGCGCTTGATACGTCGGTTTTAAAAGAAGTAAACGGAGGTGAGTCCGAGTGTCGGTCTCAGGGAGGCGTGGAAATCGGATCTTGTTTACCACTTGTTGTCACGAAAAAGGTGGAGTTTTTCTTGCGAAAGAGACGGTTTTGAAAAGCGAGAGATAGAGAGAGTTTAGGGTTAGAAAGCTCTTGGTTTTGATCATGCACTTTAAACAGAAATTAAAACGGTGACTAAACGGAAAATAATTTCATTAAACATGTATTCATAGTTCATGGTTTACAACATTAAATACATGCTTCAACAAAAGTAAATGAAAGCTTAAAAGAGAGAGAGAGAGAGGTAGAGAGAGTGGAGAGCGACGAGGCAGCCACGGCGGTGGAGGAGGCTCCGTCGGCGGCTCGTCGTCTCCGGCGATTACAAGAGTGCCTAAAACTAGCTAGGAGAGGAGTGGAGTAGTTGCAAGTGGGAAAATATGCCTTGAATGGTGGTAGGAGGGGGTTTAAATAGAGTTAAGGGCTTCCTAAAAGAAGAAGGGGCTTTAGCAACATCCAGAGAGTCGCTAAAACCGCTTCCAAAAGCGTCGGTGTAGCCCTCTCGCCGCCGGTTAGCCACCTGCCCCGGTCTTCCTCTTCGCGCGATCCGTGGCCGTTGATCGAGAGCCGTCCGATCTTCGAGCCTTCGGCGCCCACGCTGAGATCACGCCTCGGGCACGCGTGCGCACGCGCGTTTCCGCCCGGCGTGCGCGCGCGCGTGGGCGCTCGTGTGCTACGGTTGCGCCGCGTGGCGAGATCGTGGCCGCCCGCTGCTGATCGAGCGACCCAATTTTTCCACGCCCTTCGCCCGCCTTCAAATCCCGCTCCTCGCGGCTCGAACGCGCGTCGCGACGATGCGGGCGTGCGCACTAACCGTTGCACCACGCCCGCGCTTTGTCGCGGGCGAGCGCGCAGATCTCGGTCGTTCGATCGAAGATCAACGGCCGAGATTCGTCTTTGGCCGGCTTGAGGGTGT
The DNA here is from genome assembly GCA_037157565.1 of Thalassia testudinum. Lineage (NCBI taxonomy): Eukaryota > Viridiplantae > Streptophyta > Magnoliopsida > Alismatales > Hydrocharitaceae > Thalassia > Thalassia testudinum. The sequence continues at coordinate 104,674,806 of JAZHRO010000073.1, read as the reverse complement.
GCGAGCGGTGTGGGCAGGGCGACGTGGCGCTCTCTGGGCTGTTGATCTCCAGATCAACGGTCAGAATTTCTTGGGCCCATTGTGGGAGCTCCGGATGTCGGATTTGGCCGATCTTGAGTCTGTTGGACTCCGTTCGTCATTCTGAATCCATCCATACAGTCCGATTACTCATCTGAGGCCTGCTTTGACAAATGCTTTACACAAATGGCCATTAATACAGTTTATAAGCAATCTTGGTACTTGATGCATGCAATGCTCCTATTCTACTGATGTTGTGCCTTTTATTCTAAAGATGGGCCATATTCAACCTAATTACTACCCCCTTGTGTGGTGTTATCATACCCCCATGCTTACTCCTTGCTAGTCCCTAGCAAGGTTTATTCTAGCCTTTATTTCCTTGGAGAATTCAAGAAGTAATTGCTTAGGCACTTCGTTACTTGTCAATAAGAGGAAATATACGAAGATCTTAATCTACAAAGACTAAGCAGCGCCCGAGTGTCTGCCAAAATACGAATCGCCCGAATCCTTACTTTAATGTACATATGTATACGTATGTATATTTTCTTAGAATTTTTTTTGGAATTCAGTGTGGGTTGGTAACTTTTTATGGCTACCCAACCCACCCAAAACTTGGTCAAAACCCTAAGTGCTAAGCACCTTGGTGTGAATGTTGTGATAGACTCACTTAACGGTAATTGAGACAGACTTCGAGTTTCTACGCCTCTAGGTGACCGAAAAAGAAAATATTTTTGCCTGAAGGTGTATTTGTTCGATTGGTAGCTTTCTCCCTACGTTCGTTTTACTTGGGGTCAACACAAGGATTTTCCAGTGTATATCTCCCCGGCTTATACTACTTCCCCGCTTCTTCCTTAGGTGTTTTGGTCTTTTTTGTGCAATTATTAAGCTAGGCTCTGGACAACCGACCAATGGGCTGTTACCCACGATCACTTGCCAGCCATACTTGTGCGGTGAAGTGTGATTTATTTTCTTTTCTTCTTCTTCCCCCTCTATTTTTTTTTCGTAGGTGGCTTCCCTGATCTCAAATGTACCTAGAGGCAGCGAAAAAGAAATGGCATGTGGCTGGGTTCTGGACAACCTGCCAATGGGCTGTTACCCACGACAACTTGTCAGCCATACCACCCTAGAGAGTTCATTAGCTACCCAATTTTTGTCAAAATCTCCGAGAAGTGAGTCTATGCAAAAATGTGTGCAGATGCTTAGACTCAAAGTTTTCCTGAGTTAGAGGGTGAGTTGATAAGTCGTATACTTATTACCTTATTTAGTAGGTGGATTAGAATAGCTTAAAGTTGCAAGGATTCGCCGCTAAATCCATATTTTAACGGACACCAGGGCTGATTAAGCTTGAAGGCCTGAAAAGTCTAAGTGTTTCAGTTCTTTTTTTATTATTTCCCACTATTGACAAGTTTCTAATGCCTAAGTTTTCTTCCTAAATTCATTTTTTCATTTTTTTTCCTTTTTCTTAATTATTTATTCAGACTGATTAATTGAACTCAGGATTATGCAATTTATCGCCCCCCCATGCTTAAGTTGGACAATGTCCTCATTGGTAGATTCATGGATGCAGCAGGGTTCAAAAAGATAGTACCTGAGTGACGTAAACTACTAGATCAGTCTGAATCTGCTGGGTAGCCTCCCAGGAAGCGCTGAGTTTAACGCCTCCAGCTGGGCGGTGCACAAATAGGAATGGTTTGGGGCAAGGAGATATGTTCAAAATTAATCAGACCCAAAATCAGAAGTCCACAGATGCGAATAAGGTTGTGGTGGAGTCCCGTTCCTAAGGGGCGGGAATTCTGTATCATGCATGCCCGTGTCAGAACCTCTCTTAGTTTACGGGCATGCAAACAAGTTGTTGTGGATGAACACACCCCAAATATGACACGCCAGACACTAAAGATGTAGGTTTTATATTCAGCTTGTGTCCCCATAAAATTGTAATCCATCGAAAATGTATCAATTCCAGTGCATTCAGGTTGTGAGATTCTTATTCTGGTAGGGCAGGTAACAAAGTCCAGAGTTTCATACTGAGCCCTACAACCAAGCATGAGGCCTCTCTCCAAAGACGAATCCATCTCTCCCGCTACTATGGTTTCATTGCTCATTTCCTCCAAGCCCTTGATCTCAAGAATATTTTCTTCAACCTCCTCTATATCAGATTCACTGTTTGGGATTACATTAGAGGTAGGGTTAATTTCATCCTCTAAATCATATTCTTTCTCTCGGCCCTCCTCCAAATTTGTGATGGGGATTCTAACCGATTCATAATCAATTTCTTTGAAATTGTAACTCCATTCTCCATCTCCAACGTTGGCTGCTACTCCCACCGGATTACTTGTCTTGGGCCGATTAGATTCAGATTCCAAGGCCTCTCCCCTCACCTTCTCAGTTTCCTCCTGATGTTTGTTCTCAATGCTCCCCAAATTGTGTTCCAAGGAATCCTTACTGTCCTTATCCACTGAGTTGTCCAACTCCTGAGGGGTATCAATGGTGGACTGAACCAAATCAGGATGACTGGGTGTAGTCCAATTGATCATGGTAGGTCCTTGCTTTATGAATTCCATGAATGGCGTTGTGTGCAACAGCTTTCTTTGGCCTTCTTCCCCCAATTGTTGGAACAACTCCAACATGGCATGTTGCCCTTTAACCAATTCTTGATTCTGTCTGTGTAGTTCTAACTGGAGGTTATCAAAAATTGACATGGTGTCATTTGGTGTCCTTTGGATTTCCTCCTTGAAGTCCAGGTTAAGAGAGTATGGTTGAGGTTGTGGATCAGAATCCATATTGGTGTTTAGGTTCTTGGGTGGGTCCTCTATTCTATCATGTTCAGGGTCCAGTTCTTCAAGAGGAACCATTCTCTATTTGGTCCTACTCCAGAATAGTTGAGGTTCTAAGTCCTCCTCCCAGTCAGATTCTTCATCAGGGGACCAAATCAAAGGTTGATGATCCTGGGCTTGCCTAGATTTCTGATCATTTTCTGATTTCCATTTGTCTAGAACTTCTAATCCAAAGGTCAAGTAGGTAAGGTTGTTGAATTCTGATGACCTTTCTTGGTTATTATCCTGAGATGGGTAGGGTTCTTGGTATTCTCCTAAAGTGTAGGTCCTATCACAGTAGAGCGGGTCGGACCTAAATGAGGAGGCATCGTGAGGACAATCGAGATATGGAGCCCCATGATTTGAATCGTACCCTTGGGTGGTTATGTTGGTTGTATTCCAATAAGTGGTTGGTGCGGTTTGGTCATAGTTGGACCAAGAGGGATATTCAAGGTTGTACCCCCAACTTGGTGGTTGGTTAGCCCAAGTAGGCTGTGGGTATGGTCCACTTGGGTTAGCATACAAATCCTGTTGGGGGTAGTTTGGGTAAGATGGATAGGCATTGAAATCCATGGTTTGGAAGAAATGGAGGGATGTGGGAAGAATAGATGCGAGAGAGTTGTGTCCTCAACCAAGCAAACAAGCCTAGTCTTTATGGTGTATTCCTTAGGAGACCTAGGAATCTCACAAAGGTTGATTAAGTCCGTAAGCACTGGACTCCCCTTCCCGAGGTTAATCTGGCCAGGTTGATTACGAGGGGATTGCAAGGAAGGTTCTTCCTTTGGCTTGCGCCTCCGATTCCATAGACCCCACAACCACGGTCGTTTGACACTGCCTCGCAGCTTAGTCACCAGATTCTACCAAGGGAATAAAAGCCAAGTGCCTAGCGAACAAAACCTCACCTTTTGAAACTTAACTCAGTCCTGCCTAAGGCACGTCTACTCATTTTTAAAGGGCTAGGATAGTGCTTATGCTTAGGGTGATGTGATGAGGCATTGATTGGGGTGGTGCCTCTTAATTTTCCACTTTCAAAGTGTGTGCTTCTAGCAAAGCATGGTTTTCAAGCAAGGATTTGTTAGGATGTGGTGTCTTTTAGTGTTTCATCCTTACTTTAGTACTTTTTAGGGTTGACGTGTCTTAGTATTTTCAGCCAAGTTTCAGTGGGCACGTCAAGTTCTGCACACAATTTGATGAAAGTACATTTCCTTTTTCTTCTGTAGAGGCTCTAAAACCCTAGTGTACTCATCCTAATGATCATACAGCTTCTATTAGATGAGTCAGTTTTAGGGTTGAGTGGTGCGGCCCAGGTCAACTCATGGTGGCTTCACAAACACCACTCAAGAAAGAAAAGAACACTCCAAGAATTTATTCAGCATATTAGAGTGTACATTTTTTTGTAGGGTGATGTGTTAAGAATGTGGGTCAAGCAATCATTCACCACGTCAATTTTTTCAGTTTTTTACAATTTTTTAGCTTTTTCACGCAAGCAAACAATGAGAGAGAGATTGCTCACTATCGGTCCTCGAGGCGCCTATTCCCTTGCTACCGTCGTGGAATGCGTCGCTTTGCCGTCCATGCGCCGAATTCCTGCAACCGTCAAGTAAAAAGGAAAATAGGGCATTAGACGATGTGAGAATGAGTGTGGAATGGAGGTGATAAAACAAATCCATTGCCTCCCCGGCAACGGCGCCAAAAACTGACGTGCCGTAGTGCGTGTGTGTTAAGAGGTGTCGTTATAGTTGCACTTGATACGTCGGTTTTAAAAGAAGTAAACGGAGGTGAGTCCGAGTGTCGGTCTCAGGGAGGCGTGGAAATCGGATTTTGTTTACCACTTGTTGTCACGAAAAAGGTGGAGTTTTGCTTGCGAAAGAGACGATTTTGAAAAGCAAGAGATAGAGAGAGAGAGTTTAGGGTTAGAAAGCTCTTGGTTTTGATCATGCACTTTAAACAGAAATTAAAATGGCGACTAAACGGAAAATAATTTCATTAAACATGCATTCATAGTTCATAGTTTACAACATTAAATACATGCTTCAACAAAAGTAAATGAAAGCTTAAAAGAGAGAGAGAGAGAGAGGTAGAGAGAGAGTGGAGAGCGACAAGGCAGCCACGGCGGTGGAGGAGGCTCCGTCGGTAGCTCGTCGTCTCCGGCGATTACAAGAGTGCCTAAAACTAGCTAGAAGAGGAGTGGAGTAGTTGCAAGTGGGAAAGTATGCCTTGAATGGTGGTAGGAGGGGGTTTAAATAGAGTTAAGGGCTTCCTAAAAGAAGAAGGGGCTTTAGCGACATCCAGAGAGTCGCTAAAACCACTTCCAAAAGCATCGGTGTAACCCTCTCGCCGCCGGTTAGCCGCCCGCCCCGGTCTTCCTCTTCGCGCGATCCGTGGCCGCTGATCAAGAGCCGTCCGATCGGAGATCGGACGGCTGAGAGCCTTCGGTGCCCGCGCTGAGATCGCGCCTCGGGCGCGCGTGCACGCGCGCGTTTCCGCCTGGCGTGCGCGCGCGCGTGGGCACTCGTGCGCTACGGTCGCGCCGCGTGGCGAGATTGTGGCCGCCCGCTGCTAATCGGGCGGCCCAATTTTTCCGCACCCTTCGCCAGCCTTCAAATCCCGCTCCTCGCGTCTCGAACGCGCGTCGCGGCGATGCGGGCGTGCGCGCTAACCGTTGCGCCACGCCCGCACTTTGTCGCGGCAACCGCGGGCGAGCGTGCAGATCTCGGTCGTTCGATCGAAGATCAATGGTCGAGATTCGTCTTTGGCCGGCTTGAGGGTGTGCGAGCGGTGGGGGCGGGGCGACGTGGCGCTCTCTGGGCCGTTGATCTCCAGATCAACGGTCAGAATTTCTTGGGCCTATTGTGGGAGCTCCGGATGTCGGATTTGACCGATCTTGAGTCCATTGGACTCCGTTCGTCGTTCTGAATCCATCCGTGCGGTCCGATTGCTCATCTGAGGCCGGCTTTGACAAATGCTTTACACAAATGGCCATTAATACAGTTTATAAGCAATCTTGGTACTTGATGCATGCAATGCTCCTATTCTACTTATGTTGTGCCTTTTATTCTAAAGATGGGCCATATTCAACCTAATTACTATCCCCTTTGTGGTGTTATCACCTGCATATATTAGATCCTACAATCTTTTACCGAAAAGGCTATTTGGCATGTTTTAATTTATTTTTTAGAGTTAGATGTGACATTATTTTTAAAAAAAAAGAATTAGATGTGACATTATGAATGATGTTTCTTTTGAGATTGTTCTAAACAATGTTAGTTCTAATTCTACTCCTTATGTTGTTAGTAATATTGAATCTTGTAATTTGTGATACGGTAGATTAGGTGATATAAATTTCAATTCTTTAAAAAGAATTATAAAATTGAATATGATTTTTGAACACATCAGAGATAAAACTAAAAAATATGGGATATGTGTGCATCCTAAACAAACTAAGAAACCTTTACATTATGCTTCACGGGATAGCGAGGTTCTAGAACTTGTGCACACAAACATTTGTGAGTTCAATGATGTGTTGGCTAAGGACATTAAAAAATATCTTATCACCTTTATAGATGACAAAAGTGGATACAATTATGTGTATTTTCTTAAGTCTAAAGATGAGACGTTAAGTAAATTTCTTATCTTTAAGAAAGAAATAGAAATGCAAATTGAGAAAATTCTTAAGGGACTAAGGTCGGATAGAGGAGGGGAATACAAGTATAACTTATTTGATGAACAATTCCAAGCCTCTAATATAGTTCATGAGGTGACGGTCCCATATTCTCTACAATCTAATAGGATAGCAAAGCTAAAGAATAGGACTCTGACTGACATGGTTAACACTTTCCTGCAAAGTTCAGGATTACTTCCCCACATATGAGGGAAAGCTCTGAATACAGCATGCCATATTCTGAATTGAGTTTCCCAAAAGCATAAGGAAAGTAATCCATTTGAGATTTAGAGAAATAAGAAACCAAGTCTAAAATATCACAAAGTTTGCAGTTGTCTTGCAAAGGAGATTATCCTAAAACACAAGAGGAAGAAGCTAGCTTAGTCCTAAAACTATTGACACAGTCTTTCTAGGTTACGTTGATAACAACTATGCCTATAAATTTTTAGTTATAAAATTTGAGATTTCATAAATAAATGTCAACACTATTATGGAGTATGAAGATGCTACATTTTTTAATGATATCTAGTTTACCTCAAAATGAGACTTAAAATAATCAGGTCACCACATTTAGTTTCATTCCTAAATAAGTAGAAAGGGCATCTAATATAGGGCTATCTCTTCTCATTTTGAACCCGATGAAGTAGAGAAGTTTAAATCAAGGAAGAGTAAACGATGAACAATTGCTAAGGATTTGGGAAGTGATTTTATTGCTTATCAAATCAAGAGTGATTTCCACACTTATCGTGATATTATGGCTTCTTCTAAAGCTATGCATTGGAAAGTTGCCATTAAGAATGAGAAAGACTCAATTATCTCTAATGGCACTTAAGAGTTGGTTGATCTACATCCAAGGTGTTTTACCATTGAGTGCAAATGAGTATTTAAGAGGAAACTCAAGCCTAATTGATTTACTGAAAAATACAAATCTAGACTTGTTGCTAAGGAGTTTAAGCAAACAAAAGGTATCTTGTCAAGTCACTTGAGTGCTTCGATCATATCATGTTCTAACTCAATCTTTGTTCTTTCATATTTTGTGCTTATGCATGTATTTTATTCTGCGGCTCTTTCAGAATCTTGCACTATTCGATGTTTAAAATCGATTATGGATATGTTTATATCATGGTGCTCTTTTTTTCTATTGAACTTGCTTGATGAAATATACCTATTTTTTATTTTCATGATCATGTTGGATTATTGTTTAAATAACGAAATTATATATTCTTATGTTCATTTCAAATTTTATTGATCATATTTGTCATTTTCATATATTTTACATGTTTTGATTTCTGCAAAAGGTTCCATGAGCGTTTTTTTGTTTTGGAACCACATCAGATATGGTACCCAAACTGCAATCTTTCGTGATTTCCTACCTTTTTACTAAGATGGCCGGGCCTTTTCTTGTCCTCGAATTAGTTGATGATCTTCTTCCAGTAATAACAAAATAGGTAAATGATAGAGGCACATTTTTCCCTTGTCGTATTAGGCACTTGCATTTAACATAAAGCAAACGTTGAAGGTTTTCAAATCGTGAACGTAATCTCTGAATTCTCTCTCTCTCTCTCTCTGTCTTTTTCCGCAAACAATAACAACAGTGGCAAATTAGACACGTGCACATACCCTCGGATTTTACGGGATTTCAAAAGCAAACGCATCCCAACCACGAGTCATCCCTCCGTGCAAACGTTGGAAAGGCTACCGCCGGTGTCCTTACCTATATATTCACCAGCATTAACACCATCCTTTCCATCAGCATGCACATACACGACGCGGATTTCGCGCTCGAAAGCGACGTCCGATTTCATGCAAGTGGAAACGTACGTATCATAATACAGACAGATTAGGCAACTGAATCCTCCCAGAGATTCTTCTCTCTCGGTTTATATATATATCTATATATATCATATGCATCTCTGTGAAATGTGTTTAATTTCACAGTAGTACATACTACTCCTCCAACCAGCGCAGTGATGCCAATGGAAATGGAGGAGAGTTCCAATGCAATGGCCTTCGACGCCGCCGTCCTCCGCCGCCAGCAGGAAATACCGGCGCAGTTCGTCTGGCCCGATGGCGAGAAGCCGGCGGATCCCTGGACGATACCGGAGCTCCGCCTCCCGCTCGTCGACTTGGACGGTTTTCGGAACAATGGCAACGCCTCGGAGGCGGTGGCGCTCGCTGCGGCTGCCTGCGAGAGGCACGGATTCTTCCAGGTCGTCAACCACGGCGTCGACGCGCACCTCATCTCCGAGGCCCATCGCCACCTCGACGCCTTCTTCTCGTTGCCATTAGCCGAGAAGGAGACGGCGAAGAGAAGGCACGGGGAGAGCTGCGGATACGCGAGCAGCTTCTTGGGGAGATTCTCCTCGAAGCTCCCGTGGAAGGAGACCCTCTCGCTGCGCCATCGCTCGCACATGCACGATGTCGCGAACTACTTCGTTGCCACCCTCGGGGACGCTTTCAAGCAATCTGGGTAAGAAAATTAATTAATTTTAGTACCTAGATTTTCTCATTTTTAATTTCATCCAGGCCTAAACATTTAACTTGCATCAATGGAGATAACTTAACTTTGATTCCTGGCTCCCTACCTTCATTGCCTGCAATATATATATATATATATATATATATATATATATATATATATATATATATATATATATATATATATATATATATATATTCGTAGGAAGGTGTACGAGGAGTATTGCGAAGCCATGACGGGCCTGGCGATGGAGATAATGGATCTCCTCGCGACGAGCCTCGGGTTGAAGAAGAGGGATCTGTTCAGGGAGTTCTTCGATGGGCATGAGTCGATCATGCGGCTCAACTACTACCCTCCATGCCAGAGGCCAAACCTCACCCTTGGAACGGGCCCCCACTGTGATCCCACCTCCCTTACCATCCTCCACCAGGACAACGTCGCCGGTCTGCAGGTCTTCACCGACGGTTGCTGGTGGTCGATCGCCCCCGATCCCCATGTCTTGGTCATAAACATCGGTGACACCTTCTCGGTACAATTCCTTTCAACATGGACTACAATTAATGCAAGATGTTTGTTAATTAATTAATTAATTGCATATTAATTCATAACGCACGCTTCTCAACATGCATGATTTGTTGGACATACAGATATGTAATTAATTAATCGTGTCTCTCGTTTAGGCTCTATCAAATGGAAGGTACAAGAGTTGCTTGCACCGGGCGGTGGTGAACAACGAGCGGGCGAGGAAGTCGCTGGCGTTCTTCCTCTGCCCGCGTGAGGACAAGATCGTGGCGCCACCGGAGGAGCTCGTGGACGGGGCGCACCCGAGGGCGTACCCGGACTTCACCTGGGGGCAGCTACTGGAGTTCACGCAGAGGTTCTACAGGGCAGACGTGAACACGCTTGGGGCGTTCTCCAAATGGGTGGCTGCAAGAGGGCAGAGATTGCACGGATGATGGATCGAGCTGGCCGGAGAGATTAATCGGAAGGTGGATTTGGACACAGGAATAATAATGATGAAACAACAACAGCTAGCTAGGACAAGGGCAGGGGATATCGATCGATCTGCTTGGAGTGAGAGAGAGAGGGAGAGATCGAGGGCCACCAACCTTGGGGTGGTGGCGTTCATTTGTTTGTCTTTAGCGAGTCGATACACCGGTGATGCTTATTCCCCGCAATTGGATATTTGTCCTTTCTCTGATGCGCGCATAATTTTTGAAAGCATTTATTTGCTACTAGTATTCTGGAGCTTTTTGTCCCCGCCTGTTCTTTGTCCTTTGTGTGCCTGCTTGGATTTTGTTTGTATCTGTGCGTGCGCCCTTTTAAGGCCGAGTTATGGGCAATTGCATACATGCTCCGTTTGTATCAAAAATGTGCATCCATGCCCTCTTTATATCATTATATATAATCATGTGAAAGTCACTTGTATTTACAAGTATAGGTAGCCCTATTTATGTTTTTCAATTGATTGCTAGTGAGTACTAATTGGTGCTTAGTTTAAACTCTGTTGGTAGAGCCCGAGGGAACAATGTGGTAGGTTACCTTAATCAGGTCACTTTTAAAATCAACCTCTTTTTTTTAAAAAAAAAAAAATTCCTATGTTTCGGTAAAGAGAGATCAAACAGAAGAGAAGAATAATCACATTGGCAAAATGGAGAATATATATTTTGCACTGTTTTACGTCAACACAGTATGTGTTCCAAGGGGAGATCTAACCTCCAAGTACCACCATGCACGTATCAAAGGTCAGATGGTATAACACCTCATGCATACGTGAGGTGTAATACTGTCACTCATCTCTTCTAACTTTGTCGGTTGCCCATTAGAGAGATTACCGTGTTCAATGAACAAAGTAAAGAGAACCCCCTCCCTTCCTTTCTGCACTCACCTTCTACCCCAAAAGGTGGGAGCCGCTCCCTGATGGGACCAGTACCAAAGGCCCGCAGTTGACGGTGGGGGTATGGGTGGAGTGCCGATGAGAGGGTGCTTGGGAGGGCGAATCCCACACGGTGTAGAAAGTAAATTAAAGGCTTATTATTTTGAAAAGACAAATTTTATGCTAGAGTAAGGTATCTTAGCAAGTCATTAATTATATAATTTATACATTATAACTACTATATGTATGTATGAATGTATGTATGTATATGCTCTAATTTATGTTAATAGGGCTGCATTCTGCAAAGGTTACACCTGAGGATAGTGAAATCGAACTTCTAGTGTGGTTCCACACTAAAGGTTAAGAGATGATGTTCTCTATAGATTATTATTATTAACCTGTGACATGAATTTAGTCCCATGTCTGAAAAGAGATGGAAATCTTTTATATACAAGAGAATGCCTCTTGACTAAATTTATGATGAACTCCTTTCCTAAGAAGCAAAAATTCCAAAATTGGCACAAACTTTGATTAAAGGATTGACCAATAGACTAAGATCTAAGAAGGCTATTTTCAAATTGTCCATCAAAAGCAACATTATCCTTATACTTGAGAGGAGAATCTTGTTTTGCATGTATAGTTAGCAACCAAAACAGATGAGTATCCAAGACTATGATGGGAAGCTGGTATGCACAAGGCAAGAAGTTTCCTTGAAAGGGATTCACATAATTTTAATTGTTAAGGAAGATTTTAAGCTCTTTCATCATAGTACTTGAGGACTAGTTTCTTCATAGAATACTTGATTATGTAGATCAAAATTAAAAGAAAGGAAGAAGAAAATAAATATCAAGAAATTATCAGATATACTCCATCCAATTTGATATATAGTAGACAGTTTTCGAAGGGAGTATAGGAGGATAGAATCCTAAATAGTGAACCAATCACATGTGGTTTCATATATGTGAGATAAGGAACATATGATACATCTAAGGATTATAAATGCATTAAGAATCTAATGGCCATCACCTTTTACAAAGGTCATACAATACATATCTAATGATTTTGATTAGTTAAAGGATCCACATGACAATCTAGAGATTATCAAAAATTATGGAATTATGGAATATTATTTTGGAATAGCTTGTCAATGTGCCCTTTAATTATTAAATTAGAAGAATTATAATGTTGAATCTTTAGTAAAAGATCTCAACCACTGTTCTAATACTAGATCCTAATCATAGATGAACTAGGATTTGACTACCTAATTTCTTTTGTAGCATAACAAACACAACAAGGCCAGCAAATGAGAGGGAATTCATTATATATTTCATTTGAATATATATTTCAAATGAGAGAGATATGATTGTACAGTTCAAATAATCAATATCGATTCATAATTTGAATAGTTTGTTGTTGATTTAGACTTTCAAAATAAAAATAGCAACAAGACAAGAAAGCCAACAATTCCCTAACCAACTCAACTAGTCTAAAAACATACCAAAGCTACAACTAAAGTCTTGACGAGTAGCAAGCCTAACTAGTTATCCCAAGTAATTCCTGACCAATCCATCGTTACTAATTTATTAACCGATTTCCAGATAAATGAATTAGTATTACCACGATGAATCACCTCTTTTAATATAACCAACATGTAAAAGCTTCCAAATTGGAAATCTATTAGTCGTTCAATCTTAAAATTGATTTTCTACTATCCAAATCATGAAATTAGAAGTTTAATTATCATTTTATCCCTAATTATTAGGTCTGAAAATCAGAGTTTTTCTCAATATAATCTAATCACTCGAACCCAATCTTTCATTCATTTAATTCAATTAATCTCAATCTCAAGTTATCACTTTTAATTGCAACATTAATGATGCAATCAGTACACAAAACAATAACAACATTCTAATAAGGGTTTGATCACAGCAAGAGGTAGAATGCACGCCAAACATAGCAACCTACGAAGGAAACTGTAGAAATAGGTCAAAATACATAAGAACAGATCAAAGTACACATAAACAAGGGCACTACTCTACCTAACATCACCAAGGGGTCACGATGAGTCCAAAACATATGCCCAAGGAATGATAATGTGTGCTAAGCAATCCTCAAGATCCATGCATGCTCCAAGTCGATTCCCTAGGCTAGGTGATAACGCTACATTTTATGGTGATAATTTTGCCAATCGAAGCTTATCTTAAGGGTAACATGCACAAAGAATACACCGTAAATGGGTATGTGAGCATGACATGCATCGCACATCAAGATTGCTTGTAATTCAATGTTAATAGTCATTTTGTACAAGTTCATGTCAAAAACAAGCCTCGGATGAGTAATCGGACCGCACGGATGGATTTAGAACGACGAACAGAGTCTAACGGACTCAAAATCGACCAAATCCAACATCCGAGCTCCCGCAGTTGGCCCAAGAAGTTCTTACCACGAAGCTGCCACGTGTCGCGAGCTCAGCGCATCCAGCCCACCGCCCCATTTCCTCCGTCGTTCGCAGGATCAATCTCAGTCGTCCGATCTTCGATCGAACGATTGAGAACCCGCGCCTGCCTCTCCACATCCACACACCTGAGCTCTTGCACGAAGATTTGACCGTTGGATCTCCATCCAGTGGTCGGCAGCAACCGAACCTAATCTCCTCTCCACGACCATCCGCGGAGGACAGCGCAGTAGTCAGACCTCTTCCCGCACCACGCAGCCGCGAGTTCGAATCACGGCGAAACGAAATGCGGCAACAGCAACGCGCACCGGCGAAATTGAGCCGTCAATGCACACGCGGACGACAGAGATCACGGCTACGTGGCACCTGTGGATGCGAGTGATCGCGCGCATGCTCTCAGGGCACGATCCACTGTGCACCATCTGCAACATCTCAACCGTTCGATCTTGTATCGGACGGTCCACAGCAAGCACACGCGGATCACAAGTGCAGCGCAAGAAGAGGAAGCACGGGCGCGTGCGTTGAATCGGCGGGCAAAGGGGCTTCACCGACATTTCAGGAAGGGTTTTAGCGACGTCCCAAATGTCGCTAAAGCCCCTACTTCATTTAAAAAGCCCTTTTTCATATACAAACCCCCTCCAACTACCCATGTAAAGGCATTCATTATACTTGCAAGCCTCCTAACCTACTCCTAACCATCCTTAGCACCCTTTTATAATCACCGGAGCTGACGAGCCACTGACGGAGCCCTCCTCCACCACCGTGGCCGCCTCGCCGTCTTCTCTCTCTCTCTCTCTTTATCTTAGCTTTACTTTACTTGTGCTTAAGCCTTTAGCTAGTGTTGTATTTGTAAAACTCAAGTGCATGTTAAATGATGATGTTTCTTATCTAGTTATTCGCTCTCTTTTGGTGTTTAAGTTGCATGCTGTGAACAAAAAGACTCTAACCCTACTCTCTCCCTCTCTTTCTCTCTTACTCGCTTTTCTCTCGCGTTTTCTCGTAAGCAAAACCCGCCGTTTCCATGACAACCAAGTGACAGCAAAGCCTAATTTCATGCCTCCCTATGTTCAACACTTGAACTCACATCCGTTTCTTTATTTAAAATCGACACTGCGAACGTGAGATACAATGACCAATTTAAATATACGCATCCAAAGCGCGTCACTAGGCACACCAAGAATCGGGTCCAAAAGTCATTAGAAAACTAATCTAATTTTTCACATATGAAACAGTTTCCAAAAAGAGGAATAAGGCTTACCAATACGTGTCAAGACAATTCCAATGGTATTTTTTTAGGAAAAACGAAGATCAAGAAAACCTTGAATCCTCTAATATACATCAAGGTACGTGAAACGAACAAGGACCAAGCCTGCACACCCGTGATCGTGTGCGTTGCACCCACACACTTCACCCAAATGCATGCACGAACACTACTGGCCGTTCATCACTCGCACGCGCTATGCACATCCTACACACACCACACATCGTTACTGCGTGTGCCCACTACCACTTGTACATGTCATCACCGTGTGCGCCGCCACCACTGCTACCACAAAAATTGTGATGGAAATCTCAACACCTCTTTTATTTCTACCCACCCCCCACCCCCCCACCTCAACTTTCCTTTTTCTCTCTTCTTTTCCTCAACTTTTGGACAAGAATTGAGATTCGTGACACCACCAAACCCTAATGAGGCCTTTATATAGACCACCAATTAGGATGAGGGTTAAGGAAAGTGGGGTTTTTGCAAAATGAACCCAATGTTTTGGTTAACTTTACCTTTAGGTATTTTCAACTTGTTTTTGGCATAACTTGAGCTACATACATCGGATTCACACGAAATAAGAGTCGTTAGAAAACTTACAACAAGAAGAATCCAATGATACCACATATTACCTCTTTTTGACCAGGCTTGACCAAGAGTTGACCAAAAACTTGTGTTTCTTAATGTTTTACAAGGCATTCTGACTTGACCCGAACCCAACAAGTGCATATGGATCCAGATCGATGCAAATGATTTTAAACAACTCAGAACCTAGATTTTAGGGTATTACTGTTGGGGTTAATCCATGAATAGCCCACTTCTGTGACAACTCAAGTCTTGCCACCGATGAAATCCAAGTCACCATGTGCTAATAACTAGCACAACTCGCCTATAAGATTACAGTCACCCAACACATAATCATAAAATATAAGCATAGCCAACAAACAATTCATATTATAAAAATTAAAGGACCATAAATTGAATAGTAACCAGAAGATTTACCATAGAACATAAGTATAATCCCAAGAAGATGTACAACGGAAATCCCCTTGTGAATTGCCAAGTGTACTTGAGTATGGAATCCAACAATATGTCAGTTAAAACTGAGTAGAGTAGAAACAACAATAGAAAGTACAACAGTAACCAAGTACAAGAGAAAATGGGTATTATAGCTTTAATTAATCTATTTATTAAGTATCTCGTTATCTGGTTCCATTTTGTATAGTGGAAGCCCAATTTATTATAGTTTACACAATCTGTTAATTGACGTCTCAGGGTCCAAGACGATTTCATGCAACTTCCTGTAATGCAAGACCAGTATAAGCCACCCTCTTAGCCGAGAAGACCGCTTATGCCCATCGAGTCACTGCTCTCCATCACCCTAAGGTCATTGCGAAAAGGGGTGGTGGCTACGTCATATGACGTGAACACATGCTAGCTACACATGCTGAACCCTAGAAAGCCAGTGACCCACCCACCGGCCAAGTAAAGAAAAACCAACTCCAACCCTCGAGCCCTGCAATCTGCTATCCCAGTTGGCCGCTAAGCCTAAACAAAGAGTTATAAGGAGGTCAGCAACTCCCTAAACCAGCCCAGAATCGGTCTAGTAGACCAAAGCTACAGCCAAATCTAGCAAGTAGTGGGCTGAAACCAGTTATCCAATTCTTTTAATTCCTAACAAATCTGTCGTACTGATTATTTAATCATTTTTAGATAACAGTATTATTTATAGGTATCCAATCAACCATATCAATTATTATACTTTTAGTTCCAGGATTAACATTCACATTATCCTCTATCTTATCCGTTTCCCAGAATTTTTCAATTTCCGATCGTGGTTCCATCAATCATTTTAACTATCCCCATGATGTCAGTTTTACAAAAAATAGAGTTCCTTTTGTACAAGCAATGATCAAGTCATATCCAACAAGCTTAATTGCTTTATAATTCATTTACTTCATGAACTTATCAAATAATTTGTCGTTAACTCCCTTTAATCCGGAAATTAACTATATTACCTTGGTTATTCACACTCCAAGTCAACGACTTGATGGTCACCATTAATATTTAATATTCCAGTACCCATAGCAACAAGAAATATGCAAACAGGTCTGATCTCAGCAAGATGCAAAAACGCATACTAAACAATGCGACATGCAAAGACGACTACCATGTAGATAAATCACATAGGAAAAGCGAGACTACTCTACCTAACGTTGTCAGGGGGTCACGACGACTTCGCGAAAATAGGTCGAAGACTTCTCAAAACCACACGTATCTCCCAAATCTGTGCCTCCAAAATTGGAGCGGAATCCGCCCAATCCAACCATACGGATGCGTCTGGCACCCTCAAGAACCCCAAGATCGAGTCTTGGATCACTTAATTCCGATGTCGGAGGCTCTTGATCTAAGCAAAACAATTCTGATCGTCAGATGTTAACATAAAAACCATTCAAAGGGACCAAAACGAAATATTGAAAAGCTTTTATTTTAAAACGCAATTTCTCACCCCTCAACCACTCCCTCTCGTCCTCTTCCACGCTCTTGCCGTCACACTGCTCACGCACGAAGCCCGCGGACCCTTGCCGCGTCGCCGCCCCCCCGCCGGTCGTCCTTCAGCCCCGACGGCCCTCGCCGGACCTCCACTGATCTCTGGCGACCATCCATCAGGTGCCCTTCCGTCGTCTCTCTCTTTCTCGCTCTTCCATCACCATCTACACGAACCCATGCACGTACATGCATGGGTTGCCCGCGACCTCCGCTAGCCTCTCACCGTCGCTGACGACTCTCCTCTCGCCAGAACGCCACGTCGGCCTCGTCTCTCGTGACCCTCGTCGACCACCAACAGCGTCCCAACCTCCTCCTTCTTTCTTGCATGTGCCCATGGTGGCAGGTGCACCAGCGAACATGGTGCCACCACTCCTTGGCCACGGTCCGGCTGCTACATCTGATCTCGCCAACAACCTCATCGTCGTCGATTCTCCCTTCTCTCCTCTTCCTTCTTCCCTGTCTCTCACTCTCCTTCCCGTGCCCATGCACGTTTGAGAGAAAAAAAGAAGAAGAAGGAAAGGATGGAGAGAACTTCAAACCGCCGGTCCTCCTTGCGGCCACGCAACGCCACCGGTAGCCTCCCGTGATCCGTCGGACCTACGCCGCAACGCCACGCCCTCCGGCGACCCCTTTCTATCTCTTTTGTTCTTCTTTCCCTCTCTCTTTCTCCCCCTGCACACGTTCCTCTCTCTCTCTTCCTTCCTCTCTCTCTCTCGTGTGTGTGGGAAAACGAGGGAAAGGGTTTTATAAAGTAGGGGAGAGGAGGGAGAGGCGGTGCAGTAAATTAGGAAAAGTATATATATATATATATATATATATATATATATATATATATATATTCTTTTTGATGTGGGAAATAAAATAATGATAAGAGTTTTTATTTCAATTTATAACTAGGTGTACCTTTGTAATAGGATCAAATGAGTTTTAATTTCAATAAAACACGTATCATCGGGATCGTTACGAGATAAGGAATCTATAATATTTATGGATTTTCAAATGGAGATCAATTGCAAAATGTAATCCCTAAGATAGATCGCACGTGAGTTTGCTCACAATTTATGTGTTTTGCACATCCGAGGTCCGATCACTATACAGAACGTACTGTAGAAATCCTTGCGATACTAGAAAGTTAATAGTACTTTCAAATCGTCGATCTGAAGTCCATATTGCAAAAATGAAAAGAAACACGAGTTTTCAATTTAATTACTCATTTTAAATTCATACAAGCTCCAATTTACATACAAAAAGTTTGACAGGTTTATCTTAACACGCTTAGTCTGAAATGACTCAAAAATCTAGGTTTTGGACATTACAACTTCTAACTTAGGATGGACCTAAACCATAGATGATATCAATTGTATTTTATACTAAATGGGTACCGGTACTGGTGGGCCAGTATTGGTACCTCATGTGCTGAGTACAGGTATGGGTTAACCGGTACCGATATCCTTGTCATACAGGTTTGATTCCCATATCCAAAGAGGTACCAATACTGATGTCAAGTACCGATACCTGCAGCTTGCTGTTTGGGATTCATGTCCAACTCTATACTTTTCCAGTACTAATGAAGTACCGATACTTGTGACAAATACAAATACCTACAACATACTAGCATTACTCCAGAATCTTACTGGTCTCAACGAATACCGGTACTTATGACAGGTACCAGTACTTGTTGAGTACTGTTCCTTAACCTGTAGCCAGCATGTATCGGTACTAATGATTAATATTGGTATTAGTGACATACAGATTTTGGTCACCTTAGACCCTTAACCAAGTCTATGGCCCATGTGTATTGGCACTCATGATGAGTACCAGTATACACAAGTCAAATCTTGGTCTCTGGAGCCTTAATCTTGACCTGTGACTCACATGTACCAACACTCTTAATGAGTACCGGTACCAGTTGGCCATAGTCTCTATGTCTGAGACCTGGAGTCAAAATCTGTAACACACATTTACCGGTACTCATCATGAGCATCGATCCTTGTCAGTTATGAAATAGAAAACAAGGTTTTCAAGGATTGTAAAGCATCTACATGTTCCCAGTTTATGCTAAACCTATGATTTGCTAATAAA
The DNA here is from genome assembly GCA_037157565.1 of Thalassia testudinum. Lineage (NCBI taxonomy): Eukaryota > Viridiplantae > Streptophyta > Magnoliopsida > Alismatales > Hydrocharitaceae > Thalassia > Thalassia testudinum. Next base: position 104,655,608 of record JAZHRO010000073.1, on the reverse strand, counting down.
TATACATATATGAAAGGATTAGAAACAAAAGAATGATCGCATGCTCTCCAACATAAATATATATACACACATATATGTATATCTATATATGAAATAGATTGGCATCATATATATATATATATATATATATATATATATATATATATATATATATATATATATATATATATATATATATATATATTGAAAACCTAAATAGATGCTATGAATATAGAGATTACCTATGTTCATCCTGATTATAACGACCAAGAACTTTGGGTATGCGCTTCCAAGAGAACCTATAACCAAATCAAGGCCACCAAGAGAACCAAGAAGAAGATCTCTCTTCTACTCTTCCTGCCGCTAGGTCTCTCTCTTGTGCCCCTTTCTCAAGTCACAATAGGGGTGACAAAATTAGATCTAGAATTCAAAGGTCTCTTAGGGACCATAACTCTCATTAAATAGCAATTGTCAAAATAACCTTAATTGTTGTGGGTGTTTTGCTATTTTGCCCATCAAAGAAATGTATAATACAAAATAGTCTCTACACATTTCTCTTAATAAAACCACACTAACCATTTGCATTTTATGCCCAAACCAAAATTAACCTTAGTTTATCACTTTAAACTTGGGTATTAATATTGACAGTCCATAAATCTATATGTTAAGTGATTATATCTATACAATAATGCATATATCTGTCCATATGTTGGATCAAAATCCAACAATTACAGGTAATCATGCTTTAATTAGGTATAACCCTATGTTATAGAAATCCTAAATTTTTACTCATTCTACTCAATTTTTCAATGGTCAAGATACACTTATCTAGTAGTTGGCTCTAGCTTTAACCACAACCTACTATTGAATAGACGATAGAGGAGATTTTAAAGATGCGTTCGTTGTAGTACACTCTTAAATCGCATAACAAGACATTTAAATTTATAAACTCATAATCTAAAAGGAGTCTGAGGTCATTCGCATGGAGAAATATGGAACTCATACATTAATCTTCATTTAAAATAGATGAGCACAATCAGTTGATCACAATAACAAATATTCAATAAATGAAACTAATCAAATTGACATTCTAATGTATCTCAAAAGATCATGGAATTAAAAAGGAAAAAGAATAAAAATAATGGTGATTTAAATCACCACTTATTCTCTTTAATTAAGCATACATTCAATTACTCACATTATTCAATAGTAATCTTCAATCAGAATTCAATGTAAACTTAGGTTCTTAAATCATTCAACAGAACCAAATCAGATCAGACGTTAGGAGTGCAGCATCAGATGACTTAAGTGTCAATAGAACACAGAAGGCACAAGGCTTTTCTCCTCTAAGCCTTCTTCTTCTCAATGCCTTCTTTTTCTTCTTCAGAAGCTTTCCTTCTTCACAGCACAAAGGAACCAACTTCCTCCAGTGGCCAAGTGTAGAGCCCTTAGTACCAAGAGCAAAACCCTCCCCCTCCTCACAATTTTTCCTCTCTCTCTCAAACCCAGCATATAATCGAATCCATGTACATGTACTCAGATTCGGGTAATCGGATCTAACCAGGGTCACCAGGCATGTATGGTGGCCGAGGAGTGCAAGGTAAGGTGAAGGGGACCTTACCCCCTGTTCTGAGGCAAAGAGCCTGAGGCATAAATCCAATTTATCTGCTACCGGCACTTCCTTCGCACAAGATGTGGGATTATTCCCACTGGCTCCCTTCACATGGCAGCTTCAGCAGATGGAGCTTCCCATCGATGACAAATAAGGCGTTGCCAGCTTCAATTAAGGACCTAGGAATGCACTTGGAGCTGGGCCACTTCACCTAGGCGTGGAAGCAAAGGTGAACATAGTCAGAGAAGAGCGACTAGGGCCAGAGAAGATGGTGGTAGCGGTCGTCCAGCCTAATACCTACATCCACGAATACGGCCTTTCGGTCATGTCAAATGCGCTCAAAAGCTATCGGTGTGCGGCGAGTACGTTGGTGGTAGTCGTGTGGCGTAAGGTGACGTGTGGAGGTCTAGCGAGGTCGGTGACGGTGCATGCAGGCGATAGTGCTCTGTAGGGAAAGTGAGCATGCGAACCCTCAAATTAGGAGTGGGCTTTTGTAGAGGGAGTTGAGGCGGAGCTTCTGAAGGTGGTAGCGGGGAGTTAGGTGGTGTGTGGCGTCGGGGAGGCGTCACCAAAGCTCGACCGAAGCGGAAGAAGACAAAGGGGTCGAGGGCGAGTCGTTGGTCGAAAGTTGTGATTGGCCGGTGTCGGGGAAGGTGAATCTCCTGAGAGTGAGGATGACAATGAGGAAAGGGGGAGGCAGCTCCTGTTGTGGCTGGCGAGGAGTGGAGGAATGTGAGGAAGGAGAAGCAGCCAATTTGGTTGTTGGCTAGTCGTAGGAAGAGCTTGAGGAGGTGTCACCAGAGCTTGGTCAAAGACTTTCAGGGAAGAAGTTGAAGAGGACTTTGGGGCTTAAACCTTGCTAAGGAAGAGAGGAATTGCATTGCTGGCTCTTTTATAGGCCTTAGGGGACATTTCCAAGCAAGGAAAGATGCTTTCAAGCTTCGAGAATTTCGCACACATAGGATACCTACATCTTCCAATCATTCGCATGAGAGATTGGGAAGGAATCAAGGTTCATGGCCAGGTTCATTTGGAAGGGAATTCCGCAAGGAATCTTCCTTTCAATTTTAGAAGTGTTTGATTGAGAATCGAGCGAGAAATCCTCGCTCGAATATCAACGGTGAAGCTTCTCTTCACACTAATGGAGGTAGAGACCCATTTGCAAAGAATGAAGAGAAAATTAGGGACCAATCTGCAAATAATTCAAAAGGTGAGGGTCTGATTGAAAGGAAAAGAGTCTAACTGGATTGAAATGCAAACTAGGTCAAGATGGACTCTGATTAGGCCCAAATTTTGGTACAAACCTAATTTGGATCCAAGGAATCTAGTAATGAAGTTGAATTTCAGTTTTGACCAAGTTTGACTAGGAAATTTGCACAGAAATCCAAATTAGGGTAGAATTGTGTCTGTGACTCTATTTGAGGTTAAAATGGGTTCCAAATGTCAAATCAAGGATACCAAACCACATGGAATATTTTTTTATAATTTTTGAAAGGTTTATATGGATTTTATGCTAACCATAACCTCTGTTATTTAAGCGGATCTGAAATTAGGGTTTTGAGAGCTGTATCAGTTCTCGAAATACATGAAATATTGTTTCTATGTGTGTGGACCCTCTTATTAGACTTTAATGCTCATTAGAGCTTAGATTAACCCCTGGGAAAATCCTGTGATTATTTTGCATTCATGATATGCTGTTAAAACTGCAAAATTAACCTTGATTTAATGTATTCTTCTCAGAAAGGATATGCAAGGAATTACGACCCTCCAGCGAATATGTAGGAGCATTTGTCACTTGATTCTAATTAATTAAAGCTAGTTATGACTTATAATGATGTTATCATCACCTACCTTTACCTACCTCCCTTTAATAGCCAACTACTTGCTAACCTCTCATCATGAGACTTTTCAAATTTATCACATTATCAAGGTGTTTGATTCAAGTAGTTGTTCCTTCAACTTATTTTTAGTCGAGGTTTTTGCAAGTAGCAACATTGCCTTTAAATATCAAATTTTGAATAAATATTGCATTTTTGTTTTATCTTGTTTCACTTGTCCCCTTTTAAGGTTCTTAGTTAATCGAGGTTGTTTATACTAGCTGCATGGTTTCATGGATCACACCATTTTCTAATTCGACAATGTCCTCTTTCTCAAGTCAACTTTCCCATTTTTAGATTTTTGAGATTTTTTTTCAATTGCCACATCACAAATATTTGTGAAGTATGGTTGCTAAGTGTAGTTTTCAATGGTGCTTACTACCTTACTAGTTAGTTGAAGGTAAATATGTATTCCAATGCTCATGCCGCTACACCAAGTCCCTTGGAATTTGTCATGTTGTTTTAATCTTCCCATCATCTTGAGATGATACATTCAAGGTTGGGTTGATCCAACTATCTCTTTACTCTCGTCAAATGTTCATTTACAACCAAGTGTATGTTTTACTTTAGTATTAGATATGTCAGTTCATTCCCAAGCACTAGATTTTCCAAATTAAATGATAAAAGAGGTCACCTTAGGATATCCATTTCTAGAAATGGAACTAACCTTTCAGATAACCTCAACACATTTGCATTCTTTTTTTCTTCTATAGTTTTCCTACAATGATCACCATTCTTTCAATTCTTTCTCATAAGACTTGCATCTCCCAAGAGCTTTCTTCAAATCTATTGCCATCACTAGTAGAAAACATATGAAGGATATGTTGGGGAAATTCTTTAAACCCTTACAGACTTAACTGTAATTAACCCACCTCTAACTTAGGATGGACCTGTACCATAACTTGTCTCAACTGGATTTCATACTCATTGGGTACCAGTACCACATATAATGAGTACCGATACTGGCGAACCAGTATCCGTATCCTTAAGTCCAATGTATGAGTTCTATATCCTAACAAGTATCGATATTGATGCCAAGTACCAGTACCCATATGTCACAGTTTGGAACTCATTGTCCAAATGAGTACTCATCCAATACTCACTATATACCGGTACTCATGTTGAGTACCGATACTTAGTGGATACTGGTACCTTTCCAGGAAACAACTAGTCTCAACAAGTACTGATACTCATGAAGAGTACCAGTACTTGTTGAGTACTAGACATACCACCTGTAGCCTACCAGTACCGATACTAAAGACCAGTAGCTACAGGTTCTAGTGACTTTAAGCCCAGAACCTGATCTAGGACTAATGTATACCAGTACTCATAATGAGTACCTGTACATGTAAGTCCTAGTTTTGGACTTAAGTCGTCCTGGAGCTGGTCTGTAGGTTGCTTGTACCGGTACTCATGAAGAGTATCGGTACTAGCATCCTACAGTACACCTTAAGTGTCCAAAACAGTAGAGCGTGAGTACCGATACTCATCTTTAGTACCGGTACTTACGATGGTGACAAATTGTGTTTATACATTTATGAGAATATGAAATGTCTAAATACCTATATCCCACACGAGTTTGCACGAAATAAAGATTAACCAATATCAGATGTTTAAACAAGATGGCATTTATGGTTTTAAATTAGATAAGCTAAATCATGAATTAGATAAAATATGTAACAAGGTTCTTCCTACCAATAAGTATACAAATATACATAGGCACATCTTTGATGATTGAATGAACTACTAAACATAGAAATACCTATTCTCCTCTTGAAGGAAGAGAAGAGGGGGCTGCAAAGTGGTGCTTCCAAAAGAACCCACCTTCAATACCTTGATCAAGAAAGACAAGAAGAAGGAGATCTTTCTTTCTTCTCTTTTCCCTGCCGTTCTATCTCTCTTAAAAACCCAATTCCCTTACGTACACGATGGGGGTGCAAAACCTAGGATTAGTAGGTGGGTCTTTTGAGGACCACAACCCCAAAAAGACTTAATCAATAATTAGTCCTCCTAATTACTTTATGGGTGAATTACATCTCCACCCATCGAGGAGATATATATTCACAAACAAGTTTCTGCACATGTATAACAACACCACACTAATCCTTTTGCATTTTAGCCCATAGAAACCAATATCCTTATTTGATCACCTTAAATTATGGGCTTACGATGACAGTTACATTACTTATTATCATTTGATTATATTTATTTACATATACTAGTCCATACGTTGAATTTTAACCCAACAATCTCCCACTTGGACTGTATGTGTAACCTGTTAATCGAACAACATATAAAATCAAATTTGAGCTCAACTTTGCTGTCATATCCTGAAATGCATATCTAAAACCAATCTGATCTACCAATTACACTAGTAACAGAGCTAAGGCGGCTTTCGCTACATCACAGTAGCTAAACCAATAATGACCACATACACTAATGTAAAAGGTAACCAAAAATGTATGGATGTGCAGCATGGAAATTACATGCCAATGTGATCAACACATGCCTATTCCCAACTAATCCTCCAAATAGAGATCACTTCCAAAACCAAAACCAAATTGCTTCTCAGAATGGACAATCACAGAACTAAAAACTTTTAAGTGTTGTTTATTTCATAACAGAAATGAAGCTTTACAAAACTTTATACATAACCAAATGACTGAATAACCGAAAAACTGACTGAATAACCGAAAAACTGAATTACCAAAGTATGTCTATTACAAATAAGCACTATAAAAATTACAAACTCCCACTAAAGCTGAAATTTCTGTAAGGACATAAGACCCATAGAAGTTGCGTGTTCATGGAACATCTTGGGTATTATTCCTTTAGTAAACATATCTGCAACCATGGAGTCTATACAAATGTGCTCTATAGACAGTTGTCCATTTTGTATCCTTTCTTTAACAACCAAGAACTTGATCTCAATGCTTTGATTTGAAGGAGCTCCTATTATTATTGGAGTAGAGGAAGACGGACTGATTATCACAAAATAATTGTAGTGGCCTGTCAAAGCCATCTACTATGCACAACCCCGATATAAAGCTCTGCAACCATACTCTATAATTGGATGCCTAATAGCATGCTATGAATTCTGCTGCCATAGTGGAAGATGCAATAAGAGACTATTTTGCACTCTTCCAAGAGATGGTACCATTGGCAAGCAGAAATACATATCTGGAAGTAGACTTTCTGCTATCTTGGCACCCAGCAAAATCTAAGTATAACCATAGATCTGAAGCTTTTCTGACCTCCTGAAGGTGAGTATAAAATCCCATGTCTTCTGCAAATATCTCAGTACTCTCTTGGCTGCTCTCCAATGGTCCTTTCCTGGGTTTGCCAAGTATCTACCCAACATGCCCGTAATGTACACCCAGTCTGGTCTAGTACAGACTTGAGCATACATTATACTGCCAACGGCAAATGCATAAGGAGCTGTTTACATCTCTTGTTTGTCCAAATCACTTAAGGGGCACTAATTGAGACTAAACTTGTCTACCTAAGCCACAAGAGTGTCCAGTGGCTTGCAATCTTGCATGCCATACCTTTTAAGTACCTTATCTATATAGCTTCTTTGAGATAAATTAAGAATATGACAAGAACGATCCCGACATATTTCAATTCCCAAAACAAGCGAAGCATCTCCAAGATCTTTCATGTTAAAGCACTACTAGAAAAATGGGATCTACTGTCGATTCATTACCGTCAATTATCCAAGCGACGAGAAAAATACATATGCTGTCGAATTTTTTAGAAAGTGATAGCGAATGGAAGCTTTACATTTGGCCTCCGATATCACTAGTAAGGAGTATCAATGTGTGTGTGAGGGTAGTTGTGATTTGTGCCATCTGTTGTAAGAGTGACAACAAATATATATTTGTTGTCGGTGTGTCAAATAAGCGACAACGAATGGAAGTTTTAAATTCCCTCCGCCATCACCAGTAAATTAGTATCAATGTGTGCATGAGGGTAGTTGTGATCTATGCCGTTAGTTATAAGAGCGATGACAAATATATATTTGCCATCGGCTTTTGAAATAAGCAACAGTGAATGAGGGTTTTAAATTTCGAAGAACCATTTGGGTGTGCGGCTGAAATTTTCATTGAGATTTGCCGTCGCTTTCTAATTAAACCGACGACATATGTTCCTAAATCTATTAACACAGAGCGTCCCCCATCAGTACTATTCATCTTCCTCCTTGCCACAACCCAAACCCTTTTCAACGCTGATCCTCCTCCTCACCGCCCATCGTCGTGGTCCCCCTCCTCTTGCCGCCCCTTCCTCCTCAGGTGAATTCCCTTCCTCCTGCTCAGCCTCCTCCTCCTCCAACCCTCCTTTTCCTCCTCCCCCTCCTCCACCTCCTCCTGCGATCTGCCCTGTCCCCCTCCTCCTTCATGGCTCCTCGCCCTCCTCCTCCTCCCCCTTGGTTCCTTCCCCTTCTCCTCCCCAGTTGCTCCCCCTCCTCCTCCACAGTTCCTCGCCCTCCTCCTCCTCCGCTAGCACCCTCCTCCTCCTCCGCCTGCGCCCCTCCTCCTCCTCCTTGGTTCCTCCCCCTCCTCCTCTGCAACTCCTCACCCTCCTTCTCCTCTGACAGCGCCCTCCTCCTCCTCCCCACCCCGTCGACGCCCTCCTCCTCCCTGGCTCCTCCCCCTCCTCCTCCCTATCCTGCCAACCCCCTCCTCCTCCCTGTCCTACCACCCCCTCCTCCTCCTTCTCCTACTATCGACCCCCTTCTACTCCTCCCCATCCTGTTACCCTGCTCCTCCTCCTTCTCCTACTATCAACCTCCTCTTCCTCCTCGTCCTGCTGCCCCCTCATCCTCCTTCTCCTGTCGCCCTCCTCCTCCTCCTATTGTCACCACTGTCGTTGCCTCTATTCTATAAGTTGTAAATTTTTGAATAACATGATAATATGTTATTTAATTAAATGTGTTCATGAAATTACAGGTTATCGGTGACGACCATTCTCGGAAGTTGTAGTCATTCAAGGTATAATTTTAATGTTTTTAATTTATTATAATGATGTTTTAAGCTTTTGTTAGATGTGGGGTGTGACCACATGTTGTTAATTTCGTTGAATGGATGTAGGGTGTGCCCTTTTGTATGATTTATTGTGAATGTGGGGTGTGTCCACTTGTTTGATTGAAATGAAATTTAATGTAAGGTGTGCCCACTTTTATGATGAATATGTTTTTGCTATGCAGGTTTATAGAAAACTTCAAATATAAGGGGAAACTCTGTCAAATTTTTTTGAAAATTATTTTAATGTTTAAAATTTAGGCGGTGGACCTAGAACATTGTGTTCCCTAGGTTTAGTTGGGTTTAATATATGTTGTTTAGGTTTGGCATTAGGTTGTGTATATGGTGCTTGGGTTAGGGCTTTAGGGTTTGAGTTAGGAGAGGGTTAGGGTGGTTGGGTTGGGCTAGGGTTTAGGATTTGACTTAGGCTATGATTTGGACGATTTGTTTGGGTTAGGGTTTAGGGTTTAGGATTTGACTTGGGCTATGGTTTGCACGTTTGGTTTGGGTTAGGGTTGAGGAATATGGTTGTGTTGGGTTGGTTCGAGTTGTGCTATGGTTGATAAATTATTCTTAAATTATCCTTTTGTCTTCCATTTAAGTGTGGCCTTCATGGTCTGACTCCCAAGTTGCAGGTCTAGAAATGAGGGGAGCATCTTGCAACCTAATTACAAGTATGATTCTTAGGAAGAAAATTGACCAGAGCACTTTTTTATTGAGCTCTATCAGGTTTGTGGATAGGGGAAACGTTCGCTCAAAAGAATAAAAAATCACAAATAGGATAAGGATTTGGTGATTTGATTTCACCTAAATGGATGTACATTTGGGGAGGATATATTTGATCACCTGTAAATTTTTACCAAGTCCTTAGAATGAGAATATATTTTTTATTAACATTTAAGATTATAATATTTTTAATTAATTTTACTTTTGAAATTGCAAGTTATCAGTGTCAGGTACACTCGAAAGCTTGAGTAGTTAGCGGTATATATACAATCAGTATTTTTAATTTAATTGAATGATATTTTAGTTTTTTGGTGAATTTCTTTAATGTTCAAATTAATTATTGTTTAGATGCACACACTTGCTAAAGAAGATATACGCACGCGAGGCCAAACATTAGGTATTCTAACCATTAAGGTAAAAGTCCTTCGAGTCAAATTGTGTCCAAATTACTCACCCGTCGAGACTTATGATCATGTTATATGGACAATGTAGAAAGTGTATGTATACCTCACATGCATGATGTGTTGTCTTTGTAGCATGCCATAAGACTCGATCGACTTTAGTTCGGTGAAGTAGCGAACTAAAGAAGGTCCTTAAAGATTTGATCACAACTTAGTTTTACTTGTTACATGTAACCTTGTGCAGTGAAATTTCAGTTGCTTCTTCCTACTCTTCTCTGGTATACAACTAATCTTATCTAGTTTCCTGTGGTGCCCTTAATTGGGTGTTAAAGGAAATGTAGCTAAAGTTAGTATTGGAGGGTATACTGGCGAATTGCAAGGAGATGCTGCCAAAATTTCACCGCACTAAGGTTACATGTAATGAGCAAACCTAAGTTGTGATCAAATCTTTGAGGATGGGTTATAAAGTGAAAATCTTAATCAAGATACACATCATTCAGTCATTTCCCTCCCTAATAAATGATTTGTTTACATTAAATTTTAGGTTACAATGGATAAATCTTAGATTGGATTGTGGGGTTCAGATTACACCATATATAAGGATAGAGTAATTCAATTCCTGGATTGGGCTTTTGATGACAATAGGAAGATATTTAGGAAAGGAGGTCAACTTGATAATATCTTCTGCCCATGCAGAAAATGTTTGAATGATTTTTTACATGATCGTAATACTGTGCTCGAGCACTTGATTTGTAATGGGTGATGGCAGCATTACACTACTTAGGTAGCTCATGGAGAGTAGTTGACTGAGAAAGTCATAAACAATGAGAACACTGCTAACAAAGAGATCAATGAGGAAATTGCTGATAATGGAGGTGAAGAAATACAAGAAATGTTGAACGAGATGAAAACAGGAGAGGATATAAATACAGATGAAAAAGATCCGTTCAGTTGTGATCCGTTCAGTTGTGATCCGTTCTATGATGTTGTTAAAGTGGCTAAGGATCATACTGCTTTCGGTATTATGAAAATGTCAAAGTTATCATTTTTGTTGAAGATTCAACTAAAGGTTATGAATAGAGCTAGCGCTAAATTCATCTCAGAAATGCTTCAGTTTATTGCTGAGCTGTTAAATAACCCTAATGATTTTCCGGCTTCACAGTATGAGGCAAGGAAACAGATTCGCAAGCTTGGTTTGGACTATCAGAAGATCGATGCATGTCCGAATGACTGCATTCTTTTCAAAAATGAATTCTCAAACTTGAGTAACTGTCCCGAATGTGGACTTGAGAGATATAAGAAAGGTAAAAATGAAAGTAAGAGGAAACAACCTCAAAAGGTTCTTCATTACTTTCCACTGACACCTAGGCTTCAATGTCTTTTTATATCAACTAAAACTGCACGGTGGATGACATGGCACCAGGATTGTAAATCTCAAGATGGAAGAATACATCATCCTACTGATTCAGGGGAGTGGAAGAGATTTGACGAAAGAAGCAATTCATTCACTTTAGAAGCAAGGAACGTGCAGTTAGGTCTTGAAAGCAATGGATTCAATCCATTTAAGAGTATGTATCCATCGTACTCTAAATAGCCAGTGGTAATGGTCACTTATAACTTACCGCCCTAGTTATGTATGAGATTGTCATTCATAATGCTGATCCTATTAATCCCCAGTTCAAAACAACTAGGAAATGTAATAGATGTTTATCTCTAGTCATTAATCGATGAACTAAAATAATTGTGGTACACCGACGTAAAGACATATGATGTAGAAAAGAAAGAATTTTACAATATGCATGCAGCATTGCTGTGAACCATAAACGACTTCCCGGCATACGCAAATTTTTCAGGTTGGAGCACTAAAGGAAAGCTTGCTTGCCCAGTCTATATGAAAGACACTCATCACTTACAACTACTGGAAAGTAAGAAATTCTGTTACTTAGGACATCGTAGATTTCTACCTATTGAACATAGATGGCGAACGTCAAAGTTCAAGAGTAAATTTGATGGTAGAATGTGTCAGTATTCAAAGAAAAATACAAAAAAATAAACTTAGTACAGATTCTATCAAGTTACTGGGTCAGGTTATAATGGAGAGATTACAAGAAATGGGTGAGATATGGTTGGGTCGACCATTCAAACAAGACCAGACGAACTCAAGGAATTCTAAATTTTGAAAGAAAAGCATTTTCTTTATAGAGCTGTCATACTTGAAAGATCTTACAATATGTCATAATTTAGATATTATGCACATCGAAAAGAATGTGATGGATAACATCTTAGACGTATTAAATCTGACCGATGATCCAAAGGACACGGTGAAAATAAGAAAAGACGTGAAGAGTTTGGGGATACGTCCGAAGCTGCATATTCATGAGGATGATGGCTACCTCCTACCTGCTATTTATAGCTTGAATCAGGACCAAAAGAGTAGACTGTTTTCCTTCTTAAAGAAACTTCGGGTGTCAGATGGGTTTTCCTCGCAGCTTTCTCGTTATGTGAATGAAGCACAGAAAAAGATATCTGGCTTGAAAAGTCATGACTCCCACATTTATATGCAAGTATTGTTTCCACTGGTGAAACAACCCTTTCCCAGGGCTGTTTTGACTTTTTTTTCCAAACCTTAGGGACCTCATCGTAATTTCTGCACACCAAAAGGTTCCCATGCAGAGTATCTTAGTTTTTGGGGGTTTAATGCAAATACCCCCACCATACCCCTACACCATACCCCTCCATGCCCATGCTTTCCCCCCATCCACATACAGCTCCCTCATACCACCCCCCATTCCCACGTCACCATACCTCTCCTCATCCCTCACCACCCATGAAACCCCCCTCCTCCATTTTTCTCTCCACCAGAGCAGCCGAGAGGGAGAAGGAGAGGGAGAGCAGGGAGTAGGAGGAGATCGGAGGAGAAGATTGTGCATGCAGAGAACTTGCTAGGGGGAGACTGAGGGTGCTGCAGGAGCTGCTGCAACTCTTGAGGCGAGAAGGAAGCTCTCAAGGAGGTTCTGCGGAGTCATTTTTCCGCAAATTCAAACGTCTACAATACTTGTCAGATGTCTAGAGGAACGTCTAGAACAGACTCCGGACGTTTGGAAAGCACGCAGAGTGCTAAGGTGCCAAAGATGTTGGGAAGGTGCATTGGCGCAGCATTCGAGGCACTTTAGGACGTCTGCGAGCATCGTCAGACGTCGACTGCTCTCCCAAATGACTGAGAGCAATGTTAGACATCTGGAGACACCCTCAGACAGCAGTGAAGCGTTCCAGATATCTAAAAAAGATGTAGAAAGAAACGTGAGATCCCGCACTCGTTTAAGACGTCTGGGACTCTTCCTAGACATCTGATTTCGATCAAGATGCGTGTTTTTGGGCCGATTCAGGGCCCAAACGAAGTCGATCTTTCACAGACCAAGTATCGTTGGTTTTCTTTCAGAATTCTCTATGTGTTAGGATAGTGTCTATTCTATTTTGAGCTCGTTTGACATATTGATCGACAATATAGGTCTCTAGTCCGTGGTGCACATGAGACCCGCGGAGACATCAGAATCCACCGTTCGAGCCCCCATACCACCCATATACCCTGGTAAAGTGGTCCTCTCTACTTCTGTGGTTTGAACTAGTAAGGTGCATGTTAATTTAGAAATATCTGATTGAAAACTAGGTTATGAGATGAACCCTAGGACCAAGAATGTGAATGATTTATTTTCAATGCATGAAATCTGAGAATGCATGTTATTAAACTTCATACTACGATAATTGGAATATTTAAATGATGAGGTGATCGCTTATTTTGTAAATGATAATTTCTTATCCTGTAAATTCACAAGCTGCCTATTATATGAACAAGAAACCAGACTACGAGACAAATACATGCCAAGTACTATGCATGAACCCTACGAGGAACTAGGAAAGAAATCATAGTATAGTAATATGGATATCTGATGTATGATGGGACTCGTTGTCTACAGGTATGTTTGTTGGTTGTTCGGACTTGGACATGGGAAGTAAGTTGGCCCTCATGTACGTGGTACCGAGGAGAGCAACTTGTAGAATTCACCCTACCAGGAGGGGGTGACGTAATAAAATGCAGAATAGAATATAAACAATCTCACAAAAAATTCAATCACAAAGTACAAAATAATTTTTAGGTGGAAACCCAAACCAAGTGAAAACCACCACCTAACCCTCTCGAGTCAGGATTTTCCGATCAACCAAGTTGATCAAGTCCACTAAACGAATCACTTAAACGAGGGTGATTCAACCTCAATTACAACCACGCTACAAGTGCGAGGGTAGCATTCCTCAACCCCTTCTCTTCACGAGAAGGATTTTGTCCCACGAAGGAGACAGGAATTCGCAAAGCGAATACCCAACCAAATAACAAAGTAAAATAACAAATATAGTCCTATAAAGCCAACAAAGAATTAAACCTAGCTTCTATAGGAATTAGGAAACTCCCCTTTGCAAGGAGTGCATCGAATCGATGACGCGGGTGCGTGAGCCACGCGATGGCGCAACGTCGCTCTCGTGTACTACTGCGGGAGAGCAGGTGCGCAAAGGCTTGATGCTCTCAAGATGTAGAACTTGAGCTTGGAGAGCAAGAGCTTTTCTTGGACACAAAAGAGTGTGAAAGTGTATTACTACGTGTATCCTGTGTATTTTGGTGTGTCTAGATGTGTGTTTGTGTGCAAGAGGTTCCTCTCTATTTATAGAGGCCTTAGGAAGGCTTCGGAAGGCTTTGGAAAGCTTCCATAGCCGTTGGGTGTAAAGTCCAAGAGAATCAGGCCGAAATCAGGAACAATGATTGCACTGACATGGTTATCAGAGGTATGATTCTGGCATCAGACGTCTGGAAGATCACTTTAAGACGTCTGGGAATAACATCAGACGTCTGATTTTAGGCGGGTTTCTTCCTGACTTGAATCAGATCTAAATAGGTTCTAGTGTAAGTACATCAGACGACATACAGGACGTCTGGCACTATGTCTGGACGTCTGAAAACCTACTTTTTCTGCGGGAATGGATTTCCAAGCGTTGCAAAGGCTAGAAAATCTCTGAGAAGAGATTTTGGGTCAGCCGAGGCAAAACAGTCATATATCAAACATCTGGAAAGGCTTAAGGACGTCTGATAAGGCTCTAACGGTCATATCCTTCAGTGTTTGTTAAGCCAACCAACGGTTCACTAATTGAACGTCTGGCAAAAACATCTGACGTCTTCTAAGATGTCTGGACTTAGGTCTGGACGTCTGATTTCATCAGACAGAGCTAACAAGTCCAGCCTAAATGTTATCAGACGTCTAAATCAACAATCAGACGTCTTAAAACACATTATCAGACGTCTGATTTTGGAATTAGACATTTGAAAAAGCTGTTTGAACCCTATATTGGTTTTTTAAGTTTTCTACAGAAAACCTAGGTATCCTAGGGTTGTGCCGGTGTTCCTAGGACTACTGTTATGGTACTTTGAGGCTCTTTTACATGGTGTTCTAAGGAACAAAAAGAGCAAGAAAATAAAGACAAAAGTACATGAAAGAAACAAACAGAATTCTATCCTATTCTTCTTGTCCTTCCATCTTCAATCTATCGCTCCTCGCGAATCTCCTCTATTCTCCATCAAGCTCCTCCAATCCATTCTGGATGCGAGCTCGAACTCCGTCTAATCATGTCTACATTTGCAATTGACCTGAAATCTGACTCCAAGTGCAAATGTTAAATGACACGTGTTTTGTTATCATCAAAACAAACGATCGTGGTGCTCTAGCACCAACAATCTCCTCCTTTTTGATGATGACAAAATCATAAATAATAATGTAAAAAAAATCCTCCCCCTTTTTGACATTATCAAAAAGGTTTGATTGATTTTAAATTTCCTATAACTCCCCCTTAAAACATGCTCTTCTATGAATTTCTTTTAACACAAGTAATGTCTTCCCCCTTTTTATAACAACGAGATAGCTATTATTTTTCTCCCCCTTACTAAAAGAAATTTAGCTAACTTGCATTTCCCCCTTAAAAAGTGACAATTAGCTCATAATTTTTTAACTCCCCCTATCTAGATGCTAATGATAAAAAGATAGGGTAAAGAATTTTTACTTCACCTACCATGGTCAATAAAATGGCCCAAATGGTGGTGGTGGATGCCACATCGGATGGGGCTCCCATCCGTAGCTTGGAGGCCCAGGCATTGGCGCCGGTCTAAAGTCTGGTGGTCGACATGCGGCAGGTCCATCGTTTGTTCGCCGTCTCGTCGGTCTTCTTGTTCTCCTCCTTGGTCTACTCCTTGGTTCTCCCAACTCGAGTTGACCAGCCTTGAGCTTGTAGGTCCAGTCCTTCATGTTGTAGTTATCCCTAAAACCTACAAAACAAGATTCCAATTCTTTCTTCGATATCCAAGTGAGCTTGGATCCGGATCTGTTAGCGAGTCTCCTTGACGGAGATCCTTTCTCAACCTTAGGGCTATAAAAATTATCTACTTTGTTGATTAATTTGTTAGAGTTTTCCCTAAGACATGTAATTTCTTTTTCTATAATATGAATCTTAGTCTGTAAATCAGAAATTTCTAACTTTAAACTATCATTTTCTTCAATCAATTTAATATTTTCATTAATTAAGTTTTTATTTTCTAGAAACAAATTTTCATTTTCAGAAGTGTTAGAACTAGGGCTTATTTCTAGATCCTTAAGTTTATTTTCTAGCCTTTCATTTTCAGATTTAAGAAAACTAAGATTCTTTTTCATGCTTTTGTTTTCTGTTTTTAGTGATTTACCAAGCTCATACAACTCATTAAAAGCACCTTGTAAATCCGAGTTTACCTCATTGTTGCTATCGTTATCCGTGATGGCCATGAATCCAAGGCACGCGATTTCCTTCTTCTCGAGATCTTCTTCCGAGCTCGTCTCCTCATGAGTGTCTTCCAACTTCCTCTATATCTCATGGGCGGTAGTGCACTCTTGGATTTGCTCAAACTCTTTCAGACTCAACGCACAATACAGGGCATTCATTGCCTTTGCGTTGAGTGAAAGCTCTCGAATCTGCAGCTGCGAGTAGCCTCCCTGGGGTCGCTTCGGGATCTCGTATGGGATTTCGCAGCATCCCCATATCTTGAACTCAGTGGCTTGGAGCCACATCTTCATCCTCAACTTCCAATATCCGAAGTCCCTCCCGTCGAAATAGGATGGTCAGACGGTGGTCTACCCTTCGGAGATTCTGATTGCGGATATACTCCCCTCATGATCTTCTTGCCGGGTGTTACTCCGATCTTGCAAGAACCTTCTCTGATACCAATTGTAGAATTCGCCCTACCAGGAGGGGGTGACGTAATAAAATACGGAATAGAATATAAACAATCTCACAAAAAATTCAATCACAAAGTACAAAATAATTTTTAGGTGGAAACCCAAACCGGGTGAAAACCACCACCTAACCCTCTCGAGTTAGGATTTTTCGATCAACCAAGTTGATCAAGTCCACTAAACGAATCACTTAAACGAGGGTGATTCAACCTCAATTACAACCACGCTACAAGTGCGAGGGTAGCGTTCCTCAACCCCTTCTCTTCACGAGAAGGATTTTGTCCCATGAAGGAGACGGGAATTCACAAAGCGAATACCCAACCAAATAACAAAGTAAAATAACAAATATAGTCCTATAAAGCCAACAAAGAATTAAACATAGCTTCTATAGGAATTAGGAAACTCCCCTTTGCAAGGAGTGCGTCGAATCGATGACGCGGGTGCGTGAGCCACGCGATGGCGCAACGTCGCTCTCGTGTACTACGGCGGGAGAGCGAGTGCGCAAAGGCTTGATGCTCTCAAGATGTAGAACTTGAGCTTGGAGAGCAAGAGCTTTTCTTGGACACAAAAGAGTGTGAAAGTGTATTACTACGTGTATCCTGTGTATTTTGGTGCGTCTAGATGTGTGTTTGTGTGCAAGAGGTTCCTCTCTATTTATAGAGGCCTTAGGAAGGCTTCGGAAGGCTTTGGAAAGCTTCCATAGCCGTTGGGTGCAAAGTCCAAGAGAATTAGGCCAAAATCAGGAACAATGATTGCACTGACAGGGTTATCAGAGGTATGATTCTGGCATCAGACGTCTGGAAGATCACTTTAAGACGTCTGGGAATAACATCAAACGTCTGATTTTAGGCGGGTTTCTTCCTGACTTGAATCAGATCTAAACAGGGTTCTAGTGCAAGTACATCAGACGACATACAGGACATCTGGCACTATGTCTGGACGTCTGAAAACCTACTTTTTCTGCGGGAATGGATTTCCAAGCGTTGCAACGGCTAGAAAATCTCTGAAAAGAGATTTTGGGTCAGCCGAGGCAAAACGGTCATATATCAGACGTCTGGAAAGGCTTAAGGACGTCTGATAAGGCTCTAACGGTCATATCCTTCAGTGTTTGTTAAGCCAACCAACGGTCCACTAATTGGACATCTGGCAAAAACATCTAACGTCTTCTAAGACGTCTGGACGTCTGATTTCATCAGACAGAGCTAACAAGTCCAGCCTAAATGTTATCAGACGTCTGAATCAACAGTCAGACGTCCTAAAACGCATTATCAGACATCTAATTTTGGAATTAGACGTTTGAAAAAGCTGTTTGAACCCTATATTAGTTTTCTATGTTTTCTACAGAAAACCTAAGTATCCTAGGGTTGTGTCGGTGTTCCTAGGACTATTGTTAGGGTACTTTGAGGCTCCTTTACATGGTGTTCTAAGGAACAAAAAGAGCAAGGAAATAAAGACAAAAGTACATGAAAGAAATAAACAGAATTCTATCCTATTCTTCTTGCCCTTCCATCTTCAATCTATCGCTCCTCGTGAATCTCCTCTATTCTCCATCAAGCTCCTCCAATCCATTCTGGATGCGAGCTCGAACTCCGTCTAATCATGTCTCCATTTGCAATTGACCTGAAATCTATGACTCCAAGTGCAAATGTTAAATGACACGTGTTTTGTTATCATCAAAACAAACGATCGTGGTGCTCTAGCACCAACACAACTGTTCCTTTAATAAGGGAACTGGGCTGGCCTCGTGTACGTGGTACCAAGGAGAGCAACTGACCCTTTAGTGTAGGGGGGAGCTAGCCGCCCCTTGGGTTGGGACTTGGGGATTAGGATTGGCCACCCTACACCAACTCCTGTTAGGCCTACTGGGAAAACTGGGATAGTCGGGCAAGGGTACGCAGGCTGTTGAGGGGTGAGGACCCTGTTCTCTTCTGTGCTGTTCGTTTGGGCATACTCGCTAGTGAAAAGGACTGACTACGTGCCAGTAAAGAGTAGCTACCCGTGCATTTATCACGCATGACTAGTCACTGCTATGTCGCGACCATTCTGGTGACTTCAAGCCCAGAACCTGATATAGGACTCGTGTATCGATACTCATGATGAGTACCGATACATCTAAGTCTCAATTTAGGACGTAAGTCATCCTAGAGCAGGTCTATAGGTTACTT
Source organism: Thalassia testudinum (assembly GCA_037157565.1). Classification (NCBI taxonomy): domain Eukaryota; kingdom Viridiplantae; phylum Streptophyta; class Magnoliopsida; order Alismatales; family Hydrocharitaceae; genus Thalassia; species Thalassia testudinum. The sequence continues at coordinate 104,636,529 of JAZHRO010000073.1, read as the reverse complement.
ATACCGATACTCATGAAGAGTACCGGTACTAGCATCCTACGGTACACCTTAAGGGTCCAAAACAGTAGAGCGTGAGTACCGGTACTCATCTTTAGTACCGGTACTTACGACGGTTACAGATTGTGTTTATAGGTTTCTGAGAATGTGAAACATCTAAATACCTATATCCCACATGAGCTTGCACGAAACAAAGATTAACCAATATCAGATGCTTAAACAAGATGGCATTTATGGTAAATCATGAATTAGATAAACTATGTAACAAGGTTCCTACTACCAATAAATATACAGAAATACATAGGCACGTCTTTGATGATTGAATGAACTACTCAACGTAGAAATACCTGTGCTCCTCTTGAAGAAAGAGAAGAGGGGACTGCAAAGTGGTGCTTCCAAAAGAACCCACCTTCAATGCCTTGATCAAGAAAAACAAGAAGGAGATCTTTCTTTCTTCTTTTGTCCCTGCCGTTCTATCTCTCTTAAAAATCCAATTCCTTACGTACACGATGGGGGTGCAAAACCTAGGATTAGTAGGTGGTTCTTTTGAGGACCACAACCCCAAAAAAGACTTAATCAGTAATTAGTCCTCCTAATTACTGTATGGGTGAATTACATCTCCGCCCATTAAGGAGATATATGTTCACAAATAGGTTTCTGCACATGTATAACAACACCACACTAATCCTTTTGCATTTTAGTCCATATGAAACCAATATCCTTATTTGATCACTTTAAATTATGGGCTTACGATGACAATTACATTACTTATTGTCATTTGATTATATTTATTTACATATACTAGTCCATATGTTGGATTTTAACCCAACAAGATATCCTTACAATTTGTTTCGTAATGATTAAGCTTCCATCTAGACTCATGAAGATCACACAACGTTCACTTTTGGTCTTCTATTTTCTTTCCTTATCTTTACCTTGGTCAAGGCTATTTCATGCTTTTTTTGTGAATTCATCAACCTTACAAGGTATTCATGTTTCCTTGTAAACTTTTGCTTCTCTTATATTGCTTGTTCTTTCTTTTTGCATCTCATATTCAAGTTCCTAAGTATAGAAATCACATGATTTCTTAGCACATTTTCTCATACTACATAGTTGCCATTGGTATTGACATAAGATTGTATGTCTTTTCGCGGATTATCTCATCTATTTATATTTCTATGTATTTCTCTTAATATCTCTATATTGATATACATGTAATTTTTGCTATCTCCATTCCCAATATCTCCAATCTCTTTACCATTTCATACATTCCTCATTAACAACTTGACAATTGCTTTAATACCACCTTTCGTCACAACCTTCTATTTAGGGTCATAAAATTCATCCTTAATCATTTACTATCCCCTTCAATCCAAATTGTGTCATCAACTAATAACAAAGAAATGTAAAGCAAAAAGAAAAATTCACCGGCATGAGGAGCTATTATCAATGCTAGGACTAAGAAGTCTTTCTTCAGCACTCCCCTCGAGCTTGAGTAGAGTGGGTGTAAAAGCAAGGCATGAGCAACTGCTTAATAATGAACTAAGAAAATAGAAACTAACTCAACAATTTATCTTGTTTAAGCTTTTATTTATTTATCTCCATTTTAATTTCATCAGTCCCAACTTGGTTTGTCTATTTCTCAGGCCAACCCTTAGCCACCTATACTCTACAATGAACCCTTCTATTTCACATTAGTTAACCATTTCAAGCCACTCATTTACTTACTAGGATTTCTAATAGTTTCTATCTCAATTCTCACATCATCCTAGGTGTAATTCGTAATTCAACCCACTAACTAAGGATCCACCAATTACCTATTATGGAATAGGACATATTTAGTGCATTACAATGGTATCAAAGGGATGATACCATAGAGAGGTGAACATTGGCCCTCAAATACCAACAATAAACACAATTAAAAACTCTATATCATATATAAAAATCACATTCACAATAAAGCATTCATCCACAATGCGATCACAAGATTTTCATACTAGTTCATCGACATTTTGGGTTATGTTTGGAAACTGAGATAGACCCACTTTAAGTTCTCACTAAACCAAACCTCAAAAAGGGATAAGGATCTAACACATCAAGAGCACCCCTTCTACGAACAAGTTCTTCTCTTTATTTATAGGATAATATTCTTCTCTCAACTAGAGTACCATTCACCAATAAAAAAAATAGAAAATAGTCAATTGTAACAAGAAGTGAACCTACTCTTGTCTAGTATCAAGATAGAATGTAAGGATAATCAATATAGCCTCCTAATCAAAAAGTTGCTATTGATATACAGATGGAGAAGGGAAAGTAAGGAATGGACTTCTCTCCACCAAGGAGAGAGGGTGGAAGCATAAGATGGTGAGGGAGGGTAATAATAGGATCCCTAGCTGATTGCACAGCAATCATAGGCCCTAATCCACCTGAATTAAGTTAGAACCTAGCTTAACTTATGCATTCTACATGCATTCGCGTCGTACTTTGCATCATAGTTGATTTATTAGAATTGTGCATAATAATGTCATATTATGCGCTAATTGAGAGGCATACACAATTGCAGGTAAATCAAGGCTGCGAATGATCAATCAACCATACGGATCTGCTCAGAACAATGCCGGGAGTCCAATGCTTCCAAGATCACATCGATCAGACTCCCATGGCATCCTATGGAATCTGCAGAAGAGCAAGAGCCAAGAGGCAAATAGGAGAAAATATAGACCCCAGATGATAAATCCAACTGCACGGATGAATCTAGATTAATGATCGCAATCCAACAGTGCAAGAATCATCTCAATCGGAGGCCTACATCATCACATACAAAACAAAGAAGAAGGACGGCCACAATGGTGCCACGTGGCACCATCGCAGCTGCCCCATACACCGTTCCCAACTCCTGAAGGCAACCCCCACGCATCGTGGGTCGTTGGATCGCCATCCAACTACCATGATGAGCCCATGTCACAGGCCTCGTCGCACTTGATCAAGATGATCAAGCCTCAACCATTGGATCTCCATCCAACAGCTGAAGGCAGATGCACACGCTATGGCAACCACAACAACTCACCCACGTAGAGCGTTGGCTAGCGCGCTCAACCAACAACGCATGATGCGAGGTCGACTCGCAATCTACGCTAATCCAAGGCAGTTGTGGGCGCAGAGGAAATCCATTCGTTTGATGGCCATCAGGCGGTGGAGCCGCGACGGCATGGCGCACGAAGGGACATCGAATGAAGATGTGCATGATGACACGCGAGTAAACGTGTGAGCGCATGCATTTGAATTTCAAGAGGCATTGGATGCGGCTTTTTAAGCCGTCCAATCATGAGATCGGATGCCTGAGATCTACCGAAGCGCGTAAGGCATGATTTAAAGGCAAGCAGGCACGTGAGGAGAGAGCAGGACCATGTGATGAAGATCCAAGCGACGAGAAGACACCACATGTCAGCATCTCATGCGCTCCGAGCGTTTAAGGCGCAAGGAAGGTGTTTTTAAGGTGCGATTTGGTCAGTTGACCTCCCGATCGATGGATCTGATCGAAACAAGGTAGTTGCATGGTTTGGAGGGCTCAAATGCCCATCTTGCCCCTCATAAAAGCTATAAAAGAAGGCTAAGGGCCCCCCCAGAAGGACATCTCCCACCAGAACTCCTTCAAACCCTCTCTAACTCTTCAGACCATCTTCTCCAGCTCTCTCCATCTCTAGCTCTCTTCCTCTTAAGTGCCCACCAAACCACCTTGGTGGACCATCGTTGCTCTCCCTAGCCTCTTCAGAAGGCCACCACGAACCACCCGTGGTGCCCTTATCCTACTACATAGTAGTTTTCATTTATGCTCTAGTTAGATAGATAGCAAAAACTTGTTCTAGTCATAATTATGTTTTTCCAATCCATGATCAAACTATTTGCATGATATACATATTGTGATATATATATATAAGTTTCCAATTAGTAGCATATTCTCTAAGTTAGCATTCTAATTCAGTTTTGAAATCAAAAGCGCTTTCTACCTCCGTAAGTTCGACCGGGACTCACCTGTTCCATTAAAATTTATTTGTCGAGACGTATTCATGCTATACTACGACGTATTCATCTTCTTTACGTGATTTATGCCAAGAACAGGTTGCCGAGGAGGCATGGTGATTTTTGATTTCATAGCTGATTTAGTGTTTTTTTTTGTGCAGGATGAACCAGGGATTGGTGCATGCATTGGGTGCTAAATTTCAAGGTGTAGACGTTCATTTCATATTAGATTAGAATTTTAGATTAAATTTGAATTAGGATTTCCTAGGTAGTTAGGATTTGCTTTATATATATATATATATATTAGAAAGAAAAACTTTCTGCTGTCTTTAGAAACTCAGCCAGAATCTGATTAAGACTTTTAAAATTGAATAGTCGTGTTTCTAATACTCCAAAAATCTTGAAATTCGGACAGGAACTAGATTTTCAAACTATCTTTCCAACACCACTACTCGCAGAAAGAAATTAAATATGTGTAATTTTTGAAAACTCATGGAGTACACATGGGTCAGACAGACTAAAAACTAAATTTTTATGAGCTTAAAAAATCAATTCTGACCAACATACAATCTGATTGACTCAAGACCAGTGGAATTTGAAAGATAGGCAAATTAGCTTTCATTCTCATATTTTTACCAAATTTTTGGAGCATATTTGATACTGTTTCCAACAAAAAAACCAACATGGGATCCAAATCTCAAATTTGACCCCCTGTTAGTTAAAAATCCATAACTATTTGGTGGAAATAGTAAAAATTCTGGAAAAGATACCATCTGAAAGGCTTTTTGTGAAAGGAATCTTCCTGCCAATTTTCAAATCATTTAGATTCCAAATTTACTTTAGAGTTTATTTTTTATTAGTGGTCTGTAAACTGAAACCACGTAGAAGTGCATGAGCCCTTAGGACCACATTGGACTAGCCTGGACTCAGTTGAGGCCAGTAGCTAGTCGGTGAGACAAGTCACCTTGTGGACCGCTCACCATCTATTGAATTGAAGAAAAAAGGTTAAAAAAAATTCACGAAAACATATCAAATAACCTACATTTGTCTTGAAACTACTGGGTGATTTCAAACTCTTACCAAACCTGGTGACTAAGCCTGCGAGGTAGTGTCAAATGACTGTGGCTAAGGGGTACAAAGGAATCGGAGGTGAAAGCTAAAGGAAGAACCTTCCTCTTAGTCCCCTCGTACACAGATTGGCCGAGTTAGTTTGAGAGGCGAGGATTATCTTTAAACAGTTTCTTGACAAATTTCCTCAGAAATTCGAACTTGAACGAAAAATTTGGTCATTTTATCTTAAGGACCAATTTGATTGTAAGACCTTTGCCTTGTTCTGGCATCAATCCTTGTAACTAGTGTAAGGTCACTAAGACCCTTCTGGTGTCTTTTGACCCGCTTGATCATGGACCCATACTCTTTCTCATCTTACCATCATCAGGGTTCTCCTCCCAACCCAACTATGATCCCAACTTCTTATGGGTGGGAGACTGCTCCTCATTATTCCTATACACGTGCTCCTCAGGCCTGGGATATACCCACCTCACCCTCTTGGATATCCATGTAAATCTCACAACCTTTAGAGACACTCTCCATGTGGGATCGGGATCTCGTCATGATGACTAATTATCTTGACTGGTCCCACCATAGGCAAGCTCCTACCTTTCACAAGAACTCCCAGATCACCGATCTGATCCAAATAGTCCAGGAAGCAGAGGAGGTCAGAAAAAGGGAATATGAGAACTTGAGAAAAGAATTCAGGATGAAAGACAAAGAACCCAAGACATCACCTCTAGGGGCCCTGAATTCAGTGAAAATGTGCTACAGGTGGAAGATGAGCCACTCAAGGTTGAGGATTCGACCGCAACCTATAACTACACTGAACCCACCCACCACCCTTATGATTTTCCAGTCCAAATCTATTATAACCCTCCATCTTCGTCGAGACTCGCATCTGAAGCCACATTCACATAGATAACAACTAAGGAGCCTCCAATGGACTCGCAACTAGTTATCAAATTGCAACAAACTGTAGCAAAGTACAAGGGCACAGTTGCAAGATATCTACATCAAATCCAGATCACTACTAATCCGGGGCAGAGACAGACTTTGATTGCAACCAAAGAATCTTTGATGGAAGCCCTTAAAGAACTAGAATCCGTGGCTAGGATGAATCAATAAACTTGCACACTTCAAGACATATTCCTTTTGTAGTACCAAGTTTAGCCTAGCCTAGAGGATTTTAGGGAACTTGAGAATGCTTTTAGGGATTCTTTGAGTCACACATCTGAAGTAGATGATGTTGATGTCTCAATAAGTGTTGTCGAAATGAAGGAAGAGATATCTGAGGTGATCAAGAGACATGAGCCAAGAATAACCCAAATAAGCTCATCTGAGAGCTCCATTCAGGAAAGTGAGGAGGAAAGGAACAGTACCCCCAACATTAATCTACAACTGTGGGAGACATCTGGTGGAATCAAGGAAGAAAATCAACCACTTGATCTAGATCTTGATGAAAACCCTGAGATGCAAACCTTTCATTTTGAGAAATCAGAGAATCATAAGCCAGAATACGACTCCTTTATATTCAAGGATTCCCAAGGTGAGGATTCACAGGATGATTTAGATTTGGATGTCTCAAACAATCTGGGGGAATTAAAGCAAAGGCAATTTGGATTCAATAAAAATCAAGAGATTTCTGCCTTGAACACAACTAGTCAGATCCACCTAGGTAATTCGAAGATGATTTTGCCTAGGAATTAAGATAATCACAAGTGCCTTGATGAATCTGGAGTCAACATGACTACACTGACATCTTGTGATTTGCACCTTTCTCCTCCCACCTACCAATGTGATGAAGGAAATCCAAAGGTTACATTCTCTACTCTTAATTTCCAATTATCGGAGGATACTACTAATGATTTATCAAGGGAAATAGAAAGACCTTTGGAAGTACAAAATGGTGAGCAACCTAACACTTTTGAAGGTGAAATACTAAGTACAAGGAATTAGGGACTTACTCATAATCCTAGTCAAACTAATGGATGGCTCAACTCAGAATTGAGACAGATTCCGAGGAATCTGAGATTAGTATTGACGAGGATTTTAGTGAACTTCCAATTGCACAAATACCTTCATACAACCTAGGGTCTGGAGGGAACTTGATTTTCGACGTTAATCACGATTATGAAGACCCTTATGATCCAAGCTCTGATGTTGACTGGCATTTCAATTTTCATATCAATCCACTTCCTCAGCAATTGCTCATAGACTTTTGGAACGAAATCAATGCGCAAGATTGGCGTCATGACCTTCATTCCAATCCTCCTCCTTTCTTTGTCCCTGTTCCACACTTTACTATTGAGAGACTCTTCGGAATAGGGTTGCACCATCAGCTGGTACGCATGTGTGGACCACTAATTCTCAGAGCATACAAACACATCTTCCTTTTAATCTTGACCTGCTCCTCTATAGGCATTGATCCATTTGATGGAGTTTCACCCAACTGGAGGTGTTAAACTCAGCATAGCATTTAAACTCAGCATTTAGGCATGGCCTTTAGGCATAGTATTTAAACTCAGCACTTATACATATATACATATCCTTTATACATAGAATATTTCATTCTAGCATAGTCTTCTGCATATTGTGATTACCATTGTAGTGTTGGCATGAGCTGAATGACAAGTCAAGAGCAGTTCCAGGTGATTTCTATCCACTTGCACCCTGCCTTATTTCAATTTCTTTTATTCATGCATGAGGACATGCAAGAACTTAGGCATGGGGGGGTAGTACATATAAATTGAAATTTTTCTGCCAACACCTGGGGGGAATAGATGTTGAAAGCGATGAATCAATGTTTTAAAAGTCGTTGCATTATAGTATAGCCAATAAATCCTGAAAACAATAGATAAAATTTATTACTCAAATTAAAGTCCAAGGTCGTTCACTGGGAGCAAATATGGAATTCACACACTAATCTCAATATATAATGTAAATGAGTATAATTAATTACTCAAAATCTAATATGCAATGTATGGCATGAGTATATGAAGAGTAAAAAGTAATCTAGACAAAATAATGATGATTTGGATCACCAATTATAAGTCTAACATATAGAACAATTATTCAATACAATTAATATGAAGGAGTTGATAATCAAAATTAAACATCCTAAAAGACATTGCTACAGTACTCTTTTGATTTTCTTCTTGTTGTTGTTCTTCTTCTTCCTTGCCTTCTGTTCTTTCTTTCTATGGTCTTGTTCTTTCTTCTTCTTCTTCCTCTGCGTCTTCTTTTACTTCTCCTCTTCTTCTTTCTTCCTTGCCTTGGCCCTTCTTCTTCACGCACAGAGAGGACACCTTCTCAAATGACTAAGTGTTAGCCGTTCTTCTCCATAGCAAAACCCAACCCCTTCCCCGTACTCTCTCTCTTTCTGGGTTTCCACCTCTTTCCCGCCTTTACAAGGCCATGCACAATACCGGGTATTCGGGTATCGAGTATGAGCGCACCTGGGACCAGAGCTACTAGTGTGGGTAGTAGCCGAGGTGTGAGAGCTTAGGCGGGTAAACGGATCAAACTAGGTCTACATGCAAGGTGTCACGGGTGAGGCGTTGAAGGGGTAATGGGGGACCTCACCCCGCAAGTGTTGAGGCAATAAGCCCTAAACACTTTTTCAATTTATGCACTGTGCAACTTCACTGGATTCTGAGGTGGGACAAAATGTCCCACCGTCTTCGTGCGACAACAGCGGTTGAAGCTTCTTCGCCAGTTAGAGCACGAGGGCAGTCAGCAACTCCAATTGCTGGCCCACTAAGACTCTCGGATGAGTTCTGCACCTCCTGAAGCAGAAACTTAGGGCTATCGAGACCTGGAGCGAGCTTGAAGCTTCCTTGAAGCTTTTCGGTAATGGCGGCTGCACCTTAGGTACCTGAAAACATAAACACGGCCTCGCAGCCCAATTAAACAAGTTCAGGACCTTCACCGAACCATGACGAATGTGTAGGTGGTGGTCTTGTGGTGGATGGACATGTGCTGTGGTTGGACGGTGGAGTTGGGCAAAGAATGGTGCGTTGGTCAATGGGGTGTTAGGATGAGTAATAGGAGGGGAGATGTTAGGGCTTTTGTGCGGGTGGATGTGGCAGAGGTCATGGGCTTGTTGGCAAGGTGGATGGAGGTACGTAGCGGTGGAAACACCTCGTCAGAGGTTCGGTCGGAGACAGAGAAGATGAGGGTGAACGGCGTAGTTTGTGGTTGAAAGGGATAGGAAAGAAGCTAGAAATGAAGCAGAGAGGGAGAGGGACCTAACTAACCCTAAAATTACGGATGAAAGAGGTAGGACACTGGCTTTGATTGGCCAGCACCGTGGAAGAGAACTTCTCCGTTGAGGTGGATGGCGAGGAAGAGAGGGGGGGACGGCCCTCGCTTTGGCACACCAGGCGCCGACAAAGGAGATGAAGACGATGGCACTCCCAATTTGGCTATCAGGAGGCTGGAGAGCAACGGAGGGAGGAGCTCACCGAAGCTAAGTCAGAGATGGTCAAGGAAGAGAGTTTGAAGAGGGTTTTTGGGCCAAAACCTAGCTGAGAAGATGTGGAATGCAACAGGGGTTCTTTTATAGGCCATAGGAAGCCCTTCCAAGCTTGGAAAGAAGCTTCCAAGCTCGGAAGGTTTTTGCGAAATAAGATACCCAAACCTTTGAAAGGTTCCCATGACCTTTTGGGAACGAATTGGAGCTCAAGACAGTTCTCAATTGGTAGGGAATTTCACAAATAATCTCTGATTCAAATTTAGGATTGCTTGATTGAGAATCGAGCGAGAAAATCTCGCTCGAATCTTGTCGGAGCTCAACGTGTTCACACTAATGGCGGTAGGGACCTAAACGTGAAGATGATGAAGAAGTTAGGGACCTATTTGTAAAGGATCCAAAAAGTTAAGAGCCATTGTGCGATAAAAAGAGTCTGTCAGGACTGAAATGCAAACTAGGTCAAGGTGATCTCTGATTGGGCCCAAATTTTGATACAAACCTAATTTAGCCCTAGGGAATTCAATGGTGAAGTTGGATTTTGGTTTTGACCTAGTTTAACTAGGTAATTTATGCAAAAATCTAAATTAGAGCAAAGGTCTATCTGTAACTCTATTTTAGGTTAAAACAGGTTCTGATGATCAAATCAAGCATACCAAGCCCTACAAAATATTTTTATATGATTTTAGAGGGTTTATGTGAATTTTATCCTAGCCAAAACCTTAGTAGATTAAGCATGTTTGTTTTTAGAATTTCAGATGTCATTTAATTCTTGAAATGCGTGAAAACTCATTTCTGTCTGCACGGACTCACTTATTAGACATTTAAGACCATTTAACCTTTAATTAATCCCTGAGAAATCTTGAATTGTTTTGCATTTGAGATATGCTGTTAAAACTACAGTTTTATCCCTATTTTCTTGCTATTCTCTCATAATGGATTTGCAGTGAATTATGGTCCTCTGGCTATTATGTAGGAGCATTTATTCCTTAATTATGACTAATTAAAGCTAGATTAGTTGATGATGATGTTATCATCATACCCCCATGCCTAACTTTTGCTAGTCCCTTAGTAAAATCTCATGGAATTAACTCAAATTTTAAACCATTCCTTTTTATGCTCAAATTTTTGATGTGTGCTTTCTTTTGTAGATTAGGTCAAAATGCTAACGATAGGCCTAGAGGTACTCAAGTTCCAACCAAGATCCAGACCTGACCAGCTGTAGCCTTAGTCTGCCACGAAGGTTTCTAAGGCCCATAGGAACTAACCTAAGGTTCGTTGAACTCCACAGTTAAAACACCCGTGCTTAAAACATGGTTAGTCTAGGTTCAGTTTGTAGTGTGTTTTTGTAAGAGAGAGATAGAAGAATTTTTGCTTTTTTTTTGGAGAGTTTTCTCTCTCTTTTTCTTCTTTATTTCTAGCTTCGGATTGGATTTACAACACGATTTGTATCAGATTCCTAGCTCCCACCATCAATCCTTGTAGGGTCCCTAGCAATCGATGCTTCGAGATAGCACCACCCATGGCAACTGCCAAAACCCTAGCTTTCGACACTTCGAGATAGTGCTGCCCATGGCTTTCTATAGCTAAATTCAAGCCCTAGCAATAGACATTTCGAGATAATCCCACACATGACACCTGAATCAGCACAAGGTGCTTACGTGCCCCCAGTAGAATATTTAGATATCCTGAGAGACAAGCACCGAGGAGACTATATGTTATTGTGCATCTTCCAGGGAAACTCATCCAAATCAACTTGTGTTGATAAGCTGCTCCTAATCTAGGTGGCTTTTCCATAACAGAATTAACGCATTTGCATGATTTTCATAATTAAGCGCATTAAACCAAACTGTATGTGGATTAGGGTGCTTAGGTTATCAAGTCCCGCAAACTAGAGGTCAGTTAATGAGGCCAAATAATCCCTAAGCCTTAGGCCTAATACTTAAGCTTTGCATTTTCCTCAACCTCTTGAGGACTACCCAGATCCTAACAGATACGTGAATTTTTAAACCTAAAATAAGCCCAAGAGGCCTAAGATCAGCACTCATACTAATCTTCATATCTCTTAACACTTTTTGACTTTTATTTCTTTCTTTTGATTTGGTCTAGAACTTAAATAAATTCCATAATCTTTTACTAATGACTAACTCTTTTTATTTCAAATTGTTACTCCTTTTTGACATTTGAAATCTCCTCCTCTCTTCCTCCTCAAGAATGATATGCAATTAATTTTTTCAAAATTTCCTCTCTTTTCTCCATTTTTTGTTCTTTTCAAAATTTTCTTTTTCTTTTTCTTTATTTTTTTGGAATATGTATATTTTTTTTGTGAGAACCCTTTAAAACTTTGAATTTTTGTATGTTTGCACTTTAACACCCCCCATGCCTAAGTTTTGCAATATCCTCATTGTAAACTAGAGGGTATGAAATCAGTTTGGGTTCAAGGATTAGAACAGGAAAATCAGGTGAGTGAACGGGTCGGGAAGATTGTTGCAGAAAATTTCAAGCTTTGGTATGACTACCAAAGGTGGAGTCGACTGTTCTAAAGCTGAACTCGAAGTGCAATAGACGTGACATACAAAAGAATAATCAGAAGGATCTCGGGTTTTTGGAATGATGGGTTGCCTCTCGTTAAGCGCTAAATTCAACGCCTTTAGCCGAGTAGAAAATGGTATGGAGGAGTGGTCAAATCAAATGAATTTTATAGAACAAGAACCTTGATCAAAAGCTTGGTTGGTCCAACCAAGTGCTTGTTCAGATCCACAGGCTGATGATGCAACCCAAACCCAATCAATCTGGTGGGTTGATAGATGTGAATCAATAGATGCGAAACCCACCATATGCTGTGGAGCTTAAGTAAATGTGGAAGTGTGAAACTAGGGTTTGGCTGAGTCCAATCAACCTAATCAGAGTAGGAATCCTCGAAAGAGAATGGATCTGCGGAGGATGTGAGGTCCCTACGAGGGTGATCAGAGAAAGATGGCATGTAATTTGCAGTCTGATCGATATCCGATACCCGATTAAAAGATGGAGGAGAATCATCTGCAACCAGCACATCAAGAGGAGAATCAGAGTAAAAATTGAGTCCGGTTGTGAGTCGGGGTTGAGAACAGGTTTTGGAAGGCTCTGTATGTGTAGAAGAGGTGGCATCAACAAGAATTGTGTGTGAGGGCTCCTCTAGGAAGAATTCCAAGGTAGCTTCATATAGAGAGTACTTATAATGGCCATCAAAATCAAATGTAAATGCCTAAAGAGTGTTTAGAGGGTTATGGAAATATGAGTCAAGGAAAGATTCAAACTCTGGATTGCAGACACTCTCGGCAATTACTGTTTCTGATTCCTGAGGATAAAAAAGGAATGATTCCATCTCAGTGGAACCTAATTTTGAATTAATGATCTCCAGATCAGAGACCTTAGAGTCAGAGTCGAAGAATGGATCATGTATGCTAAGGTCGTAGGTTGGTTTAAAGTTGTTAGGAAACAACAGTTCTCCGAAATCATGGTAAGATTAGAAATCATCGGAGAACTTGCAGGAATCATGTTCTGAATCTGATTCGGGATCATGGGTTCCACCACAGAATAAATCAAGATGTGGAGAAGCAGCAACCTGACTTGAATCTAACCTATTTTCAAATTCCGAGCTCAAAAAGGTGTCCCTATTAGGCATAGGCTCGGGTTCTTTGCTTGTAGGGTAGACCCAATCAATTCCTAACTCTTCCAACTCCTCGATTTCTATATTGTAAATTGGCATGACTTCCGAAAAATCGATCTGTGTCTCTGAAGAGGTTGGAGAGGTGCACTCATAAAATATAAACCCGAAATCATAATCTAGATTCAAAATCTAATTTCCATTACATTGGGCCTTGTAATCATCCCGATAAGGCTTAAATCCAGATTCTAGGTTAAGGGTGTGGGTTGGATCACTAGAATCTAGGTTGGGCTCTACAAGAATGTCAGAATTACTCTCGAGAGTCACCTTATCAGAATAAGGGATAGAATTTACACCCTCGAGAGGTTCTGATTCAATCTTGGTATCACAGGAGTCTGGGAAATCTAAGCTTGGTGAACCAGGCTCTTGATTTTCTAGGGTTGGTTCGAGATCGGGAACACCTGCAATTGGATCCTCCCAACCCTCATCAAGATCAGGAATGTCAATCGCTATGAATTTTGAATCTGAATTCATCTGGGTTGGGGGTCCATAACAACTATGATCATCAAACCAAGGATTTGGGAAATTGTGTTGATCATTAGACTCACTCCAGGATGTTTTATTAACTTTTGACAGGTATTTTTGATCAATGGTTCTATATAACCTATTCAGTAATTCTCCACGTATTTCTTAAAATTCCTGGAGTTTTTCTGGAAATAAAGGGCTTGACCAACATTGCAGACAGTCATTGTGTAATTTTACCAATTCACTATGTTCTGCTAGTAGATTATCCCGGGTTGAACCATGGTTCATTTGTGTCCATATTATCCCTACACGGTTTGCGATGATGTCTGTTATTTCCAGAAATTTTTCCTGAATGTCCCTTTTATAATATTCTTCATGGTTTCTATAAGCATTCTCAATTATCTTTTCTTTAATACTCATTTGGGACTCAAGTTTCCTAAATAGTCTTCCTATATAGCCAAGATGCATTTTTGAATCAAGTGGTGGAATCAAAATGTAGAATCAAACTCAAGATTAGATTGCAGTTGATTTGATCAGATAGAAATTCCCAAGAAGATCTATTGATGTGCTCTAAATAGAAGGGATGAGAGACTGGATGTGAAATTGATCCAATCAAGGCACCCAAAGATTTTTTGATGACTAAGACAGTTTCAAGGTGGATGATACCTCTGAATCAAAAATTCGCACACCTGAGAAGTACCTGGGCAGCCAGGAAGGGAGAGCCCCGCAAAAACCCCTACACGATAGAGCCTCCCCAAAGGTTACAGGGTTTCCCCCACTCGACCTTCCTTGTCACTGAGGTTCTAGATAGACCGGAATGTACGAACTTAAGATCTTAAGTCTACCAATTTTATGTCCTAATTTGTGCCTTGAGTTTTACTTGATTAGAAGTTAATTCAACTTGTGACCTAATTTGGAGGTTGGTTGGCCTACAATGTAGACCAACTTCACCTGACCTGCCCTAAAGATGCCAGAATGAGATCTAGGTCAAGACCTAGAAATCACCCTGATTTTACTCCCAAGTTATTAGGTCCAAGATTTCAAGATTCAAGTGAAATTAGAGCCTGATTTTAGGATTTTTCTGATTAGATTTTTTCAATCAAGGGCTTGGGTAGCATACAAATGCAGGAGGGTAACTTTCCTTTAATTCAAGCAAAAATGTGTACTAGCACTCCAAACCTAATGTTAAACCCTAATTGGCTCTATTCTACATCCAATTTGATCTCAACATGTACACCTTGGACTTAAACAAGAAGGTGAGTAGTCTAAGATGATCAAAAATTAAGCGTGATTCCTAATAGGCACAGGAAATTCGAGGTAGGGAATTCTAAACAGAATCGTCTCAATCTTCAATCATATTTGAAAAAAAAAAAAATGGCAAATCAGGAAACTTACCTTTTAAATGATAGTTATTATGAAAAATAAGGCAGGTAATTCCTAATTGATTGTTTCCTTTTTATCTTCCCAAGATTAGGAGGTTGATTAGGGAATAATAAAGAAGTTACCTGCCCTGGAGTGGTTGATTTGCGTGGAAGATCTCGTGAAGTACCTCGCAAAATCACAATAAAGCAAATAGGGGAAGTTAGTACTCAAATATAAAAATATATCAAGAGAATAGCAGTGAATTGTGCATTGCTCCTCGACAACGGTGCCAAAATGTTGAATGCGATGAATTGGTGTTTTAAAAGTCGTTGCGTTGTAGTATAGCCAATAAATCTCAAAAATAACAGATAAAATTTATTATTCTAATTAAAGTCTGAGGTCGTTCACTGGGAGCAAATATGAAATTCACGTGCTAATCTCAATATATAATGTAAATTAGCACAATTAATTACTCAAAATCTAATATGCAATGAATGGCATGAGTATATGAAGAGTAAAAAGTAATCAAGACAAAATAATGGTGATTTGGATCAACAATTATAAGTTTAACATATAGAACAATTACTCAATACAATTAATATGGAGTTGATAATCAAAATCAGACATCGTAAAGGACGTTGCTACAGTACTCTTTTGATTTTCTTCTTGTTGTTCTTCTTCTCCCTTGTCGTTTGTTCTTACTTTCTATGGTCTTGTTCTTTCTTCTTCCTCTGTGTCTTTTACTTCTCCTCTTCTTCTTCTTTCTTCCATGCTTAGGCCCTTCTTCACGCACAGAGAGGACACCTTCTCAAATGGCTAAGTGTTAGCCGTTCTTCTCCATAGCAAAACCCAACCCCTTCCCCGCACTCTCTCATTCTAGGTTTCCACCTCTTTCCCGCCTTTACAAGGCCATGCACAATATCGGGCATTCAAGTATCGGGTATGAGCGCACCCGGGACCAGGGCTACCGGCGTTGGTAGTAGCCAAGGTGTGAGAGCTTAGGCGGGTAAACGGATCAGACTAGGCACGCGTGTAAGGTGTCACAGGCGAGGCGTGTGAGGGGTAATAGGGGACCTCACCGCCCAAGTGTTGAGGCGATAAGCCCTCAACACTTTTTCAATTTATGCGCTGTTGCAACTTCATTGGTTTCCGAGGTGGGACTAAATGTCCCACCATCTTCTTGCGGCAGTAGCAGCTGAAGCTTCTTCGCCAATTGGAGCACGAGGGCGGTCAGCGACTCCAATTGCTGGCCCACTAAGACTCTTGGATGAGTTCCACACCTCCTGAAGCGGAAACCTGGGGCTTTCGAGACCTGGAGAGAGCTTGAAGCTTCCTTGAAGCTCTTCGGTAATGGCAGTTGCACCCTAGATACCTGAAAACATAAACACGACCTCGCAACCCAATTAAACAAGTTTAGGACCTTCGCCGAACCACGGCAAATGTGTAGGTGGTGGTCTTGTGGTGGATGGACGTGTGTGGTGGCCAAATGGTGGAGTTGGGCAGAGAATGGTGGGTTGGTCGACGGGGTGTTAGGATGAGTAATAGGAGGGGAGATGTTAGGGCTTTTGTGCGGGTGGATGTGGCGGAGGTCACGGGCTTGTTGGCGAGGTGGATGGAGTTGCATAGCGGTGAAAACACCTCACCGAAGGTTCGATCGGAGACGGAGAAGATGAGGGTGAATGGCGTAGTCGGTGGTTGAAAGGGATAGAAAAGAAGCTAGAAATGAAGTAGAGAGAGAGAGAGGGACCTAACTAACACTAGAATTACGGACGAAAGGGGTAGGAGGATGCCGGCTTGATTGGCCAACATCGTGGAAGAGAACTTCTCCGTTGAGGTGGACGGCGAGGAAGAGAGGGGGGGACGACCCTAGCTTTGGCACACCATGCGCAGACAAAGGAGATGAAGATGATGGCACTCCCAATTTGGTCGTCGGGAGGCCGGAGAGCGACGGAGGGAGGAGTTCGCCAGAGCTAAGTCAGAGATGGCCGGGGAAGAGTGTTTGAAGAGGGTTTTTGGGCCAAAACCTAGCTAAGAAGATGCGGAATGCAACAGGGGTTCCTTTATAGGCCATGGAAAGCCCTTCCAAGCTCGGAAAGAAGCTTCCAAGCTCAGAAGGTTTTTGCGAAATAGGATACCCGAACCTTTGAAAGGTTTGCATGACCATTTAGGAATGAATTGGAGCTCAAGACAGATTTCAATTGGTAGGGAATTTCACAAAGAATCTTCGGTTCAAATTTGGGATTGTTTTATTGAGAATCGAGTGATAAAATCTCGCTCGAATCTCGTCGGAGCTCAATGTGTTCACACTAATGGTGGCAAGGACCTAAATGTGAAGATGATGAAGAAGTTAGGGACCTTTTTGTAAAGGATTCAAAAAGTTAAGGGTCATTGTGAGATAAAAAGAGTCTGCCAGGACTAAAATGTAAACTAGGTCAAGGTGATCTTTAATTGGGCCTAAATTTTGAAAAAAATATAATTTGGCCCTAAAGAATCTAATAGTAAAGTTGAATTTTGGTTTTGACCCAGTTTGATTGGGTAATTTATGCAAAAACTTAAATTAGGGCAAAGGTCTGTCTGTGACTCGGTTTAGGTTAAAACAAGTTCTGATGGTCAAATCAAGCATACCAAACCCTAGATAATATTTTTCTATAATTTTTAGAGGATTTATGTGAATTTTACCCTGACCAGAACCTCAGTAGATTAAGCGGGTCTATTTTTAGGATTTCAAATGTCATTTAATTCTCGAAACGTGCGAAAACCCATTTCTGTCTGCACGGACCCACTTGTTAGACATTTATGACCATTTGACCTTTGATTAATCCCTGAGAAATCCCGTAATTGTTCTGCAATTGAGATATGTTATTAAAACTGTAGTTTTACTCTTGTTTTCTTGTTATTCTCTCAGAATGGATTTACATTGAATTATTGCCCTCTGACTGTTATGTAGGAGCATTTATTCCTTGATTATGACTAATTAAAGCTAGATATGACTGATGATGACATTATCATCAATAGATCATTTTATCAAGAGGTTTTATTAGGGATTTATTCTTTAGTAGATTCCTGAACTTAGAATCCAATAGAATTTCACACTTGCACATAGAATTTGCAGTGGATTCAATGCGAAGACCGATAAACATCTCTAGTTTGTCGAGAAGAAGCATTACTTCTTCTCCTGAACCCTGGGATAGTAATCAAGGAGTCAGGTAAACCATCTTCTAGTAGATCCACCAAAAACATGTGTAAGGTGAGAGTAGAGAGTCTGCTGGTTCTCTCAAACTAGTGTAAGGAATCTAAAATTCTGGATAATTGGATAATGATAATCGGAGTTAGGCATAGTTTTCGCTCTCAATTCTTGCGTACAAATTCTTTGAGAGAATCCTTATGAGAGTCACCAAATAAGGCAAATACACATAGAGAAGGTTCTGTTAAAACTAAGACTAAGGTGGATAGTCATCATTGTCCTTCACAGAATCCTCAGCTGTAGGAGGGTACTGATATCAAGGTCAGAAATATGTTGTCCTATCCATTCCCTTCCCAGTGCCGAGAATAGGCACTTCCACCAAATAAGGCACCTGATATCCTCATGAACACCCCCAATTCCAAATAATGCCTCGTAAATAAAAGTACGTTTGTTATGTTGCATTATGTTGATAGATATGGTGTTATGTGATTGCGCAGCAATCATAGGTCTTAATTGACCTAAATTAGGCTAGGACTTAGCATAAGTTAGGGCAATACATGCATGCATAAGTATTACTAACACCTTTACTGCTTTCTTTTAGCTATGCATAAAATAATGCTATAATGTACTGATTAGAAGCATTATGTCAATTGCAGGTAATAAGCTTATCAGAAGTTAGATCTAAAGCTGGATCTGAAGAATAAAGAATAACTAGTGTTGCAGCAGAGCTGGAGCGGAAGACCTAGATTAGATGTAGTAGATAATAATGTAAGGGAGTTAAGGTATGTTATTCTATTAAGTAGGAATAAAGTAATAAATTGTGAAGAACTTAGGTCCATCCTAGCCCTAGGACAGCCTAGAAGCTTCCCTAAGACTTAGCCACCCTTAAATTAGGTCACCGCACCCTAAGAAACCCTAAAATCCTAATTCCAACCTCTATCTAGACGTCCAGATGAGTTATAGGACGTCCAGAACACTTAGCCAACTCCCGCACACCTTAAACCCACTTCTGCAGTATTATTGGACGTCCAGACACTTGGTTAAACAACCAATTTCTGTAAAATACCCAAGATAGAACCTAGAATCCCTCCTGACTCTAATTGGATGTCCAGACAATAAGTTTGGACTTCTGATTTTTCATTATAAGACGTCTGATAACTTTATTGGACATCCAGAACTGCCCTCCAGACCCTGTTTTGAGATTCAAGCATTGATCTTGGATCTCTAGCTCTCTAAACCCAATTCTAACCCCCTAGGAACCTAAATTAAGGTGCCCTAACCCTAGTACATCACCTTTAGACCTCCCTAAGGACCTAATTAGGTCCTCACTAAACCTAATTGACTTGGATCATAGTCAATCTCTTCAATCTATTCAATTGGACTCATTGAGTCTAATTAAGCCCTGATCTCAACACACACTATCCAATTGGACTCAGTGAGAGTCTAATTGACCTAGACCTGACTTAATTGAGTTATTTTATTCTCAATTAGGTTTCCACACACCCAATTAAACTTGTATTAAGTTTAATTACACTTTACCTTAGTGAATTAGGGTTTACAACCCTAATTTAAGACCTACCTTGACCTAAACCTACTAGAACCTAACCTAATCAACCTAGCCACCTAAGTTTTGACCCACACACACCATCCACACAAAAATACCTAGCCTAGAGTTCTCTAGAACTCTCTACCATGTGTTGTTGCCTTGGCTGCTAAAATTAGCAACCAAGAGCCATTCAATTTTTAGATCCACATTTGGTGAATCTAAAAACCACCATCCATCCTCTCTCTCACTCTCCCATGAGCTCCCACCATTGGCCTCTCTAGAGAATTCCATAATTCTCTAGAGAGCTTCCCTTAGGTCTATAAAAAGACCTAAGGGGTGGCCATTTGGTCCATCTTGGTCTTTTAGCATAGCTCCACCTTCCATAAGCCATCACCACCTCTACCTCCATGTTCACGAGCTCCATCATGATGCCACCACCTCCATGCCAAGACTAGACCAGGATCAACTTCTCCAACCTCTCTCCAAGAGCCGACCTAAGCACCATTGTCCGCCCCTCTTTCTCTTCTCACCCATTCAAAGGCCATCGGAGCCTACCTCTGAATGCCCTTAGTTCTGCTAGACTATATTATAGTTCTTCATAGATTTAATGCTATATTTACTGCTTAGTAGTGTAGCTCCATATTCTCCCCCAGTGATGCATGCATAATTCCCCCATAGATTCATGTATGCAGTCATTTTCTACTAGCTAGATTTAAATTTTCCTATACAAGCATTTCGCTACCTGTGCTGTAACAACCATCATACCTCAATGAAAATATTTATATATATTTATATGTTGAAATCACCATGTGCCTGATTATCATCTTTTGGTGTGATTAAAGTTGCATGCTTTCAATTTCTGATATTCTGGCAACAGCATATTGTGTATCAATACGTATTTAGTATAAATTGACATGCGATTTTGAATGAGTAGAGTGAGCGAGATCGAATTTGAATTTGCATTTCCAAAACGTCTCCCAGAGACGAACGACCGGGACTCAAGCCTCGTTATCTTAGATATCATTTTTGCTGATCGTATTTCGCAACTGTACTACGATGCATTTCTAATCAAATACACGCTCTACGATCCCAACATTATGCTAGTAGATAAGGTTGTGAAAAAAAAAAGAGTATATAGAGAAAAATTTTTAGAAAGAAAAAAAAAGAAGAAAAATAATACCATGTTGAGAAGTGTGAGTGTGTCAAGTACATTGAGACAACAACACCTACCACCCCTATGAACCACCAATTACAGCCTTGACCTACTTTTCCTGTATTTCTGATTGCCTAAATACAAGTTGAGGGCTTCTAACTTAGTCATAGGGTTATTAGAACCTAATTGAAGTGTAATGCCATGAGAGGCCACCAAATATATCCATAAATCTGGTGAGATGTGAGCTCAGGAAAAAAAAAGAAAAAAGGAAAAAGAAAAGAAAAAAGAGACAAAAGGAGAGAAGAAAAAGTACAAAAGACTTAAGAGAGCACAATTTTCTAGCCTCTCTCTAAGTTGATTTATTTAATAATTTGGAAATCTAGATTCTTAAATTCTAGTCTCTATGTAGCACCAGAAGAAAGTGAGCCACCAAATACAAATCTAGTTAACTCAGACATCTTCTACCTAAGCCAAAAAGCCGGGGATAAAACCAGAGGATATTCTATGTCCCCGAGAGAAGAGGTTTGCCTATCCCAACAAAATTTTACTGAGAGCCAAGTATGAGCTCTAGATGTGTGTTGACTTTTCACATGGATCTGTTGCAAAAGTTATAACTCTACACGTTCACGATTATTTGGATTCTAAACTTTTGGATGAAGCAAAAAGAAATAAATCCCTAGTCAAACTCTTGATAAAATGCATCTACTCTTGCACTTGTTAGGAACTAGTAAGATTTAGGCATGGGGGTATGATTGCGCAACAATCATAGGCCCTAATCCACCTAAATTAAGTTAGAACCTAACTTATGCATTCTGCATACATTCACATCGTACTTTGCATCATAGTTAATTTATTAGATTTGTGAATAATAATGTCATATTATGCGCTAATTAAGAGGTATTAACAATCGCAAGTAATTCGGGGCTGCGGATGACCGATCCAATCATACGGATTTGCTCAAAACAGCGATGACAATCCAATCCTTCCAAGATCACATCGATCAAACTCCCGTAGCATCCTATGGAATCCGCAGAATAACAAGAGACAAGAGGCAAATAGGAGAAAATCAGAACCTAAGATGATAAATCCAACCACACGGATGGATCCAAATCAGTGATCGCAGTCCAACAGCGCAAGAATCATCTCAATCAAAGGCCTACATCATCACTTACAAAAGAGAGAAGATGGATGGCCACGATGGTGCCATGTGACACCATTGTAGTCACCCCCCACACCGGCCCAACTCCTGAAGGCAACCCCCACACATCATGGGTCGTTGGATTGCCATCCAACGGCCTAGGTCATCGACCTTGTCGCACTTGATAAGCCATCACTATTTCCAGGTGCCAAGGGTTCTGTAGAATTGCTTCCTTGCTTGATCTAGGAATTCCTACTGGAAGGTGGAACTCCAAGGCATCTCATCATGAAATTGGGTCACAAGAAAGGATAAGCCAAACAACCTAGTAGGGACAAAACCATGTATACAACAAGTGATCAAGTGGTATACAAATGCATAAAGCTAGCCTTAAACTAATACTCCAACCCAATGTTTAGCAATTACCTACATTAATTACTAACCATGTATTATTCTCTCAGTCACCTCATAGGTCAATTGAGTCAAAAATCATCCCTCCCTATAAAAGGTGATGTGGACATATCCTTCCCTTGATGCCTCACAATATGAGAAATCACTCCTTTATCTCCATTATAAGGGGAGAAATTGCTTATACTCCTGATCCTAAAGTGAGGCATACCTATTCTTAATTCATGTAATTGTTGCTAATAGTCATAAGAGCCATGCCTCTTGGGAACTACCCAAACCAATGCCTCGAGTTCCTGAGGGGCTTACTCAACTCAAATCAATTGAGGTTAGTTCAATGATCATTCCAAATCATTAGTGACAGAAGCAGGACAGATGTTATGGTCACATCAATGCTTCCGTTAGAAGTAGTAATCTCCAAATGTACCTTACTTAATCCAGCCTCAGACAATATCTCATCCTGTCACCCATTTAGTACCCAACATCAACCACCGCTGGCAATCACCAACCAGGCTTCAGTCAAAGTACCACTAGCATCAAGTCTTACGTACCCCAACATCATTCATCAATGGGTGCCAATCAGACCGTCAATCCAAGTACCTCACTTTAATGACCAACCTACAACCTATCATTGTAACAAACAACCATCCAAGTTCTAGTTACCTACAGGTAGCTGTCAGCAACCATCATCTCTCAAATTTCAGACCTGCCATAGTGTAGAAACCCAATAATCAATGGTATCAAGTCATGGTTCCAAACCTGAATTTACACATTGTCCAGCACAAAAACATGAGAAGCATAACCATAATCAAATGAAATAACTAACCCAAATATGAAATTCAAAATAAAAAATAATAATAGGTCCATCTCCAAGCAAAAAAGTAATTAACAGTCTTACAATTTATGATTTGCTTCCTACTCAAAGAATTCCCCAACCATCACCTACTTAAGATGATTCACCTGTGTCTAAAGTTAGGCTAATGTGAATAATTCTCGGTAAATGTATCTAAAATTTTAGGAACTAGATATCTTTACAAGAAAAAATAAGGCATCAAGAGAAGTAATAGGAGGAACAAGAATGGTTGAAATAATAGGAATGCATTATTAGAATCAAGTGTTAAGAACTCAAAGACAGTAGTTAATAATAATTTAAGTTATTAGTTAATTACTTATTATTTCATTTATTTATCTTTCTCATTCTTTGGAAATTAAATTATAGATCTGGACTTGTCTCTACTCGTAAAGTCTCTCAAATTGGGCACAACCAAGGCCAATGTTATCTTACCCGCCTCAAGAACCTACGACGTATGACATAATTGGCATACAACCTCAAAAACAAAATCAGGGGCAACTCCATCTCAAGGTAAGGTGTCAACTACCTTGGATAGCTCTTCTTCTCATAACACCTACAAATGGAATCTTCAACATCCGATTCTTAACATGAAACTTGAGGTCAAATCCAACTTTACTACAAGCCTGAGTCGTAGGGAGGCATGCTACTCCCTAGCCACAGACAATCACTGATTAAATAAATATATTCAATAATCTTAGTGACCTAGGAAACCACTTATCAACCACTTTTGCTTACCAACTTTATAATTATCCCATAAAATCGTTATATCGATTATGACGTAAAATACACAATATCTTTGATTATTCACAATTTCTGATTCACAAATATAAAGAAGGTTTTTAAGAAAATCACATCGTTTCTCAAACATTTGTTAAACTACTTATTCTCAAGTTCTATCACTTGTCCCAATCAAATTAACAATTAAGGATTACAATGTGGTACCAATTTAGTTAAAGATGGAATTCATTTGATGCATGCGATAATAAGGTCTCTTTTAATTCAGTTAATCCATCAATTAACATATCAATCAAGATATTATCTTAAAAATTAGTAATTAATCATTTTTTGTAAGGATTTGAATTTTAATGACCTTTTTATAACCAATGAAACCCTTACATTGTCGCTAATTAAGTGATTTCAGAGGTGATTAAGGCCAATTTTTCTATTTGGTGTTTAATGGATTATTTTCCCCAAGAACCATGAACAAAGAGAGTTTGGGAGCTATTTTTAGCAAATGATTTATGGGTGGAAGGGTTTTTTGGCAATTTGGGTGGGGAGGATATAACCCCCCAACCCCTTAAGCAGTGGGAGAGAAGATCGATCACCATTATTTCCACTACTTCTCCCTCGCCCTCTCCTCATCTCCTCTAACCTCCTTCAACAGCACCCCCACCACCGCTGCCACAGCCCTCCGATAGCAAAGGATCGCCTCTCAGTGTAGCCTTCCTACCACGTGAGCATGTAGCGACCTCCCCCTCCACCTCCTCACTCCACATGATCCACCACCCCAACCGATTGCTTCTCTGTCATCCTTTATTCTCCTCCATCAACCCTTCCCTACTCTCTCTCCTTCTTCCTTTATGCAGTAGCTAGAGAAGGGATCAAGGCTCTGTCAAAGCCTTAGCCACATATAACTCCTCTCATCTTAAAAGAGCTCATTTCCTTCCCTTAATGCTTGGGATTTTTGGTGTTTTGGGGTGGGGGGGTGATTGAGGGGGAAAGAAGGAAGGGAGGTAAGGCTACTATTGTTTGTGTTGATTGAGGATGACACCAAGAGGACGAGAGGGGAACTAGAAAGAGGAAGGGAGGGAGGCACAACAGTTGCGGCTTCACTATCAACTTCTTCCTCCATTGGCTAAAGGGTGAAAGGTAGGGACTCTTTCCTTGAGAACTATTGTTCCCTCTTGCTTCCTATAATTAGGAATGTTGGAAGAGAATAAAACTATCTTATTCATCAAAAGAAACCCTAGACCTTTTTATATAGAGAGAGGAGCTGGGTAAAATAGAGGGAAGACCCCACAAAAAAATAAAAAATAACATGAGCCCCTAACTATAATAACTCTAACACTCCCCCTCAAGCTGAAGCATATATATCATGCATAGCCAGCTTGGTACACAAGAAATTATGGCTCTTTCATGAAAGTTTTTTAGTAAAGATATCTACAATCTGTTGCTCTAAGGTGGTAGTAGAACTGCAAATCTTCCCTGTAGTGACCATGTTTCTAAAAAACTAGTAGTCCACCTCAATATGTTTGGTGTGCTAGTAGAAGACAAAATTATAAGTGATAAAAGTAGCAGAGTGATTGTCACAAAACATAGCTGCAGGAAGTGAAGCTTGGATCCCCAAATCATCTAGAAAGTGTACAAGTCACATGACCTCACATGCAATATAAGCCATGGCACAACAACTGTCTATTTCTTACTTCTCAAAGTAACAAGATTGTCACCAAGAAAGGTAGCATAGCTCATAGTCGATCTTCTATCCTCCACTAACCCTACATAGCTTGCATTAAAGTACGAATGCAGATCTACATGCCCATTGTTCATGTAGAGACCCTTTCATAGATTCCCCTTAAGGTACCTAAGGATAAGTCAGACAGCCTAGTAATGACTATAACAAGGGTTCTCCACATACTGACTCGCTCTATTCATAGCAAAACAAATATCTGGCTTAGTAACAGTCACATATAGAAGCTTGCCTACAAAGCTTCTATACCGCTTCTTGGCTTCAAATATCGGATCTTCTTTCTCACTTAGTTGCCCCTATGGTTCCACTAGAATGGAGGAAGGATTTCCTCCAAGCTAATCCATCTCCCCAAGAAGTTCAAGAACATACTTCTTTTATGAAAGAACCATTCCACATGAATTTCTGGTGACCTCAATACCCAGAAAATATCTCAAGGTGTCCAACTCCTTAGTAAGAAAGGTAGTTTACAGAAAGTCCTTAGTCTCCTATATTCCTACGACATCATCGCTTGTAAGAACCATGTCATTGGCATAGACTACCAAAATCACAACACCTAACTTCCTACATCTCACAAAAATAGAATGCTTAAAGATAGATCTAAGAAAATCAATCTTTTATATTTCTGAGCTAAGCCTCTCAAACCATGCTCTCAGGCATTGTTTCAGGCCACAGATAGCCTTGAGTAGATGACATACCTTCTCCCCCTCAACCACATAGCCTAGTGATTGAACCATGTAGACTTCCTCCTGGAAATAGCCATAAAGGAAGCATTCTTCACATCGAACTAGTGTAGCTGGCATGTCTTAGTAACTACCACAAAAAGGATAATACAAACTACGTTGAGGCGTGCTACTATAGAGAAGGTATTGAAGTAATCAACGCCATAAGTTTGAGTATAGCCCTTTGCAACTAGCTTGTCCTTCAAACACGTGACAGTTTCATTTGGTTTATACTTCACAATATAAGCCCACTTGCAATCGACCACCTTCTCACCTTGAGGAAGATCAGTCAACTCCCAAGTGTCTCAGGTAGTAAGAATTGCCATCGCCTCAACCATGGTACATTGTCAACCTGGATCCTATACAGCCTCATGATAGTTTCGAGGAACTACCATAGCAAACCAAGCTATAGAGAATTTTTGTAATGCAGGAATCGGATGAACAACAATGTAATGAGATATAGTATGTAAGGTACAACTTCTTACTACCTTTTTGAGTGAAATGGGCAACTCCTCTTGTTGCTGAGTAGGAACATCCGAATCAAATGTCGGTGGGGGTGATAGATCAAATGATCTCTTCTCTAGAACCTCAACCTACATAGATGGCAAAGGAAAAGACATGGGGTCCTTATGGCATTGCTCATAGGTATGCGTAAACCAACCAAAAGAAGGGCATTCCTTAGAGTAGAAACGTACCTTCTCAGAAAAGGAGGCATCAATAGGCACATAATACTTGTTCCCCAGCGGATCGAAATAGCAATAACTTTTCTAAGATCTTAAATATCCTAGAAACATACATTTGGAAAATCTAGGGGAGATCTTATCAACAACCCCAAACAATCCGTAATGGTAAGGTGAAAAAACTACCATCAAGTTGAAGAAGGAGAAATGACGTATCTCCATTAAGAACTGAAGAAGGAACCCTATTAATTAGATATATGGCATTAAGAATGGCTTCCCCCCAAAAGTGCTAAGGGACATTCATGGCAATCATCAAGGTACAAGCAACATCAAGAATATGGCACAATTTGTACTCAGCAACCCCATCCTGTTGGGATGTGTGGGCACAAGATGTCTGGTGGATGATGCCATTTTTGGCCAAAAACTCCTACACATCCCTTTTCATAAATTTAATTGCATTATCACTATGGAAAATTTTGATACTCATGAAATAGAAATTTTGAATTTCATTAAAAAAAACTATGGAATTACAGAACTAATCTCCAACTAACCCTTTAACAAAAAAGTCCAAGAAAGATGACATAATCATCAATAGAGACTACAAAATACTGAAAAATAGATTGGTGACTTATTTGACAAGGACCCTAAATATCACAATGGATCAACTGAAAAGGTGAAAGACTCCTATTATTTTGTCTGGAAGGAAAGGACACCCAGTGATGTTTACCAAGTTGGCAAGCTTCACAGTCAAGAATGGTAGGAACAGAAGACTCCAGAAACATCTAATGAAACCTAGAAATTGATGGGTGATCCAAATGACAATGCCAAAGTTCAGGATCAGTAGAGATAGATGTAGCACTCGCGAAAAGATGAGGAGTATCAAC
The DNA here is from genome assembly GCA_037157565.1 of Thalassia testudinum. Classification (NCBI taxonomy): domain Eukaryota; kingdom Viridiplantae; phylum Streptophyta; class Magnoliopsida; order Alismatales; family Hydrocharitaceae; genus Thalassia; species Thalassia testudinum. Next base: position 104,608,432 of record JAZHRO010000073.1, on the reverse strand, counting down.
ATAGTAGAGACTATCTCTCTCAATCTCCCCACCAATCATCTTTCCTATCTAAATGTCCTAAAAAAGGAAAAATGCTCATCAAAAATTACCCAGCAGGAAAGTTCTTTACATAATCTATAAACAGATAACAAGTTCAACGGGAACTCAAGGTCACAGTAAACATCTAACAATCGTAAGAAGTCAATGAAGTGAACATCCCCAACTACAGTAATAAGGGAATAAGATCCATGTGCCAAACGAACTGAAGTAACTTCAGATGACTGTCGCACAGATGCAAGTAGATCCTTCTTACCAGTAAGATTGTTGAAAGCACCTGAATCCATCACTTAGAAAGAGGTGGATGTAGCAATGGCCAGATTGGCTGACATACCCACAACAGCAAGGGGCATAATAATATCCTAAGGAGTAAATGGTCCAACTGCTTGCCAAAGAAGCTACATAAGGTGTGTGCAGTCATCAATAGACAAAGATAGCAGTCTAGGACCAAGAGAGGCAGCCTTCCCCTGAATCACAACAGAGTTGGCCAGACCAGGTTGGCCACACTTGGCCCAACATCTGTCAGAGGGATGGCTCATCCACTGGCATTAGACACATGGCTCATATCCTTAACCACAACCACGACCAACTCCAAAACCACCACGTCCACCAAAGACTACAAAGGTAGCGATCTCCATAGGGGGTGCACCAAAAGAAGCAACAACTGGTGTAGATGTCCCTATGCCAGGAGAACTCTTCTAAAGCCTCCCATACACCGTCTATAGGTCAGGAATAACCTTGAGGGCCAAAATCTGATCACAAGCAGACAGGTATCTAGAACTCAGACTATCTAGAAAGTGATACACCAGTGATAACACTGCATCTGGGGGTGATAATTCTGTTAAATAGGGCCCGTCTTAAGAATAAAAGGCATAACATAAGTAGAATGGGAGCATTGCATGCATCATATGCCAAGATTGCTTATAAAACAGTATTAACGGCCATTTGTATGAGCACTTGTCAAAGCAGGCCTCAGATGAGAAATCGGACCGCACAGATGAATTCAAAACGACGAACGGAGTCCAACGGACTCAAAATCGGCCAAATCCGACATCTGGAGCTCCCACAATGGGCCCAAGAAGTTCTGACTGTTGATCTAATGATCAACGGCCTTTGATGCGCCATGTGGCGCCCACTTCCACCTTCAACCAGAGATCAAATCTTAGCCGTCGATCTCTGATCGGACGGTCGAGAACCACGCACACGCCTGCGGTCGCCGCGACAAAGCAGCAGGCGTAGCGCAGCGATTAACGCGTACGCCCAAGCCGCGCAATGCCGAAATCAGAAGACAACTTCGCGCATGGGCGAAATTGGGCCGCCCGATCAGCAGCGGGCGGCTGAGATAGCTCCACGTGGCGCATCCTCAGGCGGCGATCGGCCACGCATGCGCGCACGCCGGACGACAACGCCCACGCACACGCGCACTCAAGGCGCGATCCGGGCATGCCCGGGCGAAGATCTCAACCGTCCGATCTTCGATCGGATGGCTCTCATGCCATGCCCACAGATCGAGCGCGAGGAAGAACGACGCAGGCGAGCGACTGACGGGCTGGGGGCTTCATCGACGTTTTTGGAAGGGTTTTAGCGACGTCCCGGACGTCGCTAAAACCCCTTCTTCATTTGGAAAGCCCTTCTCCCTACTTAAACCCCTTCCAACCACTCATTCAAGGCAGTCACTCCCCTTGCAACTACTCTACCCCTTTCTTAGCTAGCTTTAGGCCCTTTCGTAATCGCCGGAGATGACGAGCCGCCGATGGAGCCTTCTCCACCACCGTGGCTGCCTCACTGCCCTCCCTCTCTCTCTCTTTCTTCCTCTCTTTTAAGCTTTACTTATGTTTAAGCATGTATCTAATGTTGTAATTTTTGAACTAAAGCTGCATGATTAATGAAGTTGTTTTCCATTCAGTTGTCTACTTTATTTCCTATCCAAGTTGCATGTTAAAGAAAGAAACGACTCTAACCCTAATCTCTCTCTCTCTCACTTTTCACCCGCACCTTTTCGCAAGCAAAACTCCACGATTTTTGTGACAATAAGTGACAAGAAAAATCCGATTTTCACGCCTCCCTGAGACCGACACTCGAACTCACATCCGTTTCTTTACTTTAAAATCGACGTTGCTAGTGCGAACTATAACGACACTTCTTAACACATACGCACGAAAGCACGCCAGTTTTTGGCGCCATTGCTGAGGAGGCAACGGATTTGTTTTGTCACTCCCATTCTACATCCATTCTCACATCGTCTAATGCCTTGTCTCCTTTTACTTGATGGTTGCAGGAATTCGATGCTTGGACGGCGAAGCGACACATCCCATGATGATAACAAGGGAGTAGGCGCAACAAGGACCGATAGTGAGTAATTCTTCACTCATGATTGTTTGCTTGCGTGAAAAACTAAAAAAAAAATTGAAAAAATTGAAAAAAAAATGGCATGGTGTATGATTACTTAACCCACATCCTTAACACATCACCCAATAAAAAAAATGTACACTCTAACATTCTGAATAAATTCTTGGAGTGTTCTTTTCTCTTTTTAAGTGGTATTTACGAAGCCACCGTGGATTGACTTAGGCTGCACCACTCAACCCTAAAAATGACTCATCTAATAGAAGCTGCTTGATCATTAGGATGAGTACATTAGGGTTTTAGAGCCTCTACAGAATAAAAGGAAATCTACTTTCACCAAATTGTGTGCAAAACTTGACATGTCCACTGAAACTTGTCTGAAAACATTAAGACACGTCAACCCTAAAAGACACTAAAGTAAGGATGGAACACTAAAAGACACCACATCTTGAAAAAAAAATCCTTGCTTGAAAACCATGCTTTGATAGAAGCACACACTCTGAAAGTGGAAAATTAAGAGGCACCACCCCAATCAACGCCTCATCACATAACCCTAGCACAAGCACAATCCTAGCCCTTTTAAAACTAAGTAGACGTGCCCTAGGCAGGACTGAGTTAAGTCTCGAAAGGCAAGGTTTTGTTCGCTGGGCACTTGGCTTTCATTACCTTGGTAGAATCTGGTGACTAGGCTGCGGGGCAGTGTCAAACGACCGTGGTTGTGGGGTCTACGAAACCGGCGGCGCAAGCCAAAGGAAGAACCTTCGCTGTAATCCCCTCGTAATCAACCTGGCCAGATTAGCCTTGGGAAGGGGAGTCCAGTGCTCACGAACTTAATCACTCTTTTTGAGATTTCTAGGTCACCTGAGGAATACACCATAAGGACTAGGCTTGTTTGCTTGATTGAACACATTTCTCGCATCTGTCGCTCTCCGCATCCCCTCTTATTCTTCTCTAGTGTATGCATGAGAGACACTCACTGCATCCCGAGTTGTTTGTTTTTGGACGAGAATCCAGGCGACTTGATTCTGCTAGACACATGGCTAAACCTAGGGTAGATGAGGTTGAGGACCAACCCCCACCAAACACAATGGCCATCATCCAAGCCCAAATTAACGCAAACCACCGGATTCAGCAACAACAGATCCACACCATCATGCAAGCCATACACCGGTTACAGAGCCCACAAGAGCAACCACCACCACCTTTCCAAGGCCCACAAGGGCAACCACCACTCGATGTCCCACCATTTCAGGATCAACCGAGGCCCCTCCGCAATTTCTATAATCCTTCCGCTATTAGAGTCAAGCCACACCTTAGGATCCCCAAAGGGGGAGATGATTTTGAGCTAAAACCAAATGTCTTAAGTCTGATCCAGAGCCACTTCCATGGAATCTCAAATGAGGACCCTTCCAGCACCTAGAGGATCTTGACCGAATAACACGAACTGTGAAACCTAGGAACATTAGCCTTGACATTGTTCTAATTAAGATGTTTCCCTTCTCGTTAAGAGACAAGGCTTCTCACTGGCTTAGAACCCTAGGTAGACCCATCACCACCTGAGAAGAACTGAGGCATGCATTTCTAAAGAAATTCTTTCCCATAGGAAAGACCAATGCCCTCAGAAGAGCTATTACTACCTTTACACTCCAGGGTGGGGAACAGTTCCATGAGGCGTGGGAAAAATTTAATGAACTTTTGAGGAAATGCCCACACCACGAAGTACCAAGGTGACAATTAACCCAGATTTTCTACCACTGTCTGGACAGCAACCTACGGAAATTCATCGATGCCTCATGCGGGGGGAACTTCCTGAACAAGGACGAGGAGAACGCGTTTGAGCTCTTTGAGTCCATGAGCGAGAATTCGCTCAACAATGCCTCCATTATCTAGTTTAACAGATCCAGTCAACCCCGTGGTGGAATTTATGAGGAATAAGCAAATTCTGGAATGGTTGACATGGACATTATTGCCAAGAAACTAGATTGAGTGGAATTGGTGGACAAAAATATTGATGAGCTACTGAACCAGACCAGGAACCCGTTACAGACCTTCCCCCTAGCAAAGGGAGCACATAATGTTGACCTGGTCCAACCCTTAACCCAACTGAACCTAAAACAACCCCTGACCATGTTCCAGGGAGGGACCTTTGCTCCCTCAACCCTTGATTACTCTCTTCCCTCTCCATCGACATCGGCTATCCTTGAAGATGTGCAAGCTATCCAAGGTTATGCTAAACCTGACCCTTTCTCCAACAATTACAACACTGGCTAGCGTAAACACCCCAACTTTGGTTGGAAAAACCAGAAACCACCGCAATTCCAAAACCAGCCCAGGCCAAACCAGCAGCCACACTTGCCCCCCTATCAGCAAGGATCACCAGTTAGACCCCCATATAATCAAAATAGGGCGGCCCCTCCCCCACAAAACCAAATGGACACCCTAATAAAGATGATGGCTGACATGAACCAGAAACATCAGGAGGAAATAGCCTTGGTAAAGGGACAGTTAAGCCAACTCTTGGACTGTAAACAACAAGGATCCCTACCTTCCCAGCCACAACCGAACCCGCGAAATATAATTAACAGAGGCCCCAATTCGCAAGGGTTCCAAGGCAATCCCGGGCAGGTTCACATGGTCCAGCCAGCCCCACAAACACCCCCTAGGTTTGGTGCTTCTCCGTCCTTATCTTCTCAAGGATCAACCCATGGTCCCAATGCCTCTGCAAATGCGGTGACTTTGAGAAGCGGCACCAAAACCCAGGATCCCAAATGGCCGACTCTCCCCGAGACTTCACCCGCTGAAATACCCGACTCAGAAGAGGCACCAGAAAAACCCAAGGACCCAAAAATATATCCGATCCACATTCAAACACCCTACCTTGAGGCCTTGGAAACAATCAAGAAAAAGAAGAATGTTGTGGAAACTGAGGAGCTTTTGGAGATCTTTAAGCAAGTACAGATTAATACTCCGCTCCTCAAAGCCGTTAAGCACATCCCGGCTTACGCCAAGCTTTTAAAGGATGCCTGTACACCCAAGCGTAAGCCAAGATCTCAAGCACCTAGGAAGGTTGTGCTCTCCAAACAAGTAAGTTCTGTAATATCAAGCAACCTTCCGCTCAAAAGAACTGACCCAGGAGCACCCCTAATTTCCTGCAATATCGGGGACATGACATTTGATAGAGCGCTCCTGGACTTAGGTGCTTCTATCAATCTGATTCCAACAACCCTGTACCACCAATTTGGTTTTGGAGAGTTGACACCCACACCTGTTATCATCCAGTTGGCTAATAGATCAGTGAAAACCTCGAAGGGGGTTGTCGAGGACATGATTGTACGGGTCAAGGACTTCTATTTCCCGGTCGACTTCTTGGTGCTCGACAAGGAAGTCCCTGAAAAACTACAGAACGCACCCATAATTTTAGGCAGACCTTTCTTAGCTACGGCTAAGGCAAACATTGATTGTGACACGGGATGTATGGAATTCGCCTTCAGAGATAGGAAAATGCAATTGGATATCTTCCGAGAGACAAAGTCTTTTCATTGCGATTGTGTTGAGGAACATGATCCCGTAGAAACTCTGGTCGAGGAATGCCTCACCCTTAGTTCTGTCTCAGACCACCAAACCCGTAATGACTGTTCTGTCCCGTCACCGTCACTACCCGTGGACCTCTGTAGGGCTGATTACCATCACACAACACCATTTGAGGTGATCGATGTTGATCAACTCCCGCCTTTTCCCTTTCTGTCAACTGTGGTTCCACCCGCACCCGAGCTTAAGCCACTACCCGAGAATCTGAAGATGTCTTCCTGGGACCTAACCAGACTTTCCCTATGATTATTAATTCTCATCTAACCAAGGATCAAGAACTCAGGTTGACCGCGACCTTTTCAGAACATCGGGCTGCCATTGGAAGGACCATTTCAGACTTGAGAGGAATTAGCCCCACCTATTGCACCCATAAGATTTACCTGGAAGACGGGGCACGACCCTCCCGCCAGATGCAGAGACGTCTAAACCCAAACATGCGGGAAATCATTAAGAAATTATCAAGTGGCTTGACACCGACATCATCTATCCTATCTTCGATAGCCCCTGGGTGAGTCGCACTCAAGTGGTTCCAAAGAAAGCCGGACTCACCGTTGTCACTAATGATCAAGGTGAATCCATCCCCACCCTCACCACCACCGCATGGCGGGTGTGTATTGATTATAGGAAGCTCAATGAAACCACTAAGAAGGATCATTTCCCCTTGCCATTCATTGACCAAATCCTTGAAAGATTGGCAGGGCAAAAGTATTTTTGCTTCCTGGATGGATATTCAGAATATAACCAAGTCGCAATTGCTCCAGAAGATCAAGAAAAGATCACATTCACTTGCCCATACAACACGTTTGCATTCCGTCAAATGCCGTTCGGGCTATGCAACACACCTGCTACCTTCCAGCGTTGCACGCTAGCCATTTTTTCAGAAATGGTGGGTGAATACTTAGAGGACTTTGTAACGAACGCGTGCCCCAGACGTCTTTTAAGACGTCTGGGAGGTGGCCCAGACGTCGGACAAGACGTCTGGGATCGTTTCCAGACGTCTGGAAATCCGTTATCTTCCACACGCGCAGGTCGTCTGCGCGCCTGAGCGTGCAGACCCGCATATTCGTTTATTCCCTGCGGCTGCAGACGCCCTGCCGCGTCCTCTCTCCTCCTCGCACGGCCTTAAAAGGCCACGCCTCCCCTCACTTCCGTCACCACCGTCTCCTCCCTCTTCTCCTTCAGCCAGTGAGCGTGAGCGCCAGCGCGAGGGCAGCAGCGGCAGCCGCAGTGAGCGCGGAGGAGGTGCTGCGTGCGAGAGCAGAGCTCTGCCGTGAGGGCTAGCTCGTCGGGGCTGCTAGGGTCGGCCGGCGGAGGGCGCAGGGGGCGCGGAGCGACGCAGAGGGGGGATTGTTGCGGTCTGAGCAGCAGGCGTGCGAGGTGTGACGGGGGCGGCGTCGCGAGCAGAGGCCGAGCGGCGCCCTGATTCTGAAAAAATTTCCAGAATCAGACGTCTGGGTTTATAGCCAGACGGCTAGGGCGACGTCTGGAAGACCATCCAGACGTCTCAAAGGTGAGTTTTCCGTCTCCTTCTTCCTTCCTGTCGACTGACCGTACTTAGTGAGGGAGATGGGTGTGCGCAGGCTCGATGATTCTCCATCCATCGTGAATCAGACGTCTGGCAGTAGTACCAGACGGCGGAAGCGACCTCCAGACGTCCGGGGTTACCATCGGACGTCTGTGAGCTAGGCCAGATGTCCCCGTAGACTTCTGGACGTCTGGGAAACCACGCTGAACAAGGTAATTCTCTGATCCACTTTTTAAGACGTCTGGAAGAAGTTCCAGACGTCTGATTTTGCATAGTGTCGTCGTTTTTGACCCGTTTAGGGCCCGTTCGGGTTCCGTTTTCTGCGATTCGAGTTGCGTTCTTTTCAGAATTAATTCCTCTACCCGTCTACAGTAGCTATACACTGTTCTGAGACACTCCTTGTGTTTGATCCTTGTAATAGGATCCCATTCTGTTGCAGTCTCGGGGGTAGCGGAGGCACGCGGGATTCCCGACCACGCCCCCATTACTCCCGTTGTACCTGGTAGAGTGGTTTTAAGTTATTAATAAAATCTATTAAATTATGGAACCATAAATAGAACCTAGGACATTGCATGAATCCTAGGAATGAGAAATAGATGGAATGATAGCTCCTAGGTGTTGCATGAATCCTAAGGCTGGAAAACTAGATTGTATGATAGATCCTAGGATATGGCATGAATCCTAGGATGGGAAAACTAGTGGAATGTATAATACTGCAGTCTTGGAAAATGGAAAGAGATATAAAGCTGCCTGTAATTTGAATTAACAGTTGCCTGTTGTGAATAAATAACGTGGTTGAGAACATGGATTGTAAGAATGTGAAACTGGAAAGTGAAACCTGGATGTTTGAGTAAAAAGGATGGAACCCTACGGGGGAATTAGGAGTGGAACTCCTGGAAAGAGAAAGGAATGGAACTGAGATGTAGTTGTGTACTGTCTCTTGGGTACGTAGTACCAAGGGAAGTACCTGTACCTATTTAGTGTAGAGCGGAGCCAGCCGACCCAGGGACCCGGGGATAGGACTGGCCACTCTGTACCGACTTGCTGGCCCTCGCGTACGTAGTACCGAGGAGAGCTACTAGTGTAGGGAGGTACTAGCTACCCCACGGGCCCCGGGGTTCTGCTAGCCTCCTACACCGACTTGTTTAGGCCCACTGGGGCAAACCAAGGTAGTCAGGCGAGGGTGCGCGGACTGTGGAGGGGCAAGGCCCCGGTTTGGTTACTATGGAGGGGTTGGACCCCTGTTACTGAGAGGGCTCTGCCCTGGACTGGTTCCGTGCTGTGCTTTGGGTGCACCCGTTAACGGAAACGACTGACCGCGTGCCAGTACGGGTTAGCTACCTGTGCGTTTATCGCGCATGCCGTAGTCACCGTTACGTCTGTCAGTGACCTTGGGGTGGTTGACTGAGGGTAGGATCACCACGGGGGACTCTCCCAGCCAGGAGAGCACCACGTGCTACTTCTACTTTTTGGAAAAGACTCCAATCAAGATCGTTCCCACGAGGAACATTCGAGATCAAGAAAAAGATCTGAGGAATAAATGAAATAGTGAGACATTTGAAAGATGTGAATAAAGAAAGTAATCGAACATAACAGCTACTGTACACTCTACTGTTGCTTTTAGTTTTAGTTGCCACTCTACTCAGCGTTTTGCTGACGTGTTACACTCGTTACCTTTTTCAGGACCAGGTGTTGAGCAGCTAGGGTCAGCGGTTGCAGAGGACGCTGGGCCGAGTAGGGTCCAGTAGAGTTACCACTGTCTCTTGTACCTCTTTTTGTTACGTTGTAGTGAGTAGTTCTTGTTTCAGCTGTACTTTCTTTACTTGCAGTTCAAATTATATTATGAATGTCGTTCTACTGTTGTGGTGGTACATACTGTGGTAGTTTCTTTCCTAACTGCTGTACTTTCTTACTGTTAGTTATATTCATGCTGAATGTGGTTTATTTTACTGCTCTTTTGGTTACTTCCTCGTTGGACGACTAGGTCTTGGGATTAGTTGAGTCGGTCCGGTTCTCGTGTCTCGTAGGGACTCGGGAACCAGGTTGTTACAAGATGGTATCAGAGCAAGGTCGTCCCGAGAAGTGAATCAACTGACTGCAAAATAACCAATTCACATGTCTATAACTAGAGTAGCCACCACAACATATCGCTTGACATGAGCTCTTAGAAGTTTCGTTAGGTACCGTCTGTTTTGACATTTTTCCGTTCTGTTTCGCGTCTTCTTACAGGAGATGCCTCGTCGTGGGACCAGTGAGGCGGGCCGCGGGAGCAGCCGAGGACGAGGCCAACGAGGTGAGCGTGTCGTTGCCGACACTCCAGTGGACCAGCCACTACTCCCGGGCGTCCAGGCCCAGGACCTCGCCCGGCTGATACGAGACATTGTACGAGAGGAGCTCCACCCACCACCCCAAGCACCTCACCCTGGGGTTGTGGAGGGGGAGTCCTCTGTGGGACCACTCGACGGACGCAGCGCTGGACACGGGGGAGGGGATGGGCTGCCGCAGCCCCCACCTTCCTCCGATACTTCCGGGCACGAGGCACCTTCGCCTGGAGGTGCACCAGCACCTCCCCTACAGCGCCACTTCGAGCTTTTCGGACAGTTCCGGAAGCTGAAGCCCCCCTCCTTCAAGGGGGATGACAACCCGACCGAGGCAGAGGACTGGCTTGAGCAGCTGGAGAAGATCTTCGACACCCTTCGCCCCCCGGTGGAGTGCCGCGTGGCCTTTGCCACGTACCAGCTGGAGAGTGCGGCACACCGGTGGTGGAGGGCGGTCAGGGGACAGGAGAAGGACGAGCCAACGTGGGACCAGTTCGTCACCCTCTTCTGCGAGCAGTACTTTCCCCAGACGTGGCAGGACCAGAGGAGGCGGGAGTTCCACACTCTCCGCCAAGGGACGATGACTGTGAGCGCATACCGCACGCGTTTCTTGGAGCTGTCCTGCTTTGCAGCGACAGCGGTAGCCACTGATGAGGAGCGCCTTTGGAGGTTCACCGAGGGGCTCCGGCCTACGATCCGGGGGTATGTCAAACCCCTGAAGCTGCCTACGTTTTCGAGGGTGGTAGAGGCAGCTATGACTTACGAGGAGACCAACCCGTCCGCACGAGACACCGACAGCGGGCGGAAGAGGCCCTTGCAGCCAGACTTTTCACAGGGCCGGCGAGAACGGAGACACGTGGCGTCCACAGGAGAGCTGTCACGTTGTGCAGGGCCATCAGTGGCCTTTGGGGGCCCCCGACAGGGGCCAGTCGCCAGCACCGGACCCCCTCCTAGCTGACAGCAGGGACCCACTGAGGGCGGGAGTCGGGTTCCCCTCTGCTACCGGTGTGGCCAGCCGGGCCACTGATGGGTCGGCCTGGATAGGTTGTTAATATGATGTTTTTATCGTTGAAATATGTATAGTGGTTAACCTAATTCAGACCTAACCATCTCTTTACAAAATTTTTAACCTGGCCTAATTGATTTTATCTTGTCACTTTTAGGCCCAGGGTCGAACTCAGGGAAGTGGGGTTAAAGTCGAGTTTCTACGTTTTCCTTAAAACGCGTCTCTTCCGTTCGTTTATTCTGTTTTTGGTATTTTTCTTATTTAGGTTTTTTTCTGGTAATCCTTGTTCTTGAGGCACACCCTCAAAATTGTGTCCTTGACTTTTAGCCAAAACAGAGTTCCAAAACGCGCCTTGCTACTCGCAAGACGGGGTACCTGCAAATCAAAGATTATCTTTTCACTTTTATACCTTTTTCTTATCTTTTTACTAAGAAGGAAGCTAACAGATAGAAAGTAAATATAGTAGCTATAGATATATATTTATATGTAGTATATATATAAAGGGGTGGGGGTGGCGGTGACGATGGAGTGTAGCACTATGTCGAGTCAGTTGACGTCTAGAGAGACGCAACCAACACGACTATGTGCCGCGTGGAGTGTGGATGGAGGATGGATGATGTATGGGACCACGCTTTTTTGTACGCGTGTATCAGGGAATATCAGCAACTGGTGCAGATATCCCCATGATACAGCGTATAGTAAATAACGTGAAAATATATGTACATATGTATGTATATGAGTAAATATATCTATATGTATATAAATGTATAAGTATATATGTATAGATATATATAGATATATATATATATATAGGTGTATATATATATATATATATATATATATATATGTATGTATATATGTATATAGCTATGTATATATGTATATAAGTATATATATATAATACTATATAGATATATATATATATGTATATAAGTATATATGTATTTAGATATATGTATATATATATGTGTATATGTATAAGTATATAGATATGTATATATATATATATGTATATGAGTATGTGTATATATATATATATATATATATATATTATATATGTATATGTATATATATATTATATTATATGTATGTATACATAACTATATAGATATACTATGTATATATAAGTATATATATATAGATATATGTATATGTATATATATATATATATATATATATATATATATGTATGTATATAAGTTACTATTAGTGTGTGTGTGTGTGTGTCGGTGAATGGGTGTGTGTGTGTTGCTGTAAGTAAAAAAGAGAGAGAGAGAGAGAGAGAGAGAGAGATAGAGATCGCGAAGAGAGAGAGAGCGGGAGACAGAGAGGGAGCGGGCGGGAGAGATCGCGAAGAGAGAGAGAGCGCCAGAGAGAGAAAGAGCGGGCGGGAGAGATCGCGAGCGCGGACGATGGCAGCGAGTTAAGACGTCTGCTCGCGGCAGCGGACGTCTGACGCCGCGTCGTCTGAAGGCGGAGGCGGACGTCTGAAGACGGCGGGTGCGGGCGCGCCTTCGCGCAGGGTTCTGCAGGCCTGCGCGAAGTCGAAGAGCGGGCGATGGCGCGGAGGAGCGAGCGTGGAGGAGGTTTGCAGGTGGTCGCGGAGGGTCGCGGAGGGGGGCAGGGGTCGGCGTGAGGCCGTAGCCGGCCGCTGCAGTGCGCGCGGCGGCGGGCTACGGGTGCAACTGCGAGGCGGACAGAACGGAGACGGAGGCGGAGAACGGGCCTGCAGACGCGCGCGGAGGGTTGCGCGCCTGCGGGGAAGGTCGCGGAGGAGGCGGGGGGTGCTGCTGCTGCTGTTGTCGCCGCGGTTTAGCTGCTGCTGCTGCTGCTTCAAGCTTCGGAGCTTGAAGCGGCAGCAATGGCGTGGAGATGAAAACGAAGAGAAAAGAAAACACCACGCCCACCTGCTCGTTGAAGAGCTGGGCGGTGGTGTTCCCACTGTGGTGGTGAGCACCACAGTGGGTTCTCCTTCTCTTCGGGTGCCTCCTCGACGGAGGGCCGGCGTATGGGAGGGGAGAACGGGCGAGGAAGGTGCTGCGGGTTTTTTTCAGTAGCTGCCACCGCTGTCTCGCGAGGATGAAGCTGCAGCTACTTATAGAGGAGGGGAGAGGGGCGTGTTGGCTGCAGCAGGGAGAGGGCGTGCGAGTTGCAGCTGTAGGGAGCGGCGTTGGCAGGGAGACGTGACGGGAAGAGGTGCTGCGTGGCTGCTGCATGCAGCTGCGGGAAGAGTGCAGCCGTCGGAAGGACGCAGCCGCGGGAAGGAGAGAAAAGCCGTGGGAAGAAGAAAGAAAGATGAAAATAAAATATGGAGAGGGGACTTTTGCAAAGAGACACTTGAAGAAAAATGTAAAAATGCAAGCCATTTATTCCATTCTCTTCTCCTCTCAACTAAATGCATGCATGCAAGCGTTTTTACAAATGCAACTACAGGATTATAATATACATAGTTAATGCTAGAAAATAGCATAAGAAGGCGTTCTTATAGGCGTGTTTTGAGGTGCAAACAGCCACGTCAGGAGGGACTGCCCATCTAGGGCAGGGGGTCAGCAGATACTCCCCGCGCAGAGCACTGGAGGGCACGCAGGAGGCCGCGGTTCCCAGGCGCGAGGAGGAGGATAGCAGTCGCGAGGAGGGTACCGGCCAGCACCTACCCGTCCGACGCAGAGTGTGGCTGCTTCGCCGCACCTAGAGCTGAGGAGCGTATCAACGCCCTCACACACAGGGATGCCAGAGCTTCGGGATCGGTGGTAGCAGGTATGGTTTCAGTTTCTGGCAGACTCGTTTACACGCTTTTCGATTCTGACGCTACGCACTCGTTTGTCGCAGCCAGTTTCGCAATTAGTTTGGATCAGGATTATACACTGTTAGAGAATCCGTTCGTAATCAGAGGTCCGAGTGGTCAGCTGTTTGTAGCTAAGGAGGAGTACACGGATTGCGAGGTCAGCGTCGGGGGACATAGCCTGGCAGCTGACCTGATTATGATCCAGATGGAGGACTTTGGAGTGATTTTGGGGATGGATTGGCTGTCCGCTTACCATGCCTTGGTGGACTATTTTGAGAGGAAGATTGTCTTCTCCATTCCGGAGTTGCCTTCTTTCGAGTTTCACGGACAGCCAGTGGACGGAGGTTTCAGGTGCATTTCGGCACTTCGGGCGGTGAGACTTTTGAGCCAGGGGTGTGAGGGCTTCCTAGCTTGTGTGGTGGCAGAGCCCAGCCCTGTGGCAGACTTCCAGAGCATCCCAGTGGTCAGAGAGTACCCCGACGTGTTTCCATACGAGTTACCAGGACTATCGCCCGAGCGTGAGATTGAGTTTGAGATATCACTAGTACCAGGGACCAGCCCCATCTCCACCGCGCCATACAAAATGGCATCGCTTGAGCTGCGAGAGCTCAAGTCCCAGTTGCAGGACCTTTTGGAGAAAGGTTTCGTGAGGCCCAGTGCGTCCCTCTGGGGAGCCCCGGTACTGTTTGTGAAGAAGAAGGATGGGACCCTACGCCTTTGTGTGGACTACCGACAGCTGAACAGGGTCACCATCAATAACAGATACCCGCTGCAGAGGATCGACGATTTGTTTGACCAGTTGCGGGGTGCCACGGTGTTTTCCAAGATCGACTTGAGGTCGAGATACCACCAGTTGAGGATCAGGGAGACCGACGTCTCCAAGACAGCTTTCCGCACCCGATACGGACATTATGAGTTTTTGGTCATGCCGTTTGGGCTGACCAATGCCCCCGCTGCTTTCATGGACCTGATGAACCGGGTGTTTAGACCGTACTTCGACCAGTTCGTGGTGGTTTTCATAGATGATGTACTCATCTATTCTAGAGATCGGACGCAGCATGGACAACACTTGCGGATGGTTCTGGACACTCTGAGACGACGCCGGCTGTACGCTAAATACAGCAAGTGCGAGTTCTGGTTGAGGGAGGTGACCTTCCTAGGTCATGTGATCTCTGGAGAAGGCTTGGCGGTGGACCCAGCCAAGGTCGAGGCAGTGCCCAAGTGGGAGGTTGGCCCCAGGTTGATCCGACAGAGTCAGGAGGTAGTCGAGCAGATCCACAGACGAATCCGCACTGTCAGGAGCAGACAGAAGAGCTACGCGGATCGGAGACGCAGAGAGGTGCAGTTTGAGGTTGGGGACCACGTCTTCCTTCGTGTCTCGCCCATGAAGGGCTTACAGCGGTTTGGGGTGAGAGGGAAGCTCGCGCCAAGGTTTGTGGGGCCCTTGAGGTCCTGGAGCGGGTTGGACCCGTTGCTTACCGGCTTGCCCTCCCCCCGCAGCTTTCTGGTGTGCACGGCGTGTTCCACGTGTCCAACCTCAGGAAGTACGTAGCGATCTCAGTCACGTACTGAGTTACGAGAGCGTCGAGGTGGGCGACGACCTGACCTACCCCGAGTGGCCAGTGCAGATCCTAGACCGAGCCGTCCGTAGTTTGAGACGAAAGCAAGTACCCCTGGTAAAGGTTTTGTGGAAGAGCCAGCGGTACGAGCAGGCTACCTGGGAGCCTGAGGCGGCAATGCGGGAGCGGTACCCGGAGCTTTTCGCGGGTACGTCTTTTCAGACCGGCTTCGGTCCTCTTTGAGTTTGTTATGGTTAATTGGACATCTTTTCCCGCATCCTAGTTGGCGCAAGTTTCGGGGACGAAACTTCCTTTGAGTTTGTTATATTGTAACGAACGCGTGCCCCAGACGTCTTTTAAGACGTCTGGGAGGTGGCCCAGACGTCGGACAAGACGTCTGGGATCGTTTCCAGACGTCTGGAAATCCGTTATCTTCCACACGCGCGAGTCGTCTGCGTGCCTGAGCGCGCAGACCCGCATATTCGTTTATTCCCTGCGGCTGCAGACGCCCTGCCGCGTCCTCTCTCCTCCTCGCACGGCCTTAAAAGGCCACGCCTCCCCTCACTTCCGTCACCATCGTCTCCTCCCTCTTCTCCTTCAGCCAGTGAGCATGAGCGCGAGCGCGAGGGTGGCAGCAGCGACCGCAGTGAGCGCGGAGGAGGTGCTGCGTGCGAGAGCGGAGCTCTGCCATGAGGGCGAGCTCGCCGAAGCTGCTAGGGTCGGTCGGCAAAGGGCACAGGGGGCGCGGAGCAATGCGGAGGGGGGACTGCTGCGGTCTGAGCAGCAGGCACGCGAGGTGCGACGCGGGCGGCGTCGCGAGCGGAGGCCGAGCGGCGCCCTGATTCTGGAAAAATTTCCAGAATCAGACGTCTGGGTTTATAGCCAGATGGCTAGGGCGACGTCTGGAAGACCATCCAGACGTCTGAAAGGTGAGTTTTCCGTCTCCTTCTTCCTTCCTGTCGACTGACCGTACTGAGTGAGGGAGATGGGTGTGCGCAGGCTCGATGATTCGCCATCCATCGCGAATCAGACGTCTGGCAGTAGTACCAGACGGCGGAAGCGACTTCCAGACGTCCGGGGTTACCATCAGACGTCTGTGAGCTAGGCCAGACGTCCCCGCAGACTTCTGGACGTCTGGGAAACCACGCTGAACAAGGTAATTCTCTGATCCACTTTTTAAGACGTCTGGAAGAAGTTCCAGACGTCTGATTTTGCACAGTGTCGTCGTTTTTGACCCATTTAGGGCCCGTTTGGGTTCCGTTTTCCGCGATTCGAGTTGCGTTCTTTTCAGAATTAATTCCTCTACCCGTCTACAGTAGTTATACACTGTTCTAAGACACTCCTTGTGTTTGATCCTTGTAATAGGACCCCATTCTGTTGCAGTCTCGGGGATCGCGGAGGCACGCGGGATTCCCGACCACGCCCCCATTACTCCCGTTGTACCTGGTAGAGTGGTTTTAAGTTATTAATAAAATCTGTTAAATTATGGAACCATAAATAGAACCTAGGACATTGCATGAATCCTAGGAATGAGAAATAGATGGAATGATAGCTCCTAGGTGTTGCATGAATCCTAGGGCTGGAAAACTAGATTGTATGATAGATCCTAGGATATGGCATGAATCCTAGGATGGGAAAACTAGTGGAATGTATAATACTGCAGTCTTGGAAAATGGAAAGAGATATAAAGCTGCCTGTAATTTGAATTAACAGCTACCTATTGTGAATAAATAACGTGGTTGAGAACATGGATTGTAAGAATGTGAAACTGGAAAGTGAAACCTGGATGTTTGAGTAAAAAGGATGGAACCCTACGGGGGAATTAGGAGTGGAACTCCTGGAAAGAGAAAGGAATGGAACTGAGATGTAGTTGTGTACTGTCTCTTGGGTCCGTAGTACCAAGGGAAGTACCTGTACCTGTTTAGTGCAGAGCGGAGCCAGCTGCCCCAGGGACCCGGGGATAGGATTGGCCACTCTGTACCGACTTGCTGGCCCTCGCGTACGTAGTACCGAGGAGAGCTACTAGTGTAGGGAGGTACTAGCCACCCCACGGGCCCCGAGGTTTTGCTAGCCTCCTACACCAACTTATTTAGGCCCACTGGGGCAAACCAGGGTAGTCAGGCGAGGGTGCGCGGACTGTGGAGGGGCAAGGCCCCGGTTTGGTTACTGTGGAGGGGTTGGACCCCTGTTACTGAGAGGGCTCTGCCCTGGACTGGTTCCGTGCTGTGCTTTGGGCGCACCCGTTAACGGAAACGACTGACCGCGTGCCAGTACGGGTTAGCTACCTGTGCATTTATCGCGCGTGCCGTAGTCACCGTTACGTCTGTCAGTGACCTTGGGGTGGTTGACTGAGGGTAGGATCACCACGGGGGACTCTCCCAGCCAGGAGAGTACCACGTGCTACTTCTACTTTTTGGAAAAGACTGCAATCAAGATCGTTCCCACGAGGAACATTCGAGATCAAGAAAGAGATCTGAGGAATAAATGAAATAGTGAGACATTTGAAAGATGTGAATAAAGAAAGTAATCGAACATAACAGCTACTGTACACTCTACTGTTGCTTTTAGTTTTAGTTGCCACTCTACTCAGCGTTTTGCTGACGTGTTACACTCGTTACCTTTTTCAGGACCAGGTGTTGAGCGGCCAGGGTCAGCGGCTGCAGAGGACGCTGGGCCGAGTAGGGTCCAGTAGAGTTACCACTGTCTCTTGCACCTCTTTTTGTTACGTTGTAGTGAGTAGTTCTTGTTTCCACTGTACTTTCTTTACCTGCAGTTCAAATTATATTATGAATGTCGTTCTACTGTTGTGGTGGTACATACTGTGGTAGTTTCTTTCCTTACTGTTGTACTTTCTTACTGTTAGTTATATTCATGCTGAATGTGGTTTATTTTACTGCTCTTTTGGTTACTTCCTCGTTGGACGACTAGGTCTTGGGATTAGTTGAGTCGGTCCGGTTCTCATGTCTCGTAGGGACTCGGGAACCGGGTCGTTACAGTCTTTATGGATGATTTCTCTATATTTGGGAATTCATTCGACCATTGCCTGAGAAACTTGGAGAAAATCCTGAAACAATGTATCGAGGTTAATCTGGTGTTAAGTTGGGAAAAGAGCCATTTTATGGTTCAAGAAGGAATCATCCTTAGTCACATCGTATCACATAGGGGCATCGAGGTAGATCAGGCTAAGGTTGATTTGATTTCCAAACTTCCTCCACCTAGCTCAGTCCGACAGATTCGCTCATTTCTAGGACATGTTGGCTTCTACCGAAGGTTCATTAAAGACTTTTCTAAGCTTTCCAGACCCCTAATCGACCTTCTAGCCAACGACGCCATATTCCACATGTCTTCTTATTGCATCCATGCTTATCACACCCTCTGGGACTTAGTCTCCACAGCACCTGTACTTCAGCCCCCAGATTGGCCCCAAGACTTTGAGATTATGTGTGATGCATCAGATTTTGCCATAGCGCTGTCCTGGGACAAAGACAAGACAAGAAGCCCGTGGTGATCTACTACGCGAGCAAAATGTTGGACGAGGCCCAACGAAATTATACGGTCACAGGGAAAGAGTTGCTCACTATAGTCTTTGGACTTGAGAAGTTCCGATCATACTTGCTAGGATCCCACGTGACCATCTATACTGACCACTCAGCCATCCGGCACCTGTTGGCAAAAAAGGATGCAAAGCCCAGGCTCATCAGATGGATCTTTCTCTTGTAGGAATTTGACCTGGAAATCCGCGACAAGGTCGGATCAAAGAATGTGGTGGCGGACCACTTGTCTAGACTTCACCCAGATCACATTGGACCCTCCCTACCTCTATCTGACGCCTTCCCCGATGAACACATTCTAGCTGTGCAAGACAAGAGACTGCCTCGGTATGCTGACTACGTCAACTACCTAGTTGTAGGACAAACCCCGCATAGCTGGTCCAGACAGCAACGGGACATGTTCTTGGTTAAGGCCAAGCACTATTTCTGGGATGATCCCATGCTATTTTGCCTCTGTGCCGACCAGATCATCAGGAGGTGTATCCCTAAGAACGAAGTTCAGAGTGTGCTTTCCTTTTGTCATGACCAGGCTTGTGGTGGCCACTTCTTTGGAAAGAAAACGGCTGCAAAGGTTCTGCAATCTGGATTTTACTGGCCTTCCCTATTTAAGGATGCACACAACTTTGCCAAGACTTGCTCACGCTGCCAAACGCTGGGGGACCATGACCAGGAAAGATATGATGTCCCTCCAACCCATCTTGATTGTCGAAATCTTCAACGTGTGGGGTATCGATTTTATGGGTCCCTTTCCACCATCCAACGGCTTCGAGTACATCGTAGTCTCAGTAGACTATGGTTTTAAATAGATTAAAGCCATCGCCACCCGCCGATGCGACCACAGGACTGTCATGGACTTTGTTAAGTAGAACATCTTTTCCCGATTTGGAATACCAAAGCCATGATTAGTGATGCTGGATGTCATTTTATCCACTCTCAATTCCGTGCCCTACTTAGAACATACGGGGTTAACCACTGCATTGCTACCCCGTATCATCCGCAAACAAATGGGCAGACCGAGGTCTCAAATAGACAAATCAAGAACATTTTACAAAAGACTGTGAGACCTGACAGGAAAGACTGGTCCACACGACTAGATGATGCCCTGTGGGCATATAGGACCGCTTTCAAGACCCCAATAGGCATGTCGCCTTATCGCCTAGTCTTTGGCAAAGCCTGCCATCTTCCTGTCGAATTGGAACACCGGGCTTACTGGGCTGTCAAGCAATGTAACATGGATTCCCAGTTAGCCGGTGCGTAGAGGACGCTCCAATTATCTAAGCTTGAAGAAATTCGTCGGGATGCCTTTGAGAATAATCGATTGTATAAGGACAAAATGAAAGCCGTCCACGACCGACTTATCCATAGAAAAACCTTTGAGCCTAACCAGCAAGTCTGGCTGTTCGATGCCCGCCTAAAACTCTTCCCGAGGAAACTCTGGTCCAAATGGACAGGGCCATTTCAGGTGGTTAAGACTTACTCTAATGGGGCGGTTGAAATCGCTGATCCAAATACTGGGCACACTTTTACAGTTAATGGTCAAAGATTAAAACACTTCCTAGCCCAAGTTCCCCCAAAGGAGAGTGTCACCCTCATTGAGGGATGACACGAAGCACCGTCCAGCTGGAGGCGTTAAACTCAGCGCTTCCTGGGAGGCAACCCAGAGGATTCAGACTGATCCGGTATTTTACGCCACTCAAGTACTATCTTTTTGAACCCCTGTTGCATCCATGTATTTGCCAATGAGGATATTATCCAACTTAAGCATGGGAGGGTGGTAAATTGCATGATCCTGAGCTCATTTAATCAGTCTGAATAAAATAAAATTAAAAAAAAAGAAAAAAAATTGAATTTAGGAAGAAACTTAGGCATTAGAAACTTATCAATAGTGGAAAATAATACAAAAAGAACTTGAACACTTAAACTTTTCAGGACTTCAGGCTTAATCAGCCCTGGTGTCCGTTAAAATATGGATTTAGCTTCGAATCCCTGCAACCTTAAGCTACTCTAATCCACCTACTAAATAAGGTGATAAGTATACGACTTATCAACTCAGAAGAACTTTGAATCTAAGCATCTGCACACATTCTTGCATAGACTCACTCCTCGGAGATTTTGACAGAAATTGGGTAGCTAATGAATTCTCTAGGGTGGTATGGCTGGCAAGTTGTCGTGGGTAACAGCCCATTGGTAGGTTGTCCAGAGTCCAGCCACGGGACCACTTCTTCTTCATTGCCTCTAGGTACATTTGAGATCAGGGAAGCCACCTACGAAAAAAAACAAAAAGGAGAAAAAAAAAGAAAACAAAATAAACCACACTTCACCGCACAAGTATGGCTGGCAAGTGATCGTGAGTAATAGCCCATTGGTCAGTTGTCCAGAGCTCAGCTCAGTAATTGCACAAAAAGAACCAAAACACTTAAGGAAGAAGCGGAGAAGTGGTGTTGAGCCCAAATAGGTTGTTAATATGATGATTTTATCGTTGAAATGTGTATAGTGGTTAACCTAAATCAGACCTAACCATCTCTTTACAAAAATTTTTTACTTGGCCTACTTGATTTTATCTTGTCACTTTTAGGCCCAGAGTCGAACTCAGGGAAGTGGGGTTACAAGTCGAGTTTTACACCTTTCCTACAATGAGTCTCTTCCGTTCGTTTATTGTGTTTTTGGTGTTTTTTCTTATTTAGATTTTTTTCCGGTAATCTTTGTCCTTAAGGCACACCCTCAAAATTGTGTTCTTGGCTTTGAGCCAAAACAAGTTTCAAAACGAGTCTTGCTATTCGCAAGATGGGGTACCTGCAAGTCAAAGATTATCTTTTCTCTTTTATATATTTTTTTATCTTTTTACTAACAGGAAAGCGAAACTGAAATAAAGTAAATACAGTATATATATATGTATATATTATGTATATAAAGGGGTGGGGGTGGAGGCAGAGATGGAGTGTAGCATGGTGTCGAGTCGGTCGTCGTCTAGAGAGACGCAACCAACAGGACTATGTGCCGCGTGGAGTATGGGATGGATGGTGGAATATGTATGTAACCACGCTTTTTGTACGCATGTATCGGGGAATATCAGCAACTGGTGCAGATATTCCCGCGATACCGCGTATGGTAAATAATGTGAAAATATATATATGTATATATGTAAATATGTCTATATGTATATATATATATACATGGTTATAAATATATAGGTATATATATATGTATGTATAAGTATATAGTAATATATGTATATATAGATATATGTAGCTATATGTATAGATAGATATATGTATAAATATATGTATAGAAGTATATATATATATATGTATGTATGTATGTATATAATACTATATAGATGTATATGTATATATATATATATAATAGTATATATATAGATATATGTATATTTATATATATATATGTGTGTGTGTGTATAAATATATGTATATATATCAGTATATATATGTGTATATATATATATGAGTAGATATATATATATATATATGTATATGTATATGTATAGACTAATACATAGTTATATACGTACTAATATATGTATAGATATATGTATAAATATATATATATATATATAAGTATATAGATATATGTGTATATATGTATATGTATATGTGTGTGTATATATGTATATGCATATATGTATGTATGTATATATATGCATATATGTATGTATATATATATGCATATATGCATATGTATATATATAAATATGCATATATGTATATATATATATATATATATGTATATAAACATATGTATATATATATATCAATACATGTAAGTCTACGTGTATATATATATACGTTTATAATAGTGTATATGTGCTGGCTTGCAGCTGTTGGCTTGTGGGCGGAAGGTTGCGACAGAGTGCGTGCTGGCGTGTGCGGTGGAGAGCGAGGGCGACGCGGGCGCTGCTGGGGTGCATGGTGAGGGTTGGCCAGCCACTGCAATGACGCGCGATGGCTGACTGCGGGTGGGAGAGAGCGTGCTACAAAGCAAAGAAGCAAAGGCGGAGGTGCCTGTAGGCGCGTGAGGAAAGGTGAAGGCGGCCTGCAGGCTTGCACGGAAAGGAGTGGGGCGGTTGCTGCTGCTGCTTCAAGCTTTAGACCTTGAAGCATGCGGCCATGGCGTAAGGTGCTGGAAGCTTAAAAAAAAAAAACTAGAAAAGAGCCACCACGCCCACCGGCTCTTTGAAGAGCTGGGTGGTGGTGGTCTCACTGTGGTGGTGTGCACCACAGTGAGAGCTCCTGCCCGCCGGGTGTCTCCTCAGAGGAGGAGGGCCAACGTATGGAGGGGAATGGACGAGAGGACGGCCTGGAAGGAGAAGTTCTGCAGGTGGTTTTTTTTTTGCTGTTGGACCAAGCTTGTTTTGGTGGAAGCTGTGGCTTTTTTATAAAAGGGAGAAGGCATGGCTGGGAATGGCAGCTGCAGGGAAGGGCTGGAATGGCTTGGAAGGGAGAGGCAGCCGCAGGGAAGAGCAGCTGCAGGGAATGGCACGTGAGGAAGAAATTGCTCCATGCAGCCGCAAGGAGAAAGATTTAAAAATCAAATGGAAATAAAAATAGAGATGGGAATTTTGCAAAGATGCACTTGAGGAAAAAAGTAAAATGCAAGGCCACTTATTTCATCCTCCTCCCTTCTCAATTAAATGCATGTATGCATGTATTTTCACAAATGCAATTATAAAACCCTAATATGAATTGGTAATGCTAGGAAATAGCACAAGGCACGATTGCAGGTGCATTTTTGTGGTGCAATCAGGAAGTAGTGCAAGCCGGGGAGATATACACTGGAAAAATTCTTGTGTTGACCCCAATTAAAATAAACGTGGGGCGAAAACTACCAATCGAACAAATACACCTTCAGGCAAAATACTTCCTCTTCCGATCACCTAAGGACGTAGAACCTGAAGTCTGTCTGAATTACCGTTGAGTGAGTCTATCACAATCTTCACACCAGGATGCTTAGCACTCAGGGTTTTGACCGAGTTTTGGGTGGGTTGAGTAGCTGTAAAAAGTTACCAACCCACTCTGAATTCCAAAAAATTCTAAAAATATATATATACATATACATATGTATATTTACATACATTAAAGCAAGGATTCGGGCGATTCGCATTTTGGCAGACACTCGGACGCTGCTTAGTCTTTGTAGATTAAGATCTTAGTATATTTCTTCTTATTGACAAGTGACGAAGTGTCTAAGTAATTACTTCTTAAATTCTGACAGAAAATAAAGGCTAGAATAAACCTTGCTAGGGACTAGAAAGGAGTAAGCATGGGGGTATGATAACACTACATCTGGGGGTGATAATTCTGTTAAATAGGACCCGTCTTAAGAATAAAAGGCACAACATAAGTAGAATGGGAGCATTGCATGCATCATATGCCAAGATTGCTTACAAAATAGCATTAACGGCCATTTGTATGAGCACTTGTCAAAGTAGGCCTCAGATGAGCAATCGGACCACATGGATGGATTCAGAACGACGAACGGAGTCCAACGGACTCAAAATCGGCCAAATCCGACATCCGGAGCTCCCACAATGGGCCCAAGAAGTTCTGACCGTTGATCTGATGATCAACGGTCCTTGATGTGCCACGTGGCGCCCGCTCACCGCGCGCCTGCTTCCACCTTCAACCGGAGATCAAATCTCAGCCGTCAATCTCTAATCCAATGGTCGAGAACCGCACGCACGCCCACGGTCGCTGCAACAAAGCAACGGGCGTAGCGCAGCGGTTAACGCGCACGCCCGCGCCCATGCGACGCGGGTTCGAGCCGCGCGATGCCGAAATCAAAAGATGACTTCGCGCACGGGAGAAATTGAGTCGGCCGATCAGCAGCGGGCGGCTGAGATAGCGCCACGCGGCGCATCCTCAGGCGGCGATTGGCCACGCGTGCGCACACACTAGACGACAACGCCCACGCGCACGCGCGCTCAAGGCGCGATCCGAGCGTGCCCGGGAGAATATCTCAGCCGTTCGATCTTCGATCGGACAGCTCTCATGCCGCGCCCACAGATCGAGCACGAGGAAGAACGGCGCGGATGAGCGACCGACGAGCTGGGGGCTTCACCGACATTTTTGGAAGGGTTTTAGCGACGTCTCGGACGTCGCTAAAACCCCTTCTTCATTTGGAAAGCCCTTCTTCCTATTTAAACCCCTTCCAACCACTCATTCAAGGCATTCACTCACCTTGCAACTACTCTACCCCTCTCTTAGTTAGCTTTAGGCCCTTTCGTAATCGTCGGAGATGACGAGCCACCGATGGAGCCTTCTCCACCACCGTGGCTGCCTCGCTGCCCTCCCTCTCTCTCTCTTTCTTCCTCTCTTTTAAGATTTACTTTACTTATGTTTAAGCATGTATCTAATGTTGTAATTTATGAACTAAAGCTGCATGATTAATGAAGTTATTTTCCATTCAGTTGTCTACTTTATTGCCTATCCAAGTTGCATGTAAAAGAAAGAAACGACTCTAACCCTAATCTCTCTCTCTCACTTTTCACCCGCACCTTTTCGCAAGCAAAACTCCACGATTTTCGTGACAATAAGTGACACGAAAAGTCCGATTTTCACGCCTTCCTGAGACCGACACTCGGATTCACATCCGTTTCGTTACTTTAAAATTGGCATTGCAAGTGCGAACTATAACGACACTTCTTAACACACACGCACGAAAGCATGCCAACCAACCATGTTTGTCATTGTCCTATCTATGTATCACAGCATAACAACTGGAATATATTCAACTCCTCAAACAAATCCTCTATCTCAGTATAGTAGTCAACTAAATTAAGATCAGTCACCTTGAGATGTAGACCAAATCCTATGGTAGATGTCAACAAGTCTGGCATGATTAGATCTCTATGAGTGTTTCTTCACCAAGTTGCCCCATATCTCCTTGGCAGTCTTCTTGTAGAGCAAATTTTCCACGATCTGAGACTCAATGCTATACATCATCTAATTCATAACCAAGTAATTGTTCTATTCTCATCTCTCAAAGTCTGTAGATTGGGAACTGGAAGGAGTCTTAATTAAGAAGTATAGCTTCTTCTAACCACTAATGAAAATCTTAAATGCCTAAGACCAAAGTAAGTAATTCTGGACACTATTGAGCTTCATAGAGGTGCATTAGATCACTAGAGAGGCCGAGGAAGTCATAGGTTTGACTTCAAGAAAGGCAGAGGGTCTAAGCGCTACCATGTTTGAGCCAAACAGAGAAGAAAATAAAAAAAAATTGTATGCCTTAAGCAACTCATCTAAGTTATGTAATAAGATTACATTTGCATTTGAATAAAGAATTTAATTATTTTCCAGTAACTGAGTTGGGTCCCATAGAGGGTTACGCATTTAGCTAGATCAAATAAACCCAATGTGTGTCGATTCGAAGATTTAAATGGTTTAGAGGATCCGATAGCACATCAAGAAACCATCTAATTCGATCAATTGTTTCCAATCTAAGTTGGGATGGCAACCTTCTCTAGAGTTTGTAGCTTGATTGATGTTCTTGAATAGAGATTCAAAACATGTTCTTGAATAGAGTTAACCTGATGAAACAAGAGATATCGAAAGTCCTCCAATGCTGTCATAGAGAAGGCATATCCTTAGAGCTGAGACAAATATGTGTCTCTATTCATAAACACATTCCTTTGGCAAACCAATAGTTGCTGCAACCACCTTGGTGCTCACACTAGAAAATTGGTGTATGTGGGAAGGAACAAGAGGTGCATAATCTCTCGAAAGGATCACACAAATTTGTTACATAAGTGTATGTAATAGATTGGAGGCATGACTTCACTTCATGTATGTTGGAAATGACAATTTTACATGTCATCACAGAGTCCTGATCAGACTCAAGGAAAGAAGAGAATAAGATAGACCTTTGGGAAAGGTTTTGATCTTCATTCTCGTCTTAATGATACAAGGAGAGATCAAGAATAATATTGTCTGACGAATGACAACAGTCTAATGAGATTAGACCTCAAGATAATATTTTCCTCCATGTATGAAAGATTCACAATACTTGAGGGGGTGAAGTGTCGAAATTTCACCTATCCTATATCTTCCTTATTGGAGTGATGAAACCGACAATGATTTTGATTGGTTCCTAATTAAAGAATAACTCAATTGTAATTTAAAGAGTTAAATTACATTTGATTTTCTAATTAATTACACCTAATTTGATTAAGTACAAAATCCAAGTGTTGGAATGTAATTAATTTAAGTTTGATATTAGATCCAAATATCCCATAAATTGTTATAGGCCTATGATGCAAAAATCAATTAGAATTTGATCCCCACCATTAGATGGAGATCCAATGGATCCCATCAAATTAGGATTAGGATATCGAAACCCTATAAATATCTCCCTATGGTAGGAATCCCTAATTGCAACTCAATCATTTGATTGGAAATCAATTCCACCAAAAATCACCCAAATCCCTACAGCCACGATCGTTAGGAGGAAGGTAGAAGGCACACCCCTTGTCACCTTCAGTAGTCGGCTAACCAACAACAAAGTTGGTTATCACATGTCTTACAAGTTGGTTGATTAGTTGGCAAATTGATCGATCGACTATAGAGGGCTGAACCTGCAGCCCTCTCCACTCCACGCACCCCCCATTCCTTCAGCAGCCAGTCAGCCAACTCTACTCTTGGATGACCAACTATTATAGGGGCCAGCTGCTCTTAGCTCTCCTGAAGGTATTCTAGAGCTGCTATTTGGATTTCAAGGCAATTGTCACTTCAGATTCACAAAGGAGTTTGAAAATCGCTCATGGGATTAGTCCTCCATAACATGAGGGTCTCATCCATCCATCGAGGAGTAGTTGGAGCTTCTATTGAAACCTATTTGAGGAGGCACCTCATCTTGGGGTGCTACACCATGCCATCCATGAAAGGTATAATTTCTATACTCGTGGGATCTCGAAACAAGAGGAAACTACTTCCCCCCATGTTGTTTCGAACATAGGTGTTTCCATTTCGTTTGCTTGATCATTTCTAGCATCGATTAGATCTCATATTCGAAAATTTTAAAACACCTATTTCTTGTGTTTTCACGCTTCCACGATACTACAAGGTCAATATTATCTATCCCTTCAAAAAATCACAAACTTAGATCTGAAACTTCACCAATTCATGAAACGATCCTCTTTACAGCAACAATGAAAAGCATGAAAGAGCACCTCAGGCCATAACAGGAACTGCATGTAAACCAAGACGCAAGAACAAGACACGTGGAGTGAGAAAATGCCCCATAGATGACCACCAAAGGTTCAAGGCAAACCGACAGCCCTAGAACCCGACAGTAGCCAAGGGTGGCATTTTAGCAGTGCTAGGACCCAACAACTTCCAAGGGAAACCCCTCGTGATGGCCTTAGGACCCAACAGCAGCTAAGGGTGTCGCTATAGCAGCACTAGCATCCAACGGCAGTGCTATGGTAGCACTAGGACCAGACAACAGCCAAGGGAGGCACTATTGTAGGCCCGAATTGGGTTAACAACATCGTTGCTACCACCCCTACCCCTGCAGCAGCACTGTAAGGCCCTACTGCTGCTCCAACAGTGATGTTGAACGCGAATCGTCAGCCCTACCTCACGTTCAACACCACTGTTGGAACAGCAGTAGGGCTAATGATGTGAGGTAGGGTCGACAATGCAAGTGCTGATGGCCGATGAACGGGAAGAGAGAGTGCTAGAGGTGGTGGAAAGAGAAAAGAGAGAGAAAAGAGAGTTTCTTTCTCCTAGGGTTTTGGTGGTAGTGGTGGGTATCCAAGCAGGAAGAGCTTAGGACTTACCCCGTTATGATACCATGTTAGAAGAGAATAAAATTGTCTTATTCATCAAAAGAAACCCCAGCCCTCTTTATATATAGAGAGAAGCTAGGTAAAACACAAGGAATACCCAATGGGTAAACAAAAAATAACATAAGAGCCCTAACTATAATAACTCTAACAAGGAAACTGATAGAAAAGTAATCTATATCCTATTGTAGCAATTGCGTGTGGTTTCAGAGCTACATGAAACCTGTATGATGGTTTCCATTATTCCTACTTATCCTTGAATGGGTAGGAGTTAGAAAAAATAAAAAATTAGAGTTGGGGGATTGTAGCCCAACCTAAGCTAGGGACTAAATCTCCTACCATCCTCTATTTATCTTCTCTTGATAAGTCATTGTACATGGATGATTACTGAGGTTTAGTTTAGTTCCTGTATGTGGTTTTGAAGCTACATGTAAGACATTTACACATATGTATGGTTTTTAATCTCTTTTGGGGTATAAGAGTAGAATTGATTTATTTTCTAAACCTAAATCAGTAATTTGGGGGGATTTATTTGTGTTATATATTTTCATTAGATAGTGGAGAAACCCTTAAAATAGGTTGAGATATAGTAAGAGATGTCTCATGAGATTGGGGATCCAAAATCACAAAGTTCATGCTGCTGGAAAAATTTCCAACAATACCTAACATTAACATACAATGTTAGGTGGCCTGGTTGGTGAATTAAATGGGATTTTGGGTATGAGTTGATCCCCTACTAATTCTCAACCCTAAATGGCACTAAATGAGCAATTTAGACCCTCATGAGATTGGTAAAATTTCTTGACTACCTCTTGACTGCTAAAGAGGTGTTAATAAAATATAGCCCCCTAATTGAAACCCAAAATTGGACCTTAAAAGAGTAACTATTGGTCTAATCTTGAATTGATAAAGTCTAACAACCCTGTAAAAGGGCTTAATGAATGGGATTTAGGTCCCTAGAGTTTTTGGAAGAACCTTGGGCAACCTACAAAAGTCCTTAGGTCTAAGGACCTTATGGGAG
Source organism: Thalassia testudinum (assembly GCA_037157565.1). Taxonomy (NCBI): domain Eukaryota; kingdom Viridiplantae; phylum Streptophyta; class Magnoliopsida; order Alismatales; family Hydrocharitaceae; genus Thalassia; species Thalassia testudinum. The sequence goes on along the minus strand of JAZHRO010000073.1, from coordinate 104,578,895 downwards.
TTAAATCCCAAAGGTGGAAAATAAAGGACTAAGCCATTCATATATAAGTGGATTCGTAGGAATCACCCATGAGCTTGTGAATTATGAAATTCATTATTTTGGGTCGTAACTCAAGCTACATGGTAGGGAGTCTCTACCTAAGGCTGTCAAAACTCTAAAAGTTCCTAACAATGATGATAGGTTGTGAGCCAATCACCTAAGAGAGGTATTCTTAGCAAAAGCTTTGTAGACACTTAAGCAAATGACGCCAGGGTACCTGAATCTGACTCGATGCTCTAGTACTCGTAGAGAAAGCTCTATAGGCACTTGCATGTGCGAAAGATGCCAAGGTACCGCAGGAGTGTTTGGAGGAGATCTCGTCTGAGGCTAGACTAAGCAAGCACACCCGAAGTCCTTGCTCTTAGTAGGAGCATTGGTGTGGCCATAAACTATCTATCCAACCCTTGCCACCAAAGATCTGAATGATCATTTACCGCACCTCATTGGATTTGAGTCGTGCTTACTCCTTAAGATCTCAAGCCGTTGGCCTAACCAGCTCCTAAGAGAGTCGACTCATATATCGAGGATAGGTGATGTAAACATGTTTATATTACATAAACTGTCTATTTATGCATGTTCTTAGGCGTGTAGTTGCATCATACATTATAAATATTACATAACATGCATCATCATCCATTTAGGATATATTGTGTAGAGTTTAGGTTAGTTTTCTCTTTTTGTGGCTAGTAAATAAGGCAATATCATTTCGGGGCCTCGGATTGAAAAGCTTGTCCCAAACCCGAGATGCTCCATTAGAGTTAAAATTAGAATTTTTTCACCTTCTCATCCCTGTTCGTGGAACACCTGCGGTTGTCTTCTCATTGGGAAGCAGATCCCGCTATGATGTCACCCTACCTCATCCTCCATCGTCCGTCGTTGTTCTTCGTCCAGCATCTCACCACATTCTTTCGGGTGCTTCGTCAAAGCGGCTCGTCTTCCAAGCAACCATTGAGGAGGATAACCTCTCACCACCTTCTCTTTTATTACTTTCTAGTATAGATTTCCTGCTTTCTAGTATAGTCATTAGATATAATGAACTTGATTCAATGATTATGAAATACCTGTTCATTCTTTCTCTATTTTATTTTTATTTGTATTATTCTTTCTCTCTCTTCTATTATTTATTCTTTAAATAGATAGCTAGTGTATATTTAATTCAACCAGCTAATCTACTTCATGACAACAAATTAAGCACGATTTTTTATCAAACGTCCGCCTTCCTGTGTTCGACTTGGAATTCCTTTTGAATTTCGATTAAAATTATCTGTTGACGGATTTTTCTCGCAAATTACGTTACGACGATGGGTTTTCAAAACTCAACTCTTTTTGCGATGGATTTTCCGCTTCAACATTTTGGCGTCGTTGCCAAGGAGGTGAGATTATTTGATTTTTTGTGTTTTCCTACTTATCATTTACCTCACTTCTCTCCTTTCTTATTATAATTGTAGGTACTCTCACGAGGCGAGCAAAAGTGGTAGATTGGAGTAAAGTGTTGTTGAAGGGTTTGTAGGTAACCCCACCTCCCCACCCACTAGATTTCATTCCACCACCTAATAACACAACCCCTAATTAACCTAGGAGCTTGCATAAACTCTAAGGTTAGTTTTGATTGTTTGTTTGACACTTCCACCCGCCTTACCCTCCGCATATAAAAGAAAAATTTTTTTAAAAATCTCACAGAGGTACACAACCTCTTCTGATTCTTTATACTCAACCGGTAACCCGATCTTTGAGGCCGATATACTCATCAACACATAATTCAGTAGAAATCAGATTAGGTAATCACTTGTGTGCCTAATTAAGTGGTGCATCAAGCCAATTATTTGAGTTGTTTGGGTCGTACAACTTCAACTAAAAACTCATCAAGTAGCTGCAAACTAGGTTTAACTTTTAGGAGTAAACCAGGCATTCCACATTTTTAGTTTGATTTTAAAGGAAAACATCACATTTCAAAGCACACTCAAACCTAACCCTAATTAAAACAGAGTAGACGTTGGCATTAAGGATTGGACTCGCTCTTCGAAACCCAAATCAAGATTATTTTCGATTAGTTTGCTTCTACCATTCAATCTGATGTCTAGCTAGGGGAGCAGAATTAAACGATCATGGTTGGGGGTATCAAAGGAGCCTGAGGCAAAAGCCAAGGGAAGAACCTTCTCCCCAGCCCCTCCCTCTAACTGGTTGGATTGACCGAAAAGAAGTAAATCAAATCATTTCTTCATCTCAAGACGAGTTCTGAGAGTCTGTAGGTCTTTAGGCTAGCCCACTTAAAGATAGGTTTGCTTGTTTGTATTGCAGGGCACCTTTCTTCCTCCCGTTCTGTCATGGGTCCTTCCACATCCTATTTGCACTTCCACTCCTACCCTTCTACCACTACTTATTCTCAAAATGATTATTATTCCAACCAGACTTCTTCTCATCCATCTTCTAGTTGGGATAATTCTGATTGGGGATACAGTTCCGGACCTCCATATTTAGGGTCTAACATTGGGCACCATGATCTTGATTCTTATCCTTCTCCAAGCTACATCAATTATAGATCACCGCCCTTATATGGATAACCTAATACGATCTACAATCAAGAAGGATACATTGATCCTTACCCTTCCCCAGATTACACTACATATTATCAGGAAGGGTATCAAGAACCTCAATTCCTGCACTGAACCCAAACCCGCCCAACCCTGAACCAAATCATTTGGTTCAGGTTAACTAGGTCCAAGATAAGGTATTAGCTAACTTAACGAATACCATACAATCTTTAGAAGCTTAGCCAACACCTTGTCCTAAAGAATTGGAGCTTCTGATTGAAATGATTGACGATCTTAACAAGTATCTGTTGAATTGGCTCTAGGATGTTAAGGATAAGGACCCGGGTGAGTTTTTACTTAGGAAGTTATCGAAATTGAGGATGAGATTTATGATTGCTCTAGTCCAATCTTGGGATGATTCCCAAGATGAACCCTTGTCAAGAGAGCCAATGTCAAAATCCGCTCAGGCACCTGTAGAGGGGGACACATTTTACGAGACCAAGGTTGATCATGTTATTTTAGAGCAATCAAATAAGGATGAATTGATTTCTTCATCTGAGATCCCTGAGCCGGGGTATGAGGAAATGTATGTCTTCATGGAACAGAAAGTGATTGATGATTTTGAGGCATACATTAATGTGGATTCAAAATTCTTTGATTCTGCAGGTAAAGAATCATTATGCGAAGTCTCGCTTGAGTTTACAGCAAACGATTTCAATGAGATGACTGGGCCTGAGGAATTCAATGAATCATGTGATGGCCCTAAAATTGAGGAATTTCATCCTGTTGGGGCTTGCATGGTGGAGTCAAATCCTTTCATGAAGGATTCAATTCAAAGCCCCATTCCTCAATCACACCGCATTGAACATAATGATGATTCTATTCTCGATATCATTCAACCCAAGTCAATTCTGATTCAGTCACAACTCTTAGACTTGAAAATTTTAGATGGGGTGATTAATATGCAGGAGGTCCCAGAATTTGAAATCCTGATTGTGGAGGATAGGAAGTGGGAAATGATGATATGGGAAGCAAATTTCGGAGGAAGCAGAAGACCGAGTCTAAGGGGTTTCGATTTGCCTGAAACCCCCAACCTTCTACCAGGACCCTTATGACATTTTTTATTCTGAGGATGTGCAACCCAAGGACAAATTCATTGATTATCTTTTTGAGCTTAATTTCTCTGTAATCTAACTTTTTGGTCCTAGGTTGCATCCTCACAAATCGTAGGCCCGACCCTACTTGCATGCTGATCTTCGATTTTGGATAATTTTTATCCAGGACCTTCAATATACACAACCATGGGGCATGGGTTTGCACCACAATCTGGTCCACGTCTGTGGACATCTTATCTTGGCAGGTCCAAAACTAGATTTTCTTCTTCTGATTCTGACCTACACCTGTGAATTCTTTATTTCTTCTTTATTTGTATAGTGTGCCTAGCTGAAGGAACTAAATTCAACACGTATGTAGTCTCTTTTTCATCTCAGAGCAAACCTGTAAATCACGAAATTCAGGTGCTTTCTTTTCTACTCCGTTCTTTGTCATGTCTTTTTAATACAATGATGACATTGCAGTAGATAGGCATAGGGGGTTGATATTCATCTCCGAATCGATTTGTTAGCTCCTAGATTCTTTTTATTTTCTTTTTATTTAAAAAAAATTGAATAAGGAAAGAGAACTTGGGCATTAGAAATTTTTCAATCCTAGAGAATAATAATGAATGACCTTAACACTTAAGACCCTTCAGGTTTTAGGGCTTAATCAGCCCGGGTGTTAACTAAAATGTGGATTTATTTATCGAGTCATCGCCATTTGAAAATTCATTTTAAATTAGTTAAATAAGTTGAGATAATAACTACACGACTTATCAACCTGTCCTCTGATTTGAGGAGACTTTAAGTCTAAGCATCTGCATACTATTTGCACTGACTCGCATTTCAGCAGTTTTAACAGAAATTGAGTAGCTAATGAACCTTCTAGGGTGGTATGACCGGCAAGTTATCGTGGGTAACAGCCCATTGGTCTGTTGTCTAGAGTCCAGCCACACAATCATTCTCTTCCTACTGCCTTTAGGTAAATCTTATATCAGGGAAGCCACCTACTTAAAGAAAATAAAAAGAAATAAAATAGAAAAATATCCAAAAAGAAAAGAAAAAGAAATAGAAAAGAAGAAAGGAAAAGAAAGAAATAAGACATACTTCACCGCGCGAGTATAACTGGCAAGTTATCGTGGGTAACAGCCCATTGGTCGGTTGTCCAGAACCCAACTCACAAAAATGCACATTTAATTACAAACACTTAGGAAGAAATAGAGAAATAGAATAAGTCAGGGAGATATACACTGGTTCGCCCTTGTGTTAACCCCATAAAAATAAAAGTAAGGAGAAAGCTACCGGTTGTATAGACACCTTTAGGCAGAATTCCTTTTCAAGGTCACCTAAGGGCGTAGAAACCCAAAGTCCATTCTAATCACCGATCAATGAGTCTATCACATTTCACACACAAAGATGCTTAGTACTTAGAGTTCTCTTCGAGTCTTGAGTGGGTTGAGTAGCCGTAGAAAGCTGCCTCGAAACCCTAAACTTAAAAATCCAAAAAAATAAAAATAAAAAATAAGAAAAAAAAAAAAAGATGCTTCTGCTTTTGAATAAGCCGAGGGTTTGGGAGGTCTACATTTTGGTAGACATCCGAGCACTATTGTGTCTCTGTAGTTTAGATCTTAGTTAAAATCCCTAAGTATTGAAAAATAACTTTTGCCCAAGAAATCTGACTCTAATTTTCTTATAAATAGCATATATTTTGGTAGGGACTAGCAAAAGATAGGCATTATTGGTGCTAGAGCACCACGATCATTTGTTTTGATGATAACAAAACACGTGTCATTTAATATTTGCGCTTTGAGTCCTAGATTTCAGGTCAATCGCAAATGGATACGTGATTAGACGGAGTTCGAGCTCGCATCCAGGATGGATTGGAGGAGCTCGATAGAGAGTAGAAGAGATTCGCGAGGAGCGATATATTGAAGATGTAAGGACAAGAAGAATAGGATAGAATTTTGTTTAATCATTTCATGTACTTTTATCTTTATTTTTCTTGCTCTTTATTTCCTTAGAAAATTATGTTAAAGAGCCTCAAAGTACCCTAACAGTAGTCCTAGGAACACCGGCACAACCCTAGGATACTTAGGTTTTCTGTAGAACACTTAGAAAATCAATATAGGGTTCAAACAGAGTTTCCAAACGTCTAATTCCCAAATCAGACATCTGATAAAGTATTTTAAGACGTCTGACTGTTGTTTCATACGTCTGATAGCAATTAGGCTGGAGTTAAGTAGTGCTGTCTGATGAAATCAGACGTCTAGACCTTAGACCAGACATCTTAGGAGACGTCGGATGACTTTTCCAGACGTCCAATTAGTGGACCGTTGGCTCTCTTATTATACAGTCAAGAATATGACCGTTAGAGCCTTATCAGACATCCTTAGGCCTTTCCAGACGTCTGATAAATGACCGTTTTGCCTCGGCTGACCCAAAATCTCTTCTCAGAGATTTTCTAGCCGTTGCATCGTTTGGAAATCCATTCCCACGGAAAAGGTAGGTTTCCAGACGTCCAGACATAGTGCCAGACGTCTTGTATGTCGTCTGATGGACTTGCACAAAAACCCTGTTTAAATCTGATTCAAGTTAGGAAGAGACCCGCCCAAAATCAGACGTCTGACCTTGAAATCAGATGTCTTAAAGTGAACTTCCAGACGTCTGATAACAGAATTAGACGTCTGATAAGCCTGTCAGTGCAATGATTGTTCCTGATTTCGGGCTGATTCACTTGGGCTTTGTACCCAACGGCTATGGAAGCTTTTCTAAGCCTTCCAAAGCCTTCCTAAGGCCTCTATAAATAGAGGGGAGCCTTTAGCCACCCATATACACAAAAAACACACTAAGAGAAACAAGAGACACACCTAAGCAACTTAGTTCCACTCTTTTGTGTCCAAGAGAAGCCCTTGCTCTCCAAGCTCTAGTTCCATTCTCTTGAGAGCATCAAGCTTTGCGCACCCGCTCTCCCGCCGTTGTTTACGAGAGCGATGTTGCGCCGTCGCGTGGCACACGCACCGCGTCATCAACTCGACGCACTCCTTGCAAAGGGGAGTTTCCTAATTCCTATAGAAGCTTAGGTTAAAAATTACTTTGTTGGCTCTATAGGACTTGTTGTTTCTTTTTTCTTTGTTATTTGGTTGGGTATTCGCTTTGCGAATTCCCGTCTCCTTCGCGAGACAAAATCCTTCTCGTGGAGAGAAGGGGTTGAGGTACGCTACCCTCGTTTAAGTAGCGTAGTTGTATTGAGGTTGAATCACCCTCGTTTAAAGTGATTCGGTTTAGTGGATTTTGATCAACTTAGTTGATCCAAAAATCCTAACTCGAGAGGGTTAGGTGGTGGTTTTCACCCGATTTGGGTTTCCACTTAAAAATACTTGTGTACTTTGTGTGATTGATTTTTGTGTGATTGCTTTATATTTTCATTTCCGCAATTATTACGTCACTCCTCGTAGTGGGAAACTACAATCCGAGTACTATTGTGTCTCTGTAGTTTAGATCTTAGTTAAAATTCCTAAGTGTTGAAAAATAACTTTTGCCCAAGAAATCTAACTCTAATTCTCTTATAAATAGCATGTATTTTGCTAGGGACTAGCAAAAGATAGGCATTGGGGTGTGATGTAAACATGTTTATATCACATAAACCTTATATTTATGCATGTTCTTAAGCATATAGTTGCATCATATATTATAAATATTGCATAACATGCATCATCATGCATTTAGGATATATTGTGTAGAGTTTAGGTTAATTTTATCTTTTTGTGATCAGGAAATAGGGCAATATTATTTCGGCACCTTAAATTGAAGATCCAACCATACGGATCTGATCAGGGCGACGATTGGAGTTCAACGACTCCAAGATCGCCCCGATCGGACTTCCATAGCATCAAATGCAGTCTGAGAAAGATTTACGATCAAGGGGCCAAGTAGTGTAAATTTGTACTGCATATGACAAATCCAACCTCACGGATGGGTTCGGATCGACGATTATAGCCCAACAGCGTGAAAATCAGTCCAATCCGACATCTGTGGCACCATCTACAAGACACAGAAGATGGACGGCTAAGATGGCACCACATGGTGCCATCTCAGCTGCCCATGCTGGCCATGAACGCTTGCTGGATCTCTCTCTCCCCTCAATTGCTCGATCAACCTCAGCCATTGGATCTTAATCCAACGACCGAGGATGCTTAAGCCTTTAATCCAAAGCGTGACAAAGTAGCAGCCGCAGCATGTTGGTCGTGTACCTTCACACGAAGAGGAAGGCGCGGGTTCGAGCCCCGCCTCGCCTCAAATTGAAGAGGTAATCGTGTGCGGCCAAATCGGCCATAGGATGGTAATCGTGCGGGTGAGGAGGCAAGACGTGACGCTCTCAGATGAAGGCGAGGCCGCACATGTGATCCGACGCCCAAGCCCACGCGCAATCAAACGTGCGATCATTGGGCGCGTTGAAGAGGAGCAGGCGCACGCATCTTTAAGTCGTCCGATCTCTCGATTAGACAGCTGAGATCGTCTGATCATGATGAGGCATTGAGCGCGCAGAAGAAGAGGTGCGGGCGGGCACGCACTACACCCACGTTTAGGTCTTTAGTGATGATTAAATCCATCGCTAAAGACCCTGAGTTAGTGTTTTAAAGGATAAAATGACTTAATTGCCCCTTAATCCTCACCTATAAAAGGACCTAGGACCCCCACACTTTCTTCATCCCGTCCGCTCTTCTCTCACCTCCTCCAAAGCTCTAAGAGCTTATCCCAAACACAGGATGTTCCATTAGAGTTAAAATTAGAATTTTTTCCACCTTCTCATCCCCGTTCGTGGAGCACCCACGATTGTCTTCTCACCGTCGTACGGAAAGCGGATCCCACTGCGCATTGCCCTACCCCGTCCTCCGTCATCTGTCATCGTTCTCCTTCATCCAGCATCTCACCACGTTCTTTCGGGCGCTCCGTCAACGCGGCTCATCCTTTAAGTAGCTGTCGAGAAAGATAACATCTCTCCACCTTCTCTTTTATTGCTTTCAAGTATAGATTTCCCATTTTCTAGTGTAGTCATTAGATGCAATGAACTTGATTCAATGATTATGAAATACCTGTTCATCATCTCTCTATTTTTTCTTTATTTGTATTATTCTTTCTCTCTCTTATATTCTTTATTCTTTAAGTAGATAGATAGTGTAGATTCAATTCAACCAGCTAATCTGCTTTGTGACAACAAATCAAACGCGATTTTTGATCAAACATCTGCCTCCCTGTGTTTGACCCGAAATTCCTTTTGAGTTTCAGCTAAAATTATCTATTGACGGATTTTTCTCGCAAATTACACTACAACAACGGATTTTCAAAACTCAACTCTTTTTGCAACGAATTTTCCGCTTCAACAATAGGTATGCCTCACTCGAGAACTACCAATATTGCTAACTTCTCCCTTAATCAAGGAGAGACTATCAGACTATAATTCAAGAGAAGGATACATCACCATCACCTCTTCAAGAGGATTGATTTTTTTAATCTAGCCCTGTGAGGCAATCGTGAGAGCAGATAATGTTAATAATGAACCAAAGGGGTAAATATTGGCAAGGGACAAGATAATTGGTCAAACTATAATGTAGATGCCCGTACACTACTTGTTTCGTTTTATTTATAAACAAAGTTTTGTCTCTATTGGGCCACTTAGCTCATCTCGTATTTGTAATCTACTTTCAGGACCCGATGCCCTAGGGAAATGGATTCTGAATGTCCTGGTAACAACGTCAAATGCTAGATTGGGCGGATCAGCATTTCTGCCAAACCTTGTGGCACCTGGAGGTGGCCATGGCGAAGACACGATATCCAGGGATATAGGCCAACCTACCCTCTTAGTCTTTGTAAGACCTCATCTCTAACTTTGTTTCAATAGCCTATTTGGTGAATCAGGTCATCTGCTTTGCGGGCTTCAGGCCCACGGAGGATTTAGAGTAGTTTTGTTTGTTACTACGATTATATAGTATCTTTTTGGCTATATAGTTGTAGGCCCTTTTTGTTCATTTACTTATTGCAACTAGGTCTTGCCTTTGATGTAAATTTGTATATAGAATAGTGTATAGTTCCTGTAATTATTATGTATATATGGACACTATGATGTGAATGAATGGTAGTTAACTATAGTTTATTCATTTTCTTTCGCATCATTTTACATGCCTCCCTTTGCTACTATGCATATATACCATGTATTGATTCAAAATCTTGATGATCAATAAGTTTCCATTAATCTGAAAAATTAAAATATTAAGATTATTTGCAATTCTAACCACCTTAACAACTGAAACTTTAATGCATATCACCTGTTAACTTAGTTTTTTTATTCGTAGGAAGGTTGTGGGACATGACATTTTTAATCATATTCTCATCGTAATAGCTTGATATTAAATTAAAATAATTATCTCATGCATTCCAGAAGATGGTTAATGAGCACGATATCGAAGTGTAAATTAAATAGTAGTTCAATGAATATTAAACAAGTTATTCTATAACTCATCTTATGTGTACGGGATTTAAGAGAAGCGTCTAGACATGAAAGAGAAAAAAATAAATATGTCGACAGACAGCATTCTACCTGACGTGCTTGCAAGTATACGCACACCGATCCTCCCGTCGTGCGATCATGCATGCAAGTGTCCTCTGATCAATGTCTCGAAAGTCGAGTTAAAATCTACCTGATCCAACCACATGGATGTGCTTCGCACACTTGCAAACCCCTGGTTAAGGTCTTGGATCACCAAAAAATAGAAACCAAAAGGTATAGAAAGGCTAATCTTCGCAAGGATTGAAATGCAATAATGATAAGTTTCTTTTTTTTTTTTGGATGAATTTCCCATTTCTTTTTTTTCCCTCACCTTCCTCTCCTTCGTTCCTCTTTGCCCATGTACACACAGGGAAGCACCAGACACGACTGCCGCTACACTTGGCTTCGCCGACGGTACCCCGCCGCCACATTCTTGTCATCCGGTGAACCTCTCCGGCCTCCACCGACCAACGGTGGTCGGCCAATCCTTCCTTTCGCGTTCTCGCAACAAGGAGGAGACCCAACAGTACGGCTGTGTGTCTTCCCGACTCCGTCGACATCCGCCGCCATTCCTTGTCTCGCGCTCGGCCTCGCCGGCCACCCACAACTCTCGGCGACATCGCCCTCTCCTCCTTCGATTTCGATCATTTTCCTCTTCTCCTCCCTCTCGATCTTCTTCCTCTTCTCTTGGTTGCAACCAAGATGAACCCATCGCTAGCACTCTCTGGCCTCTAGCCGTCCGTGCTGACCTCCGGCCACCTCCGGCGGCCTCTTCGTCCCCTTCTATTGCTCTCATCTCCGAGGAGAACCCAAACACGTGATGGGTTTTTCCTGCTCTGATGCTGCCCTGGTCCGTCGCTCCGCCTCACACCTGTGCACCGACGCTGCTGCACGCCTCACGCTATTGCCGCCCAGGAGCCGCCTTGCCCCGTCGACGCTGCCGCACCCGTCTCGTTCGACCTTCTCTCTCTCTCTCTCTCTCTCTCTCTCTCTCTCATAATGGAATCATGAGAGATAAAAAGAAGGAATAAAGCAATTTCACAAATAACATAATTCCAACTTTAAGGTGGAATTGTTTTGTTACATGGTTAAACACCTAATTTTGAAATAAAATAATTTCAAAATTAAGAATTTCAGACGGGGAATTAAACCCTCAGTTCGGATAAACAAACGGCTTCACAGGGAGGAGGATGTGTTTGGGGTTTAAAGGGGAGGGAATGTGTGTGTGTGCGTGTGGGTGTGCGTGTGTGTGGGTGCGTGTGTGTGTGAAGAAGAGACTTATCTATATTTTATTTTAATTGAAATCCTCAAAATTCTCCCATTCATATCAAACAAATTCCAACCAACGCAACTCTCACATCTCAAATTCGAGGTCATTTGCATGCGAAGTATATAATCAGGATCCTCATTATGTAAGGAATCCAAAGTCGCTTCCCAATCATCAATCCAAGGTCTAGGTCATAAAGATAAAGTTTAGTGTGTTTTCCCATCAATCACGTGTTAATAATTAGACGGTCTCTGATTTGCCTACAACGAGAGCCATCGAGTTTTATTTCAGCACATACGACTCAATTACATATTTGGGATCATTGATTCGGATCATCAAATAAAGTGAACTCTTTGGTTCACAAAGTCAAGGTGATTGTACTTACGTATTACCCATAGTTCGCTTTCTACTCTTTATTTTCGATTTTAAATGCATACAATCTAGTTTCCATACATACCACAACCATTCCTTGAAAATCTTAATAGGATATAATTCCATTCTTTGAGTGCATCTTATTAGGTTCTGGTCACATGTAAATTATCAAATATCTAGCTTTCCTTTCATATAAACCAATTCGGAATGTATCAACCCAAATCCAACAAGATAAGCACTTGAATTACAAAAAATCAAACCATATTAGGATCTATGACCAACCCTGATCAATCAGCAATAAAGAATGATCCATTAGTCAATGCCAATTCATGCCTTTTCACCAAAAAGTGAAAGGTTGATCAATCAAACTGGGAATTGACTAATCAAACTTCCCCTATTTCACAAATTTCTCGTATCAAAACAACAATCTTTGCTTGAAAATCATCCATACTTGATTGAAAACCTCTTTATACAAATTCAAAGATTTAATCATCATGGAAAACCAAGTTTAACAAAATTTATGGCTTTTAAAACCAAAAATCAAAGAAATTGCTTCTATTGCTTCAAAACCCAACAACCAAACCAAAAACCTCCACGATTTCCGTGATCAAAACCCAATAATCACTTAACAAAACACTTAATTCAAATCTTGAATGGATTCTAACTACAAAACTCATCTAATTCACTATATTTCGCGTCAAATTGGTCATCAAAATGGAGATATTCAACAAAGAAAGGTAAGTCCCTACCTTGAACCTTGGTGATGGTGGAAGAGATGATGATGATGATGATGATGATGATGATGAAGGTGTTGTAACCAAGTCTCCTCCTCCTCCTAGGCTTCCTCTTCTCCTCAAAAGAACCTCCTTGATCAAGCAATCAGCAACAACCCAACTCCTCCTCCCTTTTTTCTTTTCCTTTCCCCCTCATAAGATACACCACTACACAATAATTCCAGCAGCTTTTTGATGAGAAAGATGCCCTCTAATGGTGTTATGGAGGTGTTAAAGGGATGGGGAAAAGGTTTTAATAGAGTGAAGAGATGTGAGGTGATAGAGTTGAGAGAATCAGATAAACAAAGGAGGATTGTGGTGGTGAAGATGAAAAGGAGAGGAAGGGGACGATGAGGGTGGTGTAGATGTTGGGTTTGGTAGACATCTAATGTACATACATCTGAATAGTCAAAAATGTCTATTAATGCATGTTCTTAGTATCATATTAGCATCATGCATTGTAAATATTGCATAACATGCATCATCATGCATGTAGGTCAAATTGTATAAATTGTATAGTAATTTCTTCTTTTTGGTGGCCAGGGACAAGGCGACTTTTAATCGGGGCCTCGAATCAATGATCCAACCATACGGATCTGATCAAGGCGACGATTGGAGTTCAACGATTCCAAAATCGCCCCAATCGAACTTCCGTAGCATCAGATATAATCCGAGGAAGGTCAGAGATCAAGGGCCAAGATGGTGTCAATTAGCACTTCAGATGACAAATTCGACCGCACGGATGGGTTCAGATCGATGATCGTAGCCTAACAGCGCAAAAATCAGTCCAATCCGACATCCATGGCAACTTCTACAAGTCACAGAATATGGACTGCCAAGATGGCGTCACGTGGTACCATCTCGACCACCCAAACTGGCCCAGCCAAATTAGCAAGGATCACCGCACCCTCTCTCTCTCCTCACTCGCTCGATTGATCTCAGCTGTTGGATCTTGATCCAACGACCACAGGCACGCACGCTTAAAATGAAAGCGTGACATAGCGGCAGCCGTAGGACAGCGGGCGCAAGCGATTCACACAAAGAAGAGTCACAAGGTCGAGCCCCCACAAGCCTCAAATTGAGGTGAAGGCGCGAGGTGCATTGATTCTAGCCGTCATATGAAGATCGTGCAGGCGAGGAGCGGGAGATGTGGCGTGCAGAGGAGCTCTGGATCATGTACGTGCGAATGACGCGCCTCTGCACGCAAGGGCGCTACAGCTGAAGAAGATGAAGCGGGCGAGAAACGACTTTAAGCCGTTTGATCTTGAGATCGAACGGTTGATCTTCCGAGAACGTAGGCAGGAAGAACGCGAGGAGAAAAGGCGCACGTGCACGTCACCCACGTCAGGTCTTTAGTGACAAATAAATCCGTCACTAAAGACCTAATATTAATGTTTTTGAATTTGTAATGACCAAATTACCCCCAATCCTTACAACTATAAAAGGAGACCCCTACCCTACGAAATTCTCATCCCTTCCTCTCTTCTCTGACCCCCTCCAAAGCTTTAAGAGCTTGTCCCAAACCCAGGATTCTCCTCTAGAGTAAAAATTAGAATTTTTCCACCTTCTCCCCCCTTCGTGGAGCATCCCGCAGTTGTCCTTTCACTCCATTCGGGAAGCGGATCCCGCGACGACGACGATGTCCTGCCGCTCCCCCGATTCCTCCTGCTTCGTCCTCCTTCCCGCTCCGTTCTCCATCTTCCAGGCATCGCCCCATCTGGCTCATCCTCCAAGCAATCGTCGAAGATGATACTTCTCTCTCCATTCTCTTTATCACTTTCTAGAGTAGATTTACTGCTTTCTAGCGTAGATTTTCTGCTTTCTAGTTGTAATGATTAGTATAATGAACAGCATTTGATGATAAAATCTATGTTTATTCTACCTCTCTTTTGTCTTTATTTGTAATATTCTCTCTCTCTCTTCTATCTATTATTTGTTAAACTGATAACTAGTTTTCGACCAGCTAATCTATTTCGTAACAAATAAAATAAACGCGTATTTTTAATCAAACGTCTGCCTCCCTGTGCTCGACCTGGAATTTCTTTACGAATTTCGGTTAAAATTTTATTTGTTGACAGATTGCTTTGCAAATCATACTATAACGATGAATTTTCAAATCCAACTCCAATTGCATAGTTCTCCAATTCAACATTTTGGCACTGTTGCCGGGGAACTACACGATGTGGCGACGCCTAGGGAACTACGTCGTAGAACTCCCCGTCCTGTTCTCCGGATGGGGCGACGCCTGGAAGACGGAGAACGGAGCGGGAAGGAGGACGAAGTAGGAGGAACCAAGGGTGAGGCAGGACGTCATCGTCAACGCAGGATCCGCTTCCCGAATGGAGTGAGAGAACAACTACGGGATGCTCCACAAAGGGGGGAGAAGGTGGAAAATTTCTAATTTTTACTCTAGAGGGGAATCCCGGGTTTAGGACAATCTCTTAGAGCTTTGGAGGGGGTGAGAGGAGAGGAAGGGATGAGAATTTTGTAGGGTAGGGGTCTCCTTTTATAGTTGCAAGGATTGGGGGTAATTTGGTCATTACAAATTCAAAAACATTAATATCAAGTCTTTAGTGACGGATTTATTCATCACTAAAGACCTACGTGGGTAACGTGTGCACGCGCCGCGCGCACCTCTTCTCCTCCTTGCGTTCTACTTACCCACGTTCTCGCAAGATCAGCCATCCGATCTCAAGATCGGACAGCTTAAAGTTGTTCCTCTCCCGCTTCATCTTCTTCAGCTGCAGCGCCTCCACATGTAGAGGCACATCATCATGTGCGTACGTGATCCAGAGCTCCTCCGCATGCCACATCTCCCACTCCTCGCTTGCACGATCTTCATCTGACGGCTGAAATCAACGCGCCCGCACCTTCACCTCAATTTGAGGCTTGCGGGGGCTCAACCCCGTGCCTCTTCTTTGCGTGAAGCGCTTGCGCCTGCTATGCCATGGCTGCCACTTTGTCGCATTTTCATTTTAAGCACACGCGCCCATGGCTGTTGGATCTTCATCCAATGGCTGAGATCGATTGAGCGGGTGAGGAGAGAGAGAGGGTGCGGCGGTCCTTGCTAATTTGGCTAGGCCAGTTTGGGCAGCCGAGATGATGCCACATGGCACCATCTTGGCTGTCCATCTTCTGTGACTTGTAGAAGGTGCCACGGATGTCAGATTGGATCGATTTTCACGTCGTTAGGCTATGATCATCGATCCGAATCCATCCGTGCGATCGGATTTGTCATCTGAAGTGCGAATTGACATCATCTTGGCCCTTGATCTCTGACCTTCCTCGGATTATATTTGATGCTACGAAAGTCCGATCAGGGCGATCTTAGAGTCGTTGAACTCCAATTGTCACTCTGATCAGATCTGTATGGTTAGATCTTTGATTCGAGGCCCCGATTAAAAGTCGCTCTGTCCCTGGCCACCAAAAGGAAAAAATTACTATACAATTTGTACAATTTGACCTAAATGCGTGATGATTCATGTTATGCAATATTTACAATGCATGATACTAATATGATACTAAGAACATGCATTAATAGACATTTTTGGCTATTCAGATGTATGCACATCAACATCCCACCACTTAAGATGATGGAGTATTTGTATTTCTCATCATTTTTGCAACAAAGGCCTTCCACCTCAAACTTCACCTTAAAATTCAGCCCCTCAACTTACCTTCATTGCAAACCAACCCTCAAAAGCTACAATAAATGAGTATTTGGTCCCCAAACTATATTTTTATTACAAATGGAACCTAGAGATGGGTAAGAAGAGTTATATTGGCCCATACTCTTTGTTTAATGGCTAAATCGATTCCCAATCCAATATTATGGATTAAAAGCAATCTTAATCATGCCAAAACAAAAAATTTAAATAATAACTTGCTGATTAAATTCTGAGCCCTTTCAAGTATGGCAGAAATGGAATTTAATCACATGACCTCTTAGATGCTAATAAGGGATCTACCACTATGCCAACCCCCATGCTCGACAAGTTGTTGGGTATGTGCCGAAGAACCCAAATTAAGAAACTACCCAAGATACCTAAGAACAAGTTGTTAAATAGTAATTTTCAATCATATTCCACTAACTCAATTTCATGAGCTTCTAATGTAGAAATATTTTGGGGTGTTACAAGATTCTCACTTGAAATCCAAGCATCCTTGTCAAAGATTCATACAATCAATTAATCGGTTCATTACTAGTCGATATGGAATTCTAAAGTGAATCATACATGCTCTAAGGATGGCTTCCAACAACACTTTTATGGTGTAATCTTAGCCATGAATTCATACGATCAATTAATCAATCCATTACCGGTTAATTTGGAACTCTAAAATGACTCATACAGGCTCTAAAGATAGTTTCCAACATCACTTTTATGGTGTAATGCTTAACCATGAGCAACACTTAGTTCCAACACTTACAAACGATTCTTTGCTCTAATACCATTTGTAACGACTCAATCCTAAACACAAGCTTTATTGCACACAAAATAATTATCCAAAATGCTTAAGCCCTACATCTCAAGTAGTAATTCTCAATCTTTTTGTATCACACCTGTTACGACCTAAACCCGACCCTCGTGGAGCCCAGGAACGACTCGCCTCGACTAACCCCAAGACCTAGTCATCCAACGAGAAACAAACCAAATGCAAGGAATAAACATTTTCACAAACCACATATGCAACGTAGCTAAGCAAATGAGAAAAAGGCAGCAACGAAAAGTAGAACAGAGTTCAAAAAGAACAATACTCCATAGGCGAAAAAATAAAATTCGCTAGCTAGCCATCACAACTAAAGTAGAAAGGGCATAAACAACAACAGGTTCCAACATATAACAGAAATACTCACTAATAGTAACTAAAGTCCCTAAAACAGAAAGGGGGAAATAGCAAACTCTATTGGGTTCGACTAGGCCCAGCACCCTCTACAGCCAGTGGCACTAGCTGCTTAACTCCCTAACCTTAACATGTTTTCATAAATCTGTGGTCAGCTAATGCTGAGTAGAGTGTCACATAAGAATCATTAAATTCATTTAAACATGAAAGAAAAGCAGTAAACTATTCATGCATCTTTCTAGTTATTCATTATCATCTGTTTCCGTTTATAATCAACTATGTGTTTATGATTCTATTATTCTAGTAAGGGTCCACAACATTTCTTAATCCACGTGTTCCCTAAGGGAACAATCTTGATACAGTCTTTCCACGATGTAGGATGCCCACGTGGCACTCTCCTAGCTGGGGGAGTACCCCGCGGTAGCCTTACACTCGGTCTACCACCCCGAGGTCATGATCGCGACGTAACGGTGACTATGGCACACGCGATAAATGCACGGGTAGTTACCCCGCACTGGCACGCAGTTAGTCCTTTCCGCTAACGAGTACGCCCAAACATACAACACAGAACAAAACAGGGACCACACCCCTCAACAGTCTGCGTACTTTCGCCCGACTATCTCGGTTTGCCCAGTGGGCCAAACAGGAGTCGATATAAGGAGGCCAACCCTAACTCTGGGTTCCAACCTAAGGGGCAGCTAGCTTTCTCCCTACACGATAGCTCTCCTCGGTAGCACGTACACGAGAGCTAGCTCACTTTCCATACCCAAATCTGAACAGCCAATCAACATGCCCGTAGGCAACATATTCCATCATACATCAAATATCCATATCACTGTACTTTGATTCCTTTCCTAGTTCCTCGTAGGGTTCATGTATAGTACTCGTGTCATTTCATTACATGGCATGGATCTTTATCACATTCTGGTTTCTAATTCATATAGCAGGTAGCTCATGAATTAACAGGATAAACAATCATCATTTTTAAATATTTCATTTCTCACAGTAGGGAATTTAACAACATGCATTCTCAGTTTATAGCAAGCGAGGTTCATGCATCGAATATAAACATTCACATTCTCAGTCCTAGGGTTCATCCTATGTCCTAGGTTTCACGCCAATATTTCTAATTTAGCATGCACTTTAATAATTTAAACTACAGGAGTAGAGAGGACCACTCTACCAAAGTGTACGGGTGGTATGGGGGGCACAAATGGTGGATCCCGACATCTCTGCAGGTCCCGAGTGCACTACGAACTGGAGACCTATTCCAGACAATTGGTCAAACCAAACATTAACATCATCAACCAATATCCCAGTATGTCAAACAAGGTCAAAATAATATGGAAACGATCCTAACACGTAGGAAATTCCGAAAGGAAAGCAATGGTACTTCGTTTGCACAAAACCAACTTCGTTTGGGCCCCGAACCGGCCCAAACATGGGCACCCTGACCAAAATCAAACGTCTAGGGTGAGTCCCAAATGTTTTAAACGAGCACAAGATCTCCTCTTTCATTCCTACTTCTGTTCCAGTCATCTGCTACCCCTCACAACCGTCTGAGGGATTTACCAGATGTCTGGCACTATGCCCAGTCGTCTGGGAGGGCAATCGAATGTTTAACACTGCTTCCAGACATCCTAAAGTACCTCGAACGTCACGTTAACGCGTCTTCCCATCGTCTCTGACACTTGTGCACACATGCACAACAAAGCACGACACCTTAACACTACCGTAGTATGCATGCACGACACAGAGTTCGGGTAGAGAAATACCTCGGCACTCTACGTGCTATCAGATGTCATGGGCTCCCCCCAGACATCCGACGACCCCTTCAGACGTCTGGTGAATGTCGCAGACGTCTGAAACTGCGGAAAAATGATGCCCACAGAACCTCCTCGCGAGCTCTCCTCTCCTCGCGAAGCTCTCCTCCCGCGCTTGGAGCTACAGCATCTCCCCGCAATGGCGTCACAACACCCTTAGGCCCTCACAATACCCTCCCTCCCGAGCTCCTCCGGCCACTCCTCCTGCTCCCTGCTCTCCTTCTCCTTCTCCTTCTCCCTCACACCGGCTGCAGGGAAAACGAAGGAGAAGGTGGAGGGGGAAAATATGTGTCATTGGGGAATGGAGAGGGTGGAGGAGGGGGGTGTTTTATGGAGGAGTGGGTAGGGTGTGGGGTATGGTGGGGTATGGTGTGGGTAAGGTGGTAGGGTATGGTATGGTGTGGGGTGAGGTGGTATGGTGTGGGGTAAGGTGTACAAAAAATTTTACGAGAATTTCCTTAAAATCTCAGAAAAATCCAAACGACCCTTGGGAAGGGTCATTTCGACACCACTTAATTCCATGAGCTTTCGATGTGGGATTATTTGTAGCTTGTTACACTACTCCCTCAAGTCCTTTTTTTTTTCTTATCCTTGATATAAATGGGGAAGAGTGACATTACAAGAAATTCAATGGAAACTGATGATGAAGAGAAGTAATAAACATTATGGAGGTAGTTGATGGCTAGCAAAGATTGTTTGGTATACCCACCAAGGTACAACCAAATGATGGGGACTCCTAAGTTTGATAGGAGAGGCCCAGGTTCGAATCCTATCCCTGGATTATGCGGAGGATTGATGTGTGAAGAATGGTCAATTCCTCCCTAATTTATCCAAATAGGATTTTAGGTCAAAAAGAAAATATCATTTGGTATTAATGATGCATCTATTAACAACCTTCTTTCTTAAATCGATGGCTCAGGTATGGATCCATATATATCTTCATTAGACAATCGAGGAGCAACACATGAGAGATACGGCCACATCATTTAATGTTAAATCCAAATATTGTTGGTGATGATTCCACAATTTACTATAAAAGTTTCTTCATTTGGGGAAGGCTACTTGAGAACCAAAGTATATAGATGACAAGCGAACTAAAGGAAACGAAAGAGTTTTGCAAGGTGTTTTCGTCAAAGTATGACTAATCCTCAACCAGTTGCAGGGTTCGATAACCTTAATTGCTACACATAATAAGGAAGGGTGCAATTACCTCACGGAATATTTTATATTTTACTATTTATTTTTTTATGCAAATGGTAGAGAAATCCGAAAAATCATGCTGTATAAATTTGGTGTCCGACAAAATGGAATGCCCTTTCTGCTACCTCAAGAAGAAATAAGACCAGGAAAATCTTTATGATCACAAAATTTTCGAATGAAAGCATTATTTGCAAAACATGCATGTTATGAAATGCCATGCTCATTCACGTGTTACATGGCCTTTTATAGGGCATTATGTTCTATTTTAGCAAAATATGTATGAAATATGCAGATAATAATTCCTAGCCATATACAAATTACAAAATTCTAAATAGTTGAAGAGGAGCTGAGACATATTGACTATCACATTCATGACTTCTAGATCAAAATCTGAGAAATATTATTAATGAATATTTCATCCAACTCTTAAATTGGATTAATGAATTCTTCTAATGGATTTAGGATATTATATATAGTTTTCAAATTGGAATGATAAATAAAAAGCATGGAACCTGACTTATATGTCAAGGATATAACATCCAAAAAAATTATTTTGGACATATGTCAATTGATCACTCTCAAATATCTTGTGCAAGATAATCAATAAATTTGATTGGAGATTGATCTATCATCTTTAAGTAAAATGAACGTAACTTGAGAGAGATAAGAACGAAAGAGAGGAGAGGAGTGGAGAGTTTCTCTACTCTATTGTGTGTCAAATGAGAGTCTCGTCGTAGCCTTTATATAAGGCTCACTGCCCACCATTTATGAAATTTCATCAATTGATCGATCAATTTTAATCCATTAATCAATCAAACTTATCCATTGATCGATCAACGATTGATCGACCAATTATCCTTTTAATCGATCAATCAATAATAAAATAATGAGATTAAAAATCTGTAGTGCAAAAAACCTCAAATTCTAAGCTAATTCTCACTTGAGCTGCATTAATGGTAGGGCAAGGGTCGCACACACACGTGCATAATCACTAACCTCACCTCTTCCTCATTACTATATAAGTCATGAGAGTCAGAAATCTTTTACACTTATTAAGAGATTTATCCACATTTAATATAACACTAAAAACCTCTACCAAATCAAATTAATTTCAACATAAATTACCTATGTCATTACATATCAATTACATTCCAATTAATATAATTAGATTTCCAAAATCAACGGTTGGATGGTGAGGGATTCACATCAGCTAAATTTGGGAGGAGTTATCCGTTCAAACCTAACCTTATGATTACCCAGGTGGAGGGGCATGCCAGAGCCCCTTCAACCCCAATTATTCACAAAAGTAGAATCTAGGTCAGAAAAAAAAAAAATGATGGCAACAGATGTGTTATAATGTTAGGTTGATAAATATTAATGATAATACGAATCTTGCAGGAAATGAAATTGCATGGTTCGCTGCAGCAGCAATGAACGCAAGTCAAGCTTGCTCGCTCATCATTAAAAATCCGTTATCCATCCAAGAAGCTTATGATTCCTTTCTAAATTTTAATCACATCAGCTGTACGTGAGAAAATTCACGTGCCCGCCATAATTTTCTCAGATAAAGTTTGGGTGCGAAGGAGAATACGTTATTCTTCATTTGGTTTAACACGAAATAGGTCGGGAAGAATAGGAATAAAAGAATTTATTTGGTATTGCCTTGATTTAGGGAGAAGTGGAATGAGTCGGAATAAGATAAAAGTAATTCCTTGATATGGTGTGCAGAGGGTATGTAATAGTAGAGGAATAGGCAATCCTGAAATAAGAACTAGAGTGTAATTCAGTTGGGAGAAACTGTCAGGCGAATAAAATAGAGGATTATCTCTCAATTTGTAAGATTATCCCTCCATCCAAACCGCACCGGTAGACAATGGATGCCCCACATTGAAAGTGGAACCTTCGACCTGCGTAAAACTTCCTGCCTCTACTCATCCTTAACAGACAACTAAACAGGTAGGCTGGACTTCAGAGATTCTCTCCCCTTCTTTCCTCCTCCTTATCTTTTTATCCAGATTAAAGGTAATCAACCCTCGTTCAAGACAACGAAACGCATATATATCGTAAAAGAGATTTTTCGAATTTCCTTCCTACATTAACTTCACGTAACTCTTGGATCCTCTGCTGAGTTAACGGAAGATAGAAAGTTCTCGTGGGGTGAAGTCCATTTAAAATATCCCAAGAGCCGAGCAAAATCTCCCAAAGTATTTTCTCATTTCTCTAGGTTGTTCTCTGACAATTGGGTCTCCCGGATTCCTCACACAACTACGAGATCTTCTCTCCCGTTTTCTTCCTCCTTGTTTAGCATTGATCGAGCACCTCTCTTAAAAACAAAGGAACAAGGACATGGTCCTAAAAGCTAATTCCTCTCTAGATTATAATGTCAGATAAAGCTTTGGTTGAGAAGCCACACTCCCCCACACGCGTGCGTGCACGCAGAGAGAGAGAGAGAGAGAGAGATATAGGAGAAATCTCCAGAGAGGATCCTGCCGGTACCAACTGATGGACAAGAGACACGTGATACCACCACATAAAACACAGTGTCTCCGCCCATGACAAATCTCCTATATATAACGACATTAATTGTATGTATAGACATACATCTATTATGAAGTTACACAATGACCAAATCTGCTGCACAGGAATGGAGCTAACGGACTGGTGGTGGTGCTCCTGTGGGGGTGGGTAGACAAGCAAGATCATTGTAAAGGCATCAAGATGTCTCAAGAAACATCGCAACCAATTGTGTAGCTATAAGATCTCCCAAGCAGCCTTCAGCCATAGTTCGACTGCAGGTCGTAAAAAGTTGGAAACTACTTACCTTTCATACAAACCAAATTCTTACCAAAGGTTAATCTTGATATCAACATCGATAGAAACGGGCCTCCAGAAAACACAATTTTGGGCAAAATAAGGAAATAGACAGAGCATATATTCAAACTCGTTGAAATATGCAAAAGTTGACCGAAGAACAAAATGGAGTACAGATTTTACACTGAAAGTTCATTAAATGATCAAGAATTACAATCCTATTTCATGATCAAGATCCTTGTCAAAAAAGAGGTGGAAAAAGCAGAAAAAGATAATTAGAGAGACAAGAAACAAAAGAAAAATCTTAGCAGCAAGTAGGCGAGACCGGTGCTAGGTAGTCTCCTGAGAAGCACCTCTATATCTTTAAATTGATGGAAGTTTTTGTCCCAGTGCATAAGAAAGCAAGAAAAGTAGGGCTTCACTTGTGAAATAACATGCTATAATGAACGGGAAGCAAAAAGCATTATATAATTGGTGCAGTAATATTCAATAGCAAAATAGGTGATGAGAATAGACAAAGGCGTAGACATTACTACCTAGAAGAATAAAAAGTTACCTCAAAGGAAAAACAAACCAAATTTAGTGTTTTATTCTATGAATCCATATGCTTGGTTTCTTAGTAACAACTGTGACACAGCCTCTCATGATGAACTCCTTTAATAACTAGAGTTCCCAATCAAAAAAGAACAAGGCAATTAATTCTCACTCGGCACTACTCCGCAAGATGGTTCTGTAGCAAAGGAACAAAATGATGGCCACACACTGCCACCGCAAGGATCCCTGTGAAACCCAAAAGCTGCCAACTAATATTACATTTCTAATTTAAATACAGACAATCGCCTAGAAGATTGTTAAGTAGAATAGTCAAATGAATGCTACCATGCCAGTTAGGTACAATCAAAATCTTCATTGAAAAAACATCTACAAAATCGGATTTGAACCATACTATTTAAATAATACGGTACATAATGTTTCAAAATTAAGTTAAAATATTTAAATAATATGGAAGTATAAATATCAAAGTATAACAAATCAAAAAATATTTAGACTTACATAAAAATTCCACTTACAAGGAGTGAGGAGAAAATCACGGGGGAAGCCCCAATAGGGTACTAATTTATATTTCTTCTCAAAGAATAACTGAGGGAGTACACGTTTATTTATAGATCACCACTCACACACAACCCACACTTTCCAATGTGATACTAAACAACCACTCAATTCTCTCAACACTCACCTTCAAGTTGGAGCATGAAATCCTCAACTTGTAACACAACAAAACCCACTCTACACAGGCAACACAAAAAAACCCACTCTACACAGGCGGGAACAAAGGCTGGAGTTGCTGAAAGATCTATGGTTCTCTGAAGATCTGGTTTTGATGGCTCCACATTCATTATCCCTGAAATTAGGTTTTCCTCTGAAGACCTCGAAGGTGGATCTCCCTCTATGGAGTCTACGAAACTGGATCTCCCACATAGAAACCTGAAATGAGTCATTCCTCTGAGGACCTCAAAACCCTGTACCTCCCAGAGTAAGGTTTCTCATGTGGAATCCATGAACAAAAAGAACTCCTAAACGAAGGTGACTACAATAAGCTCCTACACTCTCCCTTTCTCTCATACTCATATAGGAGAAAAAATAATAACTAGAAGAAAAATAAAACATTAAAAACTAGAGAATACTTCTCCACATCCTCTCTCAATCATAAACCTCAATCATTTTTTTACCCTTTTTCCTTTTCATTATTTTTTTTCTTTTTTTCTCTTTTATTTTCTCCTCTTTTTTTTCACGCCATTTCTCTTTTATTTTTCCTTCTTCCCTTCTCTCTTTTTTTCTCTTTTCTTTTTTTTCTTCTCACCATCCTTTTTTTTTTCTTTTTCCTATCTTTTTTTTTTAATCTAACAAAGGATATAAGTACCTCCTAAACAACCTCGATTTTCACCATAGGGTTCGAAGGGAACCAACATCCTCCGCAGAGCACGGCGCTACGTCTTCCGCCAGCCCTCGTCGTGATCTCCTCCGTCAGCTCCTTCGGCAAACCCTTCGAGCATGCGGTCCCCACCGTGCTCCTCCATCAGCTCAACACCACATCCAAGTCCTCCCTTCAACGACGAGGTCTGTGTTGCCATTGCCTTCGCGATCTTGGGCATCGCATGCGTCGCCTCCACAATGCCGCCATTGAAGCTCAAGAGTGTGAGGGCACCGCACCATTTCTTGATGCGGCTTCCGCGTTGCCAATGCTTCACCTCTGTAGCCTCAGTGCCGCTGCATCACCTGATGTGGCCCTGCAGGCCGCCGGATCATCTCTGCCTTGCTCTCAAAGACGCACGCCTTCATCTCGCGAGGATCGCACTCCTCTCTCACATGTGCCACCCCATCGGTTGCCGCAAGGGGAGGCAATGATGGTGTCACTCCGCTCCAAGCATAACGCAGCGCAGGCCTTCTGCAAGCCTAAGACGACCGACAGTGTCAACCCTAAATCGTTGATCTCGTGCGCAACTACTCCAATGGCAAGCCTCCAATCCCACGTGCATCTCCACCTCTAGACCTCCATCTCTGAGGCACCTCTCCTTCATGTCGTGGTCCTCCACGACGTGGATCCATACATTGAAACAAGAACCAAGGAAGATATTCTTGAATAGATATAAAAATATATGCAATAAAAAATAAAATCCAAGATTAAAATCTACTCTAATACCAAGTTGAAATATTTAAGTAACATGAAAGCATAAACATCAAAGCATAAGAAATCAAGGAATACTTGGGTTTACGTAGAAACCTCACTCACGAGGAGTGGGCATTAAGGCACGGGAGAAGACCTCAATAGGCACTGATTTATATTTTTTCTTCTCAAAGAATAACTAAGGAAGTACACACCTATTTATAGGCTACTACTCACACACAAAGTCCACACTTTCCAATGTGACACTAAACAACTACTCAATTCTCTCAACAAACTATTACCATTACTTTTGGAGCTTTTATAAGATGGGCAACCAAATGTCTAACTTCTACATCATGAGGTGAAAATAAGAAATTATCCAAAACAATTTAAAGGTAAATTTTGAAGGAGATTGACGGTGCAAGTGTTGATAAGCTAAATTTCACGATTACAACTACGAAGCACAGGTCTCCGTATTTCAAAATAGCGGACCCTGCTTGCTTGAACTTATTTTCTCGCACTTCACTTTTGCATGTAATATATCTCCTTATCCTATAACAAGGTGAACCATGCTTGCTTGAACTTATTTTCTCGCACTTTCACTTTTACATATAATATATCTCCTGTTATAGCAAGGAAAATAAATGGAAAAACAAAGTCCGAGCAATGGCAGTGTTCATGTCATCATTTTTTGAGGCAAACCTACAAACAACCAGTACTCTAACCCTTAATAAAAAGCAACGTGAATTAATGTGAGAAGATTCCTATTTGATTTCTCAGATCTGACAACTTACAGATAGGATCAAGCATTCAATTGAATGAAGAGCCTATCAAGTAATACAAGCTTACGTCCTGCTATCCACATCAAAACCAGCCCCCGTCCAGCCAGAGGAGGAAGTCCCTCTTCCTTTGGGCAGAACCAAATTTCCTTTCCCTCTTCCCAAATTCACAACCTTTTTCTTTGCCTTTGCATCTGCATCATTATGATGCGGTTGGTTCTGACTGGAAGCAACTGCTGTAGTGCCAGTGTCACTTTGATTAGTTGTGCTTTTGGGTGCATGGGGAGCGGAATCTGCACTCTGATTCGTGGAAGGATTTGCTGATGAAGCACCAATTTGAGACTCCTGTTTTGACTTATCATCCTTGAAGAAGGGTACAAGATTGCATGACATAGCAAAGTTAGCAATACATGTGGCTATCACTAGGCAAGCTTAAATTTAAGAAAAATAAATGTGTAAGTCTTTCCAGGGGAGTCTGTGGTGTCGTCCCCTTTCAGAGAATTATATGGAGCTTCTCAATACTCAACATCTATCGGTATTCTTGGTTTTTTTTATTTTCAAAATGTATCAACTACACAAAAACACATTGATCAAAACTTTTCATTGTTTCTCACAGAGAAAATTGCCAGTGCCTTAAGTTATCCATCACGCACCCCCAAAGCTAGGAATATCATGCTACTACAATTTTTATGTTATTTGTATGTCTGACTCAAGCCAATCATGGAAATTCGAATTAAGATTATACCGTGAATCATATAAATGAGTCTCACCTATAGGTTAGAAGTAAATAGGCACATCCGGATTTATATCTAGGAGTACTTAAATCTACTTCATGTGGGCACGTTGTGACAACTTAAAAAAGCATCTTCTGTCAAAGAGAACTTAAATAAGCTAAAAAATTTTGACTATGCTCCTTTTTAAAAAAATAAAATCTTGGTTGAAATTATTTTGTTTCCATTAGTAGATGTCAGGATTCCAATGATCATTATAATTTTCATATCTACCGACATATGCCCTTCCATCTTTTTTAGTTATTATTTGCTTTGCTCTATTTATTATTTCTATTTTCTATTTGCACATGTTATGTTATTTTCCAACATCTCTCCTCTATATAAAGAAGTGTAGGGCTCTTTAGAATAATAGATTTGATTATTTTCTCCCGCTTGATATCAGAGCAACAATTCTTCTAGTATCCCACGAAAAACCTAGCCCTCCAAACCTTCACCATACCCCTCTCTTCCTCTCTCTCCACACGCAGCTCCTCCACCAAAAACCGATGCCTACAGCAGTCACCACCGCCAATGCACCTCCTCCACCGATGCAGCCAATGCCACCAATGGTTGTCTGGCCACTTAGGAGAGCTCGAAGAGAGGAGGGGGTCCTCCTGGCAGCAACATTGGAGCATGTAATACCCTAGTGTATGTGCGCTAGGCCTGAGGGACCCTCATTTTTGGTTCTTGGTTGTGGATTCCGAGTCTTGTTTGTCTTGGAATCCATGTCCAAGAACTGAAATCAGATCTTCACATGTTCCTAAAAATCGATTTTCAAATCTAAAGTTGGGCTGGTAGGGGTAGTTGCTCGCCCTCCCTTCTATTCAAGGGTGTAGTGGTCTTACAAAGGAAGAGGTAATGTTCATTGGGATGTTCTAGCTTCCGATGTTGATTGCTACGCCGGTGATCATAGTTTCTAAAGGTTTTTTATGGTGGCTATGCTCAATGATCTAATGGTCTAGTATTCATGCATTTTTGGTTTCATGGTTGAAGTTAGTATGATGTCTGAATCTAAGGCATATGAGAGCCTCTTTCTTGATCCCAAGATGGAACCAGATGGGATGAACTATTCTCCATGGTCACAGATGTGTATGATGACCATGGGAAGTCATGATCAAGAACATACTATTCTTCAACAAGAGGCTGAGGAGAAGATGATTCCAACTACAAGTTATGCTGCATCCGTAATGATACGAGAGATCCGTTACTATCTCTAGGAGTAAATATGAGGCATTACTCTAGGTGTATAGGCAGTAATGGGATTTCCCAAGCAGGTTCAGCTTGTTTATCTCAAGTAGGAGACGTAGATTGGCTTGTTGATTCGGGAGCTTCTCAGCATATTTGCAATGATGAGAGACAGTTCACTACTATTCATCTAGTTCCACCAGGTAGATCTGTATAAGTTGCTGATGAGAGGCAGGCACCCATATCTGGTTAGAGGGAGGTTCGTGCAGCCCCACTTGAAGTTGGAGAATGATCTTTTAGCCCATGACTTCCCATTGAGCCTGCTATCAGTAAGCAAGATTACTACGGAGTTGAACTGTAAGGCAATTTTTGATGCTGTCTCTTTTAAGGATATTCTCACTAAACGTAATATTAGATGTGGTCGTGAGAAAGGTGGTGTTTGCCATCTTCTACAATCGTCCTATGCAGGACATGCTTCTCTCATGTCAAGAGGTGCCATTAGCTACTTGTGGCATCTCAGGTTTGGTTATCTCCCCCTGCTGAAGCTTAGACAAATCTGTAACAGATTTCTCCTACTGCCACTTTTGAGTGTGAGGCATGTCAACTTGAGAAGCATCATAAGAGAAGCTTTCCTAGGAGTCAGGATTGGAGTTCCCAAGCCTTATTTCAATTGATCCATATGGATATTTAGGAGCCTAGTTGAACTCCACATCGTCTAGGATCCAGATATTATTTAACTGTTATGGATCATTTTTCTCACCTTGGATATGTCTGTTGAAGGCCAAATCTGAGGCAGGTGACATGATTCGTGCTTTTTAAGTAGAGATTAGGAATCAACATGAGGCAAAGGTGAAGATCATTAGATCAGACCATGCATTGGAGTTCTGCACTTCACTGCACACCTTTTATCGTGAGCATGGCATCATTCATCAGATTACTTAGCCCCATATATCTCAGCAAACTGGCATGATAGAACGAAAGTATAGACACATTCTTGATGTTGCAAAGACACTCTTGATTTAGAACAATATGCCCGATAGATACTAGGGAGATGCGATATTTACTACTTGCAATATTGATTGCTTGTTCTCTTATTAATCAAATGCCATCCACTATTCTCAATGAACAAATTCCTTACTCCATCTTGTTTCCTGATAGTGATCTATTTGGAGTGCCTCCTCGGGTTTTTTGATGCATTGCATTTGTGTACATCCATGGGCCTAACAGGGATAAACTTGCTCCTTACACAGTCAAGTGTGTTTTTCTTCGGTATTCATGGACTCAGAAAGGATATCGATGTTATGATCTTGTTAGAGAACATCACTATGCCAGTGCATGTCACCTTTCATGAGTCTATTCCATACTTTTCTACCACTCGGAAACATCTTTCTCATGAGCTTACTGAGTCTCCCATCCCTATTCCACCTGTACCACTGGAGGTGATTTCTATCACTGAGACTGGCTCTTCATCGTCAAAGCTAGCACCCTCTAGACTAGAGCGATTTCATGAGCCTTCGATCACTTACAGGCTTCCTATTACATATCGACAAGTATCCACTTCCTTTGATCTTGCTCCACCCCAGCTTCATATGCCCACAAGAGGCATCCAGAGTGACGATGTAGAGAGTTCCCAGGATAATAGTGGAGGGTCTATACCCAATGCAGAGACAGAGTCAGAGCAGTTGCTAGATGTAGTGCCAGCCGATCTTGACCTTCCGATAGTTGTTCGGAAGGCTCTCCGTTGTGCCAAATATCCAGTTGCTAGGGTCTTATCCACAAAGAGACTTGGGACTACCTTTCGGTAGTTCTCTTGTGCGTTATTAGCAATGCAGATTCTTTCCACGTATCAGCAAGCTATACTCGATCTAAAGTGGCATCAAGCCATGGAGGTTGAGATGGTTGCTCTTCATTCCTATGGTACCTAGGAACTTAGTACTTTACCTAAGGGTGCAACAGTGGTTAGATGTTGATGGGTATTTACAGTCAAATATAATCCAAATAGGTGTCACATACAAGGTCTACCTAGTTGTAAAGGATTTCACGTAGACGTATGGCATGGACTTTTTTGATACCTTCTCTCCAATTGCACGTCTATCTACTATGCACATTCTAATTTCTGTGGCAGTGCAATGTGATTGGTCACTTTATCAGCTAGACGTCAAGAATGTATTTCATTGTGGGGATCTTCAGGAGGAGGTATATATGCAGCAGTGCCCAGGTTATGAGATTTAGAGAGAGTCTTTGCAGGTTGAAGAAGGCCATCTATAGTTTTAAGCCGAGTCCGAGAGCATGATTCCAGAAGCTCTCAAAGGTGGTGGAGAAGATAGGTCTAAAGTGATCATCAAATCATTCCTTATTTGTCAGGACGACTGAAAGAGGCATGGTGACTCTCTTGGTCTATGTTGATGACCTCATTATTACCGATAATGATGAAGCTGGAATAACTAAGGTCAAGCGATCTCTTGCTAAGCAATTTGTATGAAGGATTTAGGACAAATAAGGTATTTTCTTGGGATTGAGGTGGCCAGAAGCAAGCAAGGAATTGTTTTATCTCAATGCAAGTATGCTCTAGATGTACTCCAAGAGACTGGCATGCTGGGGTCCAAGCCGGCTAATATTCCACTGGACCACAAGATGTCTTTATGATGAGTAGGCAAAGCCCGTGGACAGTTGAGCATATAGGCAACTTGTGAGAAAACTATTGTATTTGACAATTACCCAACCAAATATTGCTTTAGTTGTGGGCAAGCTGAGCTAGTTTATGGACAAACCAACTAAGTAATATTGGCAAGCTGCCATGCAAGTGCTTAGATATCTAAAGAAAGCACCTGAGCGTAGGATACTCTTCCAGAAAGGATCTCCCATGACAGTTGTTGGGTATTCTAATAGCCATTATGCAGGGTGCCTGAAGGATAGGAAATCTACTACTGGGTTCTACACATTTGTGGCTGGGAATCTGGTTAACTGAAGGAACAAGAAACAAGGAGTTGTTTCCAGATTCAACGTCGAGTCAGAATATAAGGCTATGGCCCAAACAACTGCAGAGATGATCTAAGTGAGATCACTATTGCAGGATTTACATGTCCACATTCAGGAGTCTATGGAGATGAGATGCGACAACTGAGCAATTACAATTGCCAACAATCCCATGTTCCATAAACGCACCAAGCATGTTAAGGTGGGCTGCCACTACACCAGAATCTTGATCCAATGTAGAATGTTGCGCACCACCTTTGTCGCATCTAGAGTCCATACAGTAGATACATTCACAAAGCCTCTTCTACCTTCTGCTTTCAACTACTGTTGTTCCAAGCTAAACATAGTTGACATCTATGTTTCAGCTTGAGGGGAAGTGTTGACATATCCCCTTTCATCTTTATTAGTCGTTATTTGCCTTGCCCTATTTGTTATTTCTATATTCTCTCTGGACATGTTATGCTATTTTTCCCAGCACCTCTCCTCTATATAAAGAGGTGGACTCTTTAGAATAATAGATTGGATCATGTTCTCCCATTGTACCTACATTGGAAAAAGCCATCATCATCATGCACCCAAACCATCCTGCATTTTTGGTATTTATAGATCCTCATCACCTAACAAGGATTAGTTGCTTACAACTTGACTATAAAGTAACAATGGAAGTGGAGGAGATCAGAAGTCAATATTAAGGCTCCCAATATTCTGACAAGCATTCATCAAGAATCAAATTAGTAGATCAGCTTTATATTAAAAGTGCTTTCCTTTAGGGTAATTGATTGATTATATGAATCTTGACGAGGATGGGGGGAAAGGAGAGGTGATGAGTGGGAGGGAGATAGGAGAGAGGTGCACGAGGGTAAGAGGGGGAGGTGAAGGGGCTCGTGGAGGTGATGATCGTTCGCCTCATGGAGAGAACAGGAGTGATGGTCATTTGCGAGAGGTTGTTTGCTTCAAATGCCTTGGAAGGGGTCATTAGGCATGAGAGTGTCTTGATCCTTTCGTCTGCCTATTGTGTCGTGGATGGGGCCATCGGAGGACATGCCCAAGGAGATTCCTTGAGAATAGATCGGCTAAAAGCACAGTGCATCTACCCCCACCACCGAACGTTGATCTGCCAACCATTGGGATTGATGTTCCTTAGTCTAAGGAGATGAAGACGTTGGACTCGTTGCTTGAAAAATCCATGATAGGGATCGTTCAACGTGGGAATGTGCTTATTGATCAGGTGTGATCTTTTCGTTTGCACTGTGATTTGACATCTTCCAACTGGAAGGTGTCTATGTTATCGGAGAAGAAGATCGTGGTGTTTAGGTTGATGGATGCGGATGTAGGTTGATTTAAATTTGTGGAGTATTCAATTGGGGATGCAGTTATTCGTTGGATGACACCAAGCATTTATGAAGGAGCCACAGAGGAGCGAATCCCCTTGAGACCTATTATTAGATTTCGCATTTTGGGAGCACCGCTGCGGCTGCAAACTACGGAGGTTGTGGTGGCCATTTGCTCTGCTTTTGCTTGTGTTAGGAGAGTATTTGGGCTTGGTTTACAAGAGGGCAATGCTTCCACGGTGACTGTGGAAGGGGATTTACTGGTAGGTCGGTCAATCCTAATGGAGATAATGTGCTTTGGTGGATGTGCGTGCGTGGTCAATTTTAAGGAGGTAGGTTTGGAGAATGGCCAAAAGCTTTCCTATGCACAAGCACTTGCTTTTGGTACATCTGCGGAGGCAAGGAGGAGCTTTTGATGCTCACCATTAGGTTCGAAGGTGAGGCAAGGTTCTACAGTGGAGGCTTTACCGGCAAGAGGCAGTGCTTCACCGACAAGAGGCGATGTTCCAATCAGAACCGTTGGGCGACATTATCGCCATGAAAGAAGGGAGTGGAGCCCAGTTCAAAAATCACCTTTTTTCTGCAGAAGTGAATGGGTATTTACGATCCCCACAGCTGGCAATGGGTTCGGTGGCAACTGGGTCTTCTCCTTTTTTGGATTTTGATCCAAAAATAGATGCTGAGCTGGCGATAAATATCTCTTGCAACAAATAGGTGGTATCCGGATCCGTAAACGTATCCGAATGCAATGAGTGCAACTTCCGAACCGATAACCCACTAATTTCTTTGAGTCATGGGATAGCTGCTGGGCCTCCTGTTGTGTGACCTTATCATTTATAGGACCTGCGATTGATGGAGGGCAGACTGCTGGGGCAACATGAGGTGCAGGCGACGCTAAATGTTGATCCATATGCTAGGATCGATGGATGCATGGATGGTTTGGACATGGATGCAGTGGAGTTCTATTCTCAACACAAACCACAGGTGGCAACCAACTAGGTCCAAGCGTGGTGAGTCATTTCGCCTTGCAAATGCTTCTCCCAAGTTACATGAAAATGCACCTGTCTCCTACTTCGCTGCATCTTTTGCTTTGATCTTGCAGGGAATGTGTGACCCCAAAGCTTTTGGCGCCATTTTTGGGACAAATGTGGTAGATGAGGCTGCTACTGCGACTAAACTTAGTGAAGCTATGTTAAGGGGAAAAAGAACACCTTCCAGATTGGATGTTGCTTCAAATGCTGCTTCCAGATCAGCCAAAAGCGCCCATGATAGGACAAATTCAATGCATCTTCGATCTACTTCCAGCAAATCTTCAGGTCACCGTAACATTTTATCGCAAAAGCATAAGTTAATTCTGAGTGCCTGTTACAAACATAAGAGGATCTCGAAAAAAATGCCAGGAAAAGAATGTCCTAAGAAGGTAGAGGAATATGTGGCGAAGGTGGTGGGTGCCAAAAAGGTACATAGAGGGGCTGAAAAGAAGAAATAAATGGTGAATGTTTTGTCTTGGAATGTGCAAGGGCTACGAGATGATAGGTTTTTGAAGAATTATTTGGCTGAATGGAAGGTTGATGTTGCCTATTTGCAAGTGATGCATTTGGAGAGCCTGTCTTCTCAAATAAAGTTGCAACTTTGTGGAAATGTATTCACAAATTATATAGAGGTGGCTGCTGAAAAAAGATCGGGTGGTTTGTTGATGATGTGGCATGATGATTTGGTGAAACTTTGCCCCTATAGGATTGCTGATAGAATGCTGGCTATTATATTTACGAAAAAATCTAATGGTTTCTCCTTGCTATGTCTATGGTGTATGGGCTCTATGTTGATGCATCCAGGAATTCTTCTTCGGAGGAATTTGAGCATGCCTCTTCATTTGTTGCGAGGATGCATTGGTTGATAGGGGGTGATTTTAATGCGACTCTTAGGTCTGAGGATAGACCGGATGGTAGAAGTGATGCTTATACTGTACAATTTCAGTATGTTATTCAGGACCTTGAGCTCATTGATATGCCAATGGCGGGTGTTCGCTTCACTTGGAGGAATGGGAGTGGGGCGGCCTCATGTATTGATAGATTTACTTGTAATGTTGCTTTAGCTGAATCCTTTCAATTGGATGATGTGGTTGCCTGTGATAAACCGTTCTCTGATCACACTCCCATTCTTTGGTGTAGTAATGAAGAGGCCAAGTTGTCAACATATTTCAAGTTCAATGAATCTTGGCTGAAGGAAGGGTTCAAAGATTTGATTAGAGAAAAATGGACTGCCACCACCCCATCTACATCTACTACACATACTTTAGACTACAAAATAAAGGTTGTAAGACAAGCTATGATTGGGTTCAAACGTGGTCGCAAAGAACAAAGAGAGAAAAGAAGGAATGAAGCCCTTTTGAAGGTGGCCACTTTGGATAGGAAAGAAGAAAGTACACAGTTATCTAGTGTGGAGTGCCAGGAACGGTGAGAAAACCAAGTGGTTGTTTCTGAGGAAGATTTCAAAAAGGAAATGGATTGGAGGTAGAAGTTACGTCAATTATGGCTTAAGGAAGGAGATGCAAATACTAGATTTTTCCACTTGGCTGCAAGTGCAAGAAGAAAAAATGTGATTACTAACTTGAAGGTGGGAGATGAGGTATTAAAAAAGAGGAATCAGATTTGCAATGCTTTCAAAATTTATTTCCAAGAAAACAACCTTGTGGAGACGGGCAATTGGTGAATTTGGAGTTGGAAAAGGTGGGGGAGGAGGCGAAAGTGGCACTTATTAGGGAGGTGGATAAAGAGGAGATCCTACACGCTCTACGTGGGTTGAAGGCTGAAGGGTTACCTAGTCTGGACGGTCTATAGATTATTTTCTTTAAAGAATAATAGGATGTGGTTGGGCCTGATGTGGTGACTATGGTTAAAGAGTTTTTCAGGACATATGAAGGATTTGAGAGATTAAATAAATTCTATCTTTTTCTACTTGCTAAGAAACCGAGACCAGAGAAAATGGAGTTTAGACCCATTGCCTTGTCCAATTCTATTTATTTGTTGGTTGCTAAGGTTCTTGCAAACAGGCTTCGAAATGTATTACCGGACATCATTTCACCAGTGCAATCAGCATTCATCCGTGGAAGGTCTTTGCAAGACTCATAAGTGTTGGCTAAGGAATTTATATCAGCTTGGAAAAGGAGAGTTTGTACGGCATTCCTTTAGAAAGTAGATTTTTCCAAAGCTTATGATTCCATTTCCTGGAATTACATTTGGGATATTCTGAAGAGAAGAGGTTTTCCAGATGTTTGGGTACAGCTGATGAAGAGATGTATTACAACATCCTCTTTTTCTGTTCCTGTCAATGGGAGGATGAACAGATATTAGATTCAACCACAAAGGGGTGTGCATCAGGGATGTCCATTAGCACCCATGTTATTTAATAGTGCAGTGGATACTTTGGCTGGGATGGCGTTTAAAGCATGAAATGGAGATTTATTTTCAAGATATACCACCAGTAGGGAGAGTCACCTAATTACACCTATTCTACAGTATGCTGACGACACAACATTTTTTATTGAAGGTAGTATAGTGGCGGCTAGACACGTGTCTTCATTGGTGAGGATTTTTTCTGAAATTTCTGGCTTAAGGGTCAATAGAAATAAATCAAGCTTGGTTACGTTTGCGATGGGAAGGGAGGTGGTGAATGAGGTTTCAAATATTATGGAGATGCCAGTGGTATATCTACCAATTGCTTACCTTGGCCTTCCTCTGAAAGGTAAAAGGTTGGGTAGGTTCGATTGGAAGCATTTGCTTAAGCGGTTTTCAAGTAGATTAGCATCGTGGAGTGGAAGACTGCTATCCTGTGGAGGAAGTCTCATCCTGTTGAAATCAGTCCTATCCTCCTTACCGGTTTTTTTTTCTCTCGATATGTTTGCCTCCCAATAAGATTCTCAAGCAAATGGATATGATCAGGACGTTCTACTGGAAAGGACCTGATTTCACGAGAAGATTTGCTCAGCTTATACCTTGGGATGAAATTTGTAAACCCAAGAAGGTTGGTGGGCTTGGCATTTGTAAGTTGAAAGAGTTTAACATTACTCCTGAAATGGGTGGTAAGGCTGATGTCTGAGGAAAAATCATTGGTTACTTCCATTGTACGGGATTCATATGGTTATATGGTGGATTTGCTGGATGGGACAAGGGTACATACGAGAGGTGTTTCAGCCTTTTGGAGCTCAGTGGGCCCCCTGCTGAATGAATATACAGATCACTTCTCGCCAAACTTGGGTGAAGGATCATCTTTTAAATTCTGGATGCATGATTGGTCTGAATCAGGACAATTTTCATATTTGTTCCAACGGATATTTCATCAAACAGTGAATAAAGAGGAGTTGGTTTGTGATGTGTGGGATGAAATGCATAGATCTGGGGATTTCAGGCAGTCTGAGGGCTTGTGTGATGCAACCTTTGAGGAATTTCAGAAGCTAACGAACATTCTCAAGGATTTCTATCTGGATTCGGCAAGGGCAGATTCTTTTGTCTGGAGGGATGGTGAGTTCACAGTAAATAAAGCATATAAACTCCTAACAGCAGGTGGAACAAATGCTGATCTAGCTATGGTTGGAGACTCAAAACTGATTTGGTCTTGCAAGGCACCACTTAAGATTAAACTTTTCCTGTGGTTTCTGAGGAGGAAACGTCTTGTTACAAAAGTATACAGATCTAAGTGGTTGTCAGACAGTGATACATTATGTCCCTTATGTCAGCAAGCAGCAAAGGACCTACATATTTTCTTTGATTGCAAGTTCACTAAAGATGTCTTGAATCAATTCCATTTACCTACAGTGGACAAAACTGATTTTGATGCTTTTTGGAGGAGCTTTAGAGATCATCTGGGATTGGACAGGGCAGGCTGGTGTCAAGCAATTGCTATTGTTTGGAGTATCTAGCTTCAAAGAAATGGAAAGGTGTTTAAGAAATGGAAATGGGATTGGATGGTGTTGGGTTGATAATGTAACAAGAGAAGCAAAATGTCTTTCGGATTTTTGGCTTCAATACTTGTCCATTCCTCCTATTAATGAATCTTGGATGATTAGCACCCTCAGGTAATCTTCCTCTTTTTCCCTCAAAAAAAAAAAAAAGAATCAAATTGGTAAATCCATAGAACCAAGTGTAGTGTGGTTAAGTAGTAGGCACCACTATGCGGTTGCATTCCTTTCATATCTCTTCTACCACTTAAAGAAATTGACTGTGCAAAGCTCCTAATACTAAAAAGACTTTCCATTGCCATAGAACTTGTCAACATCAACTCTACCAATCTATTTAATATATTGCAAAG
This sequence comes from Thalassia testudinum, assembly GCA_037157565.1. Taxonomy (NCBI): domain Eukaryota; kingdom Viridiplantae; phylum Streptophyta; class Magnoliopsida; order Alismatales; family Hydrocharitaceae; genus Thalassia; species Thalassia testudinum. The sequence goes on along the minus strand of JAZHRO010000073.1, from coordinate 104,540,586 downwards.
GATACAAATGCAGGTAAATGCAGTTAACCTCCTGCTATCAGATATGGCTGCCACGACTTTTTAAGGCAAACAAATTTACGGTCCATCATGTGCGACAAGGAGAAAGTGTTTGTTATTAGGATGACGACGTTGAAGACCTTGCATTTTTCCTCTTGATACAGTTTTTGTTATTCTCCCTTTCTGCTTTCACTGTTTTCCAACTATTAGTTCCTTCCTTTTACAAGATGTTTCCCATGCATTTTAATTTCAGTTTCAATTTTGTCCTTTGTAGCCAATTTCAAGGCAATAAAGGAGGTGAAGGGAATGCAACAAATTCAGATATTTATGTGAAAAAATGTAAGGGTGTGGTACGGAGGGAGGAAGGGGGATGAGAGTTGTGCTTAGGGAGAAAGGGGGGGGGCAATGGGGGTGGCTTCCATTCTCATCATCGCCATGACATGGTGTGCTACAAGTGCCATTGGAGGGAACACTAGGCAAGAGACTATCGTGACCCCTTGGTTTGTCTCCTTTGCCATGGATGTGTACATCATCGGAAGTTGTGCCCAATGAGAAGCATTGGTGGTGACTCTCCTTATGTGCGGAGCCTGCCACCTCCACCTTATGAACCTCCGTCCTCGAGGGCGGAGACTCCATGGTCACACGAGGTGAGGGAAATTGATTCCCTTTTGGAGTTCTCCTTGATGGGAGTTTTCCTTTGTGGTTCACCGAAGGTGGATGAGGTAAAATCCTATTCATCGCATTTTGGGCCATCATCACCTAATTGGAAGGTAACGATGTAATCGGAAAGGTGGTCATTTTTTGTTTGAATGAAGTGGATGTTAATCTTCTTAAGTTCAAGGAGATAAGTTTTTTTTTTTTGAAAAAGGAAAGGGTAGTTATCCAGAGTGATAACTACCCAAATATATAAATTATAGAATCAACAATCACCACCAATACAACAGGCAGACCCCAAGGTCCCCCACTCACAAGGAATCACACCAAAGGTTAAACAAGGAATTAATAGACTCAACAAAATTCTCCACATAGGGTCTCTGACCCCTGAAGACCACAGCATTCCTGCCCAACCAGATGTCCCATAGCACAGCCAATGGTCTGGCCTTCTCCTTCTTTGTATGGAAGACAATCTATCCAACATCACCTCCAACGCTTCTGAAGATGTGCCAAAAGTCTTCGAAAAGTCGGCACTCCCACCACCCCTCTCCCACCCTGCCCCAAATCTGCACCACAAACAGGCAAATGAAAAAAAGGTGGTCTATCTCCTCTCCACCTCCACACAAAGTGCAGACCTTACTTTCTCCAGGAGCCCATTTTGCCCTCCAAACCTTGGTCACAAGCCTTCTCCTCCTAAAAAGCCAGACAAAAATCTTGACCTTTAGAGGACACGCGGCCTTCCAAATCTGTCTGCAGTCCCTCACCAGATCCAGCTCAACCATGGGATATCCAGTGGACAATCTCCTGTATGCAGCCGCTACCGAAAACTCACCTTCATCCCAACCAAACATATCCGTACCAAAGGCCAGTTGCAGCCCCTCTAACTCTTCAAGCAGAACCTGAAAATCATGAGTTCTCACATCTAACAGGTTTCCTACAAAGCGCGAGTACCACCCATCTTCCCACACCTCAGCCACAGACGCCTCTTTGTTCTAGGACAAAGCAAACAACCTCTAAAATCTTCTAGCAAGCGCTCCATTTCCCATCCAATCATCCCCAAAATCTGAAAATCCCCCCCGTTCCCACCACAGGAACAAAGCAATTCCGCACCCTAGGAGCCACCATCAACAGGCCTTTCAAAAAATGAGAGGCATCCTTCGACGGAGACATCAGGAGATCCCACCGCACCAGGCCACCATAAGCCGTCTCGAACACCTTACCCACCAAATTCTCCCTACATTCCAGCAGGCTTCCCACCCATTTCGCCAACAGACTGTCATTAGACCTCCCCAGGTCCCTCACCCCGAGCCTCCCATCTTCCAACGGCCTGCAGACCTCCTCCCACGCAACCAACCTGGCACCCGGTCCATTCGTCCCCTGGTTGGACCAAAAGAAATTCCTCATAAATCTATCTTCCCAACAACCTGTCGAGGTATCTTCAGAACAGAAGTGAAATACGATGGCATTGCTGCCAGAACCGCCTTGAGCAAGACCAACCTTCCACCCCTTGACAAGAGCCTGGACGCCCACCCTTCCAATCTCCCCTCCAGTCTCTCCACCAGGGGAGTTCAATCTTTCATCAGAATCCTGCCATTCGTCAACGGTAAACCCAGATATCTAATCGAGAGCTTCACCTGCTCTGTACCAAGACCCAAACTACACCCCCTCGCTTCCGCCTCAGTCAAATTGAAAGGGATAATCAGATTTAGACAGGTTGATCTGCAGTCCAGAAGCCTCACCAAACAAGAAGATTAGGATCCGCATTCTTCTGGCTTCCACTTCCCCACCTTCAATGAAGAAAATCGTATCATCCGCATACTGTAGTAACGGGATACTCGTCCCATCTCTCAAGGAGAAACCCCTCACCAAGTTCCTCTCACATGACCTCTTAGCTGCTCTCGCAAGAGCATCCACTGCAATCACAAAAAGCATTGGGGCCAATGGACATCCTTGCCTCACCCTCCTCCTCGGCTGAATCCAACCCCCTACTGGGTTTCCATTGATAAGAACTGAGAAAGACGTCGTGGTGACACATCTCTTCATCCAGTCAATCCACACCGGCGGGAAACCCTTCACCAAGGATGCCCAAAGAAACGACCACTGGACCGAGTCATAAGCCTTGCTGAAATCGACCTTCCACAGGAAGGCCTTCTTCTTATTTCTCTTCCAGGACGAAAGGATCTCCGAGGCCAACACATAACCTTCCAAAATATTTCTGCCAGGAACAAAGGCCGTCTGCACCGGGTCTACAATCCCTGCCAGCGTCCTCAATCTATTCGCCAGAAGCTTCACCACAATCAGGTAGATAGCATTCGAGAGGGCTATCAGTCTGTACTCCTGGATCTCCTCAGCACCCTCCTTTATCGGTAGCAGGAATATGTAGAACTTGTTCAGCCTACTGAACCCAAAATTTCCAACTCTAAATTCTTGCACAACTTGCATCACGTCCTCCTTCACCACCGGCCAGAACTCTTTGTAGAAGGCAACCGAAAAGCCATTCGGTCCCGGACAACCATCTACGTTCAACCCCCATATTTCCTTGCGGACCTCATCTTTCCTCAAACGAGTCCGTCAAGAAGCTGGTTTCTGCCTCCCCGATCCATGGTACCTCAGACCCTAACCATCTCCATCTTCCCCCCCCCCCCCCCCCCCCCGTCTTCTCCCAGTAAACTCTCTGAAATACCTCGCAGCTGCCCCTCCCACCGCCTCCCTTCCCATAAACTCCTCCCCATCCACCACTAACCTGTCAATCCAGTTCCTTCTCCTCCTTCCTGAAGTAGTCATATGAAAAAATCAAGTGTTGGAATTCCTTTGCATTCGATGGAGCTCTTCGAGTCATCTTTGCATTCGATGGAGCTCTCCGAGTATTTACGAAGGTGCCAATGATGAGCGAATTCCTTTGCATCCTATTGTTACGGTCGATGTAAATGACCAAGTTATTATTCTAAAGAAATGCTACACCTCTTTAAATAGAAGGAGAGGTGTGGGTAAAATACAGAAGAGGATCACAGAATAAAAGAAATAGTAAAACAGGATATAAAGACATATATGGGAGTACTATAACACTCCCCCTCAAGCTGAAACATAGATGTCAATCACGCTTAGCTTGTCACAACAGCTATCAAATGCAATCCAACCAAGAGGCTTGGTGAAGACATCTGCAGTTTGGTCCTCTAAGGGGACAGGAGTAGTGTACATGATCCCCTTCTGGATGAGATCCCATGTATAATGGCAATCAATCTCCACATGTTTCGTGCGCTCATGAAACATGGGATTATTGGCAATGTAAGTAGCTGCTAGATTGTCATACCTCATCTATCTGAACATGCAAATCTCTTAGGATAGACCGGATCCACACCATCTCTGCAGCAGTTTGTGCCATGGCATGATACCCTGACTCTGCACTCGATCTAGACACAACAGTCAACTTCTTGTTCATCCAAGTGACTACATTCCCAGCAACAAAGGTGTAGAAACCAATAGTGGACTTCCTGTCGGTAAGACAACCTGCATAATTAGCATCTGAATATCCTATGACTGTCATAGGACACCCCTTTCTGAACAACAGCCCTCGTCCAGGTGCTTTCTACAGGTATCTAAACACCTGCATGGCAACATCACAATGTTGCTTCATTGGCTTATCCATAAACTAGCTCAACCTCCCCACAGTAAAGATGTCTGGTCTGGTAATAGTCAGGTACAGCAACCGACCAACTGTCTGTAGCTCCTACTCTCCACCTATTGTGCCTCAGTGTCAAACATATGGACCTTGGAGTCCATGAGTACATTTGTTCCCTTTGCCCCAAGCATCCCAGTCTCCTGAAGAACATCAAGAGTATACTTTCTCTAACTAGCTACAATTCCTTCTTTTCCTCTAGCTACGTCAATGCCCAAAAAGTATCATAGAGGACCTAAGTCCTTCATAACAAACCACGACGTCAATTCCTGCTTGACCTATCAAATCCCTTCTATATCATCTCTAGTAATGATAAGATCATCAACATATACAAGGAACACCACAATTCCCTTGTCAATCCTTCTGATAAGCAGAGAATGATCTGAAGTAGACCTCACCATGCCCAATCCTTCCACAACCTTTGATAATTTGTGAAACCATGTGCGAGGACTTCACTTAAGCCCATAGATCGCCTTTCTCAACCTACACGCACACTCCCCCTCAGCCTCGAACCCAGGGGGCTACTGCATATAAACTTCCTCCTGAAGATTACCATATAAAAATGCATTATTTACATCTAATTGATTTAACTCCCAGACTCTATTTGCTGCAACAAATAAGAGAATCCAAACAGTCAAAAGCCGTGCCACTGGTGAGAATGTGTCAAAGAAGTCAACCCCATAAATTTGAGTAAACCCTTTGGCCACCAACCGAGCCTCATGCCTAGAAATAGACTCATCAGGGTTATATTTCAAGGCAAAGACCCATCTGCATCCTACCACCTGTGTAGTATGTGGTCTCGTCGTAAGCTCCTATGTGCCTTGCAAACATAAAGCAGCCATCTCCTCCATGGCCTAAAGCCACTCAAGATGAAGCATGGCCTCCTGATAAGATGTGGGCAGCCTAGATGCAAATACAGCAGAAGTAAATGCAACAAACTGGGAACCCAACCCATCACTGATAGAAGCACCTGTGATCCTATACTGAGCACAACTACGGGGCACCATGCGAATGGCAATAGGCAAATCACTTAGCCTCAATAACCTCATATGGAACATCAGTAGCTTCTTACTCCTCTAGAACACCAGTAAGCTCCTGCTCATTGGCCCTATGAGAAGCATTAGACACAAGCATATCAATATCATCAACACATACCTATGCAGGGGAGGATGATGGTGCTAGGGTGGGAGAAGGGCCGGGTACCGTGACTCGTGGTCTGTAAGTCACCAGAAGCTTGTACACAAATGGTTGTCCCTTGAGTCTGCTATCTGTACTCTTAGGTAGCTGATGTGGAGAGAAATCTCCAAACTGTATAGCAAGAACCAGCATTGATGTCGTCTCAAGAATAGCAGACATCCGCTAAGCAGTAAAGGAAAAATAAGGTACAGCCTCATGAATGGTGACATCCACACTAACATGATGCCGTCTGGTCAATGAATCATAGCACCTGTATCCTTTTTTAGTAGAGCTGCAACCCAAAAAAACACACTTCACTACCCGTGGTGCTAGCTTGTCCCGGCTAGGTCCATTAATATGGACAAATGCAACACAACCAAAAATGCGAGGTGGCACATGAAACAACTCTCTATCTGAATACAAAATCTTCCAAGGGATCTGTTTAGACAATACAGAGCTGGGCATTCTATTGATCAAATAGCAACCAATAAGACATGCATCGACCCAATAAATCTAAGGAACATTATGATGCACCATTAATGTTCAAGTAACATTCAAGAGATGTCTATGTATCCTCTCTATTATCCCATTCTGTTGGGATGTATGAGGATAGGAGGCTTGATGTATAATACCATTCAATCTGTAAAAATCACACAATCTGAAAGTACAAAACTCCAATGCATTATCTGAGTGCATACATTTGACAATGGTAGAAAGATGCATTTTTATTTCAAGAATAAAGTTTTGAATGACATTGCCAACATCTAACTTATTCTTTAATAAAAATAACCATGACATGCGTGAAAAATCATCCACAATGGCTAGGTAATATCTATGACCCTATCTATCTAAAACACAACTTCAACCCCAGACGTCCAAGTAAATCAATTGAAACGTAGAATCAGTAGTGGAGGAACTAGCAGGAAATGAAACCCGATAATGCTTCCCAAGCTGACATGCATCACAAGTAATCTCAATGGCTGGAGATATAGGGGAAAATCCGACGAAGCTTGTCCAGAGGAATGCATCCAAGATGATAGTGCCATTGCAGTGCAATCCCTACAGCAAGACTAAACTCACCCTGACATGAAGCAGCAGTATCGGTCTAGACTAGGCAACAAACTCTTCTCTTCATGTCTGCCACCAATCATCCTCCCCGTGAACCTGTCCTATAACATACAACCCACATCATCAAATATAACACGGCACTAAAGATCTTTAGTAATTCTGCTCACAGATAAAAGACTGATAGGAAATTCTAGTACAAACAAAACTCGAGGCAACTGTAGAGTAGACAAGAAAGGCACCTCCCTTTATCCACCTACTCTAGAGTGATGACCATCAGCCTCCTGCACAGTTCTACCAAAGGAAACTACCTGTATCTGTCTAAAACAACTCTGATCTCCACTCAAGTGCTGGGAGGATCCAGAATCAATGAGCCATGTAGTACTATTGCTGTGGGGAAGAACAGAAATATTAGAACCATATTCTATAGTTGAGGAAGCAACTGCAATGACATCAGAAGTGGATGGAGTCTCTAGAGTCACTTGAGCCAGTCTCTAGACAAGAGCCTCAAACTCTGACCTGGGCACCATATCAGTCTCCATCTCTGGGGTCGAGGCAACCTGATTTGCCATTAGGAGGATGACCATACTTAATCCAACAACTAGCCTCCACATGACCAATCCATCCACAGTACATGCAAGTGGGTCGTGATTTGCCAATTATCCCTGGCCACGCCCACGAGTGGATGGAACTCCACATCCACCACCACCAGCAAAGGTCGAAGTCTGGCCCGTCACTTCAGGATTAGTAGATTTAATGGGCAATCTACTAACCCTACTGTAAACCTTCTCCAGAGTAGGAAGCTCTGTGAGAGTAAGCATCTAATCTCGTGTAGACTCATACTCAAGGCTCAAACCAGACAAAAACTTGAGCATTGTAAACTCCTTGTGATGCTCTCTCTACATTGCACATGTGCACGCTAGCCTGCATGAGTTGTAGTTCTCCAACAACTCCCTCAGACTGGCATAATATTGTGCTAATGTCAATCCATCCTGCCTCAGTGAGGTGCCATGAGTGATCTGAAACACCCTGCTCGAATTCTTCCCATGGGAATGTGTCATGAAGAGAGTTTCACATCTCTCTGGCAATCCTATAATACATTATCCCATCTCCGAGGTGAGCAACCACGGCATTCATAATCCATGCTCTTACCATAGTGTTGTCATGCTTCCTTGTGGCGTACTTCCCAATTTTCTCTGTTGGCTCTGGCTCCAGGAGAATATATTCCTTATCATGACCTTCAACCATCATAAGGAACGTCTGCGACCAATGAACATAGTTGATCTCATCAAGCTTTGTAATAGGAACAAAGAACAGATTTTTGATGTTTCCATGATCCGTTACACTCTCAGAAGAGCCTTCAGACTTTGGAGAAATCACCATGAACAGATCACTTCATAGACAGGCAAGATCTGAATCAAATGTTCTCAGATTTGCACGATGAAAAGAAGGCCCCCTTGGACAAATGTAAGCCTAGCAAGGGTGCAGGGGAAGGCACCCAAGATGGCCCCAAGGGGACCTAGGTCTCCCTCATTACAATTACAAAAGGAGTGACCCTAGAACAAGGTCGCCGACTCTCCTGCAACTGCCTGGAGCTACGCTTGCTCCTACTGTCACCACCGCTATAAAGGCTAGACGTCGCCTGCAAATGGACCACCGCCATTGCTCAGGCCGCCGCCGCCGAACACTCTAGCCTCCCCCTTTGCACTGTCGCTGCTAGGCTGGAGCTCGAGAAAGAGATCGGAGCAAAGGGAGGCAGCCCCTATGCCACCGCAACTGAGCAAGGCAAGAGGCCGTTGGGAAGAGCCACCAACGCGTAAGAGAGAGAAAGAAAGAGAGAGGGGTTTGGTGGTTAAGGCTTTGGAGGCTCTTTTTCAAATGGGATATCGAGAGCTCCAGTCGAGGACCACCGCTTTGATACCAAGTTGGTGAAAATGAGCAAGTTATTAGTCTAAGGAAACCTTACACCTCTTTATATAGAGGGAGAGGTGTGGGTAAAATACAGAAGAGAACCAGAGAATAAAAGAAATAGTAAAACAAGACAAAAAGACATATATGGGAGTACTATAATAGTTACTTTTCATATTTTTGGAACCTGCTTAGATTGAGAATGGTGGGGACCATGGTGTCGTTGTGCTCTTCATTTGCTTGTGTTTGGAGATGCCAAGGTGTTGGGCTACAAGAAGGTGATGCAACATCAATTGTGGTCGATGGGTAGCTCCTAGTCGGAAAAGCCTTGCCAAACAAGGAGGTTTTGCATTTCGATAGGTGTGCCTACATGGTATCATTCAAAGAGATGATGGAGACGTGTCAGCCTACAACATATGCACATGTGGTGGCTACTGGCAGCGGTGCTCTTGTGAGAGGCAGTAGCGCTTCAGGCCCTACTCTGATGATACGTGATCCAGCGTAGTCACGTTGGCTTTAAAGACCAATTTCCAAACCAGTCTACCAACGTGGCGTGGTTCAAATTTCGAATCGGTAGGGTGCAGCAAGCCTCCCTGATTTTACGGCTAACGGTTTTCCTTTTTTGGAAAATAGTCCAAAAAGAATGACTAAGGTGGCAGAGAATATTCTTGGCACAAAACAGGTGGTTTCCGAATCCAGATGTGGTGTGTTGAACATTTTCGATGGTAATCGATTCCATCTCTTACATTTAGAGAGTCGTAGCCCCTCCTCTACTGCTGCTAGCAATTTTTTGCAGGAAATGCATCCTGCAGTGCATCAGAGGGATGGGTGGTCTCCGCAATTGCAAGCTCAATCCCGAAAGAAGGATGTTGTAGTTCAGGACGAGGTGCTTGTAGGTCAAGAATGTGCTTTCGACTCTTCATAGGTGGCTACCGAACCCAAATCAGGGTCCAACCGTCCATGCGTGGTGAGTTCACTTCCAAAGCACATTCGTATGATCAAGCGACGATTTGTTATTAACAAAATGTTGCATCTGCTGCCATTACATGCAATGTCTTTCAGGAAGAGCCGATCCCTATTACATTTGGATCAATTTTTCATAGCTCTTGTCGTGGAGAGCACCACTGGCCTAATCAGAGCAGGCCTAACGTGAAGGAGATGATGGGAGTAATGCAACAACAGACCAAAGAGCTAAAAGATGCAACCTTTGATGTTAGGGGAAATGGCCGAACAGTGGAGAAGATCATCAACAGGGGGAAGAGTATGTAGCATAAATCCTCGTCAAGCAAGTTGTTAGGTCCTGCTAAGGTGATCTTGCAGAAGCACAAGTTGATTCTTAGTGCCTATTACAAGCGTAAAAGAGTCACAAAGAAGTCGTCAGTAAAGAGGGCCACTAATTGTATTGCTAGGGAGGTGGTTGATGGGCGAGTGGCCAGTGTGATTGGTGCTAAGAAAGTTCACAATTGGTGCTAAGAATGTTCGTGGTCTCTGTGATGAGGGACGGAGGTCGATCTTGAGGTACCTAGCCAAATGGAGAGTTGATATTGCACTGGTGCAAGAAACTCATCTAGAGAGTTTATCTCCTCAAATGAAGAAGAGTTTGCGTGGTGACCGTTTTACTGATTGCCTTGAGGTGAAGGCGGAAGGGAGGCCAGGCGGTCGTGTCTTTGTTGGGATGAAATGTAATAGTTTATTTCTGGAGACCCCTGGTACCTTCATATAGAGAGACCAAAGGAGCAAAATACAGGAATACCCCTTACATTACAAAACAGAAATAAAGACCAAACTACAATTCAACACTCCCCCTCAAGCTAGAGCATAAGCATCGAACATGCTCAGCTTGGAACAAAGACTATGAAGTCGCTTCTTGAAGAGTTCTTTAGTGAAGATGTCAGCAAGTTGGTCTTCAGTACAAATGTAGGGTGTATACATCTTTCAAATAGCCTCCTTGATAAAGTAGCAATCAACTTCAATATATTAAGTTGTTTCATGGAAGACAGAATTATTTGCAATAAATGCAACACCCTTGTCGCAGTGCATAGGAATAGAATCAGTAACATGTACTCCAAAGTCCTCTAAGATGGATCGAACCCAGAGTAGCTCACAGGTAGTCTAAGCCATAGCTCTGTACTCTGATTCAACACTTGACCTGGAAACAACTGCCTGCTTCTTTCTTCTCCATGTAACCAGATTCCCCCCAACAAAAGTGCAAAAACCTATAGTGGACCTTCTATCATTATGTGCTTCAGCATAGTCTGCATCTGAATAGCCACACACATCAAGTGCCCATTGTTCTTAAGATAAAGTCCTTTCCCGGGTGCATTTTTCAAGTACCTGAGAATCTAGCAAACTCCATCCCAGTGGATTTCCCTAGGTGACTACATAAACTGGCTCAACCTCTTAACTGCAAAGGCAATATCAAGTCAAGTAACTGTCAAATACAATAGTTTACCTACCATGGCACAGTAACGAGTAACGTCTTGTAGTAGGGGACTATCACCATCAGCAACAAGCAAGGATGCATCCATAGGCACATATGCTGGTTTGCACCCCAGCATAGCAGTGTCTCTCAACATGCCAAAAACATACTTGTGCTGAGATAGCACAAGTCCTTCAGTGTGTTGTACCTCAGTGCCAAGGAAATAGTTGATGGGACCTAGATCCTTGGTCACAAACTGACTGTAGTAGCTTCTTTGTTTCCTATATGCCTTGCCTATGTCATCTACATAAACAATAAGTATGATTGAACGTCTTCCCATGTAATGTAAAAATAGAGTGATCAATAGAAGATCTGGTGAAGCCATATTCCTGGACTACCCTACTGAACCTCTCAAACCAGGCTCTAGGACTTTGTTTCAGTCTATAAATAGCTTTCTTCAATTTGTACACCTTCTGACACTCCCCCTAAGTAGGAAAACCTGGTGGTCGCTCCATATGCACTTCCTCCTCTAAGTCTCCATAAAGAAATGCATTTTTGATATCTAACTGATGAACAGTCCAACTCCTGTTGACTGCAAGAGAAAGCAAGATCCTGACAGAATTGAGACGAACCACTAGAGAGAATATCTCAAAATAGCAACACCGAAGGTTTGAGTCACCTTTGGCAAACAGGCGTGCCTTATATCTTTCCACAATGCCATCTGGACGACACTTAAGGGTAAAGACCCATCTACACCTCACAACAATAGCACTTGGGGGTAGATTAACAAGATCCCATGTGCCACGGGACTGTAAAGATGCCATCTCCTCCATAGCTAAGGTCCAAGATGGATCTCGGAAGGCCTCACTATGGTTTCGTGGTACCTGTAAACTGTTAATAGCCAAAGAAAGCTGGAGTCCAACTACAGGCAAATTATCAAGTGACATAAATTGAGATACAAAATACTTAGCACAAGATCATGGAGCCTTTGTGTAATAAGAAGGTTCAAAGTAGTATCCTCAATAGCAATAAGTACCTGGTCCTCAAACAAATCATCGACAGTTGGTGGAGACTGAGCAAAAATAGTAGACAAAGGCTCTTCCACCTGAGGGATATCTTAGGTCCTACGCTGAAAGTGCTTAGGAAAGGTGTCTGTATCAAGAACCTCAAGATGACTCCGGAAAGGACTAGGATCAAGCTGACTGGTCCTTGATATAGGTGGCTCAGTGGGCTGTGGTAGCTTAAATATGACAGGAAGACAAACATCGGTAGGATGGGACATAATGAATTGCTCCCCCTATTTCTAGTAGTAAGGAATCTCCTCAAAGAAAGTAACATCAGCAAAAACATAAAACTTCCATGACACAAGATCATAACATCGGTAACCTTTCTGGGTTCTAGGATAACCCAGAAAAATACTTCACGGAATGAGGAGAAATCTTAACCATGTGGTGCAAATGGACAAAACACACACAACCAAAAATGATTGAAGTGATAGAAAACATTTCCTAGCTAGGGAATAAAAGGGAGAAAGGAGTTTTACCCCCCAAAACGGACGAAGAGGCATGATTCACCAAGTATGTGGCCATAAGAACAACATCAGCCCAAAAAGTGAAGAAACATTCATTTAAACCATAATAGTACGAGCCATATCAAGCAAATGTCGAAGCTTATGTTTAGCTATCCCATTTTGTTGGAAAGTATAAACGTAAGAAGTCTGGTTATAACACCCAAAGACTGAAAAAAATGTGTAACATTGGCATTTACAAATTTCCAACCATTATCACTTCAAAAAAGTTTTATAACAGTGGTAAACTGAGTCTTTATTTCTTAAACAAAATTTTTCACAAGATCAAAAACTTCGGACTTCTCTTTCATCATAAATACCCAAGACATCCTAGTATGGTTATCCACAAAAACAATGAAGTACCGAAAACCTCTAATTCTCTTGACCCTACACGGGCCCCAAACATCTGCATGAATTAAATAAAATACAAACTCAGTGCATTTATTGAGAAGAAAAGAAGACATATGGTGTCCACCCAACTAACAGGCTTCACAACTAAAAAACTAAGGACAAGACATCTCTGAAAACTAGCGACGAAGGACAGGATGATTGGGATGGCTAAAGCGGAGATCCCACTGGAGAGCAGTAGTGACACAAACAGCATCAATACTAAGTGAGGGTGGAACATAGAGATGGTAGAGATCATCTACTCAAGTCCACCAATCCACCTCATTGTCTGGAGGTCCTACAAGAAGAAATACTAGTCATGAAACACTACCCTGCCCTGTAAATCCTTCATAATCTGACTAATTGACATCAAGTTAAGAGCAAACTTAGGACCATCATAACATTCGATAGAGATAAAGTAGAAGAGATAGAGATGTTCCCAAAACCAATAACTGATAACAAACCCTCATCTGCTACCTTAACCTAGAACAGGGTAGCAAGATCTCATAGAGAAGAAAATAAGATGGTATCACTAGTTATGTGAGAGGAGACACCTGAATCCATAAGCCAAGTAGGGGCTTAAGATCTAACTAACATCACTAAAGTACTAGCAATTCTCTCAACCGACGCAGAAGTAGATGCCTGAGAAGTCATGAAGTGCTCATAGTCTGCTCTAGAAACCAAAATCTGGCGATCATCCTCCTACACCTGAGAAGTATCCTCTGCAAACACCTGATGGGCACGTGGGTCCATACCCTGTGAATATCCGTGCTTCACCTAGCATCGGTCCATAGTATGTCCATTTCTGTGACAGTACTCACACCACGTGTACCACCACAAGCCCAACCACCTTTGCCCCCAGAATGTCCCCTGCCACGACCAACAGCAGTCGTGGCAAAGGCATCAGAAGTAGGCGTAGGATCAAAAGTGTCGAGCCTCGAGCGACAAGCATAAATTTGTGCAGGCGTATGAAGCTCATCCATGGTCATAAACTGGTCTTTGACTGCCTTGTACTCCGAACCAAGCCTAGACAGAAACTGAATAGAGCAGATAGCCTCTCTCTGCTTGGCTATAACAGCCGCATCTGTAAATATAGGCTGATACATATCCTGCTCGCCCAACAAATTCTTCATGGTGCCATAATATTCAAACAAGGCCATGGTGCCTTTCCGAAGAGTATATATGTCCTCTACCACTCATTTCAGCTTGGTGATATTGCTCCTGTGGTAATGAATCTCATGCAACACCTCCCACATCTTTTTTGTCGAAGCATAAGCCATGACCTGTTTGGATACAGTCTGAGTCATGCTATTTAGGAGGCATGTTGTCACCTAATCATTATCAGCCTCCTAATCCACAGATTTTACAACAAGTACATCATCTGTCAATATATATTTCTTATGATGAGATCCAATGAACCGGGAAAAAGAGGTGGACCAAAGTAAGAAATTGGATCCATCCAACTTGATAGGCGTCTCCTACATGTGAGGGGGAGAGCTTATGGTAGATGACTTCCCTACTAAGTCGCTCAAAGGTTCCTTTTGATCCCCCATGATATCTGGAGTTGCAATCCACAAGAAACACAAGTTTTAAGGGCAATAAGCTGAGATCATAGAGTCTAAAAAATGCAATTTCAGACTTGAACAGACCCTAAATCAGACATTAGGATCGCAAAAAAGTTGAAATCAAACCATATACCAACAATAGCAACAAGAAATAATGTCTTTGCACGCAAGAAATAATATCTTTGCAAGCGCTAGGGCATAAATAAGGCCCTAGCAGTGCCTTCCAACATGTAGAATTCCTCTAGAAAAGCTTTTAGAAGTAGATTAAGGAAGAGAGAACCCTCCTAGCTCCTAATCTAGGGCAGCAACATTGCTACAAGGGCCTCAGGCCGCCCACAGCACCACCACCTGCAGCCTCAAGCCGCGCTGCTAGTGATCAGGCAGTGGCGCTGGAATCGAGGGGAGGCCTAACCGATGCTGGGAAGGCCGGCCAAGGGGAAGAGACCCCTAGGCAACGACACTAGGAGCCTAAGCACAGGTGCTTAGGCCCACAAAATGCCTATGCGGTGGCCCAAGGTGGTTGACGGTGGCACAGACCCTTGGTCGACGGCGTTGGGAGCTCGAGCAAGGGTGCTCAAGCCCTCAAACAACCGTCAAAAAGGTTGTTGCACTCCTTACCTTATATTATGTCTGTAAGGGTATGTTAGTAATTTTTGCTTTATGTTGGAGTTGTGTGTTATTTGTTCGGCCTTTTTCTTTATATAAAGAAAGGCAGAGTTTCTAGAATAAACTTTTGTTTTCTCCTAACTTGGTATCAGAGCAGCAGTCCTAGACCGAAGCTCATGATATCCTACCCAAATAGGCCACCAACCCTTCTACCAACTCCTAACCTATCTCCTCCGGTTGCGCACCTTCACTGGCGCCCCAAGCACCACCAATGCCGCCATTGGTGGTGCTGTCCACAGCGCTGCCACCGTCACCCAGCCTTCTCCTAATAGTGCTGCCAGCACTACCCAATCGGCCACCTGTAGCATCGTTGCAACACTACCACCGACCTGCTGCACCGCCCGACCACCACTGCAGCGCTACCCGCCCAATCAATCACCTGCAACGCCACCACCGACCTACTACGCCACCCAACCACCACTGCAACACCACCCCTACTTCCTGTTGCATCGATTGCACTTGTAGCAGGTGCAAATTGATCCTTAAGCAGCAGCAGCAGGGGTCTTGGCCCTGGTCGAGTACTGCTCCGATCAGTTGCCATCAAATCAGGACCCGTCTCATGTTCTAGTCTATTGATTCCTCATGATTTGATTATCTTTAATCAGATCAAAGGAGTTCTTGGCTTGGAGGGTCTGATTCTTGTGATTTCAGATCACAGATTGGATGCTTGAAGAATAGATCTGTGAATTGAAGCTTTTCTTGTGCGGGTTCGTGGAGGATGGAGACTCCTGGTTCATCCGAGGTCACATCAAACTCTACTGTGGACACCGAGACTTACAAAAGTCCATCTTTTGATCCTATGATAAAGCTTTATCAGACCAATTACCCTAGGTGGTCCCAGACTTTCTTGATAACCATTAGGGGTCATGGTAAGGAGCACATTCTGTTTGATGCAGAACCCACACAGAAGACAGGTGCAAATGCTACATGGGATAAAGATAACGCAATGGTGTGTGCGTAGATGATGAATTGCGTTATTCCCCATATTGGTGATGAGATTATATATTACACCACAGCCAAGTAGATGTGGGATTCTCTCCGTGAGACATACTCTCGAGAAAAATTCCACTCAAATTTCCAAGTTTATCATGAGCTAATATACCTTCGTCAAGAGGGTCATTCTTTGGCCCAATATTATTCTATTGTGAAGGGTATGTTGGAGAGACAATGCCTATTGGCCCAGAGTTTACTGCTGCCAAGGAACAGATTTTGACCTTGCCTGAGCTACCATCTCTTGAGGAGACCTATGGTAGGCTCAGTCGAATTACCCTCTAGACTCCACCGACAGATGCTACTGGACAGACCTCTACTTTAGCTGCGACCCCTTAGCGTGGGAGATGGATCCTCTTCATGTGGTCGTAGACGTGGACATGGATTTGGGGGGTGTACTCATACCCCATGCACTTACTGTGGATGGATGGGACATTCAAAGGTTACATGTTGGCAAAAACATGGCAAGCCCACAATGGCTAATCAAGCAAGTGATATTTCTGAGACATCTCCAAACGTTATTTCCAGGGCAGAGTTTGATGATCTTCTTCAAAAGGTTTCTCAGATGGCTCAAACATCTAGTATTCAGACTCCAGATGCTACTGCATATGCTTCTTCCTCCTCAAGTAGCGAGTTGGTTTGCTCTTCCTTCTCTTTAGGATCTGGTGAGTGGTTAGTAGATAGTGGTGCCTCAAAGCACTTGTGTGGAGACCAGGGATCTTTTCCTGTGATGAGCCCTGTTGCACCAGGGAAGACAATTCAGGCGGCTAATGGTCGACATTCCCCTGTGATTGGAATAGGAGATGTCCCGTTATCCTCTACTCTTCAGTTATCCAATGTTCTCTATGTTCTGAAGTTTCCTCTCAATTTGCTTTCTATGAGCAGCATTACAAAAGAACTAAATTGTCATGCTATATTTTATGCCAAGTCATGTGTCTTGCAGGACAAGCTCACGAAGAGGACGATTGGTGGAGGATGTAAGGAAGGAGGGGTGTACCGCCTGAGTCGTGCACTTATTACTACTGCAGTTGTTGCCACATAGGAGGTGCATCTAGGTCACCACTCCAGTGGCATCTCTGCCTTGGTCACCTACCCCTCGAGTGCCTCAAACGTGTTCTACCCCATATTTCATCCATCGCTTCTATTGTTTGTGATGCTCATCAACTGGGCAAGCATCACCATGCCAGTTTTCCAGCCTTTACTCATTCTGGCTCTACTTCTGTTTTCCAGCTTATTCATATGGATGTATGAGGTCATAGTCGTATTCTTGATAGTCTAAGACAGATATTTCTTGGTTTTGGTTGATTTTTTCCATGTTTCTTGGATTTTTCTTATGAAAAATAAATCTGAAGTTGGAAACATTGTGGAGAAATTTTTTGCTAAAATAAAGACCCAGTTTCCTGTTCTGATTCGGATGTTTCATTCTGTCAATGCATTGGAATTTTACACTACTCACCTACATTCATTCTATAAATCCAATGGTATTATTCATCAAACTACTTGCATTCATATCTCTCAACAGAATGAGGTAGCTGAGAGGAAACATAGACACTTGATGTTGCCCATACCATATAGATTCATCATTTTGTCTCAACTTTATATTGGGGTGGCGAGGTGTTAACTGTTGGTTTTCTTATTAACAGAATGCCCAATACTACTCTTCATGAGTAAATTCCTTGACAAGTTTTGTATCCTGATAGACCGATCTTTCATGTTCCACCTAGGGTTTTGGATGTGTGGCGTTCGTTCACATTCTTGGTCCTAGACAGAACAAATTGGCACCTAGAGCAGTGAAGTGTGTTTTTTTGGGCTACTCGCTGACACAAAAAGGCTACCATTATTTTGATCCTGTTACCTCTCGTCATTTTATATTTGCCGATGTTACTTTCCATGAGGCAATTTCATATTTTTCTTCTGGTAGAGAGTTACCTCCTCTCAATGTTGCCCCTAGGCAAATACCACCTATACCTTTTGGTGCTATTCCTAATACGGATACTTCTCTTGTGGTCACTAAAGAACAACGCTATACTGAGCCCATTCGCACTTATGTCAGACCACATACTACTTTGCAAGTTCCCCCTCCTTCGACTCCTCCAGCCTCCTCAAACAAGGTGCGCTCTACACCCTTAGACACTGACGATTATGTGCTTAGTGATGTAGATGGATCCCCTACTGTTCCTCATGAGGGGGAGGATCTTAATCTTTCGATTGCCATTCGAAAGGTCCTTCGAAGTTGTGCTAGATATCAGGTTGTAGGTGACCTTGTGACAGATGGCTTGGGAACAGAGTTTGCTAGTTTTTGTCATGCTTTGGCAGCCACTCATATTCCTGAAACATATCAGGAGGCCATGCTTGATCCAAAGTAGCGTCAGGATATGGAGGAAAAGATGACCTCTCTTCAGGGTTGAGGCACATGGGAGTTGACATTTTTGCCACAAGGGTCCACTGTTGTTGGATGTTGTTGGGTTTTTGCCCTAAAGTACAACCAGGATGGCTCTGTTGCAAGGTATAAAGCTAGATTGGTAGCAAAAGGGTTTACTCAAACGTATAGAGTAGATTTCTTTGACACTTTTTCACCTGTTGCTTGCTTATCTACTGTGCGTATTCTTGTAACAGTTGCAGTGCATAGGGATTGACCATTACATCAACTTCATGTCAAAAATGCATTCCTGCAGGAAGAAGTTTTTATGCAACAGTCCCCCAGATATGAAACTCAGGGGGAGTATGTATGCAGGTTATGCAAGGTTATCTATAACCTTAAGTAGAGTCCGTGTGCCTGGTTCCATAAATTATCTCAAGTGGTGGAATCAGTGGGATTTCAGAGATCCTCAGCATATCATTTCTTGTCTGTCAGGAAAACAGGAAGAGGTATCACTATTATCCTTGTATATGTGGATGATCTGATTGTTACAGGGGATGACTATAAGGGAATAAAGGAGATCAAGAGATGTCTGGCTAAGCAATTTGTAATGGACTTGAGCCCACTGAGATACTTACTGGGAATAGAAGTGGCTCGTAGTAAGAGTGGTGTTGTTTTGTCCCAAAGGAAGTATGCTCTTGATGTTCTGCAGAAGGTTGGCATGCTAGAAGCTAAGGCAGCCAATATGCCTATAGATCCCAAGGGACATTTATATAATTCTGATGCTATGGATTGCAAGCAATATAGACAGCTTATTGGGAAACTGTTATATCTTGCCATTACTAGAACAGACATCTTATGTTGTTGGCAGATTAAGTCAGTTTATGGCAAAACCTATTAGACAACACTGGAATGCTACAATGATGGTACTCAAATACATCAAGAAGGCTCCTAGCAAGGGTCTTCTATTTACCAGAGGGACTTCTATGATGGTAGTGAGTTATTCCGATGCTTATTATGCATGATGTCACTTGGATCGAAATTCTACTACAGGTTTTTATACCTATGTTGTAGAAAATCTTGTTACTTGGAAGAGCAAGAAACAGACAACAATTTCTAGACCCAATGCAGAATCAGAATATAAGGCAATGGCCCAGACAGTAGCAGAGATGATGTGGATTCGTTCCTTTTTTACTGATTTGCATATTGAGATTGATGGCCTTACGGAAATGCAATGTGATAATAGAGCAACCACCTACATAGCTAATAACCCTATATTCCACGAGCGCACAAAGCATGTGGAGGTTAACTGTCATTACACCAAAGACATGTTCAGAAAGAACTACTCTACACAACTCTTGTTTCTACTAATGACTAGACAGCAGACATATTTACCAAGCCGATTATGAAAGCTAAATATGATAGATATCTATGCTCCAACTTAAAGACTATTGCACTCCTTACTTTATATTATGTCTGTAAGGGTGTGTTAGTAAATTTTGTTTTATATTGGAGTTGTGTGTTATTTATCCCACCTCTATATATAAAGAGAGGAAGGCTTTCTGGAATAAACAACTTTGTTTTCTCCTAACTGAGGTGCTTGGGGGCGACAACGCCGGTAGGAGGCCACCGGAGACGAGTGGCAACGCCCGGGAGGCCGTCGGAGATAGGTAGTAGAGCCCAAAGAGGAGAAGCTAGGGTTTTAATGGTTGTGTAGGAGGCTAGGGTTGGTGGGATACCAAACCACCAATCTAAGACCACTGCTCTGATACCATATTGGGATGAAATGCAATAGTTTATCTCTAAAGCCCCCTAGTACCTTTATATAGAGAGGCACCAAAGGGGAAAAGTACAGGAATACCCCTTACATAACAAAACAGAAATAAAGACCAAACAACTCAATAGTCTTGATGAGGCATAATGATTCTTTTGAGTTGAATTCATCACAGTTGGCTGAAAGGGTGGTGACTATTGTTTTTACAAGGAAGGTGGATTGTTTGTCTTTCTCCATTTATTCTGTTTATGGTTCTTGTGATGATTCTTCTAGGGCACAGTTTTGGGCGAAGGTTAACCAGGCCTCTCTTTTGGTGGATGGAATGTCGTGGTTAATTGGAGGTGATTTCAATGTAACTTTATATTCTCATAATAGACCGGATGGGAGATGTAATAGATCTACATCTAATTTTCAACAAACTCTTCCTGAACTAGAGTTGATGGATCTACCCATAGTAGGGGCCCGATTTACTTGGAGAAATGGGAGTGGGGTTGTGTTGTGCATTAACAGATTTTTATGCAACATTGCGATGGTTGAATCTTTTCATGGTGCGGAGGTGGTGGTTTATGATAGACCTTTTTCAGATCATACACCTCTTTTATGGTGTAGTGATGAAGATGCAAACTTTTCAAATTATTTTAAGTTCCAAAAATCATGGTTGAAGGAACCTGGTTTCAAGAAGTTAATACGAGATAAGTAGACCTCCACACCAGCATCCACTTCCGCCACCTACACATTGGCATGTCGAATATGAGCTATTCGAGAGGCGATGATTGAGTTTAAGCGTGATCTCCGTTCACGTAGGGACACAAGGAGGAATGAGGCTCTATTGAAGATATCCTCTTTTAATAAACAAGAAGAGGCTTCGTCTTTGTCCAATGATGATTACCAAGAGCGCAGGAGGATGAAAGCGATTGTGTTGGAAGAGGACCACAAAAAGGAGATGGATTAGAGGCAAAAGTCCAAGCAACTGTGGCTTAAGGAGGGTGATGCAAATACCAAATTCTTTCATTTGGCAGCCAATTCTAGGAGACATTCGAATATGATAAACATGTTGAAGTTGGGTGATAATGTGTTGAATCAGAGGAATCAAATTTGTGATGCCTTCTGATCCTATTCCCATGAGTGCACTCAGAGGCAGTCGGTGGGAGATTGGCAGTTGGTTGATTTGGATATGGAGCAGGTAAAGGAGGAGAAGGGGGAGCTTCTTGGAGAGGTTAGCAAGGAGGTTGTTAAAGCACTTCATGGCTTGAAGGCGGAGGGCTCTCCTGGACTGATGGGTTGCAAATCATTTTCTATAAAGAGATGTGGGGCGTGGTCGGCCATAATATTTTGGCTATGATTCAGGAATTCTTTAAGAGTAACGAAGGCTTTGAGAGGTTGAATCGCTTTTACCTGTTCCTTCTACCAAAGAAGCCTGGGGCGGATTCAGTTGATGAGTTTAAGCCAATTGCCTTGTCCAATTCCATATATCTAGTGGTGGCCAAGATTTTGACGAATAGACTGCGAACAGTTATGCCTGATATTATTTCCCTAGTCCAGTCGACTTTTATAAAGGGCAGATCATTACAGGAATCGTTTATGATGGCTGAGGAGATGTTGGCTGCGTGGAAGAGAAGAGGGGTCCATTTTCTTTGGAAAGTGGATTTTTCAAAGGTATATGATTCGGTCTCTTGAACTTATCTTTGGGAAATTCTTAGAAGAGGTTTCCCGCTCCTCTGAATTCATCTGATGAAGAGGTGTGTCACTACATCTTCATTTTCAGCCTTGGTTAACAGTCGGTCTAATAGCTATTGGGTCCAACCACAGTGGGGAGTGAGATACGGGTGTCCATTAGCTACATTGTTGTTTGATATTGCCATGGATACTCTTGCTTTTTTGGCATTTAATGCTTGCAGAGGGCATTTATTTTCTGATTTCACTTGTCAAAGTGATGGTTCTTTGCTTACTCCTCTATTACAGTATGCAAACAATACAACTTTTTTTATTAAAGGTGGTAAGGTGGAAGTGCCTCATGTGTCATCTTTGGTGAGGCTTTTCGCGATAATATCTGACTTAAAGATTAATAAGAGAGTCTATTTTTGTTCCCTTTACCAACTCCGATGCGGAGGTGGAAGAAATGTCTAGTGCTTTGGAGACTTCTGTGGCTCGTTTGCCAATTAGATACCTTAGCCTTCCTTTAAAAGGCAAGAGGTCGGTGGCATCCGATTGGAACTCTATGGTGGAGTGACTTACAAATAGGCTTTCCTCTTGGAGTAAAAGGCTGCTCTCTAGAGGGGGACGATTGGTATTGCTTAAATCGATCTTATCTTCCATACCGGTATTTTTATTTTTCAGTTTTTCAACTTCCAAAGAAAATTTTGAACAAGTTAGAAGTGATCAGGAAAAGAATTTTCTGGAAGGGAGCAAATCCAATGGGGAGATTTGCGCAGTTGGTGCCATGGAATGAGGTATGTAGACCCCAAAGTGAAGGTGGTTTGGGTGTTCAGCGACTGGATGCTTTCAACAAAGCGCTTCTCTTGAAGTAGGTGGTCAAAATGGTCTCAAGAGACAGGTCCATGGTCACTACAGTGTTGAATAATTCCTATTGTGTGAATATGGATTTTGTTGAAAGGGCAGTATCTAGAAGAGGGGCCTCTTCCTTTTGGCATTCTATTCAAATGGTCCTACATGACTATGCAAACAACTTTACTCCGATGTTGGGGAATGGGGCTTCTTTTAATCATCTCTTCTTTTAGATGATTGGAGTGAAATGGGCAAATTTTCAAATCTGTATCAAAGGGTTTTTCAGTTGTTTATTGATAAGTGTGCTACAGTCAAGGATGTGTGGGATGATCGGTTGAAAGCATGGAACATCAAACTGCCCCCAGGCCTTTCTGAGTCAACATTTGATGAATTTCAGCAGTTGTTACAGTGAATTTCTGATGTCTTTCCTACTGCATGTGAGGTTGATAGTTTCCATTGGAAAGATGGAACATTTTCAATCAAAAGGGGCGTATAACAAGCTGACTTGCAGTTGCGTTCAGTTGGACGAGATTGGATTGGATTCTAAAATCATTTGGGAGTGCAGAATCCCTGTGAAAATAAAAATTTTTCTGTGGCTACCCAAAAGAGAGCGAATAGTTACAAAGGCCTTCAGAAAAAGGTGGACCGATTAAGGAGATATGGTCTGCTCCTTTTGCCATCCATCGGAGGAGGATGTGCAGCATCTATTTTTCACATGTGACTTTTCAAGGGAGGTTTGGCAGCACTTCAATCTTTCCACGGTGGAGTGCTCTGATGTGATTAGCTTCTGGAATTCCTTTACAAGACGCTTTGATCTTGATGTGGCGGGTTGAACCAGAGCTTTTACTATCCTGTGGTGCATCTGGCTTCAAAGGAACAGCAAGATTTTCAAAGATGAAAGATGTTGGGTGGATAATGTTGTGAGGGAGGTTTATTACTTGTCTGAGTTTTGGCACAACAATCTATAAATCCGTTCCATTTACTTTAATACAATGCTTTGGATGATTACCGATCTCCAGTAATCTTCTTTTTTCTTCTTCAAAGAAAAAAGAATGCAAGGGTGTGCGCCATCTGAGAAGGATGAACTAATAGATGAGTTAACATGTTCTTTTATGAAAGGTAGATGAGTTGAGGGTTAACCCACATTTAAATAAGTAGAACAAGTCATTAATTATTACTCTTGGGAACTCCATTCAAGCCAATTGGTTTAAGTTGGATTCACTGCTGTAATATCACTGCCAAGCAAAACATGTGAACTAGCATCTTGTAATTAACATAATATGTGATTTGTACCTTGATTGTCAAGATTTCAAGTGCAGCAGGTCATAACACTCTCAAGCTCGCTCACACCTCACTAAAATTTGAGTTGGGAGTTAGACAAATATAAGCATTCAGGAACAGTAATCCTGCACGTGAGCTTGTGCATTAAGAATGGTTGATTTGAATTGAGCCTAGAGACAACAAGATGTAACAAATCAGACCTTATAAGTTGATTCGGGTGGTTTTTCTTAACTAGGTTCAGGTTTGGACATGGACTATTATAAATGATATCAAAGCACATGGTGTGATGATCAAAAGATTTAATTTCCATGTGACTCATTGACCTATCAACCTGCTAGACCAAAAGAAGACCTCGTGTGAAGGGACATTCTGACAGAACAGGTCCACATCTTGTCTAACAATTCAAGATGTTGAAATCAGAAAAGGGCTTTTAATAAATGTAAAGCCTCTCTTCTCGAGCCAACTAGTTTTGAATGGATATTCTATGTTGTCAGAAATGGAAAAGATGCAGAATTCTACTGACAAAGGAAGAAAAGTGAATGATGGAGATGAAACGGATTTAAAGGGCATCTGCTGGGTGAAGAAGGGGTCAATAGGTTTTATCAATGATGAGGCTCTGAGACATGGACATCATTTTCCTATTGGTTCTAACCACGAGAAAGAGCACAAAATCATTAAAAGGGGGTGGATAGGGCTTCTAATTATGAGTTCCTTGGACATGGCTTTAACTTTTTTTGTTTTTTTGAAAGATGTATTTTTCTTATAGTCACTATGAGAAAAAAAGGAATCCTAAATAGTAGTTGCAAGATCTTGAGTTGGAATCCTTTCACTGTAGTTCTAACTGATGCGACACCATGAACCAATCATTTAAGATAAAAGATAAGAGTAAAGGCTGGAGAACTCCCAAGCAAAAAAGTCAGTCGCTTGTTCGAAAGTAATTGGACACAACCAGAAGAAATTTACAGACAAACCACTTGTAAACGCAAAACTTATCAGATTCCTAGAAATTCCTGGATCCTCAAACTTCTATTTGAAAAAAGAGATCAAAAGATAAATTACCATAGTTTTAAAAACAATAAACCTAAATAAGAAATAGGGGAAAAAACTAAATCGGAAACCTCCTTTCCAGTTTTCAAAAATGACATAACTACCACTAAATAGGAAACTGAATCGTTAACTAATTAGTGAAGGGACTTCAAGACCAAGCTACGCATATTCGAGGTCTGGGGTAACTTAGCTTGAAAGTTACTTCAGGCTAGTTAATGACTCTGGGCTGCTGAAACATTTTGAGATTGGAGAGCATGGCTTCACTCCATTATTGGAAACTTGCCATTGGCCAAAAATATTCCTAGCATATAATGTTAAACACGATTTGAGTCCAGTCATCTTTGTGACTTGCTCAACTTTCAAAATAATGTGGACATGATGGTTACCAGCTTTTTTCTTGAACAGGTCAAGGCTTACTGGAAACTTCAAGAGATTCACAAAAAATTTTTTTTGAAAGAAGAGAATCACAAAAATGACTGTTGATTTTTATGAAGACATTGCTGGCCCTGTGATTTTCCTACTCGGGTGTGGCAGCAGCTGAATTTGGCTGGAGTTAGCATCTCCTCTGGGGATAGTTTTTGGACAGCTATGAGAATGGTGTTAGGACAAATTCTTTGGAGTTGATCAAATCTGCAACTCTGTGGTTTTTATGGTTGCAACACAATGCAACCATTTTCCAGGGGGAGAGAGCTTGGGTGGAGAATGTTGTAAGGGAAGTCTCCTTTTTGGTTGGTGTTGGGTTATGTCTTGTTTGTATTATGCTATTTTCATAGGAACATTCTTGTAATCTTTCCCTTTGGGTACCTCTCTATATAAAGAGCCCTAGGGTTATTCTACTGAGAATGACGTCATTTACAACTTAACATGGTGTCAGAACAGTAGTCCTAGACCAGTGTTTGGGTATCCCACCAAATACCTAACCCCTAAACCTCCACCTAAACCCTAGATCTACCTTCTCCTCCCTCACCGGCGACTACCACTGCCACCAGTGGCTACTGTAGCCACCGGCGATGCTCGCAACAACCATCGGAGGTTACAATGGCCATCAGTGGCGCCTGATCTACCTACAGCACCACCCTCCTAGTGCTAGGAGAGGGTCTATCGCCCCAACGCAATCGCTCCCGGTGCTCAGCACCACCCTTAGCGCTGCCCTAGTGCCGCCTACAATGCCCAGCGCCACCGCTAGGGGCACCAGGGCCCTCCCAGCGCCGCCACAAGAGGCCAACAATGCCCTCCACCGACAGCAGCACTGCCGCTAGGGCTGCCTAAGCCATTGGTGGCCGTGTACAAGTAGCAAAGCACGTGCTGTAGTGCCATAGGAGCCTTAGGTGGTCACCCATGATTTGATTTTGCGACTATTCGTGAGTCGGTGAAGGTTTCAAACCTCTATATGGTTTGATTTTTACTGCAATCTCCTAACCTTGGTTTTCCCACAAGTCGAGTGATATGGAAGACAAGAAGGATGCTTCTGGCGACTCGATGAGGAAGATATCTACCCCAAGCACACCTTCCTTTATTCAAAGAACCTCTATCAAGTTGGATGACACCAACTTCCTTCTGTGATAGACCTCTTTTTCCCAATTTGTGGGATCACACCGGAAGAAATATATCTTGACGCAAGATGAACCTGCTATCAAGTTTGTCGACTAGGAGGCAGACAATGATTGGGTGGCGACTTGCATGTTAAACAGCATGAAGGAGCCTATCACGAAGCTGGTTATGTCATATGCATCTGTAAAAAAGATGTGGGAGGTTCTTCATGAGATTTATTCTCATAAGAGCAATATCACTCGCCATTATTGGGTAATCGAGGAATTATATTCCTTTCGGAAGGGAACTATGTCCCTTACCGAATACTATAGCTCTATGAAGAACCCCTAGGTTGAGCAGGATACTTATCAGCTAATCTCCACAGATGTCTCCGTTATTACAAAGCAACGTAAAGCGTTTCGTTCTATTCAGTTGCTTATAGGTCTTGGCCCTGAATTCAAGTCTGTTAAAGATCAGCTTATGACACTTGAGGAGATCCCTACACCTGTGCAAATATATGCTCGCCTATCCAAGCTTGAGATCTCTAACCGTGTCTCAGTTGCTGATTCCTCGGCCATGGCAGCTACAGGTCGTGTCAGGGTAACCCCAGGAGGCAGGGGGAGAGGACGTGGAGCAAGTGCAGGCGGTCGTGGCAGAGGACGTGGCTTGTTTTGTGACCATTGTCACAAGACAAACCACACGATGGGCAGATGCTAAATAAAGCATGGTTTTCCCCAGGGCCATCAGGCCAATCAGGTTGCTTATGGTGGAGATGAGAGCCAACACTATCGAGAAGAGCATGTCAATTTGCAGGTCACTATTTCCAAGGAAGAATACGATCGACTGATGTCTTCTCAGCCCTCTTCTACTACGGGTGTGTCTATGTCTCAGAAGATAGGTACTGCTGCTAGTGTCAGAGGAACTCGTATACCGACTTGGCTTGCAGACTGAAGTGCTTCATCTTATATTATTGGAGATGTTACCCTCTTTTCGACTCCTAAACCATTGACTACTCTTGTGCATGTCAGAGTAGCAAATGGTGCCTTGTTCCCTATGACAGGCTTGGGTGACATTTCTCTGTCTTCTATTTTGCCACTATCTAATGTTATGCACGCACCTAAGTTTGCCCTAAATTTAATGTCTATTAATCAGATTACCAAGACATTAAATTACAGAGCAGTGTTTCATGATCATTTCCTCTTCTTGCAGGACCTCCAGATGATGAAGCATTTTGGTGAAGGACTTGAGCAGGATAGCCTCTACTATCTTGACCTACCCCCAAAGCATTCCACCATAATTGTTGCTTTTGCCACTTTTGCCTTAAAGTGGCACAGTAGATTGAGACATCCTAGCATCTTTGTTCTCCGTCGTCAGTTTCCGATTATGGAGTTTCCCGATTCCTTTACTTGCGATGCTTGTCAACTTAGCAAATATCATAGGGTTTCTTTTCCAAGTAACAATAAAAGAACTGAGTCTGTTTTTTCCCTTGTTCATGTTGATCTGTGGGACCCATGTCGAGTCAAGAGTCTTAGGGTTTTCGGTATTTTCTTGTTTTGGTTGTTGATTGCACTCGTGTTTGTTAGGTGTTTCTCATGAAAGAAAAATCCGAAACTCTTGTTTTGATTAAAAATTTTGTGAATGAAATAAAAACTCAATTTTCTACT
This sequence comes from Thalassia testudinum, assembly GCA_037157565.1. Lineage (NCBI taxonomy): Eukaryota > Viridiplantae > Streptophyta > Magnoliopsida > Alismatales > Hydrocharitaceae > Thalassia > Thalassia testudinum. The sequence continues at coordinate 104,512,356 of JAZHRO010000073.1, read as the reverse complement.
ACTGTCTGCATGTTTCGTACTGATAATGGGCTTAAGTTTGCTAACTCTACGTTAAATCAATTTTTTCAATCTCATGGTATCATACATCACACTTCTTGTGTTCATACATCCTAACAAAATGGGGTGACTGAACGCAAGCTAAGACACCTTCTTGATGTTGCCCGAACGATCATGTTTCAAATCAATGTTCCTACCATGTTCTGGGCTGATGCTGTTCTTACAGCTGCCTTCTTGATTAATAAGGTGCCGTCCTCTATTCTCTGTGGAAAAGTATCCTATTCTATTTTTATGTTCAGATCAGGAGCTATTTTCTGTGCCTCCTAAAAGTTTTTGGTTGTATGTGCTTTGTCCACTTATTTAAGGTGGACAAACTTGCTCCTAGATCCGTGAAGTGTCTTTGTGGGTTATTCTAAAACCCAAAAAAGGTACAAATACTTTGATCCGGTGGCACATCGCTTTTACGTGAGCAGAGATATTACCTTCTTTGAGGATATACCATACTACTCTACTATGGGAAAGAACACTAATGCTGTTCCTGAGGTTCCTTTACTCATGCCTACTACTGCGCCACCAAGTTCCTCTGAGCCACCACCTCGTGATGACCCTCCTATATCATATCCTACACATCCAAAGGTGCCTATGACGGAGACATTCCCTTGACATTTTGAGCAGAGACATCCCACTACCACTATACCAGAGGAGGAACCATTATCTATTATTCCTGCTCAGTCCACTGCTGACACTGCTGATTCGGATGGAGGTCCAGACCCTACACCCCCAGAGGTATCTGATGTAGATCTTATTGCTCAGAGGAAGCCACAATGATCTTGCGCAAAATATTCTATTTCCAATTATATGTCACTTGATCGTTTATCTTTCACAGGAAGGCTATTGTCTCTTGCAATTAACAGTCGCCAAGTTCCCAGAAATCATATTGAGGCATTTCAGGATTCTTCCTCGACCTTTGCCATGGATGAGGAAATGTCTGCTTTTCAATCCAAAGGAACCTGGGAATTGGTAGACCTACCCCCTAGTGCTACTGTTATGGGGTGTAAGTGGGTGTTCACCCTGAAGTGCCGTCCTTATGGCACAGTAGACAGATACAGAGCAAACTGGTTGCCAAAGGTTACACAAACCTTTGGGATTGATTACTTTGAGACATTTTCTTTAGTGGCCAGACTCAATTCTATGAAGATACTGTTTTCTGTGGCAGTCAACAAGGGTTAGCCTATCTCTCAACTAGATATTAAAAATGTCTTTCTTTACGGTGATTTAAAAGAAGAGGTATATATGCACCAACCACCTAGGTCTGTGGTTGAGGGGGAGTGTTCGAAGGTTTGCAGATTGAAGACTGCAATATATGGCCTTAAGCAAAGTCCCAGGGCCTAGTTTGAGAAATTTAGTAAAGCTGTGTAGGAATTTAGCTTTACTAGATCTGTTGCAGATCATTCTTCCTTCACCATGCACAAAGCCACAAGATCAGTTATGATTACTGTTTATGTAGATGATATACTACGTACTGGGAGTAATGGAATAGGAATAGAAAGCACTAAAAGATTCATGCATTCTCAGTTCATTACTAAAGATCTGGGAATGATAAATTATTTTTTGAGCATTGAAGTGCAACATGTTGATGGGGTCTTAGTGCTTTCACAGCAAAAGTATGTGCTTGACATACTGAAGGAGTCAGAGATGTTGGGATGCAAACCTGTCAACATCCCTATGGATCCCTCCTTGCCTCTTGGAGATTTGAAGAGTCCTTGAGGATGTCACTAGATACCAGGTTATGGTAGGAAAGCTACTATATTCGACTGTCACAAGGCCAAATATATGCTTTGTTGTAGGGAGACTGAGTCAGCTTATACAGTCTCCTAGAGCAGTTCACTGGGATGGTGTTTGTCAGGTGCTTAGATACCTCAAGCAAGCTCCAGAAAAGGGGTTGTCTCTAATAAAGCATAGCCATCTTAAGGTATGGGGGTACTCAAATGCAAATTATGTTGGGTCACATGAAGATAGAAAGTCCACTACTGGCTACTGCACTTATATGGATGGCAACCATGTTACATGGAGAAGCAAGAAACAAAATGTGGTATCCAGATCCAGTGTGGAATCTGAGTATAGGGCTATGGCCCATACTACTTGTGAGCTTCTATGGGTGCGAATCATCCTTGAAGATTTTTTTTTTGAAAAATCAAAGGGTAGTTATCCAAGCGATAACCACACACACTCTTCTCATTTCATAAAGAAAGAATTACATCAAAATTACAAAAAGGATCCCCAGAACTCCACCTGGGAAGAAATTGACGAGACAATTTTCTACATAGGGTCTCTCCCCCCTAAAACAGACTCCATTTTTTCCCAACCAAACACCCCACAAGACCGCCAAGACCCTGGCTCTATCCTTCTTTGATCTAAAAGAGATTACTCCATCTTGGGTGTTTCCTCTGTGGAAAAAAGACCAAAAGCTAGTCGTTCCCGATGGGCAATCCAGTCAATCCCCATCCTTTACCACACCTGCACCACAAACGGACACTGAAAGAAAAGATATTGAATGTCTTCCTTCGCTCATGTGCAAAGGGAACTCAAATCATCCGTCTGGGCCCATCTCGCCCTCCACCGCTTCATCATGATCCTCCCCCTCCTTACCAACCAAGCGAAGATCTTCACCTTCGGCGGGCACCCTATTGCCCATAGTAGTCGACAGTCCATCAAGAAATCGACGTACGGGTTGACCACGCCGATACCCAACCTATGGAATATCTTCGCCACAGAGAATTCTCCCTCTTCCCAGGAGTACGAGTCACCGCCCTCCTCCGACTCCCAACCTTCCAGCTCCTACAGTAGCCGCTGGAAGTCTTCACACCCCTTGTCGGAAAGGCCCCCCCGAAAGATCAGGCACCAAGCCCTATTCCAACAGTCCCCCACCGAGGCCGATGGGTCTACCTCCCCAAAAAAGACAAGGAAATCTATCACGAAGGGTTGAGTCGACCCCCCACCAATCATCCTGCCAAAACTGGAAGGCATCTCCTTCCCCCAGAGTGGGAGAAAAGAAATCTCGCACCTTCCCCGTCACCTTCGCCAAACCCCTAAGAAAGGAGGCCCCAGGAGGAGGAGACTCCAGGGGTCCCCAAGAGAGGAAGGGCCCGTAGCAACTCCACATGACGTCACCAAACAACCCCTGGTCACGACCCACTAATCTGGCAATCCACTTCGCAAGGAAACTGACATTCACCTTGTCTACATCCCTAACTCCTAGGCCCCCCTCCTGCACCAGCCTATTGGAGATTTTGGAGTATCAGTGTGTGGACCTACTCCCATGTATTGTGACAACAAGGCAATTACTTTCATTGCTAATAATCCTACATTCCATGAGAGGACAAAGCGCATAGAAGTAAGCTGTCACTTTATCAGAGATGCTCACTGCTGGTAAAATTGTCACACCTTATATTGCTACCGAGGATCAAGTTGCAGACGTCTTCACCAAAGCATTTTCCAAGAAACGTCTTGTGTTATGTTCCAAGCTGAACGTGCTTGATGTCTATGCTCCAGCTTGAAGAAGAGTGTTGAGTTATATATCTTGTTTATATTACGCTATTTTTATAGGGACACTCTTGTAATCTTTCCCTTTGGGTGCCTCTCTATACAAAGGATTCTAAGGTTATTCTAATGAAAATCATGTCATTTGCAACCTATCAGTTGACCTATGGAACACTAACCTATAATTTTTTAGTGAAGTTTGAATTAAAGGTGGATGGCTGGTACCCATCCTTTCCTGTTTCAAAAAAAAATGTTAGATTTTTTATGGACAACAACACAAACATTTTTGTCCCATCTACATCTAAATTTATAAGCATACAAGATATATTAAGGTCAATAGTTGCTTCAATGGCTTTTACAAAAAAAAATAGTCACTTAAATGGATATAGCTCTGTGCCAAAACAACCTTGGCTTTGGACAATAACTGTTGATTGGATCACCAAGACTGGCCTTAAGACCTCATGACAACTTGGGAATGAATGGAATCTACTATCAACTTGAGGAGAATGTTCAGTTATTAGAGTTGCTGTTTGCCAACAAGAGAGTAAGAGAATTCAAGTTGTAGTAAAAAGCTTAGAGATTGCGTGAGCACATTGCAAAACATGACTCAAGGAAAAATAATACAAAGCATAAACTGAAGATACATACATTCTAAAACACCTTTTTCAAACTGTGCATATGGAGAGATTTAATAAAGATATTGGCAATCTGAAATAAGAAAAGTGTGGGGAAGTAATCGCCTAGGCATCACATCGAATCTCTTTTTTTTTGAAAGGTAAAGGATGACTACTAGAGGTTCCAGTAGACATCCACTTTATTGCTACCTCCAAAGATCAAGCCATTACACATTCTGGAACCAAAAAGGCAACAAAGACAGGATCTCCCAAGTTACATTTTCCACATAAGCCCCCTTCCCCCTAAAGACCACCCTGTTTCCCTGAAGCCACAGCACTCAGAAACTAGGACATGCCCAATCACACATCGCAAAGTCTTCATGGAGCCATGGTGGAAAGCAATCCAGCAATTGTCCATCATGTTTGCTTCCAACATCTGACTAGATAGTTGGCTCCACAGCCCCCTAACAAAGGCACACCACAAGAAAATGTGCTTGACATCCTCATCCTTTGCCCAACACAAGGCACAAGTTGTCTCACCATCATGAATCCATTTCCTGCGCTTGACCTCAGTAACTATCCTTCCTCATCTAAGAAGCCACATGAAGATCTTCACTTTTAATGGAGTCCTCATCCTTATTCATAACAGCTTGCAGTCCAAGCCAACTCTAGAATCACCACTGCCTCCTTCCAGGCAAAGGAAATATGCCTTCTTAACTAAGAAACTCTCTCTCATAAGCCAATGAGTCCTAGAATCCTACTATCCACTAGAAACCATGCAAAGCACACAGCAACTCCTCTAAATCTCACAGTCCACAATTAGATAACCTTTCATCAAGCATAGGCATCCACATACCAATGCATCTCTCCATCGGCCCATCCCAAAAATCTGCAAATGGACTAAGACTTGTTAATAGCCAAAGCATAAAGTCTAGGTGCTAAACTGGCTAGCAGATCACAAAGCCTGTCTAATCATCCTCCCGAGAATGAAAAACTCTTCCATCACCAAGAAGTGGCTCAAAGAATTGTGCTATCTAACTGATGAGGGATAAAATTAACCTCATTATTGATATGATCAGAATACGTTTTGATGATATTTATGTAGGGATGATAAGGGGCATAAGGAGTAGTCCAAGTAAAGAAGACCAAGAAATCTGATAAGAGATCCAAAAAGTTAACTATCATACTCAACTCAGACATTAAAAAGGAGTCCAAGTCGGGCTAGAAAGTTGAATCGAGTCACATCAACAATTGATTCTACAAGCTAAATCTGTAACTCGACTCTGAAAGCCATACCTACTCAAATCTCCCAATATCAATAAAATATAATAAGCACTCGAGTACCATTGAGGGAAAAGGCCAAGTCATCTCAGAAGTCGAATGTCCTCAACAGGACCAACGTCTGAGTATTCATAAAAGGGGAAAAGACCGACTCCTAACAAACCTTTCCAAAGGAAGAAAGGATCCAACTTATTAAATAGGCAACTTAGAAAAGACTACTCGACCTAAATGAATCCGAAAATCAAGGGCCACGAGCCCACGAATGAACAAAACCAAGAAGGTTAAGTAAAGATAAACAAAAAGACCCTCTAGGTCAACAAAATTGCATACATGTACATTAAATTAGTTACAATGAATCTAGACAAGATCTGGGGAAGGTTCTTTGTAACAACCTCAACACATCAACAAGTAGGACACGTCAACGTTGACCAAGTCAAAGGAGGGCAAGTGACAAAAAAGGATTGAGTCACATGGAAACAAGCTTAGAGAAGGGAAATTGCTTCCAGAAGAAGATTCATTCACCTTTGAAATCTATAAATAGGGTTGCAGAGCATAAAATTGGGACACTTTTTTTTGGAGGAGCTAGAGATTTCAGCCAGTGTGATCTAGAAGCCAACTTCAGAGATTACAAGAGTTTTGCCTTCAATTAATCTGAAGGTGATATTTAGAATATTTAAATCTAATTTCAAGTAAGATGTATAAGATTGCCAGTCTATTGGATACGGTTGAGTGTATTAATGGATTTTTTCTCTAAAGAAGAGCATATTAAAGGATTTAATTTCCAATTCTTATGTCATGGTACAGTATAATCAATGTTGCAATTGAAATGTATCTGAATCTTTACTTTGATTTATGCTTATTTACTTATGAAAGATGTATGAACATGAGATGATGAATGAAATTTACATCGGATTAGTATGAGACTAGATTGTATCAAATCAGGTACTGTGCCCCTTTTTTCTTGATCCATCATCTTTTCATTCTGATCTCTTAGTATTCATTCAATTGAAAATAATGATCTGATAAAAAGATGCAATAGCATTGGTAGATTACGTCACTCTTTGTCCAAATAAATTGATTCTTTGCGGTGAAAGAATTAATCACATTCAGCATGCTACCTCTATGTCTTTTTTCAGCAATTTTTTACAAATTGATGAGAGATTTTTAATTATTTCTCTTCGGATTAGTTAGAGGTCTTTCACTAACTGATTATAACACAGGCATCTCCAAAAGGCAGAGTCACCATGCTCAACCATTGTGCCCTTAACCAACAAGTTAAGGAGCCATGCGCATCCACCAAGACTGTATGCCACAAGCTATTGTCATTCTGCACGAGTTGCACCACCCATTAAGCAAAGCATCATTATAGTCCAACAACTTGAGGATCCTTAGTCCACCCTACCCAATGGACTTGCGAACATCATCCCATGCAAAAAGCCTTCCCTCATATTTTTTTGAAAAATAGAAGGACAGGTACTGGAGGTCAATAGCCATCCACTGTCAGCAGCAACCGCCTACTCCAGGAAGATTGACCCAAACACAGGCTGATCCACGATGGTTCTGCTGGAAACAGGAAAACAAACCAGGCCAACAAAACATGGTTTGAAAAAAGAGGCGAGTTATCGAGCCCAAACTGAGTCTGGTTAGAGATGAAAAAAATGCAGGTACTTACCAACTCCAGATCTGGAGGCACCCTATGGAGTGCCAAATAAAGAAGCCCGATTCAGCACATTGCCCTTCCAACTCCTGCACGAAATCTTCCTCGTGAACAGCACCAGCAACGCTGGCAACCATTTCTGGCAACTCCTCGCCAGGCTGGCACACGGTTTGGGACCTTCCACAGTTAGCAGCACTAGAATAGGAAGGGCTACCTGAGCAATTTTTGAAATTCAAATCAGCCCCATCTGCTGCCACAATCTTTGGAACGCAAACTTCACAAAAAACCTTGGCCTTCATCACTGGTGCCGGCCTAACCATAGTGAAGCTCCGGTAGCCACCACATCCACAAAAGAAAGTTTCGGTGCAACCCTCTCACCCACCAACTTGAAGGAAATCACCCACATGGCCCACCAAGCTTGAGAATGGCCCTTGAAGGAAACTCACGTCCCACATGAAATTCACCTTCCACAACGATGCACGAGATATCACCCTCCGATAATCCAAGACCACTACACCTCCTCACCTTAGCAAAAGAAGCACAAACCTCCTCAACTGCCTCAAGAGTTCACAATTGCAGGAGAATACCCTGTACACAAAACACAAATAACAATTTTGCTAGTGGCCGCTCCTCCAATGCACCATCATAAAGCAATGGGCATCTCCACCAAACCCAACCACCCCCAACCTCTATCTCCTCGAACCTCAAACGCTCCAAATTCCCCGGCAGCTAACCAAACAACAAAAGCCTATTTGAGGAGAGAGGCCACCTTCCACTTAACGGACAAAAGATTCAAAGCTGAGATGCTCCTCTTGACCTCCCCCAAGGAAAGATGCCCACTAAAAAGGTCTCCAACCAACGAGGATTGGAGCACCACATCAAGAAAATCCGTTGAATGGGACCGAGCTTCTACCTCCACCGACGGAAGAACCCAAGGCAGTGGAGAGGGCAACCTCCCTCTAGGACAAGACCTCCACCTATGACCTATCCCCCCTACATGCCACACAAACCACTAGATCAGAACACTCAAGCCGCCACGTGACCACGATCCCTACACCTATAGCACACAACATCATAGGGCTTCCAATCACGAACTCCCCCTCCCCTTCTCACCCTCACCATCACTCCCAATTAGAGGCGTTGTGCTCCCAGTCACACAGATATTAGTTATCCCTTCTTCAACAAATAATGCAAAACATAAGCAACAGCCATGTATATTTTAATATTTATGAATTGTTAGGGGATAAGTTCAAGTTGTAATTTGGCAAATATTGATCACATATATGTTGGATTTAAAAGATTCAAAGAGTTTATTTTGTTACATTTCTCCCAAAGAAATAAATTAGCCTATTTTATCTGGAGGCTTGAATAATGATTTTGATGCAAAGAAGTATGATTATGTGAAAGCATGGGATTGAACAATTGGCTGTTGGACTATTTCTCTCAACACACCCCCTTAAGTGTGGCCTTCTTTGAGTCAAACACAAGAATAAATAAATAGCCTACATGGAAGATTAAGTCTCAGCATTTGGAGCATTGTGGCTCCACTACAATGTGAGTGCATCCATCTCATAACCAACTAGTTTTTTGGAGTCACATGCACACCCAGCATCAAATGAAAGACAAACTACAAACTCCATAATTCAATTCAAGGTGCTTATTCAAAAAAGATCAAATGGCCAGCAGAGGCAAGTTTCTCATACCCATTGGGGTTAAGGTAATCTTAGCAACTAGGTCGCACAGTGGATAAGATTAATTTGCAATTTAATGTTGTTGAAACATATTTGAATCCCCTATGGATTATCAGGAATAAAAATACTTTAAATACCATAAAACAAAGTAAAACACATTTTCAACTTGTATAAACCCAATCATTGTTGTTATATAAACTTCTTTCCAACATAGAGTTCTCCTTAACAATTCATCTTCTTATTTGAGTAATAGGTCAACATCTACTCAAAACTATCCAAAATTATTACTCCATGTACCTGTTTGTTTTCAGAATGGTAAGATTCAAGCCCTCATCTAAAGGATGGAAGGCAAAATGCTCAGCCACCATATCACTAAAGTACGTTGTATGTACTTATTTGTAGATTTAAATGTATGTAGCAATGATGAATTCATATTCAATTAGATAATTCATGCTAAATTTATGTTGGTTTGAGAGCATTTTAGGCATAATTGCATTAGGTTAGTGCCTGATAAGTACTAGTGCATCATAATGTAAATAATACATTTTAGGTTTAATTATTGTATTTTGTAGCATAGCTTTAAATTGTACATTAATGTACATTTGTTTATCCTTGCAGGTACATATTGTAAATGGAGCCTTCCATCAGAAGTAATTGAGCTCAATCAGATATCCATCTTTAATCAAGTTCACCTAACTCAATTCAAGCTAACCTTAACTACCGTGGCCATCCACCATAGCCCTAGGTCCACATCATCAATCCAAAGCCCTCATCTTCATCCAATTATCTTGTGCCAATTCATCACCTAATGCCACCTAGACACCTAACAACCCTAATTATCTCCTAAGGTTGGCGCCACCTTTTGAATCACCTTATCTATCTCCACACTACCATCAAAATAAATCCCAACCCCACATCTAAAACCCTCTTAATCCTAGCCCTTCACTAATTCCACGCCACCTTAGGATAGAAACCCAAAACCTACACCTCCATACCTAAAAGTCCATAGCTAAAGAACCCTCCAATCTCTACCATCCATCCTCCATCCAAGGCCATCAAAACCCAACCAAAATCCAACCTAACAAAACCTATGGTCAGCCACCTTGATCCCCTCCAAACAACCCTATGGCCAGTCAATCAACCTCCATCTCCACCCTCCATTTTCCCATCCACTTAATCCCAACCATCCATCACTTAGATCCAACAACCCTAGCCTTATCTAAACTCTATGTCAACCTAGATAATTAATCTTGGCTATCCACCTTCCTGAAAGCTCTAGAGAGGGGTGCATAGTACTTAAGGCAGTAAAATTATGCTAATTCAAAAATTCAGAATGATGAACTAATCAAACCACAAATAAACCACAACACATCACAAGATATATAGTAGAAACCTAAAACAGGGAAAAACCACTACCTAGGTCATCCAACCTAAGATTTTGCCCCGAATCAATCTTGGAAAACTAATTGGTACTTATAGGGTACCAAACCCTTAGTACAATCCCTCTTGATAACCCAATCAAGAGCAAACCCCTCACTTGAGAGGAGAGGAACCCACAACCCAGACCCTTAGATTACAAGTATAATAGATAGAACAATAAACTGAAAATATACAAATTTTCTGCTACTATGGACAGCTCGAAAAAAATATACAATAATTAATATGAAAGAGCTATCTAGGAGGCAAGAGTAAACTCCCTTGATGTGTGTGAGACTGTGGTACAGTTGGGAGTTGAAGTGGTGGAGCTTCAATCAAGTTGAAGTTGAGGAACAAGAGCTCCAAACACCTCCAACACCAAAACAGAGTTTTTGCTGAATGTAGTCTTGTGAGCATCGAAATGTGGTGTATGGGTGTTCTCTCTTGTGCCAAGTGAGTGGGAGAGCATCAATATATATGGGGGTGCGTTTTGGACTCCAAAATGTGAGGATTGTACACTCCCCAACGTTTAAAAAATCCTCCATTCGTGCCATGCTAACAACTAATTAAGATGGTCAAAACGCACTTTATCTAATGTTAGGTAAAGGTGATCTAACATTAAGTTAACTATCTAATGTTAGATACTCAGTTAGGTACAAAGTTCGCTAACTCCTAATCAAGTCTTGGCTGGCGCCGGATTATAGACCTAACGTTAAGCATGGTCTATCTAATGTTAGATGTGTTGTATAATGTTAGATAGACAGTTAGGTGCTAAGTTCGCTATATCCTATCACTCAAGTCTGGCATTGGCTTCCTTACCGAACGTTAGGTATATATTACCTAACATTAAATAGGCAGTTAAGTGCATACCAACTTATATTTAGAGTCTTCTTAAGATCTATCATTATTTAGAGTAATGTACTAGCACCTAAAAACTTAGGTAGACATTAACTTGACCTATTTAGGTTAAGTGTAGTGCTCTCGTAAAATTTGCGTGAGACCCCTACATTTTTTACTAATATGAAATCTATTTGGGACTCTCCTTACATTCTAAAAAATATAAACTTACAACTCATTTCCTATGTTACAAAGAGACCTACTAGCCACCATCTTGACAACCACGATCTCTTCCTTCTTCCTGACTTTGAGTCTCATCATGATATGCTTCAATCTGAAAGTCATTCTTACAATATCTAGACATAAAATCCAATTTTAATCTCAATTACTTGAGATGTTTATTATCATCAAAACCATGAATTAAAGATAATGTGGTGCATAAGTAATACACTTCCTACCCTTCCAACACAGCCCTCCACTTTCCTTGATCCAAGGCTCTTGATTTCCACCAATCACATGAATCCCCTACATCTATTTAAACACCCTACAGTCAACCATATAGAGCATCTCTCCCTTGGAAGCCCCCCCCCCCCCCCCGAGGGCACCACCATCTTCTTCTCCGATAACTCTCTACCTCTCCACACCAACCCCCTCCATTCTTCCACCTTGGCCAACCACTCTCCTCCCAAAACCCTAATCCATCTCCATGCCATCTCTATCTCCATCTCCGTCTCTGTAGGATCTCCGCTTCTCTACACTCCTGCAACTTCCTACTTCTCAAGGGCAAGAAGACTAGGTGGACATCTCCACCACCATCCCGAGGCTTTTGCACCCGCTTCAGCATTTCTATGGCTTCCTTTGGATCCTTTCTATCTCTATCTCTTTTCGTTCCTATTCTTTTATGTTCTAGTTCTAGTTGTTTCATCTTGTGAGCATTACTCTAGTTGATCTTTATCTTCTTTAGTTGTAATAAGAATTTTAGTACTAATAAAAGTGTGTTTGTCCAGTTCAATTATCTTTCTATGGTTCTTGTTAGTACTTGCAACTTTTAGTTCGTAATTAGATTTCATTTTCATGTTTTCGTATCTCTCACTTTCTTTTATTTCAAAAAGCCAAAAAAATCACAAAATACAGAATCCAAAAAAATAGAATCATCGAGCATTTTGAAAGCAAGAAAACTCTGATCGCTTCCCTAAGATGACCCAGACTCACTATTTTATTTGCAAATATCTTTCGAGTTCGGTTTTATAAATATTAAAATGGTCCCTGATTGCGCACTACGACGACAACGTTTTATCAATTGTGATTTTCAGTAAACAAGCAACATTTGTTTGATGGCTACAATTTGGGGTAGTTTTGTTCGTGATGGTAGTTAATAAAAAAAGTACAAAATGGACTTTCAAACCACTAAATTATTTTGACCAATCTATCAGTGCATGGATTCAATCAAGTGGATTATGACTTATGATGGAATGGATTGGATTGGGAAATTCCTGGTCCATCGTGATTGGATTTGGTTTCTCTTTCGACTCCATGTGCATCCATGACTTCAGGATGGCATCCATAGAGAGAACCAGTCTTTCTTTTTAGCTAACGTTCATAAATAAGAAATATGTTAAATAGAATTGAGACCCTTATACAACCAGCCAGTTTCTAATAGATGGAATTTAATCTAACTGTTGCTTCATGGTGATCTTAAGCGAAAAAACTCGTACTGTTTTTGCATATGAAACAGACTTGTTGACACTGGAATCCTAACAAGTAACGATCCAAATTATTTCTGTATGCTCCCCAACTAAAGCTCAAAATATCTCAAAGAAAGTCTTTATTCTCTTTCCCTTTAAGTCATTATTCCCTTTTGGAAAACATTTATGTGTTTTTCTCTTTTTCAAATAAAGAAATAACAATTGGACTGAATTAGGATGACAATAGATTCAGCTAAGAGCCACTTTTATGGTATCAATCACTATTTTCAATTTTTATTTCTCAAATACCCTCTTCTATGTCCATTGGTCTAAACATTTTAACAAGCAGTATAACAATATTGTGACTGTTTTATTTTCCAAAGCTCTCTCAGCTCATTCATGAAACTCTAAAGTACCAAAGAGAAGTCCATATAATTATTTAAAACCTACTAGCTCAAGCCAAATAACACCAGCCCCATAGCAGTATTAATATCCCATAAAGCTATGTTTATTGCAATTTCTATTGTATATTGTAACTCAAATCTTTCAAAAGGTTGTACTGCATTTAAGCTATGATAGTTGCAATTATAGAAAATAACATAATAAGTTTCAGTCTAAAATCTCTAACTCATATACTTACGGGAGAATGGAGGGAAGTTCTGTTAGGATTGAGAGCTTCAAGTCGCCTCTTTAGTTCTTCTAATCTTGCATATTGAATGTTAGCGCTTTCTTGAACCTAAATAAAATGGCAGCAAACTGGATAGTATTGTTAAGTTCCTGGCAATCAATCAATTACAACAATGATTATACCAGCTGGTTTAGATCTTCACAGAGCTTTTTCTTTGTAGCTTCCTCTTCCTTTACAACTTTTGTTGCTTCTTCCCACGCCTGAAATCATTTCATTCAATTCTATCAAACAAAAAAGTTATCCTCAATTAAGTACAAAACCTGTCATCAATCCTCCCTTCAGAAAATTGAAAAGGAAGCTCGGCAATGGAAAATCACATGTTTCAGCAGTTCTGATAAAACATGATCCAGAAAGTACCACCAATGAAAAACAAACCACAAACTAAATGCTGATGTTGTAACATCAATAACTGCAAAAAACACTAAACAAAGCCATATCACAGTATCTGACTTAAACTTACTGAGTTGATTTAACCTTCATTGGTAAAAATTCCCCATACAATAGACACAAGGATTTACACGCTTTGATCATCATGAATGGACAAATCCACCAGTCCTAGAAACTTCTAGGGGTTTGAAGTTTTCTTGCTCTACAATCGGAATACCTATGTTGGGCATGCATCTATCTAATGCTCATCTTAAAGAGCAAGACACGTCATTTCCACTGCTAACTCCAAAATAAAGGATCTTTCACAAGGTCCATTTCACAACATGAAGGAAAAGGCCAGGTATGGACAACATGATGAAGATTATTTTGAAATTATCAGTGACAACCCCACTAGATGATATGGAATCTTAACCCCTCTCCCACCAGACGATATGGAATCTTAACCCCTCTCTTGCATGCCCCAGTCCTCCACAAATCTTCACATTCTCCCCCTCCATGCATCATCCTCCTCCCTAGCTCCATTTTCCCCTCATTGCACATCCTCCCCCCCACCACAGTAACAAGTGGCTATGTGTGAATTCGCATAGCCATGAAAGTTTCTAAACCAGCATCTATAAACAAATATGGGTTCAAATATTGACCCTCAAAATAAGTCAATATTGCCAGCAAATTAGTTCACCATCCCAACAAGGCATACAAGCTATAGCTTCAGAAGGCACGTGCTTCATAAAGTTGATAGTCGAAAATTCTGTCTTTCATAAAAACAAGATATCCCTCTATGGAAGAATACATAGTAATCCTAAAGAAAGTAGAAAATAGTAGACAAGAAATCAACTATGACTCTCAACTTTAAATTACAAAATAAAGCAAACCTATAACCTAATAAACCTAGTAACTCTAACACCCCCCTCCAAGTTAGAGCATGGAGAACACGCCCAACTCGTAGGCAAAAAAAAACAAACCCCTACCCAATAACGACTTCGTCTAGCTGAAGGAGCAAATAGGAAAGTAGTAGTTGCCTCACATCAATGGAAACTCTTCTCACTAGGAGAAGAAAAAAAATTGGGAAAAGGCACACAGGCAGAAGACAGGAAACAACCAGTAGGAAGCAGTACATAGTAGTCAGGAGGTATGAATAGAGGCTTCAGCATGACCCTCAATGCCTCCACCAGTCATTAGCATCTCCAAAGGGGTCTGTAGATGCATCTTCAAGAGTAGGAACAGCAGTGAAACCTAAAGTGACATCAATTGCAATCACAACAGCAGCAACAGCAGAGGCTGGCTCGCTCCTCAACAGGGTCATTAGACGATCCAACTACATGGAGGTGAGAGTAACAGAAGATTGGCTAAGGGTTGTCTTAAACCCCACAGTCTCTATCACAGTCAATTGGTTTGCTCAAGCCGGCTTCCCTAATTTCTCCTAACACTTTTCGAACAAGTAATTCATCTGTTTGTGATGAATGCAAGGAGAACAGATGCGGCCATGTCCACGACCGCAACCGTGTCCACTAAATTGACCACCTCTACCTCCAAAAGCTCAAAGAGCAAAGGTGTAGGAGCAAATGGAGATGTGTTAGCATCAAGCTTCTAGAGAAGCTCGTAGACAATCTCTAACCTCGGCACCATGTCAAAAGAGAGGATAGGATCACGTGTGGTTTGGTATTGTGATGCGAGACTGTTCAGAAAATGGTATGCCTGCCACTCTACTCGCTCTATAACATGCTTCTCACAGCAAGTCAGCTAGTAGATGATAAGCTTCTCAAATAATCCTTCCAGAATGGTGATGTACTCAATCAAGGATAGATCTCCTTGATTGGTACTCCAAATCCCCCTATAGATGTTCACGTAACATGAGCTACTCGGCTAAAGGGAATCAATCTTTTCCAAAGTCTACTAGATCTCCTTCACAAACTCCTTGTAGAGCATGTCGATTGTGATTTTCATATCAATACTATTCATCAGCCAAATCATGACAAGGTGGCTGTCCTCCCACCTTTTGTATTTCATGCCTTCCTTGGAGTCGGGATCCTTCTCAATCAACACATGCAACTTGTCTGATGAAAATACGGAAGGCACATGACCAGAGTACATAGTTTGAGGAACTCGATAACTTGATCGCGGTTCCTTAAACATGCACCGAAGCCAAAATTTTGGCCTTGGAAGTCACAGTGGAGGATTCTACATCAGCCAACAGAACAAGAAGACCTATGCGCTAGAGGCATGTAGGCAGCGGGGACACAGAGGCCCCATCAATCGATTAATCAGGACGTAAGAGAGGTTGATGGCAATCTCTGTATGGGATGAGGCCTACGCAAATCCCAGTGAAACAGGGTCGTAGGTGGAGGTGGTGGGACTACCTCGGGAATGCGAGAGGAAGAGGAAAAGGAGGAGGCAGCGGTAGTACCTCCCTCCTTCCCAAGATCGTGCGAGAGTAAGAAAGAGACAGTGACTAGTAGTGCAAGAAAGGGAGAGGGGGAGCGAGCTAGCAACAGCAAGGAAGAGAAGGAAAAGCTAACAATAGCTCTCCTAGGCAAGAGGGGGTGGCACACCTCCCTAGGTAGGGAAACAAAGAGAAAGGGACCTAGGGTTAAGATTTTCCCTACTCTGATACCATGTAGAAGAAATAAACTACTATCTTATTGAAAATAGAGTTCCCGATCTCTTTATATAGACAGGTTGTAAAAGATTACATAGTAGCCCCGATGAAAATAGAAAATAGCAATAAGAAAATAAACTATGGCCCTCAACTTTTATAAAATAAAGCAAACCTATAACCCAGTAAGCCTAGTAACTCTAGCACCCTCAAGTCATGGTTATGGACTAAACCAATTCAAAATTGACTTATATAACTTCGTATGTATTGGAAACAAGCTACCAAATTTTTGTCAACTATGCCCCAACTTCATATGAAGAGTTTGTTAAACATAATTAAAGTTGCCTACACCAAAAGGAGTTGATTGAAAAGGCCATTAGTACTAGCCTTTGCTATGGCTCCTTGGGCCCTGGCCTAAAAATAGCCCTCAAGAACCACATCTTACAATCTTATCCTATAAAGTCTCAACATCTCTAAAATTACCTACTTTATATTTTCTAGCTTGGACTTCTCTGGTCTCAATCTCATTTTTGGTCTCTATGATGAACAATAGCATCAATAATGGTGAAGGGTTTGAAAAAAGATTCTTAGTAGTAATTATTGTCGCCATACAATTTAAGTTGGCATCTATTGACAAGAGAACATCTCGATGCAATCAAAGATAATGTCATAGGTTTTCATTTTGTAACTATAGATATTCAATAACAGTTTCATAGCTAAGAGATTGAAGATTAAGCCTAAGAGATGCTTTGGCTAGCATGTCCACATTTACTTTCCCAGGCCACTCCCAGTGTGGCTCTTTCTCCAAATCACATTCCTAATTCTTCAACCACTGGCAAAGTGAACAGCTTATCAATAATCAAATTGACAAGTTAATGCACAACAGATCCACATCTAGAAAGAGAATACAAGTCATTTATGTGATTTCCGATGCTGCATAAAGTTAATCCTAGTAGGATCCAAGAGATTTCTAACGCAAAAATAGAAAAAGAAAAAGAAAAATATTATATCTACACTGTTGAGTTATATGTAATGGATTTCTTTTTATTTCAACGTAAGGTGAAGGGGTACTCCTATAATCTCCCCTCTAGCACCTCTCTCTATATAAAGAGACATAGGATCTCTCTAATAAAGCTAATTCCTTTTGATCCTAACATGATATCAAAGCAGCAGTTCTAGACCAGGACTCCGGTATCCCACCAAAACCCTAGCCTCCCTTCCCTCCCACCAAAACCCTAACTTTTCCTTCTCCTCAGCGGCGCCACCAGCCACCTAGGCCAACAGCACTACAGCAGCAAGGCACGCCGGCCTCCCCATCACCTGTAGCAACGTCACAGGTCCCCCTCAGGCCCGCAGCACCACCACCAAGGCCCCTCTCAGCCTCCACAGTGCTGCAACACCACCGTAGCGAGGCCTAAACCGGCAGCAGTGCTGCCGTAGAGCATCGCAACGCCATCGCAGAGGTCCCTAGCACCTTTGCAATGTCGCCATCGGCAATCTAGCCCCCCAGTGCCGCCACCTCACGCTTCTACAGTGCCGCCACCGGCAATCTAGCTCCCCAGTGCCACCTCACACCTCTGCGGCGTCGCCACCAGCGATCTAGCCCCCCGACGCCACTGCCTCATGCTTCCGACCACCTAAGCGCCGCCGCCAAGGCCTTGTTAGGCGATCTACCACTGTGAAGAGCACCACTAGGGCCTCTTCTATGCCCTATTGTGTGCAAAATCTGTTAGAACGCATTTTGTTGATCTAAAATCCGACTTTTTGATCTGATTTTCAGACCCTAAGTCAGCGATACTTCGTGGATCTCGACTCCGCACATCATAGGGGATCAAAAAGACAATGTGAGTGACTTGATGGGGAAAAACTCTACCACAAGCACTCCCCTTCACATGCAGAGGACATTGATTACGTTGGATGGATCCAACTTCTTACTCTAGTCCACCTCCTCTCGATTTGTCAAATCCCACAGAAAGAAGTATATCTTAATTGATGTTGTTCCTGCTGTTAAGTCTACCAATTGGGAGGTCAACAACAACTGGGTGGCTACTTGCCTTCTCAACAGCGTCAGCCAAACCATAACCAAGCAGGTGATGGCTCATGCTTCGGCCAAAAGAATGTGGGAAGTACTTCATGAGATACACTCTCATAGAAGTGATATTACTAGACTATACAGTGTTGTGGAGGATATTCACAATCTTCAGAAAGGTACCATGTCGTCTGAATATTATGGTATTATGCGAAATCTATGGGACAAGTAAGATGTGTACCAGCCTATTTCTACAGATGTTACGGTTATAGCCAAGTAGAGAGAAGCTATTCACTCCATTCAGCTATTGTCGGGTCTTAGCTCCAAGTATAAGGCAGTCAAAGATCAGTTCATGATGATGGATGAGATCCCAAAACCGGAGCAAATCTACGCTCATCTTTCCAGGCTTGCCATCTTAGATCGCATCCCCACTACCGATGCCTCTGCCATGGTTGCTGTTGGTCGTGGTAAAGGAAACATAGGGGGAAGAGGTGGCAAAGCTCATGGTGGTGGTGCACCTAGACGTGATCGTGATCGAAGTTCTTTTTTCTGTGAGTATTGTCACAGGAACGAACACACTGTGGACCGATGCTGGGTGAATCACGGTTGCTCACAGGATATAGATCCACGTGCTCATCATGTGTCTGCAGAGGAGCCTACCCAGGTACAGGAGGATGACAGCCAAATCATTATTTCTAGGGCTGATTATGAGCGATTCATAGCGTCTCAAGGATCTACTTCTGCCTCTGTTCAAAGGTCTAGAGGTACTTCTACCATGTCAATTCAATCCAAAGCTCCTATCTGGCTTGCAGATTCCAATGCCTCCTCCCACATTACTGATGATAATACACTTTTTTCGTCTCTTCGGGACCTTGTTACACCCTTTCAGGTCAAAATGGTTAATGAGGGTTTGTCACCTGTTACTAGGCTCGGAAATATCTCTATCTCTAACACCTTGCCTCTTTTTAACGTCATGCATGCTCCTGAATTTGCGCTTAATTTGATGTCTATTAGTCAAATTACCAAGGATTTGAGATGCCAAGCTATTTTTTATGATCAGTATTTTGTCTTGTAGGACCTCTAGACAATAAGGTGGATTAGTGGAGGACTTGAGCAGAACGGACTCTACTACTTACATATTCCTCCTCCTTCCAATAATAATGTTGTGTATGCCACTATTGCTCACTAATGGCACTTGAGACTTAGTCATCCTAGCCTTCATATTTTGCGTCATCAGTTTCCTGCATTGTCTTTTCCCGAGGTTTTGAGGTGTGAAGCCTGTCAGTTAGGCAAACACTATAGTTCTTCTTTTCCACCAAATAATAAAAAAGCTAAGTTTGTTTTTGCTCTTGTGCATGCTGATATTTGGGGCCCTTATAGGGCCAAGAGTGTTAGAGGATTTCAATTTTTTCTTATTCTTATGGATGATCATACCAGGATATCCTGGACTTTTATGATGAAAGAAAAATCCGAAGTCTTTGATATTGTCAAATATTTTATTTTGGAAATAAAGACTTAGTTTTCTACCATTATTAAGATTTTTCGGAGTGACAATGGATTGGAATTTTTGAATGCCAAGACTGATGCTTTCTTTAAATCCTTGGGTATTCTTCACCAAACTACTTACGTTCACACCTCCCAACAAAATGGGGTTGCTAAACATAAGCTTCAACACTTACTTGATGTAGCCTATTCTATCATGTTTCACATAAATGATCCCTCGAAATTTTAGGCTAATGTTCTTACTGCTACCTATTTGGTGAATAGAGTTTGCTCCATTATCTTAGGGGGCAAAACTCCATATCCATTGTTGCTTCCTGGAAAGGATATGTTTTTTTTTACTCCTGTCGTCTTTAACTGTGTGTTTTGTCCACTTACATAAGTGGATAAGATTTCTCCTCGGTCTGTGAAATGTGTTCTTTTGGGTTATTCCAGTACCTAGAAAGGGTACAAATGTTATGATCCTATTTCATGGAGATTTTATGTTTTGTTGATGTCACCTTTTTTTAGGAGATACCATATTACAAAAAATAGGGGGAAGAACCAACTGAGCCATCAAATGAGATTCCCCTTCCTATGCCCACTGAGCCACCTATACCCAGGACTACTCAACTTGATCCAGGTCCTTTTCCATATTGTCCTAAGATTCCTGATATGAATACCTTCCCTAAACACTTCCAACGCAAGACCTATGATATTCCTCAGATGGATGAACCACTATCTACTTTCTCTACTCAATCCCCACCAGCTGCTGATGACTTGTCTAAGGACCACGTAACTCCTACTACTAAGGACACTACTCTAGACCTTCCTATTGCACAAAGGAAGGCTCCACGTTCTTGTGCCAAATACTCTATGTCTTAGTTTATGTCTCTTGGTAGCTTATCTCCAGTTGGATGCCGGTTTTCCCTGGCCATTGACAATGTGTAGGTACCTCGAGATCATCATGAGGCCTTCCGAGATCTGTCTTGGACATTGGCAATGGAGGATGAGATGGCAGCTTTACAGTCCCGTGAACCTAGGATCTGGTTGATCTACCCCCATGAGCTACTGTTGTGCAGTGTAGATGGATATTCACCCTTAAATATCGGCCTAATGGCACTATGGATCGATACAAAGCGCACTTGGTGGCCAAAGGATATACTCAGACGTTCGAGGTTGACTACTTTGAGACATTCTCCCCGGTTGCTCGTCTTAATTCAATCCAGATATTACTATCTCTTGCTGTCAACAGACACTAGACCGTACATCAACTGGATATCAAAAATGCCTTTCTATATGATGATTTAGAGGAAGAAATCTACATTGAGCAACCACCAGGCTTCCCTATTCAGGGGGAGTGTCAGAAGGTGTGTAGATTGAAGAAAGCTATCTATGGACTAAAACAGAGTCCTCGAGCTTAGTTTGAGAGATTCCTTAGGGTGGTCCAAGATTATGGCTTCACCAGGTCGTCAACAAATCATTCTATCT
This sequence comes from Thalassia testudinum, assembly GCA_037157565.1. Taxonomy (NCBI): domain Eukaryota; kingdom Viridiplantae; phylum Streptophyta; class Magnoliopsida; order Alismatales; family Hydrocharitaceae; genus Thalassia; species Thalassia testudinum. Next base: position 104,490,971 of record JAZHRO010000073.1, on the reverse strand, counting down.
TTATATTGCATAAACAGACAAGCTTCGTCATACTTGTGGTGTGTGTGGATGACATACTTTTGACTGGCAATGATAGGCAGGGCATAGAGGAAACAAAGAAGATACTACAATCACACTTTGTTACCAAAGATTTAGGCCCTATCAACTACTTCCTTGGTATTGAGGTGCAGCATACTGGAGGACTTGTGCTTTCCCAACACAAGTATGTTCATGATATGCTGAGAGACATGGGTGTGCTGGGGTGTAAATCGGCATATGTGCCCATGGACATGCCCTTGCCTATCACAAATGATGACAACCCACTACAGCAAGATGTCACTAGATATCATGCAGTGATTGGTAAATTACTATATATGACTGTTACTCGTCCTAATATTGCCTTTGCAGTTGGAAGATTAAGCCAGTTTATGCAGTCACCAAGGGAAATCCACTGGGATGGTGTTTGCCAGATTCTCAGGTACCTAAAAAGTGCACTTGGAAAGGGACTTCTTTTCAAAGACAATGGGCGCTTGGATGTGTATGGGTACTCAGACGCAGACTATGCAAGTGCTCATGAAGATAGGAAGTCCACTACAGGATAATGCACGTTTATTGGAGGTAATATGGTCACTTGAAGAAGCAAGAAAGAGGCAGTGGTATCCAAGGCCATGTCTCAGACTACCCGTGAGTTACTCTGGGTTCATTCCATTCTAGAAGATTTTGAAGTAAAAGTACCTGATTCTATTCCGATGCACTGTGACAACAAAGCTGCCACATTTATTGCAAATAACTATATTTTTCACGAGAGGACCAAGCATATTGAAGTGGACTATCACTTCATCAGAGAGGTCATTCTAGCTAGAAAGATTTCTACACCTTACGTCAATACTGAAGACATGTTTTCACAGAAACACTTCCCAAGAAGAGATTACATTATATTTGTATCAAGCTAAGCATATTTGATATCTATGCTCCAGCTTGAGAGACAGTGTTGAGTTATATGTAAAGAGGTACATGATCTCTCTAATAGAACTAACTCCTTTCGATCCTAACAAACACCTTTTTGAAGATGGCCCACGACATCATATTAAAACCATACCAAGGATGGAATTTCATCATTAATAGCATAAGAAGCAACCTAATGGGTTTCATTGCAATAGTCTTTACCAAGCACTTGAAATTCAACAAGTCAACATCACTTTAATTTATAAGTTCACAACTCAAGAAACATAATTAGTTATCAGCTATACCACGAGAAAAAAAAGGGTTTTCTACTTGCAAGTATTCCTAATGAAGTTAGATAATATTGTTCGGTGCTTCAAGAAAATTGCAAAATAGAATAAAAAAGAAATCCAGGTAAATAAGGAAGATATTTGCATGTTTTAAAGGTTGACAAACCTTCTGTGCTTGGTCTTCCTTTAACTTGGCAACACGTATTCTGTCTGTGGTCATTTCTATTTTCTTCCGCAAATGCTCAAGTGCTTACAATATGTAACATGCAACACAGGATTGAAAGGACTCAGTCTTAAACAATAACAGTACGGGAAAAGGAAGAGGAAAAAACTACAGTAAGAAGGAACCAACCTGCCTTTTTTGGCCCAGCCGTTAGCTTTACTTCCAAATCAAGATTGTTTAGCTCTCTCTCAACATCACGAATTTTAGAGTAGTTTTCTTGTATATATCTGAAAGTTTGCCATGTGCATGTTCGTATATTCCCTCAAAATAATAAGATATTGAAGTCTAAGAAAGCTACATATTATCCATGGTATCAAGAAAATTACTTAATTAATAACATAAAGATAAAATTTCAATGTATTTCCTACCATTGTTTATCATAGTTCCTTTTAAATTTCTCCAATGCAAAGAAGATTTTTTTTTCCTCTGACTAAATGAGGATCAACTATTGCACGGTTTTTCCATCATTGGAAAAAACTGGACTCTACCAGAGACGGTGTAACTAGGGTGCATCCTCAGTGGAGAACTATGATGCTTAGTTTTAGTCCTAAAATGCCACTAAAGATTTTGATTGAAGCATACGAATCTAGGTAATTATTGCTATGTTAATGCATTTTGGAACTTTTTCAGCTTAAGACTTATGCCAAACAAATTTAGCAGGTGTGATAGAGGCAGTGCAAATGGTGTTCATGAACAAGCAAGGATATGCAACATTGTGAAATAGGTATTGTGCTATATATTTATGCTGAAAACCCACATCTGGTTCCACTCCAAAATCCTATGTCACCCGGTAATCTAGATTATCTAGGTCCTCAATAAAAATGTTTCATCCAGGTCCTCAAAAAAAATATTTCTTATTTTCCTCCTCATTGATGGCATACTTGGACTTCCTGGAGAAAAGGCAGTCTCTCCCTTCTTGACCAATGAGGATTTCATGCTAGGAAGCTCATTGAAGTAAATCTCCAATGTAAGAAAATGTCATGCCACCATTTGCCTCGTGTAGGTAGTCATAGAAATTAGACCAAGCTATACAAGAACGGATGACTGGTATTGCACCATGTTTAAACATGTTGATTTAGCAGCTTTGGTATCATTATAGACTAAATCAGTTGTATAGGGTGAGACGCATGCAAGAAGTAATTTTATGCCGAGGTCACTACAAAAAGAAGGTAACTCATGATAATTAGTTATACCCCATACTGAGTCCCTTGTAAGTTCCATTGTAAATGTTAGAGTTACATTGTTTCTTATGTTATTATTGTTGGCTATTTTTATTCTCTTAGTAGACAAGTTTGTAATCTTTCCATCATCTCTCTATATAAGAGAGGATAAGATTTCTTTTGAATGATGACGCTCCATTTACTTTCATAGCAAAAATTTACATAATTTAAGCTATAAAACTTCAATTTTTTCGTATTTTGGCCATTTCTTAACAAAAAATTATCAAAGGAGAAACCTTTAAGGAAGGTGTGACATTTAGCAAGGCAATATCAAGTATGATAGAAGCAAAAAAAAAGAGTTAGAAGAAATGAGGAGACTTATCTTCATTGAAAATCCTAATTCTCATCATACAGAGGATTGCTAGCGGGCCCTTATATAATTGGTAAATAATAAAAAGGAAAAAATAAAAGGCATAAATTAAACTTGAACTCAACACTCCCCCTTAAGATGATGCATAAATGTCTATCATGCTCAACTTGGAACAACATTCATCAAATAAATGCTTGGTTAGTACTTTGGTAATGACAATGCTCCATTTGATCTTCAGAAGAGACATAAGCCATGTGGATGAGCCCCTTCTTATGTAATGCAATCCACCTCTAGATGTTTTATTCTTTTATGGAACATAGAATTATTGCAATGTAGCAAGTAGCTTGTCAAATCGCATCTCTATGGAGGAATTAATAGGAACATGTAGATCACATAACATAAATTGTATCCACATCATCTCTGTTGCAACATAAGCAATGGCACAACTCTTAAACTCAACACTCGATCTAAAGACAACTCCCTACTTCTTACTCCTCTAGGTCACAAGATTCCTTTGACACACGTACAGAAGCCTGTTGTGGACTATCTATCCTCAAGACATCCTGCATAATCAACATCTATTAAAGGAGATGCCTTTTGTAAACAAGAGTCCTTTACATGGAGATGATTTTAGTTTCAAGTACTTGAATACCCCCGTAACTGCATCTTAATGCATCTTTATTGGGTTGTACATGAACTAACTGAGATTACCAACTTCCAATAAGATATCAAGATGCATAATGGTCAAATATGGAAGCTTTCCCACCAAAGTCCTGAATTGATGAGCATTGGCATTGCATTCTCCTTGAGATAAGAATCCAAACCGCAAGAAGTCAGACTATTGACAAAATATATCAAAGAAGTCCACGCCATGTATCTAAATAAAACCCTTAGCCACTAGCTTGGCCTTATACCTCTAAATTGATCTATCTAGGTTGTACTTTACAGTAAATATGTGCTTAGAACCAATACAATAGCTCTAAGTGGTGGCTCCAAAAGTTCCCAAGTTCCCCATGATCAGTGTATTCATCTCCTTATCCATAGCTTGTTTTCACCTTTAATCAAGAAAAGCTTGACAATGAGAGGTAGGGATAGATTCTATCAAGAGTGCCATAGTAAACTACCGAAATAATGAGCCAACACACCATTGAGACATTTTTGGATATAGGATGCAACGTACAATTGCATAGAGCCTTCCTTAAGGCTATAGGCACTTCTATATCATCTACAGCAATTGTATCCATCTGCATGGAATTTATGGCATCACTAGGCAACATATCATCAATGGGTATGATCTCCATAGTTACCTTAAGGGTTGATTGTTGCACCATCTCAGAAAAGGAGGTACGACGATGATAGATTATAAAAGGATCCTCATAGTTGGAACAATCAAAGGAGGTAAAGGCAAGGATACCATATATGGCAACCAAGAAAACAAGCATAGGTGCAGCATCCAAAACCATAACCACCTTAGACCCTGCAATAAAGAAATAGGGTACCAACTCAAAGACGATGAAGTCTGCAGTAACATAGTATTGCCGATTAAAAGAATCATAACAATGATACCCCTTTTAAGCCTATAGATACCAAGGAAACATACATTTGACTACATTTAGTGCAAACTTGTCCCGACTAGGACTAGATCGGTGGGCAAAAGCAACACATCCAAAGATCCAGGAATGAATAGAAAATAAGTCACTGTCTAGGTATATGAGTTGAATAGGAATCTACTTATAGCATGCGATTGATGAGGTAACAAGCCAGCACATCAACTTCCCAATAGACAAAAGGAACACTATTGTGAATCAGTAGTGTCCTAGCAATATCCAAGATATGATGATGCTTATACCCCGCAACCCCATTCTGTCGTGAAGTGTAGGGGCAGTTTGTTTAATGGATAATTCGCTCGGATTTGTAGAAACCATACAAAGAGTCCAGACTTCAAAAGCATCATCAAAACAAACAATTTTTATGTTGACACCAAACTGATTCTTTATGTCCAAATAAAGTTTTCAATAAGAACACCAACGTCAAACTTAAACTTCATAAGAAACAAATGAACAAAGATGAGAAAAATCATCAATCATACCTAGTAAAAACAATGTCCCAAACAATTAGGGACATAGCTAGGACCCTAGACATCATATGCAACAACTCAAATAGAGAGTCTAAACCCCGACTCTGACTAGGTGGGTATGAACTCCAATGGTGCTATCCTAAATGGTAGGCTTTATAATCAATACTTGCACTAAGAGACAATTGAAAATAATATACCAAAGCTTGGACAATGGTAGATGACCAAGACAAAGGTGTCACTAAAGATTCAATGCAATAGGGGTCGAGAAACTACTAATGGGAGGATACTAGAGCAAGAGGTGCACTCCCTTTCACGACCACCACTAATCATCTTCTAAAAAGAATAAGGGATTGGGTCAAATATCATCCAACAATTGAGCTCCTTTTTAATCCTAACAAGAAAATCTAGAACGAGTAACACATCCATCAGTTGCATATTAATGGTAACTAAAACCTCCCCCCAACCAACGACATTCAAGTGACACCTATCGACAACCTTAAATATTCAACCCTCAAAAACAGGTTGAAGTCGCATGCATCGACATCAATCACTACATTGGTGTCAAAGTGCTCCCGAGTCAACTAGTCAATCTGAATCACACATAAGTACATAACAGAAGTTTGAGCCAAAAGTGTGACTAATATACCTAATAGGATGTAAAGGCAAACATATTTAAAGGAAGAACGGTTACAAGAGTGGTGACAAACTATGACAGGCATTGCAAGAGCTCATCATAGCGACCTTGCCCACTGTAATAATATCTCCAATGGACTCAATAGAAACAACTGCCTTATTGGCAAATGTATGCCAACCATGTTTAGTTCTTAAATTTGCCATAGTAAATGCAAGTAAAATGACCTCCAACCACCTTACTGGCAAATGTACACCAACCATGCTTAGTTTAGCATGTATCCTTGATTTATTAAATTTGCTATAGTAGATGCAAGTAGGACCTCTACCTTGGGATCTACGTCTCTCCCATGTCCTCTCATGGATGATGATCCTTGTCCTCGACCATAACTTGCCAGCATAACAAAGATCTATAAGTTGGGTGCCTCTATGACAAGTGGTACCACAATCCAACTCATCTTATTAGGAGTCTCCTCTAAGATCAACAGCTTTGACAAAGTCAACACCTGGGGTCATGTTGTGGTGTTCTCATATCCCAATCCAACCAAAAACTTTAGAATTGTTGGTTACTTCCTATTAGAGATATTATTTACATAATTAGGAAAGTTAGTTTTAGGAGAGTATGTTTGTTTTATCTCTTTCCATTATTAGAGATATGATTAGATTTAAATTGATTGCAGTAAGATTATGATTTGGATTGGCCCCTTCTATATAAAGGGATCAAGTCCTCTCATTTGTTTCTTAAGATCCATAATAATATTTCCTATTTCCTCTAAATCTACAATATGGTATCAGAGCAACGGTCCTAGACAAGTGTTTCGTACCTACTTGTTTCTCTCCCCTAGACAAGTGTTCCGTACCTACTTGCTTCTCTCCCCTTTATTTCTTCCATCACAAGAAAACAAACAAAAAATGGAGTTGCTGCCACCAAAACCTTAAGAAAGGGAACACTAGCGCTACCATGAGTAGTCATGCACCGACAACCCTACGATGAGGGCCCATCAAGCTTCTCTTCTCTGGGAAAGCCCTCTAGGGAATCTCTCGATCGACCCCTTCCACTCGTTGTTGCTCCTTGGGCAGTGGTGAGAAGGCCTCACTGACGTCACCTCCAACTGCCAAGGCTACGATGAGCCCCTTGCATAGTGTCACCCAAGCCTCTAGGATACTCCGATGTCCGACCATCACCACCAACTCCATTGCTCAGCCTAAAGGGACTTTTTCGACCACTAGTGCCTCCCACCTTCACCAAAATCCCCTCCTTGGACATCATCAACGTCGCCTCTCCCTACTGGTAGTCCGACGATGCTCCGACGATCCTTCTCCTAGTCCCGTGACGCTCCAAGCCTCCAACAATGGTTATTATGCCAGATTAGTGGCTATCTAACCTCTTCTCTTGCAATTAAAAGCACTATAGCCGCTTTTATTTGATCTAGTTCTCATGCTACAAGCCCCTAGGCTACAATCTTAATCTGTTTGCTCTACTCTATGTGCGTGGTGTACACTTACCTGCCTGTGTGTTCTTCAGCTTTCATGGCGAACGCTGTCTCCTCAACTGTTAGTTCTGAGGCCAAGATCTTTGCCTCTGTTGTGGTTCAAGGGACAACTATCAAACTATCTAGGACTCCAAAATATGTTCTTTGGTCACGTGTATTCCATATATTTGTCGGAAGATAGGAGAAGTTACACCTTCTGACAGATAAGGCTCCTAAACCCAAAGAGACTACCAAATATAAGTAGGCAAGGGACAACTATTTAGTGATGAATTGCTTAATGAACATCATCCACCCAATTATTACATCAAATATGTTGTACAAGAAAACAGCAAAAGAAATCTAGGAGACTCTGGAGAAGAGGTACTCCCTGCAGACAAGCAGCTCCCCCCATGCAGACATATATAGGCATATATGGAATGTCAATCAAGGTAATATGTCCTTGGTTGCATATTTCTCTACTTTGGAGGGTTTATTCGAGGAGATCGTATTTCAACCTATTTACTGCGACAAGCAGGTTACTGAGCATACAGAGTAGCAGGCAGACAAGTTTCTAAATGGCTTAGCATCACAATACGAATCCACTCAAGACCTAATTCTATACTCCGACTCGATACCTAATCTCGAGACAGTAAAAGTTGCCTCTAATAGATTAATGCTGATATGCCCCCTGTTGCTCCTGTTGTTATGATTGACATCTCTAGCCACGTAGCCTTTGGTGGGAGAGGTGAACATTCTAGCAACCGTAAATGAGGTCGTATGTCTACTCTCCTTATGTTCACTATCAGTGAACTAATCACTCTTCAGATCGCTGCTTGGAAAAGTTTGGAAAGCCCACATGGGCAAATCAAACCTCTATTGCCGAGTCCCTTGCTACTAAGACTACGACAAAGTAGTCACCTTTAGTGTTCACTGCAAAGGAGGTAGATCGTCTAAGACATTTACTGAGGAGTGGCCCTCCTCCACTGTTGCTGCTATTGCTACAACAATTGTGGCCGAGACTACTGCTCCTACTCCTGATCAAGTCACTACTTTTGGAGCATCAAATCATACTATTGCCCATTACAAGGATTGTGATGACCAGTGGGGGAACTGAGCGAGGATTCTCATCTTCCATTATGCTTGGAAATGTTTCCTTATATCCTACTACTACTGCTGCTTGTTATCTATTGCTACTGCTACAAACCTACTACTACCTTTTACTGCAACCCTACTACTATCATCCATGACTGCTACTTCTGCTACAGTCGCCTACCCTTTTTATTGCTACTTCTACCTACTACTACTACCTGCTTGAAATTGTCTCTTACTACCTAACCACTACTGCTCTTAGTTTACTGCAATTGCTACTTTTGCTACAGTCGTTCATGCTCCTCTAGTCTACTACCTGCTCCTTCGGAAGTCTACATTGGGGGGAGTTCTATTTTTGTAACAAGTTAGGTGTTGCACGCTCCAACTTAGGAGGGAGTGTTAGAGATATTATTTACAGAATTAGGAAAGTTTTAGGAGAGTATGTCTGGTTTATCTCTTTCCATTATTACAAATATAATTAGATTTAAATTGATTATAGTAGGGTTATGATTAGGATTGGCCCTCTCTATATAAAGGGGCCAACTCTTCTCATTTGTTTCTTGAGATCTATAATAATATTTCCTATGTCCTCTGAATCACCAATAGTTCCAATGTACCTTTTGTTGCTTGCAAGTGCAAATCATCCGAAAGGCATTACACTTCTTAAATAATGCCTTGAGAGTAAAGTATACTGCGAAAATGACTTGCTTTCCTATCAAAGAGGTGTTATTTTACTGTAAATCTAGAATACCTTACTCAAGTTCTTCTCATATGAGTATGTTTCCTTCATATTGTCCTACATCTCCTTAGTTATCTTGTAATACATTATCTCATCCCTATGCTAAGGATGACAGTTCTTGATCGAGGCATAGCTCATGGTGTTATTCGTCTTCCACACAACACTTTTGACAATCTTTTATATGGGCTCCTAATGAAGTAAGGCACGATCCTTGTCATGATCTTCTACCATCATCATGAAGATTTGTAACCATCATGCATGGTTGGTCTCGTTCAACTTTACTATATGACCAACAATAGGCTCTTGTAGGGCCCTATCGCTACTACTTGCCTTGATTTCACCTATGATAAGTCTTTTGAAGCCATCTTCTCTTCAACCAAAGCCCAAACTAATAAGAAATAGAAAGAACAAGCATCTGGTACATCAAGTCGATACGTAGCAAGTTCGGTGAGTCATGATATGGGTTGGCGGTGGCATGGGACAATCACTAGCTACCACTAGTAATGTGTCATGAACCTACGGTAGCTACTAAAGACTGCCAATGGAGGGAAGGAGCTTTAGATCAACCATAGTTGGAAATAAAGGCCCCGATGGTAGCAAAGAAGTGCCCAATCGAGCCTTGCGGCCTTCCAAGGAACCTCGAAAGTACAAAATGGTTGGTTGTACGAGTAATTAAGGTTATGCACTGATACATGCCAGCCACATCCAGTGCCTGATTTTTCCTTATTTTGCCCCCATTTAGCCTGATTTCAAGTCCTTTGCCTTCTCTTCTTCCTCCATGTTTTCTAATACAAAATCCATCCATCTCAACCATGCAATTCCCATGCATAAACCCAAAGATGCATGCTATTAATTACAACTAAAAACCTTGATCAACTACATGCATGTTTAATAGTTCATGTGCATGCCTATGTAAAACCCCTATGCCTGTTTAATATGGCCACAAGCAACCACAAACCCAACATGCAGCAAATTCAAAACCTTCAATCCTTCATTTAGCATAACTCCCTACTATAGGATTCAAAAAGAAATCACAAAAGAAGTGGAGCTGTCCCTACCTTGGCTTTAAACCCTAGATTGACCCCTTTTTGTATAGAGACCTGCAGCAATCCTTTCTCTTCCCATCTCCTCCTTGATTCACCTCCTCTTGCCTTGCTTCTTCTTCTTCTTCTGGCCATCCTTCATGTGAAGAAGATGGCCACCAAATGCAACAGCTCCTCTTTTCTCAAATCCTCCTCCTTCAAGGCTCCTTTTCTCCTCCTGTTTACGCTGATGTAGAGGAAAATAAGTAGCGGCACCTTGTTGTTCTTTTGGAGCTCCAATGGAGGGCAAAGGGAAGGAAAGTGAAGGGGAGAAAGATCCGGTCGTAAGGTCGAGGAAGAGATGGTGCAGTATTGAGATTATATAGACTTTGAGGGCCAAAATGCAACATTTCCAAAGACTTCAAGATTTGGACAGTCTGAATGCAAAACTACTAGTCTTGTATTTTTATTATTTTTATTTAGACTGATAGAGTTATTGGTCTTAGTTTGTTAGACTTAGCGAATAAGTCTTTTTTTGTTTTGTTTTTGTTTTATCCATAAGAACAGATTCCCATTTGATTTTTCTTTTGTTAGGATGATTGGTTATCATTTGTAGATTTCCTCTATGAAAGGAGAGCTTTATTTCTTAATGAAAGTCAGAGAATGATGAACAAAGATTAATTCCTCTCCTCACTTTTTTCCTCTCTCTCCTTCCCTCAACTTCTCTTCCCCTTCCATATCATCTCTTTTGCTCCCCTCATCTTGAGAGCTTTATTTCTTAATGAATGCCAGAGAATGATGAACAAGGATTAACACCTATCCTCACTTTTTGCCTCTCTCCTTCCCTCCACTTTTCTTCCCCTTCCATATCATCTCTTTTCCTCCCTTCATCTTCTTCATTCCTCTCCTCTTTTATCTACATCAAGTGGTATCAAAGTTATTGGATCGAATCATTCCTAATTCAACATCCTCTACTATAAAAAGAAAAAGAGTTCCCATGGTACATCAAGGCACCACCACTCCCATGATGACAAGGAACGATGCAAGAAGAGACAATACTACTATGATGCCATTGATCGCTATATTTATAGTATAAAGGTAGCTTAATTTAAAGAGAACATGGTGAAGATACAGGAAGATTTGCTATCTATAAGTACAAAGTTGAAGGCTATTAAGGAAGAGCCTCCTCCACTCCAGTATTATCAGCTACACCTAAGAATAAAGTAGAACTGTAGAAGAACCAACATTACCTATCTCTTCATCTTCCCTAGAACTCAAGGACATGACCCCACATCTTCCAGTATCAGAGGCAAAGATGAGCAAGGATGACTTTTCCGAGTGAGTCCTCTATCATGTGAATATCTTGAAAGGACAAGATGTCCTTGCAAAGTCTAGAGAAGTGAAAGGAGATGCCTATCAGGAGATTAACACTAATCATAGTGTGATGACAGAAATTTCCAAGGATGTCAAAGAAAATTGTATCCAGACGAAGTATCAGATAGCACCTAAGATTACTTCTTAGATAAACATCACACTGCTTCCATCTTCACCATCCAAGTTCATCAAGGTTTCAAAGCTATGGAGAGATCTAAAAATTACCTGAAGTTTGGGATTTCCTATGTGACCACTATCCAGGGTACTGTAATTATCCTGTAATTCGCATATGATTATGCCTTCATCCACCATGTTGCCAACACTGGATATTGTCAGCCATAATGAATCAAAAGTCACAAAGGATGGAGATTTACTTGAATCACTGGAATATCACCTCACCCTTGCAGACGAAAGGATCCTCAAATATCCAGCACCCATTGATACCTCCTAGCTCTAAGAAAATTTATTCAAAAGTCCAATTGTTGTTTCTACCTCGGATGTTAATATTGAATCTACCTAATGTGACAAACTCGTAGGAGCAAGTTCTTCAAAATATGGGAGAGCTGATGAAGCATAGAGTAGATTATATAGACTTTGCGGGCCAAGATGCAACATTTCCAGAGATTTCAAGATTTGAAGGGCCTAAATGCAAACTGCTAGTCTTGTTTTTTAATTATTCTTATTTAGTCTATTAAAGTTATTGGTGTTAGTTTGTTAGAGTTGGCAAATAACTCCTTTTTTTGTTTCATTTTTGTTTTATCCATAAGAATAGATTCCCATTTGATTTTTTTTTGGTTGTTGTTAGGATGATTGGGTTATCATTTGTAAATCTCCTCTACAAAAGGAGGGCTTTATTTCTTAATGAAAGAGAATGATGAACAAAGATTAATTCCTCTCATTCACTTTTTCCCTCTCTCTCCTTCCCTCTACTTTTCTTCTACTTACATATCATCTCTTCTGCTCCCTCATCTTTCTTATTCCTCTCCACTCTCGTCCGCATCAAAAGAGGAGGAGGTAGATGGTTTAGGCAATAAGGAATGAGGGACGAGAATGTTCTCTTGTTCCTCAACCCTGCCTCTTTTATATATGGGAAAATTCAATTCTTGCATCCCTACTTTTCCATTCTTTAACCAAAGAACCTTTTCCACTCACTCCACTTTAAATAGCAACTCCTTAACTTAAACTATTTATTGATTCTGTCCCCACAAGTGTCCTAGTCACTTGTTTCAATTTTCTTAGATCGGTGCCTTGCCCAAAATTGGCTAGGTTCTAAATATCCTTTATACTCTCGTTAATTCTTAGTCCCATATTCTCACTTTAATTGGGCAAATTTGCATTTGGGCACTCACGGTAACTATCCATCTTGTAGATTGTGTACATCCAAACAAATTATCTTCCAAGGTTCCCACATTGTACTCCTAACAAAAGAATCCAATAGTGATCATGGATGAGACTCATACAAAATATTCTAGCATTGTAAATTACTAAGGCCTCAGTATCTCAAATAGGCACTCAAATCTATTTGATGATGCAGCAAATTACCATGCCCGTAGCCTCGTTACAACACCTAGCTTCCTTTTAGTTAGTACAACAAAACTACCTGCTTAAACATTCTTTTAGAAGAGAAAGAGGGGTTAACCGTTAATTCATTAAAAGGAGGGATAAAAGCTCCACATATTACAAAGAGAGGAATGCCAGCAAAAAGTAGGCACTCAAAGGAGGGCTAAAAGTTAGTAGAACACAACTGCTTGCTCAAGCATAGCACCATGGTTTTAAATTCGTTAGCATGCCAGCAAAATTTTGCCAAAACAACCTATTCTAGTGGGTGTTATGTTCAACAAGGTTTGTCTATCAAAATTTTGGGATTTGAAGGCATTTTGATGAGATTTTGACATTTGGATGTTACATTAATGGAATTTTGCCATTTCAATGAAATTTCACCAATTTTTAGCTTTTCAATGCAAAGTTTCTTGCTAGAAAGTAAAGTTCACATAGCTATACTTATGCCTCTTTATAGTAGATCTAAGCCTCTCATAGCTAACTTTAAGCTGAAATTAGCTCCATATAGCTATCTCTAATCAGCTAAATGTCTAAATGCCAATCCACTTAGGTGGACCTAAGCTCTACTTGCATATAGAAGCCTATATCTAGAGCTACACAATGAATGTATTATAAAAGTTTAATTTTTTATGTAATTAGTTATTAAGTTACATATGTTAGCTAGTAGTCTTTACCATTCCTAGTAACTTAAACTTGTTGCCACTTGCCTATATCTTGGTCCATGTTGTTGATTATGATTACCGTATCTACTTAAGCCAGCACACCATTACACAAGGACATGTTGTAGGAAGATTACAAGCACATCAAAGCCATAGGGTGCCACTAGGTCTCGACAACAGCCTTTGGGAGTGGTGACAATAATGACGATGGCAACATGGATAAAACTCACAGCTCCTACTTCTTTTGTACCCATTAGTCTTATAAACAAGGTATGCTAGCAAGTTCTTCTTAGACAATAATACTCTACTTTTTGGTTAATTTGTTTATAATATGACATTACATACTTTTCACTTCCTACAAGGCATTGCTTATTTAATTTGTGCTTATTCAAGGGTGCAAGTAGATTAAGTATGATGTATTGCAATCATAATTATGTAATTATTATTCATTTTCAATCAAATTTCTCCAGGATTTCTTCTATATGCCTACAAATGCTTATTTTTATTGTGTCAAATCATGCTTACTCGACTTGCCTCCAACATACCTTCCAAATGCAGATTTTCATATTGTCCAAATGGTATCAAAATTGGTAGCTAAAGTCTTTCATAAAACCATTTATGGAAGAGGGAGAAAAGTCATCAACTACAAAAGAAAGGACACTCGCTAAAAATGTAGTAGATTTCATGATACCCATGCATTATTTGTTTTTGAAGATTCTAAGTTTTCAAGTAATTGACTTCTTGTCGTGGAATTATGACCATTAACAAAAAAAGGATTCTTTTGAGAGGTTCATTACCAAAAACAACTTAAAGTAATTTTTAAACAAAACCAATTTAAAGCAATTTTCAGTAGCAAATAAATAGATTTCCATAGCGTGAGACATCAACTAGTACTCTAAGGAAGCATTTAGGTGGGGAGATACCTCCTCAAAACTAGGGTTATTCCTTGTTCACGTAGGGGAATGTCCCCTCAGATTTTAACTAACTTTTGTCAATTATCCAATGTTTACTTAACTCTAGATTAATGGGAGTCTAGGTTAACACCTAATTCCCCAACCTCATTTACCATTCAGGACATGGCATCCCTTCCCTTATTCACATGTTAAGCCCTTCTTCCAACCCCACTTTTAATGTAAACACTCTTTATCAAATCATACAACATCCCCAGCTTAACCCCTCATTCACTAGACACCAACAGGGATATTTCCCCTCCCCATCACAAACTAGGGTTGACAAATGCCCTCTCTAGGGGGAATCCCAAGGTTCAAGCTCATGCAAACAAATAACTGCGAGGGGTTTTGAGACGGAAATGAAGTAGAGGAGAGTGAAAAAATGCAATCACGCAAGAGAGACAAGGATTTTTACCAAGTTCCACCTGGAATGGGTATATATCCTATGAAAGGATCTAATCTTCAAATCATACCATTTCCAGGAAGAGTGATTACAAGGAGAAGCACCCCCACTCTCAATGTGTATGCATACTACAACGTACTTTAAACTTCAATGGGCTTCCTTTGTTGTCATCAATCTCCCTTTACAGTTGCACGAGTGCACCCACTGAATGATTGAATGAATGGTAAGGATGATCTCCTGCTGATTTGAATCTGATCTAATGGCAGAAGCTCACAATCTGATCTAATGGCAGAAGCTCACGATCTAGTAGTTAGAAGTGTGCTTCACTATAAATGATGTGGCAAGGTCGTTAAGAAGTGCAAAAAGATTATAAATGATCAAATAATAGGTGTGAGAGGGAAAGAATACATTGAAAAGAGAAACCCTAGCCTCTCTTTTATAGAAGAGAGCTACTGAGAAAATTACAAAGATGGCCACAAAAAATATAAAAACAGAAATAACCCCCTCAACAATATAATACGCTAACACTCCCTCTTAAATTGGGGCATATATGTCAATAAGCCCCAACTTGCCACACAAAAACTCATGTCATTTCCTTTTAAGAGCCATGGTGAGAATGTCAACTAGCTGCAGCTCGGAGATAACATATGGAGCACTTATCTTCCCTTCCATGACAACATTGCAAATGAAGTGGCAATTAACCTCAATGTGCTTCGTCACAGAAGACTAAATTTGAGGCAATATACATGGCAAACTTATTGTCACAGAAGAGTGGAATTGATCCCTCAATCATAACTCCCAAGTCTTGTATAAAACCCACAATCCACATGATCTCAGATGCGGTGTGGGCCATAACTCGATACTCTACTTTAGCACTCTAGCGAGCAACAACATTTTGCTTCTTACTCCTCCAAGATACAAGATTCCCACCAAGAAAAATAGCATAGCCCGAAGTAGACCTCCTATCATCAATGGATCCCGCATAATCTACATCGGAGTAAACAGTGACATCCATGGATCCATTATCCCTGTAAGAAAGTCCCAGACCAAGACTCCTCTTGAGGTATCTTAGAATAAGACATACCTCATGCCAATGACTATATCGTAAAGTCTGCATATGTTGACTAACTCTGCTAACTGCAAAACTAATATCTGGACGTGACATTATTAGGTAGAGTTGTCACCCTACTAGACTCTCGTACCGTGTGACGTCTTCATACAGTGAATCATCTCCATCAACATGCTGCTATGCCTCAACTAGAATATAGGATGTTTTGGCCCCAACTAGGCCAGCCTTCTCAAGTATCTGTAAAGTATATTGCTTTTGAGACATAGATAGATGGGATCCCTGTCAAACCACCTCAATGCCAAGGAAGTACCTAAGATTACAAAGATCCCTTGTCACAAAAGTAGAATGTAGAAACTCCTTGGTCTGACAAATACCATCCTCATCATCTCCTGTTAGAATCATGTCATCCACATAGACTGCTAAGATCATAATGCCACAGCAAGAACTTGCACTTGCACGCTAAATAACAATGGAGTGGTTGAAGGAAGACCTCTAGAATCCAATCTACTAGATTTTAGTGCTGATATGCTTAAACCAGGCCTTAGGACTCTGCTTCAAGTCATAAATAGCCCTCTTCAGCCGACACAGCTACTCCTGTATCCTATAACCTAGTGGTTGTCTCATGTACGCCTCCTCAGCCAAGTCACCATATAAAAAGGCATTCTTGATATCCAATTGACACAATCTCCATCCTCTATTTACTACTATGGAAATAATAATACAAATAGAGGAAACGCGGGCCACTAGAGAAAAAGTCTCCCTATAATCAATCCCATATGTCTGAGTAAAATCTCGAGCAACTAATCTCGCCTTATACTTATCAACTGTGCTATCTATAAGATATTTGATGGTGTATACCTATTGACAATCCACCACTGTAACACCAATAAGGCACGAAACCAACTCATAGGCCCCCCTAGAACAAAGTGCCTTCGTATGCTCATCCATGCAGCACACCATCGAGGATCCTATGAGGCTTGAACATAGTCCTTGGGAATAACTGTAATGGTAATAGTAGAAACAACTACTTGATCTCCCCCTACAGATGAGAAATCCCAGTATAGTAGGACATAGGGTGCAATGTACATGGGCTTCCTCAATGCAAGAGACCCCTCATAAATAGGAACAATAGCAGGAGTGGGTGATGAGGAATCATGGAGCTGAGAAGGACCCAGCAGGATGGCTGGACAACGATGATACACCTGTGTCTCCCTGGGAGCCAACACAAGGCTAGCACTATCCTTAGAATAATATGGTACTCTTTCAGAAAAAGTAACATTAGTCGTCGCCACATAGCACTTGTGAACTAGATCATAGCATCTGTATCCCTTCTAGATCCGAGAATACCCCAAAAAGATACACTTCACTGTCCACAGGGAGAACTTATCCTGATACCCATGTGCCTAAACAAAGCAAGTACTCCTAAAGACCTATCACAATCTGGGTGCAGAACCTAGTACAGTATGCGCCCCTAAAGCACGAAGGATGAGACCCTGTTGATCAAATATGCAGCAACACGTATGGCATCCCCTATAAGTGCTTGGGTACTTTCATGTGTACCATCAAGGTCCGAGCAATGTCAAGAAGGTGTCACAGCTTTTGCTCTGCCATGCCATTTTGCTAAGACATGTGAGTACAGAAAGTCTGATGGATAATCCCACTAACACCAAAAAACTCCTGCATCTCCCGCTAAACAAATTCCAGAGCATTGTCGCTCCAGAAGATCTGTATAATGGTGGAGTACTATGTATGGACTTTGGCAACAAACTTCTGCACAATCTAGGAATCTCTAATCTAGCTGTCAGGAAGACCCATGTAAGATGGTTGTGATCGTCTACAAATATTGCATAATATCTGTACCCACTAATACTCTAGACTCTCATTAGCCCCCATACATCACAGTGAATCAAAGCAAAAGGCGATGTACTCACCCATCACAACGTCGTGGAAAGGTACTCCTATGATGTTTCCCCAAGTGGCAATCCTTACACTCCAGAGTAGTGTAGCAGGCAACTTGAGATACATCTGGCGCATCTTCCCGACTGACGGATGGCCAAGCTACCTATGCCAGAGCCACAGATCACTAGCAATGGATGCTGCTCCAGCAAACACAATGGGTGCATCTAAATAGTAGAGCCCATCTCACTCAATTCTGCCACCAATAGTCTCATTAGTGCTTCCATCCTGAAAATAACAGTGTATCATCAAACACCGCTCAGCACTAGAGATCCTAGCATAGCTTGCTGATAAACAATAGACTCATGGGAAACTCAAGAGTATAGTGCACAACTCCAATCCTCAGGGCATGGGAAACTTGGACCTCTCCAATTGTGGTAACTGGAGAGGTTTTTCCATTGGCAACTCGAACCTCTCAGATTCCACATGGATTGGCTGTATTCTTCAACTCATTTGCTCTCCCAATAAGATGAATAGAGGCACCCGAGTCAATGAACCATTGTCCGAGCTTCTTGTTGCTCTTCATTGGTCCTTTATGAATCGAAAAAACACCATTGTATAGATCTAATTTCTGCCCCCTTTTATGGACAAAAACACCTCTTCTTGCATGAAAGAAGGCTCATCATGCTATTTATGAAGGTCTTCATCATTGATGGTGAGAGAAGGTTCATCATCGATCTAAGAACCAAACTCCCTCGTAAGAGAAGACTCATCAAACGGGAAAATGTGAAGCCCACAACAGCAGTAGCGTGACCACCGGCGGCAGCAACAACACCGGCGATGCAACCCACTGCAGCAGCAGCAGGATCACTGGCATACAAATCTGCGACAGTGACATGAGGGGCAACGTAGGGGGGCCCTTGGTAGCTGCCTTCCTCGATCATCTTGCCAAGAGAAGAAATCACCATAGAGTTGGTGATTCGATTATGATTGAGTGGATATTTGGTGGGATATCAAAATCCCGATCTAAGATCGTTGCTATGATATAATGTGAAAGGGAAAGAAAATGTTATATTGAAAAGAACAACCCTAGCATCTCTTTTATAGAAGAGGGCTACTAGAAAAATTACAAAGATGCCCACAGAAAAGATAAAAATAGAAATGACCCCCCTCAACAATATAATACACTAACAATAAGAACGACGAGAAATACATAAATGCAAAAACCAGGCTAGACTCATCGTGTTGGAGTCCAGCCTGATTTTACCTTAAAAAATCAAATTACATTCATTCCAGGTTGATTTTGAGCATAAGTTTGCTTATTCCCCCAATTTCTGAAACATCCCAAGGTTTTGAGGTATCAAAGGGAAAATACAATGATTTGCTATTATGGACTCATCTTTGCATTGAGGAACTATTACAAGAATCCCCAATATAATCATAAGGTCATTCCAACCTAATGTGCTTCTTAGAGATCAGGCCGCATTAGATCCAGCCTGATTCTTTGCCTCAGTTTGGCTTGTTTGATTTATTCCTTGGACCTTTAGAGGATCCAAAGGATCTTAGCAATCATCTCATGATGTGTAATCATAGACTTATGTATATTGTGGGCGATTAACTATGAAATCTAATTCAGCATGTCCCCTGGCCTGATTCTTTTCCACAAAGATCAAGCTTTATCATTCCAAACTAATCTCCTGCCATAAATTTTGCTCATTTCCTTCATGACTAGGGCATCTAAGGAGTTTAGGGGATTGCCTATGGTTCTAGAACCATAGCACAATCCATTTGCTTGAGGATTAACTCATGATTCCTTACCTTTATGCTCTGCTACCAAGGTCAATCGAGATTCAGGATTTTTTCAATTCAAGAGATCCTTCTGTGAAACCCTTGTTTGAATACCCAACAAATAAGGTGTACTGCAAGTAGCCAGTTAATGAACGAATTCCTTGGAGGATCCACCAAACTTACTTCATTGTCCTCTATCATTGGGCCTAATGCCCATTAAACCTTGGAAGTTGGAACTCTAGGGACTTAAAGCCTTGAGCTTGTACGCATGTTATATGTATGATACTCGGGGAATCTCCCCTTGTCAGGGGTTATCCCCTCTTTCCATTGCACAAACCAAGGTTAGCATATTCCTCCCATAAACTAGCCATGAGATTAAGATCTATAAATGAATGTCTCTTGTTTTACAATATCATTTTTTTTTTTTTCATCTTATGATACTTTTTGCACCATATGTCCAAGGTTATAACAGCGCCTTCAAAGTCATGATGATGGTGACCTTAAGAGCTCTACATATCACCTCGAGGAATCTTGGAACCCTATACAACTAATTGCATTGCCCTGTGAGGATAAAACCTGAAGTGGGATGATTACAATCCCTAAATCTGGCCCAGCCTCATAGCAATGAGCAAATGAAGAACGGCTATCTACGGACATAAAGTTTAAGTATTTTGAATTGTAATTTGATTCCCTGATGGCCTAACTAACAAGTTCTTTATGTATCCAATCAATCCATGTTCAAATTCAAATCATCAACAACAATGAACAAATCTAAGAAATGATAAATAATAGCTTAAAAAGCTAAACGTAATGTCACAAAGGTGATGATCTGGGCTACCGCTAGAGTTCTCATTGGTGGGACTCCCTCCAGACCCAAATGAGGACATCACGATTTTAAAACCACTGTGTTTTAGCCCCACCTTGAAATCAGAAACACTATCCTTTCGTCATCATCCCAATCATTCTCTCTTGACGCTATGAGTTTACACGGATCCAAGTAGTCACTCTTACTTTGAACCAGTTCCTTTCCATCATCTCGTGCTGGAAATCAAGAAGTGACAAGTCAGGCACCATCGCATAAGGATTCAAAACCTGTCAAAGAGGTCAAAACCATCTCAACGAGGAGTTGAAATTCGCTCAACTCATGATAATTGGTGCAGCATTTCGCTTGTTATTCAGTTATTGCAAATCCGTTCCATCCAGTTGGAATTGCAAATCCCGTTGCCATCACAGACCCCGTCCCCCCAAATGCAATCCCTCTCCGTTCTCAGCGCGAATGCAGCAATTAGTAACAACAAAAGCACCACGAAGTAAAAGTGGAACTTACTTCTTCAGCTGAAGCTGCTCTTGCTCGATCACCTGAAACAACAAGAAGAACGAGAAACCACCAGAATGGATCGATCACACATGGAGTTCAAGTTTCTTGTCGCGGTCGGAATGAGTTACCTTCTGTGTATAGGAGATGACGGGGGGCTCCTTGGCGATGCCGTCGGGGCCGATCTCCAGCTGGAGGGGCGGGGGGTCCCCACCACTCGCCATTGGAGCACCAGCAAGGTAGAAAGGAAATGTTCGCGATCCGAGATCAATGCTGACAAATCAAATCAAATCAAATCGAGGACTACGAGGACGTGCTCGATCGGCGTCAGTGGGGGCATCTGCATGGGGATCTGAGACCGAGTCCGAGTTTCACCAACGATGCGACCTCGATGTTCTCCTCTCCTACTCGTGGAGAGATCTGTGGGGTGCGAGAAGGATGGATGGGTGGGGGCTCGTGCATCTCACGTGCCGAGGGTGTAGCGCCCACCGCGAGTGGTGTGGTAACTTAGCGCGGACTCGACCGGTCAGTGGAAGTTCACCTCCACTCCAAGGTAGTGTGACCGCATTGTTTTTGAGAGAAACAAGTGGTTTTCAAGTTTTTCTTTTTTCTTGGATCAAATCGTAGGTTAACTTAAATTTCTGAGATGATGTTTAGAATAGCAGAGATAAGTTGGAAGTTTTTTTTTTTAAATAAAATCTTCATTACAGAGAATGAAATTATACAATAAAAATGTAACATAAAAGGTGAAAGAGGAGAAAAAAGATATGATATTCTCGAAGAGAAGAACTAAAAACACCCAATCAAGAAAACTTCAAAACGATAAATAACAAAAAAACAATTAAACAAAGAAGAAAGAAAGCATTCTTTGTAGATGTTTTGTTGCAACCACGAAAGTTGCACTATGCCAAGAGAAGACGACGATGTCGCTGAAGTAGAGGCTTGGTGATCCATGTTGATGAGTACTCGAAAAGTAGGAGGACTAACCACTCACCCCGATACTTAGTCATGTGTAGACACGATAGCAAGCGTAACCCTAAGACAAAAGGGGACACCACGAGGATGAGATGGTGTCGTTGTGGTCAGATGAAGGAACTGTAGTGATGGATGCAAGGACAACGACCACAGCTAGCGAATGTGGAGGGAACGGCAGCAGCGACACCGGAGACGACCGTAGGCAGGGAAGGTTGAAGGTGGAAGAGGGCACTATCACCGAGTCTCCAAGCAGCGATGGGGGGAATGAGAAGAGGTGGTCGACGAAAGAAAAGGCAAAAAGATAAGTTAAAAGTTAATGGGTCAAATTGGAGAAGAAGTTGATTGTAAAAGTGATACTAAACCATTTTTCCCTTGCATTGTTAAACTTATTTTGCATTAGTTATTCTCATGTCCTATGAAAATGCATGTATTCTGAAAATTAATTTATATTTAAGTAACTGATAGACCAGTGATTTGGATATGTTGGTGATCGAAGCTTAATAAAAGCTCTATCAAGTTCAAGATAGAGAATAAATCTGAATCAAAAATCAACAACAAAGAAAAGCATAAGGAAACTGGTGACCTAGTTCCATCTTGACTGGTGTACATCTGGAGAGGAAATTTATTCCTTTAAGTTTTTGACTAAGTCAGTGAGAGAGAAAAAAGTGTACAGTCTCAACTTTCGTGTGCCTTCAAATCCCCTCAAATAGCCTTTTCATAATGGGTTAAATAAACATATTCTGATACTTTCGTTAATTAATTCAAAATCTCATTATCACGAGACATGATCCTCCATAATGGGCTTTCTCGTGCACATTACTCCATGTATGACTCATGCATTTCACTGACTCCACTCTTCTTTGAGAGGATTATGGCACTATCACCTAACAACTTTCCAACATCTTGTCATTGCACAATCACCTATCTCTTTGATGGAGCTCATCTGCTAGATCTCTGGGGCAAGGATTGCCCAATGAAAGTCCTACCTAGTTATTTTTCACAAATCACCTAATCAGGTGGATCGTGTGTAGTACACTTGACTGTGGATAGATGGGAAATCCACCTAACAATAACTCAGCAGGTGAGGTACCTGGCTACAGTTAGTGGGTGATTCGCCTGACAATGGGTCGTTAGATGTTCCACCTGACTATATCCAATAAGTCATCTTCCTAAGAATGAGAGGCTGGCAAGCCTGCCTGAGGAGGCAAATAGTGAGGTCAACCTTTGAGTTGGGGAGAGGTGTTTAGGTTGGATTAGCTGTTATGGGTGTCTTTGGATCAAGCCTATGAGAGGAATATTTTTCCCCTATTAGTTGAATCAATAAATAAAGCTTTTAAATAAATATGTGATTAAGCCAACACATTCCAATCTTTTTTTTGTTACTATTATCTAATAAGTTATATTAATAACGTACTTGTGGTAAATTATCACGAATCTTCATAACTTTATCTTCCACAATTTTTTTTAATAAAAATACATACAAAATTTATACCATTTGTTATTAAATCAACTTAATGTACTGTGACTATACACCTTCATGGTAACTTATTGGTAAAGTTTCGCACTATTAGTTATATTCCCTTACCATTCACAACCATCCTCTTTATGCTAGATAATTTCAGAAGTTGAACAAGTCAAACTAGATAAGAATAAGTGAAAAGAACAAATTAATTTATAATGAATGTAGCTAGGGTATATATATATATATATACACACACAAACATTATTTCTGATGTTAAATAATTAGAAATACATTTAACTTTTGATATCCACCAATACATTCTTAGAAATCACATACTAAAATATCTCATCCTTGACAAACAAGTTTGCAAATACATGTGGTTTACATGACACATTAATGTATCAAGATTTCACATATATTATAATATAGAAAATAGCATGATTGAATAGCAGGCATAGTATTGGAATGAGATCGGTAATAATTCATTTGCAATAGAAAGGTCTTCAAGCAACATAACAGTTTTAACAAATAGGATGTTGAGTTTCTTGCAAGGAGTTTAGATGTAATTGTGTGGCTTAAAAGAAGCATTTCTAGAGGAGTTGCAAGGAGCAAAGTCCAAAGATTAAGATAATTTCACCTTACATTTGAATTTCAAGAAACAAGCAAGCCTTTGTTAAATTTAAATGTAAGATTAATGAAGCTTTTCAAATGGAGAAAAGGAGAAATGCCTTATAAAGTGTACCTCCTTTAGATATAATAGCTTCATAAGACATGCCCAACTAACAGAAATTTATGGAAAAAATATATAGTGAAAATTTATTGGGATGATAAAGTCAATGTTAGTCAAAGTAGAAGCACAAAGAAATGAGCGTTAAGTTGCACAAAGAAATTAAAATAGACTATAGGATGTCTAAAATTGCTAGTGCATAAGCAATTAAGCACCACATTAGCCCGTAATGATGGTTTTGATGATGACAAACATCTCAAATAATTGAGATTAAAATTGGATCTTATGCATAGATGTTGCAAGATTGATTTTCAGGTTTAAGCTCTCTTGACGAAATCCGAAGCCAAGAAGGATGAGATCATGCTCTTCAAGTTTAGGTTTCCTTGTATTATAGGAATTGAGTTATAATTTTATGTTCTTTAGAATGTAAGGAGAGCCCTAATCAGATCTCATATTAGCATAAACATAGGGGGTTCATATGCAATTCTCACATGAACACCACACAAACCTAAATAGGTCAAACTATATCTAACTAAGTCTATAGGTGTTATTACATGACCCTAACACTTAATGAGAACCCTAGATATCGGTTTGGACAATTAGAGAGCCTTTTATAGGCCATCTAATGTTAGGTATATGAGACCTAACATTAGATAGTAGTCTGGTGTCATTTGAAAGCTCTAGGGAATAACAAACTTTGCACTAAACTTTGTACCTAACATTAGATAGTTGACCTAACGTTAGATAGAGGTTACCTAACTTTAGGTAGGCTATTTTGGGTCAAATTGAGTAACTCTAGAAGATAACGAACTTTACACCTAACTGAGTACCTAACGTTAGATAGTTCACCTAATGTTAGATTACTTTTACATAATAACATTAGATAAAGCACTTTTGGAGCATATTTGTTAACCATTGGCAAATTCAATTAGGAAATTTTTTAGCCGTTGAAGAGGTACCTTATGCACACCTAAACTAGTCCATTCACCTCTTGGTTGTCGATCAATTTGATTTTATTTTATTACTCGAAATTAAAATGTTCCGAGGTCGAACTCAGGGAGCAAGCTTGATTTTAAAAGCATAAAAATCACAATTTACAGTAATACACTGTTTTACAAGAAAAACTAGAGAGAGGAAATAAAATTTTTCTTCTCTTTTCTTTTCTTCTCTCTTTCTTCTTTGTTCTTCTTTCTGTCTTCAGACGTCTAATTCTAGGAATCAGACGCCTTAAGTAGCCACTTGCTACAGTGCACGTGTTCTCCTTCTTTCTTTCTTTTTAGCTGCTGCTGCTTCTTCTCCTTGGCTTCTTCTTTTTCTCTTCTTTCTCTTCTTGCTTGGCCTTCCTCTTTGCGGCAGCTCCCTCCTCTTCTTTTCTTCTTTTCCCTTTGGCTCTGTCTCTGCCTTCTTCTTTAGTTGGCTTCTCCTCTTCCTCTTCTTCTGCTTCAGCTCCTACTCCTTCATCTTTTCTTCCTTTCCTTTCTTCCTCTTCTTCAGCTTCTGCTCCTCTGTGCAGCTAAGTCCTTGTCCGCTTCTTCTCTTCTTCTGCTTCTTCTTCCTCCTCCTTCTTCTTCAGATTCCCTGCACAGGCATGGTTAGGCAAAAACCTACCCCTACCCTCCCCGCGTCTCTCTCTCTCTGTCTCTCTCTTGGGTTCGCTCTCCCAGAGCCTGCTCGGGTATACGGGTCGAGTTAACTTGCCCGAGACTAGGCCCACCAGCGTGTGGTGGTGGGCGAGGTGTGCACGAGTATCGGGTCTGGCAGCCAGGTCCGCGGAGGAGTGAGCGCGGATGAGGCGGTGAGTAGGTGAGGGGACCTCACCCCGTGTGACTGAGGTGATAAGCCTATGCCACTTTTTCAATTTATGCGTTGCGAGGCACTTGAAAACGCCCGAGGTGGGACTAAAGTTCCCACCTCCTTGTCGCGCGCCTGGCAGCAGCAAGCGCGAGCGATTGCAACTTCAGCAAAGGCCTCTGACACCAATTGAAGACCTGCACCTGTGCGCAGAGGTATTCTGCGCCACCTGGGACTGCAGGCCTGGAGCTGGGAGGCCTGGATGAAGCTTACAAGCTTGCTCCAAGCTCGACGTCAATGGCGGCGACCCTCTGGACCTAAAATCATGCAAATGACCTCATGGCCATGTCAGAATGCTCAGCAAGCTTCGCCGGAGCACGACGAAGGTGGCTCGGGGGTCAGCGAGGCGTGAAGATGCCTGTGCGCGTGTGCCTAGGGCACACTGTGTGCGTGCAGGTGGGTTTGTTCGGAGGAGGGTTTCAGTGGGTGGTGCGGTGAGTGGAAGGTCGCAGGATGATCAGTAGGTGGAGGTGAAGCTTCAGAGGGGTTTGGCGAGGGGTGGATTTGTCTGTGGTGGTGGAATGGCCTCGCCGGAGTTGGTGGTCAAAGGTGGAGATGGTGATGGTGGACAGTGGAGTCGAGGAGTCAAAAGATCAAATTGATAGGGGGGAAATAGAGAGGGGAGTAAAAGCAACTTATCTACGAGTCCAGAGTGAAGGGGGGGCACGGAGGTGGTAAACAGCCGGTACTGCTGTCGCCCGAGATGAAGGTGCTAGGGGGAGAGAACAGCGACGGGGAAGAGGGGCGGAAGACGACGGAGGTAGCTCTGCCACTGGTACTGTGGCAAAGCGACGAGAGAGGAGAGGGAGAGTCGTCGGAAGCTCTAGCAATCGGCCGGAGTTGGGAAGAGATGAATTGGAGGGAGGATCTCAGGCCAATCGAAGCTTGAAGGATGCGGCGAGGTGTGCTGCTCCTTAAATAAGCAAGGGCTGGCCGGGAGGCACGCGAGAGCGGCGGAAAAGTCTCTCCGGAGGTATGGGTTAGGTATGGCAGACGGAGACCCATACCTCTCGCGCGTTTGCACAAGAGGTATGGCGGTCATCAAGGCATGGGGGCCAGCCCATGCGGTAGGCAGAGCTCCCCTTTCAAATTTGGGGCCGGCTCCCCATGCATGCACGGTGCCATCCTCCGTGCAAATTCACCGGAGGTATGGCCTACTGTTGTGGGTGGCAGAAGAATCGGATCGAAGAAAACGACGGGAAAGCAGGGTGCATTTATAAGAGTTTCAAAAAGTTGAGGGTCTGAAAGTAATTTTGATGACTAAATTGCAAAGTGGGTCAAGACGACCTTTCCTTACTTCCAAATTTTGGTATCAACCTAATTTGGACCTAAGGAATCCAATGGTGAAGTTGAATTTTAGGTTTGACCACGTTTGATTTGACATTTTGCATAAAAACCCAAATTAGGTCAAAAAATTGGGTATGGTCCTCAATTTAGGTCAAAACAGGTTCCAACGGCCAAATTGAAGGCTCTAAACCCTAGAGGATATTTTTTCATGAATTTTAGAGGGTTTAGTTGATTTTTATCTTTCCTGGAACCTTATGAATTAAAGTAGATTTGTTTTAGGATTACAGAATATCATTTAATTCCCAAATTTTGTCATAACCCTTTTCTGACCAAACCATCCCACTTTTTCCTTTATTCGGTTCACTTGACCTATGTCTAAACCCTTAGAAATCCCATTCATGCACTGCAAT
The DNA here is from genome assembly GCA_037157565.1 of Thalassia testudinum. Taxonomy (NCBI): domain Eukaryota; kingdom Viridiplantae; phylum Streptophyta; class Magnoliopsida; order Alismatales; family Hydrocharitaceae; genus Thalassia; species Thalassia testudinum. The sequence continues at coordinate 104,463,252 of JAZHRO010000073.1, read as the reverse complement.
GGTAAAATTACAGTTTTACCCCTTGTATAATGTTTTATTCTCAGATTAACAATTCCCTGATTTAGGCCTTCCCTTAGGTTATGTAGGAGCTTTTATTCATTTTAGTAGGTCAAAATGTGCTAGTTAGGGTCCATGATGAGGTTCTCATCACCTCTCTATTTATATGAGATGGTTTCCCATTCTTTGGGAATACATAAAAAATATAGAACACCATAAAACACACCCTAAAGTGCATTCAAGTCCACATTCAGCTAAAGCCTACACTTGGTGTTCATTGGAGGTGATATGAGCTCTTGTCCTTGAAGATCACATTCCTTGGAGCTCAACCACCTCAACTCCCAACAGCATCACCTTTATACATTCACTAGAAGAGTTCACTTTAGTCTCCTAGATAGTTAGTTCATACAATTAATTATATATTTTATTGGGGTTATCCATAAGAGCTAAATTGTGTTTAAATTCTGTTTTATTCTTTAATCCACTTGTAATCGGAGGGCCCGGGTTGTGGGTTCCTTTCTTCTTGAGAAAGAGGGATTTGCTCTGGATTGGAATATCAAGAGGAATTAAAAAAGGGTTTGGTATCTTTGCTCTTGACTGGGATATTGTAACGACCCGGTTCCCGAGTCCCTACGAGACACGAGAACCGGACCGACTTAACTAATCCCAAGACCTAGTCGTCCAACGAGGAAGTAACCAAAAGATAGTAAAATAAACCACATTCAGCATGAATATAATTAACAGTAAGAAAGTACAGCAGTAAGGAAAGAAACTACTACAGTAGGTACCACCACAACAGTAAAACAGCATTTATCATATAACAAGAACTGCAGGTAAAGAAGGTACAGCGGAAACAAAAACTACTCACTAGAACAGAAACAAAAGAGGTACAAAAGGCTGTGGTAACTCTACTGGACCCTACTCGGCCCAACGTCCTCTGCAGCCGCCGACCCTGGCTGCTCAACACCTGGTCCTGAAAAAGGTAACGAGTGTAACACGTCAGCATAACGCTGAGTAGAGTGGCAGACTAACTAAAGGCAACAGTAGAGTGTACAGTAGCTGTTATGTTCTATTACTTCCTTTATTCACATCTTTCAATTTTTCTCACTATTTCATTTGTTTCTCAGATCCTTTACTTGATCTCGAATGTCCTCGTGGGAACGATCTTGATTGCAGTCTTTTCCAAAAGTAGAAGTAGCACGTGGTGCTCTCCTGGCCGGGAGAGTCCCCCGTGGTGATCCTACCCTCAGTCAACCACCCCAAGGTCACTGACAGACGTAACGGTGACTACGGCACGCGCGATAAACGCAGAGGTAGCTAGCCCGCACTGGCACGCGGTCAGTCGTTTCCGTTAACGGGTGCGCCCAAAGCACAGCACGGAACCAGGGCACAGCCCTCTCAGTAACAGGGGTCCAACCCCTCCACAGTAACCAAACCGGGGCCTTGCCCCTCCACAGTCCGCGCACCCTCGCCTGACTACCCTGGTTTGCCCTAGTGGGCCTAACAAGTCGGTGAAGGAGGCTAGCAGAACCCCGGGGCCCGTGGGGTAGCTAGTACTCTCCTAACCCTACTAGCTCTCCTCGGTACTACGTACACGAGGGCCAACAAGTCGGTACAGAGCGGCCAATCCTAACCCCGGGTCCCTGGGGCGGCTGGCCCCACTCTGCACTAAACAGGTACAGGTACTTCCCTTGGTACTGCGTACCCAAGAGACAGTACAAACTACATCTCAGTTTCCATTCCTTTTTCTTTCCAGGAGTTCCACTCCTAATTCCCCGTAGGGTTCCAGCTCTTTATCTCAGAACATCATATGTTTCACTTTCCAGATTCACGTTCTCAAAATCCATGATCTCAATCATGTTTCTTTATTCATAACAGACAGCTATTAATTCAAATTACAGGCAGCTTTATATTCCTTTCCATTTTTTTCCAAGACTGCAGTATTATACATTCCACTAGTTCTTCCATCCTAGGGTTCATGTCACATCCTAGGATCTAGCATACAACTAGTTTTCCAGCCCTAGGATTCATGCATCACCTAGGAGCTATCATTCCATACATTTATCATTCCTAGGATTCATGCAATGTCCTAGCTTCTAGTTATGGTTCCATACTTTAACAGATTTTATTAATAAACTTAAGCCACTCTACCAGGTACAACGGGAGTAATGGGGGCGTGATCGGGAATCCCGCGTGCCTCCGCGACTTTCCAGACTGCAACCGAACGAGGTCCTATCACAAGGATCAAACACAAGGAGTGTCTCAAAACAGTGTATAGCTACTGTAGACGAGTAGAGGAATTACTTCTGAAAAGAACGCAACTCGAATCGCGGAAAACGGAGCCCGAACGGGCCCTAAACGGGTCGAAAAAGACGATACTGTGCAAAATCAGACGTCTGGAACTCCTTCCAGACGTCTTAAAAAGTGGATCAGAGAATTACCTGTTCAGCGTGGTTTCCCAGACGTCCAGAAGTCTGCGGGGACGTCTGCCCTAGATCCCAGACGTCCGATGGTCCCTCAGGACGTCTGGAGGTCACTCCCGCCGTCTGGTACAACTTCCAGACGTCTGATTCGCAAAGGATGGCGAATCAGCGAACCTGCGCACAGCCAACCCCCCTCCCTCGGTACGGTCAGTCGACAAGAAGGAAGAAGAAAGCGGAAACTCACCTTTCAGACGTCTGTATGATCTTACAGACGTCGACCTTTCCGTCTGGCTATCAACCCAGACGTCTGATTCTGGAAATTTTTCCAGAATCAGAACCCTGCTCGGCCTCCGCTCGCGACGCCGCCCGCGTCGCACCTCGCGCTCCTGCTGCTCAGACCGCAGCAGGTCCCTCTCCGCGTCGCTCCGCGCCCCCTGCGCCCTCCGCCGGCCGGCCAAGCCGCTCTGACGAGCTCGCCCTCACGGCAGAGCTCCGCCCTCGCACGCCGCACCTCCGCGCTCATTGCGGCCGCCACTGCCGCCCTCGCGTCCGCTCGCTCTCGCGCACAGGAAGGAGAAGAAGGAGGAGACGGTGGAGGCGGGAGGGGAGGCGTGGCCCTTTTAAGGCCGCGCGAGGAGGAGAGAGAAGGTGGCAGGCCGCCTGCAGCCGCAGAGAGAAAAAGAGGGAATATGCGGTCTGCGCGCTCAGGCGCGCAGGCGACTCGCGTGTGTCGAAAATAACGGATTTCCAGACATCTGGAAACGATCCCAGACGTCTTATCAGACGTCTGGTTGTGATCCCAGACGTCTTGTCAGACGTCTGAGCCACCTCCCAGACGTCTTAAAAGACGTCTGGGGCACACATTCGTTACAGATATTAAGAGGGTTTGTAGGAGGGTTTGGTACCTCATAAGTACCGGTTAGTATTTTGAGTTGGACTCGAGGCAAAATCCTAGATTGGGAGATCTAGATAGTGATTTTTCTCAGGGTTGGGTTTCCACTGTAAATTTTTGTGTTCATTTGTGGTTTTCTTGAGTTTATCTTAAATATGCATTATTTGCAATTAGCGATTTGTTTACCGCCTTTAACACTAATCACCCCCCTCTAGTGTACTTTCAAAAGCAACTATAAATTAATATATATAAACTCTAATTAAGTAGGTGTTGATTATTAAGAAAAGTTAGTAGATAGAGATAAGTATCCATGACTGTAAGCTATTGTAGAATGAGGTAAGAAGTTATTCAAAATGTCTTAACCTAAAAATTAGAAATAAATGTGAACTATTTGAAAATTGATTAGGCTTGAGAAAGCATCCACCACACTGTCACCATGTTCTATCTTATAACTATATCTATAAACAACATAGCAAAATAGTTAAAATAACAACACGACAAAACAATTAAAACAACATCCACATTTATTGTCTACATCTAAATGCAACTCAAAAATGGATGCCATTTGTAGTTATGGAGCTTAATCATTGGGATACATAGAAAAATGAATGTCAAAGAAGCTTATTATATCATAAGGTCTTTGCACATACATCTCTTACTCTAATAAACTGCTTGTTTTATCTAAGCACATGAACTTAGAGAAATTGCATCACCCAAGTACATTGCATGGATTGAATTAAGTTAGTCATTGCAATTAGCTATAGGTACATTACCATTAGCTACCATGAAGTAATACATTATAGTTACTCATGCATCGATTGAATTGCATAACTAAAGGTTATGGACTAAATTAAGTGTACGGGCATGAATTAAATTAGAAAAGGCATATCACTGTAATACATCACATGGATTGAAATAACCTGCTGCCCTTGGGATATTTAAGACGTCTGGGAGATTGGTCAGACGTCTGTCCAGACGTTTAGATTGAGGGTCGGACGTTTGAAAGTAGGGGAAAACTGTACGTTCGCTTGCTTTCAGCGAGCAGGCATCACGCACACTTCTTTTTCTTTTTCCCCTCTGTTCTCCTCACCCAAACCACAACCTCCTCTATTTAAACCCCTCCATCTCCACTCCACCCCCACCACTCCAGCCACCGCCACCTTCACCTTTCCCTTGCGCCAACGACCTCCACCTTCTCGACGAGGAGGGAGAGCAAGGTAGAGCAGGGAGAGCTGGGGAGAGCGAGAGCAAGGGAGTGAGGTGGGGAGTAAGGGGAGAGCGAGGGAGTAAGAGGAGTGTGTGGGAGAGGAGGTGCAGCAGAAGAGCCCGTGCGCGGGGAGTGCCGTGCTGCGGGTGCAGCGGCGTGAGCTCGAGGAGGAGGAACTCGAAGGGGAGAGCTCTAGAGAGGTTCGCGGAGCTCTCAAGCGCGAGCTCAGGGGTAGGTTTTGCACTGATTGCCCCAGAGCTCAGGGCTCTGAATCGCCCTAAGCTCTCCCCAGGCTCAGGGGTACTTTCTCTCTGAATCGCCCCAGAGCTCAGGGGTACTTTCCCAGAGCCGGGTAATCGGGTTCAGGTTGTGCGCCCGGGACCAGGCCCACCGGCGTGCGGTGGTGAGCAAGGAGTGCTTGGTCCGGTAGTCGGGTTCGGCCCAGACCCACGGGGCGTGAGCACGGGCTAGGGCGGGTGCGAGCGCGTGGTGCGCTGCGTGCGTGGGTGAGGGACCTGACCCCTGTGTATCGAAGGCGAACATCTTAATTCACAAAATCAATTTAAGTGTGGGTGTGAGGCCACACACTTACGAGGTGGGACTAAAGTCCCACCTCTGCTCTGGGCGCCCGCAAGCGAGAGGGCACTGCCAATTGGGGCAGCAGCGAGGGCTCGCGACCCCAATCGCGAACCTGGGCGTACTCGCAGAAGCAACCCGCGTTGCCTGTAGCTCACGCTTGGGTTGGAGGGGTCCTGGAGCTTCTTGCGAAGAAGCTTCAGTAGCTCGTCAATGGTGGCAAGGAGGCGAAGACCTGAAATCACAAGGACAGCCTCACGGCCACATCAGACAACGCAGGGAGCCTCGCCAGAGTGTGGCGAAGGCAGTGCGCGGGTCGGCAAGGCATGAGTGTGCCTGTGGAGGTGCGCCTAGGGCAGACTGTGTGCGCGGAAATGGGTGTGTTCGGGGGGTGGTCAGGCGGTGAAGGGCGGTGAATGGAGTGGGTGAAATGTTTGAGTGGAGTGAGGGGGAGCTTCTGGGCTTGTCGGCGAGGGGTGGAATGGTCTATGGAGGTGGAACGACCCCGTCGGAGATGGCGACCGGAGATGGGGAAGGTGGTGATGGACAATGGCGGTCGGTGAGTCAAAATGGTAAATTAAGAAGGGGAAAATATAATGGAGAGAGAGAGGATGTTATGAACCGTGCTTTCAAACGTCTTTTAAGACGTCTGGGAGGTGTCCTAGACGTCATACCAAACGTCTGGTATCACTTCCAGACGTCTGGGATTCATTTTTCTGCGCACCGTTGCGTCTGCGCGCCTGCACACACAGACCTGCTCCGCCTCTTCTTTTTCCCTCTCCCTCCTGCTACCTCTGTCGCGCTCTCTCTCTCCTCCTCGCGCGGCCTTAAAAGGGCCACGCCTCTCCCTCACTCCCGTCACCTCCGCCTCCTTCCTCTTCTCCTTCAGCCAGTGCGCGAGAGCGAGCGCGAGGGTGCAGCGGCAGCGACAGCCGCGGTGAGCGTGGGAGGAGGTGCTGCGCGTGGGAGAGGCGCTCGGCCGTGAGGGCGAGCTCGCCGGGGCTGCTAGGGCCGGCTGGCGGGGGGGTGCAGCGGGCGCGGAGCGACGTGGCAGGCCTGCTGCGGCTCGAGCAGCAGGCGGAGCACTCGCAGCGCGGCCGGGCATCGCGAGCAGAGGGCGAGTGGCGCCCTGGTTCTGGAAAATTTTCCAGAATCTGACGTCTGTGCTTCTAGACAGACGACTGGAACGACGTCTGGAAAACAGTCCAGACGTCTGAAAGGTGAGTTTTTCTGTCTTCTTCCTTCCCTTCGATTGACCGTACTAAGAGAGAGAGGAAATGGGTACGCGCAGGGTCAGAGATTCGCATCCAACGCGAATCAGACGTCTGGCTACAGTGCCAGACGGCGGGAACGACTTCCAGACGTCCTGGGTGACCATCGGACGTCTGGGAACTAGGCCAGACGCCCCCGCAGGTTTCTGGACGTCTGAGAGCCCACACAGAGCGAGGTAATTCCCTGATCCACTTTTTAAGACGTCTGGAAGAAGTTCCAGACGTCTGATTTTGCACTGTTTCGTCGTTTTCGACCTGTTTCGGGCCCGTTCGGGCTCCGTTTTCTGCATTTCAAGTTGCGTTCTTTTCGGAATTACATCCTCTACCTGTCTACAATAGCTGTATACTGTTTTGAGAAGTTCTTTGTGTTTGATCCTTGTGATAGGACCCCGTTCCGTTGCAGTCTCGGGGGTTGCGGAGGCACGCGGGATTCCCGACCACGCCCCCAGTTCGCCTGTTGTAACCGGTAGAGTGGCTTTAAGTATAATCTGTTAAATTATGAAACCATAAATAGAACCTAGGACATTGCATGAATCCTAGGAATGAGAAATAGATTGAATGATAGATTCCTAGGGTGTTGCATGAATCCTAGGGCTGGAAAACTAAATTGTATTATAGATCCTAGGATATGGCATGAATCCTAGGACGGGAAAACTAGTGGAATGTATGAATACTGCAGTCTTGGAAAATGTGGAAAGGAAATAATAGCTGCCTGTGAATTGAATTAACAGCTGCCTGTTATGAATAAATGAACATGATTAAGAATATGGGATGTATGAACGTGAAACTGGAATGGTGAAACTGGAATGTTCTGAGTTAAAGAGCTGGAACCCTACGGGGAATTAGGAGTAGAACTCCTGGAAAGTGAATGGAATAGAATTGGGGAAGTGAGCTGGCCCTTGAGTACGGAGTACCAAGGAGAGCGACTGTCCCCCTTGTTTAGTGCAGAGCGGAGCCAGCCGCCCCAGGGACCCGGGGTTAGGACTAGCCACTCTGTACCGACTTGCCGGCCCTCGTGTACGTAGTACCGAGGAGAGCTACTAGTGTAGGGAGGTACTAGCTACCCCACGGGCCCCGGGGTTCTGCTAGCCTCCCACACCGACTTGTTAGGCCCACTGGGGCAAACCAGGGTAGTCAGGCGAGGGTGCGCGGACTGTGGAGGGGCAAGGCCCCTGTTTGGTTACTGTGGAGGGGTTGGACCCCTGTTACTGAGAGGGCTCTGCCCTGTACTGGTTCCGTGCTGTGCTTTGGGCGCACCCGTTAAGGGAAACGACTGACCGCGTGCCAGTGCGGGTTAGCTACCCGTGCGTTTACCGCGCGTGCCGTAGTCACCGTTACGTCTGTCAGTGACCTTGGGGTGGTTGACTGAGAGTAGGATCACCACGGGGGACTCTCCCGGCCAGGAGAGCACCACGTGCTACTTCTACTGTTCGGAAAAGACTGCAATCAAGATCGTTCTCACGAGGAACATTCGAGATCAAGTGAAGGATCTGAGAAATAGATAAATTGTGAAACAATAGAAAGACGTAAATAAAGGAAGAAAGAAAATTAAACAGCTACTGTACACTTTACTGTTTCTTTAGTTTAGCTGCCACTCTACTCAGCGTTTTGCTGACGTGTTACACTCGTTACCTTTCAGGACCAGGTGTTGAGCAGCCAGGGTCAGCGGCTACAGAGGACGCTGGGCCGAGTAGGGTCCAGTAGGGTTACCACTGTTCTCTTGTACCTCTTTTTGTTCCGTTATAATGAGTAGTTCTTGTTTCCGCTGTACTTTTCTTTACCTGCAGTTCATATTATGTTATGAATGTTGTTCTACTGTTGTGGTGGTATATACTGTAGTGGTTTCTTTCCTTCCTGCTGTATTTCCTTACTGTTAGTTATATTCATGCTGAATGTGGTTTATTTTACTGCTCTTTTGGTTACTTCCTCGTTGGACGACTAGGTCTTGGGATTAGTCGAGTCGGTCCGATTCTCGTGCCTCGTAGGGACTTGGGAATTGGGTCGTTACAGAGGAAGATTCCTACCTACTTAGTTGACGAAGAGGGGGAGGAAGGCGTCCGACTCGTGCCTGCCAGAGCTGGGGACGAAGCTGCCCAGGAGGGGGTTATAGGCGACGAGGAGGAGATCTGAGGACGCCAGCTGGTGCGGCCTGGCGTGGGACGACGGGGCAGAGTGGGCTCTGCTGCAGGTATGGCAGCAAAGCGACGAGGAGGAGGAGGGACGATCGCCGGAAGCTAGTGCTCTCTGACCGGAGAGGGGAGAGATGAAATCTAGGGTTTTTCTCCGCCAGAAGTAGCTTGAAGGAGACGACAAACCCTGCTGCTCCTTATAAAGGCATTGGCGAGGAAAGGGGATTGAGGACGCGACGTGCCGTGCTCGCCGGAGGTGGCCGGAAATGGACACCCATGCCTTTCGTGCGTTCGCACGAGAGGCATGGTCGGTTGTAGAGGTCAGGGGAGGGTCCCTGCGACAGAGGACAACATAGGGAACCCCCCACTCGTTCCTGAGGACGGGCGCCTTGCCTTGTGCGGCGTCATCCTCCGCGCAAGGTTGCCAGAGGTATGGCGCTGCGCCGAAATGGCAGGGAGGACCGTTCTGCAAAGAACGACGATAAAGTTAGGGGGCCTTTTGCAAGGATTTCAAAAGATAAGGGTCAAAAAGTAATTCAAGAGGACCAATTTGTAAAGTTGATCAAGATGGCCTTTTCTTAAGCCCAAATTTTTATACCAACCTAATTTGAACCTAAGGATTTTAATGGTGAAATTTGATTTTAGGTTGGACCATGTTTGATCGGTCAATTTGCGTAAAAATTCAATTGAAGTCATAAATTAGGCATGGTTCTCATTTTAGGTAAAAATAGGTTGCAAAGGCCAAATTGAAGGTTCTAAACCCTAGGAAACACTTTTCCATGAATTTTAGAGGGTTTATTTGATTTTTATCTTACCTTGAACCTCGTGAATTAAAGTGGATTTGTTTTAGATTTACAGAATGTCATTTAATTCCTACAAGTTGCTATAACCCTTTTCAGATCAGATCATCCCACTTCTCTCCTTATTAAGCTCATTTGACCTTCATTAAGACCCTTAATTTCCCTGTTTGCGCACTGCATTGGTGAAATTGCAGTTTTACCCCTTATGATTTATCTTATTCTTTAACTCAGAATTCTCTGAGTTAAGCCTCTCTTTAGGTTTTGTAGGAGCTTCTTCACATTTATTTAGATTAAATTGTGCTAGTTAGGGTTCATGATGAGGTTCTCATCATACCCCCATGCTTAGCTTTTGCTAGTCCCGTAGCAAAATTTTAAGATTTCAGCCCTTGTTCTAGACCATGAAGTTCTTAATGAGTTTAGATAAGTGCTTTTTTTTTCGTAACCTTGATTAGGTCAGAATGCCAGCCATAGGCCTAAAAGGTACTCTAGTACCAACCAAGATTCAGATTTGTCTAACCTTAGCCTCAATCCTTAGCAAAGGTTTTCAAGGCCTACAATAGCTAACCTAAGGCTTATTGGACTTTGTGGTTAAAGCACCCATGCTTGAGATAATTTTAGCCCTGGTTCAGTTCGCAGTACATTTTGTAAGAAAGAGAGGTAGAAGATTTATATGTTTAGAGAGTTTTCTCTCTCTTTTTCTTTTTAATTCTAGCTTAGGATTGGCTTCTCAACACGGTCTGTATCAGATTCCTTGTCCCCATCATCAATCCTCAAGGGTTCCTGGCAGTCGATGCTTCGAGATAGCACCGCCCATGGTAACCCCCAGAACCCTAGCTTTTGAGATTTCGAGATAATCCCATCCATGGTGTTCCGTGGCCGAATTCAGACCCTGGCAATTGACACTTCGTGATAATGCCATCCATGGAATTTGAACTAGCAGAGTGCTTACATGCCTCCAATAGGATATGTAAATATCCTAAGAGACAAGCACCGAGGAGATGATATTTTGTTACGCATCTTCGAGGAGAATTTCCCACCTCTCCGCGCTGGGAACTCGTCCAAATCAACTTGTGTTGATCGGCTGCTCCTACTCTAGGTATCATTTTCAGAATTTTGCAACGCTTCTGCGTGATTTTGATTTTTATGCTTACTGAACCAGGTTGTGTGTGAAGTTAGGGTGCTTAGGTTACTGAGTCCCGTAAACCAAAAGTTAGTTAACGAGGCCAAATACTGCCTAAGCCTTGGACCTAATACTTAAGCTTTTCATTTTCCTCAACCTCTTGAGGAATGTCTAGATCTTAATGGGTACTAAGAGTCTATCCAAGAATGCCTAAGGTTTGCATTCTTACTAATCTTACTATGCACTTTCCATTTTTTTTCCTGAATGAGGTCTAGAACTTAGGTTAACTCCTTAATTTCTTACTAATGACTATCACTTTTCTTTCATTTTGTGCTCCTTCTTTTGATCATTTTGTTCTTTTTCTCCTCCTCCTTTGTAGAGTTCACAAAATTTCTTTCCTCCTCTCATTTTTTTATGGTATTTTTAAAAAAAATTTTGTGGTATTTTTGGTATATGTGAATTTCTTTGTTTGAAACCTTTTCTTTGCACTTTCATATCCCCCCATGCCTAAGATTTGCAATGTTCTCATTGTAAATTAGGAGGGTTTTTATTTGGCTTAGTTCATGCATTAGGACAGGTATTTTGGTGAGTGGATGGGTTGGAGTGGCTATTGCGGATGATTTCTAATCTCAGATGCAAGCACTTGAGGTGGAGTCGGCTGTACTAAAGGATGAACCTTAAGTGCAAAGAGGTGTCAGAAAAGGTTTCGAATTTTTCAAAAGAGAATGACAGGTTGCCTCCCGTTGAGCACTAAATTTGTCGCTTTCAACCAAGCAGGAAATGGGATGTAGAGAGAATGGTCAAATCAGCAGAGTTTAGTATAACAAGCACCTTGATCAAGAGCCTGCTTGGTCCAACCAGGTGCTTGTTCAGATCAACAGGCTGATGATGCAGCTCAAACCCAATCAATCTGGTGGGTCGATAGACGTAGAGCAAAAGGTGTGGAACCCACCATATACTATGAAGCTCAGATGGATGTGGAAATGTGAATGAGGGGTTTGGCTAAGTCGAATCAGCCTGGTCAGAGTAGGGACCCGTAAAATAATCAATGAATGATGCGGAAACCCTACAGGGATGATCAAAGAATGATGGAGCATGGTCTTTTGTCTGATCAGTGTTCGCAACCCGATGTGGAATTGCAATCGGCTCAGTGAGAGGTGAATTTGAATAGAAATTAAGTCTGGTTGCGGGTCGGGGTTAAGAAGAGGTTTTGATCAGTTCTGTGTGTGTGGAAGAGGTGGCTTCAATGAGAACTATGTATGAGGGCTCTTCTAGAAATGAATGACAGGTGGTCTCCTGTAAAGAGTCCTTTGGGTAACTACCAAATGCCTGAAGAGTGTTTATAGGATGAAGGAAATCTGAATTGAGAAAAGATTTGAATTCTGGGTTGCAATCACTCTTGGCATTTTGTGGTTTTGGTTTCTGAAGATCGAAAAGGAATGATTCTATGTTATTAGTGATCTTGGGAACCAGGACCTCAGAGTCGAAGTTAGAGAATGAGTCATGTGAACTGAGGTCGTAGATGGGCTTGGTATGTTCAGGAAGGAGAGTCTCTCCGCAATTATAGTCAGATCCGAAGTTGTCGAAGAGTTTGCGAAAATCCAGTTCTAAATGAGATTCACGATCATGAATTCCACCGCAGCATAAATCACATGATGTGGATTCAGCAGCCTGAATGGGGTCTAGCCTAAATGTCAATTCTGGGCTTAAAAAGGTGTTCAGTCTAGGCTCAAGTTCCAAGCTGGTAGGAAAATCCCAGAATCAGAAGCTCCTTCAACATCTTCGTCTGTGCACGACCGCGCCGCGCTCGCTTGTCCACTGCTCTAGCTACAACAGCGTCGGGGGAAGCCTCCCCGACACACCTCTCTGTCGTGCGCACGCCCAACCAGCCATGAGCTTCTCCGGCAAGCTCTCTCGCGAGCTCGTATGCTCTCCTCTCCTCTCCTCACGTTGCTCCTCCTCTCCGCTGCTTCACTCGCTGCACTCGCCGCACTCGCTCTCGCTGGAGGAAGGAGAAGGTGGCTGGAAGTGGGGTGGTGAATGAGGGAGAGGAGAAGGGTTTAAGTAGGCGCGAGGGAGGGTTCTATCAGTGAGAAGGGAGAGAAGAAGACGACTGTGCATAGTCTGCGCGCGGCACGCGTGCAGACTCGAGGACGTATGCACACAAAAATTGATTTCCAGACGTTTGACCCAAGTCCCAGACGTCTTAAAGGACTTTTAATGGCATGGGTCTTAACACCTGTTCTGAGAGGGTAAGGCTCTATACTGTTCCATGCTGTACTTTGGTGTACCCGCTAGCAGAAACGACTGACCGCGTGTCAGTGTGGGGTAGCTACCCGTGCGCTTATCACGAATGCCGTAGTCACCGCTACTTCTCGACAATGACCTCGGGGTGGTTGACTGGGTGTAGGACTACCACGAAGGACTCTCCTGGCCAGGAGAGCACCACATGTACCTTCTACTCCACGGAAATGACTGCAATCAAGATCGTTTCCACGAGGAACAAGCAAGATCAAGAAATACTTAGATCCTTTGTGAAATAAATGAACCAGAAACACATAGGTGAGATAAATAAAAATGAGAATAAAACCTGGTTGTTTGTTTTACTTTACTTGCACATAAATAATATAAACATCACTCTACTCAGCGTTCGCTGACTCTGCCTTTTCGTAACCCTATCCAGACCAGGAGTTGTGCAGCCCGAGTTTCCGACTACAGAGGGAGCTGGGCCCCACCGAGCCTAGTCATAGTAGTAGTTTCCCTTCCAGCTCTTTTGTTTCTGCTATAGTTTTGAGTACTAGACCTTTGAGTTACTGTTCCTGTTACTTTCTATTTTCTTTCCGCTGTTGTTGTTGTAGTGGCATATACTATTTTGAGACAGTTTACTCGACTTTCCTTTCCTGTTTTGTTTTTCCTTCTACTTATTTATAATGCATGTGTGAATGTGGTTTATTTCCTGCTTTTGGTTAATTCTTGTTAGACAACTAGGTCTTGGAATTAGTCGAGGCTAGTTGGTCTCGGGTCTTGTAGGGATCCGAAAATCGGGTCGTAACAAGATGGTATCAGAGCAAGGTCGTCCCGGGAAGTGAACCAAATGGTTTGGAAGTAACCACTCATATGCATGCAACTGAGATAGCCACCACAATGTTTAACTTTGATCTCCACTTTCAAGTCGTATTCCTTCATGTAACTAGGTGTTCTTGACAATCCTTGTTTCTTCACTTTCATCCCCTTGTAGGAGATGCCTTGTTATAGGCGCAGGGGCAAACATGTCGGGCTTGGGACCAATGCTGCCTCGCCTCTCCTCTTGAGTGTCCAAGCCCAAGACCTCGTTCAACTGATCTGAGAGGTAGTACGAGAGGAATTCCAGTTTCCGCAGGCCCCACCTCCCCCTGCCACCTCCGAGGGTGTGGAAAGGGAGCCTCCTGTAGCACGGCGGAGTCACCCTAGCATTTGGCGAGTCAGAGGAGATCAAAGGGGCCCTACCAGTTGGGGCACTCACAGGGTCGTCGGGAGAGGAGTCACACGACATCCACAGGAGAGCCATCTCGTTTTGCGGGACCACCAGTGGCCTTTGGGGGCCCCAAACAGGGCCTAGTGCCAGCACTGAACCCCGCCCAGTCGCCGGTAAGGACCTACTATGGGAGGAGGTTGTTACCCCTCTGTTACTAGTGTGGCCAGTTGGACTACCTCAGGAGGGACTGCCCATCTAGGACCGGGGCCCAACAGATGCTCCCCACACCGAGTGCTGGAGGCCGAGCTGGCGGTCGTGGTCACCAGGCGCGTGGGGGTGGACCGCAGTCGCGAGGAGGGTACTAGCCAGCTAGTACTCGCCCAACCCAGAATGTAGCCGCTTCGTCTGCATCGAGAGCTGAGGGGCGTATCAACGCCCTAACACACAAAGATGCCGGGGCTTCGAGTTTTGTGGTGGCAGTTATGGTTACTATTTCTGGCAGGTTAGTGTATGTACTTTTTGTTTCTGGCGCAACCCACTTTTTTGTCGTTACGAGTGTTGCCATCAGTTTGAGGTAGGGAAGTGTACTGTTAGAGGATCCGTTTGTGATCAGAGGCCCAGGTGGCCTGTTGTTTGTAACCGAGAAGGTCTACATGGACTGCGAGGTCAATATAGGGGGACACAGCCTCCCCGCTGACCTGATTGTGATCCAGATGGAGGACTTTTGCATGATCCTAAGGATGGACTGGCTGTCCGCCTATCACGCCCTGGTAGACTATTTTGGGAGGAAGATCGTCTTTCCCATACCGAAGTTGCCTCCCTTTTGAGTTTCATGGCCAGTCGATAAATGGAGATTTCAGATGCATCTCCATGCTTCGGGCAGTGAGGCTTTTGAACCAGGAATGTGAGGGCTTTTTGGCTTGTGTGGTGGCAGAGCTTAGCCCTGTGGCCGACTTTCAGAGTATTTCAGTGGTCTGTGAGTACCCTGACCTTTCCCAAAGGAGCTGCCAGGATTATCGCCTGAGCGGGAGATCGAGTTCAAGATTTCATTGATATTGGGGACCAACCCCACTCTACTGCACCGTATAGGACGACTCCACTTGAGCTGCGAGAGCTCAAGTCTTAGTTACGGGACCTGTTAGGGGAGGGCTTTGCGAGATGCCACAGTGTTCTCCAAGATAGATCTAAGCATCAGGGAGATCGACGTCTCCAAGACAGCTTTCCGTACCCGGTATGGGCACTACGAGTTCGTGGCCATGCAATTTGGGCTGACCAATGCCCTCACAACCTTGATGGATATGATGAACCATGTTTACAAGCCGTACTTAGACCTGTTGTAGTGGTGACCTTTGGGGGCATATGGGTCTACTCCTGGGATCAGAGTGGTGCAGCGGAAGCGTGGTGGGCTCATAACCCATAGGTTACTTTCTTGGGCCACGTGATTTCAAGAGATGGATTGGTTGTGGATCGAGCCAAGGTAGAGGCCGTACTCAGGTGGGAGAGACCACGCACAGTGATAGAGATACGCAGCTTTTTGGGACTGGCAGGTTATTACCGACGGTTTATCAAAGAATTCTCTCAAATCGCGCATACGATGACCCAGCTGACCCTAAAGGACGTGCCCTTTGCCTGGACAGATGAGTGTGAGGCGTGTTTTCAAGAGTTGAAGGAGAGATTGACTTCAACTCCTATACTTACCATCACAGACAGCAGTGGTGGTTTCGTGATTTACACCGATGCTTCGTTACAAGGGTTAGGGGGTGTGCTCATGCAGCAGGGTCACATTGTCGCTTACACTTTGCAGCAACTGAAGCCCCATAAGCATAGCTACCCTACCCATGACTTAGAGCTGGAAGCAGTTGTCTTCGCGCTGAAGACATAGAGGCACTACCTTTACGGTGAGACTTTCGAGATCTTTACAGATCATAAGAGACTCACGTATTTGCTTGACCAAAAGAAGCTTAACATGAGACAGAGACATTGGTTAGAGCTCCTGCAGGACTACGACTGCAGCATCTCCTACCACCCAGGGAAGGCCAATGTGGTGGCCGATGCCTTAAGCCAGAGGGCGCCCGCCCACTTGGCAAGTATACAGGCACAGAGTTGGAGATTCATGGAGGAGTTGGGCAGTTGACAACCCCGGGAGTCACGGGGGTACTGTGGGGCAGTGACAGTGACGCGGCAGCCACGACCAGAGCTAATAGATTCCATCATCGCAGGGCAGATGGCCGAACCGTACTTACAGACATTGAGAGATAGGGTGTTGACAGGGGACCCAGGAGACTCCTTCTCAGACGAGATCCTACGTATGAGGGGACGTCTGTGCATTCCCAGGGATGAGGAGATGTTGAGAGAGTGATGAAAACCTCATCATGAACCCTAACTAGCACAATTTAATCTAAATAAGTGTGAAGAAGCTCCTACAAAACCTAAAGAGAGGCTTAACTCAAAGAATTCTGAGTTTAAGAATAAGACAAATCATAAGGGGTAAAACTGCAATTTCAAACAGGGTAATTAAGGGTCTAAACGAAGGTCAAATGATCTTGATAAGGAGGGAAGTGGGATGATCTGATCTGAAAAGGATTATAGCAACTTCTAAGAATTAAATGACATTCTGTAACCCTAAAACAAACCCACTTTAATTCATGAGGTTCGAGACAGGATAAAAATCAACTAAACCCTCTAAAATTCATGGAAGAATATTCCATAGGGTTTAGAACCTTCAATTTGGCCTTTGCAACCTATTTTGACCTAAAATGAGAACCATGCCCAATTTATGACCTAATTTGGGTTTTTGTGCAAATTGACTGGTCAAACATGGTCCAACCTAAAATAAAATTTTACCATTAAAATCCTTAGGTTCAAATTAGGCTGGTATGAAAATTTAGGTCGAAGAAAAGACCATCTTGACCGACTTTACAAATTGGTCCTCTTAAATTACTTTTTGACCCTTATCTTTTGAAATCCTTGCAAATGGCCTCCTATCTTTCTCGTCGTTCTTTGCAGAACGGTCCTCCCTGCCATTTCTGAGCAGCGCCATACCTCCGGCGACCTTGCATGGAGGATGGCACCGCTCAGGGCATGGCGCCCGTTCTCAGGAACGAACGGGAGGTTCCCTGCGTTGTCCTCTGTCGCAGGGACCCTCCCATGACCCTTGCAACCAGCCATGCCTCTCGTGCGAACGCACGAAAGGCATGGGTATCCATTTCCGACCATCTCCGGCGAGCACAGCACGTCGCCTCCTCGATCCCCTCTCCTCTCCAGTGCCTTTATAAGGAGCGGCAGGGTCTGCCGTCTCCTTCATGCTACTTCTGGCAGAGAAAAACCCTCGATTTCGTCTCCCCCCTCTCCGGTCAGAGTACCCTAGCTTCCGGCGATCCTTCTTCCTCCTCCTCGTCTCTCTGCTGCCATACCTGCAGCAGAGCCTACTCTTCCCCATCTTCCCACGCCAGGCCGCACCAGCTGGCGCCCTCAGATCTCCTCCTCGTCGCCGATAACCCCCTCCTGGGCACCTTTGTCCCCAGCTCCGGCAGGCATGAATTGAACGTCTTCCTCTCCCTCTTCGTCGACTAAGTAGGTAGGAATCTTCCCCTTACTCTCCTTTCACTTTTCCCTCATTTAATTAGCATTTCAAACCCCTCGACTGCCACTACCACCCTCATCTGCTTCACCTCCGGCCGCCATCTCCGGCGAGGTCGCTCCACCTTCACAGGCCATTTCACCCCTCGCCGACAAGCCCAGAAGCTCGCCCTCACTCCACTCAAGCGTTTCCCCCACTCCATTCACCGCCCTTCACCTCCCGACCACCCCCCGAACACACCCACTTCCGCACACACAGTCTACCCTAGGCACACGAACACAAGCGCTCTTGCGCCTCGCTGATCCTCGCACTGCCTTCGCCACACTCCGGTGAGGCTCCCTGCGTTGTCTGATGTGGCCATGAGGCTGTCTTTGTGATTTCAGGTCTCCACCTCCTCGCCGCCATTGACGAGCTGCTGAAGCTTCTTCGTAGGCAGCTCCAGGACTCCTCCAGCCCAGGCGTGAACTCCAGGCAGTGCGGGGCACTTCTGCAAAAATGCCCATGTTCGCAATTGGGGTCGCGAGCCTTCGCTGCTGCCCCAATTGCCAGTGCCTTCTCGTCTGCGGGCATGCGGAGCAGAGGTGGGACTTTAGTCCCACCTCGGAAGTGTGTGGGCGCACGCCTACACATAAATTCGAAAAGTGACATTAGTTGTTCACCTTTGATACACAGGGGTCAGGTCCCTCACCCACGCACGCAGCGCGCCACTCGCTCGCACTCGCCCGTGCTCATGCCCCGCAAGCCTGGGCAGAACCCGACTACCCGACCAAGCACTCCTCGCCCACCACCGCACGCCAGTGGACTTGGTCCCGGGTGCGTTACCCGACCCATATACCCGCGAATGCTCTAGGAGTGAACCTTTGAGAGAGAAATAGAGAGAGATAGAGACGCAGGGAAGGGGTAGGGGTAGGTTTTGCATTGATAATTGTGTGTGTGCGCAGGGAAGAAGGAAAAAGAAGGAAGAAGCAGGCGAAGGAAGAAGAAAAGAGGAGGAGGAGAGGCTAAAGACTTAGCCGCACTGAGCAGCTGCTGAAGAAGAAAGGAAGGAGAGGAGCTGAAGGAAAGGAAGAAGAGCTGCATTGTAGCAAACGCACAGTTAAGCCGTCTGAGCACCGAGTCAGACGACGGAAGGTTAGCGGCCAGAGCAGAAGAAAGTAAAGAAAAAGAAGACAGGAAGAAGAAAAGCAGAAAGAAGAAAATCAAAAAGGAAGAAAGGAGAAAGAGAAAGAGGAACCACAGAAGCAAAGAAGAAGAAGAGAAGAAAATCAGAAAGGAAGAAAGGAGAGAGAAAGAGGAACCACAGAAGCAAAGAACAAGAAAGAAGAGAGTCGAAGCCAATCACCCCTTCTTTCTCTCCCTCTCTTAATTTTTGTAAAACCTTATATATTGTGAATTTATAGGCTTCTAGAATTATAGTTTGCTCCCTGAGTTCGACATCGGGAAACTTGTCATTCCGAGTAATAAATTGTATTAAACTGGTAACTGTTCTTGTCATATACTCCAACAACTGTAATTACCATAGCGACAAAGGACCGAACCAGAGAGCTTCTACCAGAGGCATACGGGTCCAGGTTCACCAAACATTCCTGGAACATAAGTTGTACCATGATTTATAACGCAACTTCTAGTGGAGAGGGATGAAGTAGGATGTTGGTGAGTAAGCTCAGCAGTGTCAGTATGCCAACAGGTGAAGGCCAAGCACCAGATGCTTACAAGGCCATTGTAGCTGTAGGTTTCGGCCCTACCAGGAGGGGGTGACGTAATAATGGCGGAAATAAAATAAACAATCTTCACAAAATAAGCAATCACACAAGTACACAAGAATTTTTAGGTGGAAACCCAAACCGGGTGAAAACCACCACCTAACCCTCTCGAGTTAGGATTTTCCGATCAACCAAGTTGATCAAAATCCACTAAACCGAATCACTTTAAACGAGGGTGATTCAACCTCAATACAACCACGCTAATTAAACGAGGGTAGCGTACCTCAACCCCTTCTCTCCACGAGAAGGACTTTGTCTCGCGAAGGAGACGGGAATTCGCAAAGCGAATACCCAACCAAATAACAAAGATAAAATAAACAACAAGTCCTATAGAGCCGACAAAGTAATTTTTAACCTAAGCTTCTATAGGAAATAGGATGCTTCCCTTTGAAAGGAGTGCGTCGACGACGCGGATGCGTGTACCACGCGACGGCGCAACGTCACTCTCGTGAACAACGGCGGGAGAGCGGGTACGCAACAGCTTGATGCTCTCAAGAGCATGGAGCTTGAGCTTGGAGAGCAAGAGCTATCTAGGACACAAGAGAGTGAAACTATGTTGCTTAGGTGTCTCTTGTTTCTCTTAGTGTGTGTTCTTGGTGTATATTGGTGTGTAAAGGTTCCCCTCTATTTATAGAGGCCTTAGGAAGGCTTTGGAAGGCTTAGGAAAGGTTCTATAGCCGTTGGGAACAAAGCCCAAGAGAATCAGCCCGAAATCAGGAACAATCATTGTTCTGACAGGCTTATCAGACGTCTCATTATGGCATCAGACGTCTGGAAGTTCACTTTAAGACGTCTGATTTCAAGGTCAGACGTCTGATTTTGGGCGGGTCTCTTCCTGACTTGGATCAGATCTAAACAGGGTTTTTGTGCAAGTCCATCAGACGACATGTAGGACGTCTGGTACTATGTCTGGACGTCTGGAAACCTACTTTTACTGTGGGAATGGATTTTCCAAACGTTGCAACGGCTAGAAAATCTCTGAGAAGAGATTTTGGGTCAGCCGAGGCAAAACGGTCATTTATCAGACGTCTGGAAAGGTCTAAGGACGTCTGATAAGGCTCTAACGGTAATACTCTTGAGTATTTGTTAAGCCAGCCAACGGTCCACTAATTGGACGTCTGGCAAAGTCATCAGACGTCTCCTAAGACGTCTGGTCTAAGGTCTGGACGTCTAATTTCATCAGACAGAACTAACTATGTCCAGCCTAACAGTTATCAGACGTCTGAAACAACAGTCAGACGTCTTAAAATACTTTATCAGACGTCTGATTTGGGAATTAGATGTCTGGAAACTATGTTTGAACCCTATATTGGTTTTCTAAGTGTTCTACAGAAAACCTAAGTATCCTAGGGTTGTGCAGGTGTTCCTAGGACTACTGTTAGGGTACTTTGAGGCACTTTAACATGAATTATCTAAGGAAATAAAGAGCAACAAAAGAAACGAAAAATACAACAAGTACAAAAGAAGGAAATCTATCCTATTCTTCATTTCCTTCCATCTTTAATATATCGCTCCTCGCGAATCTCTTCTGTTCTCCATCAAGCTCGTCCAATCCGTCCTAGATGCAAGCTCGAACTCCGTCTAATCACGTATCCATTTGCGATTGACCTGAAATCTAGGACTCAAAGCGCAAATATTAAATGACACGTGTTTTGTTATCATCAAAACAAATGATCGTGGTGCTCTAGCACCAACAGTAGCCACTTCCTGTGACAGAGTGGGAGTGGGAGAGCATCACCATGAACCTGGTGGTGGGTTTACTAGTTACTCAGTGGGGACACGACGCAGTCTGGGTGATAGTAGACAGATTGAAGAAGACAATGTGTTTCCTGCCGATCCGAGTCACCTTTGGACCAGCACAGTTAGTAGAGAGATACATCGGAGATGTGGTGTACCTTCATGGAATCCCACGTGAGATCGTATCCGACAGGAATACTCGTTTTACCTCCCAGTTCTGGGATGAGTTTCAACAAGCCTTGGGGACACGTTTGAGGTTCAGTACCGCCTACCACCCCCAGACGGACGGAGGTGGACTGCACCCTTAAGTTGGGTCAAGGTTGGGGATCACGTCTTTCTCCGTGTTTCGCCCATAGAGGGTTTGCAGCGTTTTGGAGTGAAGGGAAAGCTTGCGTTGAGGTTTGTGGGGCCCTTTGAGGTCCTGGAGCGGGTAGGACCCATTGTTTACCAGCTTGCCCTTCCTCCTTAGTTTTCTGGAGTGCACGGCATGTTTCACATGTCCAATCTCAGAAAGTATGTCGCCAATCTCAATACAGATATTAGACAAAGCTGTCCGGAGTCTGAGACGAAAGCAGATATCACTGGCGAAGGTTCTATGGAGAAGCCAGCGGTACGGGGAGGTGACCTGGGAGCCTAAGGCGGCGATGCAAAAGCAGTACCCGGAGCTTTTGAAGGTACATCTTCTTGGATCTACTTCAGTCCTCTTTAAGTTTGTTTTGCGCTTTTACGTTACTTTTACACACCCTACTTGACTCAAGTTTCGGGGATGAAACTTCCTTTAAGTTTGTTATGTTGAAATGACCCACCGCCCTTGAGATATTTAAGACGTCTGAGAGATTGGTCAGACGTCTGGATTGAGGGTCGAACGTCTGAAAGTAGGGGAAAACTGTACGTTCGCTTGTTTTCAACACATAGGAGTCACGCACGCTTCTTTTTCTTTTTCCCCTCCGTTCTCCTCACCCAAACCCTAACCTCCTCCTCTATTTAAACCCCTCCATCTCCACTCCACCCCCACTACTCTAGCCACCGCCACCTTCACCTTTCCCTTGCGCCAGCGACCTCCACCTTCTCGGCGACGAGGGAGAGCGAGGTAGAGTGGGGGAGAGTTGGGGAAAGTGAGAGCGAGGGAGTGAGGGGGGGGGAGTAAGGGGAGAGCGAGGGAGTAAGAGGAGCGTGTGGGAGAGGAGGTGCGGCGGAAGAGCCCGTGCGCAGGGAGTGCCATGCCGCAGGTGCGGCGGCATGAGCTCAAGGAGGAGGAACTCGAAGGGGAGAGCTCTAGAGAGGTTCGCGGAGCTCACAAGCTCAAGCTAGAGGAGTCAGAGCCGTGCGAGTAGGGGGAGCTCACGAAGGGAGCTTTACGACCTCCTGAGGCGGTTGGCATAGCAGCTAGAGGCGATGCGGAGGAGTTCGCACGGAGGAGAAGGATCGCGAGAGGAAGTTATGGATACTGGATTTCCAGTATTAAACGTCTGGGACATCGACTAGACATTTGGAGAAGTATCGAGACACCTAGAGCTAAAGCCGGACGTCTGAAAGCACATTTCTCGCCTGGAGGTACGTGTTGTCTACACAGGTCCACCCATGCAGACTGTGATGTAGGTTTCCTTTGGCTGAAAATGGGTCTGCGTCTTCATACGCCGGTGCAGGGCGTTGGAAAGGCGCGTGGTGCGCCTTTCCAAGCAACTTTTAGACATTGGACCACATCGCCAGACGTTCGACGGCACTTCCAGACGACTGGAAGGAGGGTCAGACGTCTAGGACTTCCCTCAGACGGATTGCAGAGGAGTCCGGATGTCTGAGGCAGTCACAGGAAGTGAGAGGTATGATCTGTCGTCTTTTAAGACGTCTGGGACTAGTCCCAGACATCTGATTTTGGACAGTAATCGTGTTTTTAGCCCATTTAGGGCCCAAACAGAGTCAGTTTTCCGCAAACGAAGTACCGTTGTTTTCCACTTGAGTTTCTCTATGTGTTCGTGTTGAGTACCTACTGTTTTGAGCTCATCTGATGTAAATTAGTGGATGGTACAGGTTACCAGCCAATGGCATGTTCGAGGCCCGCGGAGACGACGAGATCTTGGGCACAGGCCCTCATTCCTCCCGTGATACCCGGTAGAGTGGTTTAATTCAATTGTTAATATTTAAATAAGAATGTACTTGCTTGGAATAATCGGATCGAACTCTAGGATGTGGAATGAACCCTAGGGTAGAAATGTATGAGCTTGTTTTGACCTGTACTGTTTACTTGATGCATGTTTAAAATAAATTGCTAGCAAACGGTATTAGTGTAATTATGAGATGCATGCTAGAATACGAGTTGCCTATATATGAATGAATTATGAGATGAATGTTAAAATACGAGTGCCTGTATGTGAATGAGAAAGTGAACGATGAAACCACAATTTGCATGTAAATGATTGAGAATTAAATTGTGAAAACACGAGCTGCCTGTATATGGATGAGGAACAGTTATGAAACATGAGATTAGAGTGTGGATAAATGAGATGAATAATGAGCATGAACCCTACGGGGAAGTGGGAGTAGAACTCCTGTGTATGAAAGGAATCTAGAATGCAGATGATAAGTGAGTTGGCCCTTGTGTACGTAGTACCAAGGAGCACAGTGGTTCTTTTAGTGTAGAGTAGAGCTAGCCTCCCTTGGGTTGAGACCCGGGATTAGAATTGGCCACTCTACACCGACTCTTGTAGGCTCTCGCGTACGTGGTACCGAGGCATACTACTAGTGTAGGGAGGGAGCTAGCCACCCCACGGGGCTCGGGGTTAAGCTAGCCACCCTACACCGACTTTGTTGGGCAAACTGAGGTAGCCAGACGAGGGTACGCAAACTGTGGAGGGGCAAGACCCCTGTTTGGTTCTGAGGGGCGAGACCCCTGTTCTGAGAGGGTAAGGTCCTATACTGTTCCGTACTGTACTTTAGCGTACTCGCTAACGGAAACGACTGACCGCGTGTCAGTGCGGGGTAGCTACCCATGCGCTTATCACGGGTGCCGTAGTCACCGCTACGTCTCGACAATGACCTCAGGGTGGTTGGCTGGGTGTAGGACTACCACTGGGGACTCTTTCGGCCAGAAGAGCACCACGTGTACCTTCTACTCCAAGAAAATGACTGCAATCAAGATCATTCCCATGAGGAACAAGCAAGATCAAGAAATACTTGGATCCTTTATGAAATAAATGAACCAAAAACACAAAGATAAGATAAATAAAAATGAGAATAAAGCCTGGCTGTTTGTTTTACTTTACTTGCACATAAATAATGTAAACACCATTCTACTTAGCGTTCGCTGACTCTGTCTTTTCGTAACCCTGTCCAGGACCAGGAGTTGTGCAGCCCGAGTTTCCAGCTGCAGGGGAAGCTGGGTCTTGCCGAGCCCAAGCGTAGTAGTAGTTTCCTTTCCAGCTCTTTTGTTTCTGCTGTAGTTATACGTACTAGACCTTTGAGTTACTGTTCCTGTTACTTTCTATTTTCTTTCCGCTATTGTTGTTGTGGTGGCATGTACTATTTTGAGACAATTTATTGTACTTTCCTTTCTTGTTTTGTTTTTCCTTCTACTTAGTTATAATGCATGTGTGAATGTGGTTTATTTCCTGCTTTTGGTTAATTCTCGTTGGACGACTAGGTCTTGAGATTAGTCGAGGCAAGTCGATCTCGGGTCCTGTAGGGATCCGGAAATTGGGTCTTAACATGGATTGAATATGAGAAAATGGATCATCCTAGTACATCTCTTGGACTAAGTTACATGTTGAATTAACTAAATTAAGTGCACTGGTATAGCTAAACATGACAAAGTACATCACAATTAGGCAATGGAATTGAGTGCTTGAAGAAGGAGCCCATCTACATCTCCATTCTAAAAATGGATTATATTATGCCAACTGTCAAGCCTACTGCATTTTTGACCTCATCCTCCTCTATTATTATAGTTCACGTCTTAATTGCTTGACCCAACCCCCCTCCCTTTCCATTGAATAGGCATACATGTGAATCTATGTTCCTAACTCTTAACATTTCTTATATAACGAAATCAAGGCAAATAATGTTTCTAAAATCAAACACAAACAAGTCACTTACCTGTGTTGCAAGCATTTATCTATGGTTAAACATTCTTATCACCTTCAAATCGCCTCCACAACTTTAAGGAGGTTCTACTCCTCTTTCCATTCATACAATGTTCCTTGTCATTTTATACACTACATGGAAATTAATCTCTAAACAAGTTGAACCCTACCTTATTTACTTGCCTTGGCAATCCTCATCCAATATCAACCACATTGTACCCTCACCTCTTGCTATCTCCTAGTTCATCAGTTGGAAAGCTCGCTAGGTTTCCCTGCCAAAACCTCCCATAGTTTGTCAAGCCCTAATTCTTTTCTATTCCCGTCAATTCTATCCTTGTCTTTCCTATGAGTTCATCATAACCATCTCCACCAACACCATCTACTCCTTAAATCCCATTCATAGTTCACTAGAGATAACCTTAAAAGTGTCGTAATTACACAACCCTCCCTCAAGTAAATAGGGGATAACCCCAAAGTAAACTAGCCATTAAGTTGTACTTACCTAGATTTCTACACTTATAATCTAAATAGGTTAACCTTAACTTTAGAATCACCCACCCATTTTCACCACCTTGCCCTTAGCTCTCTATACTCTTACTAGCCTCGCTTGCCATCGATCTGCATGAACTAGTATGCATAATTTCTAGGCTATGTGGGAGGACAAGCACCATGCCACATCTCACTCTCTTTAGTCATATTGTTCCTTCTTGCATTTATTGTTTCATCATTCCTACATTGTATTCCAATTCATATTAATGGAATAAACTTTATTTTCAAGCTCAATTGAAAATATAGTCTCCTATATTTCTACCAATTCTCAGCATCACCTGTCTAGTCAACATTCTTATTTTAGTTACATGTTTAATACATTAAAGTAGGTGCACCATGATTTCTTACATAATACACTACAATAAAAATAAACATTAGTGATAAAAAATATCTATCGCTAAAAGTAATTATCTTATCGCTAAAATACTTTAATGACATCTAAAAAATTTATCACTCACTGGAAATTTATGACAAATTTTATTCACTATATTAATACTTATAATGTCAAATATAATTATCCCTAAATGATCACCATAGCAACTTATTGAGTCACATAGAATTGACACAATTTTTATCCCTAAAATCTATCTTTAACTACAAAATAATATATTGTCAAAATATCAGTGAATAATAATCGAAAATAAGTGTAATTAATTTGTCACTAAATGACTACATGATAACGATAGTTATAAATATTGTAATTTTCATCACTATTTGCATTTATTTTATTTGTCTTGTAAAAGACAAGTTCATATAATTATCATATTTCTCAACTACATAATTTCAAACTTGAAACTTAAGTTCAAACCATGCCTTTTATTAAATCAAAAAATTGTTACACATGGTGCCCCTTGAGGGGATTTTTAGAACATAATAAAATTAAGAAGCTACATTGAAAAACAACATAGAGGAGCTTGAATTACCTCAATTGTATTGATTGTAGTTCAATAAGACCCATTCAAGAGGATACATCAAAACTGTTACGAACAGGCATCAGACATCGTTTAAGACGTCTGGAAGTCTTCCTAGACGTCTGGTATTAAATTTTTTCAACGTACGGGCTCGCTTCTGCGCGCGCACCTCGCCACCTTCGTTCTTCTCTTTTCTCTCCCTCCCTGCAGACGACGCATCCTTCCTCTCTCTCTCTCCCTGTGCTGCCTTCAAATAGCACCTCCCTCTCCCTCACCCTCACTCCACCGCCTTCTTCTTCTCCTTCTCCCTGCCAGTGAGAGCGCGAGCAAGCGAGAGCGGCAGCAACGGCTGCTGCGAGCGTGCGGGAAGGAGGGGTTGTTGCGAGAGGAAGTAGAAGCTCGACCGCGAGGGTACGAGCTTGCCGGGGCAGCTAGAGCCGGTTGGCGAGAGAGCATCGAGCGTGGGGTGTCGCGGAGGAGCTACCGCAGCTCGGGCAGCGGGCGGACGTGGCACGGCACGGCCGTGCGCTGCGGGCGGAGAGCGAGAAGGGTTCTGATTCTGGTAGAATTTCCCAGAATCAGACGTCTGGACTTACGTCCAGACGACGCAGAAGACGTCTGGAGGAAGGTCCAGACGTCTGACAGGTACAATATTTTCTTATCTTCTCCTTTTTACACGTGTACGGCCATGCAGCCGTCCGTCGCGTTCTTCTGCACCTCTTCGATGAGAGCGGGTGTGTGTGTGTGCAGGAGTTGTTTAGGAGGGCACGAGGGCTCGCCATCCCCACAGATCAAACGTCTGGGCACAGTACTAGACGACGGAGAGGACCTCCAGACGTCCGGGATGACAATTGGACGTCTGGAAACTAAGTCCAGACGATCCAGTGGGCTTCTGGACGTCTGAAGGACTGCGCAGACCAAGGTATGGCATGATCGACCTTTTAAGACATCTGGAAGAAGTTCCAGACATCTGATTTTGGACAGACTCATCGTTTTTGATCCGTTTAGGGTCAATTCGGAGTCCGTTTTCCTCGTTTCAAGTTTCATTCTTCCCAGATTTGTTTCCTCTACCTGTTTACAGTAATTGTATACTGTTCTGAGTAACTCCTTGTGTTGATCCTTGTGTTAGGACCCCGTTCCGTTGTAGCTCTGGGGTTGCGGAGGCACGCGGGATTGCCGACCATGCCCCTAGTATTCCCGATTTTGCGGGTAGAGTGGCCCTTTACTTTATTTATCAAAAATTGTACACTTATGAAACAATTAATAGAGTCTAGGGCATTACATGAACCCTAGGGCTGAAACATTGGATTGAATGATAGGTCCTAAGGTATTGCATGAATCGTAGGACTGAAAAACTAGATTGAATGAAAGATCTTAGGATGTGGCATGAATCCTAGGACTGGAAAACTGAATATATATACATTACAGTCTGGGAAAAGTAGAAAGGAAACGATAACTGCCTGCAAATTAGTTAACAGCTCCCTGTTTAGGAATGAATAATCACTGTTGAGAACATGTGTTATATGAGTATGAAGCTGGAATGGTGAAACCTAAATTGGCTGAGTTAAAAGAGCATGAACCCTACGGGGGATTAGGAGTAGAACTCCTGGAAAGTGAATTGAATAGAATTTGGGAAGTGAGCTAACCCTTGAGTACAGAGTACCAAGGAGAGCAACTATTCCTCTGTTTAGTGCAGAGCGGAGCCAGCCGTCCCAGGGACCCGAGGTTAGGACTAGCCACTTTGTACCGACTTTTGACCCTCGTGTACACAGTACCGAGGAGAGCTACTAGTGTAGGGATAGCACTAGCTACCCCACGGATCCCGGAGTTCTGCTAGCTTTCCTACACCGACTTATTAAGTCCAGTAGGCAAACTAGGGTAGTCTAGCGATGGTGTGGGGACTGTAGAGGGGTAAGACCCATGTTTGGTTACTGTGGAAGGGCTGAACCCCTGTTACTGAGAGCGCTCTGTCCTATAATGGTTCCGTGCTGTGCTTTGAGCGCACTCGTTAACGGAAATGACTGACCGCATGCCAATGCGGGGTAACTACCCGTACGTTTATCGCACGTGCCATAGTCACCGTTACGTCTGTTTGCGACCTTGGGGCGGTTGACTGAGGGTAGGACCACCACGGGAGACTCTCCCGACCAGGAGAGCACCACGTATTACTTCTACTTTTCGGAAAAGACTGCAATCAAGATCGTTCCCACGAGAAACATTAAAGAATAAGAGAAGGATCTAAGAAATAAATCAATAGTAAATAAATGGAAAAATATAAACAAAGAAAGTAAAAATATAACTATCATCCACTCTACTACTATTTTTTCTAACTTTTAGTTGCAATTCTACTCAGCATTTTGCTGACGTGTCACCCTTGTTACTTTTCAGGACCAGGTGTTGAGTAGCTAGAATCGACAGCTACAGAGGACGCTGGACCTAGTAGAACCTAGTAGTATTACTAGTAGTACTTACTGTACTTTTCTTTCCGTTGTAGTGAGTAATTTCCGTTACCCCTTGTACTCTCTTTATTGTAAACTTCATATTTATGTATATGTTTATTTCTCTACTGTTGTGGTGGTATATACTATAGTATTTCTTTTCTCTACTGCTGTATTTTGTTACTGTTAGTTATATACATATTGAATGTGATTTCTTTTACTACTCTTTTGGTTACCTTCTCGTTGAACGATTGGATCTTAGAATAAATCGAATCGATCCGATTCCCGTATCTCGTAGGAATTCAAAAATTGAATCGTTACAAAAACAACAAAAAAACATAAGTGCAAATACAAATATGTCTCGAGCTTGAAAACATCCACCCCTAAAAAGGAAATGATGCTTAGCAATAGCTTTAAAGAAAAAGCATCCTGAATCTCAAAAGAGTAGCAACTAATCTTGTAATCCATGGTAGCCAGAAGGGCACATCCAGGAAATGTAAATGACCACAAGACAGGGCAAGCTCATCTATCACATGAGCTTGCAAAAAGTTCCAAGATGATGTCCAACAAAAGCCGTATATCAACAACAAAATGCCACGTCAAGTCCCTCATCAGTTTAAAGCTAAACCTTCAGAATTCGAGGCCTTATGAACTCCCAAATTGCTGTCCATCTCAATCAACAGAAAATTCAAGCATCAACTTTTGCCACAGCAGCAACAAATTCACTTCACTGCTCTTCCATTGGCACCCAAGGTCTTGTAGCAGCTTCAGCGATCAACAACATTCAATGCATAGCAAAAGCACCCAAGGAACGTCTGAAATCAATCTACATAGCTAAATCTCCAAAAGATCAGCCAGGGGAGCAGCTGCAGTTTGATTCAACATCTCCAGTCTAAACATTGCAGCATCCAGCATCACTCCTTAAAAAAAGCAAAGAATTAACTTCAGCAGCTTTAAATGATACAAAATTGACAGAAACTTGATTGAAGTAAAAAAATCAGTTAAGCTTGATGTAGGGTAGAAGCATGCTCCCTAAATTATAGAAACTAATGGCCACTTAAGGCATTTCGGAAAGTTGAGAATAGACGAAATTCCTTATTTCTGAGATGCAGCATTGTCCTCCATAATCAATGTAATACTCTCATTATGGTGCAGCACATCATGTTATGAACAAGACATCCTAGATGCTTATTTGGAGAGTTCTGCAACTGGTTTTTCCTAACAATGTGACACTTCCTATTCATGCTACTGTCAACTAGGTACCAAAATAAATTAGCTTTAGTTTCCTGATAGAAAATAGAGGCAGAATATTATATGCTATTGCCAATTGTACCGCTGAGATCAATTGGTTTCAATCACCTCTTACCAATCTTCATACCAATATCTATTGCCCATTATAATGTGGACCATGATATGCATGGCTGCCAATCCCATTTCCCATTCCTAAAGAAGGTGGA
Organism: Thalassia testudinum; assembly: GCA_037157565.1. NCBI lineage: Eukaryota > Viridiplantae > Streptophyta > Magnoliopsida > Alismatales > Hydrocharitaceae > Thalassia > Thalassia testudinum. Next base: position 104,432,872 of record JAZHRO010000073.1, on the reverse strand, counting down.
TAGAAATCAACTTCCATTTCATTTTGTGGAAAAGTTTCTATGAAGGAGATTCTGTTTCAACTTGTTTCGAACAATTAACTAACAGACAGCCTTACAAGCCACAACCACCAACTAGTGTAACATGTAGGGTAGCTCTTCCGGAGTGATGTGCAGGTATAAGTACCTGTTTGTAACTGTCTTAAGTTAGTTGAAGGAATCCACTCTATTTTATCAATCACTCCATGACTCCCTCCTTCCCTCTCAACATAGAATGGAACTAATTAAAGTATAATTTTTACAAATGCCATTTACGACTAAAGAACCAAAACTTTTGTCACTCAGGCATAAGATGAAATTCAAAGCTCAATCTATACGCAATAGTTTAGACAAACGACTATGAATGTACTTCCAAGAGGCAACTCTCAGAATACCATCACTTATAAACCAAAAAGGCTACCAGTCATTTTTTTAGACCTCAAATCTTCAGGTCTCAAAGTCTCCATTTCCTATAGATCAAAATCATAAAGGGGTCATTTGACCATTGTTAATATGTCTATATATTCCAATTTCAAATTTGGTTGTGAATTATCTCAAAGGATAACCTGCAATTTACTGGATGGTCATATAAACATGGGTGAGAGTAGAGATGGATTTACCTTGAAACAATGTCAAAACAGTGAATCTTGCATCCTGAAACCTTGTTTTGCTAGTCGAGAATAGGGAATCTCCTTTTTTATTGGAGATAAGAAAGATATTAAGAAACATAAAAATTCTTATTTTTCTTGGAGTAAAAACCAGTACTTGGTGGGAGGAAGAAATGATTTCTATAAAGCATTACAATAAAAAATTATGAGCTCATAGGGAGATGCTACTAAAACCAGTCGTATTAAAGTAGTTATTCTTAATATCTAACCTACGACACCTAAAATCAATCCTTACAATTAGATCATGGTAGGAAGCATTAACCTTTAAGATTTTGAATTGCTAAAAAATCTACAATTCGTCAAGAAGTTCATTCAGCTGCAGCAATTCAAAGAGTTATTTGCTACTACTACTGGAATCTATAAAGATGGTATCTAGTGTTATTCACAAGTTATCTTGGGCTAATGACATGCGAGATCCACTATCCTCATTTCATATCATTCTCCCTGTGTACTCACTTGTCATGTGTTGAGTATATAAGTGTACAATCAGCTATAAACACGGTCACTTTGTTTCAAATATGTATTCCTTTTTAGTAGCATTAATATAAGTTACACCACTTGACTTTGGGAAGTTACAAAAAAAAAGAGAACATAAACAGCATGACTGTAAACACACAACATGGATGGCTTGTTTCTGCCATCCCTTTCAAATGGGAGACAAACTTTCATTACTAGTTATCTCAACATCTACTTGGTTTTTTTTTTTAAACCGAATGTTTGATCGACATTAAAGATCCTTAATGGTTGATTCTCCAATAAGGAAATCCTTGTTGGCATCCGTGAACTATATTCTGCATTTGTTATAATCTACTGCCTCTGAAGAAACTTGTAATTAAAAGTACAACAAGCTTAGTTACTCACTCTCTGTCATAAAAGCTAAACTCAATGCTCAAGTTAAAAACAGTGGAACAGTTGAACCCCAAAGTTAAGAACAAGAATTGATCCCAAATAGATCAGTGGCAAAAATAAGGTTGTGCTGATAAATACTTGCCTTCTTAACATGCATATCCTGAAAGTCAAGAACATGCACATTTCTAGAGGTTACCAAAAAGAAAAGGGCTCCACTGCAAAGGAAGTTGCAAGCATTCATGGTTTGAATAAATTTTTGTCCACCTTGGCCCCTGCATCTCTAGGAGTGCCAACTCTTGCAATCTCAGTAAAATGCCCTTCTAGGCGAATAATGTGCACCACCAGCGAGATTTGCCTGATATCCAAGATAGTGTGTATAACCAGGATAGGGATATTCTACAGTAGGTCCTCCTACATAACCTGCAAAAGCACTACGGTGTCTTCGGTGATCATATCATGGAGTTAAATTTCCTCTTCCTCTAGTAGGGAGCAACCCAGCATGAGGCTCTAGATCAGAACTGTGGTATCCAGTTGGAGCAATTGTATATCTGGAAGTTCTACCACGTGCATTGCCAAGTCCATGATCTTTGCACTGTCTCTTTTGAGGCCGTGCTCCAAAGTTAGTGTCCAACTTTTTGCCTTTACATTTTTTGCCTCCTGAAGAATTAGGTGTCTTCTTGTTGCCTTGAGCAACATTTTTGCTTCCAATAACTTTAGCACCAGATTTTGAATGCTTATTAGATTTGGTGTTTCCAGAATTTGGTGAAGCCTTTTCCTCATTTACCCCATTGTCTTTCTCAGATTGATCCACCACATCTGCATTGTCCCTTTCACTTTTAGCATGACCTTTACTTTTACCCGAAAGAACTTACAGCAGCTTGATCCTGTTCTTCTCGCGTTATACCATATCTCTTAGGAACATTTCAGATGTTATTCCCATAGGAATCAAGCAATCGACTGCTTTCTGAACCATCTTTGCCTGAAGCATCAAACATCATATGGTTATAAAAATGTCCAATTAGAAGTACCCCATGCAAAAGAAAGTTCATTGACCTCTAGACAACATGGACAGGATGGTGGGTAGTACCTTGGGATTTTCATGACCATCCCATATGTTAGCGTTTATGGACATAGATTCAAGACCAGCACCAATTCCTGAATTTGTAAAGGATTTGGGCAATCAGGCAAGCAGGAACTGAGATATGGTATGCATGAAAGTTCAAATACTAACCAATGTCATAAAATCCAGCTTTAATATATGCAACTACATCAGCAACTGCTTGAAGGCTAGAAAAGCACTGTCTATTTACAGTTCTGAGTGGCACTGAGGCTGCATGATCAACAATACTCTCAGATGCCTATGGTGAAGTTGAAAGCAACTAAATGGATTTTAAAGGATTGTGAAGAACTTCATACCAGGAAAACTAGCATAGAATGTTGCAATCCTGCATTCCCTTGCTCTTTGAGCGCCAGGAGCCAGAACTGTGCCAACAACTATGTCGCCTACTTCTTTGGGTCGACTTTAGTTGTGTCTAGCAATGCTTATGGTAAAAGAATTGGGAGACAAACTGTTATTTTCAGAAGCTATATAGATTGGTTGTTTGCCTTTAGACACAACTTTTAAACAAACATGAACCTTCAAAACAGCCACAAGAAGATCATCTGCATACATATCCTTGAAACCTTCATGCTTGACCTGGCAAAGTGCAGTTCAATATGCCCTGAAAGCCATAATACAGAAACATTAACAAAGGACTTGATTTCTCATCACGAAGTAAGTTGAGAATGGAGAGATAGAGTATGGGACAACTGTCTCATCAAAAGAAAATCACAGTGGGTGTGGTCTGTCATGCATTGTAATTTGTCAGAGTATCTACCAATTCTATTCATTTGCTTCCACCCCACAATGAGTCAATGACGAATTCTGTTATGTTCATTTATTTAATTTCAAATAACTTTAACAATGAAAAACCAATTACTTTCAATCAAGGAGCGTTACAGATTCCAGGTCTAGATTCAGAAATAGGTTGCATGTATGACAAACTTGTTTGAAAAAAGAATATCTGACCAAATATGAAGGATGACATATAAACCAAGTATACAAATTCATCACATGTTAATTTCAAAGTTTTAAGTGGTCATCATCAAAGCATTCTGCATGTCTGCACAGCCTAAATATGCGATATAGACTCATGGCTACCTCTGTCTAAACATCTTAAGCATCATTCAATTGCACATAATTATTTGATGACGATGGCGATTAATTGGGAAACATTTTACTTTTGTTCCTTTTTCAGAGAGAGAGAGAGAGTGAGAGAATGTTAAGATAATTGGGGTGATGTGATCCATGAGTACCAAGCCCTAAGTGAGACCCATATTGCTAATTGTTTGGATGGCAGAAACCATAAAAGGGTGCAACAAAAGAAACTGAAAAAAGTGAAGTAACTTACGCAACAATAACAACATCATCATCAAAACTGGAGCTCCTCTAGTATGCTGCACTGTCCCCAGAAGCACAATTCGAGACCTGCCAGAATCAATCACTTAGTGAAAAAGAATTGAGGTGCAGAATGAGCTTAAATAAAATCACTTAATCAATGAAAACTAAGATGCAAAATCAGCTTAAAATCCAAAAACATCTTGGAAAAGTTTAACCTAACCAAACAGCGCAAGAAACTGCCCATAGAAGAATAGTTGGATGCCATTTCTCAAGATTCAGAAAGAGACTTTAAATAGAACACACCTGTTATGCCATAATCAAGCATATGGATCTTGGGAATAGACCTATTTATCCCATGAGCCTATATAATGAACTTACCTTCTTGTCATTTGTTTTTTTTTTGAGAAAATCTCTATTGAAATCTAGGTTCAGTGTTTCCACAATTTTTCTTGAAGGTTTTCCACATAAATCTTTCATAAGCAGTTGGTTCTTCCCTATGATTGCTTTTCTATATCATCTTCAAGCCACAATTTGCGTCTGCTGGTTTTGATTGGAGACGTTAAGAGACAAGTGGTGCTTGTGTAGGGGCTCACATGTGGAGCATTTCCATGATAAAGTTGGTAATTGGCAGAACTTGAAGGACTATTATTAGGGGGTTGGTTCAAGACTTATCATGCAAGTACTATGCATGTCTGTGTTGTACAACTGATGTGGGTCATGGTGGCTAATCACTAATTCATGCTGATCGCTCGATCACTGGTATTCGTGTGATCATGGTTGTGGTCAAGCAGTGTCTCTTGTCATTGCTCATGAGACAACAGTGCCACGGATCTATGGCCATGCTGGCAATAATGGCTGTTGTTCGCAATTTGCAGTTAAGTGCCTTTGACCAGTCAGTCTAACCTTGATCATTCAATCAAATTTTGCATGCTTCATTTGAGATTTGGTGCATGTCTACATGATCAGTCAACTTCCACCAGCTAGAGAGAACTTGGTGTTTGTATAGGTTCTGGTTTGTGTGTTCATCCAACTAACCTTCAGTGATCTCGAATTTGAATATACCTGGTGCTATGGAGTTGACTCTGATGTCATATTGTCCCAGCTCCAATTCCATGACCTGGGCCATTGTGTTTACCCCAGCCTTTGATATAGCATATGCAAGACCTCCAAGCAACTGCGCCCGATCAGCACCAACATTTGAAGATATATTTATCACAGACCCTTTCAAGTTAGCATCACACATGGGCCTACAAACATATTTCGTCACCAGCCAGGTTCCAGCCAGATTGTTTGCCATAACACTGTTGCATTCTTCTTCAAACAACTCATATTTCAGATTTACCTCTCGCTCACCCATTTCAACAAACGCCTTGAGGGCATTGCCCAGCCTCCGACGGGAGAAGAAGAGCCCACGAATGACGGCATTGTGCACGATCATGTTTGGCCGACGTCCAATGCCCTCGAGCATCATCTACAAGGATCTTGAGGGCCACCCCAGACCCATGTTAGGTACACGCACCCTAGACTCGACGCGGACAGAAGCAGCAGGGCACCGACACCCACCAACTCGCCTCAGGTCAACGACCGCTACTTGATCTCACTGCCCAACTTGAGGCGCTTTGCCGTAGGAGAGTCTTCCCTCATCCTTACCGAGGAAGCTGCTCTCCTTCTCTCTCGAAAGCATCGGCAGTCCCCTCGCCGTAGCCATCGCAGCTGCTGGCCGTGCCCACGGGCCCTTCGAGTTGGGGCAACAGTGGGGTAGTGATAGATCTAGATACTACCACCAGGGATCGGTGTTGAGTGGAGATCGAGTGGATGCGAGACAGGAGGGAAGGATGGACAAATGCCAGCGAGAGGAGAGGAGGGCGGGGGGACTCAGTGAGAAATGTGGAGAAGGGTTAGGCTGCAAAACTTAAAGAGCACGCGACTAGAAGTGACGGGCTCTTTATTTTCGACGTAAAAAAAATTGTAGTTATGAAATTTTCACAGGCACCGAATGAGGCAGTACGGCAGTAATTTTATTTTTATTTTAATTTTAATTTTATATTAATAACGATGTATATATTTATCATCAATATTAATTACCTGACTATTACTTTTATTTATCACTAAATTATTCCCAACAGCAATAAATATTTTTATTATTAAAATAATTTATCACGTGACTAATTTTATTGTAGTAATAATTTTCTTATTATTCTTACAATTTTCATTATACATACGTTACTTGTAATAGTTCATATAAATCTACATCTTAACCTTTGCATTATTCAATTTTCTTCTAATTACTCTTAATTAATTAGAATTTTGCTTAAACAATCATGTAAAAAAATTTAGTTAAACTTTCGAGTTATAATGAAAACAATTAAAAAATTTTGAAAGAGTTTGAATATGCCTAGACAAAAAAATAGATAAAAAAAATCAAGCATTCACGTTCATGAATGTCTTCAATTCCATAGAATTGAGAACCCCTTGTTGTATAGAATGAGAATTCTTTTGTTTATCAAGTTGAATCGGCATCTTTCTATAGATCGATCCTTACTCCTATCATATATTTAATTGTCAATTCTTCTAGGATTAAAGTTAAAACAACGTGCTCTTAATACTTATTTACAATTGTTACAACTTGAACCCTTACCCTACTAGGGACCCAAGTTGATTTCTCAAAATCTCCCAAGATCTATGTCATCTAACATATAAGCATAAAACAAATACATGCATAACGCATAGTATCACATATATAAAATATATAAGAAAGGAATAAAATCTAAACTTGAATAAAAGTTTAAACACTAATCATGATTCAAAGCCATCAAAAAAGGAGTGAGAACAATATGAAGAAAACAACATTGAAGAAAATATTGAAAAGTAAGAACTAAATATAATCGCTGGAATGGTCCTACAAACCAGCTACGGTTCTAAACTTGAACCAACATCATCCCCTCTTGCAACCATAGGACCCAACTACTACTCACCAAAACCTTAGTCCAAAACCTGAGTCCGAAGTCCAAACAAAAAAGTCAACAAAAGTTGAATAGAGTAACAAAGTAAAGGCAACATCAATAAGAAGTCGAGAAGAGTACAAGAACCAAGATGAATGGGTACCTATTCAAGTTAATTCTTCAATTACTTATTTATTTGTCAATTTCCAAATTATCTGCACCCTCTCACCTTTTTGGTCTTTACCAATCCAAAATTAATTTCCTTTGAAGGCATAAGGGGATATTGCTACAATATCTCAAATAACAAGGTTGGTATGGAACACTCTCTTGGCTAAGAGAATGACCTGCACCTACCCCACTACTTGATTAGCCGCCCCAAGGTCCCATCCTAGGTAAAGTGGTGAGTACAAGTTCGTATGATACGCATGTAGGGTGCTACCTTGCATTAGCACACGATTAGTTATCTCCACTACAGGGTACCAAAAGAAAGCAATATCAAGCCTCTTACAGTAAGTAATGCATACTCAATCACGCTTGGCTACGTGGTTGGCTAAACAATCTAACAAAAAGTCGCAAGGCTACTTAATTGTCCTCATGAGTTTCCATGGTTACCATGTTCCAACCATTCATCATTTCAACTCATTCATTATGTTACAAAATATAGATAGATATTTCCTCATCTCTTTCATTAATCTTTAATCTCTTAATCTTTAATGAATTCATGATGTTCTGAGCGTTAATAAGCATCGCCAAACCAATTATTTCATGATAATGTTTATTCATCTTAGTATGCTCAACAAATAATAAATTCACCACTTAGAATTTCATAATCATGTATTCATTAGTTCATTAATCAACTCACATCTAACTAAGTTGTAAAATCATAATTAACATCAAGTGATCTCAAGTGTTTCATTAATTATTGAAGTACCTAAATATGGAAATATCAACTTATTATCTTATCATGCACATAGGTCATAGTCAGGCAAAATGAATGAAGGGCTACTCTACCTAACATAGTCGAGGGGTTAAGGCTGTAGATTCCCTACTAGGAGGGGGTGACGTAATAAATTGTGGAAATATAATATAAAACAATCTCACAAAATTCAACCACACAAAGTACACAACTATTTTTAAGTGGAAACCCAAACCGGGTGAAAACCACCACCTAACCCTCTCGAGTTAGGATTTTTCGATCAACCAAGTTGATCAAATCCACTAAACGAATCACTTAAACGAGGGTGATTCAACCTCAATTACAACCACGCTACTTTATACGAGGGTAGCGTACCTCAAACCCCTTCTCTTCACAAGAAGGATTTTGTCCCACGAAAGAGACGGGAATTCACAAAGCGAATACCCAACCAAAGAACAAAGATAAATAACAACAATCCAATAGAGCCAACAAACTAAATTTTAACCTAAGCTTCTATATGAATTAAGATGCTTCCCTTTGCAAGGAGTGCGTCGACGACGCGGATGTGTGAACTACAAGACGACGCAACGTCGCTCTCGTGAACTACGACTGAAGAGTGGGTGCGCAAATACTTGATGCTCTCTAGATGAAGAACTGGAGCTTGGAGAGCAAGAGCTTGCTTCTTAGGATCAAGAGACACAAAATGGTGTGAAAGTGTATTACTAGGTGTGTATTAAGTGGTAAAGGCTCTCCTCTATTTATAGAGGCCTTAGGAAGGCTTTGGAAGGCTTAGGAAAGCTTCCATAGCCGTTGGGTGCAAAGCCCAAGAGAATCAGGACGAAATCAGGAACAATCATTGCACTGATAGGGTAATCAGACGTCTGATCCTGGCATCAGACGTCTGGAAGACCAGTTTAAGACGTTTGGGATCAAAGTCAGACGTCTGATTTTAGGTGGGTTTCTTCCTGACTTGAATCAGATCTAAACAGGGTTCTAGTGCAAGTCCATCAGACGACATACAGGACGTTTGGCATTATGTCTGGACGTCTGGAAACCTACTTTTCTGCGGGAATGGATTTCCAAGAGAGTGAAACGGCTAGAAAATCTCTGAGAAGAGATTTTCGGGTCAGCCGAGGCAAAACGGTCATTTATCAGACGTCTGGAAAGGCTTAAGGACGTCTGATAAGGCTCTAACGGTCATATCCTTCAGCGTTTGTTAAGCCAGCCAACGGTTCACTAATTGGACGTCTGGCAAAAACATCAGACGTCTTCTAAGACGTCTGGTCTAAGGTCTGGACGACTGATTTCATCAGACAGAACTAACAAAGTCCAGCCGAAATGTTATCAGACGTCTGAATTAAAAGTCAGACATCTTAAAACCCATTATCAGACGTCTGTTTTTGGAATTAGACGTCTAAGAAGGTTGTTTGAATCCTATATTGGTTTTCTATGTTCTCTACAGAAAACCTAAGTATCCTAGGGTTGTGCTAGTGTTCCTAGGACTACTGTTAGGGTACTTTGAAGCTCTTTAACATGATGTTCTAAGGAACAAAAGAGCAAGGAAATAATGACAAAAGTACATGAAAGAAATAAACAGAATCCTATCATATTCTTCTTGTCCTTCCATCTTCAATCTATCGCTCCTCGTGAATCTCCTCTGTTCTCTATCAAGCTCCTCCAATCCATCCTGGAAGCGAGCTCGAACTTCGTCTAATCACGTCTCCATTTACAATTGACCTGAAATCTAATACTCCAAGTGCAAATGTTAAATGACACGTGTTTTGTTATCATCAAAACAAACGATCGCGGTGCTCTAGCACCAACAAAGGCAACTCTGAAATACGTGTTTGAGGTCTGGTGATGTAGGTCAAGAGTTCCTCATAATCTGTGCACTCTCTAGGTCAGGTCCCTAGACAATGTGCATCCAAATCGAGCTCCCAAACACGTTAGAAGACAATCTTGAATTTTAGCATGTGAAAAAGTATTTAAAAGGGATTTAAGACTCACTAATGTGTAATACATGTCAATACGATTCAAATGATACCTTATTTGCAAAAAACGGACATCGGGAAGGCTCTGAATCGCCTTAATTACACAGAGCAACTTGAATTAACCTTGGACTGATCTTGAACTGGCCGCAGGCCGTGCCCATTGCCCGCAACCATGTGGTGGGCTATTGGGTACTAACGTGTGCTTAAGATCACCACCAACCCCACTACTTGCTATTAGATTGTGCGCACGCGCGTAATGACACATGTCTCCATACACCTCTCCTTCACCTGCTGCCTCGCTTCACCCTCGTGTTGGCGTGTATGCTACACGCGCCTGCACTCTCCTCTCCACACACACTACACGCACACTCCATGCCACCTGCGCACATCCCTCGCACATTACCAACCTACTCGCGTGCAAACACTCACTCTCTTCCTCCTCCCTCTTCCTTTCTCCTTTGTCTCCTCTCTCTCGATAAGTGATGAGAATGTTTAATTATGTCATAACATGTTTAGTTTGTTAGTTTCAAGGCATTAGCTACATTAGATTAAGGCATTCTATATATAATTGCATACATGCATCTTAGTACTAGGAATGTATAATTGAGCCTAATTACTCCATGTTTATTAATTTGGGCTTTATTTGTGTGCAAGAATATTTAAGCTAAGCTTAGGAGTAAGAAGAAATCAGGGTCAATTTTGCTCAGCTGAGGAGAAGATAGGAATCCGACTGAAACACTAACCCTAATCCTAAACCCTAGCTTACCTAATTTAGCCATCATAATCCTGGTCCTAAGAACAATCCTAAACCTAATCCTAATTCTCGACCATAAAAACCAAGCCAATTTTCCTAAACCCTAATTACACTACCTAAAAACCCTAACCTTAATTCCACCCATCCAAAAATTGCCAAATTATATCTGCAGCTTAGGTATCAACTATCAAGTATGGATTCTCTCTACAAAATTTTGGGCCAAACTTCGCTATATATGATTGATGGGAACACCATCATGGGCCTTAACTGGCCACATTTAGTCAGGTTTGATCGATTAAAGCTCCTACTTAATCATCTGAGGGTCATAACTCCACATTGTTCTAATTTGAGAAGAGAACGGTAAATAAGGATTAATTCTGTAATTTTAATAGCATATAATAAACACAGATTAACCATAGGATTTTTCAGGGGTTAAATGAAAGTCAAGTGAGCTTAAAAGTCCAAAATGTGGGTCAACAGTGACAGAAATAAGATTTCACACCTTTTGAGAACCACAACACACAAAATCCTAATTTCAAATCCACTTAAATTAAAGAGGTTCTGGTCAAAATAAAATTTATGTAAACCTCCTAAAAATCATATAAAAATATTATAAAAGATCTGGTACCCTTGGTTTGACCATCTGAACACATTTTGACCCAAAACAGAGTCTCAGACGAAATTTTACCCTAATTTGGGCTTCTGTGCAAAGTACCTAGTCAAACGTGGTCAAAACTAAAATCTAACTTCACCATTAAATTTTTTGGGTCCAAATTAGGTTGTTACCAAAATTTGGGTTCAAGCATAGTCAATCTTGACCTAGTTTGAATTTTTCCCTTTAAAATTCTACTTCTTACATTTACCCCATCAGGTTTTGAATTATTTGCAAAAAGGCCACTAACTTCTCATCATTTTCTTCACTTTGGTCCCTGCCCCCTTGGCAGTGGGAACACATCTTAAGTGAGGTTCGAGGGAGATTTTCTCCCTCGAATCAAGTCTAATCACCTCCAAACTTGAAGGGAAGAACCATGAGAAGTTGCCCAATCTGCCAGACCACATCTCGACCTCCAAATCAAGCCCTTGAGCTCAAGCGAACTCGAGATTTCTAGGGATTCTTTTCCCTGGAATTTTGAGTTTTTCAATCTCCTTCCCAAGCTTGGAGCTCGTCCTTGGCCCTTTAAAGGGATCCCAATCACCAAACCGTCCTCCTTAGCAAGTTTCAGGGCCAAAAACACCTCTCCTCCTCCTACCTCCAGCCTGCTCCAACCTGCTCCGGCGACACCTCTTCTCTGGCTTCATCGCCCTCTGCCACAGACGATAGGCAGAGGGAATCTTCCTCCTTCATCATTCGCTCCTCGCCATACCAGCCAAGAGCTCCCTCTCCTTCGAAGTCGCCATTCTCCCTCACCAGAGCTTTCCCCTTCTCCGACACCGGCCCATCATAGCCAGTGTCATACTCTCTCTCCCCACATCCGTAAGCACCCTCTCTTGACTCCTCTCACTCCTTTGCTTCTTCCTACCTACTTAGACTCTAGGTTCGTGCACCACACCACTCGCATCCCCGTCATCTTCGTCACCTCTGGCCAGACTCCGGTGAGTTCACGCCGCCGCTCCACCACACGAAAACTCATCGCCATCGAGTTCGCGAGCTCCACCTCGCCTCAGTGATCAAAAGCCCCAAAGAAATTTGGGCTTTTGATCCCTCACGCACTCCACCAAACACCACCACCTCCGTTCACCTTCTCCAACTTTACTACGCACACACACACTTCTTCACAGCTTACCACGATTGCCATTGCATTCTCCATCCTTCGGTGAAACTCCTGAGCATATCTAACGAGGCCGTGAGGCCGTTTCATGTTTTCAGGACTAACCGAAGCTTTGCCGTTGTATCCTTCTTCTTCGACTTCACCTTCAGTTCTTCGGCCACCCACAACCCAGCTGCGACTTCCAAGACCTGCGGAACTCTCCCACGAACAACTCTAGGTCTTCAATTGAAGCAGCAGGCATCAACTTGGACTTCAAATCAGAGCAACCACCCAGCTGTAGCTCGCGCGAAGAATAGATGTGTGATAGTCCCACATCATGCGTTTTAAGCCTCGCCACCGCATATAAAGTGAAATCGTCTCAGTAGCTGTTCGCCCACGACACGACGGTCGGGTCCCCATGCACGCTCCTTCTCACTCCTCACCTGCGATCACGCCCGTAGGTCTGGACCCTGTACGCGACCTGATTACCCGGTTACCATTCTGACACGTATACCTGGTTCTGAGCGAGAAATATGAGGAGAGGAGGGGGTGGGTTTTGCTCAACAGCTTTAGGATTTGTGCCCCCTCCTCTCATCTCTCCACACTTAGCCTCTGAAGGCTTTGGAAGGCCCTTGTGCCTTGCTTTTGTGGGAGCTTGTGCTCCTTTGCTGCTGCTGTGCCTTGGTTCCTCTAAGGCGTGAAGGTTAAGGCGTCTATGCCTTGGTTCTGTCGACTGATTGGCCACATTGCTCCTGTGCTTGGTTCTGATACCGTTGGGATAATTGATTGCGGCTTCTGTTCAATTATTTAAGTGGTTATAGAGCTTAAATATTAGGGTTAATTTGGTGATTTAAATTACCATTTTAATCCTATCTTTTTGCACAATTTTTATTGAAATATTATTTTGAATATTACTTTGGTTTCAATTGTATATTATTCTTGATACTGTGATTAGTGAATTGAATTGCCAAATTGCTCCCTGCGAACAACCTAGGGCTCACATCAATTTCGAGTTTTATAAATTTAAATGTTGTGTTTTTGTTGAGTGTACTATAATGTACATTTTTTAAAACTTGACGATTACACACCAACATTTTGGCGTCATTGTTGGGGAGCAACGCGCAGTTTCATTCACTGATTACAATACTGATTTGATACTAACTTGCTTTATCTAATTTGTTGTGATTTTGCGAGGAACACGGGAGAAGATCAGTGGCACAACAACCACTCCAACAACAAGTAATCTTGTTTCCTTCTTCGTAAGTCCCTCATTTCTAGAGAGAACTAAAAAGAAGAATCAATTAGGATCAACTTGCATTCTTTCATAGAATTAACCACTAGAGTTGCCTAATTTAGTTGATTTGATTAGAAATCCCTATCCAGATATCTGAACCTACTAGGGACTTAAGATGCCTAAGGCTATTCACCTTCATGATTAAGCCTTAGGTGCCACTTTTAGAAAGAATTGAACTTGGAAAATAGAGCCAAATTTAGGGTTTCCATTTTAAGGGTTCAAGAAACACTTACTTGATTTAAAAGAAAATTGATTTCCCGCATTGTGTGTCACCTAAGCCTTGATTAAATTGATCTAATCAAGCAAACCCTAAAAAAATGCTCTAACAATCACTTGAATTACTAAATTTTGGGACTTAACAACCTGTTTGCAAATCACTCAGGGTGATTTTGGGTTCTTTACCCAATTCATCCTAAACTTTAGGGCAGGTTAGGTGAAGTTGATCCATCTTGTGGGTTGACCAACCTTCAAATTCGATCACAAATCACAATCAATTCTAAAGTTCAATTGAAATTCAAGGCACATATTTAGAAATAAAATTGGTAGACTTAAGGGTCAAGCTTGCTCATTCTGGTCTATTTGGATTCTCAGTGACAAGGAAGGTCGAGTGGGGGAAACCCTGTAACCCGTGGGGATGCTCTACCGTGTAGGGGTCATTGTGGGGCTCTCCCTTCGTAGTTGCCCAAGTACTTCTTGGGTGAGTAACTTTCTTATCAAAAGGTATCATCCGCCTCGAACCTCCTTAGTCATCTAAAGGTTTTTGGGTATCTCAATTGGGTCCATCACACATTTTATCCCTTATCTGGCTCTTTAGTACATGTTCGGGATGAGGTCCATAAGACCACCCTTGAGGCCTCCATTAGCAGTCCACTCTCGTCGAGACCAAGTCTCAGCCCGCTTGTTTATGCTACCACCTGACCAGATTAACATCTCTTCCGAATTATCTACTTCTGAGCCTAAATCTCCATCCGCCTCCATGGAGAATCGCGAAGAACCCGATTTTCAGAATCAACTACAGTGCCTCAATGATTTATTCCATGCATACATAAATCCACCACCGTGTCCTCAGATGCGAGATCATTACAATCCCACTGTAGTAGAGATCGAGCCTAGGGTACAAATCCCAGTTGGAGGGCCTGATGCCGAACTCAAGCCTAATTTGCTTCATGCTATCCTAAAATTCCATGGCTTGAACTCCGAAGATCCCTTCCAGCACATCAAGCAACTAAAACATTAGGCCCAGACCTTCAGGCCACCTATTCAGAATTGGGATATTCTGCTCATGAAAATGTTCTCCTTCTCTCTCATGGATAAAGTTGCCGATTGGTTTCAAACTTTGACCTATTTGATCAACACATGGGGGGAACTTCAAACTGAATTCCTGCAAAAATTCTTCCCAGTTGGTCGAACGAATGCTTTAAGGCACTAAACCATGCACTTCTCACAAAATGCGGGACAACCACTTCTTAAGGCGTGGGACCACTTTTTGGATCTCATGCGGAAATGCCCCCATCACGGGGTTCCTAAGTGGGAACAAGTCTAGTATTTTTACCATGGGCTCCGTGAGGATATCAAGCTCTTTGTCAATGCAACATGTGGTGGAAGCATCATGGGTTAACATGAAGATACAGTTTGGGAGACTCTCGAGAACATGTGCAAGAACTCAATAAACAATGAATCGCTGGGTGTGTTCGACAGGAAGACCACCCGTGCATTGGCAAACATGCAGGGGCACACGAGACTCGAGACTTGTTCGCATCCGTTGATCTCGAGTTGGTAACCAGTCGCTTGGATAAGGTCTCAATCATTGAGAAAAAGGTGGATGACTTGGCTCAACATCTACAGAGAACCACCACCGCTTAGCAAAACACATATATGCAACTGCCCCAGGGCAGAAAGGTTGTGTATAACATTTACCACCACTCTTACCAAGGGATGGACCCATATCCACCCCCGTATGATCCTGGTTTCGGAGGAAACTTCGGACACACCTACTCTAGGGGGAACTCTGAACCCTCATATTCTGATTTCTCTAGAGTTCCTTAAGCCTGCGAGGATTTCCACGCCATCTAGAATGATCTGTTCTCCAATACCTACAACCCTGGATGGCGCAATCATCCTAACTTTGCATGTTCGGGAAATAATCATAATACCGAACCTCAATTCCAGCCTTGACCACAGGTTTCGTGCCCATATCAACCTTCTTAGCCTAGACCCAACCCTAATTACCATTTGGGCCATCAAGGGAAGATCATATGACTCTGATTCTACAAACCCTGGCTGACATCCAAAAAGCAATGCGGCTATGCAAAAACAGCACAAAGACGATATCATAGAGGTTCGAAATCAGCTCGTATAGATGGTTGGGTCTCGCTAGCCTGGTGCACTTCCGTCTCAACCTCTGCTAAATCTGAATAACGTGCCGAACCAGAGGCGCGTTATGAACCCGAATGAGGGCCAAGCCCACTATGTATATCAGGCACCTTCTGCTCCATCACTCAACGGAATGGAGGCTTCGACATCATATTTGAGATATCAGCAGCAATCACCTATTTTGTCGACTCTGAACCAACACTAGGCAGGTCTTAATTTTTTTACCACTCGTGGTGGCAAATCAACTTAGGATTCACCTTATCCTAGCCACTCTAAGCCTGGTAGTTCAGAGTGTAAACCTAGGATAGTTATTCAAGACACTCCTATTTCAGATCCATAACCTGAACCAATCTTAGAGAAACCTATAGAGGTTCCATTTCCTAAGGCCTTGACCAAAGGAAAGAGGAAACCCAAACCCGTGCCACTTGAGGAAGATCTGGTTAAGCTCTTTGAGAAAGTACAGATAAACATCCCCTTGATGGATGTAATCCACCACGTGCTAGCTTGCACGCGATTTTTGAAGGATTTATGTACACCAAAGAGTAAGCTGCAGAATGAGGATGGGAGTTCGATCATTTTGTTTGAGCAAGTCAGCTCAATCATCTTGAGCAAACTCCCACAGAAAGCAAAAGATCTTGGCACTCCTTTGATCTCCTGTAAGATCGGTGATTTAGAATTTGATCAAGCATTGTTGGATTTAGGAGCCTCAATAAACCTGATCCCTACATCCCTACTAGACCATTTCAAGGAAACCAAGCTCAAACCGATTGAGGTGACCTTGCAGCTAGTAGGTAGATCAATCAAGTCACCTAGAGGAGTTCTCGAGGATGTTCTAGTTAAGATCCGAGATTAATATGTCCCAGTGGACTTCATCGTATTAGATATGGAAACTTCTAAAAATCTGAGGAACACATTGATCATCTTAGGTAGACCATTCCTAGCCACAGCTACGGCAAACATCAACTGTGAAGAGGGCCAAATTGAGTTAAAATTCGGGAATAAGACATTACAAATTGATATCTTTAAGGTTCAAAAAGGAATAAACTGTGGGGCAATCGAAGAAGTATGCGACATTAGTTCGGTGGTTGAGGACCCGATTATCCTCGATCCTCGAACCCAAGAAGATCTTAACCAACAGATAGAAGAGCCCAGAGCTATCCAGAATCACCCATGGCTTCCACCTTAGCTTCTAAGGACCATCTTGAACCCCCACCTACTGCTGACAACCCGGTTGTGGAACTGAAGCCCTTCCCAGATCATCTGAAATATGTCTTCTTGGGTTCAAATCAAATGTTTCCTATGATCATCAATTGCCGACTCACACCTGATCAGGAACTAAGCTGATTTCTATTCTCCAGTAGCATCGAAGAGCCATTGGATGGATTCTTGATGACCTAACCGGGATAAGTCCCTCATATTGCACACACCGTATCTACACTAAAGAGGGCTCACGACCATCTCGAGAGATGCAGAGAAGACTCAGTCCGAATCTGCAGGAGGTTGTGAAGAAAGAAATCATCAAGTGGTTAGATGCTAGTATCATCTACTTGATCTCTAACAGCCACTGGGTGAGCCCAATCCAAGTTGTGCCTAAGAAGGTAGGGCTCACTGTGATTACGACTGAATCTGGAGAGACCATCCCGACCCGCATGGCGAATTCGTGGAGGGCCTACATAGACTATCGGAAACTAAATGCCTCCACGAAGAAAGATCATTTCCCACTTCCATTCATTAATCAGATTCTCGAAAAACTAGCAGGAAATCGATTTTTCTGTTTCTTGGATGGATACTCTGGATATAATCAGGTGGCAATTCATCCCGAAGATCAGGAAAAGATCACCTTTACCTGCCCCATCGATACGTACGTGTTTCGTAGGATGCCATTCGGGCTATGCAATGCACCTGCCACCTTTCAGCGGCTCATGCTAGCCATTATCTCATATATGGTAGGTAATTACCTTGAGTCTTCATGGACGACTTCTTGGTATTCGGTGAATCTTTTGACGATTGCCTCCTACACTTGGTCCAAATCCTCAAAAGATGCATCGAAGTGAACCTGGTTCTCTCTTGGGAAAAGAGCCACTTCATGGTTCCTAAAGGCTTCATACTTGAACACCTCATCTCTAAAAGAGGTATCTAGGTCGACCGAGCTAAGGTGAATCTGATTTCCAAACTACCTGTACCTAAATCGGTCAAAGACATCATATCATTCTTGGGATACATCAGATTTTATCGTCGATTCATACCTGATTTCTCTAAGATTGCATGCCCCTTGATGGATCTCCTTTCAAAGGACACGTCATTTGAGATATCGAGTGAGTGCATCCACACATTTGAGATCTTGTGTGACCGAGTCACCCAATGTTACGAACGCGGCTTCAAGACATCTTTTAAGACGTCTGGGAGGTGGCCCAGACGTCTGGGATTTATTTTCCCCCTCCTCCTGCGGGCGCAGGCTGCGCCCCTCTCTCTTGCTCTCTCTCCCTGCGTGGCTTTAAAAGGGACCTCACCCTCTCCCTCACTCTCATCTCCTCTGCTCCCTTCTTCTTCTTCTTCCAGCCAGTGTGAGAGTGAGCGAGCGGCGGCAGCGGCAGCCACGACGGGTGTGCGGGAGGAGGCGTTGCTCGAGGGAGGAGACGCTCGGCCGTGAGGGCTCGAGCTTGCCGGGGCAGTTGGAGCCGGTAGCCGGGGGAGCAGCGGGCGCGGAGTGACGCGGGAGGGTTGCTGCAGCTCAAGCAGCAGGCGGACGAGGCACGGCGCGGCCGTGCGTCGCGGGCGGAGAGCGCGTTGAGCTCTGATTCTGGAAGTTTTTTTTCCAGAATCAGACATCTAGGCTTCCAACCAGACGACGGTGAAGACGTCTGGAGGACTGTCCAGATGTCTGGCTAGTAAGTTATTTTCGTCCTTCGTCCTTTTCTGCGACCCATTGTACTGAGAACGATGAGTGGGTACGTGCAGGCTTTGAGATTTGCATCCAACGCGAATCAGACGTCTGGCCGCAGTGCCAGACGACGGGAACGACTTCCAGACGTCCGGGGTGACCATCGGACGTCTGGGAACTAGGCCAGACGCCCCCGCAGGCTTCTGGACGTCTGAGAGACTACACAGGACAAGGTACCATCTGACCCACTTTTTAAGACGCCTGGAAGAGGTTCCAGACGTCTGATTTTGGACTGTTTCGTCGTTTTCGACCCGTTTAGGGCCCGCTCGGTGTCCGTTTTCCGCGTTTCGAGTTGCATTCTTTTCGGCATAAGATCCTCTACCTGTTTACAGTAATTATATACTGTTCTGAGAAACTCCTTATGTTTGATCCTTATGTTAGGACCCCATTCCATTGCAGTCTCGGGGTTTGCGGAGGCGCGCGGGATTTCCGACCACGCCCCCAGTACTTCCGTTGTAGCTGGTAGAGTGGCTTTAGAAATTATTAACATAATTTGTTATAATTATGGAACAATTAATAGAACCTAGGGCATTGCATGAATCCTAGGAATGAGAAACCAGATTGAATGATAGATCCTAGGGTATTGCATGAATCCTAGGGCTGGAAAACTAGATTGAATGATAGATCCTAGGGTACGGCATGAATCCTAGGACTGGAAAACTAGTGAAATGAATATAGATATTGCAGTCTTGGAAAATGTGGACAGGAAATAATAACTGCCTGTAAATTGATTTAACAGCTGCCTGTTATGAATAAATGAACATGATTAAGAATATGGGTTGTATGAACGTGAAACTGGAAAGGTGAAACCTGAACGTGCTGAGTTAAAAGAGCTGGAACCCTATGGGGAATTAGGAGTAGAACTCCTGGAAAGAGAATGAATTGGAACTGAGAAAGAAAGACGTGGAAGTGTGTTGTCTCTTGGGTACGTAATACCAAGGGAAGCACCTGTTACCTGCTTAGTGCAGAGCGGAGCCAGCCGCCCCAGGGACCCGGGGTTAGGTCTGGCCACTTTGTACCGACTTGTTGGCCCTTGTGTACACCGTACCGAGGAGAGCTACTAGTGTAGGGCGAGTACTAGCTACCCCACGGGCCCCGGGGTTCTGCTAGCTCACCTACACCGACTTGTTAGGCCCACTGGGCAAACCAGGGTAGTCAGGCGAGGGTGCGCGGACTGTAGAGGGGCAAGGCCCCTGTTTGGTTACTGTGGAGGGGTTAGACCCCTATTACTGAGAGGGCTCTGCCCTATACTGGTTCCGTGCTGTGCTTTGGGCGCACCCGTTAACGGAAACGACTAACCGCGTGCCAGTGCGGGGTAGCTACTCGTGCGTTTACCGCACGTGCCGTAGTCACCGTTACGTCTGTCAGTGACCTTGGGGTGGTTGACTGAGAGTAGGATCACCACGGGGGACTCTCCCGGCCAGGAGAGCACCACGTGTTACTTCTACTGTTCGGAAAAGACTGCAATCAAGATCATTCCCACGAGGAACATTCGAGATCAAGTGAAGGATCTGAGAAATAGATAAACTGTGAAACAATAGAAAGACGTAAATAAAGGAAGAAAAAAAATAAAACAGCTACTGTACACTTTACTGCTTCTTTAGTTTAGCTGCCACTCTACTCAGCGTTTCGCTGACGTGTTACACTCGTTACTTTTCAGGACCAGGTGTTGAGCAGCCAGGGTCAGCGGCTGCAGAGGACGCTGGGCCGAGTAGGGTCTAGTAGAGTTACCACTATTCTTTTGTGCCCTTTTTGTTCCACTGTAATGAGTAGTTCTTGTTACTCTCTATACTTTTCTTTACTTGTAGTTCATGTTATGTTATAAATGTTGTTCTACTATTGTGGTGGTACATGCTGTAGTAGTTCTTTTTCTTACTGCTGTATTTTGTTACTGCTAGTTATTTTTCATGTTGAATGTGGTTTATTTTACTGCTCTTTTGGTTACTTCCTCGTTGGACGACTAGGTCTTGGGATTAGTCGAGTCGGTCCGGTTCTCGTGTCTCGTAGGGACTCGGGAATCGGGTCGTTACACCCAAGCACCAATTCTGCAATCTCCTAACTGGTCTCAACTCTTCGAGATCATATGCGATGCGTCTGACTACGCAGTAGGAGCTGTGCTGGGTTAAAAAATTGACAGGAAATCGGTGGTCATTTATTACGCCAGCAAGACATTAGACGAAGCTCAGCATAATTATACGATTACAGAGAAAGGGTTGCTGGCTGTAGTATTTGGCCTAGAGAAATTCAGGTCATACCTCCTAGGCTCCCACGTCATCATATACTCGGATTACACTGTAGTGAGGCACTTACTCCTGAAGAAGGATGCGAACCTAGATTAATCCACTGGATCTTGCTGTTGCAAGAATTCGATCTTGAGATTCGCGCCAAGGCAGGAAAGCAGAATGTGGTAGCTGACCATTTGTCCCTCCTTCTTCAATCATTGACCCTTCCGGACCTATCACAGTGCATTTTTCGGATGAGCACCTCCTGATAGTTGGTACAGAACTTCCTTGGTGTTCTGATATGGTAAACTATTTGGCATCACACCAGATTCCAGCTGATTGGCAAAGGGCCAAGAAAGACAAATTAGTTTCAAATGCCAAATACTTTGCCTGGGAAGCTCCATACCTATTCTGCATTGGTGCTGATCAAACCATCAGAAGATGTGTTCCAGAATCAGAGATCAATGGCATTTTGTCCTTCTACAATAACCAAGCCTATGGTGGTCACTTCTCTCGACACAAAACTACTGTGAAAATCCTTCAGTGCGGCTTCTATTGGCCCATTATTTTCAAAGATGCATACAATTATTGTAAGGCATGTGCTTGTTGCCAGACCTTAGGCAACATGAACCACCATGACATGATGCCTTTACAATCAATTCTCATGTGCAAGATCTTTAATATCTGGGGAATTGATTTCATGTATCCCTTTCCAAAATCTGATGGTTTTGAGTACATTCTCATAGCTGTAGACTACGTGTCTAAACGGATCGAAACCATCCCGACCTGAACCAATGATCATAAAGTCGTAATCAAATTCATTCATCAACACATCTTTTCTCGGTTCGGTGTTCCATGAGCTATCATCTCTGATGGAGGGACTCACTTCACGAATGTGCACTTCCAGTCCCTGATGAAAAAGTATGCAATATTGTATCGTATCTCGACTCCTTATCACCCCCAGACTAATGGATTGGCTGAGCTATTCAACAAGGAAATCAAGAAGATTCTTCAGCTCACTGTTCGGCCTGATAGGAAAGACCGGTCCACCCGCCTTCTAGAAGCCCTATGGGACTATAGGACCGCCAATAAGACCCAATTAAGAATGTCTCCCTTTAGACTCATGTACGGGAAGGCATGTCACCTCCTTGTAGAAATTGAGCACAAAACCTACTGGGCAGTACGGAAGTGCAATCTGGATCTCATGGAGGCTAGAATACACCATCGGTTGCAAATGAGCGAGATCGAGGAACCATGTAATGACGTGTACGAGAACTTGCAAATCTACAAAGAGCGAGTCAAAGCCTTCCATGATAAGCATATTTCGAGAAAAAATTTTCATCTTAGTCAAAAAGTATTACTCTTTGATACCAAACTCAAGCTCTTCCCAGGAAAACTCAGATCAAAATGGATTGGACCATTCCTCGTGAGACGAGTGTTTGGAAATGGAGCTATCGAAATCGGCGAACTAAGCCACGACTCAGAACCTTTTATCGTGAACAGTCAGAGACTCAAACCGTTCTCCAAACTCACCAACTAGAATATGGTTGAAGTATCTTTTGATCTCCATTCCCCTGAGCTTCATTACACGCACCTGATGGTGTTAAACTTAGAGCTTAATGGGAGGCAACCCATCATTTTTGAAAAAAACCTGAGACCCTTCTGACCTATCTTTTTGCTAAAATCATATTGCACTTTAGGGTTCGTTCGTTAGAACAACCGACTCCACCTTTGGTACATGTATCAAAGATTAAAATCTTCCGCAATAGTCATTCCAAGTCGATCACCACCCACCTGTTCTAATGTACAAACTGAGCTAAACTCAAACCCACCTAATTTACAATGAGGACATTGTAAATCTTAGGCATAGGGGGTATTAAAGTGCAAAACGTTGTGAAAATTAATTCATGGAAGTATTTCATTCCAAAAAAAAAAAGAGGAGAAAAGAGGAAAGTAGAGATCAAAGTGAGTTGAATTGAAAATAGTTGAGGAGAGAAAAGAAAAGAAAAGAAAAGAGAAAGAAAGGAGAAATCAAAAAGAAAGAAATGAGATAGTCCCATGTAATTGAGTATGGAATTTACTTAACTTCTAGGCTAGATCGGATGATGAATTAAGACCTGGAAGGCTTAAAATTAGGAGATTAGTGACAAGTACCAACCTTAGGCCTTTTGGACCTGTTTCAGGGTTTAAACACTTAAGTATTCGTTAAGATCCGGATTAGTCCTCAAGAGATTGAGGAAAGTGCGAGGCTGATGTAATAGGTCTAAGGCTCAGGGATTATTTGACCCCGTTTCTTGCCCTTTGGTTTGCAGGACTTAGTAACCTAAGCACCCAAAATCACACACTAGTTTGGTTCAGTGAGCTTAATAAAGTAATCATGCCAAAAGTGTTTTGTTCTGAAAAGTCATCTCGAAGATCTAGCTTAGGAGCGGCTCGACAACACAAGTTGATTGGACGAGTTCCCGGTGCGGAGAGATGGGAAATTCCCCTCGAAGATGCATATTAACATATCATCTCCTAGGATATCTAAATATCCTACTAGGGGCATGTAAGCACGTTATGCTGGTTCAGGTGCCATGGGTGGGATTATCCCAAAATGTCGATTGCCAGGGCTTGAATTTAGCTATAGAACGCCATGGGCGGCACTATCCCGAAGTGTCGAAAGCCAGGGTTCTGGGGGTTTCCATGGGCGGTGTTATCCTAAAACATCGATTGCTAGGGACCCTTCAAGGATTGATGATAGGTATAAGGAATCCGATACAGACCGTGTTTAGGGCTAATCTAAGGCTGAATTTAGGGAAATATAAAAAGAAAAGAGAGAAAACTCTCAAAATGAAAAATCCTTCTCTATCTCTCTCTTATCAAAATGCACTAGTAAAGTGAACCTGGACATAATACGTCTACACATGGGTGCTTTAACTATTGGGGTCAACGAACCTATGGGTAGTTTTTGCAAGCCTTAGAAACCTTCTCGACAGACTCAGGCTGAAGTTGGTCTGGTCTAGATCTTGGTTGGTACTTGAGTACCTCTAGGCCTATTATTGGTATTTTGATCTAATTTCTAGAGATGTGACTTAGTAGGGCATCCTGACAGTTGCATCCGATTTAGAGACGTGGTTTGATCCATAGGATTTTTGCTAAGGACTAGCAAAAGCTAGGCAAGAGGGTATGATGGGAACACCTTCATGGCCCCTAACTAGCCACATTTAGTCAGGTTTGATCGAT
Source organism: Thalassia testudinum (assembly GCA_037157565.1). Taxonomy (NCBI): domain Eukaryota; kingdom Viridiplantae; phylum Streptophyta; class Magnoliopsida; order Alismatales; family Hydrocharitaceae; genus Thalassia; species Thalassia testudinum. Next base: position 104,408,494 of record JAZHRO010000073.1, on the reverse strand, counting down.
TAGAGCTCCTACTTAATCATTTGAGGGTCATAACTCCGCATTGTTCTGATTTTAGAAGAGAACGGTAAATTAGGGTTAATTCAGTAATTTTAACAGCACATCATAAAGACAGATTAACCAAAAGGTTTTTCAAGGGTTAAATGAAGGTCAAATGATCTTAAAAGTCCAAAATGTGGGTCAACATTGATAGAAGCAGGGTTGCACGCTTTTCGAGAACCACAACAACACATAAAATGTTGATTTCAGACTCGCTTAAATTAAAGAGATTCTGATCAGGATAAAATTCATCTAAATCTCCTAAAAATCATATAAAAATATTCTAAAAGGTTTGGTACCCTTGATTTAACCATCTAAACACATTTTGGCCTAGAACAAAGTCTTAAATGGAATTTTGCCCTAATTTGGGCTTCTGTGCAAATTGCCCACTTAAACATGATTGAAAATAAAATCTAACTTCACCATTAACTTCCTTGGGTCCAAATCAGGTTGGTACCAAAATTTTGGCCCAAACAGAGTCCATCTTGACTTAGTTTGCAATTTATCCCTTTAAAACTCTATTTCTTACATTTACCCCCCCAAATTTTGAATTATTTACAAAAGGGCCACTAACTTCTCATCATTTTCTTCATTTGGTCCCTGTCGCCATTGGCGGTGGAAACGCATCTTAAGCAAGGTTCGAGGGAGATTTTCTCCCTCGAATCAAGTCCAATCACCTCCAAGCTTGGAGGGAAGATCCACGAGAAGTTGTCCAATCTGTTAGACCACATCTCGACCTCCAAATCAAGCCCTTGAGCTCGAGCGAACTTGAGATTTCTAGGGATTCCTTTCCCTGGAATTTCAAGCTTTTCAAGCTCCTTCCCAATCTTGTAGCTTGTCCTTAGCCCTTTAAAAGGACCCCAATCGCCATATCGTCCTCCTTAGCAAGTTTCAGGGCCAAAAACACCTCTTCTCCTCCTACCTCTGGCCTGCTCCAACCTGCTCTAGCGACACCTCTACTCTGGCTTCTTTGCCCTCTGCCACATATGATAGGAAAAGGGAATCTTCCTCCCTCCGTCGTCCACTCCTCGCCATACCAGCCAGGAGCTTCCTCTCCATTCGACGTCGTCATTCTCCTTCACTGGAGCTTTCCTCTTCTCCGGCATTGGCCCATCATTGTCGATGTCATACTTTCTCTCCCCTCGTCCGTAAGCACCCTCTCTCGACTCCTCTCACTTCTCTTCTTCTTCCTACCTACTTAGACTGTAGGTTCGTGCACCACATCACTCGCATCCCCGTCATCTTCCTCACCTCCGACCGGACTTCGGTGAGTTCATGTCGCCGCTCCACCACACGAAACTCATCGCCACTGAGTCCACGAGCTTTGCCTCGCCTCACTGATCAAAAGCCCTAAAGAAATTTGGGCTTTTGATCCTCATGCACTCCATCGAACACCACTACCTCCGTTCACCTTCTCCGACTTCGCCATGCACACACACACTTCTTCATAACTCCCCACGACTACCATTCCATTCGCCATCCTCCGGCTAAACTCCTGAGCATATCCGACGAGGCCGCAAGGCCATTTTCATGTTTTCAGGCTTGACCGAAGCTCCACTGCTGCAACCTTCTTCTCCGAATTCGCTTGCAATTCTCTAGCCACCCACAACCCGATTGCAACTTCCAAGACCTACAAAACTCTCCCACGAACAACTCTAGGTCTTCAATTGAAGCAACAGGCATCAACTTGGACTTTAAATTAGAGCAACCACCCAGCTACAGCTCGCGTGAAGAACAGACATGGGATAGTCCCACATCGTGTGTTTCAAGCCTCGCCATTAGGTATAAAGAGAAATCGTCTCAGCAATTGTTTGCCCACGACACGAGGGTCGGGTCCCTACGCACGCACCTTCGCACTCCTCGCCCGCGGGACTGGACCCTGTACGCGACCCGATTACCTGATTACCATTCTAACCCATATACCCGGGTTTGAGCGAGAAATCTAAGGAGAGGAAGGGGTGGGTTTTGCTCTATGGCTTTGGGATTCGTGCCCCCTCCTCTCATCTCTCAACACTTAGCCTCTGAAGGCTTTGGAAGGCCCTTGTGCCTTACTCTTGTGGGAGCTCATGCTCCTTTACTGCTGTTGTGACTTGGCTCCTCTAAGGCGTGAAGGTTAAGGCACCTTTTCCTTGGTTTTGTCAACTAATTGGCCACATTACTCCTGTGCTTGGCTCTAATACTATTGGGATATTTGATTGCGGCTATTGTTCAATTATTTAAGTGGTTATAAAGCTTAAATATTAGAGTTAATTTGGTGATTCAAATCACCATTTTAACTCTATCTTTTTGCACTAACTCTCTGATTTTTATTGAAATATTATTCTGAATATTACTTTGGTTTCAATTGCATATTATTCTTGATATTGTGATTAGTGGATTGAATTGCCAAATTACTCCTTGTGAACGACTTCGGACTCACATTGATTTCAAGTTTTATAAATTTAAATGTTGTCTTTTTGTTGAGTTTACTACAACGTATATCTCTTAACACTTGATGATTACGCACCAACAATGATTTCATAAAATTTGCGCATGGACGATGAGTCACCTATGAATTAGGTTTAATTTTATGAGGTCATTAGAGTTAGGGTGACACATGTCTTGCAATAGGGGTCAGCATGGCTGTTCTCATTGCATAGGTTAAGAAGTAATGTGAATCATCCACCTCCCAATGAGATGACTCAGACTCCTTTTTTCATTCAAATCCTTATAAGTTACATATATATATAAATTTAAAACATTCGTGTTGTTACACATGAATCGATGTTTAATAAAAATATGTCGGAATAATATAGTCAAAACACACGAAAATGACTTTTAAAATTTATAATCTCAAAGCAAAAATATTTCGAGGTTGTTTGTTAGAAGCAAATGTTTGCACAAATACCACTATTTAATTTAAGCAGAACTAGATACGATAAATTGGATTTTCTACGCACAAAATCTAGTTTAGAAATATTCAAGTTGATCCCTCAACTCAATGCTACAATTGAAGAAATTTTATTTTAATTAATGTTTAATTAAGAATAATCAAAGAATAATATGATTAAGCACTAAAAATACTAAGTCATTAATGTTTAGGGTATAAGATTTCAATACAAAAAACCAAACGACCAATAATCAAGATAAATGTTCAACTATTCAGAAATATCTTCAAATCAGTCCCTGGAAGTTCATGATTAGGCCTTTAAGAATCCTTGCAAATAGGTCCCTAGCTTTTATTTTTCTTGCGAATAGGTCCCCAGGGCTCTTCTTCTTCAAGTCCGTTGATGCTAGTCGGAGATCCGCTAGACTTGAGATCCGGTGGTCAATGAGGTCCGATGAAGGGCGGAGTGGCGACACCAAATGATGACCGACATGGTGGTGTTGATGGATTGATGGTTAGCGATGAGGAGAACGGTGGATGTCGGTGTGGAGGAACACGGCTCTGGCGAAGTCCTTCACAAGTAAAACGTGGGTCTTTGACCCTGATTAAGCTCTCAAAAGCTCTAGTGTCGCACACCGGAGCAAAGCCCTAACCTTATGGGTGGTGGTGAAGACCAACAAGAGCTCGGGAAGAAGCTCGTCGAGGGCGTTAATGGCAAATTTAGGAGAGAGAGAAATGGAGCTCCAGATACCTGATAGTAGCACTATCATCCTGTATATGTAGCTTAATTTGGCTAAGGTCTAAAGTTAAATTCACTTAATTAATCATTAAAAGGGTATAATTGAAATATATCAAGAATTGGAGGGCAAGAATCAAAATTGGTTAATCCTGCTATTTTAATAGCAAAATACAAATGCAAATTAACCCAGGGGCAAATTTATACTTAATTGAAGGTCAAATAAGCTCAAAATTCCAATAAGTGAGCTAACACTAATTAATTTGGGGTTTCTATGAAATAAAAGTCAAATTTACAATTAATAAAGCTTTTATTTCAGGCTCACTTTGATTCAAAGGGTTATGAGAAAAATAAAAGTAATCTAAACCTTATAAAAATCATTTAAAAATATTTTATAAGGTTTAGAACATTCAATTTTACAAACTGAACCTATTTTGATATAAAACAAAGACTTAAGTAAATATTCACTACATTTTGGGTTAAAGTGTAAATTAACCAATCAATCTTTAACAAAACCCAAAATTGAGTCACCATTAGATTCCTTAGGTCAAAATTGGGTTACCCTAAAAATTTGAGACCAATTGGACTTCCTCTTAACCTACTTTGCATAATGGCTCTTAATTTTTGAATCTCTTTCAATTAGGTCCAAAATCGTGTCTTTTTGGTCCCTCACTGACGTCATGATGATGTCAACATCTCCTTCAACCTCCAGCAGCTCCTCCTTGCGAGATGTGAGTTTGATGCCATCTTTAGAGATTCATATCTCCCTAATCTTGCTACGAAATCCCACCAAAATTGGTGGTATGATTCTTCAATCATTCCCGCACATCATCGCGCTTTTTCCAACCATTCTTGCCAACTAAAGAGGCTAGGAATCTCACCCAAAGTCTCATCGGAGCACATTCAAGCCACGCCCATCTCGACCTTGATTGGGTCACGAATTGCCTCAATCACCGCAACCACACATCTATAAAGCTTCACCAAGCTTCGTCGATCCTTTTTGTCAAGTTTAGGCACATCTCTACCCCTCTTCTTCTTCCCCGACGTCATCATCGACGAAGGCCTTAGAGTTCCTCCACCCTCCCTTGTCGCTGCATCTCGCCACCAATTGAGATCATGGTTCTCCTCCCCTCGTCGTCGCCGTGATTACCATCAAAGAAGCCAGTTGTCCTACCTCCTCATTGCTCCAAATCACCTCGCCGCCCTCCCCTTCTTCCTCATGTCTGGCTGGCCAATGTCGAGCGTACCCTGTTGCCCTCATTGTATGCTAGGTAGTCCATCTACTTCCCTTATCTCGATAGGTTAATCTTAGCCCTTTTAGACGTAGAAACTACACCACCCACGCTTACCACCACGTCATCTTCCTCATGAATGGTGAGACTCTGACCACACGCCGATGACACCCTCTGCTTCACACCAACCTCCGTCTCCACTCGACAACCACCTTGGAAACACCATGACAGCCCTACGAACAAAAGCCCCTAATTTATTGGGGGTTTTGACACTTCCAACAGCTCATCGGACTCCCACCGCCTACGCCGCCTTCTCCAAGTCTGGCCACCCTCGTCTGGCCCCTTCACATGAAATCAACACCGCTAACACCTTCACCGACCTCCGATGGAGATCCTTGGCCATTTACCCAAGGCTGCAATGCGACCCCTAGTCGAGACGACCTCCGTCATCGCCGCCGTTCTCAACCTCACCGTCCATCGTCCAGCATTCTCACGGCCGCCAAGCTTCACGAGAAGCTTCCTGAACTGTTAGCAACCACCTCCAACCTCTTCACGTGGCCTGAGGTGCCCCGAAGCACCTCGTCTATTCTTCCCCTCCGAGCTCCTCGACGGAGAAGGCCTCAAGCCACCTGCTGCTGATAGGGGCTAGATTGAGAAGAAAGAAAAATTGTAGGTATCAGATTGCAAGCCTCTAAGGACCAAATTGCAAGAAAATTAATCATTGTTGAGCTTTAGGGGCTATGTGGAAGTATTTCTTGATTTAGTTGTTACTTGTCCTGATTATTGCATAATTGGAGAGTTTATTGCATCTTCGTAACCTTCTGGCAATATCTAAATTATTTAATGATTAGTCATATTAATTGTTGTTTTATCTAATTAAGCATTAAGTAATTAGAGAGGTCCCCAAATTAACTTGCGCAAATCAACTTCTCGTAGATTCGACTCCCCATCTGTAGATTGTAGGGCCTGCGCGGCTTTGAAGAAATATATTCTCATAATCCCCATTAGGCTTAACTAAATCATTTTCTAAAAAAGGAAAAGGGAAAAGCCTAGTAAACCTTCTCTTACTTTTATTGAACTAGAATTTCGACAATTAAAAGTTAAACTACCTGCATCTAGTTCCTGAATCTAAATTTTTGCGAAATCAGATAGTGGTATTCGTGCAACTTAATTGCCCTAGCCAACAACCTCGAAATACTTTATTTCAAGAATTACAAATTTTAAAAGTTGATTTACATGACTCGATTGTACTACGACATGTATTTATTAAATCTCGTTTTGCGTACGTCAATACCTAATTGACACCTAGACTAAGCAAAGCCCTAACCTAATTTGACGAGAGGAGGTGTAAAATTACTTGCCAAACATGGCCGGCAATGGGGAGGAAGACGAAGGAAATCAAAGTTGAAGAAGGGAAGGGAGGGCACGAAACTTTGTGCAAAGTTCCGCGGGATAATGAGGAAGCAAAGCCCACAACCAATTTCTGCAGCAGAGCGAAGGGCGATGGAGGTGGAGGAGCTTCGAGGTACTCTAATGGCGTGACAAGGAAGAAGAACAGGAGGAATCCACACCCTTTTTCGCACGGTTTGGACCATTGGAGGATGGCGGAGCTTTATAGGATGTAAGGCTTCGCAAGTGAGGCAAGAAACAACCTTAATTTGGTTGATTTGAGGCTGATTTCGTGATTGATTTGATCGTGAAATTCTCGCTCCTTAGATGGAATCAATGGCTAGAGGTTGGATGTCTAGAATTATCGTGACATTGTGATCAATCCCACCAATTTTGGTGGGATTTGATTGAGAAATTCCTGCTCAATTACGCACTCAAAATGTGCGAAGGGAAGCTGCTGTAGCTGTTGTTGCTACTCAACGAAGAAGGCAGCTAACGTCAGCTAAGGACTTTAATGAGAGGATTTTGGACCTAAACATAAGGAATTCAAAAGTTAGGGCCCAATCTGTAAAGTAGATTAAGATACAATCCAAAAAGTCCCAACTTTTTAGGATAACCTAATTTAAACCCAAAGAATCTATTGGTGACTTTAATTTTAGGTTTTGATGAAATTTTCTTGGTCAATTTATATTATAACCCAAAATGTATTAAATGTTCGCCTTGGTCTTTGTTTTAGGTAAAAATGGGTTCATTTTATAAAATTGATTGTTCTAAGCCTTAAGGAATATTTTTCAATGATTTTTACAATGTTTAGATTACATATATTTCCATCAGAACCCTTTGAATTTAAGTGAAGCTAAAATTAGGATTTTTAAATATGAATTAACTTTCAATTTTAAGAAAAACCATACATCAATCTATGCAAGCCCATTTGTTTGTACTTTAAACTTATTTGGCCCTCAATTAATTGTAGGTTTATCCCTTGGTTAATATACAGTTGTATTAATCTGTTAAAACAACAGAATTAACCTAATTTACATTTATTCTTCTTAATTTAGCCAAGATTGAATTATATCCTGTCAATTCATTAGTTAAGTGAATTTACCTTGGAAATTAGTTAAGTTGAGTTAGTTAAAGAGGATGATGGTATTACCATCATGTGTCTTTTGCACTACAACAACACGATTAACACTTAGCAATTATGTGCATCAATAAGCATGCCACCAAAGTGTATTAATGATGGGAAAGAACCTTAATTATGCTTTTTATATGACCCTGAAACCTGGATTAGGTTTGGGATTAATTGGTATTGACCAAAATGCCCTTAGATGCTGGTTTAATCATGTCTAATACTCATTAGTCTTGTTTTGAGCATAACTTGAGTTGCACACCTTAGATTCGCACAAAACAAGTGTTGTTGGAAAGCTTACGACATGAGAAATCCAACGATACCAGATATGACCCCTTTTTGAAAAGTTTTGACCAAGGGTTGACAAAAAATATGCATTTTTCACATTTTATGAGACATTCTAACCTGACTTGACTCTAACACGTATGGATGGGTTTGAAACAACACGATCGACTCCAAAACAACTCAGAACTTGAATTTTGGTGCATTACAATAACAAATTTAACTATTTGCGAGTGTTGAGTTCCTCACATATCAAGTGGCAAAGGCATCAAGTTCATGAAAAACATGAAGAACGAAAGTAGTGTTGCTTGCAAAGTTTCCACTTGTCCCTTCAAGCAATATACATCTTGAAAGAGCACAAAAAGAATCTTCTAGATTAAAGCATCTATCCACAACATACATGCCCTAGTAGCCATAAGAATCACCTCGTTACGTATAAGTGTTGCTGTAACAACTCGCGTTTGCATAGAATTTTTTTTTAAAGCATTTGTATTTATTGATTCGTGCAACGTGGAGCGTTACATACAATGACTTAACAATAGCCAAAAGTGAAGTTTCAATGAGTACAAATTTAGACAAAGACCACATACCTCTATTCACATAGTTGATTCGGTACACTCTAGAATAATCATATTTCTTGCAAAGAACCTACAGTGCTCGATTCCGTAGGGTTTCATTAGAAACCTATGAGTTGTGAAACTCAGTAATCATAGGGACAAAATTTAAGAAAAATAATTAATATTCCAAAACCTTTAACATAATTAAATAATATGATCTTATAATTCCAATAGATATTTTGCTATATCTAATTGTACATTATCAAACATAATGACCATATCTCCTCAGCACTTAATTTCCATTACACAAAAAGCATGACTTGTAATGGTGCTTTACACAAATTATGTTTCCCTTGCTACTATATTAGATTGTTGTCTTAAACTTCCATGATGCAAAAGATAACACATATTTCACGAAGGACAACATTTCAAAAATAATAATTCTTTCATAATAACACAAGTAATAAGTCACCATTGTTGCACTAATTCTTATAGTCATTCAATTCTTCATTATTATAAACTTATACTCTTCAAAAGTTTACTTAAATATAAGAAATCCATAACTTCTCCCTCATAGAAATTTCAATAATTGTACATCATTAATTTTCTTTACAAAACAATGCCCCATTGATCACGTTGCATGCATAAACATATTTCATAACCTTATCAATGATTTCGTAACCGTATCCATAGGCAAAGCATCACATAACACATGCCGTGAGCTTTTCTATATCAATATTTGTTTTTAATGATTTATTGTATGTCATTTCATAACAATTTCATGGCAATGGTTTACTTTATTAAACTATTTTTCATAGAGACAATTGCTTTAGTACACATATTGCATTTCCTAACAATTTCATGACAATGGTTTACTTTATTAAATCATTTTGCATATAGATATTTGTTTTAGTTCACATATTGTATTTCATAACAATTTCATGTCAATGGTTTACTTTATCAAACCATTTCTTGTATAGAGATGTTTGCCTTAGTTCACATATCATTAGATGGCTTTGATGGCTTAACTGCTAGCACAAGCAGTCCATGAAACAATAACATGCATGCCAATGTAGCTACAACTGAGGTGGGCTTATCTTTTGTCATCGTGGTTCATAGAACCATACGCCCCTAGAAGGCGTTGCCCCTCTTAGGGCACATGAGACTCCTTTAAGTCAGTGCCTTAACATATTCACCAATCTGTAGTTCAAACATATTCAATATTGAATAAGAGTATAGTTTTTATCTTAATCCTTGATCTTAACACATTCCATGATAATATTAAGATAGTTTCATTATTTATATACTTGAAACGTAGTTTGATATAAATAGATAACAAAACTGTCTTACATAAATAAGGATCTTAACATCCATATACATTTTTAAAGGATGCAATCATAATTAGTCAAAGTGTTTATGTGAATAAGTCAATATTCAACGGTAATGACTCATAAGGTTTTCTCTTAATAATAAAATAAATTAGCAACATACCTTGATCTAATTTACATACCAATGCAATATTTACACTTTGGTTCATTTAGTCATCCACTTGTTCCATTACCATACTTATAGCCTTTACTAATGGCATTATAAAGATAGGCTATACAAGAAATTAATCCAAGAAGTAAGTTTTCCAATAAACATTAATTGCATTAATAGCAAGCATGGTGACATATGTCCAATCCATTCTATTTATACAATTAAATTATCATCTCGTGTATGTGAAAAGAGAAACAGTTGATTATTAATGTTCCAGAAACAACGATACGCATGTACATAACCAATGGTGTAATTGCGTGACTTATCCTCTTATTTGTAAACATTCAGGATATATGAGATATTTTACTATTGGCCTCCTCTTTTTTTTAATAGCAATGAAGTTGCACTTGCCACTAAGAATTGAGCAAAATATAAAATTCACCAATTTAGACTTAGTGTAAAAAATCCTTTATAATTTGTAAAAAAACTATAGAAGGTAAATCATGTAACTTTATTGCATGTAATCTATACATCAAAAGAAGTTGTATTGTCTATACTTGCTAGAGATATTTATATATTTCAAACCACTCAATGAATCTACACACATGTTTAATATATTTTGGATGTTCCTACCCAATTCCTTATGATTAAAAAGCAATGCAAATCCAAGTTATCTATCAGTAGGCTACCAATCTACATCTTGACATATAATTTTATTTGATTAATTACAATTTATAACTATATCATCAAATGCTTATAAAGAAAGCAACACTGATTTAAGGTTCCTAAACTTCCATGATGACTAAAAATGCATAATCTAACTTGCTTCACATGTAATTTTTGAAATTGAAAGGAAAGCTATCGTGTTACGATAGCGATCCGGGACTTGCTTCACATGTAATAAAATTCAGTAGTATCTTTAAATGATTCAAATTTAATTCCCCATACCTTTGGTGATGTTTTCAAGAACAAGTAAAATATTGATGTTGATAGGAATGTGAAAAGATGGTCTTGGTAAGGGCATCAGTGGTGCTTGTAGAAAGGCGATGCCATTGTGGCGCAGAAGTACGTGTTAAAGATCAACAACATATGCAAGTCCAAGAGGGTAACCAAGATGTCATTAAAGGTTGCAAAAGAATTAAGCAATCTTGAACTTAGTTGGTGGTACTCGGGTATTGTGGATTGGCAACATACCCATTGAGTTTTAAGACTCACAAAGGGGAGAAAGTTTAGGAAAATCATAGGAGAAGGATGTGGCTTTCTTATATGTGAAAGGTGAAGGCCATATATGCTTATGAGGAATGTGTGAATGATTATGTTGTATATATAAAATATGATAGGAAGTGTGAAATAAAGTTGCATGCCAATGTTGGAATAAAGTATAATTTGAAAAGAATGATGTGTGATGGTGGAATAGATAATCACTACCAAATATAGTTTCACTTAATGTTTATTAGAATTTATGAGGGGAATAATTCATGCATTTTTGACAAGAAATTATTAGACAATTAAACAAATCACTAAATGAGAGAGAGTGTGTAATAATTAGGGGAGATATAAATTTCGGAAATCTATTATGGAAATTGGAAAAAAAAGGAATCCAATTATTTAAACCATATTAATATAAACATCATGAAGGGAGATGAAATGCACATAAAAAAAATTCCTTTGAGAGAGGTAGAAAACTATTGCAGAGATAGATAATTTAAATAAGGAAATGAAAGGTGACCTAATCATCACAACTTAACATTTTTAGTTGGTTTTATTTGAATGGATATCCCTTCAAGGACCCTTTTCTTCTTACCTCTCTATTTTTTTTTTCCATTTAGACTTGAATTACAAGTGTGCTCATGTAATCTTGTAGAAGTTAGAATCTTAATGTATCATTTACAAAGATATCTATTATAGCCTGTACCTATCTCCAATATAACTCATGCTTTATTATTTTATATTTTATTTATGAAATTGCGTACATGAAAAATAAATCGAATATGTTACTGTTGCGCAACCAATATGTGCATAAAATAAGAGATAATCATGAATAGAAGATCGATGCAATGCAAACTTTGGTTAGGAGGGAATCTGTGGTTAATGTGAAACTTACCACTCAAAGTGAAGAGTAATAAAACTCATCCATGGCAAACATAAGGAGCCATACAAATTGTTGTGGGGTTATGCCAATATCTTAAAGACAAAAATGGCTGGAACAGTCATGAGATTGAAGTTTCGTGAGGAGACACATAATTTCAAATGAATGTTTATTTGCATTGAACCTATTAAAAGGGGCTTCTCAAGCGGTTGTAGAGCATTCATTGGTTGAGAATGGTGACACTAATTAAAAGTCCATGGAGAGGACAACTTTTAAATGCAACTAATGTGAGCATACTCGCACTTTGCACGAGCAAGCATCTCAACGCAAGATATGTCATTCTAAAAGTTTTGAGAAGTAAAGTAGTAATGCATATCTACATTTGGATAAATATTTTTTTGCTCACGTCTACGTAAATATTCGATAAAATTAATTTTAAATATATTGGTGATTTTTGATTTTGTACTAGTGATTTTTTTAATGGGCTTGTAGATGATTTTTTATTTTGAGTAAAAATGCACCGGTGATTTTTTATTTTGAATCATTTTGCACCTATGCAATTTGGTTTTGAACCATTTTACACCAAATGCAAAATGATTTTACACCGGTGCAAACTGATTTAGAACTAAATTGCATACTCAGAACCAAATTACATAGGTGCAAAAAGCGAGGAGGAGTGATGGGGAGATAGAGAGAGTGGGTTGATCAAGTGTGAGGAGCACTATTGACAAGTGGGAAAATTGGGAATTGGTAAGGACTACAATACCACTATGTTAGAATCAGAATTTTGTTGTACAAAAAAAAAATAGTGACCGACATTAATGTGCACAATACCATATCAACGGATGTTTATTAGTATAAATGATAGGTTGTGATGATAACAATTATTTATTTCCTTTTGCATTTGCAATGGTTGAATAAGAGTGAATGAAACTTAGCCATCGCTCTTCCAAATTTTGTTTTGAGACAATAGGGCCTCCGGAAGAGTTTAAGAGGACATTTATGTCAAAAAGACAAAGGATATAAATACCTTGTCTTGAGTATGTTGTTGCTTTCTTAAACCATTTTACTACTACACTAACATCATATATATCTTGCATGGGTTAATGGACACTTTCAAGAACTACCGCCAAATGTAGAGCATGTATTTTGTGCTCATCACATGTTTGTCAATTTTAAGAAGTAATTTGAACGGGTAGTGATGATGAATCTCTTTTAGTAAGTAGCATCTACATATAATTCATTAGAATGCAAAGAGGTCATGGGGAAACTTAGAGATAAAAAAATGAAATGGTAAAGAAGTTTATAATTGGTTCAGAAGTCAACAAAATGGATTTTGGGGAAGATCTAATTTTCATCCATTCTCTAAATGATATTTAGCAATGAATCATGGATTAAAATGATTTTGGAAGCGAGGAAGAAGTCAATTGTATCAATGCTCGAATGCATTCGTCAGATTCTAATAACACGAAATCATGAAAAGAGGAATCCTTAAATGATTATAATGGTGGTGTATGCCCAACAATATAATCCATATTAGAGTTCAGAGAGAAAGATATTGGTGCTTGTGAGATGCTATTTGCTAGTGGTGGAAAATTTGTAGTAGACAAGAAAGGAAGGATTTATGAGGTTGATCTATGATTATGGATATGTGGTTGTAATGAATGGGATTTGTCAAGGATCGATCCCATGAAGAAGCTAAGTACTATGGTGATGCTTGCTATGGTATGGAATCCTACCTTAAATCTTTTTCTCCAATATATCTTGGCAAGCAATGCCCTATTCATCTCAATGGCCGCATGTGAATATGCATGTCCAATTGAACTATCCGTAGTTAAAAAGGCCCCATGGAGAGCAACTGATGAGGCCCCTAATCCATACAAACAATAAGTAGTTTCACGTATCAAGTGTGGCAATTGTGGAATTTATAGGCACAATGCAAAAACTTGGAAAAAAGCTCTAGTTAAAGGCAAGCTTATTGTTTCAAGAGGATGACAATGTGAAGGAATTCAAGGTGTTCGAATGAAGAATTAGCAGAGAAGTATCAGAGAATTAAGGCTTCATCAATAGGATTCCAAAGAGGATCATGACGAGGTGCTTCGTCCACAAAAGGAAGGGGAAAGTTCTATTGCAGTAATCTAATGTTACACAACAATCTTAATCCTAAATCTTCGGTGATCATTCTATTTTTCTTGTATACTTTTGTTCATATTTTTAATTTTTCTAGCTTAATGGTTGGATAAATTACATATTATAGTATAACTTCAAAAATGTTGGGTGTTGAGGTTGTAGAATGATCCCCTTTTCACTACAAAGTGTGGGAACCACTTGTTAAGTATGTTTATGTATGTACTTATATGTGGAAGAGATTTTAAATATAAATAGAAAATGGAAAGGATTTTAAGCTTATGTAATTTGATGCAAATTCATATGCTATGGGTGTTTTTTTGATGTTTTGAAAGTGCTAAACATTTGAATACCATAGGAACGCTACATAACTAATATTTTAGACATTCTAGGTGTTGGGTGTCATTTATTCCTGATGCTATGAAATTGATGCTTATTGAGCCTTTTCTAGTTTTGAGTCAACATCCTTGACTAAGTAGGTGACTAGCTGGACCATTTTGATCCATTTCTCTATTTATTACCCTTGTGAGCTTTCTAGTATTTCGCCTACTTAGTCCTCATGCCTAAAAAGCTAGTCTCCTTCCATCTGCAAGATTAGGCTCATGATTACTTAGCTATTCTTTTTTACAATTCCAACCATTACAAAGTTGCTACCAATGTTGTCTTATACTCCTTAGTATTAAGTGTATCATTAACTAAAGTAAGAATATATCGATTGAACAGGAGGGAAGATAATGCATGATTGTGTAGCAATCATGGGCATTAAAATGATTAAATTAGGCTAAATACCTTACATTGTAAATAGAGCATGCATTTCATTCATATCACGCATTTGCATTCTTGTATATTTTTAACATGTTTTCTCCAATTTCATGGACCTATTACTGATATTGTTAATTTATCTATGTAGGTCCATAGGTGATGTTATGACCCGGTTCGCGAATCCCTACAGGACCTGAGACCGACTCGACTCGACTAATCCCATGACCCAGTCATCCAATAAGAAATAACCAAAAAGTAGGAAAGTAAACCACATTCACTATGCAAAGTAACTAACAGTAAAAGAGTACAAGCAGTAAAGGAAGTAAAAGCTGCTAACAGTACATATCACCACCATAACAGTAAAGTAGAACAAAGTACAGAAACAGAAACGGTAACAACAGTCTAAACTCACTAGCAAAAGGAAGTACAACTATAGTAAGAACTACTACTAGGCTTGACTGGGCTCAGCACCCTCTGTAGCTAGTGACTCGGGCTGCTCAACTCCTGGACCTGTAAAGGGTTGAGTAAAACAGAGTCAGTAAACGCTGAGTAGAGTGGTAACCAAACTAATTAAAGCAATAAAAGCTAACAGGTAATTTATCTTTTCCAATTATTTTATTTTACAAGTCATTCCCTTTCACCCATTGGTTACTTTTCAAATCTCTTTCTTGATCTTGCATGTTCCTCGTGAGAATGATCTTGATTGCGATCTTTTCCGAAGAGTAGAAGGCACACGTGTAGTTTTCGCAGCCCTACTTGGAGGGGGTGAGATCAGTGTGACGTAAAAAATGCGGAATTGAAATATACAATTTCACAAAAAGACAATCACACAAGTACACAAGAATTTTTAGGTGGAAACCCAAACCGGGTGAAAACCACCACCTAACCCTCTCGAGTTAGGATTTTCCGATCAACCAAGTTGATCAAAATCCACCAAACCGAATCACTTTAAACGAGGGTGATTCAACCTCAATACAACCACGCTACTTGTGCGAGGGTAGCGTACCTCAACCCCTTCTCTCCACGAGAAGGATTTTGTCTCGCGAAGGAGACGGGAATTCGCAAAGCGAATACCCAACCAAATAACAAAGATAAAATAAACAAGTAATCCTATAGAGCCAACAAAGTAATTTTAAACCTAGTTTCTATAGGAATTAGGAAACTCCCCTTTGCAAGGAGTGCGTCGAGTTGATGACGCGGTGCGTGAGCCACGCGACGGCGCAACTTCGCTCTCGTGAACTACGGCGGGAGAGCGGGTGCGCAACAGCTTGATGCTCTCAAGAGAATGGAGCTTGAGCTTGGAGAGCAAGAGCTAGCTAGGACACAAGAGAGTGGAAAGTGTATTACAAAGTGTTTCTTGTGTATCTTGGTGTCTCTAGGTGTGTGTTTGTGTTGCAAAGGTTCCCCTCTATTTATAGAGGCCTTAGGAAGGCTTAGGAAAGGTTCTATAGCCGTTGGGTGCAAAGCCCAAGAGAATCAGCCCGAAATCAGGAACAATCATTGTTCTGACAGGCTTATCAGACGTCTGGAAGTTCACTTTAAGACGTCTGATTCCAAGTTCAGACGTCTGATTTTGGGCAGGTCTCTTCCTTACTTGGATTAGATCTAAACAGGGTTCTAGTGCAAGTCCATCAGACGACGTACAGGACGTCTGGCACTATGTCTGGACGTCTGGAAACCTACTTTTTCTGTGGGAATGGATTTCCAAACGTTGCAACGGCTAGAAAATCTCTAGAAGAGATTTTGGGTCAGCCGAAGCAAAATGGTCAATTATCAGACGTCTGGACAGTCCTATGGACGTCTGATAAGGCTCTAACAGTCATATTTTTTAGTGTTTGCTAAGCCAGCCAACGGTCCACTAATTGGACGTCTGGCAAAGTCATCAGACGTCTCCTAAGACGTCTGGTCTAAGGTCTGGACGTCTGATTTCATCAGACAGAGCTCACTAAGTCCAGCCTAATAGTTATCAGACGTCTGAAACAACAGTCAGACATCTTAAAATACTTTATCAGACGTCTGATTTTGGAATTAGACGTCTGGAAACTCTGTTTGAACCCTATATTGGTTTTCTAAGTTCTTTACAGAAAACCTAAGTATCCTAGGGTTGTGCGGGTGTTCCTAGGACTACTGTTAGGGTACTTTGAGGCTCTTTAACATAATTTTCTAAGGAAATAAAAAGAGCAAGCAAAATAAAGATAAAAGTACATGAAAGGATTAAACAAAATTCTATCCTATTCTTCTTGTCCTTCCATCTTCAATCTAGCGCTCCTCGCGAATCTCCTCTGCTCTCCATCAAGCTCCTCCAATCCGTCCTGGATGCGAGCTTGAATTCCGTCTAAACACGTCTACATTTGCAATTGACCTGAAATCTAAGACTCCAAGTGCAAATGTTAAATAACACGTGTTTTGTTATCATCAAAACAAATGATCGTGGTGCTCTAGCACCAACAACACGTGGTACTCTCATGGCCGGGAGAGTCCCCCGTGGTGATCCTACACTCAGTCAACCACCTCGAGGTCATAGACAGACGTAGCGGTGACTACGGCACACACGATAAGCGCACAGGTAGCTACCCCGCACAGGCACGCGGCCAGTCGTTTCCGCTAGCGGGTACGCCCAAAGTACAACACGAAACAGTATAAGGCCTAGCCCTCTCAGTAACAGGGGTCTAGCCCCTCAGAACCAAACAGGGGTCTCGACCCTCCATAGCCCGCGCACCCTCATCTGACTACCCTGGTTTGCCCAGTGGGCCTAATAAGTCGGTGTAGGGTGGCTACCTGAACCCCGGACCCCGTGGGGTGGCTAGCCCTCTCCCCACACTAGTAGCTCTCCCTAATACAGTGTACGCGAGGGCCAAAGAAGTCGGTGTAGAGTGGCCAATCCTAACCCCGGGTCCCAACCCAAGGGGGGCTAGCTCCGCTCTAAACTAAACAGGGGACAATCACTCTCCTTGGTACCGCGTACTCAAGGGCCAGCACACTTCCCACTCACATTTCCAGATCCATTCCATTCATCCACAGGAGCTCAACTCCTAATTCCCCGTAGGGTTCATGCTCATATTCACCATGTTGTTCCATATCAGGTTTCATCATTCACATTTCCATTCTCGTATTATACACATGCAACTCGTATTTCCACAATTTAACATATCCAACAAGTAATGTCACAGGTAACTATTTAACTAGCACAGGCATTTCATATTTCACAGGCAACTCGCATTTATTAACAGGTAGTTGTTTACAATTCTATTCATTCATTTATGACTGCAATTTCAAAAACGCATACAAACAGTGCAAGGATTTCTTATCCTAGGATTCATGCTACATCCTAGGTTTCTAGTTATCCAATTTCACATATGCAATCATGTTTTATAATTAAAACGGGGGAAACCACTCTACCAGACAATCCGGGAGTACTGGGGGCTCGAACGGTAGATTCATGTGCCTTTGCAAGCCCCGAACACATAACAGATCGAAGTCCTATGCCAAGGAACATACCACAATGGAACATTCAGAATAGTATGTAAGTCTTTCTAACATGTAGAAGAACTCACAAGGAAACCACAGATATCTTGCTCGCGTAAAACAGACCTCAAACGGACCCTAAACGGGTCAAAAATAAAACCACAGACCTAAATCATACGTCTGGCACAAGGTCCAGATGTCTTAAAAGTTACCAGGGTCTCACCTCAACTCTCTGCGTCGACTTCAAACGTCCAGAACCTCCACTTGACCGTCTAGACCCAGCTCCAGACATCTGACCTCTCCTCCAGTCGTCCGAGAGTGCTTCCGATCGTCTGGTAAGCTGTCTAAACATTTGAAATGCATGGGAGGGCGTGCCCTGCACCTTCTCAAAGCTGTCCCTGCATGCGATAGACCGAATCGCCTACTTTTAGCCATATAGATTGGCTCTGCAATGCGACCTACATGGCCGTAACCACAAGAGAAATGTACCTTCGCGAAACTCTACTTTCAGATGTCCGATGTCGTCACCAGATGTCCAACCCGTCGTCTGGACGACATGCCAGACGTCTGATTCTGGGAAAAACCCAGAATTAAAGCGACCTCCCTCTCCCCTCACCGTGCACAGCCGCAGCTTCTCCTCCTCATTTACAGCTTCGGCTGCAGCAGGGTGTTAGGGACGTCTCCCCTGACGTGCTCCTCCTCCAGCACGCGTCACTCTGGCTATGCGTTCTCCGATGAGCTCCCACGAACTCGCAAGCTCAAGATCCTCCTTCTTTCTTCACGCCGCCTCTCCTCACTCCTTGCTCTCGCATCCTCTTTCTCGCTCGTCCTTCTCGCTACAGTGGAGAAAAAGAAGGAAGGTGGTGGTGGTGGAGTGGAGAAGAGAGGAAGGGGGGAGAGGGGTTATATAGGGAGTAGGGTTAGGGTTCAGTGTGGGAGGATAAAAGGAGAAGAGAGAGAAGGAAAGCGTCTGCGTGCAACCAACGCGCAGAACAGACCCTGCGTACAGATTTTTCAATTTCCAGATGTTTGGGAAGGGGTCTAGATGTCTGACCAGGCGTCTGACTGACAGTCCAGACTTCTTAAAAGGCTCAGAATAGAACTGGTCTTTACATCATAACAAACTTAAAGGAAGTTTTATCCCTGAAACTTGAGCTAGCTAGAGTACGGAAAATGAAATATACACGCATAACAAACTTAAAGAGGATCGAAGCCGGTCCGAAAAGACGTACCCTCAAAAAGTTCCTGGTACCGCTCTCGCATCGCCGCCTCAAGCTCCCAGGTAGCCTCCTCATACCGCTGGCTCCTCCACAAGACCTTCACTAGGTGTACCTGCTTCTGTCTCAAACTCCGGACGGCTCTGTCTAGTATCTACACTGGTTTCTCGGGGTAGGTGAGGTCGTCACCCACCTTGACACTCTCGTGGCTCAGAATGTGACTTGGATCGACGACGTACTTCCTGATGTTGGACACGTGGAACACGTCGTGCACACCAAAAAGCTGGAGAGGAAGGGCAAGCCGGTAAGCAACGGTTCCTACCCACTTCAGGACCTCAAAGGGCCCCACAAACCTCGATGCAAGCTTCCCTTTCACGCCAAAATGCTGCAGGCCTTTCATAGATGAAATGTGAAGAAAGACGTGATCCCTAACCTCGAACTACACCTCTCTACGCTTCCGATCGGCATACCTCTTCTGTCTGCTCCTGATAGTGCGAAGTCGTCTGTGAATCTGCTCTATCACCTCCTGACTTTGCTGGATCAGCCTGGGGCCAACCTCCCACTTGGTCCCCACCTCAACCCAACTCAAGGGCACAGTACACCTCCGTCCATATGGAGCCTCATAGGGTGCCATGTCGATACTCGAGTGATAGCTGTTATTATATGCAAACTCTGCCAGGGGTAAGTGCTCCTCCTAAGAGCCCCTCCAGTCTAGTACACAGGCGTGCAAAAGGTCCTCAAGTGTCTGTATTGTGCGCTCTAACTGTCCGTCCGTCTAGGGGTGGTACACCGTACTGAACCTTAACCGTGTTCCCAAGGCCTGCTGAAACTCAGCCCAAAACTGGGAAGTAAAACGGATATCCCGGTCGGATACAATCTCACGCGAAACTCCATGCAGACAAACCACATCACGGATATACCTCTCTGCCAACTACGCTAGTCCCAAGGTGACTCGGATCATCAAGAAGCATGCCGTCTTCGTCAATCTGTCTACAATCACCCAGACTGCATCGTGACCTCGCTAGGTAATGGGTAAGCCCACCACCAAGTCCATGGTGATGCTCTCCCACTTCCACTCTGGCACAAGAAATGGCTACAACGGCCCTGCAGACCTCTGATGCTCGGCCTTCACCTACTGGCACACCAAACACTGCTGCACAAACTCACCTACATCTCGCTTCATCCCTCTCTACCAAAAGTCACGTCTCAGATCATGATACATCTTCGTGTTCCTGGGATGTATGGTGAACCAGGATCCGTGCGCCTCAGTCAAGAGCTCTCTCAACAACTCCTCGTCCTTGGGAACGCATAAACGTCCCCTCATGCGCAGCACCTCGTTTGTAAAAGAGAAGTCCCCTAGGTTCCCTGACAGCACTCTATCTCGCAACGACTGCAGGTACGGATCTGTCATCTGCCTTGTGATGATGCGGTCTATCAGTTCTGGTCTCGTCTATCGTATCTCCATCATTGCCCCACAATGCCCCTGTAACTCTAGGGGTTGCCAACTGCCCAACTCCTCCATGAGTCTCCAACTCTGTGCCTGTAAACTAGCCAAGTGGGTGGGCGCCTTCCTGCTCAAGGCATCAGCCACCACATTGGCCCTCCCCGGATGGTAGGAGATGCTGCAATCATAGTCCTTCAGGAGCTCTAACTAACGTCTCTGTCTCATGTTAAGCTCCTTTTGATCAAACAAGTACCTGAGGCTCTTATGATCCGTGTAAATCTCAAAGGTCTCATCATAAAGGTAGTGCCTCCATGTCTTCAGCTCGAAAACAACAGCTGCCAGCTCTAAGTCATGGGTAGGGTAGCTATGCTCATGGGGCTTCAGTTGTCGCGAAGCGTAAGCGAGAAAGTGATCCCGCTGCGTGAGAACACCCCCTAACCCTTGCAACGAAGCATCCGTGTACACCACAAAATCGCCACTGCATCTGGGATGGTGAGCATAGAAGCTGAAGTCAATCTCTCCTTCAACTCCTGAAAACATGCCTTACAAGCGTCTGTTCAAGCAAAGGGCACGTCCTTTCGAGTCAACTGAGTCATAGGACACGCAATATGCGAGAAACCCCTAATAAACCACCGGTAGTAACCTGCCAGTCCCAAGAAACTGCATATCTCTGTCACTATACGTAAACTAATCTTCCGGAAACTGTAACCATACCTGCCACCACTGAACCTGATGCTCTGGCGTCTTTGTGTGTCAGAGCATTGATACGCCCCTCAGTTCTCGGTGCAGAAGAAGCTGCCACACTCTGCGTCGGACGAGTGGCCGCTGGTCGGTACCCTCCCTGTGACTGCTATCCTCCCCCATGTGCCTGGGAACCACGACCACTTGCTCGGCCTCCAGCGCTCAGTGCGGGGAGCATCTGTTGCGCTTCAGCCCTAGACGGGCAGTCCCTCCTGATGTGGCCCGGCTGGCCACACTGATAGCAGAGGAGGACTCGACTCCCTCCCTCGGTAGGTCCTTGCTGACGGTTGGGCGGGGGTCCAGTGCTAACAGCTGGCCCCTGTCGGGGGCCCCCAAAGGCCACTGACAACCCCGCAAAATGAGACGGTTCTCCCGCAGGTGCCGCGTGCCTCCTCTCTCGTCGGCCCTGTGAGTACTCTGGCTAGTAGAGCCTCTTCCGTCCGCTGTCGGTGTCTCATGCGGCCAGGTTGGTCTCCTCGTACGTCATAGCTACCTCCACCACTCTCGAGAAGGTGGGCAACTTCAAGGGTTTGACATACCCCTGAATGGCAGGTCGGAGTCCCTCAGTGAACCTCCATAGGCGCTCCTCCTCTGTAGCTACAACTATCGCAGTAAAATGTGACAGCTCCAAGAAGCGCATGCGGTACGCGCTGACAGTCATCGTCCCTTTGCGAAGAGTGTGGAACTCCCGCCTCCTCTGGTCCTGCCAAGTCTGCGGGAAGTACTGCTTACAGAAGAGGGTCACGAACTGGTCCCATGTCGGCTCTCCCCTCTCTTGGCCTCTGATTGCCCTCCACCACCTGTGTGCTACACTCTCAAACAGTACATGGCAAAGTCCACACGACACTTCGCAGGGGGCAAAGGGTGTCAAACACCTTCTCAATCTACTCCAACCGGTCCTCGGCCTCAGAGGGGTCCTCATCCCCCTTGAAGGAGGGGGGCTTCAGCTTCCGGAACTATCTGAAAAGCTCGTAGTGCAACTGTAGTGGGGGTACGGGCATGCCTCCAGGCATGGAGGGCTCATGCTTAGAAGTGTCAGAGTGTGATGGGGGTGGTGGAGGACCACCCTCTCCCCCTTGTCCAGCGCTGCATTGGTCTCTCTGTCCCACAGAGAACCCCCCCTCTACATCCCCAAGGAGAGGCGCCCGTGGAGGCGGGTGGAGCTTCTCTTGCACTATGTCTCGTATCAACTGAGTGAGGTCCTGGGCCTAAATGCCAGGGAGAAGTGGTCGGTCAACTGGCACCATGAGCTCGGCACGTCCGCCCCTCCGACCTCGTCTACGTCCGCGTCTGCAGCCCACCTCAAGAACTCCATGTCGTGGCATCTCCTGCAAGGAGACGTGGAAGACAGAACAAAAAGAAGTCAACTCTAACGGACTTCAGCAAAAGAACCTCAGAACAGATGTCAAGCGGTACGTTGTGGTCATTACTCTAGTTACATGCACGTGAATTGGTTATTTTCAAGCTAGTTGGTTCATTTCTCGGGACGACCTTGCTCTGATACCATCTTGTTACGACCAGGTTCCCGAATCCCTACAGGACCCGAGACCGGCTCGACTCGGCTAATCCCAAGACCCAGTCGTCCAACAAGAAATAACCAAAAAGTAGGAAAGTAAACCACATTCACTATGCAAAGTAACTAACAGTAAAAGAGTACAAGCAGTAAAGGAAGTAAAAGCTGCTAACAGTACATATCACCACCACAACAGTAAAGTAGAACAAAGTATAGAAACATAAACGGTAACAACAATCTAAACTCACTAGCAAAATGAAGTACAACTACAGTAAGAACTACTGCTGAGCTTGACTGGGCCCAGTGCCCTCTGCAGCCGGTGACTCGGGCTGCTCAACTCTTGGACCTGTAAAGGGTTATGAGTAAAACGGAGTTAGCGAACACTGAGTAGAGTGGTAACCAAACTAACTAAAGCAGTAAAAGCTAACAGATGATTTATCTTTTCCAATTATTTTATTTTACAAGTCATTCCTTTTCACCTATTGGTTACTTTTCATATCTCTTTCTTGATCTCGCATGTTCCTCGTGGGAACAATCTTGATTGCAGTCTTTTCCGAAGAATAGAAGGCACACATGGTGCTCTCCTGGCCGGGAGAGTCCCCCATGGTGATCCTACACTCAGTCAACCACCCTGAGGTCACGGACAGACGTAGCGATGACTACGGCATGTGCGATAAGCACACTGGTAGCTACCTCGCACTAGCACGCAGTCAGTTGTTTCCGCTAGCGAGTACTCCCAAAATATAGCACGAAACAGTATAGGGCCTAGCCCTCTCAGTAACAGGGGTCTAGCCCCTCAGAACCAAATAGGGGTCTCGCCCCTCCACAGTCCGCGCACCCTCATCTGACTACCCTAGTTTGCCCAGTGTGCCTAACAAGTTGGTGTAGGGTGGCTAGCTGAACCCCAGGCCCTATGGGGTGGCTAGCCCTCTCCCCACACTAGTAGCTCTCCCCGGTATAGTGTACGCGAGGGCCAAAAAAGTCAGTGTAGAGTGGCAAATCCTAATCCCGAGTCCCAACCCAAGGGTGGTTAGCTCCGCTCTACACTAAACAGGGGACAGTCGCTCTCCTTGGTACTGCATACTCAAGGGCCAGTACACTTCCCACTCACATTTCCAGATCCATTCCATTCATCCACAGGAGCTCTACTCCTAATTCCCCATAGGGTTCATGCTTATTTTCACCATGTTGTTCCATATCAGGTTTCATCATTCACATTTCCATTCTCGTATTATACACATGCAACTCGTATTTCCACAATTTAACATATACAACAAGTAATGTCACAGGTAACTGTTTAACTAGCACAGGCATTCATATTTCACAGGCAACTCGTATTTATTAACAGGTAGTTGTTTACAATTCTATTCATTCATTTATGACTGCAATTTCAAACACGCATACAAACAGTGCAAGGATTTCTCGTCCTAGGATTCATGCCACATCCTAGGTTTCTAGTTATCCAATTTCACATATGCAATCATCTTTTATAATTAAAATAGGGGAAACCACTCTACCAGACAATCTGGGAGTACTGGGGGCTCGAACGGCAGACTCATGTGCCTCTGTAAGTCTCGAACACACAACAGATCAAAGTCCTATACCAAGGAACAGACCACAATGGAACATTCGGAATAATATATAAGGCTTTCTAACATGTTGAGGAACTCACAAGGAAACCACAGATATCTTGCTTGCGTAAACTAGACCTTAAACGGACCCTAAACGGGTCAAAAATAGAACTACAGACCTAAATTAGATGTCTGGCACAAGGTCCAAACATCTTAAAAATCACCAGGGTCTCACCTCAACTTCCTATGTCGACTGCAGACATCCAGAACCCCCACTTGACCGTTTGGACCTAGATCCAAACGTCTGAGCTCTCCTCTAGTTGTCTGGGAGTGCTTTCGGTCATCTGGTAAGCTGTCTAGACGTCCAAAATGCATGGGAGGTCATGCCCGCGCCTTCCCAAAGTTGTCCCTACGCGCGACAGACCGAATCACCTACTTTTAGCCATACAGATTGGCTCTGCGGTGTAGCCTACATGGCCGTAACAACAAGAGGAACGTACCTTCGCGAAACTCTGCTTTTAGACGTCCGGTGTCGTCACCAGACGTCCAACCCGTTATCTGGACGACACGCTAGACATCTAATTCTGGGAAAAACCCAGAATCAGAGCGACCTCCCGCTCCCCTCGCCCCGTGCAGCCTCAGCTTCTCCTCCTCGTCTGCAGCTCCGGCTGCAACAGGGTGTCGAGACGTCTCCCCCGACGCGCTCCTCCTCCCGCACGTGCCGCTCCGGCCGTGCATCCTCTGGCGAGCTCCCATGAACTTGCGAGCTCAAGCTCCTCCTCTCTTTACGTCGCCTCTCCTCCTCACTCCTCGCTCTCGCGTCCTCTCTCTCGCTCGTCCCTCTCGCTGCAGTGGAGAGGAAGAAGGAAGGTGGTGGTGGTGGAGTGGAGAAGAGAGGAAGGGGGGAGAGGGTTATATAGGGAGTGGGGTTAAGGTTCGGTGAGGGAGGAGAAAAGGAGAAGAGAGAGAAGGAAAGCATCTGCGCGTAGCCAGCGTGCAGAACCGACCCTTCGTACAGATTTTTTAATTTCCAGACGTCTGGGAAGGGGTCTAGACGTCTGACTGACAGTCCAGATGTCTTAAGAGGCTCAGAATAGAACGGGTCATTACAGGTGAGGAGCGAGATTTATGCTGAAATGGAAATGCGGGAGGATTCATGAAGATTGCATCAATCAATTCTCGCAACAAACAAGAGGGAGATGGTAGCAAGAAGATCCAAACAGAGGAGGAGAGAAGGAGAAGACAAACTCATACACACCACAACCCTAACCCTTGTGCACACACTTTAATTCCAAGCACATATGTTTACACTACAAATCCACACATGTATACACACTTGTGCACACTAATTACACAAGTGTGCCCTACCTAAACCCCCATTTAGATCTCCCATCTTGTCCTTAACCACCCCACATTAATCCCTTAAGGCTAGTTTGGATGGAAGGATAGATTTCATGAGATAACTTTTTTGTAGATAGGTTATCCTGCATTTTTGTTTGGAAGTCATAAGGGTTATCCTGGTGGGTTAACCTGTGGCTGTTTGGAAAGTTTCTGGATTAACCTGCAAAAATGCATGGGATAACCCACAAGAATAGCTTATCCCACATCAACCCCAGAATAACTTATCTCGGGTTAAGTCTTCTTAACCTAGGTTAAAATATCCTTCCTAGTAAATAAGGTTAACCCTTATTTTGATGGATTATCCCCCTTACCAAGCTAGGCGTTAGAACCTAGGATCCAAAACCCATCACAAAGCACCCCTACATACACTTCTAGCATGGTTCTGGACGTCCAACAACAGTTTTGGACATCCCAAACCCTGCAGCCCAGTCAAAATCCAACTCTAGAACCCGTAATACTCCACCTAGCCTCAGTTTGGACATCCAATACACTCTCTGGATGTCCAAAGCAAACAAATTGGAAGTTCATAACATGTTTTGGTTGCCCAAATCAAACCTGACCTTCAATTGGATCATCTAGAACACATTCCAAACTTCCGATTTTGCAACTTAAGTCATCCAGACATAGTTCTGGATGCCCAATGGCCTTTGCCAGGCACATTAACTCATGGCCAACACACTTTTCACCTCCTTAAACCACCATTAGGACACCCAATTAAATCCCAAATGCCATTCTTAGTGTGCACCCATGTTAGAACCCTCTAAAAGCCTTAAGTTGTGCCTCTTAACCTATGGCCAAACCCATCCCTAGGTGCACCATACCTTAGCCTAAACTCTATAAAAACCTACCTCCATACCCAAAACCCATCTCTTCCTCTCCATTCTCTACCTCAACACCACCCTCCACTCTCCACCCCTCCTCTCCTCTCCATAGTCATGGTGGACAATGATGAGCCCTCGTCCACCATGTGCTCACTCGAGGTGGTGTAGGCTTAGGTCGATGATCTACCACCCTTATTCTCTATAGCCAACTGTTAGCAAGCCCTCATTAGAATGGATGTCTTCTCAACTCCTTTTTCTTCTTTCTTAGTACTGTAGCTCTTTTTAATTTCAATGCAAGTAGATTAGCTTCCTTCTTTTGTTCTTCTAGCGTTCTTCATGTTCTTTTTATTAGCTTGCTGATTTTTGTGTTCCTTTCACCACATATACACACACTCACACCCCACCAAACGCACACCAACACCACCACCACCTTGTGGTCGACCATCAACATCACATCCACCACTCTACACAATCACCATCATTCGATCACTCACCTCCTGCACACACGCCATCTCTATGTCACCATCTTCTTCGTTTCTTTTTGTTGAATGTAATAAACTTTGTTTCATGTTTTCTTGTGTTTTGTATAAATCGACTTGGGAATCTTTACTCGAGGCCTTGATATATTTTTATTTCTTGTTGTCTTTTTAATTCCCTAAGTCCAAGTGACCATTATCCTATGTGTCGTGGGCTTCATGCCCCTTCACGTGTATTCAATGTCATCTTGTTAATTGTATTTTCATTTCCTTATGCAATTTTCCCTTTTGTCAATGCAATAAAAGTTGATCATTTCATTGCTCTCGTATTGTTTCTTTACCTTCCTACTTATTCAAAAGACAAAAAAAAGTAAAGTAACAAAAGACCAAAAAAATCTCAAAACAAAAAAGTCGAAAAAAATTAATAAGATTGAGAGAATGACCTAAGCTAAAGAGTGTACTAAATCGCCTCTCTAAGAATGAAATGATCAAATCTCAATATTCACCACTAAACTATTGGACTTAATTTATTTGAGATTCATTAACTAAATTTGATTTGTGTTGAGCACGAAAATTACACTACATCGACAAATTAAGCAACCTTCCTCGCATTCCCAATAATGCACTACATGTAGACTATAGTAGCAGTAATGGTTCTTATAAGCTATACTAGAGAATGGAAACTCTTCATAAGGGTGCGAGATAGGATATCCTTGTTCATGATATAACTATCTGTATTCTCTATTCATGCATTTTCTTATAATCAATAAGAAATAGAGGTGGTAAAAGCATTGATTATTAGTGTATTTGGTAAGAAAGGTCTCAATTGTAACAATCATCATTCAAGGGATGCAAAGCATAAAAGAAAGGTTAAGATAGAGAACCAAAATTTGAAATAAATTATATGAAAAAATAATGAAGTTCATAAAATATACAAAAAAAAAAAAAAGGATCAATAGCTTACGTGAGTGATGAACCTTTCCCTCCAATCTAATCACGATAGATCTTTTATGAAATCACATTTCGAATATTAGGGAATTACAATTGAACATGGACTAGGTAGAATGAGGAGAATGCAACAGAAAATGTAGGGCTCACGTGAGGTACTATTGATGAACATTGAAAAAAGTAAATTAATAAATTAATAATCGATGGAAAGGGGAAAAGTAGAGTAAAAAAGGACACAATATCTTATAAATAGTTACTTGGCCACGCACTGTATTTAATATCAAGATTGAAGGTAGAGTTAGAAGGGGTGGACGAGATTGTTGGATGAAGCAACCTGGATTTTTTTTTTGAAAGGAAATATTTTATTAAGGAAATAAAAATGATATAAGGATACAAACCCACATAGCAATTGTTACGACCTGAACTTGATCCCTCGTGGAATCTGGAAATAACTTGTTTCGACTTATCTTAAGATTTAGTTGTCCAATGAAAAATAAATCAAATGTATAGATAAATATTTCCACAATGACACGTGCTATGTAATGAAGTAAATAAGAGAAAGGCAGCAATGGAAAATAGAACAAAGTTAAAAAAGAACCACACTCTATAGACAAAAAATAAAGTTTGCTATCTATGCCATCACAACAACGTAGAAAGGACATAAACAACATGCTCCAACATATACCAAAAATACTCACTAAGAGTAACTACAGTCCCTAAAACGGAAAGAATAAACTACTGCTTGGCTCAATTGGGTCCAGCACCCTCTGCAGCGGGTGGTGGTAGTTGCTCAACTCCCTGACCTAAATAAGTTACATATATCTATGGATAGCTAACGCTGAATAGAGTGGTGTATATGTTATTTACATGCAATTAAACATAAAGGAACAAGCAGCAAACTAATCATACAATTTCCAGTTATGTATTATTATTTATTTTTCATTTAAATCATTGTGTTTCTAATTCGGTTTCTAGTAAGGGTCCACAACATCTCAAAATTCACTTGTTCCCTAAGGGAACAATCTTGATTGCAGTTTTCTTATGATGTAGGATGTACACGTGGCACTCTCCTGGCCGAGGGAGTACCTCGTGGTAGTCCTACACTCTATTTACCACCCCAGGGTCACGGTCGCGACGTAGCGGTGACTACTGCACGCGCGGTAAATGCACGGGTAGTTACTCTGTACTGGCACGCGGTCAGTCCTTTCCGCCAGTGAGTACATCCAAATGTACAACACAGAACAGAACAAGGGCCTTACCCCTCAACAGTCTACGTATCCTTTCACGACTATCCCAGTTTGCCTAGTGGGCCTAACAGGAGTCGGTGTAGGGTAGCCAATCCTAACTCCCAGGTCCCAACTCAAGGGGCGGCTAGCTCCCCCCTACACTAAAGAGATAGTTGCTTTCCTCAGTACCACGTACTTGAGGGCCAGCTCACTTCTCATACTAAAGGGATAGTTGTTCTTCTCGGTACCACGTACATAAGGGATAGCTCACTTCCCATGTCCAAGTCTGAACAACCAACCAACATGCCTGTAGACAACGAGTCCCATCATATATCGAATATCCATATTACTGTACTATGATTCCTTTCCTAGTTCCCTGTAGAGTTCGTGCATAGTACTTGCCATGTATCTGTTTCGCAGTCTGGTTTCTCACTCATATAACAAGCAGCTCGTGAATTTACAGGATAAGCAATTATCATTTACAGAATAAGTGATCACCTCATCATTTAATATTCTAGTTACCACAGTATGAAGTTTAACAACATGCATTCTCAGATTTCATGCACTGAAAATAAATCATTCACATTCTTGGTCCTAGGGTTCATCTCATAACCTAGGTTTTAAATAGATATTTCTAATTTAATATACATTTTACTAATTCAAATCACAGAAGTAGAGAAGACCACTCTACTAGGATATACGGGTGGAATGGGGGCTTGTACAATAGATCCCGACGTCTCCGCGGGTCTCGTGTACACTACGAACTGGAGACCTATATCATTGATCACCATGTCAAATGAGTTCAAAATAGTATAGGTATGGCACTAACACGTAGAGAATTCTGAATGAAAACCAACGATACTTTATTTGCGTAAAGCCGACTCCGTTTGGGCCCTGAACCAGCCCGAAACACGCATCCTGATCAAAATCAGATGTCTGGAAAAGAGTCCTAGACGTCTTAAACGAGCGCGGGATCTCACCTTGCTTTCTGCATCTTTTTCAGACGTCTAAAACCCTCCACCGCCGTCTGAGGGTGTCTCCAGATGTCTAGCACTGCTCCCAGTCATCTGGGAGAGTAGTCGAACATCTGACATGCTCCCAGACGTCCTAAAGTGCCTCGAACACCGTGCCAACGCACCTTCCCAACGTCTCTGGCATCGAGGCACTTTGCATGCTTACCAGACATCCTGAGTCCGTCCCAAACGTTTGGCGACCCATCCATACATTTGACAAGTGTTTGTAGACGTCTGAATATGTCGAAATCATGCCCGCAAAACTACCTCGCGAGCCCTCCTCTCGTGCCTGGAGCTGCAACAGCTCCCCGCGATGGCTGCTCAGGACCCCCTGTCGCCCTCCCTCTGCCTCCTGCACATCCCCCCTCTCCTTCGGTCTCCTCCTCCTCCCTGCTCTTCCTCTCCTTCTCCCTCACTCAGTTTCTATGGTGGAGAAAAATGGAGGGGAAGGGGTTTTATAGGGGTTGAGGTATGGTTATGGGTATGGTGGGAGGCATTGTGGGAGGTAGGGTGGGCATGGGTAAGGTGCATGGTGCATGGGGGTGTATGGGCGTGGTGGGGGGGTTTATTACATTAAAACCCCTCAAAACCAAAATACTCCACATGGAAAATTATTTTGGTGTGTAGAAATTACGATAAGGCCCCTAAAGTTCGGAAAAAATCAAAACAGCCCTGGGAAAGGGTTATTTCAACATAACAAACTTAAAGGAAGTTTTGCCCCCAAAACTTGAGCTAAACTAGGATGTAGGAAGAAACTGACATGCGCATAACAAACTTAAAGAGAATCAAAGTAAGTCGGAAGTGGCGTACCCTCGAAAAGCTCCAGGTACTGATCTCGCATCGCCTCCTAGGGCTCAGCTGCCCCACAGGACCTTTACCAGTGGCACCTCCTTTCGCCTCAAGTTCTTGACTGCTCTATCCAGTATCTGTACTGGCCTCTCGAGGTAGGTCAAGTCATCCCCTACATAGCTGGGATCGGCGATGTATCTCCTGACGTTGGACACGTGAAACATGTCGTGAACTCCAGAGAATTGGGGAGGAAGGGCAAGCCGATAAGCAACGGGTCCTATTCTCTCTAAGACCTCAAAAGGTCCCACGAACCTCGACTCGAGCTTCCCTTTCACCCTAAAACGCTGCAAGCCCTTCATGGGTGAAACACGGAGGAAGGCGTGATCCCCAACCTCAAATTGCACCTCTCTGCGCTTCCTATCAGTGTAGCTCTTCTGCCTACTCCTGACAGTACGGAGTCATTTGTGGATCTACTCTATCACCTCCTGACTCTGACGGATCAGCTTAGGACCAACCTCCCACTTGGTCCCCACCTCGACCCAACTCAAGGGGGCCGTACACTTCCTCTCATATAAAGCCTCATAAAGCGCCATGCCAATGCTCGAGTGGTAACTGTTATTGTATGCAAATTCTGCTAGTGGAAAATGCTCCTCCTAGGAGCCTCTCCAATCTAGTACACAAGCCGGTAGTAGGTCCTCGAGGGTCAGAATGGTGCACTTCGATTGTCCGTCGGTCTAGGGGTGGTATGCAGTGCTGAACCTCAGATGAGTCCTCAAGGCCTGCTGAAACTCCACCCAGAACTGGGAAGTGAAACGAGTGTCTCGGTCTGATATGATCTCACGAAGGACACCATGAAGGCGCACCGCATCTCTAATGTAGTGCTTTGTTAACTGTGCTAGCCCAAAGGTAACTCGGATCGGCAGAAATCGTGCCGTCTTTATCATCTGTCAACTATCACTCAAACTACATCGTGTCTCTGTTGTGTTACCGGTAACCCTACCACCAGGTCCATAATGACACTCTCCCACTTCCACTCTGGCACAGGAAGTGGCTGTAGCGGCCCTGTAGGCCTTTGGTGCCCGGCCTTCACCTACTGACATACCAAACACTGCTGTACAAACTCACCAACATCCCACTTCATCCCCCTCCACTAGAAGTCATGTCATAGATCATGGTACATTTTAGTGTTCCCGAGATGTATGGTGAATCGGGACCCGTGTACCTTAGCCAGAAGCTCCCTCAGTAGCTCCTCGTTTCTAGGAACGCACAAACGTCCCCTCATGCGCAGGAGTTAGCAAAAGTAAAATCTCTTGGGTCCCCCGTTAACACCCTGTCTCGCAGTGTTTGTAGATACGGGTCAACCATCTGTCCAGTAATGATATGGTCTATAATCTCTAGTTGTGTCAGCCTCGTCACTGTCATAGCCCCGCAATACCCTCGCGGCTCTAGAGGCCGCCAACTGCCCAACTCCTCCATGAGTCTCCAACTCCATGCCTGTAAACTAGCCAAGTGGGCAGGTGCCTTTCGACTCAAGGCGTCAGCCACCACATTAGCCTTCCCTGGGTGATAGGAGATGTTGCAGTCGTAGTTCTTTAGGAGCTCTAGCCAACGTCTCTGTCTCATATTAAGCTCCTTCTGGTCGAACAGGTACTTGAGGCTCTTATGGTCCGTGAAGATATCAAAAGTCTCACTGTACAGGTAGTTCCTTCATGTCTTCAATGCGAAGACAATTGTTGCTAGCTTTAAGTCGTAGGTGGGGTAGTTATGCTCATAGGGCTTTAATTGCCGCGAAACATAAGCGACAATGTAACCCTGCTGCATGAGCACACCACCCAACCCCTACAACGAGATGTCAATGTAAACCACAAACCTGCATTGTTGTTCGGGATGGTGAGTACAGGGGCTGAAGTCAGTCTCTCCTTCAGCTCCTAAAAGCACGACTCGCTCGTTTGTTTAGGTGAAGGGCATGTCCTTCCAGGTGAGTTGAGTCATAGGACGCGCGATCTGAGAGAACCCCCTGATAAACCGTTGGTAGTAGCTTGCTAATCCTAAGAAGCTTCGTATTTCTGTCACTGTATGTGGCCTCTCCCACCTAAGCACGACCTTAACCTTGGCCGGATCCATAGCGATCCCATCTCCTGAGACCACATGGCCCAAGAAGGCAACCTGTTTCAACTAGAACTCGCACTTGCTGTGCTTGGCATACAACCTGTGCTGTCTCAACGTGTCCAGTATCATGCGTAAATGCTATCCATGCTGTGACTGATCCCAGGAGTAAACCAACACGTTATCAATGAATACCACAACAAACTGGTCCAAGTACGGCCTAAAGACGCGGTTCATCAGATCCATGAAAGCAACGGGGGTGTTGGTCAGCCTAAATGGCATGACCAAGAACTTGTAGTGTCCATACTGTGTACGAAAAGCTGTCGGTCTCCCTGATCCTTAATTGATGGTAGCTCGACCTCAGGTCTATCTTGAAGAACACCGTGGCGTCTCTCAATTGATCAAAGAGGTCATCAATGCGAGGCAGCGGATACTTATTCTTGATGGTGACCTGGTTTAGTTGTCTGTAGTCGACACAAAGCTGAAGGGTACCATCCTTCTTCATGAACAAAACAGGGGCTCCCTATAGGGATGCACTAGCCTCACAAAGCCCTTATTCAATAGATCCTGTAATAGAGACTTGAGCTCTCGTAGCTCAAGTGGGGCCATCTTGTACGATGCGGTGGATATGGGGCTGGTCCCCGGTACTAGTGAGATTTCGAACTTGATCTCACGCTCAAGTGGTAGTCCTACTAGCTCCTTTGGGAAGACGTCGAGGTACTCGCAGACCACCAGAATACTCTGTAAGTCAGCCACTAGGCTAAGCTCCGCTACAACACAAGCTAGGAAACCTTCACACCTCTGGCTCAGTAGCTTCGCTGCCCGTAGAGTAGAGATGCACCTAAAACCTTCGTCCACTAGCTAGCCGTGGAACTCAAAGGGAGGTAGCTCGGGTATGGAGAAGATCTTCCTCCCGAAATAGTCCACTAAGGCGTGATAGGTAGATAGCCAGGCCATCCCTAGAATCACGTCGAAATCCTCCATCTGGATCACAATTAGATTAGCGAGGAGGCTGTGTTCCCCTATAGTGACCTCACAGTCTATGAAAACCTCCTCTACGACGAACAACTGCCCACCTAGGCCTCTAATCAGGAATGGATCCTCTAACAGTGTACCATTCGACTCCAGACTAACGACAAAACTCGTGGAGACAAAGGAATGCGTGGCTCCATAAACAAAAAGCACGTAAACTAATTTGCTGGAAACTGTAACCATACTTACCACTACAAAACCCGAAGCTCTGCCATCTTCGTGAGTCAAGGCATTGACACGCCCCTCAGCTTAGGTGCAGAAGAGTTAGCCAGGCTCTGGGTCGGGCGAGCAGTAGCTGGCTGGTACCCTCCTCGCGACTGCTGCCCTCCCCTTCGTGCCTGGTAACCGCGGCCGCCAGATCGGCCTCCAGTACTCGATGCCGGGAGCATTTGGTGTGCTCCTTGCCTAGATGGGCAATCCCTCTTCATGTGGCTCAGCTGTCCACACTAGTAGCAAAGAGGGACACGACCTCCTTTGGCTCGCTTGGTACTACAACTACTCCTCTGTCTCATGGGAGACTTTTCCTCCTCACCCTCGTAAGAGAACGAGGGGGCAATGGAGTTGGCCGGAGCTGAAACTCCTATCGCACGATCTCTCGAATCAACCGAATGAAGTCCTGGGCTTGGACACCTTGAAGGAGGGGTGAGGTAGCATTGGTCTCAGGTCTGACACGATTGCCCTTGTGTCCACGATGAAGCATCTCCTACAAGGAGATGGAAGAAAAAGGGAACAGAACTTGTCAATGTTAATAGGCTCAAAATATGACTCAGACGTAGAGTTTAAGAACACGTGTTGTGATGGCTATCCTAGCTGCATGCACATGAGTGGTTACTTCCAACCCATTTAGTTATTTCTCAGAACAATCTTGCTCTGATGCCATCTTGTTACGACCAGAACCAACCCCTCGTAGAATTCGGGAACGGCTCGCCTCGATTAACCCCAAGGCCTAGTTGTCTAACGAAACACAAACCAAATGCAATGATAAACATTTCCACAACCACACATGCAATGTAACGAAGCAAATAAGAGAAAGACAGTAATGGAAAGTAGAACAGAGTTTAAAAAGAACCACACTCTACAGGTGGAAAACTGAGTTTGCTAGCTATGCCATCACAACAATGTAGAAATGACATAAACAACAACAGGTTCTAGCATATACCAAAAATACTCACTAAGAGTAACTACAGTCCCTGAAATAGAAAGAACAAACTACTGCTAGGCTCAACTAGGCCCAGGACCCTCTGCAACCGATGGTGCTGGCTACTCAACTCCCTGACCTGAACAAGTTACATATATCTGTGGTCAGTTAATGCTGAATAGAGTGGTGTATATGTTATTACATGCAATTAAACATAAAGGAACAAGCAGCTAACTAATCATACAATTTCCAGTTTGTATTATTATCTATTTTTTGTTTAAATCATCTATATGTTTCTGATTCGGTTTCTAGTAAGGGTCCACCACATTTCAAAATTCACTTATTCCTTAAGGGAATGATCTTGATTGCAGTTTTCTTGTGATGCAGGATGTACACGTGGCACTCTCCTTGTCGAGGGAGTACCCCATGGTAGTCCTACACTCGGTCTACCACCTTAGGGTCACGGTCGTGACGTAGTGGTGACTACGGCACGTGCGATAAAGGCACAGGTAGCTACTCTGCACTGGTACGCAGTTAGTCATTTCTGCTAGCGGGTACGCCCAAACGTACAACACAGAACAGAACGGGAGCCTCACCCCTCAACAGTCTGCGTATTCTCTCTCGACTATCCCGGTTTGCCTAATGGGTCTAACAGGAGTCGGTGTAGGGTGGCCAATCCTAACCCCTGGGTCCCAACCCAAGGGTTGGCTAGCTCGCCCCTACACTGAAGGGACAGTTGCTTTCCTCAGTACCACGTACTCGAGAGCCAGCTCACTTCCCATACTAAAGGGACAGTTGCTCTCGGTACCATGTACACAAAGGTCAGCTTACTTCCCATGTTCAAGTCTGAACAACCAACCAACATGCCCGTAGACAACGAGTCCCATCATACATCGAATATCCATATTATTATACTATGATTCCTTTCCTAGTTCCCCGTAGGGTTCGTGCATAGTACTTGGCATGTCTCTGTCTCGCAGTCTGGTTTCTCGCTCATATAACAAGCAACTTGTGAATTTACAGGATAAGCAATTATGATTTACAGAATAAGCGATCACCTCATCATTTAATATTCCAGTTATCACAATATGAAGTTTAACAACATGAATTCTCAGATTTCATGCATTGAAAATAATCATTCACATTCTTGGTCCTAAGGTTCATCTCATAACCTAGGTTTCAAATAGATATTTCTAATTTAATATGCCTTTTACTAATTCGAACCACAGAAGTAGAGAATACCACTCTACCATGATGTATGGGTGGAATGGGGGCTCGTACAGTAGATCACGACGTCTCCGCAGGTCCCATGTACACTACGGACTGGAGACCTATATCATTGACCAACATGTCAAACGAGTTAAAAATAGCATAGGTGTGACACTAACACGTAGAGAATTCCAAATGGAAACCAATGATACTTTGTTTGCATAAAATCGACTATGTTTGGGCCCTAAACCGGCCCGAAACACGCATCTTGACCAAAATTAGATGTCTAGAAAGAGTCCTAGACGTCTTAAACGAGAGCGGGATCTCACCTTGCTTTCTGCATCTTTTTTAGACATCTGAAACCCTCCACCGCCGTCTGAGGGTGTCTCCAGACATCTGGCAGTGCTCCTAGTTGTCTAGGAAAGCAGTTGGACGTCTGAAGATGCTCCTAGACGTCCTAAAGTGCATCGAATGCTGCACCAACGCACCTTCCCAACTTCTCTAGCATCGCGGCACTCTGCATGCTTACCAAAGTCCTAAGTCCGTCCCAGACGTTCAGCGACCCCTCCAGACGTTTGACAAGTGTTGTGGATGTCTGAATTTGCGGAAATCATGCCTACAGAATCGCCTCGCGAGCCCTCCTCCAGTGCTTGGAGCTGTAGCAGCTCCCTGCGATGGTTGCTCAGGACCCCTTGCTGCCCTCCCTCTGCCTCACGCACATCCCCCCCTCTCCTCCGATCTCCTCCTGCTCCCTGGTTTTCCTCTCCTCCCTCACTTGGTTAATGTGGTGGAGAAAACTGAAGGAGTGGAAGGGGTTTTATGGGGGGTGAGTTATGGTCATGGGTATGGTGGTAGGAATGGTGGGAGGTAAGGTGGGCATGGGTAAGGTGCATGGGGCATGGGGGGTATGGGTGTGGTGCATGGGGCTCGGGGGTGTAGGAGCATGGTGGGGGGTTTATTGCATTAAAGTCCCTCAAAACTAAAATACTCTCCACGGAAAATTATTTTGGTGCACAGAAATGTTGATAAGGCCCCTAAAGTTTGGAAACAATCAAAACGATCCTGGGAAAGGGTTGTTTTAGCAAGGCAGAAGAAGACAACCTTGATGCCCCTCGAAGAAGGGGAACATAATGTTCCCTCGAGAGGGGGGAACACTAAAATGAAAAACTACGAAACAAATAAAAAAGAAAAAAGAAGAAAAGAAGTGTGTTATATCATTTCCGAAGCAGGTAAAGATCTTGCACCACGCACTTAGTATAGCAAAGTACCGTTGACGTTGTTAATGAACCACTCTAATGAGTGACGAATGGTCGGAGTCCAGTCGACCATCCACCTAGTCGTGATAAGTTCGGAGTCAACGTGGCTCCAACTTAAAAAATGATGTCGATTGACAAGGAGGTGAGGCAAAGATGAAAGATCGAGATCAAGTGGAAGCCCTTAACTCATGAGAAGTCTCAAGACCATGACACAACAACTCATACACAGCTGGACGCAATGGAGTCGTCGCGCTGGACGTTATCACTATTGCACCGTGACTGGATTGTCACACCGAGGCCAACATTACTGTGAACACCACCTCCTATCAGAGATGACTGGAGACGAAAGAGAGCATCGTGATCGAGGTCGTCGCGACCAAATCCACATCGACGGAGAGAATTGGAGATTTCTTGAGTCAACGTGAAGTTCACTCATTGGATGAGAGGGTGAGGAAAGAGATGCAGTCGATGATTGAGAATGAGGGAGCCTTGACCTGCACGATGGTATGCCAAGGTTCCAACAATGATAAGTTAGGATTTAATTTTTCTTTGTGGGAAAAAAAGTGAAGAAATAATTAAATTTTACTTACAAATAATGCTAAGAAAAAGATTCAAGTAACTTGAATTTTTTAATTTTTAATTTTTAATTTTTCTTATTGGATGGTACGCCGTATGCGTACAACCTCCAACATCTATGCTGCCATTAAATGTCAAAATTTTATAGGTTATCAAATCAACCAAGAGGCTAACCAGAGCCGCGGATGAAGCCTTCCATCCTCACCTCATCCTCCCTCCCTCTTCAAATGGCCTCTCCCTCCCCTTCCTCTCTTCCGACCCTCAGCCGCAGCTCGCCTCTCCCCACAAGAAGTCCCCGTTATCTATCTCTATCTCTATGTCGCCACCACCACCAACGGCGGCAGAAGAAGAAGCCTTCGGATCCCCCGCGTCAAGTAACCAGAAGGTAACAACTCCACTCCCACCCCTTTACCTTCAAACTCCATCCAAAGCTATCTTCTGCTCTGCTGATGTATGTACTTTCCATTCCATGCGAAGGGAGGTGATACTTAGGAGCAGCGAGCTCGCGTCACTCGCCGCGATCTTCCACTTCAGGTGTCTCTCTTGTCTCGCTTTACTATAATTTTGGGAGATATTTTTGGGGGCTTATGTTGATATTTCTCCTCAGCGGCACGAAGCCGAACTATCTCGGCGTGCAGAAGAGCCCCCCGTCTCTGGCATTGTGCCCCGCAACAAAGAACTGCATCTCTACTTCCGAAGACGCCAGCGATTCCACGCATTTCGCCCCTCCATGGTAAAGCCCTCTTTCTTCATGTTATATTGTTTCATCGCTTTTATATTCTTGCCAGACTGAAGGAGGTTTTTTTAGAGTAATGTCGTGTTCACAAGGGTTTTTTTTTTGTTAAATTTAGTTTGGAACTTTCCTTAGCTCTTCTTTTTATGTAGGAATTACAATCCAGACGATGGAAGAGGAAGGAAGCAGCCAGTCGGCAGAGGGGAAGCAATGGCAGAGCTTATTCAAGTGGTACGCCGTCTTCTGCATTTTTCGTTTTAATGATGATAATCTACTGCGCATTAGGTTTTTTGGGGGAATCTGAACTCTTGATCACTTGTACTTTGTTACTTTTGCAATGTGTTTGATTACAATGAGTTGTGGTGGAGACTCACTTTGATCTATCACTGAATTTCTGAGATTAGAATCGCTTTTGTATCAGACATTTAGACAATCTCTTGCAACATTGATTTTGTTTGCGAACAGTGGTCATCTTGACATTTGTAGGTCCTACTGCTTCTCCTTCCTTCAGCTAACGCGAGATTCATGAATCTGGTCCCTGTATGGGCAATCCTCTAGTAGATCATTGTACAAGAAAGCATTTTTGCCATCCAATTGGTATAAAGGCCATTGTTTGTTTACAACAATGGATAATATAATACGAACAATGCTAAGATGAGCCACAAGAGAAAGTATCAAAATAATCAACTTCAAATGCCTGTGTATAGACCTTCGCATTGTTTGCAACAAGTTAGGCTTTTAGTCTTTCAATTGTCCCATCTGGTTTATACTTCACTACGTAGACCCATTTAGAATCCACAACTGTAGCACTTGCAAGGAGAGTCAACTCGCATGTGCCTCAAGTAATAAGATCATCAATTTTTTCATCCATGTAATGTTTCCATCCAGTGTCTTGCATAGCCTTAGAATAATTTTTGGGAAGTATGGTACTAGATGAAGTTGTGGAAAATTGTCTCAAAGTAAGACTAAGTTTGTCAACAAAAGTATAATGTGACATATGATAAGACTGCAACTTCTTATTGCTTTCTGTAGAGTAATGGGCAAGTCAGTTGCTCATTGAGTAAGTAGAGCATCCAAACTAGATTCTAGTGGGGATTGCGAATTAGATGGCTTGCCTTCAGATATGTCAACCTACATAGATGGAAGAGGAACATACACATGATCATTAGACTGACGTTGGTAGGTAAGAAGAGGTGGAACCTCCCACTCAAGAGACTGACGTTCATCAGAAAAGAATGGTACCTTCTCAAAGGAGACATCAACATTAACATAATAGTTCTTTCCAATAGATCATAGCAACAATATCTCTTTTGAGTATCGGAGTATGCAAGGAAAACTCATTTGACAGCCCTTGAAGAAAGTTTAGTAGTGGCCTCAGACAAATGAGCAAAGCATGTACATCTAAAAGTTTGCAGTGGTAAGCAAAAGAGTCCAGCATTAGGCGGTAAAATTTTGAAAGGTATCTCCTCCTTGAGGATAGGGGAACCTTGTCAATCAAGTATGTGACAATAAGAATGGCGTCTCTTCAAAAATATTTTGGCACCTTCATAGCAATAAGGAGAGTTTAGGCAACATCAAGAATGTGGCGAAGCTTTCTCCTAGCAACTTCATTTTGTTGGGAGGTATAGGCGTAAGATGTTTGGTGGATAGTACCATTACAATCAAGAAAGCTTTGGATATCAGAATGCATGAACTCAAGAGCATTATCATTGCAAAAAATTTGATAGTAGTAGAATAAAAATTCTAAACATCATTAAAGAATTTTGGTAGTATAATAATGATCTCTGATTGACCCTTTATTAGAAATACCCAAGAAAAATGACCAAAATCATTAACAAATACAACAAAGTAATGAAAAATAGACCTACTACTGACATATCCTTAGACATTACTGTTGTAAAAATCGACCAAGTAGTCTTAGTTGGCGCACCCACTGACTTGAGTGCCAATACTCAAGTCAGTTGGCCTGATTACTCAGTCAAGTAGTCAGTTTCATTGCTCGAGTATAATGCCTATTTCTACATGTGGGTTCATTAGTGGGTTCCAACTTGACCTAGGTACAAGTTACAATGATCGGAAACTTTGAGCTTATGCTATTTGTTTCCTTTGTTCTTATGGTTTATAGCTTATTCTCATTACTTTGAGCTTCAAAATGGTTGATCTTTATATAATGGTGTATTTTACTTGTTGAAATCTTAAATTGTTTAAGTAAAAATATCTTATTAATATATTGTGTGATTATTTATATATTTAAAAAAATTTGACTGAGTATGCAATTACTCTTTCGCATACCATATACTCTTTAGTCAGTGCTCAACCGACTGAATATTGCCTATCAACTTTTACAACATTGCCGGACATCATAATGGACCAAATGAAAAGGACTCTGATTATTTTCTGTAGACTAAAATGACACTCTATGGCGTTTCCCTAGCTGACTTGCCTCATAATAAAAAAGTAGTTGTAGTGGAAGACTTAAAAACATTTGATGTATCTTAGTAGCAAAGGGATGACCGAGACGATGATGGCAAAGCTCTGGATTAGTAGAAATAAAAGTAGCACCAGTGAGGGTAGTAGGAATATCCAAGTAGTACATGGAGCGAAATGAAGCGAAGTAGAACATACGAAGTGCAGTGGAGTGAAATGAAGTGGAACGAGGTTTGTCTCCTTGAGATTCGACTTGCTCATCTTTGTATGAAGTGAAGCAAAGAGGAATGTATAAAGTGCAACTTCAGTTTAGTAAATAACTCAGGTTGTTAGAGTAGGATTGATTTAGTAAGAACTTTGTTTTCCTAAGGGAGTTGTCATTTTCTATCAGGAAGTCCCGGTAAGTGAAAATCCCTAAGTCTTTTGGATGCATGGATGCCCCCCAGAGTGATTTATAAGGATTCTTCTTTCTAGATGGAACATGGTATCCATAGCATTGCAGTTGTTTCATCTTGTTCTACTTCTCCCTTACATGAGCACTGGTCATAGTCACACCCCCAAACTTCCGACAAGTCTTTTTTGCTACACTTTAGGGCTTTGCTATAAGGATGGATGGCTTTTACCCGATCACCCTCTATCCAGACAATGATTGAACAAATGATCCTCTCTATATCTGAGGATAGTGTGCCTAGGCCTGATGGAGGAGTACTTCTTCACTGGGGTGGGATGAACATTTGTACGGCAATCAGGTCCTTTAAGGGCAATGCTCTCCCTCGTTTCGACACTTCTGCTCTCATTGTGCTCAAAACCATTATCGAGGACTTTCGGCTTCCCATGTCATTTCATATACAAAGCGATATCAAAGGCCATGTGTGACTGACTATTCATAGGAAATCACGAGCATCTTAGCAAAATCTTAGCAATTTGGTGTGGCTGGTGAGTTGTGAACGGTTGACGTTAGGCTTGTTGCAAAGGTGGCGACGGGTGGAGCTGCGTCGAAGATGGTGACAGACGGAGGCCCGACAGTAGCGCACATGCGTGGCTCCCCTCAAGTTCGGAGCCCCACCTCGGAAATCCCTTAGCACCAGATGAGGGAGTCATGGCACAAAGACAGATGAGGGAGTCATAGCACCACCTGGTTGGTGCGAAGGTGGTTACATGGGAAGAAGACGGGTGTGACTGAGACTCTGGAGCGCTGAGGCACGTGAGAAGGTGGTCGAATCGTGGCAGGGGAGGTCGACATTGTGTGAGGAGGCTGGTTGTGTATGCGCGAACTGAGGTGTCTGGGTTTGAGGCCTTTGGGCACATGGACGTCGCTACGGGAGGGGTTGACTGGACGACGAAAGAAGGTATGGTGGCTGATGCTGCTGGCTTTAGGTTGACTGTGGGGGTAGCAGTGGTCTCCTCATGCTGAGGATCCTGACGTGGAATGTTCGTGGTCTTAATGACCTTGCCAAGAGGGCGACACTTGGAGGGTACATTAAAGAGTGCTGTGTTGATGTTCTCCTTCAAGAGACCAAACTGCTCTCATGTGATGCTGTGACGTGGAGGGAGGCGGGTGGGTCCTGGATGGAGGGTTTTGCTAAGATCGATGCCGCGGGCACAGTTGGAGGGCAGTTGGTCTCTTGGAGGGAGGATGTGATCTCTTTGCGGTCCTCCTTTATGGGTCGCCACGTGATCTCTAAAGATGTCACCTGTAGAAGTGATAGGGCTTTAGATGGTGATCACAGTGGCTTATGGGCCGCAAGATACTGAGGCAAGGCAGCAACTATGGGAGGAGTTGGCCTTGGTGGGGGCGATGGCACATGGCAGATCGTGGTTGTTGGGGGGTGACTTCAATGTCATGTTTTGCATGGATGACAGGTCGAGCGGCAGAGGGAGGCGGGACCTGGGGTTGGAACACTTCGTGGATCTCGTTGCCTCTTTTGGCGTCCTTGACCTCCCGTTGGCAAGATGCCAGCCAGTACACGTGGAGGGGGAAACGTCCAGAGATCACGCATCAACAGATTTCTCTCGAGTGTGGAGATGGTGAAAACTTTCCCTTGGGTGGCGGTCACCTTGTTGTCTAGGCCCCTTCTCAGACCATACGCCTCTGCTATGGCGATCTAATGAAACTGAGAGGGTCAGCACTTCAAGTTCAAGCGATCGTGGCTTCTGCAAGTTTCGAGGACATGGTAGAGTAGAAGTGGAGATCCTTTGAGGTGCAAGGCTCAACCTTGGTTCGGCTAGCCGAGAAGCTTGCTTGGCTACAAGCCCACCTCAAAGAATACAGGAGAGTGGTCAGACAAAGGAGGATGCATAGGAAGAATGATGCCTTATAAGAGATCGAGAGATTGGATCGACTAGAGGATATCACCCACCTCACTTTGGAGGACAGGGTGCGTAGGGTAG
This sequence comes from Thalassia testudinum, assembly GCA_037157565.1. NCBI lineage: Eukaryota > Viridiplantae > Streptophyta > Magnoliopsida > Alismatales > Hydrocharitaceae > Thalassia > Thalassia testudinum. The sequence continues at coordinate 104,364,317 of JAZHRO010000073.1, read as the reverse complement.
CGGAGATGCACGTGCTGCAAGAGGAAGACAAGAAGACGATTGAATAGAAGACCAGATCGAGGCAAAGGTGGCTTAGGGAGGGATATTACAATACCAAGTTCTTCCACCAAGTGGCTTCAGCTAGGTGGAGGATGAATTGGTTGGACACCTTGGTGGTAGGGGGTGCAGCATGAGGAGAGAAGGGAGTTGGGTAAGGCTGCAGTCGACTACTTCCGTGACTTCAACAAGCGTGCCCCTGGTTCGTGGCAGTGGACAGGGAAGGGTGCGAAATCCATCTCGGAGGACTAGGCCGCATCCCTGGTTTGTAGTTTCTCAGAGGAGGAAGTGAGGATGGCGGTTTGGGGCCTTAACATGGATGGCTGTTCCGGACCGGACGGCTTCCCGATACACTTCTACAAAGAGTTTTGGAGCCTAATCAAAGATGTTATGGAGGTAATGCAGGTGTTGACAAAATTAACAGATCATACCTCTTCCTCCTGCTGAAGAAGGAAGGTGCCAAAGACATTGAAGACTTCCACCTGATAGCACTGGCCAATGCTATCTATCTCATTGTGGCAAAGATGCTGGCGAACAGATTGAATGGCACTTTAGCAGAAGTGGTCTCTCCAATACAGACGACCTTTGTCCCAGGTAGAGGGATACTTGATGGATTCATGGCTATGGAGGCTATTGCAGCTTGGAATGGGGAGCGAATGAAGGCGTTCCTGTGGAAGGTGGACTTCGCTAAGGCATATGACATGGTCAGGTGGTCCTTTATTTGGGCCATGTTGGCAAATAAGGGCTTCCCTGGACAATGGATTGTTTGCATCAAGTGCTGTGTTGCTACGACTTCTTTCTCCGTCTTGGTAAACAACAACCTGGAAGGGGGCTGGGTATAGTTGTGGAGGGGGGTCAGACAGAGCTGGCCCCTTGCGCCACTTCTGTTTGTCCTTGTGGCCGATGCTTTGGCCACTGCGGTGGTGCGGACATGCAGGCACTCAGGCATGGCGTCCTCCACGGCTTTCAGGTGGGCGGTGAATGTGAGGTGCTCATGCTTCAGTATGCTGATGACACTTTGCTCCTAGTGCAGGGGGGTGTAGGAGGCGAGGATGGTTTAGTTGCTCCTTGGTACGCTTGGTTGAGATCTTAGGTTTGAGGATCAATTTCCACAAATCCATCCTGATGACCTTTGGGATGCCGCTCCACGAGCAGATGGACTGCGGACGGGCTTTGGGAATGGCAGTGGGGTCCTTGTTGATTATTTACCTTAGGCTCTTGGTTTTAAACAGGAGGCTTCGAATGCAGGATTGGATCCCGTTGCTAGAGAGGCTGGAGAAGAAGGTGGCTGGGTGGGCCTCAAGTCTCCAATTTAGAGGGGGATGGCTCACTCTACTAAGGCCGGTGCTATCATTTTGCCGACCTACTTCTTGACAATTTTCAGAGCCCTGCGATTGGTTGAGAAGAAGATGACAGGGGTGCTATGTGATTTTTTATGGTCTAGTTTTGGAAACGCGGGAAAGGGCATTGGACTTATTACCTGGGAGGAGGTCTGCCAGCCAGTGCAGGAGGGGGGCCTGGGAGTGAGGGGTGGTGCATGTCAACTTGAGTTTCCTCACCAAATGGGTCACCGAGCTGGTGGGAGGGAGAGAGGGATTGATGATGTGATGAGAGGTTGCTATGGGCCCTTTACCTCGTGGAGGTTGCCCTTCGAGCAATATATGGGGTGTCACATTTTATCAAGGGGCTCAAAGATGCTGCCACTAGAGTTAGAGATTTCTTTTTGCCAGTATTGGGGGATAGGCATGACTTTAGGTTTTGGCAGGATGACTGGCTAGGAGGTGGACCCCTTTGTAATAGATTCCCCAGACTATATGCTAGAGCTATAGATAAGGAGGTGATGGTTAAAGACTGTTGGAGTGACGCTTGGTGCTTGGGGGTTAGAGGAATGATGTTTGACAGGAGCTGTGCCGAGATGCAGTTGTTTGCGACGTTGGAGGGGTAGGTCTTGGAGCGGGATAGAGACGAACTGTTATGGGATGATGGAGAATTTTTTGTGTGCAGGCCTATTGTAGACTTTTGTTGGATGATCACCTGGTTGAGGTTGATTTGGCACGAGACTGTAGGCTCCTCTGGTTGGAGAATTGCTCGCTCAAAATTAGGTTCTTCACTTGGTTGCTCAGAAGGAGATGGTTGGTCACCAAGGCTAGAAGAGCAAGATGGATTTAGGGGATGGACACCACATGCTAGCTTTGCAATGCGGAAGAGGAGGATGATTGCTACCTCTTCTTCAGATGTATCATGGTAAGACAGATCTAGAGCCTGACGGGTCCTGCATAGATTGACGCCTCAGATATGGAGTCTTTGTGGGGGAGCTTCCGTAGGGTAGCTTTGAGCATGGTGGTCCAGTCTTCAAATCGAGGGTGGAGAGGTCTAGGGTCCTGGTGGTCTTGTGGGGGATTTGGTTGGGGAGGAATGGAGGGGTATTTAGGGGAGACTTACCTTATGTGGAAACTTTTGTTGCATCCATTTCCTCCCAACTTGTTTTTTGGGATGATGTCAGTTGATGTAATGGTCCATTTTGGCTGCTAAGTCCTCTTAATACAGCGGGTGGGGGCCTATATGACTCCCACCCTTTCTCCTTTAAGAAAAAAATGAGGTTCCAATAATTGATTGATCTCTTTTTTTGATTAAATTGATTTATTTGATTGAGTCAATATTGAGAAGGAAGTAACTCATTATTTGATATACGTATGAGGAAACATATTGAGTGATAAGAATTGTGTGAAAAGTGTCATTTAATCTTATCAGATTAATACTAGTGAGATGGGTTTCCCTTCACTCCCTTCCTACATGCCAAGAATATTGGTAATATTGAGAACTTCATTGCTTTGATGATTGACTACATTGGAACTATCTTGGTCCATCTTTCTCAATCCCTTTACCAATCATTTGTCTCATATGGATGTCTTGAAAATATAGTTTTTGTCAAATATTTCATGACACTTCAAATCCTTACGTAATTTACTAATTGCTAGTAAGCTTAGTGGAAAGTTGAGCACAACATTCAACAATCGAAAATGGGTAGAGAATTTAATATCGCCAACATCTGCGATTGGGAGATACGTGCCATTAGCTAATCTGGTTGAAGTAATGGTGGTAGAATGACGTGGAAAGGTAAGATAATCTTTCTTACCAATGAGGTGGTTGGAGGCACTTGAATCAACCACCCAAGAAGAGGAAGATGTCGTGGTCAAATTAGCAACCTGCAGCTCTTGCATAGGATATAGAAACAGTCTGAGATTTTGTAGAGGTGGGTTTTGAAGAAGTTGCATTAAGTGTGCATAACCATCTACAGTCACACGAGGTGTAGTAGTAAGGAGAGGAGTCTTGAGCAATGGTAGAATTAGCCCAGGTTAGTTTCTCGAACTTCTAGCATCTTTCAGATGGTCGATTGGTTCTTTTGCAATGACTGCATGGCTTATAAACTCTTCCTTGTTTGTAGCCACAACCTCGGCCTCCACCTTTGCCTTCACGTCCACCGAAGACAGCAAAGGTAGATGTCTTTGTAATAGGAGCAGTGGGCTAATGGACTGTCTAGTGGTAGTGGCATGAATTGAAATCTTTTAGAGTCTCCTATAGACAGTCTCCAGATTGGGAATATCCTTCGGAGCAAGAATTTGGTCTTTAGTAGACTGATATGTGGGGCTCAAACCATCTAAAGAACTTGTAAGTATGTCATATTTGATGTTGTCTAGTGTGGGTATCACAGCAGGAAGGCTGAAAGACATCCAACTCATAGAGAGACTTCATCTAGGTGTAATAGCCTACCAATGAGCACTCCCCCTTAATAGTAGACCAGATGCAATGATAAATATTGGCCAAATGAGCATGATTTGACTTTTGAGAAAAATTCTTGGCCAAACTATCTTAAATTTCCTTGGTCGTTTTCTTGTATAGAAGATTAGTAGTAATTTGAGGCTCTATGATATTTTATCATTCAATTCATAACAAGATATTTTGTTCCCACTTCTCGTAGCCAGAAGCCTTGGAGTTGGGAGGAGGCTTCGACAAGATATATAACTTCCTTTAACCTCCCACAAAGATTTTAACTCCTGGGGCAGAGAAAATAGTTTTCGACACCATTGAGATTGATATGATGCCTTGAATCACCATGGTAATAGAGGAAGCCAAGGATTTGGCTTCAATAGAAGAGGATTTCAGCATAGCCATTAGAGAAATTAAAGTAGTAGAAAGAATTAATTAGTCCTTAGCAAAGACCTCAAAACATAGGGGTTTGATTGACCACGGGGTGTGTAATAAGCACGAGGTCACGTTCTAAGCCACTTGGACATACTCAGTATTGGAATGTATGTGCCCTTGGTAAGCCATCTGAATAATGTAAGGAGTTATATTATTTTGATCATGTCGTTTGAATAAGAATTAGATTTATTTTCGATGTATGAATTGGGTTTCTTACTATAAATAGAGTGATGTATTTGGCCAGATCGAATAAATCTGATATGTGTTGACTCGGAGATCTAAACAGTTAGATGATTCAATAACACATCAAGAAATCATATTTGATTTGATCACTTGTTGCTGGTCTAATTTGAAATGGAAACCTTCTTTAGAGATCGTTGCAGCGTTGCCTAATTAATGTTCTTAAATGGGGATTCAGAGTTATGTGAGTTGGGTTAAGGAGTTAACTTGATGAAGTAGAAGATAAGTGGAAGTCCATCTTCAATGCTATCATAGAGAAGGTGTATCCTTAGACTTGAGACACGTGTCGCTGTTCATGAACACATGTATTTGGTAGACTCGATTCACCCACCATGATATTGATATTAGAAAGCTAGTACATGTGGGAAGGAACATGGGACACATGATCTCTTGAAAGGATTACACAAATCTGCTTCATAAGTGTATATAGTAGATTGGAGGAAAGAACTCGTTCTAAGTATATTGGGATAAACCAATTCTACATGTGGTCGTGGAGTCCTGATCAGACTCAATAAGGAAAGAGAAAAAGATAGTCCTTTTGGAATGGATCCGGTCTCTGGTCTTGTCTTAATGATAAAAAGAGATATTAGAAATAATATAACCTATGGAGGGTTGATAGCTATCTAGTGACATTAGACATCATGGTTAATATTATCCTTTAGTGCGATGGATTCATAAGTATTGGAAATACCTAAGGGAGGCGTAGTGACAATTCATGAATTCTTAATATTTCATTATTGGTGTGATGAAATTAATAATGATTTTGGTAGATTTTCTACAATAACAACAACCAAGTCTTTTCCCACACTAAGTGGGGTCGGCTATATGGATTCTTTGCCTCCACACAGATCGATTTTCAGCCATTTTAGGACTTAAATTAAAGTAATTAAGGTCATACTTAATAGTTTCCTTCCAACACTTGTTTGGTCTTCTTCGCCCCCTCTTAGCGGGTTCAGCCTCCAACTTCTCACATCTCCTAACTGGAGCATCTAGTGGCCTTCTTTGTAAATGTCCAAACCATCTTAGACGGGCCTCTCTCATTTTATCCTCTATCGGTGCCACCCTAGCCCTGTTTCTAATAAATTCATTTGAAATACGGTCCTTTCTTGTATGACCACACATCCATCTTAACATCTTCATTTCTGCCACAGACATCTTCTGTACATGCCTATAGTTTATAGCCCAGCATTCAGAACCGTACAACATGGCTGGTCTTACCACAGCTCGATAGTATTTTGGTAGATTTTCTAATTGTAGATAAATCAAATATTATTTAAAAAGTTAAATGATATTTGATTTAACATATAATTGGGCCTAAAAGAGTTGGGTCTGGATCCAAAAGGGTTTAGATGGAAATTAAATATGTTTTGGGCACTAAAACACAATTAGTTAAAATTATATAAGGGCCAATAAGCTATTATTCAAGTAGGAATTTATCTCAATCGTTGGATTTGATCCAACTGTCCCCACCATATTAGGATTAACATGGGTCTCTATAAATGTTTCCCAAGATATGGGAGGAAACTCTAACAAAAATCATACGTGTAACAATTCTCAGGAGAGAGAGGAGTTTGCACACCGCTGCCACCCCTTCTCTTTCTATTGCTAGACGTCTAGGCACTGCGGTAGAAGTCCAGAAGTCTTTCTAGATGTCCAACACCTTTTTTTGACGTCTAAAACAAGCCCTCTTGGATGCCCATCCCACCTCCTGGACTTTGATTTCTATAGGCATGTGGGAGGTGATCCTCTAACCGTCAGAAGATCATGTGGTTCAAGAGGATGAGCATCGTTCTCAAAATTTGTGAAGAGTTCATGGATACACATGGATTTTGTGTTCTTGATGTTGCGGGCCTCATTGACTTGCCGAGAAGAAGGGTCTCCATTGCGTTGGGACTTATTGCAGGGGGTACCACACATGGGTTGTTGTTTCATGCCGCCCATGAAGGTATAAGCTATCTTGTGCGATCTCGGAATGGAAAAAAACTAGTTTTTCCCATGTGATTATGGAATTAGGGTGTTTTCTTGATCAATCAATTTTTACGGTATCAAATTGATTTCTATATCAAGTTTTAAACGCTCATTTTCTTGTGCTTTCATGATATCGTAGGTGAATTGTTTGCCCAACACTCACGGCATGTAGAGTTCATCATTAGTGATCCTATCGTTAGTTTGGGACACAATAGTAGTAGCACAAGGGTCAACTGTGACTAGGTCAGAGGTGTGGGGCCATTGTTGCGACTTGGTCAAATTGTAAGAGTGGTGCTATGGTTGAGTTAGAGGTCTCATGCGGCATTGGAGGCGGCCTTGGTTCCTCGCCGAGGCAAGTAACGACCTTTGTGCCCTCGCTTATAGGTTGAAGGGCCCCTACCTGCAAGGGTGGTGTTGTCTAGGTGCTACAACTCCCCTAATCGAACTCCAATTGGAGTTTGATTAAAGCAACAAATCGGTGAAGTGTGACCCTTGGAGGGTTATGCAACCCTAAGGGAGGTTCATTGGAGCACTTATCGGCCAGTTGGAGGCTGGCGACGGTAGCTAATGGTCAACTTTCGAAGTACTAACTGCATGCCACCGATACAGTTGTTTTGGCGAGGAGCATATCGACATGAAAAAGATGTCGATATGCAGGTGTATTAGCGGTTTATTACTAATGTTGAGGGTGTGCCGGTGACAATGCCGATGATCGTGCCAATGTTGCTGACACTTGCTAGCGATTGCTACTCCTGTTATCCATGTCATTGTTTTGTGGCTGTTGGCAGTGGGTTTGCGTCTCGGTGGTGTGGTAGTGGCACTGTAGCTCGCAGGGAGAAGAGAGGAGGTGGTGGATCTATTTCCTGCCTCACACAAACGAAGAAGAGGGGAGAAGGCAGGGTCTGTAGGTGGGGAAAAGATGGAGAGATGAGGTGGGTTATAGCGAGAAGGAGATGAGATGAGAGGGAAAAATATGAAGATACATGGATAGTTTGTTGGAGAAGAAAGTGAGGGTTTCATTTGGGAGGAAATAGATGAGAAAGGGGGAGACTTATAAAAAATGCATAAAAAATAATCACACGTTTTGCATCAAAGGACATCTTTATAAAAAATCCATTAAACAAATCAAATGTTGCATTGCTTTCGAATAGACAATTTTTTATAAAAAAAGTCATAAAAAATTAATTGAATGTTTCGCATCAATGGATATATTTATAAAAAATTCATAAAATATTAATTGAACATTTCAATTTCGCTGCCTTACATTGACAAACATCTTTATAAAAAATTTCCTAAAATATTAATCAAACATTTCACATTGACGAACATCTTTATAAAAAACTCAAAATATTAATCAAACATTTTGCACCGATGGATATCTTTATAAATAAGTCAAAATATTAATCGAATGTTTCAATTTCGGTACTTTCACATCAACGGATATTTTTATAAAAAATTCATAAAATATTAATCAAATATTTTGTTACTTTCACATCGATGGACATCTTTATAAAAAATTTATAAAATATTAATCAAATGTTTTGCTGCATTCGTATCGACATACATCTTTATAAAAAAGTTATAACATATTAATCGAATGTATTAGTTTTGCTGGTTTTGAACTCACGGATATCTTTATAAAAAATCTATAAAATATTCAATGTAAGCAACTATTAATATTGACATCTTCATCGATGCCTTATATAGATTTAAGAATTGAGATCTTCCTTTGATAAATATTAATTAAGGGAGTTTGTTGCTACTAGCCTGTTATTGACTGCTAAGTGTCGAGTTTACTGACTAATGGTGACATGGTGAGTCTTTGTTTTTTGCACAAATTATCAAGCACAAATTGTAAGGTTTTGGTTGCAGGTAAGGATCTATTGTGTTATTAATTTATGATATTTTGAATTTCAATTTATTAGCATAGTTGCATATGATTTTCAATTTTTGAATGTAATATGTAATGAATAGATTCAATACTACCAAATGGCATAAATAGGACAATTATAATTTGCGAGGAAAGAGCCTTGGGCCCTTGAAATCCATTTATGTCAAACTCGTGCATGATTTGAAAATATTTCAAAGTTAATTTATCTTGTAGACTTGTAGGTTCTTGTTACTGCTACTAGCTGTTGTTATTGTTGTTAGTCAATTGCTTGCGCTCCAAGTCTCCAAGCCACTCTCCATTTGAATCTCCATTTGAATATGCGACTCCAATATATCTCGAGGCTCGAGCTTGTCCAAACGTTGGAAAGGCATTTCCCTTATATTTATGATTCACCCTTTGAATGTATTCATTTTTTTTTGTAAATTTGTAGCCTTGTATAAATGGTATGTTTGGAAAGGGAAATGCTCCTGCCAAAGAAAGTGGAAAGGATGCCAGTAAAGAAGATATTGGGTAGTTGTATTGTAAATATATGACTGTGCAACTTTTTGTAGGAAATAGTTATGTTGTAGTGGAATAACATGATTTAAGCACCACCTAGTTGAAGATGACAAGAATGTAGTAAAGTGTGAAAATTGTCTTGAGGATGTATGGGAAATGATTGTCAATTCAATGATATTAAGGTGGGAAAAGGAAGCTACGAAGCAGAAGGCTAAAGAAGTAGTTTGTGAGGTCTTATTTGGCGGTCAGTATTATGAATATGTTAACTTAGATTTTGATTCTGATGATGGCTTACAATATCTAAGAAATGTAGAGGGTGATTCGAGGAGAGAATTTAGAAAAGCTATGAGAGATTCACTATGTGAGCATGAACAACAAATGTTCGTTGGTGACAAAAGGGCACAAAGCATATGGCATGCAAGTGTTGGACTTGGTACAAGCGGGGTCGCAGGACCTACCAAGAAGCAAAAGAGTGACATTATTGGTCTCTTTCGATTTAGGAGTGTAAGAATGAGAGGTGATCTCAAATAGAAAATGATAAACGGTATTTGGGGCAATGCAAGAAAGATGATTGGTAAAGCAGTGAAGAGCCTTCTCAATGCTCATGTAATTCTAGCTATTGTGGCAAAGGGACCATGGTTGTAGAATATTATCGATATCGCTGCTAAAGCTGTGACAGGAGTTAAGGCTCCTACAATCTATGAGATAATGAACAAGTACGTGCTTATGGAGAAGGTAGAAATATAGAATTGCATTGATGATTTGAAGACATTATGGCCACAGTACGGGTGCACGATTATGGTTGATGGGTGGACTAGCTTTAAAAAAAGGTAGATTATTAATTTTCTCTTGAATTGTGATGGTAAATCCATTTTCACTAAATCCATGGATGCTTCAAACAAGTTCAAAGTTTTTACATATATTTATGGATTGTTGAAAGGTATCGATGAGGTTGGAAAGGAGCATTGGGAAGATAATCACGGATAATGGCAGCAATTTCAAGAAGGTGAGTGAGAAAATAATGTAATTAAGTATGAAATCTTTTAGATCTTGTGTGCTGCACATTGTATAGATCGATCTCATTTTAAAAGACTTTGAGTATCAAAAGTTTGTGGTTTCAGTTATTAAAAATGCACGAAATGTTACGCTATTTCTTTATAATCATGGACCTATATTGTCCTTGATGACATAGCATTATAATAGCGAATTGATCTATCTTGGAATTACGCATTTTGCTACCAACTACATTGCAATTCAAAGCATTTTAGATAATGAGATCAGTTTGAATGCAATGGTGAATTCACATAGGTGATTTCATATATTTAAGAGGACACGTGCTGGAAAGCACGTATAGGACCTACTTAACAATTCAAGATTTTGGGATGATTGTAATTTGCATTATTAGCATCATGGAACCCGTTGTCTTAGTATTGAAGATAGTGGATGAGAACAAGAAGCCAACGATGGGCTATATTTAGACAATGGAAATGGAGTTGAGAGTGGCAAAAAATGCGAAAGGTCGAAAGTACCTTTCATAAAGGTAATAAGGGAAAGAAGGGGTAGCATGTTGTTACACCCATTACACCTTATTGGTAAGTACACTTGTTAATTTTTAAAAATTTTAAATGTAGAAGATTATTTTTGTTTACAAATATAATTTATTTATTAATCATTTCATATTGTAATGCATACTAATATTTAAATCCAAAATATTTCTACAAGCGCAACCTTGGCTTGTGCGATATCTTGTCCTTGCCTTACAAGAAGTGGTGGAGAGGCTTATCCTTCTTATGAGGGAGAAAGTATTATGCATGAGTGAGGTATGTACATTGCATATGTAATGAAGCTAAACCTGTAAAAATAGATGAATAAAATGCTTGGTTGAAATATGATGTTTATGGTGCAGCTTAAATATTTAGAGACAAGGTAATGTCTTTTGGTAGTAGGTTGGCACAAGAATTCATTAAGAGCATTCATCTTGGTAATAATTGATATCTTTCTAATATTGTCGATTTTGTAGTAGTTATAGTTGATTAAAAGCTGCAATATTTTCCTTTTATGGTTGAATGGTGGACTTATGGGACAACTGGTCCAAACTTGCGTATGGGGCCTATTAGGGTGCTGTTGCCGACATCTGTTGGTGGATGTAAAAGGAATTGAGTACATTTAACCTCGTCCACTTGAAAAGAAGAAATAGACTGGGTAGTAAAAGACATAATGATCTTGTATTCATCCATTATAACACAAGATTAGTGATAAGACATCATGATGAGGGCTATAAAATCGCTCAAGTTGATTTAATTGATTTAGCGTACTTTTTAAAGGAGGAAGATGATGTATTGGAGAACTGGATAGATAATGTTGGACAACCTGTGATGGATGTTAAGGAAAGGTCAGACCCGGAACTAGCAAAGAAAATTGGTGCTAATGTTGAAGGGCATATGGCTAAATCTAGTCATCATACTTTCCCTATCAGAGTACTTGATGAAGATGAAGAAAGACAATAATCACAGTTTAAATCAAAGATTGACTTGGATGACGGAGATGATGATGATGCAGATGCATAGATGATAACAGGTAAATCTAAATCGGAACAATCATCCGATATAAGGAGGGGAAGAGAAACGAGTGGAGGTGACTACTAAAGTAATAGAGACTGAGTAATTACACACCAATGTGCATGTCCAATATATTCCCAGTCCCAATCCAGCACTCATGGATTACGAGGGATATGATACTTCGTGCACGGATGATTTTAGCTCGTCTGTGAGTTCCATAAGCTTTGGTAACCGGATTTTTGGTGCACCACCTAGCCATGACATAGGATCATATTGTAAAGGTTATTACCCACAGGCTTTTGCTACACCACCACCTTCATATTCATCCTATCTATCTTATTGATCATACTCTTAGTTAGAAAATGAAGGATACACTAGGGATGCTTACTCCAACGCACCGATGTATGGCTTCTTCAATTATCAATTCTTAAAGTTGATGCCGCAACCACCTCAACCTTATCATCATGACTCCTAAATCAGAAAAAAAAATTGGAACATCATAATCATTGCAAGGAACTTTAAGGCAAGTAAGGTCCTTGCATTAATTTCTTAGCAATCCCTAATACACGGATAATAGATATTCTCATATTGACATATTAATTAATGAGTGATCAGGAGTAGTACAGACAAGCAGTAATAGACTGCCAATCCATATATTCATATATGAGTTGGAGTGTCTATTGTGATTACCTTTGAGCCTTGTAAAGCCACAATAGAAAATGGAATCAATAAAGTGGCAACAATGGTGATGATGTTGCACAACGTTTTTTATTTTTCTGATTTTCAAAAATCTCAGCAACTCCATAAGGTCCTTAAAATTTGTAGTCTTTTAAATTTTTAATTTTTTTGGTTTACTATACTTTATTTGTTTTGAGTGTATTGATTCAATGCTTGTGTTTTCATATGTATATTCTTCTTGCATAATCTTTTGAGGTTTTAAGTTAATAATTTATAATTCACTTATAATTTAAATCATTTTAAGTGAATTCACTTGATATTTGTCGGCATGTGTTGGCACGTCGTTGGCAAGCCTTTCATATGGATAATTTTGAGTCATCAATAACCTTGATAACTCGATGCCGATATACAGGCGTTTCCATGGTGTGCCCTCAATAACTACACTTCGAAATTTATTAACACGTCATCGATATCAGCACTTAGAACCTTGTTAGTGGCTTCCCTTGTTTGGTAGCTAGGGTTCCCCTTGTTCTTTCCTCTTTTTTGCTTTGTGGTGGAAGAAGAAATAAAGAGATTTGAATCAAGGGGGTATCGAACACTGGCCTAAGATTGCTACTCTGATATCACATTGAAAGAGTGCTAATTGTTCATTCCTTGAACCCTAGCTTTTTTATATAGCTAGCGGTAGACGGAAAGATTACACAGCACTCCAAGCAAAATAAGCAAATAATAAAACAAGGAACAAACTACATAAAGAGCATATTCTAACAGTTATCAACTTGCTTACATTCTTACCATGACTCTGGCTAGATCACATCACTGTTTCAGTTTGCATATTCCCCTCTCCATATACAACTCAAATTCAAACCTTATTATAACGGCCTTCAGTTTGCAGGAGACTGTTAGATATCGTCTCAACCACTTGGACGAAATCACTGTAATCATGATTCCAGAAAATAGTGTATCTTAATAGCTACTGATGCTATAAATTTCTGTCAAACTAGGTGCTGAGTTTGTTTTATCCTCTCAGTCTAACTTTATAATAACTTCATTGCAAATAAACGAGGGATACATCCCTGAGCGGATGCCGTCAATTTCAATGGTTTTACCTTAACATAGCAAAAGGGTATCTCAAATCTGACCTTGACGTTGACAGATTGTGACACCGATTTGTCAAAATTGTGGAAGGAAAAGTTGATTTAAGGTGGGAAAGTCGACAAAATAAAATTTCCTTACCCATCATCACTGAAAGTGTCAACATAATTATTCCCTCCAGAAACGTGCTTATTTTATAATGCTTCTTTGCTTACAACTTGGTAAGAGATTTCTTATTATCTCTTCCATAAGCATTTGGATACCATTCTAATTTAGATTTCCTTTAAATGTGTAATGCTGCACCAGCTTATGTTGTCAGTAACCCAGAATATCACCAATTATCATTGGTTTAAATAGGGGAATTTAGACATTCTGCACTTTGACATGCAGAGGCACAAAACAAGAAAGAATCCCATCTCAGTTGCAATCTTGATTAAAATATAAAAAACCTTGCAGAATGCAAAATGAATTTCACAATTATTTCCATTCTAGAGGAAAAAAAGTCACAATCTGTACTATTTGCCTTAGAGTTGCACTAATGAAATGGCTTATCTTAACTATTTTATTCATGGTTAGATACCCAAATAAATCCTCAGATCACATGATGTTATTCTTTTCTTCGTTCATTGGCTCATTGAGTGTAGACAATGCTTATTTCTTTTTCAGATAAACTCAACAAAGCCAGACAATTTTACTCCCAGTATCGTGGAGAAGAAAGATGATTATTTAAGGGTGGAATATGAAAGTCCAATATTGGGGGTAAGATCTTCAATAATGTTTGCGAATGAGCTTATGGATTGCCTATAAACAAAAGCACTTTGAAACTGACAGTTTGTAGATGATGTGGAGTTTTGGTTCCATCCTGGCAAAAGATCTATTGTTGAATATCGTTCAGCCTCACGTACTGGGATCATTGACTTCGACATAAACAGGAAGAGAATCAAGGTCTGTTAGTACTGAAGCTTTTCTTTCTACTAATATATAAGGATAAAGGAATATGGTTTCTACAGATTTTATGAGGTCTCTGTATGTGGGAATTTCTCTGAGGTGCTTGTCTCACTTTCTAATCAGGCATTAAGGTTGGCATTGGAAAAGAAGGGATGGGTGTCCGAGAGCTCCTTCTAAATTTAAGACAGAAAATTGATGTATGAGATGACAGGTACATCTGCCTTCATATGCACTTTCCTTGTGCCAAACAGTCAATTGATTTTGTATTTTGGATGGAATGACATACTTTTATTTAATTTTGCCTCGAACAAAATCTGAAAATTCTAGAATGCCTTAAGTTTACTAATAGGGAGACTACTCTATTCATAAATTATAGAGGAGCCTAATATACGACTGGGTTACATAATAGGAATACACCAAATAGAAAAGATATCCTGAATCAAAATCAAATCATAGTCTCATCAAACTTCATTGATTACTTTAACAACTCAAGTTGGAGCATAGAAATCGATTATGCTTAGCTTGTAACATCTATCAAATGAGGTCCATGGAAGTGAATTAGTATATATATCTGTTGTCTAGTCTCTAGAAGAAGCATGAGCAATGCGAATAACTCCATGCTAAATCATAATGACAATCTACTTGAAAATGTTTTGCTCACTCATGGAGCATTAGATTGTTTGCAATATAACTAGCTGTCTTGTTATCACGTTGCATTTTCATGGTAGTGATGACACAATCAATAGAAATATGCAAGTTTGGCAAAACAGAATGTATCTGCATCAGCTCGATTACTGTTTGGGCCATCGCTTGATGCTTTACCCTAGATGTAGAGACTACAATCTACTTCCCATGTTGGGTTATTAAGTTGCCAACTTTATAGGTGTACAATTCAGTTGTGGACTTCCTATCACAATACAGCTTGCATAATTAGCATATGTACATGTGACGGACTTAAATGATTGCTTTCCAAGGAGAGAACTTCAAATACTTGAGCACCATCAATGCTGCATCTTAATACGCCTTACTAGGCTTATCTGGAAGCTGGCTAACTTTCCTAACAATTAAGAAAATATCAGGCCAAAATCTTCCCTGGCGGGCATCTGTATTGACATGGGAAATGAACCCAATCTTCGATCATCTTACTCCCATTGTCGAACCCATATGCAGATTCAAAGTTTTCATTATAGTGATGTATTTTTAAGTTCTAGGTGTATGATCTAGCTTTGCTCCTAGCGCACCTATCTCCTCAAGCAAATCTATAGCAACTTTTTTGGAGATAACAATGCATCCTTCTTGCTATGTGCAAGCTCTATCTCAAGAAAGTAGCAAAGAGGACTCAAGTCATTGATAAAACAAAATTCTCTGCCAGGTGTTTTTGCAAACCACATATGCCGTGCGCATCATCTCCAGCAAGTATGTATTGTCTACATACATCAGCATCACAATTATTTCATTTTTGAAAAAGGAGGAAAGGGGGTAAACAGGGGTTAATGTTAACAGGAGCTCCAAGTGTTACAGAGTTAGGTGTGCATATGTTTTACTACGTGATAGAAGATCTCTCTAAAAATTGCACCATTGCGCTCTAACTAAATACGCCAAAGCAAGGTGAAGGCACTCTTTTTTTTTTTATGAAACAAGATTTTTTATTAAACGGGAATGCAGTGATTACAAGGATGCCAAATCCCGAAAGGGGGAAGAGAGGACAACCGACTTCGTTCAAGAATGGAGGAAGACAATGTCCCGCCACGAGGAGCGGGAGAACTCGAGACACAGGAGACAAAACAAGAAGAAAAAAAAAGTACAAAGAAAGTGCTCTCATAATCAAGATGCAACAACCATAGATGATTGCCTCATGCCATAAGATGACGACGACGCCACTGAAGATGAGGCTCAGCGAGATCTGGGAAACCTGGCACCCAAAGAAGATCCAGCAGAATTTCGGTCGTATGTAACTGCGGTTTTTGGCATGGCCCTAACACGAAGGAGTAGCGGAGGTGGATGGTGGAGCCCTAACAACTCACCCTTACCCATTGAAACCCCTCCTCGCCACCCCCCCTCTCCACCCTCACGGAAGCAGGAACAAAGAGGGAGGAGGGACATCAATGCTAGGAGCCAAAGTGGGTGCCGAAAGCCCCACGTCGGACTGCCAATCGTCGGAGCCAGAGTCGGAGGAGAGGAGAGGTGAGGAGGCAAGTTGCTGGAGGAGTCAAAGCGGATGGAGGAGCTGCGGCATGGAGGAGATGGAGCGGTGAACCCGAAGCAAGCTCGGGGTGAAAGGGGGGTGCGATTGGTGATCGAGGGCTGATTGAGGCCCCGAGCAAAGGGTAGAAGTTAGGATTGAGTGGAGTAGAGAGGGGAGCAGAGGCAAAGCACTCTAGGTGAAGGCACTCGCAAGAGTCTACTCATTGGCAATTGGAGGGTGAGTCCCCTCGTCGGCATCACAATTATGCCGCTTGCTTTTTGGTTTTTTATTTTTTCCCTTTTTTAGTGATTTGAAGATAACCTGCAGAAGCCCAATAAGGAGTGGGGCTGTGATAGAGTTTTCTCTAGAGCTATGCTAGGTAGTCGTTGCAAAGAAAACCCTAGCAAGAGAGTAAAATTGGAACATTTAGCCAGCCAACTTGATTTAAAATTAGTTTAGCCAATTTGATTGTCTAGATCGAAGTATGGGCCAGTTAAGTTTGGATTGCCAACCATTGGCGAGTTCCAACTGTACGACTCAGGTCAAATGGTAAATAATATCAAGACAATCTTGCTGACCAAAGGTTGACTTAGACGAGTTACTAAATCTTACTAATTTGTACAATTTCATGACTTACCCTGGACACTTTCAAGTCCCAATAAGACCAGCTTGAGTGAATTTCAAACTGCTGAATATTACTTATTCTGGTGACTTCCTATGCCATCTTGAGAAGGTTTCTTCGATTGGAAGGTGGATTACATGTTGATAGATCACCAAACAATATGATCATATATTTATTTGAATAACCAATATCATTGTCCATTTTTGCAGATACGGGAAATTACCAACCACGCTTTGGTACATACAAATCAGTTTGCAAGTGAGGGTGAAAGCACGTGTATGCTGGTGGGGACACTACTTTGGCAGCCATACAGCTTAATTAGGGGTTGGTGACGACTGCATGACAAAACATAATATATGTTATATGGTGACAAGTTGTATTCTGGAACCAGAAGCGAATGAGTTCTCTTTGATAACAAGAAGTGTAAAATTTAGGTGTTTGTGCCTTCAAATTTTGAGAGAATCGATTTATTCTCACGTTTTAACTTTTAGTGAAAAAAGAGTTAGAATTGGGAGAGAATTTATTTCGGGTTTACCGTTCTTTTTCTTTCCCAACAAGGTATCTATCTTATTTGGTGTGCAGCAATAACCAACATGATCAAAGATGCAATCCACATTCTTTTGTCGCACCTATGGAGGGGGAATAGGTACAACAATCCTCATTCCTTACGAGATGCCTCTAACCATTTTTGGATTTCTCTTTCCTTCCTTTCTTTTATTGAGTTGTGTTCTTTTGTACTGGGTTTTTCTCTATTTGAAGGAATGTATATCTTAAAAAAAAAACTATGGACCGTCAACCTCTCAGTTGAAGTATATCTTAACCAACGGCTTTATTGGATGATGCGTGGTAGAACCCAAGTGGGTTAGGTGTGGTTGAAATCGACATTAGAGGCAAGAGTAGAAAAGAGGTGAAAATTTGGTCACATAGGAAATATGAAAGTTCTTGCTAGGTTTTGTCACAAGGTAACTGAAGGTTATAACTTTTATTTAGGTTACCTGTGCCGATTCAAGTCCTATTAACTGACTGAATCCGATGAAAGTCAGAATTACTAATTAATAAGCCAACCTTAGGATCTACAATCATTTAACATTTTGCATTAGGACATGCAATAACTATTAATGAATTATAAAGCAATAAACGAAATAAGTAAAGCTAATAAAGGGAGTATTACAGCTAAAGCAAGAATTAAACCTCGAAACTACAAGAATGGAGGTGTTGCTCTTATGAATCGGCTGAAAGTGCTACATTGGACCCTATGTTGATTGATTCTTCCATGGTGTAAGCTAATGACTGCTGCTCAACAGAAACTTGAGTATAGAGTTTGGGAGCATCTCGGTGAATGTTGAGTAAAATAGGATATAAAAATGATTAACAAAAGTAAAGAGTACAAGAAGGATTTGGTACTAATCATACTAATTCATCTATAGTCGGTCATTTCTATTTTAGCTTATATATTACCCTTGCACATTATGGTTTTTGTCCTCTTGTTAATCATTTCCCTGGAAGATGCAAGAAAGTTTCGTTGCAACATCCCAAGCGACATAGAGATAGGTAATATCTTCTGTGGATCTGCATGGAAACGCTATGAATTTATATCATCATTTGGTTAGTCCCTAAAGGTTACAATGTAAATGGTGACTACATCACATGGTATAAATATGTGGTAGGTAGCCACACTGATACACAAACCAATTCTTCTTACCAATACGAGAAAAGAAAAAAAAGTCTATGGCCATCACAATTTTGCATTAAAGTGTTTCATTTTCTCGATGGCTATGTTGGCTGTTACAGATTTGTAAGATAACTAGCCCACTCCATCAGCCATTTCCTGACCCATTTCTTGACTACTCTTAACGGTCTGCTAGGTAAGGGCATTGGGCAATTATTGATGCATAGCAAGATTGAACTAGTTATTCATTACATTTTGACATTGTTGTCATTATCATTATCACACCATTGTTTGCATTAGATAATTGAAATAAAAAAGGAATTTTACCTAGATGCAATTGTAAACATAAAATATTATACACTTGCCATCATATTCCCAAGGTTTTTTTAAATGCCATTAGAAATGTGATATGATTTTTGAAATTGTCACTCTGTTTGTTAGTTGGTGTCATTAAATTTAATGGTTGTAGACCCAAAATTAAGAAAAATTTGTTTTTTTTACCCTTAAATTTGCTTTTTTTCCTCCCTCATTTCATATCCTTCCTACACCTTCTCCATCCACCTCCCCCTTGTTTCGGCGACCCTTAGGTTGACTCACTCCATTTTCTTTAATGAGATCAACGTATCCACATCAAGACCTTGCCCAATCGCACATTGCAAAATTGAATGGGAACTTAATTGTAACAGGACTCGAATCAAGACCTCCTTGGTGTCTTGCTCATGCTCCCTAACAACAAGAAGCTTGTGCTCCTCCTGTAACTCCTGTGTCTCCTTTCATAATCATCAAATCTTGGCTATGAGGATAGCCTTGATTCCATCCTCCTCAGGACCACCCCCCTCACCCCGTGGAGCACTAATAGGTGCATTCAAGAGAGCAAGAGAGAGTGCATACAACTGAGAGCATGTGTGATCGAGTAAGAGAGTTACTGAGAGATTGAGTGTGTTTGCATGTGATCAAGAGAGAGGGATAGAGAATGAGAGTGCATGTGGAGGGGTGGGTTGGGGGGGTGGGGGGAAGAGTGATTGAGAGTGTGTTAGTGCATATGATAGAAAGAGAAGGGGAGAGAATGAGTGTGTGTGAGTCTATAAGAGAGTATGTGTTTGTGGGGAGGGGAGGGGGAGAGTGATCAGGAGTGTGCCTATGTGTGTGAATGCAAAGTTGGGGAGAAAATGAGTGCATGTGAGACCATGAGAATGTGGTCGAGAGTGTGTGTGTGTGAGAGAGAAAGAATGATTAAAAGTGTCTGTGCATGTGATTGAGAGAGAGGGGGAGAGAACAAGTGTGTGTAAGACCATGATAATGTAATCGAGAGTGAGAGAATAGAGAGACTGTGTGTGTCTAACCAAGAGAGGGAGAGAAAGAATGAGAGAGTGATAAGAGGAACGAACTAAGTGAGAGAGAATATGTTGGACTTGAGAGCCTAATTGCATCAATTGGGATGCAATTTTTATTTGGTGACGTAGGAATTTATGTTGAAGTCAGTGAGATTTGGGAGAGGTTTTTAGTCCCATACTGGAAGTGGACAAACCTCTTAGTAGGTGTAAAAGGCTTCTGCCTCCCATGGCTTACGTAGCAAAGAGTGAGAGGTGGGGCTGGGGACTATGCACGCATACGCACATGCCTCGCCCCTGCCCTAGCTCGGGCTCGAGCTTAGGTGAGAATCAATATAGAACTTGGAATTTGGATTCCTTTTGCTTTAATCTCACGATTTTGACCTGGATTGATCGATCAAAATGTAAAATTGGTCGACCAATTGTTTTGGTCAATCAATTGGTTTGGTCGACCAATTAGTGAAGTTTGATCTACCAAATTATTTTGGTCGATCAATGAGCTTAATTGGTCGATCAATTGTTGAGTTTCCATAAAACAGGAATTTCCTTAAACGTTTGGTCGTGGGCTCTATATAAGGGTCACGAGGGGGTTCTCATTTGACACACAACAAGAGCAGAAAAACTCTCTCTACTCTCTTCCTCTCTCTTTCTCGTTCTTGTCTCTCTTTCTTTGTGCATTCGTTCGATATGAGATTGGTAGAAAAATCTCCAATCACTTTTGTCGATCTTGTACAAAAAGATTGAGGGATTAACGATAAGTTTTGGTTGATCAAACCATTCAGTTGGTAGATCAATCGGAAATTTGGTTGGAAACCAAATTGTCTCGGCTTCGCTCTCTTGAGGTGATTTTCGAGGACATCCAAGATCGGAGTGCGTCGAATCTTGGAGGTGAATCATCGTATCCTGGAAGGAGTTCGTTAGGCCCGATGCACCGATATTATGGTGGGCGGTACCTTCTCTAAGGGAAGTTCTTAATGGGCGCTTTAATCGAAGTAAAATCTAATCCCTTCTCATTTTATTTATTTGTGTTATTGCATGTTATTTGTTCTTTATTTTATTTTGTATCTTACCAAATCATATTTGACTTGCTTGATTTAATATTTTTATCTATACGAAAACGTTGGAAATGCATATATTTTTATTTATTTATTTCCTATATGGGCTTGTTTTAACAATCTTAGTGAAGGTATTACTTAGATCTAAAATATTTGGGATATCGGAAATGACTTTTAAATCACGTATAGACTTATCTGATATGCTCAAGAAATTTGGTGGGCAAAATTTCAAGCGTTGGCAACAACGAATGAGAATTTGGTTGACCACCATTGGTTTGATCTCGACATTAGAAATCGATTGCCCTATTTTGGATAAGGAAAATCCCACTCTTGAAGGCCAAAAGGCGGTGGATGTGTGGAATGAGTGCAACTGTATTTGCCATGGTTGCGTCTTATTAGTATTGTCCAATGTGCTGTTTGATGTGTACAGCACATCCGCGTCCACTACGAAGGGGCTATGGGAGGAGTTGGACAAGAAGTATAATACCGAGGGCTTTGGTATTGAAAAATACTTTGTTGCAAAATTCCTTAAATTCCAAATGGCTGAGGGTAAATCGGTATCAGAGCAGGCACACGAATTTCTGTTATTGCTCCATGGTTTAGTAGAGGCTGAAATGAAACTTCCTGAAAAGTTTCAAGTTGTCTATAATTGAGAAATTTCCTAAATCTTAGGAGGACTTCGGGGTGACTCTTAAGCATAAGAAGGGAAAGATTTCTCTTGATGACTTGATGATAGTCATTGCTATTAAGGAAGAGCATAGAAAATAGAAACCTGTAATGCCCATGGAGTTTAAGGTGAATGTCATGACATTTAAGGGTAAGGAAAATAAAAATAAGAACAATAAAAATAAAATGAAGGCCAAACCCAAGATCCAGAAGAAATCTAAGAACAAACCATGCTGGCATTGTGGGTAGGTTGGGCATTGGAAGAAGGATTGTCCTTCTAATAAAGCTCAGCAGAAGACCACAGATGGGAATCCTTAGGTGAATGTGATCATTGAGGAGGCTGGGGCTAGTGATGGGTATGTCTCAATAAAATTCGAACTCTATGTTATTCATGATCCTATTGAATGGCTCGTGGATACTAGAGCCAATGTACATATTTGTACTGATAGGTCATTCTTTTCTTCCTATCAGACCTGCAGTGGTGGGACTGTAAAGATGGGGAACGACTCTACAGCCAAGGTGTTAGGATTTGGATGCGTGGACTTGAGGTTTTCTTTGAGGTGAGTCTGGACACTGCGTAGGGTGTTGCACGTTTCTACTGTGAAAAATAATGTTCTTTCTGGTTCCTTGTTAGTTAGAGAGAGTTTTGAGTTAAACTTTAAATGTAATAAATTTCTTATGTTGAGACATGGAATACTTTATGGAAAGGAGTATTTGGTAGATTTTGATCTATTATTTAGAGTGAGATGTGATGTGGATGTATCATTTAGAAATGCTCTAAATAATGTTAGTTTTCATTTGATTCAATCTGTTTGCAGTAATATTGAATCTTGTGATATATGGCATGGTAGATTGGGTCATGTAAATTTCAATTCTTTAAAAAGAATGATGAAATTAAATATGATTCCTGAACACACCATAAATAAAATTAAGAAATGCGAGATATGTGTGTAGGCTAAACAAACTAGGAAGCTTTTTCACTCTATTACTAGAGATACTAAGGTTCTAGATTTGGTGCACATGGATATCTACAAGTTTAACGATGTGTTGACTAAGGACAATAAAAAGTATTTTATCACCTTTATAGATGACAGTAGCAGATACTGTTATGTGTATTTGCTTAAGTCTAAGGATGGGGCATTAAGTAAATTCCTCATCTTTAAGAAAGAGGCAGAAACACAAACTGAGAAAACTCTTAAGAGACTGAGGTTAGATAACGGAAGGGAATATACGTCTAATTTATTTGATGAACAGTGCCAACCTTTTGGAATAGTTCATGAAGTAACAGCCCCATATTCCCCTCAATCTAATGGGATAGCAGAGCGAAAGAATATGACCCTAATTGACATGGTCAACGCTCTCTTGCAAAGTTCAGGATTACCTACTTATATGTGGGAGGAAGCTTTGAATACGGCATGCCGTATTCTGAATAAAGTTCCGCTTAAGGATAAGGAAAGTAGTCCATTTGAGATTTAGAGAAACAAGAAACCAAGTTTGAAATACCTTAAAGTGTAGGGTTGCCTTGCAAAAGTGGTTGTTCCAGAACACAAGAGGAAGAACCTTGGACCTAAGACAGTTGACGTGGTCTTTCTGGGTTACATTGATAATAGCTATGCCTATAGATTTTTGGTTATGAAATTTGATATTTCAGGCATAGATGTTAATACTATTGTTGAGCTTCGCGATGCTACATCTTTTGAGGATGTTTTCCTTATGAAGACTGGATTACTTCAAAATGTGACTTCAGATGTTCTAGCCGTCACATCTGGTTTTATACCTGATCAAGTGGAAAGAATGTCTAATGTGGGGGTTAGCTCTTCTCGTTCTAAACCTAATCAAGTAGAAGAGTCTGAACCTAGGAGAAGTAAAAGATCAAAAATTGCCAAGGATTTGGGAAGTGATTTTATTACTCATCAAATCGAGGGTGATTCCTTACTTATCGTGATGCTATGGCTTCTTTTGAAGCTAAGTATTGGAAAGATGCCATTAAGAATGAGATGAACTCAATTATCTCTAATGGCACTTGGGAGTTGGTTGATTTACCTTCAGGGTATTCTATTATTAGGTGCAAGTGGATTTTTAAGAAGAAAACTCAGGCTTGACGAATCTATTGAAAAATACAAAGCTAGACTTGTTGCCAAGGGGTTCAAGCAAATGAAGGGAATCGATTATTTCGATACATATTCTCCAGTAACTAAGATAACTACTATGCTGATGCTCATTGCATTGGCTTCTATTTATAATCTCACTATCTACTAAATGGATGTGAAGATCACCTTTCTTTATGGTGATCTTGAGAAGGAGATCTATATGGACCAGCCTGAGGGATTTGTAGCTCCTGAGAACGAGAAAAAGGTTTACAAGCTTGTTAAATCTCTTTATGGTTTGAAACAAGCATCAAAGTAATGGCATGAAAAGTTTGATAAGACTATATAATCTTTTGACTTTGTAGGTCACAAATCTGATAGATGTGTCTATTCTATGATTAAGAGTGTATTATTCTATGCCTATATGTAGGTGATATATTATTGTTTGGATTAAACATTAGAATTGTGAATGAAACTAAGTTGTTTTTGAGTAGTAAGTTTGAGATGAAGCATATGGGTGTTGCAAATGTGATCTTAGGTCTCAAACTGATTCGGTCAGCAGAGGGGATAGCTATTTTTCAATCTCATTATGTTGAGAAGGTTCTTGAGAAATTTGGCTATGAAGATTGTAACGCTGTAAGCACTCATTTTAATTCATCAAAAACTCTCTATAAGAACAAAAGTGGAACGCCTATTTCACAACTAAGATATTCATAGATTATAGGAGGCTTGATGTATTTGGCTAACTGTACTAAACCAGATATTTCTTTTTCCGTGTCTAAGTTGAGTAGATATATAAGCTGTCCTGACCATACTCATTAGGATGCTTTAGATCGAGTACTTAGTACTTAAAGGGAACTGTTTCCTTTAATTTTCATTATGATAAATATCCTTCAGTTTTGGAAGGATGTAGTGATGCAAGTTGGATTGGTCAAATGGAGGATTCCAGGAGTAATGGTGTTACAGGGTATGTCTTTACCCTTGGAGGAGGTGCAGTCTCTTGATGGTATGCAAAACAGATCATTTTAGCCCGGTTTACCTTTAAGGCTGAGCTATGTACTTTGGACACCACTGGAATTGAGGCTGAATAGCTAAAGGGACTTCTTACAGAAATCCCTATGATGGGTTAGCCAATTCCTGTGATATCTTTGCATTGTGATAGCATGACTGCTATATCAAAGATTAAGAGATCAAAGTTTAATCAGAAAATAAGGAGACATATCCAAATCAGACTCAAGTCTGTAAGGGATTTTGTGTCTCAAGGGGTGATTGCTGTGGAATTTATAGGATCCAAGGATAACACAATAGATCTGTTTACTAATGGGCTTGATAGATCTTTAGTCCTTAAGTCTAGGCTTGGGATGGGACTGAGACCCATCGGGAGTTCACACGCAATAGCAACCCAACCTAACTGAGTGGAGATCCCACAAAGTTGGTTCAATGTGGTAACAACAAGCTGTATGGGGAACTGGTTGGCACTCATTGTTAGATGCTTTTGCATTTGAGTTAAATCCCTGGAAGCCTGAGTGCCTTAAGCTGCAAATTAGGAAGAGCAAAGGCTCTAAATGGGTTCAAGCCTTTATGGCAGCATGTGAGTAGTGCATCCTTGGAGAACGCCACTTATGTGAGTGTTACTGTGGGCCGTAGGTAAGGGAATAAGGTCTTTCCTGATTACACTCATGAAACAGGTCTAGAGTTCAAGACTAATTTCACTTTATTCCTGTGGTGGTGAAGGTGAATGACTCAGGTAAGGGTTCAAACCAGAAGGTACCTTTATTGAAAGCAGAGTGTGGTAGCTGAAGAATTTAGTGTTGAATCTCAATGAAGAATATGTGGGGGATTGTTGGATTTGAGAGTCTAATTGCATTAATTGGGATGCAATTGTTATTTGGTGACGTAGGAATTCATGTTGAAGTCAGTGAGATTTGGGAGAGGTTTTTAGTCCCATACTGGAAGTGGACAAACCTCTTGGTGGGTGTAAAAGGCTTCTGCCTCCCATGGCTTATGTAGCAAAGAGTGAGAGGTGGGGTTGGGGATCACGCATGCATGCGTGCGCGTCCCGACCCAGCTCCGACTTCGGCTTGGGTTTGGGCTCGGGCTCGAGCTCAGGTGAGAATCAATTTGAAATTTGGGACTTGGACTCCTTTTGCTTTAATCTCACGATTTTGACTTGGATTTGTTAATCAAAATGTAAAATTGGTCGAGCAATTGTTTTGGTCGATTAATGAATTTAGTTTGGTCGATCAATTGGTTTGGTCGACCAATTAGTGAAGTTTGATCGACCAAATTGTTTTGGTCAATCAATAAACTTAATCGATCGATCATTGTCGTGTTTCCATAAACGAAAATTTCCTTAAACGTCTGGTCATGGGCTCTATATAAGGGTCACAAAGGGGCTCTCATTTGACACACAACAAGAGCAAAAAAGCTTTCTCTACTCTCTCCCTCCCTCTCTTTCATTCTTGTTTCTCTTTCTTGGTGTGTTTGTTCGACATGAGATTGGTAGAAAAATCTCTAATCACTTTTGTCGATCCTGCACAAAGAGATTGAGAGATCTACAAGAAATTTTTGGTTGATCAAACCATTCAGTTGGTAGATTAATCGGGAATTTGGTTAGAAACCAAATTGCCTTGGCTTCGTTCTCCTGAGGTGGTTCTCGAGGACGTCCAATATCGAAGTGCATCGAATTTTGGAGGTAGATTGTCGTATCCTGGGAGGAGTTCGTTAGATCCTGACGCATCGGTATTGTTGGGGGTGATACATTCTCTAAGGGAAGTCTTTAATGGGCGCTTCGATCGGAGTAAAATCTAATCTATTCTCATTTTTGTTTATTTGTACTTTTGCATGTTGTTTGTGTAGGTTTGGCCCTTCTAGGAGGGGTGACGTAATAAAATGCGGAAATAAATATAAACAATATCACAGAATAGACAACCACACAAAGTACACAAAGATTTTTAGGTGGAAACCCAAACCGGGTGAAAACCACCACCTAACCCTCTCGAGTTAGGATTTTCCGATCAACCTAGTTGATCAAATCCACTAACCGAATCACTTTAAAACGAGGGTGATTCAACCTCAGTACAACCACGCTACAAGTACGAGGGTAGCGTTCCTCAACCCCTTCTCTCCACGAGAAGGATTTTGTCCCACGAAGGACACGGGAATTCGCAAAGCGAATACCCAACCAAAAGACAAAGATAAAATAAAACAAGTAATCCTATAGAGCCAACAAAGGAATTTAAACCTAGCTTCTATAGGAAATAGGAAACTCCCCTTTGCAAGGAGTGCGTCGAGTTGATGACGCGGTGTGTTTGCCACGCGATGGCGCAATGTCGCTCTCGTAGACAACAGCGGGAGAGCGGGTGCATGAAGGGAATTTAGCTCTCTAGGTGATGGAACATAAGCTTGGAGAGCAAGATCTTTTCTGGACACAAAAGAGTGTGAAAGTGTGTAGCTAAGTGTATCCAAGTGTGTCTTGTGTTTCTCTTGGTGTGTATCTTGTATATCTAGGTGTTTAAAGGCTCCCCTCTATTTATAGAGGCCTTAGGAAGGCTTTGGAAGGCTTAGGAAAGGTTCTATAGCAGTTGGGAACAAAGCCCAAGAGAATCAGGCCGAAATCAGGACAATGATTACACTTGACAAGGTGATCAGACGTCTAATTCTTGCATCAGACGTCTGGAAGGCCACTTTAAGACGTCTGATTTCAAGGTCAGACGTCTGATTCTATGCGGGTTTCCTCCTGACTTAAATCAGATCTAAACAGGGTTTTTGTACAAGTCCATCAGACGACATACAGGACGTCTGGCACTATGTCTGGACGTCTGGAAACCTACTTTTACTGTGGGAATTGATTTCCAAACGTTGCAACGGCTAGAAAATCTCTGAGAAGAGATTTTGGGTCAGCCGAGGCAAAACGGTCAATTATCAGACGTCTGGTAAGTCCTATGGACGTCTGATAAGGTTCTAACGGTCATTATCTGCAGCGCCTGCTAAGCTAGACAACGGTCCACTATCTGGACGTCTGGTAAGTCCATCAGACGTCTTCTAAGACGTCTGGACTAAGGTCTGGACGTCTGATTTCATCAGACAGAACTAGCTATGTCCAGCCTAACAGATATCAGACGTCTGAAACAACAGTCAGACGTCTTAAAATACTTTATCAG
This sequence comes from Thalassia testudinum, assembly GCA_037157565.1. Lineage (NCBI taxonomy): Eukaryota > Viridiplantae > Streptophyta > Magnoliopsida > Alismatales > Hydrocharitaceae > Thalassia > Thalassia testudinum. The sequence goes on along the minus strand of JAZHRO010000073.1, from coordinate 104,336,424 downwards.
ACGTCTGATTTGGGAATTAGACGTCTGGAAGTGCTGTTTGAATCCTATATTGGTTTTCTAAGTATTCTACAGAAAACCTAAGTATCCTAGGATTGTGCCGGTGTTCCTAGGACTACTGTTAGGGTACTTTGAGGCTCTTTAACATAATATTCTAAGGAAAATAAAAAGAGCAAGAAAGTAAAGACAAGAGATACAAGAAAGGATTAAAAAGAATCTATCATATTCTTCGTCTTCTATCTTCAATCTGTCGCTCCACGCGAACCTCCTCTGTTTTCCGTCAAGCTCCTCCAATCCGTCCTGGATGCGAGCTCGAACTCCGTTTAAGCACGTCTGCATTTGCAATTGACCTGAAATCTAGGACTCAAATTGCAAATGTTAAATAACACGTGTTTTGTTATCATCAAAACAAATGATCGTGGTGCTCTAGCACCAACAATCTCCCCCTTTCTGATGATGACAAAACCATAAATAATAATGCAGAAAAAACCTCCCCCTTTTTGACATTATCAAAAAGGTTTAATTGGTTTTACATTTCATATAAATCCCCCTTAAAACATGCTCTTCTATGAATTTATTTTAACAAAGGTGATATTCTCCCCCTTGTTGTAACAACAAGATAGCTATTATTTTTCTCCCCCTTATTAAAGGAAATTTAGCTAACTTGCATCTCCCCCTTAAAAATTGACAATTAGCTCATCATTTTTTTTTTAACTCCCCCTATCTAAATGCTTATAAAAAGATAGGGTTAAGAATTTTACCTCACCTACCATGGCCAATAAAATGGCCCGAATGGTGGTGGTGGATGCCACATCGGATGGGGCTCCCATCCGTAGCTTGGAGGCCCGGGCATCGGCGCCGGTCTCTAGTCTGGTGGTCGACGTGCGGCGGGTCCGTTGCTTGTTCGCCGTCTCGTCGGTCTTCTTGTTCTCCTCCTTGGTCTACTCCTTGGTTCTCCCAACTTGAGTTGACCAGCTTTGAGTTTGTAGGTCCAGTCCTTTGTGTTGTAATTATCCCTGAACCCTACAAAACAAGATTCTAATTCTTTCTTCGGTATCCAAGTGGGCTTGGATCCGAATCTGTTAGCGGGTCTCCTTGATGGAGATCCTTTCTCAACCTTAGGGCTATAAAATTTATCTACTTTATTGATTAATTTGTTGGAGTTTTCCCAAAGACATGCAATTTCTTTTTCTATAATACTCATCTTAGTCTTTAAATTTGAGATTTCTAACTTTAGACTATCATTTTCCTCAATCAATTTATTATTTTCATTGATGAGGTCTTGATTTTCTAATAATAGGTTATCAATTCTAGGACTAGCTTCTATGTCCTTAAATTATTTTTCTAACCTATCATTTTCATTTTTAAGAAAACTAAGGTTCTTTTTAATACTTTTGTTTTCTATTTTAAGTGATTTACTAATCTCAAATAGTTCATTAAAATCTTCTTGTAAATCGAAATTTACCTCGTTGTCGCTGTCGTCGCTGTCGTTGTCACTTTCTCCGATTGCCATGAAACCAAGGCACGCGGTTTCCTTCTCCCCGAGATCTTCTTCTGAGCTCGTCTCCTCATGAGTGCCTTCCATCCTCCTCCATATCTCGTGGGCGGTGGTGCACTCTTGGATTTTCTGGAACTCTTCCGGACTCAGCGCGCAATACAGGGCATTCATTGCCTTTGCGTTGAGTGAAAGCTCTCGAATCTGCAGTTGCGACTAGCCTCCTTGGGGTCGCTTCGGGATCTCGTATGGGGTTTCGCAACATCCCCATATCTCAAACTCAGTGGCTTGGAGCCACATCATCCTCAACTTCCAATATCCAAAGTCTCTCCCGTCGAAATAGGGTGGTCGGACGGTGGACTGCCCTTCGGAGATTCTGATTGCTGATGTGCTTCCCTCCATTTGATCTCTTGCCGGGTGTTATTCCGATCTCGCAAGACCTGCTCTGATACCAATTGTAGGTTTGGCCCTACTAGGAGGGGTGACGTAATAAAATGCGGAAATAAATATAAACAATATCACAGAATAGACAACCACACAAAGTACACAAAGATTTTTAGGTGGAAACCCAAACTGGGTGAAAACCACCACCTAACCCTCTCGAGTTAGGATTTTTCGATCAACCTAGTTGATCAAATCCACTAACCGAATCACTTTAAAACGAGGGTGATTCAACCTCAGTACAACCACGCTACAAGTACGAGGGTAGCGTTCCTCAACCCCTTCTCTCCACGAGAAGGATTTTGTCCCACGAAGGACACGGGAATTCGCAAAGCGAATACCCAACCAAAAGACAAAGATAAAATAAAACAAGTAATCCTATAGAGCCAACAAAGGAATTTAAACCTAGCTTCTATAGGAAATAGGAAACTCCCCTTTGCAAGGAGTGCGTCGAGTTGATGACGCGGTGCGTATGCCACGCGATGGCGCAATGTCGCTCTCGTAGACAACGGCGGGAGAGCGGGTGCGCGAAGGGAATTTAGCTCTCTAGGTGATGGAACATAAGCTTGGAGAGCAAGATCTTTTCTGGACACAAAAGAGTGTGAAAGTGTGTAGCTAAGTGTATCCAAGTGTGTCTTGTGTTTCTCTTCGTGTGTATCTTGTATATCTAGGTGTGTAAAGGCTCCCCTCTATTTGTAGAGGCCTTAGGAAGGCTTTGGAAGGCTTAGGAAAGGTTCTATAGCCGTTGGGAACAAAGCCCAAGAGAATCAGGCCGAAATCAGGACAATGATTACACTTGACAGGGTGATCAGACGTCTAATTCTTGCATCAGACGTCTGGAAGGCCACTTTAAGACGTCTGATTTCAAGGTCAGACGTCTGATTCTATGCGGGTTTCCTCCTGACTTGAATCAGATCTAAACAGGGTTTTTGTACAAGTCCATCAGACGACATACAGGACGTCTGGCAGTATGTCTGGACGTCTGGAAACCTACTTTTACTGTGGGAATTGATTTCCAAACGTTGCAACGGCTAGAAAATCTCTGAGAAGAGATTTTGGGTCAGCCGAGGCAAAACGGTCAATTATCAGACGTTTGGTAAGTCCTATGGACGTCTGATAAGGCTCTAACGGTCATAATCTGCAGCGCCTGCTAAGCTAGCCAACGGTCCACTATCTGGACGTCTGGCAAGTCCATCAGACGTCTTCTAAGACGTCTGGACTAAGGTCTGGACGTCTGATTTCATCAGACAGAACTAGCTATGTCCAGCCTAACAGATATCAGACGTCTGAAACAACAGTCAGACGTCTTAAAATACTTTATCAGACGTCTGATTTGGGAATTAGACGTCTGGAAGTGCTGTTTGAACCCTATATTGGTTTTCTAAGTATTCTACAGAAAATCTAAGTATCCTAGGGTTGTACCGGTGTTCCTAGGACTACTGTTAGGGTACTTTGAGGCTCTTTAACATAATATTCTAAGGAAAATAAAAAGAGCAAGAAAATAAAGACAAGAGATACAAGAAAGGATTAAAAAGAATCTATCCTATTCTTCTTGTCTTCTATCTTCAATCTGTCGCTCCACGCGAACCTCCTCTGTTTTCCGTCAAGCTCCTCCAATCCGTCCTGGATGCGAGCTCGAACTCCGTTTAAGCACATTTACATTTGCAATTGGCCTGAAATCTAGGACTCAAATTGTAAATGTTAAATAACACGTGTTTTGTTATCATCAAAACAAATGATCGTGGTGCTCTAGCACCAACAGTTTGTTCTTTATTTTATTTTGTATCTTGTCAAATCATGTTTGACTTGTTTGATTTAATACTTTTGATATATACGAAAATGTTGAAAATGTATATATTTTTATTTATTTATTTCTTATATGCGTTTATTTTAACATGATAATCATAGAGAGAGAGAGGGAACCAAGAGAAAAAGAGTGCAATATACATTCAGATAACACAAAAGGGGGGGAGGTGAGTTTTGCTTAAAAAGTTAGGAGCTATTAAAATCAATCACAAAAGTTAATACCTAGATTTACATAGGAAACACTTCTATGAAAAAATCATCTACGTAGTTTTTCCAATTTATGATTTTTCCCCTTACTTAAGTAGGAATTACTAAAACACATCACAAAAATGAGGGTGATGTTCTCAAATACAGAATCCCCTCTTGGACAACCCCTAAGTGGATTTTGACCCTCTCTCCTAAAGAGAAATTGGAAAACCCACGATCCAAGCACCCAAAAATGAAAAAATAAAATAAAAATAAGATTTACAATAGTCTTTAGAGTCAAAATGTGAAATTATGTGCAACAGGGCTAAGCAATACACCGTCATACTTCCCTCAAGTCTAACCAGGTCAATAAAGTATGAAGTGGAGTACAAAGTGCCTTACTTAAAGGAAGAATAAGGCTCTTGAATATGCAAAATGCTCCCAAATTGTTTTTGCAAAGGACAAATTGCTTTTGCAAATGAAAACTTGCCAGAGGTTTGTATGTTCGTCTAAAAAACTTCCCATATATTTGTAAGCATCAAACAGCACTTGGAAACCAATTTTGGAATGTTTTACAATGATTAGAATTTAATTTGAAAGGATGTGAAGTCAAAAGATTCAAACAAATTTTAAAGATAAAGTAGAAACTCTAAATTTAAGCACTCAATGACTCACACTAGTCACTTAAGAAGAGTTGTTAAATGATCTCTAACCATTTAATTTTAGGAGATTAATTTTATTAGAATGTGCTTAAGCAATTAATCTAGGTGCTTAATTTCTAGCCTTAAAGCTTCTTAACTGATCGAAATTGCAACCTTAATCGATTAAGAGCCATCACTGGAGTTGATTTAAGCGATTAACTTAAGCACTTAATTTTTACCCATATTTCTTCTTCTAATTAATTAGGAGCATGTTATTAAATGATTAACCGATTATTTTGGAACTTAGGTGTTCTTAGATACACGTTTAATCTAAGCGCTAAACGACGTGCTTGTTCTGACCTTTTAACCATTATAGTTTGAACTTTTTACATCTTTTGGGATCTAAAATCAAATTTTTGAATTTGTAATTGATTTGTAATTGATCTCAAAATTTGTAAGAAGACAATAGCATCATTATATTGTGAAATCAGGATTGTTTAATTAATTTTTAAACTCTTAAAGGGATAATATCATGTAAAATGGGAATTCGAGTCATTTTATATAGTCAAAATATTCGAATCATTTTCTACCAATCTAAACTAATATATTTTTATTATTTTTTAATATTCAAATTTTCAGATTGTGATAGGACAATAGAATTGTAAAAATAAGGACTACCATATAAGATAAGGATCGAAATATAATTTATATGAAATTAATTTTTCTAAAACATAAAAATTTTAAGAAAATTATGGATGTATCCAACACCTTAGACGAGATCAAAATCAATTTTAATGTAAAATTAAATTGTAAAACACATGGAATAAATTTAAAAATAACTTTCAAAATTAACTCGTAACAATCTATAGACCTGAATGTAAATATTTTTCTATAAGAAATTTTCGTACAAAATTTTGTGGGTCTGCTAAACTGACCTAAACTTTTTAGGTTTTTACGACATACATAAATTAATATAAAAATTCAAGAGGTAAATATAGTTATTTAAACATAACATGAATAAGGCAATATGCACATAAACCAATGAAATAATAAACAAACACCCAAGCCAAACATGCAAACGACTAAGTAATTGAATAAAAAGATTTTTTATTTGAAAATTAATCAAGAGTTACAATTACAACTAGAATTAAAATAATAGAATTAGAAAAAAATGTGAAAGGGAAAGAGAGGAGGCGGTGAACGAAGTGGCAGGGTGACATTGTGGCAGTGAAGATGGACGGAGGACGGAAGTGGAGGATGACGTCGACGGTCATTGTAGGTCGCCTGCTTAGAGGAGAATCGAAGGAGGAGCGTGAAGTTGGTGGGAGAGAGAAAAGACTTTTTCCCTTAGGTGTTGAGGCTTATTTATAGATCTGAGGGCCTATAGAAGTTTATGAAAATCTTTGAAATTCATAGTAAATGAAAAAGGAGGTTATTTTGGGGTTAAAATAGTCAATCCCATTAAAATTTTAATTTTTAACCTTTTATCTTATATATATACCACCACCTAACCTAAATGGATCTATTTTTTGATTTTTCTTTATTCAAATGAGTAGGTAGGCTTATAAAATTATTCTTTTTAATATTGGGTCACCATGTGAGTGTTTCACAGCCTCACCTGTGAAATAAAATAAAGAAAATATTATTATTCAAAAATATAAAAAAATGTCAAAAATTACTCCATTTACAAAATAAATATCCAAAAAATAATAATAACTACGCACGTAATTTCTATAAAATTATGACTTGATCATACCTTCATGCATAAGTTTTATTAGTTCTCGAGAAAATAAAATGAAAAAACAAAATCGAGATATAGAGCTAGCTCACTTTTGATGGAATTGTGGTTGCATTTATCGTATGTAACAAGACTTTAAATTCTTATGTTGCCCTAGTGGATGATTTATAGTCTCTTACGATTTACAATTGACACACCCATAAAGTCGAACAACAAAACGATGATGTTAAAACCAAAGACAAGTTTAAGTGAATATATCATAAGTTAAGAGACATTGGTCCTTGCTAGTCAAAGGAAAATGTATATAAGATCTTAACAATGACTCAACAGCACTATGGCATTGACCAACATGCAGATCACTTAATCTCATCAGAACTCTATTAGCCACAGTTTCGGGCCTCATGAGTAAATTTTTATGGTTCGGCAATCCACCCAAGGTTTAAATAGAAAGTCAAATTCTAAGCATCTGCTCATGGTGTTGACTTGTTAAGTAGGGTCGAAAACTTTTTTTTGAAGCATTAGACTATCCTTTGCTTCTCTAAACCTCGTCTTCGGACTTGCTATATTACAGATTGGTAACTTTTTTCCTATCATTTTCTATCTCGAGATCAATACAAGAGCGAACTCAGTGTATATCTCTCACCTACATCTTTTGATGTCTTTATTATTATATTTTTTCTTTTTTGTGTGTCTATCTCTCTCTCCCTCTCTATTTCAACTACTTTATTCATATCTCTCTCTTTTTTTCATTTTAGGTGGCTCTTTCAAATTCGGTTCATAAACACCTCCCAAACAAAAGCTTGGAAACGATTGGGGGTGCAAGGCTAGGATCTGAACACCTTGCATTTGGGGGGAAAATCCAATGTAATGTAACAACCATACTCGCGAGGGTCTCAAGATTAGATATGAGATTAAGTTTGATTATTGAATGAGACCCTCAAATCTAAGCCTTTTGAAAACCTAGATTTCAAAAGGAAGTTGTCCACAAGCTAGATCAGTGTGTAAGTACAAAGAATGAGATCCTTAGATTTCGAAACCACTCAAACCAGAGAGTAAAAAGATAAATCACGTACTTATTACTCCATTAGCTTAATACCTTAGCTAACAATACTTTTCAAGAACTTGGAAAATAGATTCGCATCCTAGTAAGTGTTTGAGTTGATTAAGTCAAAAAATGACCTGAAGAGTCTAAGTGAAAAGACCTTTATCATACCTTTCCTAAGGTTGCTAAGTTTTGAATGCCTAAGTATTGTGATCCTTTCCTAGCTTAAGACACTAAAAACATTGATTTTTTTTTCTTTTTTTTGAACTTTTCGTTTTCTTTTCCTTTTTTTTGAAGGCATGAAAAATTGATATGCAAAATAGACAAATCAAAATGGAAAACAAAGATAGCCAAAAATTGACAAAATGTATTCTTCCTTTCTATGCTTATATCATACATTATCCCTGTCATGCCTTAAAAACCCAAGCCCCCAACGAGGGCCGGAGTTTAGGGGAATGGCAACAGAAGAGGTATTGGTCTATTTAATTCAGGTTGTACCTAGCTAAGTCGAGCTATCAAGAATTCCATTTGATAAGGAAATGGAAGAAAATGTTGGGAGAATGGCATATAAATGAAAATGTATAGTACAAGTTAAACATGTACTAATTTGTCAAATAAAACAGAATTCCGCAATAAAACCAAAGCATAAAGGTTACCTACCAAGAGTCCTAGCAAAAACCGACGCAACGATAAATCTCGTGCGTTGATGATGCACGACGGCAACCACTTGAAAGTAAGTCACAAAGTAGGGACGAGGTAATTGGCTCAATAGGGAATAAACAACTACTGTATCACACACAAAAGCACAGGGTAGTCTACAGTTACTAATCAGCTAGATTCCTAACCCAAATCAACACCTCAGGTTTTGACTTCCAAACCTGGTTTAACCTGACCAACCACTACGGTCCAAATCTACTAATCATCTTACCCCAATTTCTCATGATTTTTTTATTATAACTCATTCTCTCACTTGCCTTAGTGATCGGATTATGGAAATCATCCCTCTCTACTAGAGGAGATTGAGATATATCATTTCCTTTGGATTCCATCCTGATAGTCTTGCCTTGGAAAGGGGAGAGGCTAGCAAGTATGTTGATCCCTGAGAAAGGATCGCTCATTCTCGATGTATCAAAAATGTTGCTGACCTCAGTTAGAAGACTTGGGCCCCTTAGGAGCTACCTAGGCCTCCACCTTGTGACTATGAAGAGTGACCTCGATTCGTGTCCAGTAAGGACCAATAACAAATCAAACCAGATCATCATCTCACCATTGGCCAGAATTGTTGGGCTACACCAATGTTCCTGCTAGGAGCGGCTCTCTTGCAGAGCGAAGTCTTCGGGTGTGCCCTCTCAGTCTGCCGTCGGACAAGATCTCAATCAACCCATCACGGTACCTAGGCAACATCCTTATCCACGGGTGCTAAGTGAGCCCCTAGTCATAAATACCTCGGCGTTCCCCTACTATGCAAGTGGGCACCAGCTAAGCCTAGAGCCATGAGTACCTCTGCATTGAGTTGGATTTGGGTACATCCAAGTATCAACACTGATGATAGCCCATGGCCTATCATTACACCTGGGAACCCTCCAAGTTCCACGACAGATTCCTTGGTAACTTCGGGCTACCGTAACACCTTGGATCCCTCGCTTGAGTAGTTAACCCATGGTTCACGAAGTCCAAGGGTGCAACCTTACAAGCCCACCTATTCACCCTATTCATTTCTCAGTCCTTTTTCCCCCCTGATTTGAATCAAATCAGACAACTTTAATTACCTACTGGATTTCTTAGGGTCTTTACCCAAGACCTTAGGATCCAAGCATGTCTTCTTATTAAACTCTAACTGAGTCACGTATATCATCATGTAAGGTTCAAGTTGTTACTTAGCCAATTCAGATTGCTTTTAATTCATTTAGAGAGTGTCAAGCTCAATTAAAGACACCCTAAACCCATCTAGGGTGGTTTAATAGTAGTTTAACCATTTCCCCACTTATTAGAGCACCTACCAGACCCTCAATTAGGTTATACACTAGGTCAAACATTCCTTAGGACTCCTATTATTAGAAACCCTAATTTCAGGCTAATTAACAACCCCAATAGATTGCTTGACGTTAGGGACCTGTTACCTAACATTAGGAAACCATCTAGTAGATGCCTAATGTTAGGAAACTGATGAGAGACTCATCATGGCTCCTAATTATCATTAATTAACTAGTTTCCTTAGCTAATTATCTAAGAATATATTAAATACAAGGTTAATTATATTATGGGGGTTAAATACCAAGGACCTGCAAAATAAGTTAAAAATACAAAATTAAATATTAATTAATCATAATAATAATTTAATTAATAATTATGACTCAAAATAATAATAATTGGCTATATAAAAAGTATTTAATTTAACTAAATTAATATTATAACCTAAGTATGTAATTAACTTAATTAAACTAATCATTTAAAGAAATATAGCTAAAAAGTTAAAAATATAATTTCAAGGCATAAATATAATATTTACCTAATTTATAATTATATATAAAAATTTGAAAAATAAATAAATAAAAATAAACCTTAAAACTCACTATTTATGTTTAGGTCCTTAACTTCTATTTTAAGTGAGTCCTTTTTATTTTCATTTAGGTCCTTTTACTACATTTATAACCCTGTGAGTACAATCCTTCTTCTTCATCTTCTTCTTTAGCTACGGATGGCTGAGGACAACCAGTGACCATACCTCATGATCACCATTCATCCTGTGCCAGAACTTCATCACCATTGTCGCCGATGCTAAGCTCACCGTCTCCTCATCCAACGGGCCGGATTGTCCTTTAATCCTAATTGAACTGGGCAATTAATCTCACCGGCGTCAGAGATGATGTTGGCGAATAGGATGAACTTAGACCTAAAAGTGTCCCAATACAGATCCCCTAACTTCCAGCTCCACCTATAAATAGACCCTCTGACCTCCGATCAAGGTGAGCAACCCCCTACCCTCTTCCCCAACCCGCGGTTGTTCATAGGCTATTCCTCTTTCCGGTGACCCATTTCCCCTTCTTCGGAGCACCTCCACCAGAGGAGCTTGTCGCTTCTCAACTGTTCGTCTTCTCAGGAGTCGTGATAGGGCTCCTGTGCGCCTCATCTCCTTCTCTACTCCGCTTTAGACCTCGCCGGAGTTTGCTTCGACTTCGTCGGAGTTCTTCCTCTGTTACGCACCTTCGACGGAAATCCCCTTCCCTAATTCGTTAGGTAACTTGTATTTACCTTAGTTCTTAGTGTAGTTTGATTTAGCATAGTTAGATGAATAGTTAGTCTAGTGCTTAGCCCAGTTTTCCAGTCATCTTCCACAGCTTCGGTGAGCCAATTCCGGCTCGTCGAGCCTTCTTTCACTCATTAAATCACAAGATCATCTTCTCTATCTCTCCACAAATCCATTCCACTTCTTTTCCTCTTAATTTGATTAGCTTATATGCCTAATCCATACACCTTCATCGGATTTCCTTTGCTGTCCATGGTGGAGGGATCTGAGCTTAATTCACACCCAATTAGGGTCTTACATCACTTTCTCGCGCCACAAAGACCTTGTTCCTTGTTTTAATTAGCTTTATTACCACCTATACCTAAAACACTCAAATTCCTTCAACCTTCTGAGCTCGCTGTCAATGGCGGCTCAGAAGGAGTATCTTCACCTAATTCCCTACACGCACACCATCACCCAACCCTTATAAACCTGTCCCCTCACTCAATTGAGTGAGAGGGCTTATCTTGAGTTTGTTCGAACTCAAGATATGATTTCACAGTGTTTCCTAAATCTTTCACTGAAATGATCATCAATTGCATTAATTGTTGCGTTCTTGAAGGTCCTTGTGACCTCAGGAGCATCTTAATGTCTTTCTTTTAGTGATTCATGGAGATTTGATCTCAACAACCTAAACACAGTCTTCATCAGAGCTTTGGCGACCTCAAGTTGAGCTACAACTTATGAAATTGCCTGAGAAGCTCTAGATCATCTCATTGGATTAGAGGAATGGAATCCACTTGTTGGATTTGTGTTTTAATGTTGAATATTTACTTTTGATCGTTGTATTCTCCAACTCCGACGGAGCTGGATATAAGATTCTGATGAGGGTTTGAGCCTGGTATTTGATCCTGAAGCATAAGATAGATATTTAGAGTTTATTCTAGGTTTAAATCAGATCTGAGAAACTTTGGATTGAATTGTCAAACAACCCATCAGTTGTGTTCAGGCGATGAGGTGTGGAAGCATTGTTAGAGTAATCAAAACGTAGATTTGATGTGGCCGCTGAGCTTCTAAGGTTGATGTGAATTCATCTGAGAAATTTGTTCGATCAGAGAAGCTTTAGTTTAAAACGTCAACTTCTAAGCTTTGCAGGTCAACTCTGATCCGACTATGAAGTTCTAAGGGTTAAATCTTGGCTTAGATTGATTGATCAAGTTTGTGTAATGACGGCAAATCAATTGAAATATAGATTATTTTATTTTTGAATTTGTTGGGTTACTTCTGAAACCTGTTGGTGTTCTTCAGTCCGTTGTTGAGATTTGAATATGAAGTCTGCCTAGATTAATTCAAAATCATTCTTTGAATCAACCTAGATCGTTTCGTAGTTCTTATAGCTTTCTATTGGGCTATTTGAACTTTTAATTCAATCTCTGAGCTTTACATACGAAGTTTTGAGGCTCTTTCCATCTCTCATTTCTTCTCCATCTAACACGGAATGCACTCTGAAGCAATCTAAGACTCTCAACTAAGGGTATTAACCTTTTTGGAGATCAATTGACCTGAAAATACTCTCTGAAGTGCATAAGAGAGGCATGTGAACAATGCCCTGTTCATCCTATGATTCCATGGATCAATTGAGATCCAATAACCAAATTGGTCTTAAAATTGGAAATTAGAGATCTTAAGCTTTCCATCGAGCTATTACTCGCTCGATTTGGTGATCGGAGCTGGCCGGAATCATTGTCTGAAGTCCGACGTCGGCATAGTAAGTAGCAGAGGAGGACCTCCTGATCTTTGTCCCACATTGGGAACTAGTGGAGCGCTACACACGTATATAAGGATTTCGGTGCCCCAGCGCTTTAGTCATCAGCACTGGGTGCACCAAAAACCTATACCCTCTGAGCATTTGGTATGAGCACGTGTGTGCACGTGCTTGCGTGTGTGTGCGCCTGTGTGCTCATGAGCCTAGGTGGGCGTGAGCGGATTTGTGGGCCTGATTGGGCCTGATACTGTGCAATTGAATAGGCTAAAATCCATCGCTAATAACTAGAAACGATTTGAGTAGGGTTTGGTCCTACCCTATGGGTGCTGTGTATCTTCGAAAGAATCAGTCCGCCAATTAACCAAATTTTTGGTTAAGTAAAAAAAATGTGGGTTAAGAACTTAAAATGGCTAAGTGTAGAACATGTGCACAGTAATAATGGGAAGCGAAGAGAGAAGAGGGAGAATGAGTTAAATGAAGAGAAGAAGAGAAGGCTGAGCTGAAGAGCTGAGAGTTGATTAAGTGTTTGATGAGCTTATTATAATAAAGGCATTTGTATTAATGTAAACATTTCTTTTATGCCTTTATATTTTGTAACACTTGTAATAAACATTTCTTTTCTTTTGCTATTCATTGTACAATCTTTCATATACAAGTCTTTCATTAATGGAATAGTTGCATGATTTAATTGTTGAAATTTACATGCAATTATTCATGTGCGTAACATATTTTGTAATTAGTTATTTGTTAATTTAAAATAATAAAAATGGTGAATTGATTAAGATTATACCTCCCAGTGAACGACCTGGATTCAACCAGTTAAAAGAAATAAAAATATAAAATGTTAGGTTAGCTTGACCTTATACTATAATTAACGATAACAATTTAATGATTTAAGTTAACCTAAGTCCATTCATTATGCAATTAATTAAGTTTAATAATCTTAATTAACTATATTGAGAATTAAATGATCGGCAACCCTTACTTAACGTGAGGTCAGGATATTGTAGCTAGATAGACCTGTAAAACAGATCTTCCAAGCCTCAAAACACACCCATCACTCCTCTAAAATTCATGCCATTACTTAGCCAAATTAGATTGCCCTTCTTATCCTATTCTTAGAGCTCAAGAGTTCCTTGTCTCCTAGCTCAAACATGGTGGATCATGTGCACCGGTATCAGTTCTAATCCCTAGTATTGGTATTGGGCACCGTCAACCCATTACAAGCCATAGCGTGCCAGTACCGATATTGAGCTCGAGTATTGCTATTAGGCATGCATAGCATAGCCTCAACCAGGCTAGCCAGTACCTAATGGTAACACCATCATTCACCAGAACTAGGTTGAATTAGTTCAAATCAAGGAACAAATGCTCCTAAATGATTGCCTGAGGACAGTAATTCCATTCATATATATTTTGAGGAGAATAATAAAATAAGGGTAATTCTGCTGTTTTAACATCACATAATGAATGCAGAGTAACAACGGGGTCACCCAAGGATTAATTAAAGGTCAAATGAGCCCTAAAGTCCAAAAAGTGGGTCAACACTGACAAAAATGAGGTTTCACGCATTTCAAGAACTGAAATAATACACAAAACCCTAATACTTAACCCCACCTGAATTGGAGAGGTTTTGGTTAGTATAAAATTAATATAAACCTCCTAAAATTCATATAAAAATATTTCAAAAGGATTGGTACGTTTGGTTTGATCATTTGAACCTATGTTGACTTAGAACAGAGTTTCAGATGGGATTCTACACTAATTTGGGCTTATGTGCAAATTACATAGTCAAATGTGATCAAAACTCAAATCCAACTTCACCATTAGATTCCTTGGGTCTAAATTAGGTTAAGGCTAAAATTTGGGCCTAATCAGAATCTATTATGACCTAGTTTGCAATTTAGTCCCTATGATCTCCATTTCTCTCACTTAAACCCCTAGGTTTCGATTTTATTGCAAATAGGGCCCTAACTTTCTCATCGTTCATGCAGTTAGGTCCTTTCCGCCATTGTTGGTGTGAACACTCCATAGACTGAGCTTCAAGAGAGTATCTCTTTCAAATCAGCACCAAATCCCTCCAAATTTGGAGGGATTGGTGTTCAGACTTAGGGGAATCCAATGAACTTGATTCCAAGACCTAACTCAGAGCCAAGATCCCTAGCAAGCTTGAGATTTCAGGGATCTCAAACTTCCAACAACCGCGATTCAATCAAGGTCATTCCTCAATTTAGAGCTTGAATTTGAGTCCTATATAAAGCCCCCGTGCTCCCAACGTCCTCCCTAGTCCGGTCTAAGCCCAAAATGCCTCTTCCCTTCTTCCTCTGACCGTCTCCAACTGGGACTCCAGTCGTCTTCAACTGTGACTTTGGCGTACTTTGTCAATCTCCTTCCGGCCACCCAACCATCAAATTGGGTGGCCTAAACTTCGCCTCAAGTTCTTCTGCACCTGGTGGGCCAAAGCCAGGACATTTACACACCTTCGTCACGCCGTTTCCTCCCACTGGAGATGTCATCATCCTTGGCTCCGACCATCAAATCGACAAGGAATTCCTCCCCCTTTTGTCCGTAGTTTAGGTTCTCTCTCTTCCTCTCCTCATCTAGATAATTTCTAGCTCCTCAAAATCCTATTTAGACTGCTGTTCCCTCATCTCCCTCTCCATCTTCTCCACGGCCAGTGATGCCTCTAGCGAAGCCGTGCCACCACTACACCGTGCGAAATAGCACACCTCTGCCACCACTACCTTCCTCTCCGCTCTTAGAGTAAAAGCCTTAACATTGTTGGGCGTTTCGACCACCCTCGGAGAAGGAACCCACCATTACCGTCGTTCACCACCTTCGCCCGAGCTCCACAGACCACAAAACAACACATGAGCACCACTAGCACACTCGTCGTGGTTCGGTGAAGCATCTGAGCTCTTTTAATTGGGCAGTGAGGCCGTGTTCGAGGATTTCAGATTTTTTCGGAGCTCCACCATCGCCATCATCATGTTCATCTCCGTTTGCCTTCCTCTGGCT
Organism: Thalassia testudinum; assembly: GCA_037157565.1. Taxonomy (NCBI): domain Eukaryota; kingdom Viridiplantae; phylum Streptophyta; class Magnoliopsida; order Alismatales; family Hydrocharitaceae; genus Thalassia; species Thalassia testudinum. The sequence continues at coordinate 104,321,069 of JAZHRO010000073.1, read as the reverse complement.
ACTATAAGGCTCGCCGCTACACTGAATCAAAGCGGACTCGATTGTTGCTGCTCTCCAGACCTTCAATCAAGCAGCTAACTTCAATTGCAGCGTGAATTGGATGAGCGACCTCATGCACCTGTGCAAAGGAAGTAGTGGGACATTTAGTCCCACCTCGTGGATTGACAACCCAGACGAGCCGCATAAATGCAATTCGTCACAGTGCCTTGTCACCTCTCACAGCGGGGGTGAAGTCCCTACCTCACGTGACCTGCGCACTCCTCGCTTGCCTGCATGCCGGCAGGCCTGGACCTCTAAATTGTATACTCAATTAAATACCTGGTTAGAAAGAGAAGAGATCTAGAGGAGGGTAGGGGTACGTTTTTCCTCGGGATTTGTGCCCTGTGCCTCGAGATGCATGCCATATGCTTAACACTTAGTCATCTCTGAGGAGTTGTGCTCTGGCCTTGTGCTTGAGGCTTTGTGCTATGCTCGCTTTGGGCATGAGATAAAGCGTTTGATTTACATGTCCGATGTCTGACTCGGGCTTAGTTCTGATCATTGTGGAGATATTAGCTTTATGCTGACTTGGGTTAGTGGCTTAAAACCACTGTAGCGATATTGAGTAAATTGATACATTGGGATATGTGCTTAATGTGGGAGATTAATTTGTGATTTAAATCACCATTTTTATAGTTCTTTATATTCTTTTTATCCCATAAACTTTTGAGATACAATTGCTGTAATTGAATATCATTTTGAGTAGATTTATTGAATATCTTTCTTGTGCTTAATCGTTGTGCTGATTATCTATAATTGTAATTAGTGTTGTGGTTAGGTGTTTTGCCTGTCTTGTTATTTATATTCGTTGTAGTATATGACAAAACAGTTACCAGTTTAATACAAATTTTTTTTTTTTACTTGGAATACAAGTTTTCCCGAGGTCGAACTCAGGGAGCAACTATAACTCTAGAAACATAAATTCACAATATAAGGCTTTACAAAAATTAAGAGATAGAGAGAGAGAGGGAGCAAAAGTCTTTTTGTTGGCTTCTTCTTCTTCTCTCTTCCACTTCTCTCTTTTCTTCTTCTCTTTCAGCTGATTTTTCTCTTCTTCTCTTTTTCTTCTTCTGCTCTGGCCATTCCTCTTCTTCTTCTTCTTTCTTCTTTTCTTCCTGCCTTCTTCTTTCTTCTTCAGCCTGCGGCTGTGGTGACCTTCTTCTTCTTTCTCTTTTCTTTCTCTTCTGCTCTGCTTCTTCTTTCTTTCTTCTCAGCCTGCCTTCTTCTGCTCTGGCTGCTGCCCTTCCAACATCTGACGTGGCACTCAGACGACTTAACTATGCATTTGCTACAGTGCGGCCCCTCTTCTTCTTCAGCTCCTCTCCTTCCTCTCTTCTTCAGCTGCTCAGTGCGGCCGCTCCTCCTCTCTTCTTTCTTCGCCTGCTTCTTCTTCTTTTTCCTTCTTCCCTGCGCGCACACATAAGGATCAGTGCAAAACCTACCCCTACCCCTTCCCCGCATCTCTCTTTCTCTCTAAATATCTCTTAGGAATGCTCTCCTAGAGCCGGGTAATCGGGTTCGAGTAGCACGCCCGGGACCAGGTCCATCGGCGTGCGGTGGTGGGCGAGGAGTGCTTGGTTGGGAAGTCGGATCCGGCCCAGACCCGCAGGGCGTGAGCGCTGGCGAGGGCGGGCGAGCACATGGCACGCTGTGTGCGGGTGAGGGACATGACCCCTGTGTATCGAAGGCAAACAGCCTGATACACTTTTTCAATTTAAATGTGGGCGCGAGGTCACACACTTATGAGGTGGGACTAAAGTCCCACCTCCAGACTGCGCGCCCGCAGTCGAGGAAGTTGCTGCCAATTGGGGCAGCTGCGAGGCTTGTGACCTGAATTGCAACCCTGGGCGCACTCGTGGAAGCAGTCCGTGCTGCCTGGAGCGCATGCCTGGGCTGGAGACATCCTGGAGCTGCTTGCGAAGGAGCTCCAGCAGCTCTTCAATGGCGGCGAGGAGGCGCTGACCTGAAAACACAAGGACAGCCTCGCGGTCGCATCAGATAACGTTGGAAGCTTCGCTGGAGTGTGGCGAAGGCAGTGCAGGGGTTGGCGAGGCGCGAGAGCGCCTGTGGAGGTGCGCCTAGGTCAGATTGTGAGCGCGGAAATGGGTCTATTCGGGGGGTGGTCGGGCGGTGAATGGCGGTGTATGGAGTGGGGGAAACGGTTGAGTGGAGTGAGGGGGAGCTTCTGGGCTTGTCGGCGAGGGGTGAGGTGGTCTGTGGAGGTGGAGTGACCTCTTCGGAGATGGTGATCGGAGATGGAGCAGATGGAGGTGGAAGTGGCGGTTGGTGGATAAAAAGGGTAAATCAGGAAGGGGAAAATGTAAGGGAGAGAGAGAGGAAGATTCCTACCTACCTAATCGACGAAGGGGGCGAGGGCAGCTTCCGGCTCGTGCCTGCCGGAGTTGAGGACGAAGATGCCCAGGAGGAGGTTATCGGCGATGAGGAGGCGGTCTGAGGGCACCAGCTGGTACGGCCTGGCACGAGATGATGGGGAAGAGTGGACTCTGCTGCAGGTAGGGCAGCAGAGCGACGAGGAGGAGAAGGAGTTCTCCGGAAGCTCAGGCGTTCTGACTGGAGAGGGAAGGGTCGAAATGTAGGGTGTTTCTCCGCCAGAAAAAGCTTGAAGGAGACGGCAGACCCTGCCGCTCCTTATAAAGGCCTTGGCGAGGAGAGGAGACCGAGGAGGCGACGTGCCTACCTCGCCGGAGATTGCCGGCAAGGGACATCCATGCCTTTCGTGCGTTCGCACAAGAGGCATGGCCGGTTGCAGAGGCCTGGGGAGGGTCCCTACGACAGAGGACGACGCAGGGAACTCCTCGTCTGTTCCTGAGGGCGGCCGCCCTGCCCTGTGCGGCGCCATCCTCCGCGCAAGGTCGCCGGAGGTATGGCGCTACGCAGAAATGGCAAGGGGGACCGTTCTACAAAGAATGACGAGAAGTTAGGGGGTTGAATGCAAGGGTTTTAAAAGATAAGGGTCAAAAAGTAAATTAAGAGGACCAATTTGTAAAGTCGGTCAAGATGGTCTTTTCTTAGGCCCAAATTTTTACACCAGACTAATTTGAACCTAAGGATTTTAATGGTGAGATTTGATTTTAGGTTGGACCATGTTTGACCGGTCAATTTGTGCAAAATCCCAAATTAAGTCATTAATTGGGCATGGTTCTCATTTTAGGTCAAAATAGGTTGAAGGCCAAATTGAAGGTTCTAAACCCTAGGAAATATTTTTCTATGAATTTTAGAGGATTTAGTTGATTTTTATCCTGCCTCGAACCTCGTGGATTAAAGTGGGTTTGTTTTAGGGTTACGGAATGTCATTTAATTCCTAGAAGTTGTTATAACCCTTTTCAGACCAGATCATCCCACTTCCCTTCTTATTAAGCTCATTTGACCTGTGTTTGGACCCTTAATTACCTTGTTTGCACACTGCCTTGGTGAAATTGCAGTTTTACCCCTTATGATTTGTTTTATTGTTTAACTCAGAATTCTCTGAGTTAAGCTTCTCTTTAAGTTTTGTAGGAGCTTTTTCACACTCATTTGGATTAAATTATGCTAGTTAGGGTTCATGATGAGGTTCTCATCATGTTGTAAATTCCAATTTGTTCCTTGTGAACGACTTCAGACTCATTTCTATTTTCGAGTTTATAAATTTTAAATGTTGTTGCGATTTTTGTCCTATACTACGACGCTATACTTTAAATTACAATTTTTGCTAACAACAATACTGGTAATAAACTTTAGTACCGGTATTGGGCACCCCTAGTACAATACCACAATACTAGCCAATACAAGTACTGAGCACCAGCATCCGTACTGGGCACCATCAACCCTTTCCAAGTAAACTAGCCAGTACCGATATTGAGCACCAACATCGGTATTGGACACCGACCATCATACTGATTGAACGCATCCAATATCGATATTGGTCATCAATATCAGAACTGGGTGCCTTCAGTACCCATTTTAAAACCCTTTTTAGCCGATGCTAAGTCAACTAGTATTGGTACTGGTGACCAGTATCAGTACTAGGTGCCTTCAGCACCCAGTTCGAAAGCCAAACATCCATTCTATTCCACTCAACTCAAACCACAACACTATCAAAATGTGAATCCACATGTACGAGCTGATTCCTAACCCCAATCTTATCCCTCTACTGAACTTAGTAGAACATAATCAAAAGAAAATAGCAAGAGGGGAGATCCCTACCTCTGGAATGGAGCTCCTTCTCCCTCCTCGCAGTAACCGCAACAATGGTAGCAACAGCTTGAGCAATGATAGTAGCAGCAAGTGTAGCAATAGCAGCTGCAGCTCCTCTTCACTTTCTTTCCTTCGTTGCACCGCACTTATAGCAGCAATAGCAGCAACAATGTCGATAGAAACAACTCTTTCTCTTCGTCTCGTTAGCAGCAACTCTGGCGGTAGCTGGCCGGTGGAGGGAGCAATGGAGAGTACTTCACTGTTGAAGGTAAGGAGAGGGGGATCAGCTTGAGAGAGAAGACAAAAATGAAGTATTTTTTTTATTTTCCCTCATAGTTATATGGGTTAGAAGAATTTCACCCAAGCCCCTCCACTTACTACCTTGCCTTCCAAGAAAGGCCCTCAACTAAGTTACCCTTATAAAAAGGCCCCTTAACTTTTATCAGTTATCCTTTTTATTAATCATTTCAAGGGATTCTCATTTCCAAGGCCCTTAATCCATTATTAGGAAATGAATTAGGGTTTTAATTAGCCTAGTGTATTAAAATCTGGGCCCTTATAGTCCCTAATGTATGCATGAAGGAGTAAATGAATGAATGAGATAGTAAGGGAAAGGAACAATACAACCTAATGCTTGTTGCCAATGAGCTTGGTTAATCTTGATCACTCTATACAAGACTCTGACTCAATCTACTCTAACCTAAGATAACATGAAGGAAATCAGTCACTAAAATCAATGTTGGGTTGCCTCCCAACAGGTGCTAAGTTTAATGTCTTTAGCTAGACAAAGATCTTACAGAGGATGTATCAGTCAATTCCATAGAGAGGGTCAATATCAAGATTGAGATTTGATTGTGAAGCTTAGAGATGAGATGTCCACAGATGTGGACAAGTTGATGATGTAGACCTAGTCCAAAAGGTTGAATACTTTTTAAATCATGATTGTTAAATAAATGTATCGTGTGCCTTTTGAACTTGTGTTTATAACCAGTAATCCTAGGTTTAATCACACGTAACTCAAGTCTAAAATGCCGGACACGTAATAAATACACATTGTAATGTACTACTGTCCATTGTAATGTAATGTCCAGTGGAGCTTGACATAATGATCTCATGATTATACTCGGGTTCCATGAACTTCTCACTATAATTTGACTCAAAAGGATCATAAAGGTCCTTATAAAATGATAGCTGCTTCAAAAATATAGGAGTCCTTAAATCCAAAATTTAATCCCTCCTCATGTTCTCTTTATTATGCTCCTTAAGAATAATCATCTTTTTATTACCATTATCCATGTTACTCAATACCCCACACAAAATTTCTCTAGTTTCTTTAGTACCTTCCATGAAATCCAAGTTCTTTAAGTCATAAGAAATTGGTTTTAATTTGGCTACATCAAGGTCATATTCAAATTCAAGGATAAACGATTCGCTTTTTGGTTCTTTAAGAGTTGATGTGAAGGTGAAGCCGGCCATCAAAGAGTCATCAAGTTCAAAGTTCAATTCTTTTATTTTAGCATCACTTAGATAAAGGAAGGGACTTTCATTTAATTTATAAATAAAATTTTCATGGTCAATTACAACTTGTGGCTGATCCTCAAATGAAATGTCTCATATTTAGGTTCCTTTTCAATCTAAAGATCTCTCGTAGAGTTTACACTTCTCAACGAGACATCTTCTTGACTTTGCTTACTGTATAGAGCGCTTGATTGAGTTTTTAAAAAGTTGCATTGTAGTATAGTCGAAAAAACATTCAAAACAAATACAATTTATTACTCGAATTTTAAAGTTCGAGGTCGAACACAGGGAGCAAATTAGGGTTTAGAAATCAAGGTCACAACTTGAGAAATTGAAAGAGTATAATATGCAATAGGATCAATATTATAGTGCAAAAAGATAGGAATAAATGTAAGGCACTAAAGGAACCAATGAATGTGAATAAATACAAAATTGGATGTCTGATTTGTGAATCAGACGTCTTAAAATGATAATGTTACAGTGTTTGATCTTTCTTCTTTCTTCTCCTTTTTCTCTTCTCTGTCTCTGGCGGCTGCTTTCAATCTCCTTCTTCTTTCTTTCTCTTCTTCTGATTCCTTGCCTTAGCCTTTCTCTCCCTACTGCAGCTCTTCTCTTTCCTTAGCTTCTACCTTCGGCTTCCTCCTTCTTCTTCCTTGGCTTCAGCCTTTAGCTTCCTTTTTGGCCTTGTCTTCTCCTTTCCCTGTAGAGCAAAACCTACCCCTACCCGCGTGAGCTCTCTTCTCTTCTTTCTCTCTTAGGTTCGCTCTCCCAGAGCCACTTTCTCGGGTAATCAGGTCAGGTACGTGCCCAGGACTAGGCCCATCGGCGTGTGGTGGTGGGCGAGGTGTGCTGGGTTGGGTTGGTTCACCAAGTTTGTGTGGGGTGGTTGCGGACGAGGCGTCGGGTCGGGTGAGAGGGGACCTCACCCCGTGAGTAGGAGGCGAAGAGCTTAATGCAAAAAATTCAACTTATGTGGCTGTTGTGTGCCAAAAGTTTCCGAGGTGGGACTATCTGCCCACCTTCCTCGCATGTGTCTACGGCAAAGATGCTTCATTCAATTGCAGCTACAGCTTCAGCCTTCGACACCAATTAGATGCCTGGAGTTGTGCGCGAGAGTATCCCGCGCAGCCTAGGACTATGAGCTTGGAGCGGGCGAAGCCTGGAGCAGCTGCAAGCTTACTTCGAGCTTTGCTTCAATGGCGACAAGCCCCTGTACCTGAAACCATGCAAACGGCCTCGGGGCCACATCAGAATGTTCAGGAGGCTTCGCTGAGGCATGGCGAGTGTGTTGCGGTGGTCGGCGTGGCGTGGGATCGCCTGAGGTAGCGTGCCTAGGGCACACTGTGGCCGTGTGTGTGGGTGTGTTCGGGGATGCTTGTGGGTGAGTGGCGGAGTGTATGGACTGAGGGGTTACGTTCAGTGAATCGGGGCGGAGGTTATGGACCGGTCGGTGAGGAGGAAGATGGTCTGTGGAGGTGGAGCGAACTCGCCGGAGGTGAAGGGGATGATGGTGGTGGAGTGCGGTAGTGGTTGTTCGAGGGAAATAAAGAGGGAAAAATAGAGTAGTGGGTGAGAGGACTTAACTGAGAGTGAAGAGACAAAGGGGGAGGCAGGGATGGCGGCCGACTCGTATTGCCGACGTCGGAGATGAAGGTGCTCAGAGAAGGTGGTGGGCGAGGACAAAGGGGATGTAGAGGCGTCGGCGGGTACTGCGCGACGCAGATGAACGTGAGGGAGAGGAACCTGCCACCAGTATTGTGGCTAGGCGATGAGGGAAATTAGGGAAGGTCGCCGAAGCTTGATGAGCGAAATGGACGGAGGAGGGGAGACGAATTTGAGGGGTTTTCCTGGTCAATTTCAAGCTTGGGAGATGCGGGGCGATTTGGGGTCTCTTAAATAGGCCCTGGAGGTCAGTTTTATGCTTGGAAGCCAATCTTCCAAGCACGGCAAGTTCGCCGAAGATGGAAACTCAAAAGAGACCCGAATCTCTCATGCGTTCGCATGAGAGATTGGGTACCAAGTAAATCCTCAAATTGGGTTCACATTGGAGGAGATTTCTCAGAGAATCTCCTTTTCAATTTTGAAGGGGATTCTCTGAGAGATTAGGGAGAAATCGTCCTTGCAATCTCGCCGGAGTAGGATTCCCTCCACTATAATGGAGGAGGGACCTAATTGTAAAGAATGAAGAAGAAGATAAGGCTTCAAATGTAAGGGTTTTTGAAATCTAGGCGTAGAAATGTAATTAGGTTGGACTTGTTTGCAAAGTGGGTCAAGATGAATTTCCCTTAGGCCCAAATTTTGGTACAAATCTAATTTGGACATAAGGAATCCAATGGTGAGGTTGGATTTTGGGTTTGACCACGTTTGACTGGGCAATTTACGTAAAAATCTAATTTAGGGCAAATATTTGTCTGAGACCCATTCTAGGTCAAAATTGGTTCTAATGGCCAAATTGAAGGTTCTAAACACTAAAGAATATTTTTCTATAATTTTTAGAGGTTTTAAGTGAATTTTATCTTGACCAGAACCTTGTTTAATCAAGCGGATCTGTTTTGGGGTTACAAGAAGTCATTTAATTCCTAGAATTCACATGAACCCTTTTCTATTTGAACCAACCCACTTTTTATCTTGTTAAGATCATTTGACCTGTGTTTTGCCCTTGAGAAAACCCGCTGTTGTACTGCAATGGTAAAATTACAGTTTTATCCCTTGTTTCTTGCTTTTATCTTAGAATGATTATTCATTGAATTAGGACCTCCAGTTGGTTATGTAGGAGCTTTTGTTCTCTTTTTTGGGTCAAAATGAGCTAGTTAGGGCTCATGATGGTGTTCCCATCATACCCCCATGCCTAGCTTTTGCTAGTCCCTTAGCAAAATTTAAAGGTTTTGACTTTGATTCTAGACCATGAGTTCTTTGATGTTCAAAACTATGATGAGTGCTTTTTTTCTTTTGATTAGGTTAGAGTGCCGATAGTAGGCCTAGAGGTACTCAAGTACCAACCAAGATCTGGACCTGACCAGCTCTAGCTTCAGTCCGCCGCGAAGGTTTTTAAGGCCCACAGGAACTATCTTAAGGTTTGTTGGACTCCGTGGTTAAAGCACCCGTGCTTGTAATATATTTTAGCCTCGGTTCAGTTTGCAGTGTGTTTTTATAAGAGAGAGACAAAGGATTTTTCTTTGTTTGGAGAGTTTTCTCTCTCTTTTCTTTTTATTTCTAGCTTCGGATTGGCTTCCCAACATGGTCTGTATCGGATTCCTAGTCCCCATCATCAATCCTCGAAGGATCCCTAGCAATCGATGCTTTGTGATAGCACCGCCCATGGCAACCCCCAAAACCCTGGCTTTTAAGATTTCGTGATTATCTCGTCCATGGTGTTTTGTAGCTAAATCCAGACCCTGGCAATTGACATTTTGTGATAATGCCGCCGATGGCATCTGAACCAGCACAGGGTGCTTACATACCCCCTGTAGAATATGTAAATATCCTAGGAGACAAGCACCGAGGAGACGATATGTTATTACGCATCTTTGAGGAGAATTTCCCACCTCTCCGCACCAAAAACTCATCCAAATCAACTTGTGTTGATCGGCCGCTCCTAATTTAGGCGACTTTTTCAGAACAATTAAATGCTTTTGTGTGATTTTGATACTTATGCGCACTGAACCAGACTGTGTGTGGATTGGGGTGCTTAGGTTACCGAGTCCCGCAAACCAAAGGTCAGTTAATGAGGCCGAATACTACATAATCCTTAGACCTAATATTTAAGCTTTTCATTTTTCCCGAACCTCTTGAGGACTATCAAGATCTTAGCGGATACTTAAATTTTTAAGCCTAGGAGTCTAGCCCAAGAGGCCTAAGATTAACGTTCCTACTAATCTCTTTGTGTCTCCTTAGCACTTTTTCCTTTCATTTTCTTTTTCTTGATATAGTCTAGAACCTAATTAATCCCTTAATTTCTTACTAATAGCTATCTCTTCTTTTTCTTTTCATTTTGTGCTCCTTTTTTGACATTTTTCACTTTTCCCATTTTTCTCCTCATGATTTGTATGGCTTCAAAATTTTCTCTCCCCTTAGAATTTTTTTGTTCTTTTTCAAGAATTTTTTCATTTTTTGGTGTTTTTGTGATATGTGATTTTTTTTGTTGAAACCTTTTCTTGTGATATGAGCGAGTTTTCTGCTTTGTTGAAACATTTTCTAATGTGATTTTTCTTTGAGACAGAGTCGGATTTACGTAAACAAAATACTGTTGTTTTCCGCTCGAGTTTCTCAACGTGTTAGTGACACTTGTACACTGTTTTGAACTCGTCTGATGTGATTTAGTCAGTGGTATAAGTTTCCAGCCTGTAGTGTGTTCAGGACCCACGGAGAGTACCGGATCTGCGATTCAGACCCCCATTCCTCCCGTGTATCCCAGTAGAGTGGTTTATCTTCATATTGAGATTTAAATAAGTAAAGTGCATGTTTAGAATAACTTGATTGAATCCTAGGATGTGAAATGAACACTAGGGCAGAAGCGAATGAACATTGCTTGAGCTATACTGTTTACTTTGAGATACTTGTTAAACCATAATTGCTAGAAATTGTATAGATACATGATGTGATACTTCTTCAGTTGTAAAAACATGAGCTGCCTGTTATGTGAATGAGAATCAGAGGGTGAACAAAGAGATATGCATGTTGAGAAATGAAATGAAATAAATACGAGCATGAACCCTACAGGGAACTAAAAGAAGAACTCCTGTATACGGAAAGAATCTTGTAAGTAGACGGGAAGTGAGCTTGCCCTTGTGTACACAGTACCAAGGAGAGCAACTGTCCTTTTAGTGTAGAGGGGAGCTAGCCACCCCTTGGGTTGAGACCCGAGGTTAGGACTAATTACTCTACACCGACTCCTGTTTGGCTCTCGTGTACGTGGTACTGAGGTGAGCTACTAGTGTAGGGGGGGAGCTGTCGGGCGTGGAAATCGCGTATTTTGAAATCGTTGAAAATCGTAGTATAGTCGCAAAAATCACTCGTCAAAGGTATTTGTGATAACGAAGCTCGTGTAGGTTTTATTCTTTTTAGAACTTGAGTTTCGATCATTCGTCTCTGGGAGGCGTGGAAATGAATCGAGATTTGAATCGGCTTTTATAACCTAAATCTAACCTAATATTTTTTATCTTTTTGTCTTTTGCACTTTTTCTTTTGTGGTTTTGATCTTTATTTTGAAAAGCAAAATGAAACCTAGATCTAGATAAACTAGCAAAAACCTAAGTGCCTATGGGCATCTAAATGAGGCCATGGTGGCCGTGCATGGTGTGATCAAACCTAAGTACCATATAGGCAAGCAAACATGAGGACAATATCAATCATAGAAACATCATGAAATTATTTATGCATAAAAGATTATCACATATCATCTACACTAGAAAGCAAATAAATAGAAGAAATCCCTCACGCCAGAAAGTTGCCACTAGGGTCATCGGCCTTGTGTGAGGATGTAGGCTAGAGCTTGCGTATGCAAACTCGTCTACACTCCTACCAAAAGAGATGCTGGCCATAAGAGGCTATGGGTGAGCCTTCATGGTTATCTAAGAAGAGAAGAAGATGGGGGCAAGTGCACCTAGGTGGAGAGAGGAGGGTGTTGCACCATTTCTCTATCAATGGCCATCCTTGAAGCTTTGGAGGGAAGCTTCTCTAGCTAGCCGTCCATGGAGCCTTGGAGGAGGATGAGGAGGATGGCCTTAAGGTTTTGGAGGGTGGAAGCAAGTTTAGAGCGGAGAGTATGGATGGAAGAGTGTACAGAGATAGTCCAATTTCGTGGCTCTCTCTTTGCCCTTATGGAAGGCTCCATTTGGTTGCCACCTTTGGTGGCTCCAAAAATAGTCATTGCCACATTTTTTGGATGTAGGTTTGACACAAGTTTTTAGGGTTTCCAAGAGAGTGTGCATGGGTTTGGTGGGAGTAAAATGGGAAGGTGTGCATGTATGTGTGGGTGTGTATTTTTCGTAGGGCTAGGTTGTGGGTTTTGGTAGGATTAGGTGGTAAATAGGTTGGGTCAATCTAGATTAAGTGGGTGTGGACCTAATTAGGATTAGGAAAGTCTAATTGGGTAGGAGTGAACCTAATTAGGTCTAGGTCAAGTCTAATTAGATGTGTGCATGTGATTAGGCTAGGGTAACCCTAATAGGTATGAGTTAATTAGATCATGGGTGGATCTAATTGGGCTCGGGTGCACCCAATCAACTGTAGATGCACCCAATTAGGTATGGGATGGTTCAATTGGGTTAGGGATAGGACAAGTAGGGCTATGGATAGTGGATTAGGCTTAGGAGATCTCTACTTAGGTTTCCTAGGATGTCAGGTGGGGTTCCTAGGTGAAAATAGGCAAGCTAGGGCTTCCAACACCAAAATCAGGAACCAGACAGCAGTATCATACGTCTTATACTACAAAATTGGACGTATGGACATTGAATTAGACGTCCAATTTTGTGTCAGTATGAGTTTTGGCTTCCTGGATTGTTATTCTGCAGAAATCAGACGTCCAGCCAGATGTCTGGATGTCCTAAAATGTGCTGGAGAGTGGGTTTTAGGTTTTCTAAGGTTGGTTTTGGTTCCTAAGTGTTTGGGAGAGGGATAGTGTGGATAAGAACATGGATAATGCTGTCCATGTTTGGGTTTTGAGGCTAAGGTGCCATAATAGAGGTTGTTTTGGGTTTGGGAAGGCTGCCCTCGGATTTCTAAGGGTTGGGATAAAGTTATCCTCCTCACTCTTCTTATCTGAATCAGCCTTCTTCTTCCTTTATTGCTTTATTCCACTATCTCCATCCTAGATCACTTTATTATCTGCAAATAACAATAAAAAATCATTAATTAGCAGGATATCTCATCTTATTCTAAATAGACTGATGTAATGCATGATATGCAAGATATGAGTGCAATATCCACAATTTAAGCTAGGTTCAGACATTATTTAGGTTGATTAGGACCTATGATTGCTGTGCAATCATACCCTCATGCCTAAACTTTGCTAGTATCTAGCAAATGCAAGACTATATTATTCACATAAGGGTACCTAAGGGATTGATTAGTTTATCAAGTGTATGCTTAGAGATTTTTCTCCTTTTTGTTTTCATCCTATGTTCTAGAAATCCTGACAAATGTGAAAGTCCAACTACGTAGCTTTTGCAACGGATTCGAGTGAAAAACCTGATTCACCTCTAAAGCCTGTACTCGACCCCTAATAAAAATTCTAGCGGGATAGGTGGACTTCTTCCCTCGGGGTATTCAAGATATTTTATGAATTCCACCCCGACTTTAAGCTTAGGTAGAGAATCTTAGAGGGAAAAAATTATATATTTGGTGGCTCACTCTCGATTGGTACTACATAGAGATTAGTACTAAAGAATCTAGATTCCCAAATTATTAAGTAACTCCGCTCAGAGAAAGACGAGAAAAACTATGCTATCTTTTGGTTTCTTTGTATTCATTCTCTCTGTTTCTCTCTCTCTTTGTTTTTTTTTTCTTAGAGCTCACAGTCCTACCAGATTCTCAAGTATGATTTGTATTTGGTGGTCTTACTTGGCATTAACACTTTAATTGAGTTCTTATAACCTTAACACTAAGTTGAAATTCTTCAGCCAGTATTCGAGCGGTTAGAAACACAGAAAGATAGGTTAAGGCCATATTTGGTGGATTTCATTTTTATTTGGTGTATTGCCTCAATGTAACAGAAATAAACACTAAATACTACTAACTCTATTTCTGCATTTTTCTTTTTCTAATTTTTTTTTCTATTTTCTTTTTATATATATATCTCTTTTTCTTTTTTCATCATTTTTTTATACAAATCAGTACTACGCAAAACAACACATGGCATGCGTGACTTTTTATTTAAGAGGCATTATTAAGGATTGGTGGTACTTAAGAGACATTGGGTGGCTTACTTGGTGGAAGTGCCTACTCACTGCACAGGGAGAGACAGATAGGATGGTGTATTTCTGACCTTGACATCAATACCCTCTTTCAGCCGAGGATTCCGTAAAGAATGGTTGTAACCATTCACCTTAGCCCTAGTTTTATGAAAACTCATTCTCTGCGTATTTGCCTTATTTGGTAGCTCTCAAATTTTCACGCAAAAATGTATACGCAGGATCCGAGAGCGAAAATTATGCCTAATCTCTGAGTATCATTACCTAATTATCTAGGATTCCAGATTCCTTGCACTAATCTTAGATCACCAGTACACTCTACTCTCATCTCACACTATTTGGTGGATTTTTTGAAGAAAATCTGCCTGACTCCCAAAACACTGTCCAGGGGTTCAGGAAAAGAAGCACTGCTTCTTCTTGATAGACTAAAGGCGTTTATCGGCCTTTACCGTGAATCCACTGCAAATTCTACGTGTATGTGAAATTGTACTGGATTCCAGATTATAGGAATCAACTGAGGATAAAATCCTTAATACATTCTCTTGATAAAAATCTTATTTATGAATGTAATATATATACATGCTATGTATAACCTTTCAAAAGTTGCAGTTCAAAAATTTCCTTAATTTGGGTTATATTCAGATTGACCCTAAATTTAGAACGAAAAGGTGAGTGGATGAGTCGAAAGTGGAAGTTGCGGACGATTTTTAGCTCCAATGCGAGCATTGGAGGTGGAGTTGGTTGTTCTTAATTTAAGGACCCTAAAGTGCAATTAGCATGATGTACGAAAGGTTTTTCTTAGGTGTTGGCAGAAAAATTTTCAGTTTATAATTACTACCCCCCCGTGCCTACTTTCTTGCATGTCCTCATTCATGAATATAACGAAAAATAAATTAAGACAATGAGTAAATGGGTAGAATTCACCTGGAATGGCTCCTGAATTTTGACGTTCCACTTATTCCGACACCTGAAATTGAATGTGCAGGAAAAATATGACAAATAAAATATGCTATATATAAGTGCTGAGATTAACGCCTTAGTTGGGCGTACACTCAAAAAGGATATACCAATACAGTATTGAGAATGGCGAGTAAAATGATAAGAATTTTAGTCTCATTCGCCAACAGTGGACCGCAAATGCGAACCAGCTATCCATGAATTCCAAGTCCAAATAATCGGAAAAATATGTAGATGGGGCTTGGGATTATCTGCAGCCAGATGCTACAGAAGAAAGACAAATAAATACGGGTGCCTTCAAGAAATGAATATGAAGGCATCCCGAAGAGGTGATGGAGAATGTGGGTGGTAGGGGTATGGGTGGAGTCGTGTGGGGTGAAATCATATGGGTCCTGATAATGGTGATGAATGGAAGGCATGACCTAAGTAGTGTGGTTAGATCTGGAAATCAAGGTCCAGTGATTAGTCTCTGTCTCTACCAAAGATGTTTGGGTCTCATCTTCTTTTATCTCTTCCAAATTTTCCAATGCCAATTCCCAATTATCACATGATTCCCCAAAATTTTTAGCTTGTAATTCCCTACTCGGAGGGGGTGAGATCAGCGTGACGTAAAAAATGCGGAATTGAAATATAAAACAATCTCACGAAATATCAATCACACGAGTACACAATAATTTTTAGGTGGAAACCCAAACCGGGTGAAAACCACCACCTAACCCTCTCGAGTTAGGATTTTCCGATCAACCAAGTTGATCAAAATCCACTAAACGAATCACTTTAAACGAGGGTGATTCAACCTCAAATACAACCACGCTACAAGTGCGAGGGTAGCCTTCCTCAACGACTTCTCTTCACGAGAAGGATTTTGTCCCTCGAAGGAGATGGGAATTCACAAAGCGAATACCCAACCAAATAACAAATATAAAAGAACAATAATCCTATAGAGCCAACAAAGTAATTTTAAACTTAGCTTCTATAGGAATTAGGAAACTCCCCTTTGAAAGGAGTACGTCGGCGACGCGGATGCGTGAACAACACGACGGCGCTACGTCGCTCTCGTGAACTACGGCGGGAGAGGGGGTGCGCAAAGCTTGATGCTCTCAAGATGAAGAATTAGAGCTTGGAGGGCAAGAGAGTCTTTTTGGACACAAAAGAGTGTGAAAGTGTGTAGCTAGGTGTGTGTTTGTGTTGCAAAGGTTCCCCTCTATTTATAGAGGCCTTAGGAAGGCTTTGGAAGGCTTAGGAAAGGTTCCATAGCCGTTGGGTGCAAAGCCCAAGAGAATCAACCTGAAATCAGGAACAATCATTGCACTGACAGGGTTATTAGACGTCTAATTCTGGCATCAGACGTCTGGAAGACCACTTTAAGACATCTGATTTCAAGGTCAGACGTCTGATTTCGTGCGGGTTCCTTCCTGACTTGAATCAGATCTAAACAGGGTTCTTGTGGAAGTCCATCAGACGACATACAGGACGTCTGGCACTATGTCTGGATGTCTGGAAACCTACTTTTTCGTGGGAATGGATTTGCAATGGCTAGAAAATCTCTGAGAAGAGATTTTCGGGTCAGTCGAGGCAAAACAGTCAATTATCAGACGTCTGGAAGGGCTTAAGGACGTCTGATAAGGCTCTAACGGTCATATCCTCGAGTGTTTGCTAAGAGAGCCAACGATCCACTAATTGGACGTCTGGCAATGTCATCAGACGTCTTCTAAGACGTCTGGTCTAAGGTCTGGACGTCTGATTTCATCAGACAGAACTAACTTGTCCAGCCTAACTGTTATCAGACGTCTGAATCAACAGTCAGACGTCTTAAAACACTTTATCAGATGTCTGATTTGGGAATTAGACGTCTGGAAACTCTGTTTGAACCCTACATTGGTTTTCTAAGTTCTCTACAGAAAACCTAAGTATCCTAGGGTTATGCCGGTGTTCCTAGGACTACTATTAGGGTACTTTGAGGCTCTTTAACATAATTTTCTAAGGAAATAAAGAGCAAGAAAATAAAGACAAAAGTAAATGAAAGGAATAAAATGGAATTCTATCCTATTCTTCTTGTCCTTCCATCTTCAATCTATCGCTCCTCGCGAATCCCCTCTATTCTCCATCAAGCTCCTCCAATCTGTCCTGGATGCGAGCTCGAATTCCGTCTAATCACGTCTACATTTGCAATTGACCTGAAATCTAAGACTTCAAGTGCAAATGTTAAATAACATGTGTTTTGTTATCATCAAAACAAATGATCGTGGTGCTCTAGCACCAACAGGGGTATGGGTGGAGTCGTGTAGGGTGAAATCATATGGGTCCTGATAATGGTGATGAATGGAAGGCATGACCTAAGTAGTGTGGTTAGATCTGGAAATCAAGGTCCAGTGATTAGTCTTTGTCTCTACCAAAGATGTTTGGGTCTCATCTTCTTTTATCTCTTCCAAATTTTCCAATGCCAATTCCCAATTATCACATGATTCCCCAAAATTTTTAGCTTCCTCTGATAACTCATCATATGTTATCCCCAACAGTATTTCAATCTCTTGAATATCTTTTTCATAAGGGGATATTTCCTTCTCACTTAGATGGAATTGGTCATTAGATTTAGTAGTGAGTCCCTCCGTGAAAGTGGAATGGACTGAATCATTGATTGAGGAGTTGTTACAGTCCTTTTGATTTTGTTGCTCTGTTTATGAGATCATTTGAATTAATTCATCAATGTCTCCATGGGTATTCTCAAATACAACAAAATCATATTCAGGTCCCTTAATACTTGGTTCCTCAAAATGAAATGATTGGTGCTCAGGCCCTAAATCAAGATCAAGATTCTCAAATAAATCTCCATTCTCAACTTTAATAAGATTATCAATATCATCCACCTCGGGTGTTTGATCAACAGAATCCTGCATGACCACCACCGAATCACAAATCGATTGTGACACACCTGACCCAAATTCAAACATTTTTTATTTTTGTTGCTCATCCCGGATTTTATGAAGCTCTTTCTTTATATCATCATATTCTCTTGCACTAGCTTCTTTTATTTCATGAATCATTTTGATCAATTGAGTAATCCAGGATTCATTGCAAGGGGCAGGGGTTTGAATTGGGCTAGGTCGATCAAGATAGTCAACCATACTATCAATGATTTGATCTGGTATTGAGGGTGACTTATGCGATCTAGTGGATCGTCGATTCGGGTCAAGTGGTTCTACCCAGGTGTCAATTGCCATAGTTTCTTCTGAATTACCCTTCGACTCACTTTCCATGTCATCCAGAAAATACCCTGACTTTGTTTTCTTAGTGGCTGCATAAATATCAAAGTGAATCTTCTCATTGCCACTACTCACCTCCATACACCCTGAGTGGCAGTCAATTTGTGCATTGGCCGTAGCCAAGAAAGGTCGACCTAGAATGATGGGTGAATTACTTAGCTTTTCTGGTATATCTATGTCCAAAACAATAAAATCAACCGGAAAGCTAAGACCTTGAACTTTAATAATCACATCCTGAACTACCCCCTTAGGTAGTTTGATGGAGCCATCTGCCATTCTAATGGTGATAGGTGTGTGGTGCAGATCTCCAAGTCTGGTGCAGTCAAAAAGGGCTGTAGGAATCAAGTTAATGGAAGACCCTAGATCCACAAGGGCTTTGTTGAAGGTGAATCCCTTTATGGCACAAGATATGAAGGGTTTTCCAGGGTCAGTCATTTTGGGTGGTAGAGTGCCAGAAACAAATGCACTTATGTTAGTTGATAAAACCACCTCTTTAGGTGTGCAAGTCTTTTTCTTTTTTGTGACTGTCACAACCTGGGAATCAAGAGTCGTTTAAGACGTCTGGGAACGGGCCCAGACGTCTGGCCAAACGTCTGGAAGCCTTCCCAGACGTCTGGTATTAAATTTTTTCGGCGTACGGGTTCGCATTTGTGCGCCTGCGCATGCAGACTGAATCTGTCCCCTTCGTTCTTCTTTTTCTCTCCCTGCAGACGACGCAGCCTTCCTCTCTCTCTCTCTCTCTCTCTCTCTCTCTCTCTCTCTCTCTCTCTCTCCCCGCGCTGCCTATAAATACGTTTCCCCTCTCCCTCACCCTCACTCCACCACCTTCTTCTTCTCCTTCTCCCTGCCAGCGAGAGCGGCAGCAGTAGCTGCTGTGAGCGTGCGGGAAGGAGGGGTTGTTGCGAGAGGAAGTATAAGCTCGACCGCGAGGGTACGAGCTTGCCGGGGCAGCTAGAGCCGGCCGGCGGGAGAGCAACGAGCATGGGGTGTCGCGAAGGAGCTGCTGCAGCTCGGGCAGCAGCCGAACACGGCGCGACATGGCCGTGCGCTGCGGGTGGAGAGCGAGATGGGTTTTGATTCTGGGAAAATTTCCCAGAATCAGACGTCTGGACTTATGTCCAGACGACGCATAAGACGTCTGGAGGAAGGTCCAGACGTCTGACAGGTACAATATTTTCTTATCTTCTCCTTTTTACGCGTGTACGGCCATGCAGCCGTCCATCGTGTTCTTCTGCACCCCTTCATGATGAGAGCGAGTGTGTGTGTGTGCAGGAATCGTTCTGGAGGGCGGTAGGGCTCACCATCCCACACCGATCAGATGTCTGGATACAGTACCAGACGACGGAGAGGACCTCCAGACATCTGGGGTGACAATCGGACGTCTGGAAACTAGGTCCAGACGATCCAGAGGGCTTCTGGACGTCTGAAGGACTGTGCAGACCAAGGTATGGCATGATCGACCTTTTAAGACGTCTGGAAGAAGTTCTAGACAACTAATTTTGGGCAGACTCGTCGTTTTTGACACGTTTAGGATCCGTTCGGAGTCCGTTTTCCGCATTTCAAGTTTCATTCTTCCCATATTTATTTCCTCTACCCGTTTACAGTAATTGTATGCTGTTCTGAGTAGCTCCTTGTCTTTAATCCTTGTATTAGGATCCCGTTCCATTGCGGCTCTGGGGGTTGCGGAGGCAAGCGGGATTGCCGACCACGCCCCCAGTACTTTTAGTTTTGCGGGTAGAGTGGCCCTTTAATTTAATTATCAAAAATTATACATTTATGAAACAATTCATAGAGTCTAGGGCATTGCATGAACCCTAGGGCTGAAGAATTAGATTGAATGATAGATCCTAAGGTATTGCATGAATCCTAGGACTGGAAAATTAGATTGAATGATAGATCCTAGGGTATGGCATGAATCCTAGGACTGGAAAACTAGTTGAATATATACATTGCAATCTTGGAAAAGTGGAAAGGAAACGATAATTGCCTGTAAATTGGTTAACAGTTGCCTGTTATGAATGGATAAATACGGTTGAGAACATGAATTGTATGGATATAAAGCTGGAACGGTGAAACCTAAATTGACTGAGTTAAAAGAGCATGAACCCTACGGGGAATTAGGAGTAGAACTCCTGGAAAGTGAATGGAATAGAATTGGGGAAGTGAGCTGGCCCTTGAGTACGGAGTACCAAGGAGTGCAACTGTCCCCCTGTTTAGTGCAGAGCGGAGCTAGCCGCCCCAGGGACCTGGGGTTAGGTCTGACCACTTTGTACCGACTTTTGGCCCTCGTGTACACATTACCGAGGAGAGCTACTAGTGTAGGGAGAGCACTAGCTACCCCACGGGCCTCGGGGTTCTGCTAGCCCTCCTACACTGACTTGTTAGGCCCACTGGGCAAACCAGGGTAGTCAGGCGAGGGTGCGCGGACTGTGGAGGGGCAAGACCCCTGTTTGGTCACCGTGGAGGGGTTGGACCCCTGTTACTGAGAGGGCTCTGCCTTATACTGGTTCCGTGCTGTGCTTTGGGCGCACCCGTTAACGGAAACGACTGACCGCGTGCTAGTGCGGGGTAGCTACCCGTGCGTTTATCGCGCGTGCCGTAGTCACCGTTACGTCTGTCAGCGACCTTGGGGTAGTTTACTGAGGGTAGGACCACCACGGGGGACTCTCCCGGCTAGGAGAGCACCACGTGTTACTTCTACTTTTCGGAAAAGATTGTAATCAAGATTGTTCCCATGAGGAACATTCAAGATCAAGAGAAGGATCTGAGAAATAAATCAATAGTGAATAAATGGAAAAATATAAAGAAAGAAAGTAAAAATGTAACAGCTACTGTCCACTCTACTGCTTCTTCTAGCTTTTAGTTTCCACTCTACTCAGCGTTTCGCTGACGTGTCACCCTTGTTACTTTTCAGGACCAGGTGTTGAGCAGCCAGAGTCGGCGGATGCAGAGGGCGCTGGGCCTAGTAGAGCCCAATAGTGTCACTTGTAGTACCCACTGTACTTTTTGCTGTTGTTGTGAGTAGTTTCTGTTACCCCCTGTACTCTCTTTATTGTAAGCTTCATGTTTATGTATATGTTTATTTCTCTACTGTTGTGGTGGTGTATATTGTAATATTTCTTTTCTCTACTGCTGTATTTTGTTACTGTTAGTTATATACATGTTGAATGTGGTTTATTTTACTGCTCTTTTGGTTACTTTCTCGTTGGACAACTGGGTCTTGGGGTCAGTCTAGTCGGTCCGATTCTCGTGTCTCGTAGGGATTCGGGAATCGGGTCATTATAGTGACTCTTTCTTTAAGGCCTCAGGAAAGGGTGAATAGGTTAAATCAACTTCAGAAGCCTTTTTCTTCTTTTTGTCCCTTAAGTCTGAGTCAGAGCTGGATGTGGGTTTGGTCATATGATTTTTGGTTGAGCCTGAATCAAGTCGTTTGGGTGGGCTCTTAGCTTTTCTCTTCCTTTTAGAGGCCACCGATTTGGCCCCCGCACAATGGCATATATGATAGATTGGAGGAGGGGTTGGAAGAATAGGTGGAGAATAGGAGTGAAAAGGCATTTGCATCCAGGGATAAAGTGATTCTTGAAGTCTCTTGATTTGATCCCCTTGAGATTTCACTTGATTTTCCAACTTAGTCAGCCTTTCTTCATTTTTCTTGTCAAAGTCTAACAAAATGTTCATGATATCTTCAAGGGTGGTTGCGGGTTGGGCTGGACTAGATGGTTGCCCTAAAGTGGTTTGAGTGGCATATTGGGCTGGCCTAGATTGATGTTCAGTTTGAGTCGATCTCTGTGGTGGCCATGAAAGATCAAGATTGTTTCTCCACTCCAGGTTATACAAATTTGGATATGAATCGATGGGTGTATCGCCCTGAGTGGAGCTGACTATAGAGGGAGTTGATTGAGAACTTGTTATGTGGTCCTGTACTTGTGATCCATTATTCCAATTCCTTAGAGATATCTCATCAGGTACAGGTGTATCAGAAATAGTGCATTCCTCAATTGATCTACCCAAATCACGGATTAGGTCCAAAGGTGCCTTTTGGGTTGGTTGAGTCCAGGATGCCTCCCCATGGTAGCAAGAATTAGTAGAGTAGCTAGTGGATCCAAAATATGGGTCACTAGACCCACTAGGTTGGTTTTTCCAAGTCTCTTGTTCCTGGGAGGAGTGATAAGATTGAGATTGTACCTGAGATCGTCTAATTTGCTCCAGAAGTTTGGCACATTGATCTGTATAGTCCTTGTTATATTCCTAGAATTTAGCAACTATGGCTTTCAATTGGTTCTAATCTAGATAAAGGTCGGATCCATGAGGTTCAGGTTCTAAATAAGTTGGGGGATAAGGATGATCATATTCCCGCTGGTTAGGATGAGTCTCCCAATTAGGAGGAGTCGAAATCATGGTTTGTTTAGGAGATGGAGGACCCTGATGGTCAAAATAATGATATGGGTTCATGGATATTTGAGAGAAGATGCGAATAGAGATAAGAGATAGTCTTCTTGAGGAAGAAACAACCAGCCACAAGGGGCTGGTGGAATTAAGGTGAAGGCCTAGGAAGAAAGATGAGAGAACCCCAAATCAAGTAAACAAGCTAGCCTTAAATTGTATACCCTAATTGGATCTAAACCTAGTATCCTGAGATGGAATTGAGTTAAACCAACCCTTGAATTACTTGGCTGGCTAGATTGGTGGGATCCCCTAGGACACCCCGCACGACAGGACACCACTAAAGGTTAACATAGTTACCGCACCTACCTTTCTTGTCACCAGTTGGTCCAAATAGACAAGGCCTTGATTTTTATCTAATTAAATTTCAGTTACCAAGTAATTTAGTCCTGCCTAGGGCACGTCTACTTAGTTTTAGGCGTGGGCTTAGAGTGCACTTGGAATGTGATTGGGCGATTGGGGCTGTTGCCCTTAAAATTGGATTTAGAGTGTGAAGTGCGCAGATAAAGGGTTTGCAATACAAGCTTTAATTGGTGTAGTGGCTTTTATGGTTCAAGTGCTTGTATTAATTTTTTTTCTTTTAAGGTTTCCTTGTTTAGGTCAATTCAAACAAGGTTGTAGTGAAGCACACAACAGGTTTTGCAAGTCCCAATTGTTATATGAATTTCCTTTAAGTATGGCATGCAAATGTGCTCTACAGTAGTGTGGAAACCCTAATATCAAATAGGTCTATATGATGCTTTTAAGTCCAATAAGGTAGAAGTGGTGCAACCCAATCAAGGAAAACAATGGTCCTAATGTGCTACTATTAAGTGAAATAGACCTAATTGGCTGCCTAAGTTGAAATGTAGATCAATTTCAATTCAAGTGGGTGAGGGGAAGACAACCAATCACAGCAAATCCCTTCTCATGCAATCACACCCAAATCAGGCTCAAACAGGTTTGTTTTGGGTCTCTAAATTTAAACCCTAATGTGAATTACCTAGGGTTTGTCCTTCTTCTAAAATCTGCAGTCAGACCTTAGTCTGACTTGAAATCACTCCCCAAATCAGTAACTGAAGAAAAATAATATGAAATTTGATAGAAATCTTCCTTTTTCAATAAGTTTTTCAGGGAATATTTTTTTAAGATTTTTACTATTTCGTGCAATTTTTGATGAATTTTTATGTTCCAGGGGGTCAAATAGACCAGATGGACCCCCTATGAGAAGTGTAGTTTGAAACAGTATCAAAGGAAATCCAAAAATTCTTAAAAATTTATAGAAAAGACAACGTTTCAGTTTCTTTCCAACCCCACAAATTTCAAAGATATCTGATTTATGTAGAGGTCAGAATTAACGTTTAAAGTTATAAACAATCAGAGTGTAGACTGTTCTGACCCCCTTCCACTGTACGAATTTTTAAAATTCGTACAGTGCGAATTTTTCCAAATAAAAGGCGGCGTTGGAAAGCTAGTTTGAAAACCTAATATCAGACCGAATCCTAAGATTTTGGACTCCTAATTTCATGGCAATAAATTTTTGAAAATCGTCAATATTTGCTGGCCGAATTTCCAAATCTGATTTTGGTGTGTTTAAATAGTTTCTAAGTTAAAACACACACCAAAGAAAGATTTTTTTTTTTTTAATTCAGATCAGAAAATTTGAGTTTGAATTTTTATATATTTATATTTTTTATTTTATTTTTCTGACCTAAGGAAGCAACAAACTAGAGGACAAAGAAAATACCTGCGGCCTTCACCACGGGTCGATGTGTGCGAAGATCCTCATCTTGACACCCTACAATCAAAACAAACAGAAGTTAAGAAAATCCAAATCTAAACTCGCACGTTGCCTCCCCCGGCAAAGACTCCATTTGAAGAGCGTGGAAATCACGTATTTTGAAATCGTTGAAAATCGTAGTATAGTCGCAAAAACCACTTGTCAAAGGTATTTGTGATAACGAAGCTCGCTTAGATTTTATTCTTTTTAGAACTTGAGTTCCGGTCGTTCGTCTCTGGGAGGTGTGAAAATGAATCGAGATTTGAATCGGCTTTTATAACTTATATCTAACCTAATATTTTTTGTCTTTTTGTCTTTTGCGCTTTTTCTTTTGTGTTTTTGATCTTTATTTTGAAAAGCAAAATGAAACCTAGATCTAGATAAACTAGCAAAAACCTAAGTGCCTATGGGCATCTAAATGAGGCCATGGTGGCCGTGCATGGTATGATCAAACCTAAGTACCATATAGGCAAGCAAACATGAGAACAATATCAATCATAGAAACATCATGAAATTATTTATGCATAAAAGATTATCACATATCATCTACACTAGAAAGCAAATAAATAGAAGAAATCCCTCACGCCAGAAAGTTTCCACTAGGGTTATCGGCCTTGTGTGAGGGTGTAGGTTAGACCTTGGGTATGCAAACTCGTCTACACGCCTACCAAAAGAGATGCTGGCCACAAGAGGCTATGGGTGAGCCTTCGTGGTCGTCCAAGAAGAGAAGAAGATGGGGGCGAGTGCACCCAAGTGGAGAGAGGAGGGTGTTGCACCATTTCTCTACCAATGGTCGTCCTTGAAGCTTTGGAGAGAAGCTTCTCTAGCTAGCCGTCCATGGAGCCTTGGAGGAGGATGAGGAGGACGGCCTTAAGGTTTTGGAGGGTGAAAGCAAGTTTAGAGCGGAGAGTATGGATGGGAGAGTGTACAGAGATAGTCCAATTTCGTGGTTCTCTCTTTGCCCTTATGGAAGGCTCCATTTGGTTGCCACCTTTGGTGGCTCCAAAAATAGCCAATGCCACATTTTTTGGATGTAGGTTTGACACAAGTTTTTAGGGTTTCCAAGAGAGTGTGCATGGGTTTGGTGGGAGTAAAATGGGAAGGTGTGCATGTGTGTGTGGGTGTGCATTTTTTGTAGGGCTAGGTTGTGGGTTTTGGTAGGATTAGGTGGTAAATAGGTTGGGTCAATCTAGATTAAGTGGGTGTGGACCTAATTAGGCTTAGGAAAGTCTAATTGGGTAGAAGTGAACCTAATTAGGTCTAGGTCAAGTCTAATTAGATGTGTGCATGTGATTAGGCTAGGGTAACCCTAATAGGTATGAGTTAATTAGATCATGGGTGGATCTAATTGGGCTCGGGTGCACCCAAGCAACTGTAGATGCACCCAATTAGGTATGGGATGGTTCAATTGGGTTAGGGATAGGACAAGTAGGGCTATGGATAGTGGATTAGGCTTAAGAGGTCTCTACTTAGGTTTCCTTGGATGTCCGGTGGGGTTCCTAGGTGAAAATAGGCAAGCTAGGGCTTCCAACACCAAAATTAGGAACTGAACAACAGTATCATACGTCCAGGATAGTGGTCAGACGTCTTATACTACAAAATGGGACGTCTGGACATTAAATTAGACGTCCAATTCTGTGTCAGTATGAGTTTTGGCTTCCTGGATTGTTATTCTGCAGAAATCAGACGTCCAGCCAGATGTCTGGACATCCTAAAATGTGTTGGAGAGTGGGTTTTAGGTTTTCTAAGGTTGGTTTTGGTTCCTAAGTGTTTGGGAGAGGGATAGTGTGGATAATAACATGGATAATGCTATCCATGTTTGGGTTTTGAGGCTAAGGTGCCATAATGGAGGTTGTTTTGGGTTTGGGAAGGCTGTCCTAGGATTTCTAGGGGTAAGGATAAAGTTATCCTCCTCACTCCTCTTATCTGAATCAGTCTTCTTCTTCTTTTATTGCTTTATTCCACTATCTCCATCCTGGATCACTTTATTATCTGCAAATAGCAATAAAAAACCATTAATTAGTAGGATATCTCATCTTATTCTAAATAGACTGATGCAATGCATGATATGCAAGATATGAGTGCAATATCCACAATTTAAGCTAGGTTCAGACATTATTTAGGTTGATTAGGACCTATGATTGCTGTGCAATCAGGAGCTATCCGCCCCACGGGACCCAGGGTTAGGACTAACCACCCTACACCGACTCTTGTTAGGCTCACTGGGCAAACCGGGATAGTCGGACTAGGGTACCAAACTGTTAAGGGGCGAGACCCCTGTTTTGAGGGGTGAGACCCCTGTTTCTGAGAGGGCACGGCCTTGTTTTGTTCTGCATTGTACATTTGGGCGTACTCGCTAGCGGAAATGACTGACCATGTGCTAGTGCGGGGTAGCTACCTATGCGCTTATCGCGTATGCTATAGTCACCGCTACGTCACGACTGTGACCTCGGGGTGGTAGACTGGGTGTAGGACTACCATGGGGGACTCTTCCAGCCAGGAGAGCACCACGTGTATATCCTACATTACGGGAGAAACGGCAATTAAGATCGCTCCCTTCAGGAATATGAAAGATCAAGAAATGTATGGTTCCTTAGTAGAATAAACAAACCAGAAACGCCTAGTTGAGATAAATGGAAATGATTAATAAATTAGTTGCTTGTTTTATGTTAATTAAATATAAATAACTTAACCACCACTCTACTCAGCGTTTACTGATCATGGATTTTGTAACCTTGTTCAGGTCAGGGAGTTGAGAAGCTAGCACCATCGACTGCAGAGGGAGCTGGACCTAGTCGAGCCCAGCCATAGCTGTTGTCGCTTTTCTGTTCCTGCACGTTCTTAGTTGTAGTAGTGAGTACTTGATATATATATGACTATTTCAGTTACATTTCCACCTTACTTTCTGCTGTTGTAGTCGTGATGGCATGTAATATTGTGAGACATTTCGTTCTGTTTCCTTTACTGTCTTTTATTTATTTTCTTCTTAGTTACATTGCATGTGTAGTTGTGGAATATTTTCTACTTTTGGTTATTTCTCGTTGGACGACTGAGTCTTGGGATTTAGTCGAGGCGAGTTGGTCTTGTGTTCTGTAGGAAGCTGGGATCAGATCGTAACATGAATCCTTTATAAGAAATAAACTCTAAAATGGATGCCTTAATAACCACAGATATTTTCTAATAAAGTATCAATTTTAGAGTGAGATTTTTTATATTTCTTTTTATATTTATTTTTTTATGTAATAGGATAATATATTAAATTAATTAACTAATTATCCAAAATAGAAATTTATTTGAGAGAATAATAAAAAATTAATTAAAAGATTTTTTAAATTAATTTTTTTTGGAGATAATAAAACAAAAACTAATTAAGCAAATGTCCCTTTTTTATTGAAAAGTTATTCATGTAGATATTCACTGGATGAATCCAAATGAAATAACTATGACATACATACATACATATATACATACATATATATATATATATAGAGAGAGAGAGAAGAGATATGAATTACTAGGCAAAACCCTTTTTTGTTTTTGAAAGATAATATGCAAATTCAACTATTCTAATCCAAATAAAAGATGAGAGGAGTTGACTTATCTGTTGAGTTGGCCTAGATTGGTTGAGGGTCTTCTCCAGCGAGAGAAAAAGAACTAAAAAACCAATGCAAGCAAGTTAGGGTGTAACGACCCGATTCCTGAGTCCCTACGAGATACGAGAACCGGACCGACTCGACTAATCCTAAGACCTAGTTGTCCAACGAGGAAGTAACCAAAAGAACAGTAAAATAAACCACATTCAGCATGAATATAACTAGCAGTAACAAAATACAGCAGTAAGAAAATGAACTACTATAGCATGTACCACCACAACCGTAGAACAACATTTGTAACATAACATGAACTACAAGTAAAGCGAAGTACAGAGAGTAACAAGAACTACTCACTACAGTGGAACAAAAAAGGGGTACAAAAGAACTGCGATAACTCTACTGGGCCCTACTAGGCCTAGCGTCCTCTGCAGCTGCTGACCTTGGCTGCTCAACACCTGGTCCTGAAAAGTAACGAGTGTAACACGTTAGCGAAACGCTGAGTAGAGTGGCAGCTAAAACTAAAGAAGCAGTAAAGTGTACAGTAGCTGTTTTATTTTCTTTCTTTTTTTATTTACGTCTTTCTATTGTTTCACAATTTATCTATTTCTCAGATCCTTCACTTGATCTCGAATGTTCCTCGTGGGAACGATCTTGATTGTAGTCTTTTCCGAAAAGTAGAAGTAACACGTGGTGCTCTCCTGGCCGGGAGAGTCCCCCGTGGTGATCCTACTCTCAGTCAACCACACCAAGGTCGCTGACAGACGTAACGGTGACTACGGCACGCGCGATAAATACACGGGTAGCTATCCCCCACTGGCACACGGTCAGTCGTTTCCGTTAGCGGGTGTGCCCAAAGCACAGCACGGAACCAGTATAGGGCAGAGCCCTCTCAGTAACAGGGGTCCAACCCCTCCACAGTAACCAAACAGGGGCCTTGCCCCTCCACAGTCCGCACACCCTCGTCTGACTACCTTGGTTTGCCCAGTGGGCCTAACAAGTCGGTGTAGGAGGGCCAGTAGAACCCCGGGTCCCGTGGGGTAGCTAGCACTCTCCCTACACTAGTAGCTCTCCTCGATACTGTGTACACGAGGGCCAAAAGTAGGTACAAAGTGGCCAAACCTAACCCCGGGTCCCTGGGGTGGCTGGCTCCGCTCTGCACTAAACAGGTAACAGGTGCTTCCCCTTGCACTACGTACCCAAGAGACAACACACCTCCACATCTTTCCTTCTCAGTTCCATTTCATTCTCTTTCCAGGAGTTCTACTCCTAATTCCCCGTAGGGTTCCAGCTCTTTTAACTCAGCTCATTCAGGTTTCACCCTTTCAGTTTCACGTTCATACAACCCATATTCTCAATCATGTTCATTTATTCATAACAGGCAGCTATTATTTCCTTTCCACATTTTCCAAGACTGCAATATCTATATTCATATCACTAGTTTTCCAGTCCTAGGATTCATGCCGTACCCTAGGATCTATCATTCAATCTAGTTTTCCAGCCCTAGGATTCATGCAATACCCTAGGATCTATCATTCAATCTGGTTTCTCATTCCTACAATTCATGCAATGCCCTAGGTTCTATTAATTGTTCTATAATTGTAACAAATTATATTAATAATTTTTAAAGCCACTCTACCAGCTACAACAGGAGTACTGGGGGGAGTGATCGGAAATCCCGCGCGCCTCCGCAACGCCCGAGACTGCAATGGAACGGGGTCCTAACACAAGGATCAAACACAAGGAGTTTCTCAGAACAGTATATAATTACTGTAAGTGGGTATAGGATTTTATTCCGAAAAGAACGCAACTCGAAACGCGGAAAACGGACTCCGAACAGGCCCTAAACGGGTTGAAAACGATGAAACAGACCAAAATCAGACGTCTGGAACCTCTTCCAGACGTCTTAAAAGGTGGTTCAGAGAATACCTTCGCTCTGTGTAATCCCTCAGACGTCCAGAAGCCTGTGGGGGCGTCTGGCTTAGTTCCCAGACATCCGATGGTCAACCTGGATGTCTGGAACTTGTCTCCGTCGTCTGGCACTGGGGCCAGATGTCCGATTCGCGTTGGATGGAGAGTCTCGCACCCTCCTGAGCAGAACCTGCACGAACCCACACATGCTCTCAGTACGACGGGTCGCAGGCGAAGGCACGGCGGACGGTTGCATGGCCATACGCGCGAAGAAGGACGAAATAACTTACTTGCCAGACATCTGGACAATCCTCCAGACGTCTTCACCGTCGTCTGGTTGGAATCCCTGACGTCTGATTCTGGAAAAAACTTCCAGAATCAGAGCTCGACTCGCTCTCCGCCCGCGACGCACGGCCGCGCCGCGTCCCGTCCGCCTGCTGCTCGACCTGCAGCAGCCCTCTCGCGACACTCCACGCCCGCTGCTCCCCTGCTGGCTGGCTCTATCCGCCCCGGCAAGCTCGAGCCCTCACGGTCAAGCGTCTCCTCCCTCGCGCAACACCTCCTCCAGCACACTCGCCGCGGCTGCCGCTGTCGCCGCTCGCTCGCTCGCGCTCTCGCACTGGCTGGGAGAAGAAAAAGAGGGAAGCGGAGGAGATGAGAGTGAGGGAGAGGGCGAGGGCCTTATAAGGCCACGTGGGGAGAGAGAGAGAGAGAGCAACACTTCGCCTGCAAGAGGAGAGAGGGAAAAAGAGGAAAGCGGGTGGCGGTTGCAGGTTTGCACGCACATGCGCCCAGACGCAACCCCGTAAGCCACAGAATTTAAATCCCAGACGTCTAGGCCACCTCCCAGGCGTCTTAAAAAATGTCTTAAAGCTGCGTTCGTAACAATATAACAAACTCAAAGGAAGTTTCGTCCCCGAAACATGCGCTAACTAGGGTGCAGGAAACACGTCATATAAAAAACATAACAAACTCAAAGAGGACCGAAGCCGGACCGAAAGAACGTACCCGCGAAGAGCTCCGGGTACTGCTCCCGCATTGCCGCCTCGGGCTCCCAGGTAGCCTCCTTGTACCGCTGGCTCCTCCACAAAGCCTTCACCAGGGGTACTTGCTTTCGTCTCAAACTGCGGACAGCTCGGTCAAGAATCTGCACTGGCCGCTCGGGGTAGGTCAGGTCGTCGCCCACCTCGACGCTCTCGTGACTCAGTACATGACTGGGATCGGCTACGTACTTCCGGAGGTTGGACACATGGAACACGTCGTGCACACCAGAAAGCTGAGGAGGGAGGTCAAGTCTGTAAGCAACGGGTCCAACCCGCTCCAGGACCTCAAAGGGCCCCACGAACCTCGGCGTGAGCTTCCCTCTCACCCCAAACCGCTGCAGGCCCTTCATGGGCGAAACACGAAGAAAGACGTGGTCCCCAACCTCGAACTGCACCTCTTTGCGTCTCCGATCCGCGTAGCTCTTCTGTCTGCTCCTGACAGTGCGGAGTCGCCTGTGGATTTGCTCGACTACCTCCTGACTCTGCCGGATCAACCTGGGGCCAACCTCCCACTTGGTCCCCACCTCAACCCAACTCAAGGGTGCCGTACACCTCCGTCCGTACAGAGCCTCGTAGGGAGCCATGCCGATGCTCGAGTGATAGCTATTGTTGTATGCAAACTCCGCCAGGGGCAGGTGCTCCTCCCAAGAGCCCCTCCAGTCCAGTACACAGGCACGCAAAAGGTCCTCAAGTGTCTGTATCGTGCGCTTAGACTGTTCGTCCGTCTGGGGGTGGTAAGCTGTACTAAACCTCAACCACGTCCCCAGGGCCTGCTGAAACTCAGCCCAAAACTGGGACGTAAAGCGGGTATCCCGATCGGATACGATTTCCCGCGGAACTCCGTGTAGTCGTACCACATTGCGGATATACCTCTCTGCCAACTGTGCTGGTCCCAAAGTGACTCGGATCGGCAAGAATCGTGCCGTCTTCGTCAATCTATCCACAATTACCCAGACTGCGTCGTGTCCTCGCTGGGTAACAGGTAAACCCACCACCAAGTCCATGGTGATGCTCTTCCACTTCCACTCTGGCACTGGAAGCGGCTGTAGCGGCCCTGCAGGCCTCTGATGCTCGATTTTCACCTGCTGACACACTAAGCACTGCTGCACGAATTCACCCACATCCTGCTTCATCCCCCTCCACCAAAACTCGCGTCTCAAGTAGTGGTACATCTTCGTGTTTCCGGGATGTATGGTGAATTTGGAACCGTGTGCCTCAGTCAGGAGCTCTCTCAACTGCTCCTCGTCCCAGGGAATGCACAACCGTCCCCTCAGGCGCAGCACCTGGTCTGTGAAAGAGAAGTCCCCTGGGTCTCCTGACAGTACTTTGTCGCGCAAGGACTGCAAGTACGGATCGACCATCTGTCCTGTGATGATGCGGTCTATCAGCTCTGGCCTAGTCTGTCGTGTCACAGTCACTGCCCCACAGTGCCCCCGTAACTCTAGGGGTCGCCAACTGCCCACCTCCTCCAAAAGGCTCCAACTCTGTAACTGTAAACTGGCCAAGTGTGCAGGTGCCTTCCGGCTCAAGGCATTAACCACCACATTGGCCTTGCCCGGGTGATAGGAAATGCTGCAGTCGTAGTCCTTCAGGAGCTCCAACCAACGTCTCTGTCTCATGTTGAGCTCCTTCTGATCAAAAAGGTATCTGAGGCTCTTGTAATCTGTGAAAATCTCGAAGGTCTCACCGTACAAGTAGTGCCTCCAGGTCTTCAGCGCGAAGATGACAGCTGCCAACTCCAGGTCGTGGGTAGGGTAGGTATGCTCATGGGGCTTCAGTTGCCGCGAAGCGTAAGCGACAACGTGACCCCTCTGCGTGAGAACACCTCCTAACCCCTGCAAGGAGGCGTCCGTGTACACAACGAACCCGCCACTACTGTCAGGGATGGTGAGCACAGGAGCCGAGGTCAACCTCTCCTTCAGCTCCTGAAAACACGCCTCACAGGCGTCTATCCAAGTGAAGGGCACGTCCTTCCGGGTCAACTATGTCATGGGACACGCAATCTGTGAAAAACCCCTGATGAATCGTCTGTAGTAGCCTGCCAGTCCCAGGAAACTGCGAATCTCAGTGACTGAACGCGGTCTCTCCCACCTGAGCACTGCCTTGACCTTGGCTGGGTCCACCGCCAAGCCGTCTCCAGAGATCACATGACCTAAGATGGTCACCTCCCTCAACCAGAACTCGCACTTGCTGTATTTGGCGTACAGCCTACGTCGTCTCAGTGTGTCCAGAACCATCCGCAAGTGCTGTCCGTGCTGCGTCCGATCTCGAGAATAGATGAGTACGTCATCAATGAATACCACAACGAACTGGTCCAAGTACGGTCTAAACACCCGGTTCATCAGGTCCATGAAAGCAGCGGGGGCATTGGTCAGCCCAAACGGCATGACCAAAAACTCAAAGTGTCCGTACCGGGTGCGGAAAGCTGTCTTGGAGACGTCTGCCTCTCTGATCCTCAACTGGTGGTATGCAGACCTCAAGTCAATCTTGGAGAACACCGTGGCACCCTGCAACTGGTCAAACAAGTCGTCGATCCTCGGAAGTGGATATCTGTTCTTGATGGTGACCCTATTCAGCTGTCGGTAGTCCACACAAAGGCGTAGGGTACCATCCTTCTTCTTCACAAACAGTACCGAGGCTCCCCAGGGAGACGCACTAGGCCTCACGAAACCCTTCTCCAAAAGGTTCTGCAACTGAGACTTGAGCTCTCGTAGCTCAAGCGGTGCCATCCTGTATGGCGCGGTGGAGATGGGGCTGGTCCCTGGTACTAGTGAGATCTCAAACTCGATCTCACGCTCGGGCGGTAGTCCTGGTAACTCGTCTGGGAACACATCAGGGTACTCTCTGACTACCGGGATGCTCTGGAAGTCTGCCACAGGGCTGGGCTCTGCCACCACACAAGCTAGGAAGCCCTCACACCCCTGGCTCAAAAGTCTCGCCGCCCGAAGTGTCGAAATGCACCTAAAGCCTCCATCCACTGGCTGTCCGTGAAACTCGAAAGAAGGCAACTCCAGCATGGAGAAGACAATCTTCCTCTCAAAACAGTCTACCAAGGCGTGGTAAGCGGACAGCCAGTCCATCCCCAGAATTACGCAAAGTCCTCCATCTGTATCATAATCAGGTCAGCTGGCAGGCTATGTCCCCTGACGCTGACCTCGCAATCCGTGTACACCTCCTCAGCTACAAACAGCTGACCACTTGGACCTCTGATTATGAACGGTTTCTCTAACAGCGTATAGCCTTGGCCCAAACTAACTGCGAAACTGGCTGCGACAAACGAGTGCGTAGCGCCGGAATCGAAAAGTGTGTAAATGAGTCTGCCGGAAACTGAAACCATACCTGCCACCACCGAGCCTGAAGCTCTGGCATCCCTGTGTGTCAGGGCGTTGATACGCCCCTTAGCTCTAGGTGCGGATGAAGCAGCCACACTCTGTGTCGGACGGGCAGGTGCTGGCCGGTACCCTCCTCGTGACTGCTGTCCCCCTCCTCGCGCCTGGGAACCGCGGCCTCCTGCTCACCCTCCAGTGCTCTGCGCAGGAAGTGTCTGCTGACCTCCTGCCCTAGACGGGCAGTCCCTCCTGATGTGGTCCGGCTAGCCACACTGGTAACAGAGGGGAACCCGACTCCCGCCCTCAGTGGGTCCCTGCTGTCGGTTGGGCGGGGGTCCGGTGCTGGCGACTGGCCCCTGTCGAGGGCCCCCAAAGGCCACTGATGGCCCTGCAAAACGTGACGGCTCTCCTGCGGACGCCACGTGTCTCCTCTCTCGCCGGCCCTGTGAAAAGTCTAGCTGAAAGGGCCTCTTCCGCCCGCCGTCAGTGTCTCGTGCGGACGGGTTGGTCTCCTTGTAAGTCATGGCTGCCTCCACCACCCTCGAAAACATAGGCAACTTCAGGGGTTTGTCATACCCCCGAATTGCAGGCCAGAGGCCCTCGGTAAACCTCCAAAGGCGCTCCTCCTCAGTGGCTACCGCTGTCGTTGCAAAGCGGGACAGCTCCAGGAAACGCGTGCGGTACGCGCTCACGGTCATCGTCCCTTGGCAGAGAGTGTGGAACTCCCGCCTCCTCTGGTCCTGCTACGTCTGGGGAAAGTACTGCTCACAGAAGAGGGTGACGAATCGATCCCAGGTCGGCTCGTCCCTCTCCTGTCCCCTAATCGCCCTCCACCACCTGTGTGCCACACTCTCCAGTTGGTACGTGGAAAAGGCCACGCGGCACTCCACCGGGGGGCAAAGGGTGTCGAAAATCTTCTCCAGCTGCTCGAGCCAGTCCTCTGCCTCAGTCGGGTCCTCATCCCCCTTGAAGGAGGGGGGCTTCAGCTTTTGGAACTGCCCGAAGAGCTCGGAGTGGCGCTGCAGTGGGGATGCTGGTGCACCTCCAGGCAAAGGTGCCTCGTGCACAGAAGTGTCGGAGGAAGGTGGGGGCGGCGGCGGTCCATCCCCTCCCCCGTGTCCAGCGTCGCGTCCGTCGTGTGGCCCACAGAGGACTCCCCCTCCGCAGCCCCAGGGTGAGGCGCTCGGGGCGGTGGGTGGAGCTCCTCTCGCACAATGTCCCGTATCAGCTGGGCGAGGTCCTGGGCCTAGATGCCCGGGAGTAGTGGCTGGTCCATTGAGGCGTCGGCAACGGCACACCCACCTCGCCGACCTCGTCCTCGGCCGCGCCCGCGGCCCGTCTCGCCAGTCCCGCGATGAGGCATCTCCTGCAAGGAGATGCGAAACAAAACGAAACACGTCAATATGGAACAATACCTAACGAAAATGTCTAAGAGCTCATGTCAAAAGATTTGTTGTGGTGGCTACTCTAGGTATAGACATGTGAATTGGTTATTTTCCAGTCAGTTGATTCACTTTTCGGGACGACCTTACTCTGATACCATCTTGTAACGACCCTATTCCCGAGTCCCTACGAGACTCGAGAACTGGACCGACTCGACTAATCCCAAGACCTAGTCGTCCAACGAGGAAGTAACCAAAAGAGCAGTAAAATAAACCACATTCAGCATGAATATAACTAGCAGTAACAAAATACAGCAGTAAGAAAAGGAACTACTACAGCATGTACCACCACAACAGTAGAACAACATTTATAACATAACATGAACTACAAGTAAAGCGAAGTACAGAGAGTAACAAGAACTACTCACTACAGTGGAACAAAAAGGGGGTACAAAAGAACTGCGATAACTCTACTGGGCCCTACTCGACCCAGCGTCCTCTGCAGCCGCTGACTCTGGCTGCTCAACACCTGGTCCTGAAAAGTAACGAGTGTAACACGTCAGCGAAACGCTGAGTAGAGTGGCAGCTAAAACTAAAGAAGCAGTAAAGTGTACAGTAGCTATTTTATTTTCTTTCTTTATTTACGTCTTTCTATTGTTTCACAATTTATCTATTTCTCAGATCCTTCACTTGATCTCGAATGTTCCTCGTGGGAATGATCTTGATTGCAGTCTTTTCCGAAAAGTAGAAGTAACACGTGGTGCTCTCCTGGCCAGGAGAGTCCCCCGTGGTGATCCTACTCTCAATCAACCACCCCAAGGTCGCTGACAGACGTAACGGTGACTACGACACGCGCGATAAATACACGGGTAGCTACCCCGCACTGGCACGCGGTTAGTCGTTTCCGTTAGCGGGTGTGCCCAAAGCACAGCACGGAACCAATATAGGGCAGAGCCCTCTCAGTAACAGGGGTCCAACCCCTCCACAGTAACCAAACAGGGGCCTTGCCCCTCCACAGTCCGCACACCCTCGCCTGACTACCTTGGTTTGCCCAGTGAGCCTAATAAGTCGGTATAGGAGGGCCAGCAGAACCTCGGGGCCCGTGGGGTAGCTAGCACTCTCCCTACACTAGTAGCTCTCCTCGGTACTGTGTACACGAGGGCCAAAAGTCGGTACAAAGTGGCCAGACCTAACCCCGGGTCCCTGGGGCTGCTGGCTCCGCTCTGCACTAAACAGGTAACAGGTGCTTCCCCTTGCACTACGTACCCAAGAGACAACACACCTCCACATCTTTCCTTCTCAATTCCATTTCATTCTCTTTCCAGGAGTTCTACTCCTAATTCCCCGTAGGGTTCCAGCTCTTTTAACTCAGCACATTCAGGTTTCACCCTTTCAGTTTCACGTTCATACAACCCATATTCTCAATCATGTTCATTTATTCATAACAGGCAGCTGTTAAATCAATTTACAGGCAGCTATTATTTCCTTTCCGCATTTTCCAAGACTGCAATATCTATATTCATATCACTAGTTTTCCAGTCCTAGGATTCATGCCGTACCCTAGGATCTATAATTCAATCTAGTTTTCCAGCCCTAGGATTCATGCAATACCCTAGGATCTATCATTCAATCTGGTTTCTCATTCCTAGGATTCATGTAATGCCCTAGGTTCTATTAATTGTTCCATAATTGTAACAAATTATGTTAATAATTTTTAAAGCCACTCTACCAGCTACAACGGGAGTATTGGGGGCATGGTCGAAAATCCCGCGCGCCTCCGCAACCCCCGAGACTGTAATGGAATGGGGTCCTAACACAAGGATCAAACACAAGGAGTTTCTCAGAACATTATATAATTACTGTAAGCGGGTAAAGGATTTTATTCCGAAAAGAACGCAACTCGAAACGCAGAAAACGGACTCCGAACGGGCCCTAAACGGGTTGAAAGCGACGAAACAGACCAAAATCAGACGTCTGGAACCTCTTCCAGACGTCTTAAAAGGTGGTTCAGAGGATACCTTCGCTCTATGTAATCCCTCAGACGTCCAGAAGCCTGCGGGGGCGTCTGGCTTAGTTCCCAGACGTCCGATGGTCAACCCGGACGTCTGGAACTCCTCTCCGTCGTCTGGCACTGCGGCCAGACGTCCGATTCACGTTGGATGGCGAGTCTCGCGCCCTCCCGAGCAAAACCTGCACGCACCCACACGTGCTCTCAGTACGACGGGTCGCAGGCGAAGGCGCGGCGGACGGCTGCATGGTCGTACGCGCGAAGAAGGAAGAAGGACGAAATAACTTACTTGCCAGACGTCTGGACAGTCCTCCAGACGTCTTCACCGTCGTCTGGTTGGAATCCCAGACGTCTGATTCTGGAAAAAACTTCCAAAATCAGAGCTCGACTCGCTCTCCGCCCGCGATGCACGGCCGCGCCGTGCCCCGTCCGCCTGCTACTCGAGCTGCAGCAGCCCTCCCGCGACACTCCACGCCCGCTGCTGCCCTGCCGGCTGGCTCTAGCCGCCCCGGCAAGCTCGAGCCCTCATGGTCAAGAGTCTCCTCCCTTGCGCAACACCTCCTCCCGCACACTCGCCGCGGCTGCCGTTGCCGCCGCTCACTCGCTCGCGCTCTCGCACCGGCTGGGAGAAGAAGAAGAGGGAAGCGGAGGAGATGAGAGTGAGGGAGAGGGCGAGGGCCTTATAAGGTCGCGTGGGGAGAGAGAGAGAGTGCAGCACTGCGCCTGCAGGAGGAGAGAGGGAAAAAGAGGAAAGCGGGTGGCGGGTGGCGGTTGCAAGTTTGCGCGTGCATGCGAGCAGACGCAACCCCGTACGCCGCAGAATTTAAATCCCAAACATCTGGAAGGGGTTCCAGACGTCTGGTCAGACGTTTGGGCCACCTCCCAGACGTCTTAAAAAACGTCTTGAAGCCACGTTCGTAACATAGGGCTAGTTTATTTGAGGAATTTGGAAAGTGGTGTTAAGAAATGTGAAACTATTGTTAACTCGCAATTGTGTATACTTGCGTGGTGGTGTTAACATTAGTTTATGTTTACTTGAATTAATATTAAGTTGTCGTGTTAACCCTTATGACGTTTACTTGGTAATAATGTTAAGAATATGAAATATGAGGGTTGTTTGAGGCATAAGTGATGTACGATTTTAACATGGGTTGTTTGAAACTGGTGTTAGATAAACTCGTATTAAAGTGGCTAAACCTAAGTTATCAAATGGAAGGTTAAATAGTCAAGTAAGCAGGGGTTAACCTCTCTTTTTGACGGGTTAAACCCCCAAGTAAACTAGACCTTAGTGGTTTATAATGCAAACTAAATGCAATAATGTAAATACACGCAATTAAAACAAAATGCAATGAAAATAAACATAGTAGAAAACAACTTAAATCCATGCCTCCTCAGCAACTACAAGCTTGATTGCAAAGTTCACCAGAGGATAATAGCATCACTGTAGTACAAAATCACGACCATTTAATTAATTTTCGAACTCCTACGTGAATAACATCAGGTATAACGAGAGTATGAGACATCTCGTAGGAGAGCAAAACATTTAAGTTGCTCCTAATAACTTAAACTAATGTATTTATCTTTTGCTATTTTTTATTTTTTAGATATTTTTGAATTTTTAGATTAGGATGAGATCATGAAACAGAAAAAATAAGGATCACGATACAAGACAGGAACTTAAATGTAATTCATGAGAAATTAACTTATTGAAAGTATAAAAATTTTAAGAAAATTATAGGGTGTATAAAATTACTATCAATTTTCATACAAAATTAAATTGTAAAAAGTATAAAATAAATCTAAAAATAACTTTTAGGACCAACGCGTAACAATCGTGAACTTGATTATAAAATAATTTTTTTATAAGGAATTTACATACGAAATTTTGTGGGTATGTTAATCTAACATGCAAAAATTTATAATAAAATTTTTAAATTTTTTTAACTTACGTAAATTAACAAAAAAATTCAGAAAATAAACAAAAGTAACTGAACATAACATGCACAAAAACGAATGAAATGATAAGCAAACATTCAGTCCAAACATGCAAATAAGTAAGTAATTGAATAAATTTTTTTTTTTTTAAGTGAAGAACTAATCAAGAGTTGCAACTTGAAGGTACAACTAAAATTAAAATACGATAGTTTGCACGTGCACCTTACCTCCATGTGCCGCCTCAAGTGGGAAAACCATTCCCTTCCGACATCATTCCTCTCACCCGCTTCGCTTTCTTCTAATATGTCTCTCTCTCCCTTCTTGTTAACTCCTTTTTCTTTCTTCCTTGACTGTATACCCTCTCATTTGCTTGCTTTTGAATAAAATCCTTCAATTTCTTGCCCCATTTTTAGACAACATTTGAATCCTTGCCTTTTTGATGGGAGTCGAGTCTTGACTGTTGAACTATCTGGTCATTCAAGTGAGACTCTTCATTTCACTTCGCGTTCGAACCAGAGGACAACACTATCATCCCTCTTTTTATTTAACCTAGATACCCATGTAGTGAGTTCTTTAGGTCTAGACTTAATACAAACAAGTGCCTGGTCGTGTACCATTGACCAAAATGGTATTGGGCATGCGGTAAGGTTGGAGCTTTTCAACGGGCTCATTTGCTTAGACGGTATTGCAATTTTTCTCTAATGAACATGGTTGTCTAGTCCAAATTGATCAATCGGTCACAAGGTAATACAGAAAAGGATGGACAATTTGGTAGAGTAACGAGTATTATAACAAACTAATTGGAAGGGGATATGTCAATCACATTAAGAGATCTGTTTGATGCGTGTGGACTGATACGTTGCTCACCAAAGATATTTCATACCTATGAAGGCCTTTTTCTTTTGTACTTGGAAGGGTGATCCCCTTCGACGGCGCTCAATGGAGTTTAAGCGACTACCGGAATGGATTGATGTCCAAAGAACTCAAGCTGTCTCTGCCCTCTCAAAATGGGCCGTTTTCTTTCCATAATCCTTTTGACAACTCAAACTTGGTTGTATGGTATCTATCTTCTTCAAGCAATCTCCACGAAAAAAAAAAAAACCATTTATCCTAAAAATATCCAAATCCAAGATTACATCCATTTCATCAACCGAAACACTGCGACTTCGCTGTCCGGATAACAAAGGCAAAACTCCGGATGAAAGGTTGTCCAAAAGAGCGGATAATTTGGGATCAGGTCAACGTTAACTTACGCTCACCGCGAACCCGCCGCCAGGTTTTCGCTTGCGGGAGCCTCCCTGGCGCCAGCGGTGAGAATACCGCTCCGTTGTCCTGCCGAGAACGCCCGAGGCCGGTGGCGAGACTCCCCGTAAAGGCTTATCCCCTCCCGCGATTTTCGGTGTCGGGAACTCGCGGTGCTCCTTTTAACCGCTCTGTAAGTCCCTGTCCTTGTTGTGCGTGCGACATCAACAAGAGTTGAGAGAGGGATAGAGGAAGAGGGGAGAAGATGGTGTCGAGTATCTTGGTGTGGCTGTTGTCCTTCTTCGTCTTGATGGGTTTGCTCGCACTTGTTGTCTACCAGGTATTCTTTCTTCCTTCATCGATATCTCGAGGGTCGCATGGGAAAGGTGCGATCTTTCGATGGTTTTGAAGGTTTTTGGGAATGTGGGTTCGGTGTGGATCGCAGGGAAGTTGGCGCTTCTCGCGTTTTTTGATCATGGGTGCTCGAGAAATCGGGTGGGGATTTGGGGTTTTTGTGTGATTTAGGGTTTTGTCAGCTAAAGTCCGACGCTTTTTGGTTGTTTGTTGGTGTTTCTGTGTCGAGGATTGGAGTTTGCGGTCAATGTGGAGATGGATTGGTTTGGAGTGGTGGGTAACTTGAGCTTACACGAATGCCTTTTGGTGGGAGATTATGGAAGTGCTTGCATTGATGGAGTCACATCCAAAACTATGGATTTTACCAAGCTTGATGTTGCACAGATTGATAGAAGCGGTTCACTCAGATGTAGGTTTATTACTGGAAGATGGGCCTTAGATGTTTTAGATGCAATTCGATCTGTTTGAATGGAGAATTCCTTCCAATTGGTGCCTTTTTTTTCTTTTTCTTTTAAATTTCGAGCA
Organism: Thalassia testudinum; assembly: GCA_037157565.1. Classification (NCBI taxonomy): domain Eukaryota; kingdom Viridiplantae; phylum Streptophyta; class Magnoliopsida; order Alismatales; family Hydrocharitaceae; genus Thalassia; species Thalassia testudinum. The sequence goes on along the minus strand of JAZHRO010000073.1, from coordinate 104,279,667 downwards.
ATTTACGGCAGGTAATTACTTGAAAGTTCCTTTACTTATTCCAATGAGCTTGATACCAGCTGTGCTTTAGACCATTGCAAAAACTAGATTGACATGAAATGTTTTCTCACTTTTCCTAATCCAGAAGGATTCGACCCAATGGCCCTTTTGTCTAATGTTTGTTTGGATTTCTGAGACATTATATAAAAATAAGTTTCATTGAATTTCTTTTCTTGTAATTACTTCCCAATATTTGGTTTTATGCAACCTTTACGTTGCTTGATAACTTAAATCTGTGAGTGATTGCAACTCGATTATACCAAGCATGTTGTAGTTGGGTTACATTGAAATGCTACTATTACTTGGCATGCTTAAAATATTGCTATGATCGGATCAAGCGAAGTTGCTTTCAATTATAGTTAAACTGCGTGGAAAAGAGTTAAGTGGTTGGTCAAATTCTTTTTTATGTCTACAACAGTGAACAATTTGGTGCATTCCTTTTTTTGTTCTTCTAACTTTCCAGTGAACTTCTCTAATTTGAATGCGAGTCTGAATTTGGCAATTCATTTTATGATTGTCTTTGCAGCTCATGTGCTTGGCAGATCTGGAGTTCGACTACATTAATCCTTATGATGCTGCATCAAGGATTAACAATGTGGTCCTTGCAGAGTTTATTTTGCAAGGGGGCTTGTCTTTGTTTTTTCTTCTCACTGGTCACTGGATAATGTTTCTGCTGTGCATACCATACCTCTATTACAATGCAAGACAGTAAGTCATGTTCATCCCTTCAGTGCGAGCTATGCAATTTTCTCCTAAATCATTGTTTTATCATGATAAATTGATTTCTTTATTTTTAAATATTTGGATTGCTGGGGGGGGGGGGGGTGGTGGTGGTGTTGGATATTACCCCTTTTTGCCCCTCCCTGGCTCCACCATAAGAATTGCTAATCTGTTATAGTTATTCAGACTTTTTCTCTGAGAATTAAAAAGATCACTCCTTGAGATCAGTGGTCATCTCCCTTCACTGAAACAATAAAGAACTAGATATTGAGTAAAAATGGCGAGCAATCCTGTCCTCAACCAAGCCCTATTGCTTGCAACGGCAGTTTCTTCTTTTAGAGCCAAACCACATGCAAAGTGGCAGCACAAGTTCACACCGTAGGTGAATGGAAAGTGATAGCAGGCGCTATATGGTGTCCTTCAGCAAAGCTCGTCCAAAAATGATTAAACAATGAACCATCTATTCACTTGACATATATGCCATCTCACGCTGAGGTAAATTGGCATCCAAATAAAAGATGGTCTATAGCCTCCCTGGAGAGAAATATAAAATGGGAAAATTGGATCATTGGGGGTTGCCCGTCTGTAATCCTTCGTAACTACTATCTTCCTCCTGGCCAATTAAATAAAAATATGAACCTTGTTCGCAGCCGCTTGCATTCCCAAATTAAAGCTCAATCTGCCTCCACCAATTGATTCCTTAAGAGATGAGAACACTCAAGGACAGAGAATTGCTAAACAATAATTGTCTCCGATCACTTACATTTTTCAGCCTTCTATATTTAATATATAATTTATCTTTTATTAAAATAATCTGGAATATGATGGGAAACATATCATAAAACCAATTATCAGCCACACAATGGTGATTGAAATGTTTTTTCGGTCATCTGAATGGCACATTTTATTGGCTCATTGAGTTACTCAAGATGTATAGGTAGGAGACATTTACCATTTACCTTAATGGTGGAAAGAAACTTAACCTATGTATTTCAATCATGTATACATTTTTATTCATGATTTCAGATGTATTTTGAAATTAAATGTACTTGATATATACAAATTTGCGTTAGAGGTAATTTAGGAAATAGAATTTGGAAATAAGAATTATCCCTTTCCAAATTGTAGGGATGTGTTTTAGTTTATTTATGATTTGATTTGTTTTCATAAGTTAGGATTAAGATTGAAAGTAGGAATCTCTCTATGTATGAAGGGATGACCTCTGTATTTGTTCTTGAGATTTGAGATGAATGATTTATGGTTATCCAAAATCTCCACATGGTATTAAAGTAGGTCCATGCTAGAACCCCAACGTGTTGCAGTGTGCTCTAAGGGTGTTGTTGGCACCTCCCTACCTTGGGGTGTATGCATAATCCCCATGGCTTCTATCTATGACATAAGGGTGTTGTTGGCACCTCCCTACCTTGGGGTGTATGCATAATCCCCATGGCTTCTATCTATGACATCATGTGTCGCTATACTATCGAGATCTTCATCTTGGTTCTTCTTCACTCTGTATCGATCTTCATTTTGCTCGAAGCGTCGCTAAGCTTCAATGCTTGGCCTATCTCAAATGCAATATCGATTAAGGGGGACCAATCTGGTCCCTACATTGCTGTGTGGACCCCTATTACGTGGCAAGGGCTACTGTGTAATTAGTTATGCCACGAGAGAAGATCGAACCAATTTTGGCCTGATTCGTCAGTCTGATCCAGCGACCTTCATCACTTCAATCTGTGTTAGTGCCGATGATGATATTATTGGTGTTGTTGATATCAATGATGCTATTGTTGTGTCACCTCTACGTGGTTGTGGATTCAACATGCTGAATTTGGGATTCGGGCGGTCTAACTATATATTTCAGAATCCCCTGATGTTGCCGATCTATATCATTGAAAATCGGGAAAAAAAAATTCATGGGAACTATCGTGCCAATAGTCTCTTCTAAGGAGTGAGGCCTTTACTACTGTTGTTGCCACAAATCTTGTAGTCAATACTACTACTCGGGAATGTTTCCTATACTTGGTTGCTACTACAACTACGACCATTGTCTGATTGCTACCTCTAGTATGATCTTCATGCCTTGCTATTATTCTGTTACAACTACTATGGTAATGGCAATTTTTGCTACAACCTATACTTCTTTATGCTCCTCTGACTGCCTACATTAAGGGAGAGTTCTATTGGCTCAAAGAACTCTACTGAAGCCTTAAGTCACATCATGATCGATGCTAAAGATGTCGATAAGTGGTGGGATGACTAAACTATGCACTCAACTCCATTTGTAAATGCCCTACATCAATTTTTTGTCTTCTAGCTTTAAGAATTTTTGCTAGTGTAAGACGACTATTAGTGCTTTGAATTGTCTCTCCGATGGTGTGGTACTTGGAATCGTCTCTTAACTAAAGATCTTCGAGTCAATTTTTTATTTTAACTCCAAGGGAGTTAGGTATACACTAGTGAAGAGACAATTATCTGCATGCCTAAAGAATTATTTGTTTGCATGCCTGAGTATATGCATGTCAATCTACTTGCTCTAGCCTCAGCTGCGTCGGGGGGGGGGGCGGAGAGCTCTCTAGCCATTGCATTACTCTTACAAGTTGGGCGTTACACGCTCCAACTTGGTAGGGAGTGTCAGAGATAATTTAGAAAATAGAATTAGGAAATAAGAATTATCTCTTTCCAAATTGTAGGGATATGTTTTAGTTTGTTTATGATTTGATTTGTTTTTATAAGTTAGGATTAGGATTTAAAGTAGGAATCCCTTTCTATATACAAGGGATGAACTCTGTGTTTTTCCTTGAGATGTGGAATAAAGTTTCCTAGTTATTATAATCTCCACAATATGGACTAAGCATATATGGTTTATATCGAAAGTGTATCCAGTTTATATCTAAAGCCACTAAATAAGTAAATATTCCTTAGATGTGGGCACATATACATCTCTAAATATTGGGTTTGAAAGAGTATTAGTATCCTGCCTAGAGGGATATGCTATTCGATATGCCTATAACCTTTTCCTTTTCTGGCCAGAATTAAAATAGAACTGCAAGGGAAAAGCAATCGTCTCATTCTAAATTTAGTGAAAGGGCTCCTTCCTTAATGTTTGAGGATGAGATGAGAAACTATCACCTCTGTTGGTATAGACCAACATACTGTAAAGAGAAACATCATCGCAAGAACTTGAGTATGATCATCCTTGTGCATACCTGTTTAGACCCTCAAAGTGTTATTCTGTTTTCTGCACAACAAATCTGATCTCCACCAATGCTGATTAGAATTCCACAACATGTTATGGAAATATATGGTTTTCTTACTTGCAATTTGAAATCTACTTACATAAGTTCTCTTTTCTTTGTGATATCGCTGGTTATTATGTCAGTTCTCTCTTCAGGTTTCAAGTCTGACTCATTTTCGATTCAAACTGGAATTGTTTCAATAGAAATCAGAAAAGAGAAGAAAAGAAAACTGAAAACCTATCTATTGCTTGATAGATGTCTCATTGGCTATGATTTTCCCTTTCCTTCAGATGCACAGCTTTGAAATTTAAGATGCATCTTAGATGGAAATTTAAAAACAAATATTGATCAAGATTTTAACCATTGCTAATTGTTTCTTCTTCCAGGTATCAGCAGAGGGGGCACTTGATTGATGTGACTGAGGTCTTCCGTGTCCTCAATAGAGAGAAGAAGATTCGAATGATCAAGATGGCATACGGTTCTGTTCTCCTTTTCTTATCCTTATTCTGGTAGGAATAACCTGCTATTCAGAAGCAATCCGATCAGCCATTGCAACGTAGTTTTTTAGCTGACTGTTGCAATTTTTTGGTTCTTCTTCATGTAGGTTCATATGGAATGTGATCGAGGATGACGAGTGATTATTGATGATTTATACAGTTTGTCAAACTTTCAACCCCAAGTGGCTGTGTTACAATTTTGACTACGAAAGTTTGATGGGCAGCCGTCCTATCTTGGGCCAAGCTCGAGAGATTCTTTACTGATCTTTAACATTGTAAGAATTTCCAGAAGATCGGCAGCTACGAAGCACATTCTTCAGTTAACATTCTCGCCATCTGTCTCAAAGCTTCATTGACTTACATCTTCCAGATTGTGAGACTGGTTTGCAGTACGGACCACCAGAAAACATGCTCTTACTTCTCTGCCTTTGTTTGTGTCTTCCATGTAAACTGTCAGATATATTTCTAAAGGGGTTTCCCCTGCCCCTCAATGTGAATGGATTCACACTTGGTTGAGATGGAAAAATTTTGGTGTTTTTGGACCCTTAGGCCTAGTTTTAGAAGAGGGATAGATTTGGTGAGATAACTTTTATGCTGGTACGTTATCCTACGTTTTTGTTTGAAAGTCAGAAAGGTTATCCTGGTAGGTTAACTTACTGCTATTTGGAATGTAGAGGGATAAGTAAAAGGGTTATTCTATGTTTGTTATTGTGTTGCTTGGGAGTTAGGTGTAGGGATAAGTTGTAGAATGATAGTTTTATCCCTTAAGCTATATATTTGAAAGTTTTTGGTAATGAGAAAGAAATTAATGTAAGTTTCTTTTTATTATTTAATTGTATATTAGTTTGTATATTTAATGAATGTTGTAAATAGTAAATAATAGTAGTGCGTTAGTCAAATTGAATGTAGAAGATAAAAAATTTGAAGTCTTCCTTCTCAATATTTGAGAAAAAAGATTGTATGTTTGTTTTAGCCAATTTGTTGCATCTCATTGTATTATGAATTTGTAGGTGGTGTGAACAAAGGGACACTTGAAGAATTTATGTTCGGTTGTTTCTTTCCTTTCTCTTCTATTTACTCCTTTGTTCCAATTCTAGTGTGCATATATGGTGTAAGATAACGGCAAGCAATTCATCAATAGCCTCCAAATATGTAACTTTGCGCAAGGTGTGAAGTACTTTTCTCCAAAAATTGTGTAGGAGTTTTAAATCAAAATATATCATTCATGTTGGTGTTAGTCAATAATTGATTATGCAAAATGATAGGCTAATTGAATACTAAATTGACCTTTTCAATGCGTTGACCAAATTGGTTGATCAATTTTTTCTATCTTGGGTTGCATGGTCAAAATTTTTTCTGCAACTTCAGAATTAGATGGTAATTGAATGAGGTTCACATTCAAAGGTGGTAAGGGCAAAGAGGGGAATGGGGCTTTAATATTTGCTCTAGGTGAACCCTGTAAGTGGGATAGAGATGGAATGATCAATCCATGTGAGATTATGGAATGATCCTTTAAAATTCTTATCTCACATGAATCCAGGGATAATTTATCCCAAGTTAAGTGTACTTTAACCTGGGTTAGTATAACTTCTTGCCAAATCAAGTTAACCTCCATTTTCATGAGGTTAAACTAGTTATCTCTCAATTTAAAGATAGTTTCATTTCTGCTTTTATCCCCTTTGTCTAGCATGGTTGTTTCCATGTTATATTGTTACAAAGTTCTAAGTGCTCAACTTTATACTTGAAAAAAAAAAAAAAAAGTGCTCAAATTAACATTTGCAATCAATTATACATTTTGGTCCATTTTAGGCGAGATTCTTTCTAAAATTTTATTAAGTACCAGTTGGGAATCACACCCTCCTCCATCGGTCACCTCTTTCCAGTATGCATCCTCATGCCAACAATCAGGTTAGGGACAACACTCTTCTTTCAATCCAGTGTTGTATCCTTTCAACATCTCTTCAGAGTTGTTCCTTTAACGCCATCGATGACACAGCGTTGCTTCTATGGACACAGATAGCTCTCCCCATTCATTATTACGTTGAAAGTGGGGAGTTTTTGATAACTTAAACCTCTGTATAGCGCCAAGAAGATCAAACCACCTTTCGGGATTAGTGCGGTGATGAGCTTATTGTGGTACATAAACCTTTTCTAGTGGTGCTTGGAACTTTTTTTCTTTCTTTCTTTTTTAGTATTGAGCACTAAGTTAAGGTTTTATTTTTTAATTTTTTACTTTTTTAAGCTTTGAATCTTTGTCTTCTGGATGGGACCGGAGTATTCAAGTGCGTTTGAATCCTTCCTTTTATTATTATTATTTTTTTTATCTATAACATTATTGAATTCAGTGTGCTTATCGCACTGTATATTAGTTTAGATTCTGTTTGATAAGGAAAATAAGTTTATGGAATAAAATGAAGAAGTAAAATAAATAGTGAAATAAGTGAGGTAATTTATTTGGATATTTTCGTGAGTTAAAGTTATTTCACAGAGAGGAGGAATAGTTTTACCCTAAGTTAAGTCCACTTAACCAGACGTAACTAAGAAGTGGGTTAAGTGATAGATTAAATACTTAATTAGTCAATTTATAATGACATGTTACATTTTTAGCAGGTTAAGATGTCTGGAGTTTTAGTCAGACGTCTGTCTAGACTTCTGGACACGTGCTCGGACATCTGAAAGTGAGATTTTCGTACTGCGCTGTGCGCTCTACGCGTGGGCGACGTGCAGAGACCCGCTGTTAAGATCCCGGCATCAAACATCTTTTAAGATGTCTGGGAGTTGGTCTAGACGTTTGGTCAGACGTCTGGAAGCCTTCCCAGACGTCTGGAAAATAATTTTTGCGGCGTACGATTTCGCGTCTGCGTGCATGCGCGGGGAGATTGACCCTCCGCCCTCTTTTCTTCTCTCTCTTCCCTTCCCATCCTGCAAGCGCATCTTTTCTTCCTCTCTCTCTCCCCACGGCGCCTTCAAATACCTCCCCCCCTCTCCTCTCCCTCACCATCACTCCATCGTCTCCTCCTTCTCCCTGTTAGCGTGAGAGTGAGAGGGTGAGGGTAGCAGCTGCTGCCGGGTGTGCACGGGGAGGAGGTGCAGCGAGAGGGAGAAGAGGTAGAGCGCGAGTGTGCGAGCTCGCCGGAGCAACTAATGCCGGCCGGCGGGCTCGCAGCAGGAGCGTGGCGCTGGGGAGGTGCTGCTGCAGCTTAGGCAGCAGGCGAGCGCGGCGCAGCGTGGCCGTGTGCAGCAGGCGGAGGGCGAGGAGGTCCTGATTCTGGGAAAATTTCCCAGAATCAGACGTCTGGACCTACGTCCAGACGATGAGGGAGACGTCTGGAGGAAGATCAAGACGTCTGAAAGGTACAATATTTCTTTTCATTCTCCTTTCGCGTGTATGGCCATGCAGGCCGTTCCTTCGAAGGATCTGCTTCTTTGCCGTGCTGAGATCGATTGCGTACGTGTGTAGGGTTTGTTCGGGAAGGCGCAAGGGCACGCCCTCCCACACAGATCGAACGTCTGGGCACAGCACCAGACGGCGGATAGGGTCTCCAGACGTCCGGAGTGATAGTCGGACGTCAGGAACTAGGTCCAGACAGTTCAGCGGGATTCTGGACGTCTGAAGAACCGTGCGAAACAAGGTATAACCTGAACCATCGTTTAAGACGTCTGGAAGATGTTCCAGACGTCTGATTTGTGGCAGATTGGTTGTTTTTGACCTGTTTAGGGTCCGTTCGAAGTTCGTTTTCCGCGTTTCAAATTTCAGTATTCTCATAATTAGTTCCTTTACTTGTTTACAGTACTTGTATCCTATTCTGAGTAGTTCCTTGTGTTGATCCTTGTGTTAGGACCCCGTTCCGTTGCGGCTCTGGGGGTTGTGAAGGCACGAGGATCTGCCGATCACACCCCCAGTGCTTCCGATTTTGCGAGTAGAGTAGCTCCCTCTAATTGTTTATCAACAATTATGCACTTGTGAGATAATTAATAGATTCTAAGGTATGGCATGAACCCCAGGATTGGAAAACTAGATTGAATGATAGATCCTAGGGTATGGCATGAATCCTAGGACTGGAAAACTAGATTGAATGATAGATTCTAGGGTGTGGCATGAATCCTAGGAACAGAAACACCAAAACAAATGTCGTGAATATATGGGTTTGCAGTCTTGGAAAAGTAGAAAGAAAAATGATAATTGCCTGTAATTGGATAACTGCTGCTTGTTTGTGAATGTATATTAAATGTTGGAAACACAGGATATATGAGAATAAAACTGAATTGATGAAACTTAAAATGGCTTGGCCTGAGGAAACATGAACACTAACCCTACGGGGAATTAGGAGTAGAACTCCTGAAAATAAATGGAATGGGACTGAAAAAGTAAATTGGGAAAGTGTGTTGGGTACGTGGTACCAAAAAAGAGCACATATTACCTCTTAGTGTAGAGGGGAGCTTGCCGCCCTCAGGTCGAGACCGGGGTCGGTTTGGCCACTTTGCACCGACTTTCTGGCCCTCGCGTACACTGTACTGAGGAGAGCTGCTAGTGTAGGGGGAGAGCTAGCCACCCCACGGGACCCGGGGTTCTGCTAGCCTTCCTACACTGACTTGTTAGGCCCACTGGGCAAACCAGGGTAGTTAGGCGAGGGTGCGCGGACTATGGAGGGGCAAGACCTCTGCTTGGTTACTGTAGAGGGGCTGGACCCTGATACTGAGAGGGCTCTGCCCTATACTGGTTCTGTGCTGTGCTTTGGGGCGCACCCGTTAACGGAAATGACTGACCGCGTGCCAGTACGAGGTAGCTACCTGTGCGTTGATCACGCGTGCCGTAGTCACCGTTACGTCTGTCAGTGACTTTGGGGTGGTTGACTGAGGGTAGGACTACCACGGGGGACTCTCCCGACCAGGAGAGCACCACGTGCTACTTCTACTTTTCGGAAAAGATTGCAATCAAGATTGTTTCCACGAGGAACATTCGAAATCAAGAGAAAGATCTGAGGAATAATTCAAGAATGAGTAAATAGAAAATAAAGAAAGAAATTAAAAATAACAGCTACTTGTCCACCATACTGTTTTCCTAGATAGTTGGTTGCCACTTTACTCAGCGTTTCGCTGATGTGTCACCTTTGTCACCTTTTCAGGACCAGGTGTTGAGCAGCCAGAGCCTGCAGCTGCAGAGGGTGCTGGGCCTAGTAGAGCCCAGTAGTTTTACTTGTGTTGTATCTACTGTACCGTTTGTTCTATTGCAGTGAGTATTTTCTGTTACCACTATACTCTTTTATTGTAAGCATCATGTTTATGTACCTGTTTAATTCTCTACTGTTGTGGTGGTGTGTACTGTAGTATTTTTCTTTACTGCTGTACTTTTGTTACTGCTAGTTATATGCATGGTGAATGTGGTTTATTTTACTTCTCTTTTGGTTACTTTCTCGTTGGACGATTGGGTCTTGGGATCAGTCGAGTCGGTCCGATTCTCGTGTCTCGTAGGGATTCGGGAATCGGGTCGTAACAAGATGGTATCAGAGCAAGGTCGTCCCGAGAAGTGAACCAACTGGCTGGAAAATAACCAATTCACGTGCTTGTAACTAGAGTAGCCACCGCAATGTATCTTTTGACATCTGTTCTTAGATTTTTCCGTTAGATATCGATTAGTATTGACGTTTTTCCGTTCTGTATTCGCGTCTCCTTGCAGGAGATGCCTCGACGTGGGACTAGCGAAGCGGGCCGTGGGCACGGCCGAGGACGTGGTCGGAGGGGCGGGCGCGTTGAGGTCGACGCCTCAGTGGATCAGCCACTACTTCTGGGCATCAGGTCCAGGACCTTGCCCAGCTGATACGGGATATCGTACGAGAGGAGCTCCACCCGCCACCACGAGCTCCTCTCCCTGGGGCTGCGGAGGGGGACGGACATGGCGCTGGACGCGGGGGAGGGGATGGGCCTCCACCGCCCCCACCTTCCTCCAGCACTTCCGAGCACGAGGCTTCTTTACCTGGACATGCACCAGCGTCTCCACTTTAGCGCCACTTTGAGCTTTTCGGATAGTTTCAGAAGCTGAAGCCTCCCTCCTTCAAGGGGGATGAGGACTCGACCGAGGCGGAGGACTTGCTCGAGCAGATCGAGAAGGTTTTTGACATCCTTTGCCCCCCTGTGGAGTGCCGCGTGGCCTTTGCCACGTACCAGCTGGAGAGCGTGGCACACAGGTGGTGGAGGGCGGTCAGGGGACAGGAGAGGGACGAGCCGACCTGGGACCGGTTCGTCACCCTCTTCTGCGAGCAGTACTTTCCCCAGACATGGCAGGACCAGAGGAGGCAGGAGTTCCATGTATATTCTTCCCTACCAGGAGGGGGTGACGTAATAAAATGCGGAATAGAATATAAACAATCTCACAAAATACAATCACACAAAGTACACAAAGATTTTTAGGTGGAAACCCAAACCGGGTGAAAACCACCACCTAACCCTCTCGAGTTAGGATTTTCCGATCAACCAAGTTGATCAAAATCCACTAAACGAATCACTTTAAACGAGGGTGATTTAACCTCAATTACAACCACGCTACAAGTGCGAGGGTAGCGTTCCTCAACCCCTTCTCTTCACGAGAAGGATTTTGTCCCTCGAAGGAGACGGGAATTCGCAAAGCGAATACCCAACCAAATAACAAAGATAAAATAACAAATAATCCTATAGAGCCAACAAAGTAATTTTTAACCTAAGCTTCTATAGGAATTAGGAAACTCCCCTTTGCAAGGAGTGCGTCGGATCGATGACGCGGGTGCGTGAGCCACGCGACGGCGCAACGTCGCTCTCGTGAACTACGGCGGGAAAGCGGGTGCGCGAAGGCTTGATGCTCTCAAGATGTAGAACCTGAGCTTGGAGAGCAAGAGCTTTTCTTCTTAGGATCAAGAGACACAAAAAGGTTTGAAAGTGTATTACAAAGTGTATTTTGGTGTCTCTAGGTGTGTCTTGATGTGCAAGAGGTTCCTCTCTATTTATAGAGGCCTTAGGAAAGCTTTGGAAGGCTTAGGAAAGGTTCCATAACCGTTGGGAGCAAAGCCGAAGAGAATCAGGCCAAAATCAGGAACAATGATTGCACTGACAGGCTTATCAGACGTCTAATCCTGGCATCAGACGTCTGGAAGATCACTTTAAGACGTCTGAAAATAAGGTCAGACGTCTGATTTTGGGTGGGTCTCTTCCTGACTTCGATCAGATCTAAACAGGGTTCTAGCGCAAGTCTATCAGACGACATACAGGACGTCTGGCACTTTGTCTGAACGTCTGGAAACCTACTTTTTCGTGGGAATGGATTTCTAAGAGAGTGCAACGGCTAGAAAATCTCTGAGAAGAGATTTTGGGTCAGCCGAGGCAAAACGGTCATTTGTCAGACGTCTGGAAAGTCTTAAGGACGTCTGATAAGGCTCTAACGGTCATATGCTTGAGTGTTTGATGAGCCAGCCAACGGTCCACTAATTAGACGTCTAGCAAAGTCATCAGACGTCTTCTAAGACGTCTGGACTAAGGTCTGGACGTCTGATTTCATCAGACAGAACTACCAAGTCTAGCCTAAATGTTTATCAGACGTCTGAATCAACAGTCAGACGTCTTAAAACACATTATCAGACGTCTGATCTTGGAATTAGACGTCTGGAAATGCTGTTTGAACCTTATATTGGTTTTCTAAGTTCTCTACAGAAAACCTAAGTATCCTAGGGTTGTGCTGGTGTTCCTAGGACTACTGTTAGGGTACTTTAAGGCTCTTTAACATGAATCTAAGTAACAAAAATAAAGAACAACAAAAGAAACGAAAAATACAAAAAGTACAAGAGAAGGAAATCTATCATATTCTTCATCTCATTCCTTCTTCAATCTATCGCTCCTCGCGAATCTCCTCTGTTTTCCATCAAGCTCCTCCAATCCATCCTGGGTGCGAGCTCGAACTCCGTCTGGTCACGTCTCCATTTGCAATTTGCCTGAAATCTAAGACTCCAAGTGCAAATGTTAAATGACACGTGTTTTGTTATCATCAAAATAAATGATCGTGGTGCTCTAGCACCAACATTCCACACTCTCCACCAGGGGACGATGATCGTGAGCGTGTACCGCACGCGTTTCCTGGAGCTGTCTCAGTTCGCAGCGACAATAGTGGCCACTGAGGAGGAGCGCCTTTGGAGGTTCACCGAGGGGCTCCGGCCGGCGATTCGGGGGTATGTTAAACCCCTGAAGCTGCCTACATTCTCGAGGGTGGTTGATGAGAACCTCATCATGAACCCTAGCTAGCACAATCTAATCCAAATATGTGTGAAAAAGATCCTACAAAACCCAAAGAGAGGCTTAACTCAGAGAATTCTGAGTTAAAGGATAAAATAAATCATCAGGGGTAAATTGCAATTTCACCAATGCAAGTATGCAAACAGGGTAATTAAGGGTCCAAACATAGGTCAAACAAGCTTAATAAGAAGGGAAGTGGGATGATTTGATCTGAAAAGGGTTATAGCAACTTCTAGGAATTAAATAACATTCTGTAACCCTAAAACAAACCTACTTTAATTCACGAGGTTTGAGGCAGAATAAAAATCAACTAAATCCTCTAAAATTCATAGAAAAATATCCCCTAGGGTTTAGAACCTTCAATTTGGCCTTTGAAACCTATTTTGACCTAAAAAGAGAACCATGCCCAATTAATGACTTAATTTGGGTTTTTACGCAAATTCACCCGTCAAACATGGTCCAACCTAAAATCAAAATTCGCCATTAAAATCCTTAGGTTCAAATTAGTATAGTATAAAAACTTGGGCCTAAGAAAAGACCCTCTTGACCAACTTTACAAATTGGTCCTCTTAATTTATTTTTTGACCCTTATCTTTTGAAACCCTTGTGTTTAGGCCCCGAACTTCTCGTCGTTCTTTGCAGAACGGTCCTCCCTGCCACTTCTGCGCAGCGCCATGCCTCCAACGACCTTGTGCGGAGGATGGCGCCGCGCAGGACAGGGCGGCCGTGCTTTAGAACAGACGGGGGGTTTCCTGCGACGTCCTGTCTCAGGGACCCTCCCCTGCCCTCTGCCATCGACCATGCCTCTCGTGCGAACGCACGAAAGGCATGGGTATCATCTTCGGCCACTCTTCGGCGAGGCTGGCACGTCACCACCTCGATCCCCTCTCCGCGCTAAGGCCTTTATAAGGAGTGGCAAGGTCTGCCGACTCCTCCAAGCTTCCTCTGGCGGAGAAATACCTCGCACTTCATCTCTTCCTCCTCCGATCAAAGCGCCCAAAGCTTCCAGCGATCTCCTCCTCCTCCTTGTCGCTCTGCTGCCCTACCTGCAGCAGAGTTTACTCTGCCCTGTTGTCCGCGCTAGGCTGTACCAGCTGGCACCCTCAGACTGTCTCCTCGTCGCCAATACCCTCCTCCTGGGCATCTTCGTCCTCAGCTCCAGCAGGCACGAGCCGGGTGCTGCTCTCTCTCCCTTCGTCGAGTAAATAGGTACAAAGTTTCCTCTCTCTCTCTCCCTTGTATTTTTCCCTTACTAATTTGCCATTTCAACCACCCGACCGCTACTATCAAACTCCATCTTCCCCATCTCCGGTCGCCTTCTCCGGAGAGGCCATCCCACTTCCACAGACCTCCTCACCCCTCGCCACTACCCCGGAAGCTCCCCCTCACTCCACTCAACCGTTAGCCCCTCTCCATTCACTGCCAATCACAGCCTGACCACCCCTCGAACAGACCCATTTCCGCGCCCACATTCTGACCTAGGTCCACCTCCACAGGCGCTCTCGCGCCTCGCCGACCACCGCACTGCCTTCGCCGCACTCTAGCGAAGCTTCCCACGTTTTCTGATGTGGCCGAGAGGCGGTCATTGTATTTTCAGGTCGGCAGCCCCTCGCCGCCATTGCTAAGCTGCTGCAGCTCCTTCGCTCGCAGCTCCAGGCTTTCTCCAGCCCAGGCGCACATCCCAGGCAGCGCGGATTGCTGCTGTGAATACGCTCAAGCTTTCGATTTGGGTCGCGAGCCTCGCGACTGCCCCAATTGGTAGCAGCTTCCTCAGCCGCAGGCACGACATCTGGAGGTGGGACTTTAGTCCCACCTCGTAAGTGTGCGGCCACGCGCCCACACTTATATTGAAAAAGTGTATCAAGCTATTTGCCTTCAATACATAGGGGTCAGGTCCCTCTCACCTGCACGCAGCGCGCCACGTGCTCGCTTGTCCTCGCCTGCGCTCACGCCCCACGGGTTTGGGTTGGATCTGACTACTCGACCAAGCACTTGCCCACCACCGCACGCTGGTGGGCCTGCTCCCGGTTCCGCTACCCGAACCCGATTACCTGGCTCTGGGAGAGCGTTCCTAAGAGAGATTCTGAGAAAGAGAGAGACACAGGGAAGGGGTAGGGGTAGGTTTTGCATTGACCACTGTGTGTGCACGCAGGAAAGAAAGAAAGAAGAAGAAGAAGCAAACTAAGGAAGAGAGGAGGAGCGGCCAAAGCCTTAGCCGCATTGAGCAGCTGAAGAAGAAAGGAAGGAGAGGAGCTGAAGAAGAAGAGAAGAAGCCGCACTGTAGCAACCCACAGTTTAGTCGTCTGAGCATCAAATCAGACGACGGAAGATCAGCGGCCAGAGCAGAAAGAAGAGGAAAAGAAAAGGAGCAGAAGCAGAGAAGAAGAAAAGATAAGGAAGAAAAAGAAGAAAGAAGACACAAGAAAAGAAAAGAGAAGAAAGAAGGAAGCAGAGAAGAGAAGAGAAGAGAAAAGAATAAGGCAGGCTGAGAAGAAAGGAAGACTCCGCAACTGAAAGAAAGAAAGAAAAAGAGAGGAGAGAGAAGAAGAAAATCACCACAGCTGCAGGCTAAAGAAGAAAGTGTTGGTGCTATAGCACCACGATCATTTGTTTTGATGATAACAAAACACGTGTTATTTAACATTTGCAATTTGAGTCCTAGATTTCAGGTCAATTGCAAATGCAGACGTGCTTAAACGGAGTTCGAGCTCGCATCCAGGACGGATTGGAGGAGCTTGACGGAAAACAGAGGAGGTTCGCGTGGATCGACAGATTGAAGATAGAAGACAAGAGGAATAGGATAGATTCTTTTTAATCCTTTCTTGTATCTCTTGTCTTTATTTTCTTGCTCTTTTTATTTTCCTTAGAATATTATGTTAAAGAGCCTCAAAGTACCCTAACAGTAGTCCTAGGAACACCGGCACAACCTTAGGATACTTAGGTTTTCTGTGGAATACTTAGAAAACCAATATAGGGCTCAAACAGCATTTCCAGACGTCTAATTCCCAAATCAGACGTCTGATAAACTATTTTAAGACGTCTGACTGTCGTTTCAGACGTCTGATAACTGTTAGGCTGGACATACTTAGTTCTGTCTGATGAAATCAGACGTCCAGAACTTAGACCAGACATCTTAGGAGACGTCTGATGGACTTGCCAGACGTCCAGATAGTGGACCGTTGGCTAGCTTAGCAGCCACTCAAGATTATGACCGTTAGAGCCTTATCAGACGTCCTTAGGCCTTTCCAGACATCTGATAATTGACCGTTTTGCCTCGGCTGACCCAAAATCTCTTCTCAGAGATTTTCTAGCCGTTGCAACGTTTGGAAAATCCATTCCCACAGTAAAAGTAGGTTTCCAGACGTCCAGACATAGTGCCAGACGTCCTGTATGTCTCTGATGGACTTGCGCAAAAACCCTGTTTAGATCTGATTCAAGTCAGGAGGAAACCCGCATAGAATCAGACGTCTGACCTTGAAATCAGACGTCTTAAAGTGGCCTTACAGACGTCTGATGCAATAATTAGACGTCTGATCACCCTGTCAAGTGTAATCATTGTCCTGATTTCGGCCTGATTCTCTTGGGGTTTGTTCCCAACGGCTATGGAAGCTTTTCTAAGCCTTCCAAAGCCTTCCTAAGGCCTCTATAAATAGAGGGGAGCTTTTGACACACCAATATACACTAAGAAAAACATAAACACACACTAAGAGAAACACAAGACACACTTAAGCAACATAGTTCCACTCTCTTGTGTCCTAGCTAGCTCTTGCTCTCCAAGCTCAAGCTCCATTCTCTTGAGAGCATCAAGCTTCGCGCACCCGCTCTCCCGCCGTTGTCTACGAGAGCGACGTTGCACCGTCGCGTGCCACACGCACCGCGTCATCAACTCGACGCACTCCTTGCAAAGGGGAGTTTCCTATTTCCTATAGAAGCTAGGTTTAAATTCCTTTGTTGGCTCTATAGGATTACTTGTTTTATTTTATCTTTGTCGTTTGGTTGGGTATTCGCTTTGCGAATTCCCGTCTCCTTCGTGGGACGAAATCCTTCTCGTGGAGAGAAGGGGTTGAGGAACGCTACCCTCGTACTTGTAGCGTGGTTGTACTGAGGTTGAATCACCCTCGTTTTAAAGTGATTCGGTTAGTGGATTTGATCAACTAGGTTGATCGGAAAATCCTAACTCGAGAGGGTTAGGTGGTGGTTTTCACCCGGTTTGGGTTTCCACCTAAAAATACTTTGTGTATTTGTGTGATTGGTTTTCTTTGGTGAGATTGCTTTATATTTTATTTCTGCATTTATTACGTCACCCCCTCCTAGTAGGGCCCGAACCTTCAGAAAGAAGAAGGCAGGAAGAAAAGAAGAAAGAAGAAGAAGAGGAACGGCCAAGAAGAAGAAAAGAGAGAAAAAGAAGAGAGAAGAAGAAGCCAACAAAACTCTCTCTCTCTCTTATTATTTTTGTGACAAAATTGTGAATATTTATGCTTCTAGAATTCTAGTTGCTCCCTGAGTTCAACCTCGGGAAAGCTTATTATTCCGGGTAAAAAAAATTTTCTGTAGTAATCTGGTAGCTATTTTGTCGTATACTACAACGATTGTAAACCATAAATAACCATCACGATGGAACTAGCTCAAACTAGCGGTTACTAGTGGGAGAGGCAGCTATGACATACGAAGAGACCAACTTGTCCGCACACGACACTGACAGCGGGCGGAAGAGGCCCTATCAGCCAGACCTCTCACAGGGCCGACGAGAAAGGAGACATGTGGCGCCCGCAGGAGAGCCGTCACGCTTTGCGGGGCCGTCAGTGGCCTTTGGGGGCCCCCGACAGGGGCCAGCTGCTAGCACCGGACCCCTGCCCAGCCGTCAGCAGGGACCCACTAAGGGCGGGAGTCGAGTTCCCCTTTGCTACCAGTGTGGCCAGTCGGGCCACTTCAGGAGGGACTGCCCGTCTAGGGCAGGAGGTCATCGGATGCTTCCCGCGCCGAGCACTGGAGGGCGAGCAGGAGGCCGCGGTTTCCATGTGCGAGGAGGAGGACAGCAGTCACGGGGAGGGTACCGGCCAGCAGCTACCCGTCCGACGCAGAGCGTGGCTGCTTCGTCCGCACCTAGGGCTGAGGTGCGTATCAACGCCCTGACGCACAGGGATGCCAGAGCTTCGGGATCAGTGGTGGCAGGTATGGTTTCAGTTTCCGGCAGACTAGTTTACACGCTTTTCGATTCTGGCGCTACGCACTCGTTCGTCGCAGCCAGCTTCACGGTTAGTTTGGGGTAGGACTATATGTTGTTAGAGGATCCGTTCGTGATCAGAGGTCCGAGTGGTCAGCTGTTTGTAGCTGAGGAGGTGTACATGGGTTGCGAGGTCAGTGTTGGGGGACACAGCCTTCCCGCTGACCTGATTATGATACAGATGGAGGACTTTGGCATAATTCTGGGGATGGATTGGCTGTCCGCTTACCACGCCTTGGTGGACTGCTTTGAGAGGAAGATCGTCTTCTCCATACCGGAGTTGCTTTCTTTCAAGTTCCACTGGCAGCCAGTGGACGGAGGCTTCAGGTGCATTTTCGCACTTCGGGTGGCGAGACTTTTGAGCCAGGTGTGTGAGGGCTTCCTAGCTTGTGTGGTGGCGGAGCCCAGCCCTGTGGCAGACTTCCAGAGTATCCCGGTGGTTAGAAAGTACCCTGACGTATTTCCAGACGAGTTGCCAAGACTACCGCTTGAGCGTGAGATCGAGTTTGAGATCTCACTGGTACTAGGGACCAGCCCCATCTCCACAGCACCGTACTGGATGGCACCACTTGAGCTGCGAGAGCTCAAGTGTCAGTTGCAGGATCTTCTGGAGAAGGGCTTTGTGAGGCCTAGTGCGTCTTCCTGGGGAGCCCCGGTATTGTTCGTAAAGAAGGATGGTACCCTACGCCTTTGCGTGGATTACAGACAGCTGAATAGGGTCACCATCAAGAACAGGTATCCGCCGCCGAGGATTGATGACTTGTTTGACCAGCTGCGAGATGCCACGGTATTCTCCAAGATCGACTTGAGGTCTGGATACCACCAGTTGAGAATCAAGGAGGCAGACGTCTCCAAGACAACTTTCCGCACCCGGTACGGACACTACGAGTTTCTGGTCATGCCGTTTGGGCTGACTAATGCTCCCGCTGCCTTCTTGGATTTGATGAACCAGGTGTTTAGACCGTACTTGGACCAGTTCGTGGCGGTATTCATTGATGATGTGCTCATCTATTCTCGGGATTAGACACAGCATGGACAGCACTTGCGGATGGTTTTGGACACACTGAGACGACGTAGGCTGTATGCTAAATACAACAAGTGCGAGTTCTGGTTGAGGGAGGTGACTTTCTTAGGTCATGTGATCTCCAGGGATGGCTTGGCTGTGGACCCAGCCAAGGTCGAGGCAGTGCTCAAGTGGGAGAGACCGCGTACGGTTACTGAGATCCGTAGTTTCTTGGGACTGGTAGGCTACTACAGGCGGTTTATTAGGAGCTTGTCACAGATTGCACGTCCTATGACACAGCTGACCAGGAAGGACGTGCCCTTTACTTGGACAGACGCCTGTGAGGCATGTTTTTAGGAGCTGAAAGAGAGGCTGACTTCGGCTCCCGTGCTCACCATCCCAGACAGTAGTGGCGGGTTCGTTGTGTACACGGACGCCTCTTTGCAAGGGTTAGGAGGTGTGCTTATGTAGAGGGGTTGCGTTGTCGCTTATGCTTCGTGGCAACTGAAGCCCCATGAGCATAGCTACCCTACCCATGACCTGGAGCTGGCAGCTGTCGTCTTTGCGCTGAAGACTTGGAGGCACTACTTGTACGGTAAGACCTTTGAGATTTTCATAGATCACAAGAGCCTCAGATATCTGTTTGATCAGAAGGAGCTCAACATGAGACAGAGACGTTGGTTGGAGCTCCTGAAGGATTATGACTGCAGCATTTCCTACCACCAGGAAAAGGCCAACGTAGTGTCTGACGCCTTGAGCCGAAAGGCACCTGCCTACTTAGCCAACTTACAAGCGCAGAGTTGGAGCCTCTTGGAGGAGATGGGCAGTTGGCAACCCCTAGAGTTACTGGGGCACTGTGGGGCAGTGACTGTGACACGACAGACGAGGCCAGAGCTGATAGATCGCATCATTACAGGGTAGATGGCCGACCCGTACTTACAGTCCTTACATTACAGAGTATTGTCAGGAGACCCTAGGGACTTCTCTTTTACAGACCAGGTGCTGCGCATGAGGGAATGCTTGTGTGTTCCCAGAGACGAGGAGCTGTTGAGAGAGCTCCTGACTGAGGCACACGGTTCCAGATTCATCATACATCCCGGAAACACAAAGATGTACCATGATTTGAGACGTGACTTTTGGTGGAGGGGAATGAAGCGGGATGTGGGTGAATTCGTGCAGCAATGTTTAGTGTGCCAGCAGGTGAAGGCCGAGTATCAGAGGCCTGCAGGGCCGTTACAGCCACTTCCAGTGCTAGAGTGGAAGTGGGAGAGCATCACCATGGATTTGGTGGTGGGCTTACCTGTTACCCAGCGAGGACATGACGCAGTCTGGGTAATCGTTGACAGATTGACAAAGACGGCACGTTTCTTGCCGATCCGAGTCACCTTGGGACCAGCGCAGTTGGCAGAGAGGTATATCCGCGACGTGGTACGTCTACACGGAGTTCCACGGGAGATCGTATCCGACCGGGATACCTGCTTTACGTCCCAGTTCTGGGCTGAGTTTCAGCAGGCCCTAGGGACACGGTTGAGGTTCAGTACAGCATACCACCCCCAAATGGATGGACAGTCCGAGCGCATGATACAAACACTTGAGGACCTTTTGCGTGCTTGTGTACTGGACTGGAGGGGCTCTTGGGAGGAGCACTTGCCCCTGACGGAGTTTGCATATAATAACAGTTATCACTCAAGCATCGGCATGGCTCCGTACGAGGCTCTGTACGGACGGAGGTGTACGGCACCCTTGAGTTGGGTTGAGGTGGGGACTAAGTAGGAGGTTGGCCCCAGGCTGATCCGGCAGAGTTAGGAGGTAGTCGAGCAGATTCACAGGCAACTCCGCACCATCAGGAGCAGGCAGAAGAGCTATGTAGATTGGAAACGTAGAGAGGTACAGTTTGAGGTTGGGGACCACGTCTTCCTTCGCGTTTCGCCCATGAAGGGCTTGCAGCAGTTTGGGGTGAGAGGGAAGTTCGCGTCGAGGTTCGTGGGACCCTTTGAGGTCCTGGAGCGGGTTGGACCCATTGCTTACAAGCTTGCCCTTCCTCCCCATCTCTCTGGTGTGCACGACATGTTCCACGTGTCCAACCTTAGGAAGTACGTCACCGATCCCAGTCACGTCCTGAGTTACGAGAGCGTCGAGGTGGGTGACGACTTGAGCTACCCCGAGCAGCCAGTGCAGATTCTCGACAGAGCCGTCCGCAGTCTGAGACGAAAGCAAGTACCCCTGGTGAAGGTTTTGTGGATGAGCCAGCAGTACGAGGAGGCTACCTGGGAGCCTGAGGTGGCGATGCGGGAGCGGTACCCGGATCATTTTGAGGGTACGTCTTTTCGGACCGGCTTCGGTCCTCTTTGAGTTTGTTATGTATATATTGTTCTTTTCCGCACCCTAGTTAGTGCAAGTTTCGGGGACGAAACTTCCTTTGAGTTTGTTATGTTGTTAAGACCTCGGCATCAAACGTCTTTTAAGATGTCTGGGAGTTGGTTCAGACATCTGGTCAGACGTCTGGAAGCCTTCCCAGATGTCTGGAAATTAATTTTGCGACGTACGATTTGGCATCTGCGTGCATGCGCGCGCAGACTGACCTGCCACCCTCTTTTCTTCTCTCTCTTCCCTTCCCGTCTTGCAGGCGCACCTTTTCTTCCTCTCTCTCTCCCCACGGCACCTTCAAATACCTCCCCCCCTCTCCTCTCCCTCACCATCACTCCACCGTCTCCTCCTTCTCCCTGTTAGCGTGAGAGTGAGAGGGCGAGGGCAGCAGCTGCTGCCGAGTGTGCGCGGGGAGGAGGAGGTGCAGCGAGAGGGAGAAGAGGTAGAGTGCGAGTGTGCGAGCTCGCCGGAGCAGCTAGTGCCGGCCGACGGGCGCGTAGCGGGAGCGTGGCGCTGGGGAGGTGCTGCTGCAGCTCAGGCAGTAGGCGAGCGCGGTGCGGTGCGGCCGTGCGCAGCAAGCGGAGGGCGAGGAGGTCCTGATTTTGGGAAAATTTTTCGGAATTAGATGTTTGGACCTACGTCCAAACGACGCGGGAGACGTCTGGAGGAAGATCCAGACGTCTGAAAGGTACAATATTTCTTTTCCTTCTCCTTTCGCGTGTACGGCCATGCTGTTGGTGCTAGAGCACCACAATCATTTGTTTTGATGATAACAAAACACGTGTTATTTAACATTTGCAATTTGAGTCCTAGATTTCAGGTCAATTGCAAATGTGGACGTGTTTAGACGGAACTCGAGCTCGCATCCAGGATGGATTGGAGGAGCTTGACGGAAAACAGAGGAGGTTCGCGTGGAGCAAAAGATTGAAGATGGAAGGAAATGAAGAATAGGATAGATTTCCTTCTTTTGTACTTGTTGTATTTTTCGTTTCTTTTGTTGCTCTTTATTTCCTTAGATATTTCATGTTAAAGAGCCTCAAAGAACCCTAACAGTAGTCTTAGGAACACCGGCACAACCCTAGGATACTTAGGTTTTATGTAGAATACTTAGAAAACCAATATAGGGTTCAAACAGCACCTCCAGACGTCTAATTACCAAATCAGACGTCTGATAAAGCATTTTAAGACGTCTGACTGTTGTTTCAGACGTCTGATAACTGTTAGGCTGGACATAGCTAGTTCTGTCTGATGAAATCAGACGTCCAGACGTCTTAGAAGACGTCTGATGGATTTGCCAGACGTCCAATTAGTGGACCGTTGGCTGGCTTAGCAAACAGTCAAGAATATGACCGTTAGAGCCTTATCAGACGTCCTTAGGCCTTTCCAGACGTCTGATAAATGACCGTTTTGCCTCGGCTGACCCAAAATCTCTTCTCAGAGATTTTCTAGCCGTTGCAACGTTTGGAAATCAATTCCCACAGTAAAAGTAGGTTTCCAGACGTCCAGACTTAGTGCCAGACGTCCTATATGTCGTCTGATGGACTTGCACAAAAACCCTGTTTAGATCTGATTCAAGTCAGGGAGAAACCCGCATAGAATCAGACGTCTGACCTTGAAATCAGACGTCTTAAAGTGGCCTTCCAGACGTCTGATGCAAGAGTTAGACATCTGATAACCCTGTCAAATGTAATCATTGTCCTGATTTCGGCCTAATTCTCTTGGACTTTGTTCCCAACGGCTATAGAACCTTTTCTAAGCCTTCCAAAGCCTTCCTAAGGCCTCTATAAATAGAGGGGAGCCTTTACACACCAAGACACAACAAGCGAAACACAAGACACACTTAAGCAACATAGTTCCACTCTCTTGTCCTAGCTAACTCTTGCTCTCCAAGCTCAAGCTCCATTCCCTTGAGAGCATCATTCCCTTCGCGCACCCGCTCTCCCGCCGTTGTCTACGAGAGCGACATTGCGCCGTTGCGTGGCTCACGCACCCGCGTCATCGTCGACGCACTCCTTGCAAAGGGGAGTTTCCTAAATCCTATAGAAGCTTAGGTTTATTACTTTGTTGGCTCTATAGGTTTGTTGTTTTATTTTATCTTTGTATTTTGGTTGGGTATTCGCTTTGCGAATTCCCGTCTCCTTCGTGGGACAAAATCCTTCTCGTGGAGAGAAGGGGTTGAGGAACGCTACCCTCGTACTTGTAGCGTGGTTGTATTGAGGTTGAATCACCCTCGTTTTAAGTGATTCGGTTTAGTGGATTTGATCAACTTGGTTGATCGGAAAATCCTAACTCGAGAGGGTTAGGTGGTGGTTTTCACCCGTTTTGGGTTTCCACCTAAAAACATTTGTGTACTTGTGCGATTGATTTTTTGTGAGATTGCTTTATATTTCAATTCCGCATTTTTTTTTTTTGTTACGCTAATCTCACCCCCTCCAAGTAGGAACCTACAATTGGTATCAGAGCAGGTTCTTGCAAGTTCGGAGTAACACCCGGCAAGAAGATCATGGAGGGAAGCTCTTCCACAAGCAGGATTTCCGAGGGGCAGTCCACAACCCGTCCGCCGTTCTTCGACGGGAGCAACTACCCCTACTGGAAGTTGCGGATGAAGACCTGGCTTCAAGCCACCGACTTCACGATCTGGGCCAGATGCGAGACGCCATTTGAGATCCCAGAAAAACCCGCGGGAGGCTACTCGCAGCTGCATATTCGAGAGCTTTCACTCAACGCAAAGGCAATGAATGCCCTGTATTGCGCGTTGAGTCCGAAAGAGTTCGAGAAAATCCAAGAGTGCACTACCGCCCACGAGATATGGAGGAAGTTAGAAGACACTCATGAAGAGATGAGCTCGGAGGAAAAAGAAGAAGAAAAAGAAGAAGAAACCGCTTGCTTTGGTTTCATGGCCAGAGGAACCAATAGCGACAGTGAAAGCGGAAGCGACAGCGACAACGAGGTAAATTTCGATTTACAAGAAGCTTTTAATGAACTATTTGAGATTAGTAAATCACTTAAAATAGAAAACAAAAGTATTACGAAGAACCTTAGTTTTCTTAAAAATGAAAATGATAGGTTAGAAAAACAACTTAAGGACATAGAAGCTAGTCCTAAAAATGATAACCTATTATTAGAAAATCATAACCTCATCAATGAAAATAATAAATTGATTGAGGAAAATGTTAGCCTAAAAATAGAAATTTCTGATTTGAAGACTAAGAAGATGGATATTATAGAAAAAGAAATTGCATGTCTTAGGGAAAACTCTAACAAATTAATCAACAAAGTAGATGATTTATATAGCCCTAAGATTGAGAAAGGATCTCCATCAAGGAGACCCGCTAACAGATCCGGATCCAAGCCCACTTGGATACCGAAAAAAGAATTAGAATCTTGTTTTGTAGGGTTCAGGGATAATTACAACATAAAGGACTGGACCTACAAGCTCAAGTCCGGTCAACTCGAGTTGGGAGAACCAAGGAGTAAACCAAGGAGGAGAACAAGAAGACCGACGAAACGGCGAACAAACGACGGACCCGCCGCACGTCGACCACCAGATTGGAGACCGGCGCCAATGCCCGGGCCTCCAAGCTACGGATGGGAGCCCCATCCGATGTGGCATCCACCACCACCAATTGGGCCATTTTATTGGCCATGGTAGGTGAGGTAAAACCCTTTACCCTATCTTTTTATCATAAGCATTTAGATAGGGGGAGTTAAAATTAATGAGCTAATTGTCAATTTTTAAGGGGGAGATGCAAGTTAGCTAAATTTCCTTTAGTAAGGGGGAGAAAAATAATAGCTATCTTGTTGTTACAAAAAGGGGGAGAATATCACCTTTGTTAAAATAAACTCATAGAAGAGCATGATTTAAGGGGGAGTTATAGGAAATATAAAATCAATTAAACCTTTTTGATAATGTCAAAAAGGGGGAGGATTTTTATGCATTATTATTTACGGTTTTGTCATCATCAAAAAGGGGGAGATTGTTGGTGCTAGAGCACCACGATCATTTGTTTTGATGATAACAAAACACGTGTTATTTAACATTTGCAATTTGAGTCCTAGATTTCAGGTCAATTGCAAATGTGGACATGTTTAGACGGAACTCGAGCTCGCATCCAGGACGGATTGGAGGAGCTTGACGGAAAACAGAGGAGGTTCGCGTGGAGCGAAAGATTGAAGATGGAAGGAAATGAAGAATAGGATAGATTTCCTTCTTTTGTACTTGTTGTATTTTTCGTTTCTTTTGTTGCTCTTTATTTCCTTAGATATTTCATGTTAAAAAGCCTCAAAGAACCCTAACAGTAGTCCTAGGAACACCGGCACAACCCTAGGATACTTAGGTTTTCTGTAGAATACTTAGAAAACCAATATAGTGTTCAAACAACACCTCCAGACGTCTAATTACCAAATCAGACGTCTGACTGTTGTTTCAGACGTCTGATAACTGTTAGGCTGGACATAGCTAGTTCTGTCTGATGAAATCAGACGTCCAGACCTTAGTCCAGACGTCTTAGAAGACGTCTGATGGATTTGCCAGACGTCCAATTAGTGGACCGTTGGCTGGCTTAGCAAACAGTCAAGAATATGACCGTTAGAGCCTTATCAGACGTCCTTAGGCCTTTCCAGACGTCTGATAAATGACCGTTTTGCCTCGGCTGACCCAAAATCTCTTCTCAGAGATTTTCTAGCCGTTGCAACGTTTGGAAATCAATTCCCACAGTAAAAGTAGGTTTCCAGACGTCCAGACTTAGTGCCAGACGTCCTATATGTCGTCTGATGGACTTGCACAAAAACCCTGTTTAGATCTGATTCAAGTCAGGGAGAAACCCGCATAGAATCAGACGTCTGACCTTGAAATCAGACGTCTTAAAGTGGCCTTCCAGACGTCTGATGCAAGAGTTAGACATCTGATAACCCTGTCAAATGTAATCATTGTCCTGATTTCGGCCTGATTCTCTTGGACTTTGTTCCCAACGGCTATAGAACCTTTTCTAAGCCTTCCAAAGCCTTCCTAAGGCCTCTATAAATAGAGGGGAGCCTTTACACACCAAGACACAACAAGCGAAACACAAGACACACTTAAGCAACATAGTTCCACTCTCTTGTCCTAGCTAACTCTTGCTCTCCAAGCTCAAGCTCCATTCCCTTGAGAGCATCATTCCCTTCGCGCACCCGCTCTCCCGCCGTTGTCTACGAGAGCGACATTGCGCCGTTACGTGGCTCACGCACCCGCGTCATCGTCGACGCACTCCTTGCAAAGGGGAGTTTCCTAAATCCTATAGAAGCTTAGGTTTATTACTTTGTTGGCTCTATAGGTTTGTTGTTTTATTTTATCTTTGTATTTTGGTTGGGTATTCGCTTTGCGAATTCCCGTCTCCTTCGTGGGACAAAATCCTTCTCGTGGAGAGAAGGGGTTGAGGAACGCTACCCTCGTACTTGTAGCGTGGTTGTATTGAGGTTGAATCACCCTCGTTTTAAGTGATTCGGTTTAGTGGATTTGATCAACTTGGTTGATCGGAAAATCCTAACTCGAGAGGGTTAGGTGGTGGTTTTCACCCGTTTTGGGTTTCCACCTAAAATCATTTGTGTACTTGTGCGATTGATTTTTTGTGAGATTGCTTTATATTTTATTTCCGCAATTATTACGTCACCCCCTCCTAGTAGGGGCAAACCTACACATGCAGGCCATTCCGCCGAAGGATCTGTTTCTTTGCCGTGCTGAGATCGATTGCGTACGCATGCAGGGTTTGTTCGGGAAGGCGCAAGGGCACGCCCTCCCACACAGATCGGGCGTCTGGGTACAGCACCAGACGGCGGATAGGGTCTCCAGACGTCCGGAGTGATAGTCGGACGTCTGGAACTAGATCCAGACGGTTCAGCGGGATTCTGGACATCTGAAGAACCACGCAGAAACATGGTATGACCTGAACCATCGTTTAAGACGTCTGGAAGATGTTCCAGACGTCTGATTTGGGGCAGACTGGTTGTTTTTCACCTGTTTAGGGTCCGTTCGAAGTCCGTTTTCCGTGTTTCAAATTTCGTTCTTCTCAGAATTAGTTCTACTTTTTTACAGTACTTGTATCCTATTCTGAGTAGTTCCTTGTGTTGATCCTTGTGTTAGGACTCCATTCCGTTGCGGTTTTGGGGGTTGTGAAGGCACGAGGATCTGCCGATCATGCTCCCAGTACTTCCGATTTTGCGGGTAGAGTGGCTCCCTCTAATTGTTTATCAACAATTATGCACTTGTGAGATAATTAATAGATTCTAAGGTATGGCATGAACCTTAGGATTGGAAAACTAGATTGAATGATATATCCTAAGGTATGGCATGAATCCTAGGACTGGAAAACTATATTGAATGATAGATCCTAGGGTATGGCATGAATCCTAGGAACAGAAACACCGAAACGAATGTCGTGAATATATGGATTTGCAGTCTTGGAAAAGTAGAAAGAAAAATGATAATTGCCTGTAATTGGATAACAGCTGCTTGTTTGTGAATGTATATTAAATGTTGGAAACACAGGCTATATGAGAATAAAACTGAATTGATGAAACTTAAAATGGCTTGGCTTGAGGAAACATGAACACTAACCCTATGGGAAATTAGGAGTAGAACTCCTGAAAATAAATGGAATGGGACTAGAAAAGTAAATCGGGAAAGTGTGTTGGGTACGTGGTACCAAAAGAGAGCACATATTACCTCTTAGTGTAGAGGGGAGCTTGCCGCCCTCAAGTCGAGACCGGGGTGGGTTTGGCCTCTTTGCACCGACTTTCTGGCTCTCGCGTACACCGTACCGAGGAGAGCTGCTAGTGTAGGGGGAGAGCTAGCCATCCCACGGGACTCGGGGTTCTGCTAGCCTTCTTACACCGACTTGTTAGGCCCATTGGGCAAACCAGGGTAGTCAGGCGAGGGTGCGCGGACTGTGGAGGGTCAAGATCCCTGCTTGGTTACTGTGGAGGGGCTGGACCCCTGTTACTGAGAGGGCTCTGCCCTATACTGGTTCCGTGCTGTGCATTGGGGCACACCCGTTAACGGAAACGACTGACCGCATGCCAGTACGGGGTAGCTACCCGTGCAATTATCGCGCGTGCCGTAGTCACCGTTACGACTATCAGTGACCTTGGGGTGGTTGACTGAGGGTAGGACCACCACGAGGGACTCTCCCGACCAGGAGAGTACCACGTGCTGCTTCTACTTTTGGAAACGACTGCAATCAAGATCGTTCCCACGAGGAACATTCGAGATCAAGAGTAAGATCTGAGGAATAATTCAAGAATGAGTAAATAGAAAATAAAGAAAGAAATTAAAAATAATAGCTACTTGTCCACAATATTGTTTTCCTAGCTAGTTGGTTGCCACTCTACTCAGCGTTTCGCTGACGTGTCACCTTTGTCACCTTTTCAGGACCAGGTGTTGAGCAGCCAAAGCCTGCGGCTGCAGAGGGTGCTGGGCCTAGTAGAGCCCAGTAGTTTTACTTGTGTTGTACCTACTGTACCGTTTCTTCTGTTGTAGTGAGTATTTTCTGTTACCACTGTACTCTTTTATTGTAAGCATCATGTTTATGTACCTGTTTAATTCTCTACTGTTGTGGTGGTTTGTACTGTTGTAGTTCTTTTCTTTATTGCTGTACTTTTATTACTGCTAGTTATATGCATGGTGAATATGGTTTATTTTACTGTTCTTTTGGTTACTTTCTCGTTGGACGACTGGGTCTTGGGATCAGTCGAGTCAGTCCGATTCTCGTGTCTCGTAGGGGTTCGGGAATCGGGTCGTAACACCCGCTCTCTCTCTTTCACCCCCTACTCGAATCCTAACCCCTCTCCTATATAAACCCCTTCCCTTCTCCTCTCCTCTCCTCCTTACACCACAGCCACCTCCACCTTCTCCTTCGACAGCCACGTTCCCCTCTGCCTCTGCTGCAGCTGCGACAAGGAAGGAGAGCCACTGGCGAGGGGAGATTGGGGAGGAGCGAGAGCGAGAGAGTGCGAGGGAGTGAGATCGAGGGAGGAGGAAGACGACCGCGGGAGCTCGGTGGAGCTTGAGGAGGAGCTCGTGGGAGATAGGAGGAGTTGGTGAGGAGTTGCTCAAGCTCTTACAGCTGCTGGAGCTGCCGCTGCGGATGGAGGTGCGAGCAGGTCGAGCTATGAGGACGTTCTGATACTGGAAGTTTTCAGTATCAGATGTCTGGAGTGAAGTTCAGACGATTGGCGAGGCACCTGGACATCCGGAGCTGAGGCCGGATGTCTGAAAGCTCGTATATCGCAAGGTACGTATCTTCCTGCGCCATTCATATCGCAGCGCAGGGGATGTCGGCTGACCGTTGCGTCTACTGGTGTTCGTATGCTCTTGCAGGCTTTGGGAAGGTACGCGGTGCGCTTTCCCAAGTAATTTTGGACGTCTGATCACGTCACCAGACATCCGGAGGTGCTTCCAGATGACCGGAGACCTTGTTCGACGTCTGGAACTATCCCCAGACTGCCACAGAGGGAGTCTGGATGTCTGAATCAGCCGCAGGAAGGGTAAGGTGAGTTCTAACTTCTTTTAAGATGTCTGGGACTAGTCCCAGATGTCTGATTTTGGTCAGTAACCACGTTTTTGGCCTGTTTAAGGCCCAAACGGAATTGGATTTCTGTAAATGAAGTACCGTTGTTTTCCACTTGAGTTCCTTTACGTATTCATGTTGAGTATCTACTGTTTTAAGCTCATCTAATGTACATTGGTCGCTGGTACAGGTTATTAGCCAGTGGCGTGTTCAGGGCCTGCGGAGACGACAAGATCTGCGGCACAGGCCCCCATTCCTCCCGTGATACCTGGTAGAGTGGTTTAACTCAGTTGTTAATATTTAATAAGAATGTGCTTGGTTGGAATAATCGGATTGAACTCTAAGATGTGGAATGAACCCTATGGTAGAAATGAATGAGCCTGTTTGAGTTGTACTGTTTACTTGAATGCATGGTTAAGATAAATTGCTAGCAAATGCCTTTAGTATAATTACAAGATGCATGTTAAAATATGAGCTGCCTGTATGTAAATGAGAATTGAACTGTGAAACCATAAGTTGTATGTTATGATTGAGAACTGAATTATGAAAACACGAGTTGCCTGTATATGGATGAGGAACGAATTATGAAACATGAGATTTGGATCTGGATAAATGAGATGAATATGAGCATGAACCCTACGGGGAATTAGGAGTAGAACTCCTATAGATAAATGGAATCTGTAATGTAGACGGGAAGTGTGCTGGTCCTTGTGTATGCGGTACCAAGGAGTGCAACTGTCCCATTTTAGTGTAGAGCGGAGCTGGCCTTCCTTGGGTTGAGATCCGGGGTTAGGATTGGCCACTTTACACTGACTCTTATTGACTCTCGCGCACGCGGTACTGAGGTGTGCTACTAATGTAAGGAGGGAGCTAGCCACCCCACTGGGCCCGAGGTTCAGCTAGCCACCCTACACTGACTTTGTTAGACCCTTCGGGCAAATCGGGGTAGTCAAATGAGGGTGCATGGACTATGGAGGGGGCGAGACTCCTGTTTGGTTATGAGGGGTGAGACCCCTGTTCTGAGAGGGCAAGGCCCTATACTGTTCCGTGCTGTACTTTGGGCGTACCCGCTAGCAGAAACGACTGACCGCGTGTTAGTATGGGGTAGCTACCCATGCGCTTATCACATATGCCGTAGTCACCGCTACGTCTTGACAGTGACTTCGGGGTGGTTGACTGGGTGTAGGACTACCACGGGGGGCTCTCCTGACCAGGAGAGTACCACGTGACCTTCTACTCTACAGAAAAGACCGCAATCAATATCGTTCCCATGAGGAACAATCAAGATCAAGAAATACCAGGATACTTTGAAAAATAGATGAACCAGAAACACATAAATGAGATAAATAGAAATGAGAAATAAACCTGTTGTTGTTTCTACTGTACTTGCACTTAAATAATGTAAATACCACTCTACTCAGCGTTCGCTGACTCTATCTTTTCGTAATCCTATTCAGTACCAGGAGTTGAGCAGCCTGAGTTTCTAGCTGCAAAAGGTGCCGAGCCCGGTCGAGCTCAGCCGTAGTCGTTTTTCAGCTCTTTCGCTTCCCTACTGTTGTAGTGAGTAATGGATATATAGTTTACTGTTCCTGTTACTTTCTGTTTTCATTACGTTTTTTGTTGTTGTTGTGATAGCATATACTGCATTTTGAGACTGTTGTTTTACTTTCTTTATTGCTTCGTTATTTTCTTCTGCTTAGTTATATTACATGTGTGAATATGATTTATTTTTTTGTTTTTGGTTATTTCTTGTTGGACGATTAGGTCTTGGGATTAGTCGAGGTGAGTCGAACTTGGATCCTGTAGGAATTCATGAATCGGATCGTAGTATAATCAAATATCCCCTTAAGGTTTTTTATTTTTAACATTTGATTTGCAACAAAACGGGAGTGCAGGTGGTTTTCTTTTTTCAATTTACCCCTCCCTCTCTCACTTTGTCATCTCTTTCTTTTTTATTTTTTCCTATTTTATATTTTTCACTTTCTTTTATTTTGAATTTTATTTTCATTTTGACCTTCTCATCTTATATTCTTTTATCATCGATTGAAAATTAAAATACATTGGTCAGTAAATTTTATAGTGTACGATATATTTTAATTTTCAATCGATATTTTTTATTTTTCACTGATTAAATAAAATACATCAAAAAATATATCTTTTAAAATACATGATGTGTTGATTTTTTATTTATCAAAAATTAAGATTTATTAATGAAAAATAATATTAAATTTTCATACAATTCATTTTTATACTCACACCACAAAACAGAAACTAGAAATTAGTAATATAATTGAAGATGCATGCGAGAATAATTCTTTTGCTCCTCATTTATTGTCTATATTTTTTATTTTCGTTGCAGCGGCGACATCCGTTCACCTCGAAAATTTGTTTCCCCTCTTTCCTCTCTTACTTTTTTATATTTTATTTATTTTACTTTCCTTATATATCGTTGAGTAAGTACGTATATTTTGGATTTTAACAATATCATCGATGATGTTTTTCTATTAAAGATTAATATTTGATATATTTCTACGAAAAAATAAAATAAAATATAATTAAATTAATATTTTATAATTTAATTTAAGAAATTAATTGAAAATAAAATACAATAGATAATATATTTTACGATGTATAGTATATTTAGATTTTTAATTGATATTTTTGATTTTTTATCGATAAAAAATTATGATACATGGATTCTAATTTCCAAAAGATAAATGTACTTGGTAATGTATAGATGAGAGTGATGATTTTAAATAGATTATTTTGATTTTTTATTAGTGTAAATCACTTTTCACTTATAAAATTTATTTTCTAAATAAAAAATCACTTTTCATATTTGAAAAATCATATTCGAAGTGAAAAATTAAACTATACTAATGAAAAATTAAAATACACCAATATAATTTCATTTTCAATCGATGTATTTTAATTTTCAACGAATACATTTTAATTTACAAATGATTGAAATTATTTTCAACTAATATATTTTAATTTGATTAATCTTTATTTTAAATGTATTAATTTTTATTTTTAAACGTTGATGGTTGACAATACGTTACAAAATACATGCAACATGTGTTTCTATATCCGTGTCATTTTCAAAATAAATCCTCACGTAACTCTTTTTAAAAGTATTCTTCGGATCGAAATTAAATTTTATATTTCCGCGATAATTAACTTTTACCTTGCAGCAGCGAGCTAAAAATTAATTACCATGATTTGTTGTTCCGAAGCTTTCAAGGCCTCGACCCCGAACCTTCTTTCATTCAAGCACCGAAGGAAGCCCTCTTGGTGGCCCCATCGAGAGAGAGTGGACTAATGGCCTAAGATGTTTGTCCCTGATACCAAATTGACTGATTTGTCAGAAAAAGCTAAATTGAACGGTCCGTCTGTCGATTGTAAGCCATTCTTCACTTGCCAAGAAACTTTCCAGTACTCCTGTAGAAAGTCGTTGCTTCTTGCTCTCATGACAAGTTGATTGGCTACTGTGATGTCCTTTGCAAGTGTTGAAAACCGTTTCTTACCTATTTTTCACGAGAAAACCTGCGCGTCGATTCTCAAATGAGCACATCGACATGATTCATATTTAGGTTATAAAATATATTATTGCACATCCGAAATCTGCGATCATTTTGGGGGGTTTTTTTTTACATGTTAAGTGCTTAATACGTTATTTGATATGTCTGAGATTTAAGATAGGTTAAGTAGATTTAATATAAATTAAAGTTATTTTATTTTTTTATGAAATAATTTTAATA
Source organism: Thalassia testudinum (assembly GCA_037157565.1). Classification (NCBI taxonomy): domain Eukaryota; kingdom Viridiplantae; phylum Streptophyta; class Magnoliopsida; order Alismatales; family Hydrocharitaceae; genus Thalassia; species Thalassia testudinum. The sequence continues at coordinate 104,246,021 of JAZHRO010000073.1, read as the reverse complement.
CGTTAAAATATTTAAATAAATTAACTTATTTTTTATTATTTATTTCATTTTTTTTCTTATATTTTATTTATTCTATAAATTTATTTCCTTTTCCAGATAAAACCTTAAACTATAAACTAAATATGATATCACATCAAAAAAAAAAAAAAGGGGGTTAATTGCTATTCTACCTCGCTCTATGTTTATGGAGACCTCTTCAACTAGGTATTGCTGGCTTCAAATAAGAAAAATAGGTCAATAATAAATAATAAAATAAATCACAAATATAGGAAATTGACCGCTTAGTTCCACTTGAAAGTAATATGTTTACGGAGAGTGTTACGACTCTCAGGAAATTTCACTATTGTGAGATTGTTAGAAGAAGAAATTCTAAGAAAGTGTGATCCTCTACGATGGGAATTGTAACTCATTTTAAAGAGTTATAACGTCAGGAGTTTAGTGACTTTGAGATCCTTGATTCGTGGTGTTATGGATTGAAGTTTGGTCATTGGTCATTGACTGTTGTGCACCTGCACGTAGGCCATGTAAGTCATGCTGGCTAAATTTCGTAACTTTTGTTGCTCAGCTAGGTAGTCATGTTGTTTGCTAACTAGGGGCTTCTTTGGGTCACAGGATAGTGGACTTTATCCCCTGTTTGGATCCGATTCTCCCGGGGCATTTATGTCCCGTGTTAAGGGAACAAAACCCGGGTGTATCTCCATCCTGCAACCTCACCCCCCAACAGAATTGGGAAAAGCCGTGGTTTATCCCACAACTCATATCCCATGTTGGAGTTCTGCATGCCCATTAGAGTTGTCAAATGGGTCGGGTTGGGTTGGATCCGACCCATTTAACCCAAAATCGTTAATAATCAGGCCGGGTCAGGTTAGATCTATTTACTAAATGGATCCAGCACCTTCAACCTGAAATCGACTTATTTAAATTCCTAAAATCCAACCTGACCCATTTAATTCATTTAATTATATGGGTTAAGCGGATTTAGCAGGCTGGTCGAGTTTAAATGGGTTTGTTGGATTTGATGAGTTAAATGGATTTGACCAGTTTAAATGAGTGAACAAGTTGTTAAATGGATTAAATGGATATGTTAATTGGGTTGTATAGGTAAAATGGGTCGGATGGGTTTAACTCGACCCGTTTATTAAATAGATTTAAACCCATTTAAAATAAATGGATGCAGATCGACTTTAAGTCCAATATTCAGATTGAGTTCGGATAGGATTAGGCGAGTTCAATTGTTTTTTTAACAGTCTTAATGCACATGCTATCTGCTGAGATGATTAACCTGGCTTTGTTTGCCATAATATTTATTTCATTAGTAAGGAAGCTACTAACAGAAACGAAGAAAAGAAAAACCAGAGGCCTGCCTTTCTTTTTACTGTTTGCGGTGAGCTTGTCACATCAAAGAAATATTTCTTTTTATAAATAAAACTGAGGCTATTAACTAGGGCCTTTTTAAGGGAATCAGATGCTGAGGTAGCTCGTGTACGTTGATGGATGAGAGTGGATCCTGAACTTTCCTCTTTTGCTTTAAATGTTCCTTCGACTTCCGTCGATTTAGCTTTTTTGCTATTTGCATTCTGCAGTCGATCATGTGTGCATGTGTGTGTAAATGCGCCTTATCGAGCTGGATGTATGGAAATAACCCCCACTTTTAATATTTATCACAAATATTCAACTCAAAATATGGAGGTAAGATCCATTTATATATTTTTAATAATTTTTTTTCTAATTCTATTAAAAGACTATCAATTTATCTTCCAATAACATCTCTCTTACCAAACACGCATGACACCCTAAACTTAGCATATCATAAATTTATCTTTTGAGATAACTTATCACTCTTTCAAACAATAAAACTTATTTATCTTGGAATAAATCTTCTATCCCTTATAAAATATTATTTATCTTTCAAAATTTATCCTACAATCCAAATGTAGCTAAGGTAGTCGCATGAATAATTTGATTGCCATTCTTAATCTTTGTCTATCTACTTGTATTAATCAAATAAGTTGAGACCTTTTTAGCAGCTTTACCCATCTATTTCTATAGTTGGATTTGTATTTAATTGAAGGTTGTCTTGGGTTACTTATGAGGATCATTTAGGATATCTTTATTATTCGAAGGTGATAAATCTATTGGGCTTAACTGAAGATTTTTCTTTCCTAGTCACTTTATTAATCTCAAAGCACTTGCAAGTTTATTTAATTAGAGGAAGGTTGATTGATTGAGACAAAAGAAACGATTGATTACTCAATCTAGTCATTGCAAAATAAAAATTTATGTGAGAAAGAAAAATGGGATTGAGTCTATTAAGTGATTAATTTAAAACATTAAATATGATAAGTAAGCATAAGTATAGCGTGTACATCAACGTGTCTATAGAAAGAAAAGTGCTTATTTTAGCTTGCTCATGATTTATCAGTTCCAAAACAAAAAAATGTCAATTTACTTAATTAAAAAATGAAGATTGATTGAGACCAACTGATGGATTACTCAATCTAGTCCCTTGAAAATGAAGATTTATACAAGAAAGAAAATTAAGAATTGAGTAAACTATCTAAGTAATTGATTTAAAATACTAATTACAAAGAAATTAAGTCCTATGAGTCCAAGAAAATTTACCAAGATATTTAGTCTAAAAATATTAACTTATTTATAAACTTATTACTACCATCATTAGTCATAGAAGCATGCTATGAACTAGGGAGGAAGAGCAGCATTTATGCAGCAACAAGGAGAGAGAAACGGGGATGGAGAGCGACAATGAAATGTTTTGCAGCATTGCCGTCATTGTCAAAGAAAAAAAAAGGAAAAAGTAAACCAACTTAATTTACAATACGATTTGTTTTGATTTTTTTAGATGTGGAAATTATTTTTATCAATAAAAAATTATTTTTTATGTAAAAAATTATTTTTTATAGATAAAAATCATATTCTAAGTAATAAATTAATTTTTATTAATAAAATAATAAAATATATTAATATATTTTTATTTTAACTTATTTAATTTTCAATTGATTAACTTTTATTTTCAACTTTAATTTTTAACTGCACAAAACAGGTCGTAACACACGTGCCGTACTTGCGTTCTGAAAGAAATGCCAAACCCTGTTCACTTTTAAAGGACACGGGAAGGAAAAACTGGAATCACCGGATAGATTATGGGATAAGATAATGTACATGGTGAATAAAATAAAGCTACCAATTTTCACTAATAAAGTCAAATAATGATATATAGATTTTATATAGATGCCCAAAAGATACATCCTCAGATCAAAGGGCACTTGGAAAAGGTTGCATTTTTTTTTTGAAAGTTTGCAACTTATTAAATAAATTAAAATTCAATTATAAAACGAAATAAATACAAAGACATAATAGGCACTTTTTTTCAATCCATCGATTGCTTGCACTGCATCGAGGCTCTTGAGTAGAGGAATTTTCTATGGGACCCGCAAACGTTGAGGGGCTTATGGAATCATTTAGAGGAAGAAATGAAATAAATGCATAGATGGAATCAAATGATGGTATTCTTAGAAAATGAGATCATTATTTGAAGGGTAAAATCAATGGAACTTTTTTCTTGTCCAATTTAGATTCAATGAAAATCAATAGGGGGAATAGTTAAAGGATTTGATAAGAGATTCAATATTCCTCTTTTATTCTTGTTTTAGAGGTAGCGAGGGGCAACTTGAGGAGAGAGAGAATCGCGCAAGAGGGAAATGGGGACGGGTGAGGGGGGCCGTGAATGTGGAGAGAGAGAGAGAGAGAGAGAGAGAGGGTGTGGAATGTGTGGTAGTGGGCTGAATAGGTAAATGGGCCGTGCTAAATGGATTAAAAAAATCGAAACAAAATTGAAGGAGAAAGGTGTCATGGGCTAATGATGGTGAGACGTAGGTGGGCCTCAAGAAAAATAAAAAATAAAAAACTCAAAGTGCAGGAAAATAAAATGAGGGAGTTATAGGTTTGTTCCTCTCTTAATCTTTTCCCCATCTCGCATCAGCATCACGCGTTGTCTCAATTCAATTTGTTCAACCCTGAAATCCGGTAACAAATGTTTCAAGTAACATTCTTCCGTGGGTTTAGATTCTCAAATCTATTAGTGTGATTAGTTCACTAAGCTCTTCTCAATAAGAACTAAAGGTTATTTAGCAAGGATTTTAGCTAGATTTCTTGTATAGATTTGTGATTCATCATGACATCAGGGAAAGGTTACCCGATCATTAATGACCACTGGATTTCTTCACTTTATGTTTCTCCAAGGATGGTGTTGGAATGTCCAACGATATATTTTCCTGTGTGTAGAATTTGGAGCAAGTAACATGAAAATGGTCGCAACTCTTCCGTTTCTAAGCCCTACCCTTAGCTCTGCACCCCTTTTCTCCTCTTCAGTGAAATTGGAGCCCTACCATAGGTAGGGCCTCTGCCGGTCTTCGGTGGGCTGAGGTCCTTGCCCCCCACCTTCCTGTTGTTAGTCGCACCCACCTCCGCTTTCTTCTCCATCCGCTATGACTCATCTCCTTCAGTGGCTTATTTGGTATGTTTGTTCATGGTGTGTGCAAGTGGGTGGACCGAGACTGCTCTCCTCTTTGCGAGGTGTGTAGCTTCTTGGGAGCTTCTTCTCCCCTGGCGGTTGTAAGGGACTTCGAAGGCCGCTCGCTGTTGCTGGCTACTTCTTTGGAGTTCTGGAGCAACTACTATGGGGCCTCGCTTAGGTGGCTTCTTCGGTTCCTTCTTGTTGGCCATGGTTGACGCTTGTGCTCGAAGGTTGCTGCTGATGGTCTTTTAAAGTCGAGTCATCCTCCATCGTCACCTCCACTCCATCAGTGTTCTCGATTGATTTTTGGTTGTTGTAAGTTTATCTTTCTTTCTTATAGTTTGTTTTAGTGATGATGGGTCATGCAAGAAATCGTACTAACCACGATTAGGACTTAATCAGTACCTTGTTTACTGATTTTCCCTATTTCACACGAATCATTGACTTTGTTCGATGACATGTTTCGTGATTTATGCTTGGTTTCTGAAGCGAGTTAGATTCAACACCTAATGTTTTTAGTCTTTAATGTTTTGGTTTGTGTTACTCCCATACGTGGGAGATGTGTTCCCCTCTTGAGGGTGTGGGTGTTCATGTACCTTGCTTCTCCCATCAATGAAGTCTTGCTTTACAAAAAAAAAAAAAGAAATCATCACACCCCACCAAGTCTTCTGTCTTGTTGCGCAAGTCTCCTCCTTGCCTGTAAAGACCCGTTTTGTCCTAAGCCTTTTAAGACGTCTGGAAATCAAAATTTTGGTACGAGCCTTCGCGTTTGCGCGCGGGCTACGTGCAGACAGTACCTCTTCTCTCTCTTTCCCTCCTCTCTCCTTCATCCAAACCCTAACGAGCCTTATAAAATGCCCTCTTCCCCTCTCCCTTTTCTCCCCACTTCGCCACAGCACCTCCTTCCCTTCCTTTCCACCACAGCGAGAGGAGTGAGCACGAGAGAGAGCGCGGGAGTGGCAATGAGGAGGAGAGGCGGCGTCAGGAGAGGAGGAAGAGCTTGAGCTCGCGAGCTCGTGGAGCTCGCCAGAGGGTACATGGACGGAGAGGCGCATGCGGGAGGAGGAGTGCGTTGGGGGAGCCATCCCCGACACTGCTGCAGCCGGAGCTGCAGGCGAGGAGGAGGGGCCGTGACTGCACGCGGCGAGGGAAAGTAGGAAGAGGTTCTGGTTTTGGGATTTTTCCGGAATCAGACGTCTGGCGTAACGTCCAAACGACGGGGCGGATGCCTGGTGACCACACCGGATGTCTGAAAGCAGCTTACCGCGAAGGTACGTTCCTTTTGCGAATACGGCCATGCAGGCCGCTCCGCAGCTACCTTTTGCGTGGCTAATTTTAGGCGATTTGCCTGTCGCGTGCAGGGATTACTTTGGGAAGGTGCAGGACACGCCCTCCCATGCATTTCAAAAGTCTGGACAACTTACCAAACAGCTGGAAGCACTCCCAGACGTCCGGAGAGGAGGTCGGACGTCTGGAGCCAGGTCCAGATGGTCAGGAAGAGGTTTTGGAAGTCAAAGATCGACGTAGGACCTAAGGTGCGTTTTTGGTTACTTTTAAGACGTTTGGACCTGGTGCCAGACGTCTGATTTGGGTCTGTAGCCTTGTTTTTGACCCGTTTAGGGTTCGTTTAAGGTCCATTTTACGTAAACAAGTTATCGGTGTTTTCTTTGAGAGTTCCTCTACTTGTTAGAAGGCCTTTTATACTATTCTGAATGTTCCATTGTAATTGTTCCTTGTTATAGGACTTCGTTCCGTTGCAAGTTTGGGGCTTGCTGAGGCACGAGAGCCTACCATTTGAGTCCCAATACTCCTGGGTTGTCTGGTAGAGTGGTCTTCCTCTAATTTAATTATAAACCTGAATACACATGTGAATTGAATGATTAGAACCTAGGATATGGCATGAATCCTAGAACAAGAAATACTTGAAATGTCTGTATGCAGGTTTGGAATTGCAGTCTTGAATGAATGAATAGAAATGTTAACAACTGCCTATTAGTGAACAAGAGCTGCCTATGAAATATGAATTACCTGTGCTAGTTAGACAGTTACATGTGACATTACCTGTTGTATATGTTAAATGATGGAAATACGAGCTGCATGTATATAACCTAAGAATGGAAATGTGAATGATGAAACCTGGTATGGAATGGCATGAGAAATACAAGCATGAACCCTACGGGGAATTAGGAGTAGAGCTCTTGGAAATAAATGGAATGGATTTGGAAATGTGAGCGGGAAGTGTGCTGGCCTTTGAGTACGTGGTACCAAGGAGAGCGAGTGTCCCCTGTTTAGTGTAGAGCGGAGCTAGCTGCCCTTGGGTTGGGACCTGGTGTTAGGATTGGTCACTCTGCACTGACTTCTTGGCCCTCGCGTACACTGTACCGGGTAGAGCTACTAGTGTAGGGAGAGAGCTAGCCACCCCATGGGGACTAGGGTTCAGCTACCCACCCTACACCGACTTGTTAGGCCCATTGGGCAAATCAGGGTAGTCAGACGAGGGTGTGCGGACTGTGGAGGGGCGAGACCCCTGTTTGGTTTTGAGGGGCTAGACCCCTGTTGTTGAGAGGGCTAAGTCCTATACTGTTCCGTGTTGTACTTTGGGCGTACCCGTTAGCGGAAATGACCAACCGCGTGCCAATGCGGGGTAGCTACCCGTGCATTTATCGTACGTGCCGTAGTCACCGCTACGTCTGTCCGTGACCTTGGGGTGGTTGACTGGGTGTAGGATCACCACAGGGGACTCTCCTGGCCAGGAGAGCACTACGTGCGCCTTCTACTCTTCGGAAAAAACTGCAATCAAGATCGTTCCCACGAGGAACATTCGAGATCAAGAAAGAGATATGAAAAATAAACCAATGGGTGAAAAGGAATAACTTGTAAAATAAAGTAATTGGAATAGACAGTTTACCTGTACGCTTTTACTACTTTAGTTAGTTAGTTACCACTTTACTCAGTGTTCGCTGACTTTGTTTCTCATAACCCTTTTTAGGTCTAGGTGTTGAGCAGCCCGAGTCACTAGCTGCAGAGGGTGCTGGGCCCAGTAGTGCCCAGTAGCAGTAGTCTTCCTTTTGTTGTACCTCCTTTTGTTAGTGCATTCAGACTTCTATTTCTGTTTACGTTTCTGTACCTTGTTTCCGCTTTACTGTTGTGGTGGTAATATATACTGTTAGTAGCTTTACTTTTTTTATTTCTTGTACTCTTTTACTGTTAGTTACTTAGCATAGTGAATGCGGTTTACTTTCCTGCTTTTTTGGTTATTTCTTGTTGGACGACTGGGTCTTGGGATCAGTCGAGTTGAGCCAATCTCGTGTCTTGTAGGGATTCGGAAACTGGGTCGTAACAAGATGGTATCAGAGCAAGGTCGTCCCGAGAAATGAATCGACCAGCTTGAGAATAACCAATTCACGTGCATGTAACTAGAGTAACCACCACAACATGCCGCTTGACATCTGTTCTGAGTTTCCTTTGCTGAAGTCCGTTAGAGTTGACTTCTTTTTGTTCTATTTCTGCGTCTCCTTGCAGAAGATGTCTCAACGTGTAGTCCTTGAGGAGGGTCGCGGATGCGGCCATGGACGAGGTTGGAGGGGCGGACGTGCCGGGCCCAAGGCGTCAGTGGACCAACCACTCCTCCAGGGCGTTCAGGCCCAAGACCTCGTGTAGTTGATACGAGATATAGTACGAGAGGAGCTCCACCTGCCTCCACGGGCGCCTCTCCCTGGGGACGTGGAGGGGGAGTCCTCTGTGGGACAGCGAGACTGACGTAGCGCTGGACGAGTGGGAGGGGGTGATCCTCCACCGCCTACACCGCACTTTGACACTTCCGAGCACAAGCCCTCCCTACCTGGAGGCATGTCCGTTCCCCCACTACAACTGCACTACGAGCTTTTTGGACAGTTCTGGAAGCTAAAGCCCCCCTCCTTCAAGGGGGATGAGGACTCGTCTGAGGTGGAGGACTGGTTGGAGCAGATTGAGAAGGTGTTTGACACCCTCTGCCCCCTGCGGAGTGCTACGTGGCCTTTACCACGTACTAGCTGGAGAGCGTGACACACAGGTGGTGGAGGGCAGTCAGAGGCTAGGAGAGGGTAGAGCCGATGCGAGCAGTACTTCCCACAGACATGGTAGGACCAGAGGAGGCGGGAGTTCCACACTCTTCACCAGGGGACGATCACTGTTAGCACGTATCGTACGTGTTTTCTGGAGCTATCACATTTTGCTGCGACAGCTGTGGCTACTGAGGAGGAGCGCCTGTGGAGGTTCACTGAGGGGCTCCGGCCTGCCATTCGGGGGTGTGTCAAACCCCTGAAGCTACCCACCTTCTTGAGAGTGGTGGAGGCAGCTATGACGTACGAGGAGACCAACCCGGCCGCACGAGACACCGACAGTGGACGAAAGAGGCCCTACCAGCCAGAGTACTCATAGGGCCGGTGAGAGAGGAGGCATGCGGTGCCCGCGGGAGAGCCGTCATGTTTTGTGGGGCCGTCAGCAGCCTTTGAGGGCCCCTGACAGGGGCCAGTTGTTAGCACTGGACCCCCACCCAGCCGTCAGCGGGGACATACTGAGGGAGGGAGTCGAGTCCCCCTCTGCTACCAGTGTAGCCAACCGGGCCACATCAGGAGGGACTGGCCGTCTTGGGTCTGAGCACAGAAAATGCTCCCCGCACCGAGCGCTGGAGGCTGAGCAGGTGGCTGTGGTTCTCGGGCGTGTGAGGGAGGACAGCAGTCGCGCGGAGGGTACCGGCCAGCGGCTACCCGTCCGACGTAGAGTGTGGTTGCTTCTTCTGCACCGAGAGCTGAGGGGCGTATCAACGCCTTGACACACAGAGACGCCAGGGCATCAGGTTTAGTGGTGGTAGGTATGGTTACAGTTTTTGGAAGATTAGTTTACATACTTTTTGATTCCAGCGCCACGCACTCGTTTGTTTCTGCGAGTTTTGCTGTTAGTTTGGGACAGGACTGTGTGTTGTTAGAGGATCCTTTTATGATTAGAGGTTCGGGTGGTCAGCTGTTTATAGTTGAGGAGGTCTACATAGACTGTAAGGTCAGTATTGGGGGACACAGCCACCCCGCTAACCTGATTGTGATACTAATGGAGGATTTTGGAGTGATTCTGGGGATGGATTGGCTGTCTGCTTACCATGCATTGGTGGACTGTTTTGAGAGGAAGATCGTCTTCTCCATACAGAAGATGCCTTCCTTTGAGTTTCACGGACAGCCGGTGGATGGAGGTTTCAGGTGCATTTCTGCACTTCGGGCGATGAGACTTTTGGGCCAGGGGTGTGAGGATTTTTTGGCTTGTGTAGTAGCAGAGCCCAGCCCCGTGGTAGACTTTCAGAGCATTCCAATGGTCAGAGAGTACCTCTACATGTTTCCCGAGGAGATGCCAGGACTACCGCCTGAGCGTGAGATCGAGTTTGAGATCTCATTGGTACCGGGGACCAGGCCCATTTCTACAGCACTGTATAGGATGGCACCACTTGAGCTACGAGAGCTCAAGTCCCAGTTGCAGGGCCTATTGGAGAAGGGCTTTGTGAGGCGTAGTGTGTCCCCATGGGGAGCTTCGGTGCTATTTGTGAAGAAGAAGGATGGTACCCTATGCCTTTGTGTTGACTACAGACAGCTGAATAGGATCACCATCAAGAACAAGTATCCGCTGCTGAGGATTGATGATTTGTTTGACCAGTTGCGAGGTGCCACAATATTCTCCAAGATAGATCTGAGATCAGGCTACCACCAATTGCGGATCAGGGAGACCGACATCTCCAAGACAGCTTTCCACACTCGGTACGGACACTACGAGTTTTTGGTCATGTTGTTTGGGCTGACCAACGCCCCCGCTACCTTCATGGATTTGATGAACAGGGTGTTCAGACCGTATCTGGATTAGTTTGTGGTGGTATTTATTGATGATGTGCTCATTTACTCACGGGATCAGGCGTAGCACGGGTAGCACTTGCGGATGGTTTTGGACACGTTGAGACGACGTAGGCTGTATGCCAAATACAGCAAGTGCAAGTTTTGGTTGAGGCAGGTGACCTTCTTCGGTCATGTGATTTCAGGGGATGGCTTGGCTGTAGATCCAGCCAAGGTAGAGGCAGTACTCAGGTGGGAGAGGCCACGTATAGTGACAGAGATCCGCAGTTTCTTGGGAATGGCAGGTTACTACTGGTGGTTTATCAGGGGTTTCTCGCAGATTACGCGTCCTATGACTCAGTTGACCCGGAAGGACATGCCCTTTGCTTGGACAGATGCTTGTGAGGCGTGTTTTCAGGAGTTGAAGGAGAGGCTGACTTCGGCTCCTGTGCTTACCATCCCAAATAGCAGTGGCGATTTTGTTGTCTACACAGATGCTTCGTTGCAGGGGTTAGGAGGCGTGCTCATGCAGTGGGGTTACGTTGTCGCTTACACTTCGCGGCAACTGAAGCCCCATGAGCATAGCTACCCTACCCATGACTTAGAGCTGGCAGTTGTCGTCTTCGCGTTGAAGACATGGAGGCACTACCTTTATGGTGAGACCTTTGAGATATTCACAGATGATAAGAGCTCAGGTATTTGTTTGATCAGAAGGAGCTTAACATGAGACGGAGACGTTGGTTAGAGCTCCTGAAGGACTACGACTGCAGCATCTCCTACCATCCAGGGAAGGCCAACGTGGTGGCTGACTCCTTGAGCCGGAAGGCACCCGCCCACTTGGCCAGTTTACAGGCATAGAGTTGGAGACTTATGGAGAAGTTGGGTAGTTGGTGACCTCTAAAGTTACAGGGGCATTGTGGGGTAGTGACAGTGACACGACAGATGGGACCAGAGCTGATAGACCGCATCATCACAGGATAGATGATAGATCCGTATCTGCAATCGTTGAGAGACAGAGTACTGTCAGGGGACTTAGGAGACTTCTCTTTTACAGACGACATGCTGCGCATGAGGGGACATTTGTGTGTTCCCAGGGACGAGGAGTTGTTGAGAAAGCTCTTGACTGAGGCACATGGGTCTAGGTTCACCATATATCACGGGAACACGAAGATGTACTATGATATGAGACGTGACTTTTGGTGGAGAGGGATGAAGTGGGATGTAGGTGAGTTCGTGCAGCAGTGTTTGGTGTGCCAGCAGGTGAGGGCCAAGCATCAGAGGCCTGCAGGGCCGTTGTAGCCACTTCCTGTGCGAGAGTGGAAGTGGGAGAGCATCACCATGGACTTGGTGGTGGGCTTGCCCATTATCCAGTAAGGGCATGACGCAGTCTGGGTGATTGTAGACAAATTGACGAAGACGACACGTTTCTTGTCGATCCGAGTCACCTTGGGACCAGCGCAATTGGCAGAGAAGTATATTCGTGACGTGGTATGTATGCACGGAGTTTCGCATGAGATTGTATTCGACTGGGGTACCCATTTTACTTCCTAGTTTTGGGATGAGTTTCAGCAGGCTTTGGGGACACGGTTGAGGTTCAGTACGGCGTACCACCCCCAGATGGACGGATAGTCAGAGCGCATGATACAGACATTTAAGGACCTTTTGCGCGCCTGTGTACTAGATTGGCAGAGTTTGCATATAATAACAGCTATCACTCGAGTATCGGCATGGCACCCTACGAGGCTCTGTACGGACGAAGGTGTACTGCGCCCTTGAGTTGGGTTGAGGTGGGGACCAAGTGGGAGGTTGGCCCCAGGTTGATCCGATAGAGTCAGGAGGTGATAGAGCAGATTCACGGACAACTTCGCACTGTCAGGAGCAGACAGAAGAGTTATGCCAATTGGAAGCGCAGAGAGGTGTAGTTCGAGGTTGGCGATCACGTCTTTCTTCGCGTTTCACCCATGAAGGGCCTGCAACGTTTTGGGGTGAAAGGGAAGCTTGCATCGAGGTTTATGGGACGCTTTGAGGTCCTGGAGCGGGTAGGACTCGTTACTTACAGGCTTGACCTTCCTCCCCAGCTTTCTGATGTGCACGATGTGTTCCACGTGTCCAACCTCAGGGAGTACGTCATCGATCCCAGTCACGTTCTGAGCCACGAGAGTGTCGAGGTGGGTGACGACCTGACCTACCCCGAGAAATCAGTGTAGATACTAGACAGAGCCATCCGGAGTTTGAGACGGAAGCAAGTACCCCTGGTGAAGGTCTTGTGGAGGAGCCAGAGGTACGAGGAGGCTACTTGGGAGCCTACGACGGCGATACGAGAGCGATACCCAGAGCTTCTTAAGGGTACGTCCTTTCGAATCAACTTCGATCCTCTTTAAGTTTGTTATGCATATATTTTCCTTCCGCACCCTAGCTAGCTCAAGTTTTGGGGACGAAACTTCCTTTAAGTTTGTTATGATGTAAAGACCCGTTCTGTCCTGAGCCTTTTAAGACGTCTGGACTGTGGTCAGACGTCTGAAAATCGAAATTTTGGTACGAGCCTTCGCATCTACGCGTGGGTTCCGCGCAGACAGTACCTCTCTTCTCTCTCTTTCCCTCCTCTCTCCTTCATCTAAACCCTAACGAGCCTTATAAAAGGCCCTCTTCCCCTCTCCCTTTTCTCCCCACTTCACCACAGCACCTTCTTCCCTTCCTCTCCACCCCAGCGAGAGGAGAGAGCACGAGAGAGAGCGTGAGAGCGGCGATAAGGAGGAGAGGCGGCGTGAAGAGAGGAGGAAGAGCTCGAGCTCGCGAGATCATGGGAGCTCGCCGGAGGGTGCACGGCCGAAGTGACGCGTGCGGGAGGAGGAGTGCATCGGGGGAGCTGTCCTGGACACTACTGCAGCTGGAGTTGTAGGTGAGGAGGCGGGGCCGCAGCTGCACGCGGCGAGGGAGAGCAGGAAGAGGTTTTGGTTCTGGGATTTTTCCAGAATCAGATGTCTGGCGTGACGTCCAGATGATGGGGCGGACGTCTGGTGACCACACCGGACGTTTGAAGGCAGCTTACCGCGAAGGTACGTTCCTTTTGCAGATACGACCATGCAGGCCGCTCCGCAGCTATGTTTTGCATGGCTAATTTTAGGCGATTTGCCTGTCGCGTGTAGGGATTGCTTTGGGAAGGTGCGGGACACGCCTTCCTACGCGTTTCAGACGTCTGGACAGCTTACTAGATGGCTGGAAGCACTCCTAGACGTCCGGAGAGGAGGTCGAATGTCTTGAGTCAAGTCCAGACAGTCAGGAAGAAGTTCTGGACGTCTGAGGTCGACGCAAGACCTGAGGTGCGTTTTTGGTTACTTTTAAGACGTCTCGATCTTGTGCCAGAGGTCTGATTTGGGTCTGTAGCCCTATTTTTGATCGTTTAGGGACCGTTTGAGGCCCGATTTACGCAAATAAGTTATCGGTGTTTTCCTTGAGTGTTCCTCTACTTGTTAGAAGGCCTTTTATACTGTTCTGAATGTTCCATTATGATTGTTCCTTGTTACAGGACTTTGTTCTATTGCGGGTTCGGGGCTTGCTGAGACACGAGAGCCTACTGTTCTAGCCCCAATACTCCTGGGTTGTCTGGTAGAGTGGTCTTCACCTAATTTAATTATAAAACCTGAATACACATGTAAATTGAATGATTAAAACCTAGGATATGGCATGAATCCTAGGACAAGAAATACTTGAAATGTCAGTATGCGGGTTTGGAATTGCAGTCTTGAATGAATGAATAGAAATGTTAACAACTACCTATTAGTGAACAAGAGCAGCCTGTGAAATATGAATTACCTGTGCTAGTTAGACAGTTACATGTGACATTACCTATTGTATATGTTAAATGATGGAAATACGAGCTGCATGTATATAACTTAAGATTGAAAATGTGAATGATGAAACCTGGTATGGAATGGCATGAGAAATACAAGCATGAACCCTACGGGGAATTAGGAGTAGAGCTCTTGGAAATAAATGGAATGGATCTGAAAATATGAGCGGGAAGTGTGCTGGCCTTTGAGTACGTGGTACCAAGGAGAGCGAGTGTCCCCTGTTTAGTGTAGGGCGGAGTTAGCTGCCCTTAGGTTGGGACCCGGGGTTAGGATTGGCCCTCGCATACACTGTATCGGTCAGAGCTACTAGTGTAGGGAGAGAGATAGTCGCCCCACGGGACTCGGGGTTCAGCTAGCCACCCTACACTGACTTGTCAGGCCCACTGGGCAAATCAGGGTAGTCAGACGAGGGTGTGCGGACTGTGGAGGGGCGAGACCCCTGTTTGGTTATGAGGGGCTAGATCCCTGTTACTGAGAGGGCTAGGCTCTATACTGTTCCGTACTGTACTTTGGGCGTACTTGTTAGCAGAAATGACTGACAGTATGCCAGTGCGGGGTAGCTACCCGTACGCTTATCGCGCATGTCGTAGTCACCGCTACGTCTGTCTGTGACCTTGGGATGGTTGACTGAGTGTAAGATCACCACTGGGGACTCTCTCGGCCAGGAGAGCACCACGTGCGCCTTCTACTCTTCGGAAAAGACTTCAATCAAGATCGTTCCCATAAGGAACATTCGAGATCAAGAAAGAGATCTGAAAAATAAACCAATGGGTGAAAAGGAATAACTTGTAAAATAAAGTAATTGGAATAGACAGTTTACCTGTTCACTTTTACTGCTTTAGTTAGTTGGTTACCACCCTACTCAGCGTTCGCTGACTTTGTTACTCATAACCCTTTTCAGGTCCAGGTGTTGAGCAGCCTGAGTCACCGGCTGCAGAGGGTGCTGGGCCCAGTAGAGCCCAATAGCAGTAGTCTTCCTTTTGTTGTACCTTCTTTTGTTAGTGCGTTCAGACTCCTGTTTCTGTTTACGTTTTTGTACCTTATTTCCGCTTTACTGTTGTGGTGGTAATATGTACTGTTAGCAACTTTACTTCTTTTACTGCTTGTATTCTTTTACTGTTAGTTAATTAGCATAGTGAATGTGGTTTACTTTCCTGCTTTTTGGTTATTTATTGTTGGACGACTGGGTCTTCGGATCAATCGAGTTGAGCCAGTCTCGTGTCCTGTAGGGATTCGGTAACCGGGTCGTAACATTGCTTATCTAGAGCTCCTAAGATCTACTGTTGTTGGGGACTTGTTACGACCCGATCCCAGATCCCTACATGACTCGAGATCGACTTGCCTCGATTAATCCCAAGACCCATTCGTCCAATGAGAAATAACGCAAAAGCAAAAAATATACTAGAACTACACATGCAATGTAACTAAACAGAATTAATAAAAAGGTAGTAATTGGAAAACAAAACGAGAAGTCTCAAAAAGATTACATGCCACAAGCGGAAGAGTATTACAACATACATAGCCGTCACAATTACAACAGAGGGAAATATAGCGTGAATTGAAATAACTAATACATACTAAAATACTCACTCCTACGAAAGAGCTCTGTAATAGAAAAGGGGAAAATCACTATGGCTGGGCTCGGTTGGGCCTAGCACTCGCAGCAGTCGGTGTCGTTGGCTGCTCAACTCCCTGACCTGAACATAGTTACACAATCCGTAGTCAGCTAATGCTGAGCAGAGTGGTGGTTAAGCCATTTACATGTAATTTAACTTAAAGAAACAAGTAAGTAACAAATCATACATTTCCATTTATCTCAACTAGGTGTTTCTGTTTCAATTATTCTAATAAGGATCCACAACATTTCTTAATCATCTTGTTCCCTATGGGAACGATCTTGATTACAGTTTATTCCGCGATGTAGGATGTACAAGTGGTACTTTTCTGGTCGGGAGAGCCCCCGTGGTAGTCCTATACCCGGTTAACCACCCCGAGGTCACGGTCGCGACGTAGCGGTGACTACGTCACCCACGATAAGTGTACGGGTAGCTACCCTGCACTAGCATGCGGTCAGTCGTTTCCACTAGCGAGTACACCTAAATGTATAATGTAGAATTGAACAAGGGTCTTGCCCCTTAGATTAGGGATCTCGCCCATCAACAGTCTGCATACCCTCGCCCGACTATCCCTGTTTGCCCAAAGGGCCTAACAAGAGTCGGTGTAGGGTGGCCAGTTGTAAAGACCCATTCTGTTTTGAGCCTTTTAAGACGTCTGGACACCTTCTCAGACGTCTAGAAATTAAAAAATCTGTACGCGATGTTGATTCTATGCGCAACCAACGCGTAGACCCTTTTCCCTTCTCTCTCTTCCGCTCTTTCTCCCCCTTGCCAAACCCTAACCCAGTTGCCTATATAAGTGCCCCCTTCCTCTCCTCTCCACTCCATCACCACCACCTTACTCCCCACTCCACGGCCGTGAGTGAGGCGTGCGAGAGAGAGGGAGTGAGAGCGAGGAGGAGAGGGAGTGAAGAGAAGGAGAAGGTTGAGGTCGCAAGCTCGTGGAGGCTCGCCAGAGTGTTGCACGACCGTCACGGCACATGTGGGCGGAGGAGAGCGTCGGGGCGTCATCCTTGACTTCCTGCATTTATCGGAGCTGCAGCAGATCAGGAGGAGCCATGGCGGAGTGCGGCGAGAGAAGCGGGAGCTCGGTCTGGTACTGGAGTTTTTCCATTATCAGACGTTCGGAGTGCCTTCCGAACGACGAGATGGACGTCTGGTGACGACACCGGACGTCTGAAAGCGGGTTTTCACGTAGGAGCAGCTTTGGGAAGGCACTCGCACGCCCTCCCACACTTTTCGGATGTCTGGACAGCTTACCAGACGACCGGAGGCATTCCCAGACGACTGGAGGACTAGTCGGACGTCTGGAACTAGGTCCAGACGGTGACGAAGGAGTCCTGGATGTCTGAGGTCGACGTAGGGACTTGAGGTGAGACTCTGGTGATTTTTAAGACTTCTGGACTTGGTTCCAGATGTCTGATTTGGGTTTGCAGACTTGTTTTTGACCTATTTTGGGTCCGATCGAGATCCGTTTTACGCAAACGAGATATCTGTATTTTCCTTGTGAGTTCCTCTACATGTTAGAAACCTTTATATATTGTTCTGAACGTTCCGTTGTGACGTGTTCCTTGGTATTGGACTTCGCTCTGTTGCGTGTCTGGGGCTTGCAGAGGCACGTGGGTCTGCAGTTCGAGCTCCCAGTACTCCCGGATTGTCTGGTAGAGTGGTTTCCCCTTGTTCTATTTATAAAATATGAATGCATATATGAAAATCAGATAACTAGAAACCTAAGCTGTGGTATGAATCCTAGGATGAGAAATAGTTGCACTGTTTGTGTGCGTGTTTGAGACGGTAACCATAAATGAATGAGCTGAATTATTACTGACTTCCTGTTAATAAATACGAGCTGCCTGCTAGAATATTAAATGTCTGAGATAACTAAACAGTTACCTGTGATAATTAAACAGTGACTTGTGATATCGCTTGTGCATGTGTTTAATTGTGGAAATACAAGCTGCATATGTATATTATGAATGGAATTGTGAATGATGAAACATTGTATGGAATAATATGGTGAATATGAGCATGAATCCTACGGGAAGTTAGGAGTAGAGCTCCTGTGGATGAATGGAAAGGCCTGGAAATGTGAATGAGAAGTGTGCTGGCCCTTGATTACGTGGTACCAAGGAGAGCGACTGTCCCCTTTTTAGTGTAGAGCGAAGCTAGCCGCCCTTGGGTTGGGACCTGGGGTTAGGAATGGCCACTCTACACCGACTTCTGTTGGCCCTTGCATACACAGTACCGGGGAGAGCTACTAGTGTAGGGAGGGAGATGGCCACCCTACGGGACCCAGGGTTTAGCTAGCGACCCTACACCGACTTGTTAGGCCCTTTGGGCAAATCAAGGTAGTCAGACGAGGGTGCACGGACTGTGGAGGGGCAAGATCCCTGTTTGGTTTTGAGGGGATAAACCCCTGTTCCTGAGAAGGCTAGGCCCTATGCCGTTTAGTGTTGTACTTTGGGCGTACCCGCTAGCGGAAACGATTGACCGCGTGTTAGTGCGGGATAGCTACCCGTGTCCTTATCGCGCATGTTGTAGTCACCGCTACTTCTGTCAGTGACCATGGGTTGGTTGACTGGGTGTACGACTACCATGGGGGACTCTCCCAGCCAGGAGAGCACCATGTGTGCCTTCTACTCTTCGGAAAAGACTGCAATCAAGATCGTTCTCACGAGGAACATACGAGATCAAGAAAGAAATCTGAAAGTAAATCAATGGGATGAAAGGAAACTACTTGTAAATAAAATAATTGGAAAAGATAAATTTACCTGCTAGCTTTTAATGCTTTAGATAGTCTGGTTACCACTCTACTTACCATTCGCTGACTCCGTTTACTCATAACCCTTTACAGGTCCAGGAGTTGAGTAGCTCGAGTTACCGGCTGCAGAGGGTGTTGGGCCTAGTTGAGCCCAGCAGTAGTCTTACTGTTGTTGTACTTCTTTTCTATTAGTGAGTTTCAAACTTTGTTTACTGTTTCTGTTACTGTACTTTTATTCTACTTTCCAGTTGTTGTGGTGGTATGTACTGATTAGCAGCTTTTACTTCCTTTACTACTTGTACGCTTTTACTGTTAGTTACCTTGCATAGTGGATGTGGCTTATTTTCCTACTTTTCGGTTATTTCTTGTTGGATGACTGGGTCTTGGGATTAGTCGAGTCGAGCCGGTCTCAGGTCCTGTAGGGATTCGGGAACCGGGTCGTAACACTAGTCCTAACCTCGAGCTCCATGGGGCGGCTGGCTCCCCCTCTACACTAAAGTAACCAGAGTCAGTGTAGGGGGCCATTCCTAACCCCAGGTCTCAACCAAAGGGCGGATAGCTCCCCCCTACACTAAAGTGATGGTATCTTTCCTCAATACCGTGTACACAAGGGCTAGCTCACTTTCCATGCAAAAGGGACAGTTGCTCTCCTCGGTACCATGTACTCGAGGGCCAGCTCACTTCCCTCTTCCATACGATATTTGCTCTATACACAGGAGTTCATTTCTAGTTTCTTGTAGGGTTCGTACATAGACTTTCTCATTTCCATATCCAATTCATTAAATGCATACAGGAAGCTCAAGATTTCATAATCAATTATTCAGTACACCACAATATTTTCATTCATGTCATGGTTCACTAAATGCGATGTAGCCAGCTCATGGTTTACTACTTTCAGTAAGTATCACAGCAATTTAATCAGTTAATACATACGCATTCATCTCTTTCATCCCTAGTGTTCATTTCACAACCTAAGGTTCATTCGAATATTTCTAAAGTAGTTTGCATTCATCACTTTCATCCCTATTGTTCATTTCACAACCTAGGGTTCAATCAAATATTTGTAAGGCATGCAATTTAATTATTAATTCTAAAATTAGAGAGAGAATCACTCTACCTGGATATACGAGTGGAATGGGGCTCGGATCGCAGATCCCATCATCTCCGTGGACCCCATGTATACAACTGGCTGGAGACCTATACAATTGACCAACCACATCAAACAAGTTCAAAAGTGTATATAAGTGACACTAACATGTAGAGAAACTCAATTGGAAACCAACGATACTTCATTTGCGCAAAACCGATTCCATTTGGGCCCTAAACGGGCAAAAAAACGTGCATACTGACTAAAATCAGATGTCTGGGACTAGATCCCGACGTTTTAAACGATCTCAAAACCTCACCTTGCTTTCCTATGGCCTCCTCAGATGTTCAAACCCCTCTGCAACCGTCTGAGGGTGATCCCAGACATCTGACACTCTTTTCGGTCGTCTATGAGTGCAGTCAGATGTCTGGTATCGTCTCCAGACGTCCTAAAGTATCTTGACGAACACGCCGCACGCCTTTCCCACGTCCCGTACCTGAGCATGCATGTCGCTTAAAAATCACTACACATAAAAGCACAAGTACGTGCATGCAGTCGCGTACGCAGGACATACCTCGACACTCTACGTGCTGTCAGATGTCAGGCGCCAGCCCCGAACGTCCTGAGGATCCTCTAGACGTC
Organism: Thalassia testudinum; assembly: GCA_037157565.1. NCBI lineage: Eukaryota > Viridiplantae > Streptophyta > Magnoliopsida > Alismatales > Hydrocharitaceae > Thalassia > Thalassia testudinum. The sequence goes on along the minus strand of JAZHRO010000073.1, from coordinate 104,225,681 downwards.
TGGATGGAGTTCTAGACATCTGATACTACGGAAAATGGTTTCGCAGTATCCTCCTGCAATCGTCTGAGGGTGATTCCAGACGTCTGACACTCTCTCCGGTCATTTGGGAGTGCAGTCAGACGTCTGGTACCATCTCCATATGTCCTAAAGTACCTCGAAGGGCACGTCATGTGCCTTTCCTACATCTTGTACCTGCGCATGCACGCCGCTTAAAAGTCACAACACGTAAAAGCACAAGTACGTGCATGCAGGCACGTACGCAGGACATACCTCGACACTCTGCGTGCTGTCAGACGTCCGGTGCCAGCCCCGAACGTCCTGAGGATCCTCTAGATGTCTGGATGGAGTTCCAGACGTTTGATACTATGGAAAATGATTTCATAGTATCCTCCTGCGAGCTTCTCCTCGCGCTCTCCTCCACCCGCAGAGGCTACAGTAGCACCTCCTGTGGTTGCATGAGGTGTTGCCTCCTCTCCCGAGCTCCTTCGAGCTCCTCCTCGCACCTCTAGCTCCTCTCCCGAGCTCCTCCAGTCGCACCTCCTCTCCTACGCTTGCCCTCTCCCTCGTCCACGCTCTCCCTCTCCTTCACGTCCTCGCTCACCCTCTCTCCCGTGCTCCTCTGTCTCGAGCTCCCCTCCTTCCTCCCTACTCGGGCTGCAAGGGGGACGGGGAAGGGGAAGAGGCCGCAGATTTGGGTGGTAGAGGACGAGGGTGGAGGTGGTGGTGGTGATGGTGAGGGTGGTGGAGATGGAGAGGAAATGGAGAGGGTGGAGGGGCTTTTAAAGAAAGGAGGGTGTGGGTTGTGTGTTGTTGGAAGAGAGAGAGAAATTGTGAGATTTCCCTCCACGAAATCTTTCACTTCCCGCAAGGCCCACAAACCTAAATCCAAGGGGTTTAAAATTGTGCTTATGCCTCTATCTTTCCGGAAAACTACGAACGACCATTGAGAATGGTCATTTCAGGACTCGATCGATCCCCGATCGCCGATTGACCCCCCCACCCCTCTCCTTCCGCACCCCCCCCCCCTGCCCACCTCCTTCCTTTCCATTATGGGTAGCTGCACTCCAATGACATCTCCCCAGTGGCTCGCGGCCTTCATCTTCGATGGCAAGAGGTCATGGTGGTGCTCCAGCATTGGGTCGCGCTGAGGATGTCCATCGGATGATGACCACTTCATGGTAGAGGAAGGTTTCACTAGATGTCGATACACTACCTCTGCTCTATTTTTACGTTTCGATGTCATTTTTGTTATGGAGGCTATGTTGAAGTTGGGCTCATCAAGACCGGGTTGATAGTCTTTGCTTTGACTGCTTATTACTTGGTGCGGTAAGTCAATGATGTCGACGATGTCTTGTCGTATCTACTACGTTATGTTGGTTCGTTTGCAACGAAAATGATTTCAAGAATATTTGTTTTTAATTTTATTATTTTTTTTATGTTAATTTTTTTTATTTAAATTCCCCTCACTCGAGGAAAAGCTATTTTTTTCCTCGCCGGAGGATGTGGCGATTGTCTTTTTCCCTTCTCTCTAGAGACTACTTCCTCAGTCATTTTCGTTTCCTTAAACAAAGAAAATTTTATTTAAAAAAAAAACACATGAAATCATCGCAAAATTGCCTCTGCGTGTATACCAAAAACGATATGCAAAATCCTTTTTTATAGGTCTGACATCGTCACACTCCACTCATTGCCTACCTATTGAACAACCACAAAAAAAACAAAGATCGTTTTTTACGGTAGCAGACGCTACGCCTTCATTCATTGGAGGTGTGTGTGTGTACATTTTTTGCTTGGAAAATAGCATACATTTACCTATTTTTCTTTTTTTACCGTCTTAGCGTGCTTTAGTTGTGCGTATTAGTGTTTTAAAAATTGAATTGCATCAGTCGAATCAACTTATAGAATTGAAAATTTATGTCTTATCAAACTGGATCGATCCATCTAGACAACTAAAGTTCAAATCAATACAAATAGGTTGGGTTAAATCAGTTATCTGATTTAATTACTTTTAAAAATTATATATATATATATATATATATATATATATATATATATATATATATATATGTGTGTGTGTGTGTGACTTGTCATTGTATTTATTATAATTATAGTTAGAAAATAAAATGATTTTTCTTATTATATATATATTCATTGGATTTTTATTTAACATCGTATTAACTTAGTTGGATCCAGTTAAATAAAAATAAATTAAATAAAAGATCCTATAGTTTAATTTTTTTTGCTGACATTATATTGATATTCTTATCAATTTAATTAATATAAATTAATAATTAAATCAATAAAAATTTAAATCAATATTTAAATCATTTCAGTAGTTAATATGAACTTTAAAATTATATTTGATTGATGAATTAAATATTTAATCTAACACTTAATCTATTTTCTACTTAAGTTGGATTAAGTAAATTTAATTTAAAATAAAATTATATTACATTTTTTTAAAAATAATTTATACCTGTCTAAACATCTAAATAAATTAATTTATTTATTCCATCGTTTATTACATTAGTATATGTCGTTGGACAATGGAATTCGAACCCAACCAAACCGCCCCGATACTTTCTCGTACTCGTACATGAATTGCCTTCACAGAGAAGTAATCAGAAGACTAACATGTAGGTCAATCATCCAAACTACAGGAACACAAAAATTCATGTGGAATAACCCTCCCACAAAAGAGGGAACGTATCAGGAGCAAAAATCCACTCCAAATAAGAACAAACAAAAATCCATGCCACAAAAACCCGCTGCCAAAGAATTCATTGAAAATCATATCTTCTCAAATATAAAATTTGTTAATTGGATTGCATGAATTCATGGCATGATATATATATATATATATATATCGTGGAAATGGCACCATAGACATTAGCTTAAATATCTGTATATACATATAAATAGCTATGGATATGTCATCGTAGACATTTAGGCTGAATCTTCTCTCTCTCTCTTTATTATTTTTATATATTATTTAACATATATGTTCGATTTAAATTTCATGTTTACCATCAATTTTTTTATTTTATATTTTTTCATTAAATATTAATATTAATTATATTTCAAGGAAAGTATAAATAATATATAATTAGATTGATATTTAATTAATATAAAATTAGACTATATAAATTTAATTTAAGATATTAATTAAAAATAAAGATATATCGAATAATATATTTTACAATACGATATATTTTGATTCTTAATCGATATTTTTTATTTGTAATATATTTTTCAACGTATGATGTGTTGATTATTTATTAATTGAAAATTAAAATACATAAGTTAAAAGTTATATTAAATTTTAATATGATAATAGATAAATAAGATTTTCTTTTCATATTGGGATTCCATATTTTTTTTATTGTAATAATTTTTAAATAATATAATTTTATGATGATTCTAACTTTTATGCTCCGGTAACAAAACGTAGATTAAAAATTACTTGACGTAATTTTTATGATATTTGTTCTCAACGATCGGGAAACCCTTGCTTTGAGACAGTACTTTTGTCCTTTTTGTTTTTTTCGGAAAGGGACATGGTGCAACCTTCAACCCGTTGTATTGATAAAATTGATTTGACAAATTGAATCCTTTGAGGAAGCTCTTGCTTGTCAAACCTCAAGTCCTGCATGAGGAAAGAAATTCCAAAAAAAATGACAGAAACGAAGAATTTCAATGAGAACAGATGGTAACTCTGACGATAAGGATTCTGGTAGACAATACAAGTTTCTATCTTCCAACCACATCAATTCTGTTTAATAGCAATAGAAAACCAAAAAGGCTTCTCGGCATCCTACAATTCATTCAGCCTTCATTCGATGGAAACTGCAGAGAGTTGGGCAGATATCTTCGGGTCAAATACATCACAGAGATGTTAGGACAGACCTTACGGCGTTCCGCCTTTAAAAAAAACAGATCTTACAGCGTTCGTAGCACGTAACGTATGGCGAGAAAACTCAACTACCCATGTTGCTAGCAGGCAACGATGCGATCATGTAAGGGGGTGGCAAGTGGACAAGAGAAAGCAGTTCTTCTCTTTGCTTTGCTGCAAGTCGCACCTCATCGCTGAGCTAAAGTGTAGACATTTTAATACAGGGATCACACGTTTTTCGAGTCGAACACATTCCAATACAGTGATCACACGACTTCCGAGTCAACAAACTGACCTTTCAAGGTTAGTCAAATCCAACGGCCAATCTGGATTTTTGCAGCCATATTTTCTTGTTTTTTTTTTTTTGAGAAAATGTAAATTATTAACTTACAACCACCGTTATATTCATCTTAGGTGATATGTGTGAGATGGATGTCATGTAGATGAAGTAGAGTTATATAAAGTAATAGATGACAAAAGTTTGTTTAACTATTAAAAGTATTTTTATCATTTTTAACTAAGATAGGAAAGAAGTAGGTTATCTTTTCGTCTTTTAGCATTTTTGTTTGTAATTGGTAATTGTTAACGTGTGTCCATTAGATTCAAATTTAAATTTTGGTGCAAGTAGAGGAAAACTAAGGGCAAATCAAATCAATTTTTCAGCATTATTTATTATGATTGGTGCCAACAACACCTATTTGTTGGCAGTCACTCCTGTTAATGGTGTTGTGAGCAGTATTTTTTTTATGTAACTACATCGATAGAAATTAACTTCCCTTTTTTATGTCTATCTCTTTATCTCATAGAAACTCTCATGTCAATCTATGATCATTCCTTCAACTATCAACTTTCGTATATTTAATATGTACATTGGTGGAGATTGATCGTGTAATATTTCATTCAATTAACGAAGTAACCGAATGTTGCCAACAGTCTTATGCAAATAAAGAATGTTGCCAACAACATCATGAAGTTCTTAACACTGCTGCCAATAATACTATGAAGTTTTTAGCAATGCTGTCAGCAACACTACGAATTTGTTAACAATGCTGCCAACAACACTATGAAGTTCTTAATAATGTTACCAACAGTACAACGAATTTGTTAACAATGCTACCAATAGCATTACGAATTTCAGATGTTGCCAATATTATGGTTGATACTACTAGCAGACATATTTCCTTTCACAACAGTACTATTTAACATACTACTATGAATGATGCTACAACATTTTGTATCTTGGAATGCTTCCTATAACAGTATAAATGGTCCATGAAGTAGTATTTATACACACTCTACTATAACTATTAAAGATGCCTATTGTAATATACAAAATTTACACCAACTATGTTTACAGCAGACTGAAGGGGTAAATATCATTGTGCTTACAGCATTTTCAACTATTTTAATTTTACTACCAATAGCACCAATGAGAGACATTAAAAAATCAGTGGTTACAGCACTTATGCCTACAGTAGAGTGAATAGGGTAATATCATTGTGGTTATTGATGAGTCCATTTTAATGAACTATTATTACGCCTAAGTTAACTTTATTCTTACATTTTATGTTTGTTAATAACTACATTAGGTCATAGAATGATTGCATGCATCATTACTTAAGTTTACATCTATTCTATTGCATTCTATAACTTATTATGTATATAAATAATTATTTTATATTTCATTATTGTAGGAATAACTTATGTTAAATTTCAACGTGCCACTCTCTCATGCAGGTCACACACACAACGCACCCTATCCATCTCCTCCACTTGATCCACTCCATCAGGCTATTTTAAGAGTAAACAAGTAACCGGGAAAATGGGAGAGGAGGAATAATTTTGCGAAGAAACCAGGGTCTTTTGAAAAGAATTCCCCCCCCCCCCCCCCCCCCAACGGGGACCTCTCAACTCTTGCCAGCCTCAACAAATTGGCCACCCAACTCTCAGAACGACTAACGACGGCCAATTTTAGTAAGGGATTTAAAATCCCTTGAATTGCGCCAGGGAAGAACGGACGGGGAGGAGATAAAAGTCGCATGGGATAATTAATTCTGGCTCTCGGGGCGAGGGGGATCATCTGGAACGCACCACTGTGGACCCTGTGCACACCGTGAGGAGAACCTGCACTGTGGCCCTCTCAACCCTCGCCAGCCACGCCAAGCACGCCTCTCCAAGTGCTGCAGCAGTAGAGAAGCCTAGCGTTGGCCACACTTGCGCGCAACCACGCCTGCGAGCAGCTGCGCCTGCACATAGCAGCGCTCGCACGCAACCGCGCCCTTGTGCGCGCAACCCTCGCCAGCCATGGTAGGCGTGCACACCGCACGCAGACGCCCGCGCCCTTGTGCCTCTCCGTCTTCTTCTTCCTCTGCTTCTCTCAAACCACCTGCAAACGACCAAAAGAACCCACCACAGCAACCGCGCCCCCACGCAACCCTCGCCGGCCATCTCCCACCCCACCATCATCGTCTACAAGATCCTCTCCTCCGGTGGAACACCTCCTCTCGAGCAAACCGCCGGCAACGCCTCCTCCAACGTGCGGTGAAGAGAGAGGAATTTTCCACTATTTTTGAAGGAATTAGAATTTACATTTCCTGCCATTGTCACTTGAATATTGGATTATTTTATTCAAGCAAAATTGCATGGGTGCACTTACAATTTCGTGAATTTTCTTAACTTGTGTTATGTGCATCATTTAACATCGAAATTTAATTCAGATTTACATGCAATTCAAACTTACATGATATGCCACTACACATGTATCATATACATACTTTTGGGAGCTTGATTCATGACGTGAAAATTACATAAATAGCCTTGAACTTTTCATGAAATTGCAAGTTCCATTTAGAGTAGCATGTTCATCGAATTGATTTCGCGAAGGTGTCTACGAACATTATAACTCTCTGCTCATGAATTTATTGGATCTATTCCTTTCTGTGGGTACGACATCCTTTTCGTGGTTTAAATTGATAACTATTTTAATCTTTAATTGAGAGATTTCCACCACATAAATTACAACGACATACATTCTATTATTTTCTTAATCAAATGAAATACCTGGTACTCCGTACTCAAGGGTGGCTAGCTCCGCTCTTCACTAAACAGAGGGACGGTCGTTCTCCTTGGTACTCCATACTTAAGGGCCAGCTCACTTCCCCACTCACATTTCCAGATCCATTCCATTTATTTCCAGGAGCTATACTCCAAATTTCCTATAGGGTTCATGCTCATATTCCTCATGCCAAGTCACACCAGGTTTCATCATTTCTATTTCCATTCTCAGGTTATACATAAGCAGCTTGTATTGCTATCGTTCACATTTTCATACACAGATTATACACAGGTAGCTCGTATTTCCATTATTCACATTACCATTCTTAGGTTATATACATGTAATTCGTATTATGTCATTTAACATATACAACAGGAAATTTACATGCAACAGCTAGCTAGCACAATTACTTCATATTTCACAGGCAGCTGTTATTCATTTACAGGTAATTGTTATCATTCTATCTACTCATTCAAAACTGCTACTCAATCATCCAATATAGACATTTCAAGTGTTTCTCGTCGTAGGATTCATGCCATATCCTATGTTCTAATCATTCATTCCACACATGCATTTAGGTTATAATTAAATTAAGGGGAAGCCACTCTACCAGTAAACCCAGGAGTATTGGGGGTTTGAACGGCAGGCTCACATGCCTCAGCAAGCTCCGAACCCGCAAAGGAATGAAGTCCAATAATAAGGAACAATCACAAGGGAATTATCAGAATAGTATGGAAAGTCTTCTAACAAGTAGATGAACTCACAAGGGACACAATGGTATTTTAATTGCGTAAAACAGAACTCAAACGGATCCTAAACGAGTCAAAAATAGGGTTTCTATCTCAAATCAGACGTCTGGAACAACTTCCAAATGTCTTAAAAGTGTCAAGTAACATACCTAAGTCTCTGCGCCAATCCTCAGACGTCCAGGAACTCTTCTGGACCATCTGGACCCAGCTCCAGACATCTGACCACCTCTCTGGACGTCTGGAAACGCTTCTCGTCATCTGGTACGTCGCCCAGACGTTTGAAATGCATGGGAGGGCATGCCCCGCGCCTTCCCGAAGCGAATCCTATACGAAACCATGCAATCTTCTCAAAAGGGCATGCAACAGCGTATCGGAGAAGCAGCCTGCATGGCCGTATCCACAAAGAGGATGTACCTTCGCGAAGCCCTCTCCTCAGACGTCTGGAACCACTTCCAGATGTCCACACCGTCGTCTGGAGGTCACTCCAGATGTCTAATTCTGGGATAAACCCAGAAACAGAACCTACTTCCGTTGCTCTCACGCCACGCCTGGCTGCGCCGTGCCCCCTCGCTTGCAGCTTCGACTGTAGTAGTGTCGGGGAGGACCCTCCCGACGCACTCCTCCGCCTCGCGCACGTGCCGCTCCGGCCGTGTGCTCACCGATGAGCTCCCACATGAGCTCACGAGCTCACTCTTGTCTCCTCACGCTGCTCCTCCTAGTCGCCGCCCACGCGCTCTCTCGCTCGCGTTGCCTCTCTCGCTGAAGTGGAGAAGAAGAGGGGAAGGGGCTGGTGGCTGAGAAGTGAGGAGAAACGAGAGAGGAGCGGGTTTTATAGATCGGTGGGTTAGGGTTTCGTTGGAGGCGGAGAGAGAGAGAAGAGGAGGAAAAACTTGAGTACTGTCTACACGGAGCACGCTCGCAGACGCGAGCTCATACTCAAAATTTTCAATTTCCAGATGCCTGGGAAGGTGTCCAGACGTCTTACCAGACATCTGACCCACAGTCTAGACGTCTTAAAAGGCTCAAACAACACGGGTCTTAACAATTTATAAATATTTGCATACATTTAGGACATAAAAAAAACTCTTATTTTCTTGAGCTGAATTGGTTAGTCCCTAGCAAGACATCTTTGTCATGGAGGTATCATTAAAGATTTTCTTCTTAAATTGTTTCTTAAGTTTAGAATCCAATACATTTACTTCACTTGCACGTAGACTGGGTAATGGATCTTTGAAGATAACAAATAAGCATTTTTAGTCTACTGAACTCTTGGACAGTTAATAGGGAGTCAGGCATATTATCTTCTAGTAGATCCACCTCATATTTGTGAGAAGAAAGTAGAGAGATTATTGGTGCGCAAAGTCTAGTGCAAGGACTCTTAAGTTTTGGACAATTAGATGATGATACTTCAGAGTTAGGTATAGTTTTCGCTCTCTGTTCTTGTGTGCGTACATTGTGTGAATTCCTGAGAGTCACCAAATAAGGCAGATATACAGAGATTGAGTCTTAATAAAGCTATGACTATGATGGATGGTTACGACCGTCCTTCATAGAGTCCTTGGCTAAAGGAGGGTAATAGTGTCAAAGGTCAGAAATACGCTTGCCCTATCCATTCCTTCTCGGTGCTGAGAGTAGACTCTTCCACCAAATAAGTCACACAATATTCTCTTGACCATCATCATCCCTAATAATGCCTCATAAATAAAAGTCTGCGTTGTGTTATGTTGATTTATAAAGAAAGAAAAAGAAATAAAAAAAGAAAGAAACAATTATAAGAAGAAAAAGAGAAAAGAGAGAGAAAAGAAAAAGAAAAGAGTCCAAGTTTATAGTTTTATCTTCGTGACGATGTTTCTGAGGCAACAAAAACATCCATTGCGATCCACCAAATATGACCCATACCTACCTTTCAGTATTTCTGATCACCCGAATATTGGCTGAGGACTCTAACTTAGTTGTAGAGTTATTAGGACTGTAATTGAAGTGTGAATGCCATGTGAGGCCACTAAATAGTGAGTACATTTACAAAATGTGGTGAGATTTGTGATCTCAGAAAGAAAAGAAGGAAAAGAGTGAGCACAAATGAATATTAAGAGAGCATAGTTGTTTAGCCTCTCTCTGAGTTGACTTGTTTAATAGTCTAGAGATCTAGAGTCTGTAGTACTAGATGACATGTAGCACTAGATGGGTGTGTGCCACCAAATACAAATCTATTTAACTTGATATCTCCTACTTAAGTCAAAAAGCCGGGGTCAAATTACAGATTATCTTCTGCTTTATCCCCGAGGGAAGTAGTTGCTTATCTCAAAAGAAATATTTACCAAGGGTGAAGTATGCGAATTGACCTTTCACATAGATCTGTTGTCTAGGCTATTATCACTTCACAGTTGTATGGATCCCTAAATGTTTGAAATAAGGAAAGAAGAAATCTTCTGATTACTTCTATTATTTTTCACTTTTGCTAGGGACTAGCAAATCTTAGGCATGTGGGTATTTGATGAGTCCATTTTAATGGACTATTGTTATGCCTAAATTAATTTTATTCTTACATTTTATGTTTGTTAATAACTACATTAAGTCATAGAATGATTGCATGCATTATTACTTAAGTTTTCATCTATTCTATTGCATTATATAACTTATTATGTATATAAATAATTATTTTATATTTCATTATTGTAGGAATAACTTATGTTATATTTCAACGTGCCACTCTCTCATGCAGGTCACGCACACAACGCACCCTATCAATCTCCTCCATTTGATCCACTCCATTAGGCTATTTTAAGAGTTAACAAGTAATCGGGAAAATGGGAGAGGAGGAACAATTTTGCAAAGAAACCAGGGTCTTTTGAAAAGAATCCCCCCCCCCCCCCCCCCCCACGGGGACCTCTCAACTCTCGCCGGCCTCAACAAATTGGCCACCCAACTCTCAGAATGGCTAACAGCGGCCAATTTTAGTAAGGGATTTAAAATCCCTTGAATTGTGCCGAGGAAGAAGAATGGACGGGGAGGAGATAAAAGTCGCATGGGATAATTAATTCTGGCTCTCGGGGCGAGGGGGATCATCTGGAACGCACCACTGTGGACCTTGCGCACACCGTGAGGAGAACCTGCACTGTGGCACTCTCAACCCTCGCCAGCCACGCCAAGCGCACCTCTCCAATTGCTGCAGTAGTAGAGCAGCCTAGCGCCGGCCATGCTTGTGTTGGTGCTAGAGCACCACGATCATTTGTTTTGATGATAACAAAACACGTGTTATTTAACATTTGCAATTTGAGTCCTAGATTTCAGGTCAATTGCAAATGTGGACGTGTTTAGACGGAGTTCAAGCTCGCATCCAGGACGGATTGGAGGAGCTTGACGGAAAACACAGGAGGTTCGCGTGGAGCGAAAGATTGGAGATGGAAGACAAGAAGAATAGGATAGATTCTTTTTTATCCTTTCATATATCTCTTGTATTTATTTTCTTGCTCTTTTTGATTCCTTAGAACATTATGTTAAAGAGCCTCAAAGTACCCTAAAAGTAGTCCTAGGAACACCTGCACAACCCTAGGATACTTAGGTTTTCTGTAGAATACTTAGAAAACCAACACAACCACGCCTGTGTGCAGCCGCGCCCACACGCAGTAGCGCTCGCGTGCAACCGCGCCCTTGTGCATGCAACCCTCGCCAGCCAAGTCAGGTGCGCACACCGCACGTAGATGCCCACGCGCTTGTGCCTCTCCATCTTCTTCCTCTGCTTCTCTCAAACTGCCTCCAAACGACCAAAAGAACCCACCACAGCAACCGTGCCCCTGCGCAACACTCGCCGGTCACGCCCGTGCGCAGCCATGCCTGCACGCAGCATCGCTCGCGTGCAACCGTGCCCTTGTGCGTGCGCAGTAGACCATGCGCAGCAACCACCTGAGGCGATTGCAGTCTCTGCCGCTCCTCTCCGCCGCCACTAGCCATCTCCTACCTCACCGTCATCGTTTACGAGATTCTCTCCTCCGGTGGAACTCCTCCTCCCGAGTAAACCGTTGGCAATGCCTTCTCCAATGTGCGGTGAGGAGAGAGGAATTTTCCTTTGTTTTTGAGGGAATTAGAATTTACATTTCCTGCCATTGTCACTTGAAGATTGGATTATTTTATTCAGGCAAAATTGCATGGGTGCACTTACAATTTCGTGAATTTGCTTAACTTGTGTTATGTGCATCATTTAACATTGAAATTTAATTCAAATTTGCATGCAATTTAAACTTACATGATATGCCACTACACATGCATCATATACATACTTTTGGGAGCTTGATTCCTGACATGAAAATTACACAAATAGCCTTGAACTTTTCATGAAATTGCAAGTTCCATTTAGAGTAGCATATTCATCGAATTGATTTCGCGAAGGTGTCTGCAAACATTATAACTCTCTACTTGTGAATTTATTGGATCTATTCTCCCTGTGGATACGAAATCCTTTTCGTGGTTTAAATTGATATCTATTTTAATCTTTGATTGAGAGATTTCCACCACATAAATTACAACGACATATCATTCTATTATTTTCTTAATCAAGCGAAATACTCTCACATCAGTTATAATAGTTAAATTTAGAGCAGCTAAAATCTTAATTACAATATATATAACATCGACCTTGTGACATACTACATGTATGATGCCAATAGCAGGTAAGTGAATAACAGCAGCACCTACTAATCTGCCAGTGGCAATTTATGACATATTAACCTATTGTTGGCATCAATAAAATCGTCCTAGTGGTGTTGCTGTTGGCATAGGTCATCCTAACGTGTAGGCTTCCTGTTTCTTCCTGAAGAGAGAAACAAAACACCTTCTTTAGAGTGTTTAAGAAGGGAAGATTGTACTTGAGGTATATAAACTTACAGTAACGCAATCCCTTTGAGATAAAAAGTTGCAAAACGAAACATTGGTGCCAACAGCAGGTAAGTGAATGAATTTTGTTCCAATTCAAACAAATACATTAGTTCACGTCCATCTATGATTATTCCTTTAACTATCAACTTCATATATTTAATCCGTACATTGGTGGAGATTGATCGTGGAATATTTCATTCAGTTAACAGTCTTAAGAAGTCTTATGAATTTCTTAAAAATGGTATCATTGTTAGAGAGTATAACAATCTTATGCAAATAAAGAATGCTGCAAACAATATTATGAAATTCTTAACAATGCTGCCAACAATACTACAAATTTGTTAATAATGCTGTCAACAACACTACAAATTTCAGAATGTTGCTAGCATTAAGGTTGATGCCTCTAGTAGATATATTTCTTACCACAACAGTAATATTTAGCATACTACTATGAATGATGCCTACAACATTTTGGATGATTCCTCAAGTATATTTAAATGTTGCCAACAGCAATATAAATGGTCCATGAAGTAGTATCTATATACACTCTATTATAACTATCAAAGATGCCTAGTGTAGTATACAAATTTACACCAACTATGCCTACAACAAATTGAATGGGTGAATATTATTGTGCTTGCAGCATCTTGAATCATTTTAATTTTACTATCAACAGTAGCAACGAGTGACGTTAAGGAATTAGTGACATTCACATATATGACAAAAAATTTGGTCGAGGTCATCGTCAAGGTCACCGCTGATGTCTTCATCGAGGTCACCGCCGAAGTCGAGGTCGAGGTCACCGCCATCAAAGTCGAGGTAACCACCGTTGAGGTTGAGATCGTCGCTGAGGTCATTGCCATCGAGGTTGAGGTCACCGTCAAGCTCGCTGCCGAGGTCAAGGTCGAGGTCACTGCCGATGTTGAGGTCGTCGTCGATGTCGAGGTCGAGGTTGAATTCACCGCCAATGAGGTCGATATCGTCGCTAAGGTCGTTGTCGATGTCGAGGTCGCCGTTGAGGTTGAGGTCACCGTTGAGATCAATGCTAAGGTCGAGGTCATCGTGTTAGAGGTTGAGGTCGTTGTGTTGGAGTTCAAGGTCAGAAGAGGTTGGAGGTGGAGAGGAGCTTGACATGGTTGATGGTGTTAGTTCAACCTCTCCTAAATCGTGTTTTGATGATTTTACAAAATAACTAAAAGCAAAAGAAATACTGGTTGTACCATTCTTTCAATCGTAGCTCTATTGTAGGCCCTGATGTCTCAAAGATAGGGAATCGAAGGATAAAGATATGTTTATGTCTAGGTCTTAGGAGTTTTGTATGAGTTTAAGAGCTGTATTTTTCTATTTTATTGAGTCTAGAAAGAGTTGTAAAGAGCCCCCAATAGATATATATAATTTCCAGACTTAGGCTCACAACACTTAGGAAAAACTTAGAAACAAAAATCCAACTCAAAAAATCCATCTGACGTCTGAAAGTGTTCCTAGACGTCTGATATTTAACTTTAAGTCGTCTGACACTTTAATCAAACGGCCAACCACCATAAATTGTGCCTTAGCTCTTTAACCACTTAGGCTCCATACGAATAGATATAACTCCAGATGTTCATAGATCACTTCAGACATTTGGTAATTCAATTAGTCGTCCATTAACACTAACGTTGGCATTAATCATTTCCAAATTTCCTTGGGTTAGACCATATCCAACTGTTGAGTACCCTTGTTCCAGACGTTTGGACATGACTCTAAACATCTAATAATGGAGCATTACATCCTCAATGAAAAGTTTGTCAGATCAAATCACGCTTTTGGATTTGCAAGAAATCCAAAGCTTAAGATCATCATGACGTTCAGATGTCCAGAACCACTGTCAGACATCTGACCTTTATACACTAGAAGCCTGTTAGATCTAATTTAATCAAGGAACTAACCCACATGAAATTAGACGTCCAGGATTTTATGCAACGTCTTATAATGTCATTCTAGACGTTTGACTTAGAACCATGTTTCCATCCAATCAATTTCAGGGACTTGGACCCTGAAGATCAGACGACTAAGAAAATAGTCAGAGGTCTAATAAGATGTTGACCTAAAAATCAAACGTTTGATTTTGCCGTCAGAGTCATCATGAGGCTAATTTGATTTGGATTTCAACCAAATCTCTTAGGAGATGTCCCCAATAGCTAAGAGGAGTCTCTCAAGCTTTCTTGAAGGTTCTTATGATGCCTATATATACCTCTTAACCCATCTTAGGCTAGACACACCATTGAGAGACAATTCTACAAGCAAATACACTTGCTTTACTTACTCAAGTGCCCTTTTGTTGTGAAATTCAGATTTCTTAGGCATACTCTCATACTTCCTCTCTGTTATGCTACCGCTATCATCATCAGGGAATTCACCTTCACCCTTAGTTGCAAGATATCACTATACATATCTTTGGGGAACTTTATAAAGTGTCTTTTGCATTTATTTTTAATACTTGTTGTACTTGGGTATCTGACTTGTCGGATCCCCGTTTCTACTTCGCAAAAAGAGAAACCTTTGTTTTGGAATCGAAGGTGAGAATTGTAATTGAAGTACACTACCATTGTTTTAAGTAATGTGGTTAGTGGATTAATCACTAGGTGATTAAAAATCCTAGGTCAATTCTTGACTTAGGTGATGATTTTCTACTGGTTTGGGATTTCCCCTCAAAATTGTGTTATTTGTGTGATTTAAATTTAAATTACCAATTATATTTTCAATTTCACTTTTCACCTCCTTCTAGTTCAAATTTAACTAGTGGATCTCAATAAAACTCGAGGCAAAAGAGTTCAATGACGTACACTATCCTCCTCATTTTAGGTAATGTGATTAATGTATTAATCACTAAGTGTTTAAAAATCCTAAGTCAATTAGGTAATAATTTTCTAATGATTTAAGATTCTACTAAAAAATCATCAGCTTATTTATGTGATTGAAATTTAAATTACTAATTATATTTTTAATTTTAATATTCATTTTAACCAACGGAGTCTCAGTAGAACTCAAGGGAGAGGAGCTTGACGACGATCAAAATGGGTTGCCACCGAATTGTAGGTAAGGGTGTAGTGGTGGATGGATGTGTGGGTAGTGTTGGATGGCTTTTAATAGGAATACTTTAAATTTTAGTGAAAATCAGGGAGGTGTTGGGAGAGGTGGGTAGGAGGCGGGGAGGTACACGGAATGATGAATATAATTTAGGTATATTAGTGTATGCATTATAGTACCACATATTTAGTGATATAATTAACTTACGTTGATCCGGCACGAGGAAACATGCTTACAAGAAGATTAAATAGCCTAATCCCTAGACCTCTTCCATTGATCGAGGTAGCAGAAATTTTTCCAAGAAGAAAGCTACGCTCTTTTGCAAGCTTCGAATGCCGTCCGTCGAATGGAAGCAGGCGGAGAAGACCAAGCGGCATTAATTACTGGATTTGACTCCACCTCTCTACTTACATTTTCTCTCTCTCTCATATGGAACTTTCTTAATAGAAGCATTCAACGCATGTCCTTAAGCAACACCATCACATCAACCTCTTGAAAGAATCCCAAGCCGATTTTGCGACAGGACCATCCTGTTGCCGGTCAAATAAAATCTACTTATCATTGCCTGACACGACAGAGAAGGTGATGATAGTGAAAGATTTCGGAGTAACCATAACGAAAGAAAGGCCATTAACTGGTTGTGAGATGCCAAATCCCAATCAATCCAAGGCTGATCCACCAAGGAACATGCCGAACATCCTTAGCAGGCGTGATTCATTTGTCGCTAGTCCTTCTGACGTTGCAGGGTGTCGACAAGAAGGGAAGACAAATCAGTTCATCACACCCCCCTTATTACGGTGAACTTGTGATCAAGAGACGTCAATTGAGTCCTAGAAGAAACAGGATCATCTATGTAAACCCTGAACCTCATTACGTCCATCCATCCATAGCATAAAATCACATCAACAGTAGAATCACTGATCCTAGCAACCCAGAAAACAAATCCCACGTAAAACCACATAACGAATTCAATCAGCAAAACTGATAAAAGTGCAACTTGGGTCACACACCGCCCTCGTCAAAAACACTCACCAAAACACAAAATACTCCAACCGCATTTTCATCATCCAAGAGGGACTTGTAAAGGCTCAACGAGCAACAAACAAGTCTTGGCGTTTATTATGTTCCATAGCTTAGAAACCGTGCAAAAAAGCACCGACTGAGTAGATCCTCGCAAAACATGAAAACGGAACAAGGGCAGGATACAAAACGAAAAAGGGCAAGGGCTACTGACGACCCACCCGCTCAAATATCACCTCTATGAGGAGACTACGAGGCAAAACATATGCCCATGAGCAGCACTCGCTTTTAGTAAGGTTCAACAGGGGCCCTGAACTTGGCTCCAGCATAGACTGCTTCAGCTCCCAACTCCTCCTCGATCCTAAGCAGCTGGTTGTATTTTGCCAGACGTTCCGAACGGCATGGAGCTCCGGTCTTGATCTGGCCCGTGGCCAATCCCACGGAAAGATCCGCAATGAAGGTATCCTCAGTTTCACCACTGCAGGCAAGAAAATTCAAGTTAAATGTGCGCTTCTTAGCAAGGGACTTTCAAAAGAGAGTGCGTGTGATTTTTTTTCTCCGTTGGTCAGACCTCCTGTGGCTTGCCATCACACCCCACCCAGCACGCTTGGACATCCTCACGGCTTCTATACTCTCTGTAACTGATCCAATCTGGTTGACCTGTTCCATGATAGGGTAAAGCAAAAGATTCACTCAGACTTTATTCACCCAACCACGTCTCAAATCTTTCGCATGTTCAAAACATACCTTCAGGAGGAGGGCATTGCACGTCTTCTCATTGATGGCCTTCGAGACACGCTGCAGAAATACCAAACTAGTTAAGTTAAATTGACCATCGAGACCCAGAAAATGCATTATCGTTGGTAATAGGAATAAGGCATACCGTAGGATTGGTGACAAGAAGGTCATCACCAACAACCTGAACCTTCACGCCAATTTCCTCAGTCATCTTTGCATAGTGAGTCCAGTCATCCTGGTCGAATGGGTCCTCAATGGACACAATGGGGTACTCGGCAGTGAAAGACTTGTAAAGATCCTTCAACTGATCTCCAGAGATCTTTTGGGAGCCATCATTGTTCTGCAAGATAAAAGAAGAGCCACCGGTGAGTTCTTTGGGCGATTGCCTTGATGGGTATGCTCGAGATGGGATCACAATTAAGCATGCAGACCACTCTCAGATCTAATTACTATGTAAATATATTGGAAGAAAAAAAAGGTAACAAGTAGTACCTCTCCCTTGAAGTTGAGATCATAGGTCTTGTCCTTGTCACTGTAGAATTCTGATGCAGCAACATCCATTCCGATAACAACCTACATTCATGTAGAGAAATAAATTATCCATGGCACGGCATTGTTGGCCATGAGCTAACGTACAAGGTAGCAAATATTTTGAAAATAATCACAAAATACCTTGCCAGTGTAGCCAGCCTTCTCTATGGAAACTTTCAACAACTCAAGACCCTCTTTGTTCTCCTGTATTTTTGATACAAGGAAACCACCAGTGACTATACATTGTCACAATGCTGCTACAGTTGTTGACATTCAGAATGAATCAAAGCCACAAACACAAATAAGTTCAAATATTTCCGTCTCAAACTTAATTTCAAGGAAAAAAACCAACGGCAAACTTACAATTGAGAAGCCTGTGACAATTCAATCGATTTATACAGAAACTTGTTGAAATTGTAACTTCATAACTGCATCAGTGTATGAAATCACCTCAAAACTTGATGAATATTGCTGTGGCAATGCGAGCTCATTTCACACATGGTATGAATACGTCCCCTTAAATATTAAAAGAATCCAAATGCCGCAATGTCCCTTTTGTTTGTCTTTATATGCACAAGCAGATCTTCATATTTCCTATATCTGATCTGAAACTCGTATGTATAATAACTTCGGGGATATCTGATCTGAATCCCATATCTATATCTGTGTGCAAGGATTATACAACAACTATACTCTGAAATTCATCAGGTAGACCTCCTTGTACTAGAAATATTCCATATTGAGAATTAATGGACTCAGCCAAAACCATTCTATAGAACAAAAGGCCCAGGACACGACAGTTCTAATTCCATCATTGATATTATTCAGAAGACTTGAGAAAAATAGGAAAGCTATGCCTTAGGTGAACAAAGATGCCAAAACCATTCTATAGAACAAAAGGCCCAGGATGTGACAGTTCTAATTCCATCATTGATATTATCCAGAAGACTTGAGAAAAATAGGAAAGCTAGGACTTATGTGAACAAAGGTGCTACTCTGTTAGAATACAGATAATGAGCAGGCAGTTCATTTTAGATTTTAGATTAATCAGATTACTACTTGAAAACATCTAGTAGTCTTCCCAGATTTCCATCACAAAAGGACTTGAGTCAAATCAATGCAGTTACATTAAAAAAAAAAAAAACTATTATAATTCTTCAAAAGTTTGTTTTCATACAGTAAGAAGAAGCAAACCTGAATGTTAGGGGCAAAGCCACCCTCATCACCAACGTTGGTAGCATCCTGACCATATTTCTTCTTGATGACACCCTGACATTATGAAAAGGAGGAAACTTGCTATAATCCACGAACCAATTGGCAAAATGACAAAACATGCTGAGATGGACATTATTACCTTCAAGTTGTGGTAGACCTCTGCTCCCATCTTCATAGCCTCCTTGAATGAGGAGGCTCCAACAGGAAGAATCATGAATTCCTATATGAATTATTCACAGTGAGTCAAACTTACTTGGAAAATTTACTTTTTATTATAGTCTAGTCTGCCAAAAAAAACTACCTGCATAGCCAGTTTGTTTCCTGCATGTGATCCTCCATTGATCACATTAAAGGCAGGAACAGGCAACACAAGATTCTTGTTTCCAGCAAGGTTGGCAATGTGCTGCAAACAACAAAAGAACATGGTTGGAGGTCATTCACAAACCACAGGTGCACAAGACTGAAAAAACGCAGCAAAACCCTCAAGTTCAGCAAACCTTGTAAAGGGGGATCTTGTTCACCGCAGCCCCCGCCTTACATATTGCAAGAGACGCAGCAAGGATGGCATTTGCACCAAGCTGAAAGTGGAGAACATCATGGGAGTTAATGGTTAAATTAATCGAATGCTTACGTTCACATAAAAAAAACAAAAACCAAAACATGACAACGTAAATACCTTCTGCTTGCACCAACCCCATTCGTTCTTGGTTCCATCGAGTTCTTGAACCATAAAGTTATCAATCTCGGCCTGTTTAGTTGGGTCCTACACAACATGGAAGGTAAATTTATTTGTGATCAGCGCAGTAGAATCTACCAAAATCTACTAGAAGCTAAAACCAATACAAGCACATGCTATATGGAGTACCTTCCCGATCAATGCCGGTGCGATGATGGAGTTGACATTGTTAACAGCCTAAGGAAGAAAAAAAAAAAGAAAAGGCATAATATTCAACAAAAAAGGCATCGAAACAAAAAATACCACCTAATGAACTACACTAACATTTCTTTCTTTTAGTTCCTTTTTATTTGAACAGTAATTACAGTAACACCCTGGGTAAAAAAGTACATGGGCAAAAAGCTAGTCAGCACAACTGTGGATCGACGGAATGAATCGGGCAACATTGGTTACCTTGCTGACACCCTTCCCGAGGTAGTCCTTTCCGCCATCTCTCAACTCCAAAGCCTCATAGATGCCTTAAATCCGAAAAACAGGCTTTAGAAGCACAATACAAACGGCCCCTTAAAAAGAAGAAAAAAAAACTGCAGACTAGATCGTCTTTCTCACATCTACTTTTCATAAATTACCACCACAGTCCCGGAAACAACCTATAAGCTAGAAAATATAGCATTTTTGGCCAACTCTACAGCTCCACAATAGATGATTTCTCGATCAATCCCAAAAGGACGGGATTTTTCCCAACCTCCCCACCAAATCGGCACCGGAAGCTAGCAAATGGTTACAAAAACAAACGAAAGGAGCCAACGAGATAAACTTTGAACAGTACCTGTGGAGGCGCCACTCGGAACGGCCGCTCTGTGGAAGCTTCCATCGGAAAGGACCACATCGGCCTGCAGACGCGCCAAAAAAGCACATCAGAACGCAGCACCTACGCGAATCGGGAGCTCCAGGCCACGGATCGGGGGCTCAAACGCCAGACGCACCGCTCTCAGGAATGGGACGGGGTGAAAGAGGCAGAAGGATTGTTAGAGAGAGAGTGACAGTGGGAAAACCAACCTCGACGGTGGGGTTGCCGCGGCTGTCGAAGATCTGCCTTGCCTTGATGGCTGCGATGGTCGCCATCCAATCCGATCCGACCCGATCTGGAGAACAGGGGAGCTTAGGGAGGAGGGAGGAAGAAATGGAGAGAGCAAAAGCCGCTTTGGGGTTCAACGGTGGAGGAAGGCGGAAAGGGAAGAGTGGATTCGGTGGGTATTTATAGTGAGGGGACGTGGAAGAAAAGGAAGGTGGGATACCGTGGGTAAGTGTCTTGGCCGTTGGATTTCGAGGGTTTTGGCGAGTGCGAACTATCGAGAGGGGAGGGGTTTTGTTTCGTTGCCATAGGGTGCGCCTGCATGTTTTTTCATTTTTTTTGGATTCCTTGGGCACCAAAAACATCTCGCTTCCTCTGCCCCCGGGTTTATCACGGGGTATTTAAGTAAATATTTCTGAATTTCTTTGGAGGTCTCAAAATTTACGTAGATACTCTGATAAAGTTGTTGACTATCACATGAGATGGCCTTTGGTTAAGATCTTCCCTGAAGGTCGTTAAAGCTAATGAACATCGTCAGGTTTTAACCGTTTTGACCTTATAAGGAAAAATTTGTAAGCACCCGTTATATGTTGCGTGTACACGATAAATGATGTTATGATTTGTCTTGAATCTATGAAAATTAGGTCGGATCCAGTCTCACCATCCAAAATCTAGTCATCCAACAAATAATAAGCTTAAAGTATATAAATATTTTACATATGCAATCATGATAAAAAAAAACATAATCGAAAGAAAGAGAAAAATATTATCCACATCATAGACATTACAACAATAACTCAGAGTGTAGAAATATAATTCAATCCTTTAACATAAAATACACTGCAACAAGAAAGAGGACTAAGCTATTGCTACTAATAGGAAACTACTACTACTACGGTGCGTGGCTGGGCTCAACATTGTCACCCTCGACAACTGCTGGAACCAACTACTCTCTTACTTGACCTAAGTAATAATTAAGGTAGACATTAGCAAAGTTAAGTGAGTGACCAAAAAAGAAAGTGTGACGAAAGCAAATAGAGCGGTGAAGTGGTAAAACAAATGAAAAAAAAGATGGTGGTATGTTTCAGTCGTAATCAGTCTAGAAGATTATGTTAGTTCCATATTTATTTATTTATTCACCCCTTTTCTATTATTTCCTGTATCTCACTAAGTATGGTCAAACTTTTTCTAACTCACATGTCACCTACCAGGACGATCTCGTTGCAGTGTTTCCCGGTCGCAAGGCAACCATGGGTTTGTCCCTTTGTCAGGAGAACACCCCGCACTTGCCCTACAACCTAATCCATCGACACGAGGTCATGACTGTGGTGACTACGGTATGCGCGATAAACACATGAGAAGCTACTCTGTGATGGCATGCGGTTAGTTGTTTCTACTAATAGGTACACGTAAGAACAGTAACAGGAACCACAACACCTTTCCAATACTGCGTATCCCTCACCCAGCTATCCTAGTTGGCCCCTTGAGGGCCTAACAAGAGTTCATGTAGAAAGGTTGAGTCTCCTCCAAGACCTAACCTAGGGAAGTTAGCTCTCTCTTTGCACTATGAGGTAGTTAGCTCTACTCGATACTCGTGTACTTAAGAGCCAACTCATTTCCACACACCAAAACCTCAACACGAGTCAGTCATCCTTACCACCCGATCATTCAAGTTCCACATCGCTCCTAATCTTCACCTCACATGTCAGATTCTTTTCCCCCATGATTCCCAAGTCTTAATCCTTTCTTATCATTATTGGTGCAAGGTCACCATGATCAGTAATTTTGATGATAACAAAACACTTGTATTTAACATTTGCATTTCAAGTCTAAGATTTTATGTTATCTGCAACTGGATACAAGTTTGAAGGTGAAGTGTGAAGAGCTTACATCCATGGTGGATTTGAGGAGTTCGTTGGAGGAGGAGCTTTACTTGGAGCGAGAGCTAGAAGACAAGAAGAATATGATAGAATTCCCTTTGTCTTGTTTTATGTACTTAGTTTTTGTATCTTTTGTCTTTATTTTCTTTGCTCTTATTTCCTTAGATCATATATTAAAGAGCCTCAAAGTAGCCTACCTTAAGTCCTAGGATCGTTTACTAAACCCTAGGACACTTAGACAACTCTTAGAGAACTTAGAAAATCAAAGTAGGCATTAGACAGTTTGATTAGATGTCCAATCTGGAAATTAGACGTCTGATTTTGACTTTTAAGACGTCTGACTATTTTATCAGACGTCCAAAAACACTTAAGCTGAAAACCATTTACTATCTACTAGATTTAGACATCTAGCCCTTAGTCCAGACGTCTGATGACATTGCTAGATGTCTAATTAGTGGAACATTGACTTAGAAATATAATCATTGAAAATTGACCCTTAATCTTCTATCAGATGTCCTTAGAGGACCTCAGACGTCTAATAAATAGGCGTTAGCCCTCGATTAAGCCAAAATCATCTTTCATCAATAATCTAGTCGTTTGTACCTTGGGAAATCCATTCCCGCAGTAATTTAGGTTTCCAGATGTTCAGATCTAGTGCCAGACATCTAACCTATCGTCTGACCCACTTACGCTAGAACCCTATTTAGGTCTAACTAAATCAGTAAAGAAACCCATCTAGTATTAGACATCTCATTTGATTATCAGACATCTTATACTTGTTTTCCAGACAACTAATATTAGATCCAGATGTTTGATAACCCTGTTAGAATAATTAATGACCTTGATTTCAGCCCAATTTGCCTTGGGTTTATTCCCAACTGCTATAGAAGCCTTTTAAGGCCTTCCAAAGTCTTCCTAAGCCATCTATAAATAGGAGAGGCCCCTTCCTTTGTTAGACACACCTTGAGAATCCATTTCCATATCTTTTGTGTCCAAGAAAACCAAGGAATCACCTAGAAGTGTTGTTACTCTCCAAACTCTTGTCTACACTCTTGAGAGCTTCATTTTTGTTGCACACCCGCTCTCCTACCGTCGATTACGAGAGCACCATAGTGTTGTCGCGTGGTTCACGCACTCGCGTCACTTGCCGATGCACTTTAATCAAAGGGAAGATCCTTTACCTATAATAGCTAGTTTGATTTACATACTTTGTGGTTCTATAGGATTATTGTTGTTTTATTTATCTTTGGTTGGGTATTCGCTTTGCAAATTCCAGTCTCCTCGTGAGACAAAAACCTGCTGGTGAAGAGAAAGGGTTTGAGGCACGCTACCCTTGTTCAAGGTAGCGTCAGTTGTATTGAAGTTGAGTCACCCTTGTTTTAAGTGACTCGTTAGTGGATTTGATTGACTCTATCGATCAGGAAATCCTAACTCAAGAGACTTAGGTGGTGATTTTTACCCGGGTTTGGCTTTCCACCTAAAATTACCTATGTACTTGTGATTGCATGCTTTTTGTGAGATTATCTATATAATTTTCTCTTTATTTTTGTATTATGCATATCTCACCTCCCTCCGTAGTAAGGAATTACAATCATCACCATTCTCATCTCATTTAGTGTTCAATGTGTTTACAACTCGTTATCTAGTTTTTGCCTAGGGTTCAAGTGTGCCCTTACTTTTGTTGCTAACAAGTTCTCAACCATGGTTTTATACAGTGGGAACACAAGTGGCCTCAGTTTGTTGAATATCTATCATATTGCATCATGGTCATTAGCAGTTAATATTGACAATTAAAATCAAGGAGCATGCTTCTTCCATAGACCAACCACAAACACTTTAATCTAGAACACAATAATAAAGCTACTAAGGTAGAATCTCATCAAGGCTGGTGCATGTACAATAGGAACAAAATTTAGATTTGGGAAGAATGGCATTGACAATGACTATATAAGATATTTAATTGTGTTCTAGGGCATTCAATTAACACACAAGGGAGGAGGGGATGGGACCACTCTATGTCGGCCCACCGGAAGGGTTGGTGATGCCAGAAGTTTGTCCATGCCTCCCCCAGGTGCTGCATAGCCTCTCTCGTGAGTCATGCTACCCTCGAGTGCATTACTTAGGGCATCAAAAGGGGTCAAGAGAGCATTAGGGACTTAGATAAATTTTTGAATAGGTCAAACAAGCTCAAACATGGTGAACAAGGTGCCAAAATGTGGAAAATCGAAAGAGCTTTCAAACAATACATTTTGTATGTGATTCCGAGATCGTTTGGGCCCCGAATTGGCCCAAAAACCACCTCTGGGTCATGTGAACCAACTCTGAACCGATCTGGTCTGACTAGTTTATGTAAATTGCACCCACGCTGCTATGCCATGCGGTGTGTGATGGCTCGTGCATGCCCTTGCACATGGAACGCGAGCCAACTGTTCCTCTTGACTGTCGGATCACGTGTGACTTTCATGTAGGCCCCTTCGCACTTACCTCACTTACGCACGCGATGCCTGCACATCAATTGCCCCATACATGCACACAAAGCCTACACATTGACCGCCTCTTCCGCTCAAGACACATGTGCCTCTCGTATGCAGTGGCATCGGCAACAACCTCGTCTCCTCTTCTCTCTCTCCTCTCTCTCACGCTCTCTCTCTTACTCAAGGTGTGCTGCCAAGAGAGGTAATGAGGGAGGTTACAAGCTTAGGGGACCTACGATTAGGATTTTAGTTGGGAAAATTATGATTTTAGCCCTAAGTTTAAGTTCTTTTAAATAAGGCACCAAGAGTTCAAAAGTTAGGTGCAAAAAATTGCAACTCACTCCTCAAAGTAAGGAAAAACGATGCGAGGGTCCCTAATTACACCCACATGTGCAGAAAATTGCAGAAACACCCTTGAAAGTTTTGAAACTTAAGTTAGGGCCTTAGATGGTGTTATTTAATGTGTAGAAACTACAAGGAGCTCTTTAGGGTTTACAAACATTTTCTAGGGCCTTAGGACCCACTAATGTGCATGCAAAATTTGCAGAAACCCCCTTGTGGTCTAGAAATTTTCTTAGTAGCCCTTGAGTGCACTTTTAAGTCTGCAAAAATTATAGAAATCACCTTGTGGTCCTAAAACTTACTAGTGACCCCCAGGAGTCAAAATGGGGGTATGGAAAGGGTCATTTCAAATGATGACTATGCTAAATTCCTGATACATGGTTAATTTTTTTAGTTTTGGGTCATTGGATGCATTAGATCAACTCATTCCGTAAATAATTGCATATTTTCATCATATAGTTAAAAATGAAAAATTGAGCTTAATTAACTCCTTATTACTAATTTTAGATTTTACTTGATGCAAGAGAGACTTAACTTGGCATATGAGGGAGTGAACAAAGGAATGTCTGAGCTTATCTGAAGAAAGGAGAAGAAATAAGGTCAAATGGGCTAAATGCTGAAAAGAAACATAAAACTAGTTGAAACCCTAACCCTAATCCCAATACTCAAACCCTAATCCTAAAACCTGACCCTAAACCCTAGCCTACCCAATTTAGTCATCCTAAGCCTAGTTCTAATCCTAATCCTATTCCTAAAAATTCCACGTCAAAAATCCTTACACACTTTCTTATTTCTAATTCCAATACCCAAAAGCCATAGTCCTAACCCTAATTTTTAGAAGCCTCTACCTAAATCCCACGCCACCCTTGATTTTTCCACCAAAAAATCTCATGCCTAATTCTAGAATCACTTAAACTTATTTTAAATTGCAAATAAATTAATTAAACCCTTTGATTGATTCCTTTTCCTAAATTAGCTCTGGTGTGAACATGCCTCCCATTTTTTCCATCACCTACCATATAACTCACCTCCAAAGACCAAAAGAGAGCCGCCCCCCCCCTCGAAATTCAACACCCTCGCACCATAATTCCACACAAAAAACCATCCCACCAAGCCTCCCAAAACCTATTCCTATTCCTACTCCTAGTTTCCCAAATTAGGAATCCTAATCCTACTTTCCTAACCCAATTCCTAATCCTATTTCCTAAATCCCATTGCCTTGGCCTCTACTCCACCACTTGAATGTGCCCCCTCCTTTATAAAACTTCCCCATGACCTTCATTTGCAAGCACACAACTCCCTCCCTCCTACTACATAATCTTAGGCCTTCCTACTCCTCCATAGCCTTCACGCCCACCATCTTCTTCCCTCCACCATGCTTGGCTACCACCTTCCAAGCCTTCCTCTAGGTCCCCTTAGGTTGCCTCTTGATTAGTTTTTAGATATTAGGTTCCATTAGATTACCATAATCCTTTAGATTTTCACCTCTGCTTTATCACTTGTTTGAGTTGCAAGCAAGTTCTTCTTCGCATTCTCCAGCTTCTTCCTCAACTCTCTTGCACTTTGTGGATTGTGGCAGAACTCTCCACTGCCATCACAAGTTCTCCATCATCTTCGCATTACGTTAGGCTTAATTTGTTCTTCTCTCTCACTTGTTCTTTTGTTTTATGTAAATAGTTGTAGAACTCTCTTTCTTAGTAGTAATAAAGTTCTTAGCTCTTTTTAGTCTCAATCTTGTGGTTCTTTACTTCCCTAGTTGGTTAGTTTATTTCCAAAGTTAGTTCTTTTATTTATCTTATCTTAGTTTGTTTCTTTTACTTATCTCAAAAGTGTGTTTGCATTGAGTTTCTCAAATTCATAACTATTTTTTCTCGCATAAATTAGCAACTTTGTTTTCCAAAACTCATTCCAATCAAGTCACACTTCCAAGATTCACCAAATTTTGTCAATAAATTAGGAATAAAGAAAAGGAACGCTTCTACAAAATTTTGGCACAAAATTCTATTTCTAATATTTTATAAAATCCATGCATTAACATTGGGTCTGTAACCAATCAGAACCTTGAAATTTCAACATTATCTAATTTTTAGGAATTTTAGTACACCTTATATTTGCATGAAATCACTTGAAGTCATTTCCTTATGGGATTTTTATGTAAATGATATTAAAATTTTTAAAATTACTTAAATGCATTCACTTCACTATAGTGTCGATAATACCATTGAAAAAGTTAAGTCATTTTCGTATGTGTCACTCTGTTAGTCATAGTCGTTAAAGTTAATGATTTTGGACTGAAATATAATAAAAATTTATTTTTTAATCATCAAAATTTATTTTTTAGTCAGTTTTTTTAATTTTCAACCCCCCCCCCCCCCCCCACTTCACCTCCATCCAACCTTTGACCACCTCCTCTGCCCCTTCTCTCCTGTGACCTCACCATCCACGATGTTGATGATGTCAATCCCATTACTTCCTTCGGTTGCTACCCTGCAACCCTGGGAAGGAAAGATCAGGGTGGAGGATGTCAACGAAGGGGTGGAGAGACCTTCCATTAGAGGTGCCCGCAGAGGAGGTCGCAATGGGGAGGAGGAAGAGCACGAGGTGGAGGGGGGAGAAGAAAGCCATTGGTGGTGGTTGATTGAAAGGTCTCGAGCCCAAAGCCTTTTTAGTTCACTAATTGAGGCTAAATTGCATAGGTGATATTTTAGGAATTGGGGTCCCAAAACCCAAATTTTGCTACGGGTGTCCGATCATGAATTCGAGGACACCGTAGCAATCCTTGGGTTGAGACAAATCCAACGAAGGGTAGCATGCCTTATTTTGGGTTTAATTGTAAAATCACATCCCAAGACTCGAAATGCACCCATTTCGATAAAATGGGCATACCAGGTGCAAAATATGTTAGATTGGCGAACCATATGTGGTGTTGGATTTCTCGTGAAAAATTATAAAAAATGTGATCATCAAAAATAAACTTTGGCTCAGTTGAATAGATTGTTCCCATATGGGAGACAAACAGGTGAGGAAAAATAATATGACCAAAACCTGCATTATATAAGGGGCTAAGGTTCTTTTAAAATCCCCATCCCTTCATTGTAAATCCCCAAACCCACCTCCAAGCCACCATTGTCGAGCAGCAAGCTTCACCCCCATTCTAGATCTTCGTCGAGGCTCTAATTGACCCTGAACGCAAGGAATATCGTGTGCGGTTGGAGGTATATGATTAGAACTTCAATTTTTTTGTACTTTTTTTGTTGTTTGCACTTTAGGGGAGGGTGGTTTGTGCATGTATGTTCTGTTGGACATGGGACCCTTCGTTACTGATGATAAGGCTATCGGAGGAGGACATCAAACTAGGGAGGAGGGAAGGCACGTACCCTTCCTTTCTCTCATCCTCTTCCACTGCCTCATTTTTCTTCTTCCTCCTTGGGCCGACGGGGGGGGGGATGGACGGTGGTGGCATGGAGAGTGAGGGAGGCCCATGGAGGTGGTCGACTATCCCTCTTCCTTCACTTATTTCTCCACTGTTGAAGAGAAGGAAATGTGGGAAGAAGAGGGCTAATTCAGACGTGATTGTGCCCCTTTAGGGTATGGTTTCAGACCTTATTTAGGCTCCACAATGGTGTTTGATGTTGTCCTTGGGGCAGCTTTGGATGGCCTCTAAGGTCGTGTTGCGTGCAAGAATCGTTTAAAATATAGCGTCGTAGTATGGTGACAAAAATTGCAACAATATTTAAATTTATAAAACTCAGGAAACGGAATGTGTCCAAGGTCGTTCAAAAGGAGCAAATTCGGAATTCACACACTAATCGAAATATAAACCAATGAACATAATAAAAAGATATGTAATGAATAAAATCTACTCAAAATGATATTAATAGTAACAATTGTATCTCAAGGAATAATGGGGATAAAAAGAATAAGAGAACTCTAAAAATGATGATTTAAATCACCAATTATATCCACTAATCAAGCACATATCCCAAGTATCAACCAATCAAATTTTCCAACAGTGGTTAGAACCACTTATTCTCAAATGGCCACGTTAGATAAGCATCTCAATGTTTCAACAGTGATCAAGATCAACCACAATCAAACATCAGGTTTAACCCCTAGATGCCTTAACTTTCAATGCCTCAAAACAGGCACAAGGGTGCCAGGCCTCAAAGATGCTAAGTGTGTGCATGTGTCCCAAGGCATTGGGCACAAATCTCGAGGCAAAACCTGCCCCTACCCTCCTTAGAGATTCCTCCCCTAATTGGATCTAATTCGGGTAATCGGGTCGTGAATAGGGGACCAGACTTGTCGGCAAGGTGTAGCAGGTGAGGAGTGGAGAGAGAGAGTGAGAGGGACCTCACCCCTCACGTGAAGAGGCATAAGGCCAGTGCATGAAAGCACTTTATACGTTATTGGTAGGTCGTCTGTATTCAATGTGGGACTAAATCCCACTTGCCTTTTTCGTGCTACAATAGTGGACTTATGTTGATTGTAGCTGCTGGTGAGGCACTCTCCTTCAATTGGAAGCTTGGATAGCAGCGCAAAGGTTTTCTACTTTAGCTGGAGATGATAGTGGTGGTGATTAAGATCAGAGCATGGTGATTAGCTGTGATGGGAGGTGGAGCTTCGATGCTTGTCGTCGAAGACCTTGAAACCCAAATACAGACTCAAAGCCCTAGTTAGTACGTCCAATAGGATCGCCGTGAGGTGAGGAATTCAGCGGTGATGTTCTCTTGGTGATTGGAGGTGTATGTCAGCCGGTCGAAGTCGGAGATGACCATGGGCTGTGGGTTTGGTCGACGGGGGTGTAGAGTGGATGAAGCTTCAAATTTGTAGAGGGCATTTGATTGGTTGAGGGTGAGGAAGCTTCTAGTGGTTGTAGCGTGGAGTTTCATGGTCTGTAGTGGCATGGTGGCTTCGCTGGAGGTGTCACCGTCATTGGAGAAGATGAAGGGGAAGGCACGTGAATGGCAGTTGTTTTGAAGTGGGAAAGGGTTGGATCTAACCTACAGAAGAAGAGGATGAAGAGGAACCTAACTACGGATGAAGGGGATGAGGAATTGGTGCTAGCTGTGATTGGCCGGTGCCGGAGGTGATGAATCCTTCGATGGTGAGAACATCGACGAAGATAAGGGTTGGAGAGCTTCTACTGTGACCAGCGAGAAGTGGACAAGGTCGAGGAAGGAGGACCAACCAATTTGCCGTTGGCCAATCTGAGGAAGACATCAAGGAGGGTCATCGGAGCTGCGGTCGGAGGAGACTGAGGAAGAAGAGGAAGAGGCGTTTTGGCCCGGAGCCGAGCTTAGAAGCACAATGGGGTCGAGAGGAGCCCTTATAGAGCTCAAAATCAAGCTCCATTTGAGGAAAGAAGCTTAATTGGTCAAAGATGAGGAAACCTAAATTCCCATGAATTTCTCGAGCTTGCTTGAGCTCTAAGATCAATCTTGACTTCTGAAATGAGGTTGATTTGATTCTCTATCGTGTGAACATCAATCCCACCAAATTTGGTGGGATTTGGTGTTGATTTGCATGTATTTCAAGTCGGTCAAAGGTGGTGGTGCTCGGTTTTGACCGCCGTTCACACTGTTCATGGCAGCAGGGGCATAACCATGAAGAAGCTGAAGAACTTAGGGACCTTAATGTAAGAAATTTTGAAAGCTAGGGGTTTAGATGTGAAGAAGAGAGGTTTTAGGGACTGAAGTGCTAACTAGGTCAAGATGGACTCTGATTGGTCTCAACTTTTGGTGTTAACTTAATTTAGACCCAAGGAATCTAATGGTGGAATCACATTTGATATTTGACTACGTTTAACTGAGTAATTTGCACAGAAGCTCAAATTAAGGCAGAATCTCGTCTGAAACTCTATTCTAGGTCAAGATGGGTTCATATGATCAAACCAAGGGTACCAAACCTCTAATAATATTTTTATATGAATGTTAGGAGGTTTAGATGAATTTATCCTGACCAAAACCTCTTCAATTTAAGTGAGGTTGAAATTAGGGTTTTATGTACTATTTTGGTTCTCGATATGCGCGAAATCCTGTTTCGGTTAGTATGGACTCGCTTTTTAGTCTTTAATGCTTAATTGACCTCTAATCCCTTGGGTGACCCTGTGATTACTCTGCATTCATGATGTTATGTTAAAACTGCAGAATTAACCCTAATTATTATTTTCTTCTCAAAATGGATTTGAGTGGAATTACTATCCTTAGGCGGTTATTCAGGAGCATTTGTCTTTTAATTCTGACTAATTCAAGCTAGTTATGGCGAATGATGGTGTTACGATTAGGTCGCCCCACTATTTTTCCTCTATTGTGCATTTTCTCCCATGTGTTGGGAAGGGATGCAGAAAAAGTGTAAGACAAGGTTGGGTTGATGAGTGGGCTATGATGTAGACATAATTATTGAGGGTTAAATGCCTATTCATGCATATTCCTAGGCTTAGATTTGCATTTCATGTTATAAATATTACATAACATGCATCATTCTGCATTTAGAGTAGTTGTATATAATTTAGGTTAATTGCATCCTTTTTGTGGTCAGGAGAGAAGGATATTTATTTCGGAGCCTTGGATCAACGATCCAACCATACGAATCTGATTAAGACGACAATCGGAGTCCAACGCCTCTAAAATCGCCTTGATCGAAGTTCCGTAGCATCATATGCAGTCTGAGGAAGATCAACGGCTAAGGGACTAGGTGACGTAATTTGGAGCTTCAAACGACAAATCAGACCACGCGGATAGATTTGGGTCAACGATCGCAGCCTAACGGTGCGAAAATCGACTCAATCCGACCTCTGTAGTAGCCTCTACAACAGAAAGAAGATGGATGGCCTAAATCGTGCCACGTGGAGCAACCCAGGCCACCCAAGCGCACGCTGTTGCTCGCTTGAAATCAGGTTTTAAATCGTTGTGTTGTAGTATAGTTAAAATCTCACAAAAAATAGAGAAAATTTATACTCGAAAAAGTTCGAGGTCATTTGTTGGGAGCAAAGAGGAATTCATTTATCAAAATTGCAATTTGAAACAATAGAGATACACATTTGTAATCAGAAATTGATTCAGAGTAATGTAGTAATAGGATTAAGTATCAAACTGCAAAAAGAATGGAATAAAATTGTGATTTGAATCACCAATTACTCCTTACAATAATGGCAAATAGAACTTAATAGTTATATATGAAATGATCTCAGCTATCTGAATATTCAATCAGAAGTCTTAAATGTCTGATGATCTGATTTCTTCTTCTGCTTATTCTTGCTTTCCTTCTTCTTCTTTCTTCTCTCTTCTTCTGCTTCTCTCTTCTATTTTTTCTTCTTCTGCTTCTCTACTTTTCTTCTTGTGCGGCTCCCCTTCCTCTTCCTTCTTTTGCTCTTCTGTTCTT
The DNA here is from genome assembly GCA_037157565.1 of Thalassia testudinum. Taxonomy (NCBI): domain Eukaryota; kingdom Viridiplantae; phylum Streptophyta; class Magnoliopsida; order Alismatales; family Hydrocharitaceae; genus Thalassia; species Thalassia testudinum. Next base: position 104,192,710 of record JAZHRO010000073.1, on the reverse strand, counting down.
CTATTCTTCTTCTTCATGTAGAGGGGGAAGGATCCTTAATTTTGGCTAAGTGTCAGCCAAACCATCTCAGAGCAAAACCCCCTTGCCCCCACGCACGATCCTCTCTTTCTCTCCTTGGGTCACGCTATCCCAGAGCCTCCAACAGTACCAGGTTATCGGGTTTTCGGACCTAGAGCGTACCTGGGTCCAGGGCTGCGGGCGTGGGTCACAGTCGAGGAGTGTAAGGCATAGGCAGGTTATTGGGTCACGGCCAGATCCGCGGGGTTAGAGTCGCGGACGAGGCCGAGTGAGGGTGCAAGGGACCTCACCTCCCAAGTGTCAGAGGCGATAAGCCCTAGGCACTTTTTCCTCTTATGCGACCGCAAGCGGTCTTCAGCTTCCGAGGTGGGACTAAAGTCCCACCTTTCTTCGTGTGTCCAACAGAAATGAAGAAGGCTCGAATTGAGGCAGTGGCAGGTGCTGGCAACTTCAATTATCGCCTTGAAATCCTTCCTGGAAGCATTCCACTCGACCTGGGCGCAACGCCTGGAGCTGAAGATGCAAGAACATCACCTGGAGTTCTTCGAAGAAGCTTCACCAATGGCACTATGGCTTGAGACTTGAAAGGGATGAATATGGGCTAAATGCCCCAGTCAGTATGCTCAGGAGTTTCGCCTTGATGAGGCGAATGCAACAGCGGTGTCCGTGAGGGGTGAACGTGTGTGAGGTGGCCTGTCGGCGTCGGAAAATGAAGTGCGTAGGTGTGGTGTTCGGCGTAGCGAATGAGGAACCAAATCCCTCAATTTCTTGAGGAGTTTTGGTCTGTGAAGCACGAAGGAGCTGATGGAGGTGACAGCAGCAAGTTTCAAGTAGTGTGGTAGTGTGTAGGCGTCGTCGAAGCTTTGCCGGAGGCGGAGAAGATGAAGTCGTTGAGGGAGAAGCGGTGGTCGTGATTATGTGTAGAGAGTGGAAAGGTGAAATAGAAAGAGAGAGAGAGCTAAAGAGGGGCTTAGCGAGATGATAGGGAGACAGAGGGCTCCGATGTTGATCGACCGAAGCCGGAGAAGGAGGAAGATGTGGTGGAGCAGCGATGGCGATGCAGACGGAGGAACGCCCTCCCTTTGGCGGGGGAGGGTTGCAACGAAGAGAGGAGGAGTTTAGGTTGTCCAATTTGATGGTTGGATGGCCGGAGGAGGGGATCCAGAGCGTCGCCGGAGCAGGGTTTTGTGGTGTCCGGAGGAAGGGAATTGAGGTGATTTGGCTCCCAAAAACTTACTGAAAAATTACGCAAGGCCTCGGAGGTGCTTATATAGGGCTTGAGAGGAGGTTCCAAGCTTGGAGACCTTGGAGCTTACACAAATGAATGATACCCATTCCTTCTAAAGGTTTGCATGAGCTTTTGGGAAGGAGTTGGGATCCTTGGATGGGCTCATTTAGAAGGAAATTTCCCAAGGAATTTGTGTTACAAATCTGGGATTGATTGATTGAGAATCGAGCGAGAAATCCTCGCTCGAAACTCGACGATGAAGGTTTAACCTTCCAAAAATGGCGTGGGGACCTGCTTATGAAGAAGATGAAGAAGTTGGGGGGCTATTTGTAAGAGAATTCAAAAGTTAAGGGTCTAAATGAGATAGAAAGAGTCTGACAGGACCAAAATACAAACTTGGTCAAGATGATCTCAGATTGGACCCAAATTTTGGTACAAACCTAATTTTGACCCAAAGAATCCAATGGCAAATTTAGATTTAGGTTTTTACCAAGTTTGATTGGGTAATTTATGTGAAACCCAAATTAGGGTAAATGTCTGTCTGAGACTCCATTTTGGGTCAAGATGGGTTCTGATGGTCAAATTGAAGGTTTCAAACCTTAGATAATATTTTTATATGAATTTTAGAGGGTTTATGTGAATTTTATCGTGACCAAAACCTCAGTTAATTAAGCAGGTCTGTTTTTAAGGTTTCAAAAGTCATTTCATTCTCAAAACACGTGCAAACCCTTTTCTGTCTATTCTAACCCACGTGTTAGCCTTTTAGGACCATTTGATTTTTAATTACTCTCTGGGACAACCCATGATTGTTCTGCATTCATGCTATGATGGTAAAATTGTAGTTTTAACCCTATTTTCTTGTCTTTCCCTTAGAATGAATTTGTAATGAAATATGGCTCTTTAGCAGTTATGTAAGAGCATTTTACTGACTTAATTAGATCAAAATGAGCTAGTTATGGCTCATGATGGTGTTCCCATCATACTCTCATACTTAGCTTTTGTTAGTCCCTTAGCAAAATCTCATGAAATTAACTTTAATTCTAGACCATATGCCTTTGTATGCTCAGAATTCTGATGTGTGCTTTCTTTTGTAGATTAGGTCAGAATGTCGATAGTAGGCCTAGAGGTACTCAAGTATCAACTAAGATCCGGACATGAGCAGCTCTAGCCTCAGTCCACCGCGAAGGTTTCTAAGGCCCACAGGAACTAACCTACGGTTCATTGAACTTCGCGGTTAAAGCACTCGTGCTTGTAATATGTTTTAGCTCAGGTTTAGTTTGCAGTGCATTTTTGTAAGAGAGAGACAGAAGAATTTTTCTTTATTTTTGAAGAGTTTTCTCTCTCTTTTCTTTTTATTTCTAGCCTTGGATTAGATTTACAACACTATCTGTATTGGATTCCTAGTTCCCATCATCAATCCTCGAAAGGTCCTTGGTAATCGATGCTTCGAGATAGCATCGCCCATGGCAACCCCCAGAATCCAGGCTTTCAAGATTTCGAGATAATCCAGACAAGCACCGAGGAGACGATGTGTTAGTGCGCATCTTCGAGGGAGATTTCCCACCTCTCCATGCCAGGAACTCGTCCAAATCAACTTGTGTTGATCAGCTACTCCTAATCTAGGCAGCTTTTTCAGAACAGATTTAATGCATTTGCGTGATTTTGATAATTAAGCGCATTGAACCAGACTGTGTGTGGATTGGGGTACTTAGGTTACCGAGTTTCGCAAACCAGAGGTTAGTTAACGAGGCCAAATAATCCCTAAGCCTTAGACCTAATACTTAAGCTTCGCATCTTAGCGGATACTTGAATTTTTAAGCCTAAAATTCTAGCCCAAGAGGCCTAAGATCAGCGTTCATATTAATCTCTTTTGTTTCTGAGTACTTTTTGTCTTCCATTTTCTTTCTTTTTGATTTGGTCTAGAACTAAGTTAATTCCTTAATCTTTTACTAATGACTATATCTTTTTCTTTTCTTTTTAAATTGTGCTCATTTTTAACATTTTTATCTCCTCCCCTTTTTCTCCTCAAACAAAATGATATGCAATCAATTCATTCAAAATTTCCTCCTTTCTCCTATTTTTACTTTTTTTTCTTTCAATTTTTTATTTTTTTTGGTTTTTGGAATATGTGCTTTTTTTTCTGATGAAACCCTTTCTTGTGAAGTGATTCTCACAATGTTTTACACTTTAATACCTATCCATGCCTATGATTTGCAATGTCTTCATTGTAAATTAGGTGGGTTCGAGTTCAGCTTAGATCGTACATTAGAACAAGTTTTGGATGAGTGGGCGGGTTGGGGTGACTGTTGCGGACGATTTTAAGCTTGGGTATGGATACCAGAGGTGGAGTCGACTGTTCTAATTGATGAACCCTAAAGTGCAATATGAGTTCAGCATAAGATGTGTCAAGAAGGGTTTTAGGTTTTTCAAAAAGATGACGGGTTGCCTCCCGTTAAGCGCTGAGTTTAACGCCATCAGCTGGGTGCAATGAGCTCAGGGAGAATGGAGATCAAAAGATACCTTAGCCCTGTTTGTATCGGTAAGGTCGATGAACGACTTGAGTCTCTAACCGTTTACAACAAAGGGTTTTGAATTAAGGTTGGGTTGGCTAATTTCGATAGCTCCATTTCCAAAGATTCATCTCACCAAGAATGGTCCAATCCATTTTGATCTGAGTTTTCCTAGGAAAAGTTTGAGTTTGGCATCAAAGAGTAGAACCTTCTGACCAGGGTGGAAAGATTTTTGTACAATGTGCCTATCATGGAAGGCTTTAACCTGCTCTTTGTAGATATGAGAGTTCTCATACGCATCATTGCGTAGTTCCTCGATCTTGCTTAATTACAATCGGCGGTGTATTCCAGCCTTCACTAGATCCAGATTGTACTTTCGTACTGCTCAATAAGTCTTGTGCTCCATCTCGATAGGAAGGTGACATGCTTTACTGTACACTAATTGAAGGGAGACATGCCTAATTGGGTTTTGTGGGCTGTCCTATAGGCCCACAAGACTTCCGGAAGGCGAGTAGACCAATCTTTTCTATTAGGCCAGATAGTGACCTGAAGGATCTTTTTGATCTCTCGATTTGACAGTTTTGCCAGTCCATTAGTCTGGGGATGGTAAGGAGTCGAGATACAATGCGACACCCCATACTTTTTCATCAGGGACTGGAAGTGCTCATTGGTAAAATGAGATCGGTCATCGTTGATGGTGGCCTTAGGAACCCCAAATCTGGTAAAGATCTCTTGGATAAATCGGAGGACAACTTTATGATTGCTAGTTCTCGTGGGGACGGCTTCGATCCATTTGGAGACTTAATCAATAGTGAGTAGAATGTATTCGAAGCCGTTAGATCCAGGAAAGGGTCCCATGAAATCAATTCCCCATATGTCAAAGATTTCGCACAAAATAATCAGGTTCAAGGGCATCATATCCCGCAGCCCATGTTGCCAAGTGTCTGATAATGAGTGCATGCCCTATAATACGTTTGTGCATCTTTGAATAAAGTGGGCCAAAAGAACCCACAGTGGAGAATTTTCGCTACGATTTTACGCCTAGAGAAATGGCCACTGTAGGCTTAGTCGTGACAGAATGACATTACGTCATTGACCTCGTCGTCCGGAATGCATCTCCGGATCACCTGATCATTGCCAATGTGGAAAAGGTATGGTTCCTCCCAAATATAGTACTTGGCCTTGGCAATCAATTTGTCTCGCCTGAAAGTCGGCCAATCTAGCAGAACTTTCCCTGTAACCAAGTAGTTTACAATATCAGCAAACCATAAAAGATTGTGAATGGCTAGCAGGTGCTCCTCTAGAAAATGCTTGGTGATTGGACCGGACAGGTTGATGACGGAAGAAGGAAGATGGGACAAGTGGTCAGTTACCACCTTCTATTTTCCCGCTTTATCGCAAATATCAAGATCGAATTCTTGCAACAGGAAGATCCAGTGGATTAGTCGAGGTTTTGCGTCCTTCTTCGCAAGGAGGTGCCTTACTGCAGTGTGATCTGAGTATATGATAACATAGGAACCCAAAAGATATGATCTGAATTTTTTCAGGGTGAATAGTACGGCTAGCAGCTCTTTCTCAGTAACTATATAGTTACGTTGAGCCTCGTCAAGTGTCTTGCTAGCGTAGTAGATGACCACGGGTTTCCCATCTATTTTCTGCCCAAGTACCGCCCCTACAACATAATTAGATGCATCACACATGATCTCAAAGGGTTGAGACGAATCAGGGGACTACAGGATAGGTGCTTGGGTAACTCGATCACACGGGATCTCAAATGCCTGAGCGCACTCCTTGGAGATTTCAAAGGGGACATCCTTAGATAGAAGATTAGTTAGGGGGCACGCAATTTTTGAAAAATCAGAAATGAATCGACGGTAAAAATCGACGTGCCCCAGAAAGGATTGTTTGTCTTTGACCGAGCTAGGCATAGGGAGTTTGGAAATCAAATTCACCTTGGCTCGATCAACTTGGATGCCTTTTTCAAAGATGAGATGTCCCAGGACAATTCCCTCAGGTACCATGAAGTGGCACTTTTCCCAGGAAAGAACCAAGTTCACGTCGATGCATCGCCTGAGGATTTGGACTAAGTGCAGAAGGCAATCATCAAATGATTCACCAAATACTGAGAAGTCATCCATGAAGACTTCAAGGTATTCACCTACCATATCTAAGAATATGGCAAGCATGCACCGTTGAAAAGTGGCGGGTGCATTGCAGAGACCGAATGACATCCTTTGGAATGTGTATGTTCCGAAAGGGAAGGTGAAAGTGGTCTTCTCTTGGTCCTCGGGATGGATTGCGACCTGATTATAACCAGAGTACCCATCCAAAAAGTAGAAGAATCGATTTCCCGCTAGTTTCTCGAGAATCTAATCAACGAACAATAATGGGAAATGATCCTTCTTTGTGGAGGAATTGAGTCTTCTATAATCAATGCAGACTCCCCATGAGTTTGCTATATGGGTCGGTATGGTTTCTCCGATTTCAGTCGTGATGACGGTGAACCCTGCCTTCTTAGGCACAACTTGGATTGGGCTCTAATGAGAGACTGATCATGACCTCTAATTACCCCTAATTAACTACTCTTCCTAGTTAATTAGCTAAGGTTATGAATTTATAAGGGTTAATTATAGAATAAGGGATATTTAGTAAAGAACCTTAAAATAAGTTTAAAATGATGTTTTATCATTCAATTAACATTATTAACAATTTAATTAATAATTGGACTCGAAATCCTATTAACCATTCCCTTAATTAATAAGTTAAGTAACTTAAGCATAATGTAAACCAAAGTATATAATAACTTAAGTAATTTTATTCAATCTAATAAATTAACCTAAAAAGGTAAAAAATGTAAATTCAAGGTGAAAACATAATATTTACCTTATTTGCTAACATATATAAAAAGTTGAAAAAGATCTAAGTTAAAATAAACCTTCAAAACCTGGGTTTACATTTTGGTCCTTAAAACATATTGCAATCGGGTCCTTATTTCTCACACAGGTCCTTAAGTTTCATTACATTTAAGTCCCTTTTTGTCTTCTTCTTCTTCTTTTTCAACCGAATGGACGGCTGGCGACGGAGAGTCACGCCACCGCACGATCACCGCCCTGCCGACATGACTCTTCTTTGTCCAAGCTCTTGCAGCTTGCGCTCACCACCTCCTCTTTATCCACCGTTCTGGATTAACCGGAAATCCTAATTTCCAGTGGGAGATAACCTCATCGTTGTCGGAGATGACGTCGGAGGTTAAGCTCCTCAAGCTCCTTCTTCGACCAGACCTCGCCACTTTCTTTGCTGCCAACCACTATAAATACCCCTTTACCCCTCCGATTTCTCTCAAGTTGTTTCCCTTCCCTCTTCTAATACTGAGCCGACCCAATAGGCTATTCGTCTGCAACTCCGGCGACTTTCCATCTCACTTTCTGACTTCCTCCATCCTGTTAAGACCCACGACATCAAACGTTTTTAAGACGTCTGGGAATTCGCCTTCCCAGATGTCTGGAATTAAATTTTTGCGGCGTACGATTACGAGTCTGCGTGCGTGTGCACGCAGACTGCGCCCGCCGATCTACAGGTGTTCTTCTTTTCTTTTCTCTCTCCCCCGACGCCTTCAAATACCCTCTCCCCCTTCCCTCTCCCTCACCTACCACTCCATCGTCTCCTCCTTCTTCTTCCAGTGTTATCGTGAGAGTGAGAGAGAGAGGGCAGCAGCTGCTGTCGGGTGTGCGTGGGGAGGAGGAGGTGCAGCGAGAGGGAGAAGAGGCAGAGCACATTAGGAAGAGAGAGCGAGCTCGCCGAAGCAGCGTAGGGCCAACCGACGGGCACGCAGTGGGAGCATGGTGCTGGGGAGGTTACCCCGGTGCTCCTGCAACTCAGGCAGCAGGCGGGCGAGCGCGGCGCGGCCGACAGAGGGCGAGGAGGTCCTGATTCTGGAAAACTTTTCCAGAATCAGATGTCTGGACCTACGTCCAGACGACGCGGGCGACGTCTGGAGTGAGATCCAGACGTCTGAAAGGTACGATATTTCTCATCTTCCTCCTTTTTTAGGATGCGGCCATGCAGGCCATTCCGCCGAAAGCCCTGAGATGTGTCGTGTTGAGAGTGTTTGCATACACGTGCAAGTTTCATTTGGGAAGGCACGAGGACACGCCCTCCCACACAGATCAGACGTCTGGGCAGGTTACCAGACGGCGGAGAGCGTCTCCAGACGTCTGGAACTAGGTCCAGACAGTTCAGCGGGATCCTGGACGTCTGAAGAACAGCTTAGAGTAAGGTATGACCTGGACCACCTTTTAAGACATCTGGAAGGTGTTCCAGACGTCTGATTTGGGGTAGAGTTGTTGTTTTTGACCCGTTTAGGGTCCATTCGAAGTCCGATTTCCGCGTTTGAGATTTCGTTCTTGTCAGAATTTGTTCCTCTTCTTGTTTAAAATAGTTTTATCCTGTTCTGAGTAGTTCCTTGTGATTGATCCTTATATTAGGATCCCATCCCGTTGCGGCTTTGGGGGTTGCGGAGGCATGCGGACCTGCCGATCACGCCCCCATTACTTCCGATTTTGCAGGTAGAGTGGCTTCCCTTGGTTATTTACCAACATTAATGCATCTTTGAGATAAATAATAGATTCTAGGGTATGGCATGAATCCTAGGGTCAGAAAACTAGATTGAATAATAGATCCTAGGGTATGGCATGAATCCTAGGATTGGAAAACTAAATTGAATGATAGATCCTAGGGTATGGCATGAATCCTAGGACTGGAAAACTAGATTGAATGATAGATCCTAGGGTGTGGCATGAAACCTAGGAACAGAAACACTGAAACGAATGTCGTGAATACATGAATTGTAGTCTTGGAAAAGTAGAAAGAATAATGATAATTGCCTGTAATTGGATAACAGCTGCTTGCATATGATTGGATATTAAATATTGGGAACACGGTCTATATGAGAATAAAACTGAAATGATGAAACCTAAAATGGCTTGGCTAGAGAAATATGAGCATGAACCCTACGGGGAATTAGGAGTAGAGCTCTTGAAAAGTAAATAGAATGGAATTGGGGAAGTGAGCTGGCCCTTGAGTATGGAGTACCAAAGAGAGCGACTGTCCCCCCTTGTTTAGTGCAGAGCGGAGCTAGCCGCCCCAGGGACTCGGGGTTAGGTTTGGTCACTTTGTACCGACTTTTGGCCCTCGCGTACACAGTACCGGGGAGAGCTACTAGTGTAGGGAGAGCGCTAGCCACCCCACGGGCCCCGGGGTTTCGCTAGTCGTCCTACACCGACTTGTTAGGCCAATTGGGCAAACCAGGGTAGTCAGGTGAGGGTGAGTGGATTGTGGAGGGGCAAGACCCCTGTTTGGTTACTGTGGAGGGGCTAGACCCCTGTTACTGAGAGGGCTCTTCCCTATACTGGTTCCGTGCTGTGCTTTGGGCTCACCCGTTAACGGAAACGACTGACCGCATGCCAGTGCGGGGTAGCTACCCGTGCGTTTATCGCATGTGCCATAGTCACTGTTACGCCTGTCAGCGACCTTGGGGTGGTTGACTGAGGGTAGGACCACCACAGAGGACTCTCCCAGCTAGGAGAGCACCACGTGCTACTTCTACTTTTCAGAAAAGACTGCAATCAAGATCGTTCCCACGAGGAACATTCGAGATCAAGAGAAAGACCTGAGAAATAAACCAAGAAGGAGTAAAATAAAGAAAGAAATTAAAACAACAGCTACTTGTTTACCTTTACTATTTTTCTTAGCTAGCTGGTTGCCACTCTACTCAGCGTTTTGCTGACGTGTCACCTTTGTCACCTTTTCAGGACCAAGTGTTGAGCAGCCAGAGTCTGCAGCTGCGGAGGGTGCTGGGCCTAGTAGAGCCCAGTAGTTCTACTTGTGTTGTACTTGCGGTACAGTTTTTCTGTTGTAGTGAGTATATTCTGTTACACTTGTACTCTTTTATTGTAAGCATCATATTTCTATACCTGTTTTAATTCTCTATTATTGTGGTGGTATGTACTTGATGAGTCCATTTTAATGGACTAATATTAAGCCTAAGTACCTTTAATCGTACCTTGTAGTTGTGTTAATAATTGCAATTAAGTTGTAGAAGAATTGTACGCATCATGATTTACGTTTATAACATTCTATAACTTAATATGTAATGATTTTGTTGTTTTTATGTGCAGGTATTATATTCAGAAAGAGCAAGGGTTGGGGAGCAAATTTCCCCAACAACTGGAGGAACTTTTCCCTTTCCTCCGGCCGTCTCCTCCAACACCTGTCGGCCAAAAATAGAAAAGGGATTTGCAAATCCCTTGATTAGCGCACGTGGAGAGAGGGAAGAGTTAAAAAGAGAGGAGGTGGTGTGGACTGGGAAGGAATTCCCCCCCCCTGCGGGGAAAGGCTCTATCTTCTCCTCTGCTCCTTCTCCATTGCATGCACTGTGTACTCAGCGCACCCAACCGCCCCGCAGGCGCATGCCCGTCGGTCGACTCCCCACCACGCGCCTCTCCCGCATAGCACACACACCACCACCCGTGCCCGCCTATGTGCGCCGCAACCTCCAGCAGCGCCTAAGGGAGCTGTGCGCCTCAGCACGCCATCTTCTAGCGTGCCCCCCTCCTTCCTGCAAGCATAGCGCTCGCCTTCCTCCTGCTGCTCCAGCTCCCTGCAGAGCGCCATCACGCCTCACCGCAACTTCTCACCTCCCTTCAGCGCCATCTGCAGACGCCGCACCCCATCACCAGCTGCGCCCGCCAAGCGCCCACTGCAGCGTGCCTACGCCTTCAGGCGCAGCACCATCACCGCGCCCGCACCAAGCCTCCCCGCAGGCGCATGCCCAGCAATGCACCTGCAGGCGCCTGCAGGCGCACGTCGCACCCGCAAGCGTGCGCAGGCCACCGTGCGGCTGTAGCAATCTCCATCTCCTCCAACAGGCCGGCACTCCACCCACCTCCGGACGCCGCGTCACTACCGTTGCGTAGCTCTCGTCAAGCCGCACCTCCCTGCCGACTCTCGCGGCCAACTGTGCGCGGCCGCACACACGAGGAGGAGAGAGGAGAAATCCTCTGTTTTTCCCTCTATTAAAAATTACATTCAATGCCATTGTCACGTTTATATTAATATTTTATTCTGGCCACATTGCACTGATGCACTCAGATTTTATTGAAATTATTTTATTTGTGTTATGTGCATGTTTCTATCTTAAATTTCAAATTAGAATTGCATGAAAGTTGAATTCACATGATAAGCCAGTACACATGCATCTTATACATATTTTTGGGGCTTAATTTTTGATGTGAAAAGTGCATAAACACCCCTGAACTTTTAAAGAAATTGCAAACTTCATTTAAAATAACATTTTACTCGCATTAAAGTTGCAGAAGAGTTTGCGAATTGTGCATTCCTTGACTCGTGAATTTAATAAGCTAATTCCTCCCTGTGGAGACGACCTAACTCTTCATGGTTAGTTTTGAAAGTTTAAATGTTTTGAAAAGCGATTTTCTACCACGCGATTAAATACAACGACACATCATTTTATGATAAAGTTTTCAACGAAAACGAATATCGCTCTTTCAGTACTGTAGTAGTCCTTTTCTTTACTGCTGTACGTTTGTTACTGTTAGTTACATGCATGATGAATGTGGTTTATTTTACTGTTCTTTTGGTTACTTTCTCGTTGGACGATTGGGTCTTGGGATCAGTCGAGTCGGTCCGATTCTCGTGTCTCATAGGAATTCAGGAATCGGGTCATAACACATCCATTCTAATCAGCCGAGGAGATCCGCCGTGGTCTGCCACGTCTCTGGACACAGGCGTCGACCAAGGAATCCTCTGCTTCCACTCAAATCCGCCCGCCGAAGATCTTCCTTTACACCCTCTGATTTCGTCGTCCGCTATGAACCTTTGGCGGAACCCTATTGACCTCTTCGTCTAGGTAATAGTAGATTAGGAGTAGGAGTAGGTTAGCTTAGTTAGTTAGATAGTTAGTTAGATTAGAGTAATTTCATAATTTCAGTGTTCATCTTCTCCGACTCCAGCGAGCTCCTTGAGCTCGCCAGAGCCTTAATTTCATCTTTTGAAATCTTTGATCATCTTCTTCTTTCTTCCACGATCATTTCTAATCCACTTAATCACTAATTGAATCATTTATTCGCCTAATTCACTTCCACCTCCACCGACTACTGTCATTGTCCATGGCGACAGTAGTTGAGCATAGCTTCACCTTCATAGGGTTCTTCATCACTTATTCATCACTTAGGAACCCTAATCGACACTATAATATGTAGAATTGCCACATATAAACTAAACGCCCAATTTTTAATTAAGTTCCTGAGCTCGCTGTCAATGGCGGCTCAGGAGTAGTTCAAATCCTTAATTAACTATATAATTATGACTGCTATTATTTGTTGACTTGTTTTGACCACTCAATTGAGTGGCAAAACAAGTCCTAAGCCTAATCCAAATCAGATCCTTTGAAAAATGAAGTTCACTGTTAAATCTTAATTCTAATGGACAAATGAAGAATTAATTGAGTTCTTGAGGTTCCCTGCAACCTCAGGAACCTTTTTAGATTATAAATGGCACAAATTTACAATCTGTACACAATTTGTTCATTTTCTGGACTCACCGGAACTACGGCGAGCTTCGACGAGTCATTTTCGACCTTGAATCTGTGAAACTTGGTGTGAAGCTCCAGAATGATATAATATGGATCAGTGATTGTTTTGAGGATGTTTATTTGAGGATTTAGTGACTGGAGCTCAGATTGAGGTTTCATCTTCTCCAACTTCGTCGGAGTTGGAGAAGTCTGACAGAGAGATCTGAGGAGCATTTAAGGAACTTAGAAGCTTCAGTGTAGTGCACTGAAGCTATTCACGCCTTCAAATCTGTGAAGCAACCTCTCAAGTACTCTGACAAACAAACACCATTAGGAGCTCAGGCGGCGAGCCTGAAACCCTAATTTCTAGGGTTTAACCATCTGTTTTAAAGGTTGGATGAGTTCCCGAGATTGAAGAGATTCTATTTTAGGCATTAATTCCCTGTAGAGAGGTTTAAATCATAAAGTCAAATTTTGAGGCTTCGCAGTCAAACTGAGTCTGATTCTGGAGTTCTAAGCATGAATTGAGGTATTGAGGAGATAGAGTTGATTCTGAGATGTTTGTGAAAAGTTTTAGAGTGATTTAAGTGAGCTCAGACCTATATTTGGTGAGAATTCAAACTCTGTCAGTTTAGGTTATTTTTGAACCCAAACTGTCAACAGAGGCATTTTGTTGAGATTGAATCTTAAATCCTGCCCAGATAAGTCAATTTCAACCCTTAGAATCTGTTTTAATCTGTTAGAAATGTTCTTAAGTGTCTGTAAACGTATTTTAAGTTGAAATTTCCTATCTCTGAAGCTTTTAGAGAAGCTTCAAGCTTCTCTACTATGCCTGAAGCTTTAAGAGCTTCAGGACTCACTCCAGTAGCTGCGGAATTAACCTTAGAACCTGTTCAGACCTTTAGTTGGAAGAGAAAAGTCCATCTGTTGACACTGTTAAGTTAAACAACTTTCCGGGAAATAAAAACCTGTAGGAACCCCTTGGTTTCACTCTTCAAATCGAAGAGGAAAACATCCTCTTATCTTTAAGTTGACCCTACAACGGTGTAGATCTACCTTAGAGCTTTCCAGCAAGCCTTGAATCACTTGGAATGGAGCTCTGAGCTAGGAGATATGGTCGATTGAAGTCGGGTCTGGAGGGGGGGGAACATAGTCCCACATCGGTTAACTACGAGCGCGCACCTGGGAATAAAACTAATTCGTTGTATAGGCTCCCTAGTCGTCAAGCGCTGGGTGCGAACTGAGCATCTGAACATTTGAACCTACTGAGCATATACGTGTGTGTGTGCAGGCATGTGTGCTTGCGGGTGTGCGCCCGAGCGGGCGTAAACGAGTGTAACCTGGGAGGGTGAGGCTTGGGAGGCGTGAGCCGGTTCGGTTCAAGAGAGGACTGGTTTGGCTCAAATGAAATAAACCAAAACCCAACCTAATTGAAATTAGGCGAGGACCGAGTAGAGTCTGGTCCCACCCTGGTCTAAGGGTGCTGTGTATCCTCGAAAGGACCTCGCCATAAATAAAATAATTTTTGGTTAAAAAGTAAAATAAACCTGGTTCAGCTGAAGGATCAAAGGAAAAGCTAAGGTTAAGTGAAGAGCTGATGGATCTAACGAAAGAAAGAAGACTAAGGGAACTAAGAAGAAAGCTAAGAGAAGAGAAGAAGAGGCAGGAGCAGAAGAGAAGAAAAGTAAAGAGCTCGAGAGAGAATAAAAGATAAAGGATAAATAAAAGAAGAGAAGAAAAGTAAAGAGCTCGAGAGAGAATAAAAGACAAAGGATAAATAAAAGAAGAGAAAGAAGAAGAAGAAGAAAAGAGAGGCTGAAGAAATAAAGAAGAATTTGTTTTTCTTGCTATATTTCTTTTTACTTTCAATTGTTGTAGTAAGGCATGTTTTAATAAAACAATTCTTATTGCCTTAATTTCTTTAAAATAAAATAGAAAATTAACATGTTTATTTGTTAATAAAGTACATCATTTGAGTAAATGTGTTTTTCATATGGAATTTTGTATATTCTTTATAGTTTAAATATTTTGACAAAATTCATGCTTTCATAATTAACTTTATATACCTCCTAAACTTAAAAATAAAATAAAAGATAATTGGTGAATTTAGAATGAATTATACCTCCCAGTGAACGACCTGGACTCAACTAGTAAAAATTTCTAAAATGTTAGGTTAATTCGACCTTATACTACACAACTGACATAATTTCGAGTTAACCTAAGTGACTTTTTCTCTACTCTTAATTAAGTAAAATTAACTTAATTACTGAGTTGAGTAAAGTGACGCATCATTTTAATGGCACTGTTGCCAGGGAGGTAATATTTTAATTCGCTAAAATTTAGTTAGTTTAATTATTTAATTAGGAGGTATTTTGTAATTATATTTTTGTTTTTAATATTTTTATTCTAATTAGCTTTGTTTGTTTTGTTTTTGTTTTTGTTTTCTATCTTCTTTTCAGGTTTACCTCTGCGGGTAATCTCAGGAGAAGGTAGGAAACTGATTTGCTGTTTTTGTTTTTGTGAGTATTTCTAGTCTTATTCTTTTGTATTGTTGCATTTAAAAATTAAAAAATACAAAAATACATCTTTTTTTGACTAGCAGCAGCATATTATAGGCATACACTCTGTAACGAACGCGTGCCCCAGACGTCTTTTAAGACGTCTGGGAGGTGGCCTAGACGAGGTGGCCTAAACGTCGTACCAGACGTCTGGGATCACATCCAGACGTCTGACCAGACGTCTGGGATCGTTTCCAGACGTCTGGAAATCCGTTAATTTCGACACGCGTGGGTCGTCTGCGTGCCTGAGCGTGCAGACCAGATATTCGCTTATTCCCTCTTTCTCTGCGGCTGCAGACACCTGCCGCGTCCTCTCTCTCCTCCTCGCGTGGCCTTAAAAGGCCACGCGCTCCCTCCCTTCGTCTCCACCATCTCCTCCCTCTTCTCCTTCAGTCAGTGAGCGTGAGCGCGAGCGCGAGGGCGGCAGCGGCGGCCGCAGTGAGCGCGGAGGAGGTGCGGCGTGTGAGAGCGGAGCTCTGCCGTGAGGGCGAGCTTGCCGGGGCTGCTAGGGCCGGCCGGCGGAGGGCGCGGGGGGCGCGGAACGGCGCAGGAGGGACTGCTGCGGTCTGAGCAGCAGGTGCGCGAGGTGCGACGCGGGCGGCGTCGCGAGCGGAGGCCGGGTGGTGCCCTGATTCTGGAAAAATTTCCAGAATTAGGCGTCTGGGTTGATAGCCAGACGGCGAGGGCGACGTCTGGAAGACCTTCCAGACGTCTGAAAGGTGAGTTTTCCGTCTTCTTCTTCCTTCCTGTCGACTGACCGTACTGAGGGAGGGAGATGGGTGTGCGCAGGCTCGGTGATTCGCCATCCAATGCGAATTAGATGTCTGGCTGTTGTACCAGACGGCGGGAGCGACCTCCAGATGTCCAGGGTGACCATCGGACGTCTGGGAGCTAGGCCAGACGTCCCCGTAGACTTCTGGACGTTTGGGAAACCACGCTGAACAGGTAATTCTCTAATCCACTTTTTAAGACGTCTGGAAGAAATTCCAGACGTCTGATTTTGCACAGTGTCGTCGTTTTCGACCCGTTTAGGGCCCGTTCGGGTTCCGTTTTCCGCGATTCGAGTTGCATTCTTTTCAGAATTAATTCCTCTACCCGTCTACAGTAGCTATACACTGTTTTGAGACACTCCTTGTGTTTGATCCTTGTGATAGGACCTCCTTCAGTTGCAGTCTTGGGAGTCGCGGAGGCACGCGGGATTCCCGATCACGCCCCCATTACTCCCGTTGTACCTGGTAGAGTGGCTTTAAGTTATTAATAAAATCTGTTAAATTATGGAACCATAAATATAACCTAGGACATTGCATGAATCCTAGGAATGAGAAATAGATGGAATGATAGCTCCTAGGTGTGGCATGAATCCTAGGACTGGAAAACTAGATTGTATGATAGATCCTAGGATATGGCATGAATCCTAGGATGGGAAAACTAGTGGAATGTATAATACTGCAGTCTTGGAAAATGGAAAGAGATATAAAGCTGCCTGTAATTTGAATTAACAGCTGCCTGTTGTGAATAAATAACGTGGTTGAGAACATGGATTGTAAGAATGTGAAACTGGAAAGTGAAACCTGGATGTTTGAGTAAAAAGGATGGAACCCTACGGGGAAGTAGGAGTAGAACTCCTGGAAAGTGAATGGAATAGTATTGGGGAAATGAGCTGGCCCTTGGGTACGGAGTACCAAGGAGAGCGACTGTCCCCCTGTTTAGTGCAGAGCGGAGCCAGCCGCCCCAGGGACCCGGGGTTAGGACTGGCCACTCTGTACCGACTTGCTGGCCCTCGCGTACGTAGTACCGAGGAGAGCTACTAGTGTAGGGAGGTACTAGCTACCCCACGGGCCCCGGGGTTCTACTAGCCTCCCACACCGACTTGTTAGGCCTGCTGGGGCAAACCAGGGTAGTCAGGCGAGGGTACGCGGACTGTGGAGGGGCAAGGCCCCGGGTTGGTTACTGTGGAGGGGTTGGACCCCTGTTACTGAGAGGGCTCTACCCTGGACTGGTTCCGTGCTGTGCTTTGGGCGTACCCGTTAACGGAAACGACTGACCGCGTGCCAGTACGGGTTAGCTACCTGTGCGTTTATCGCGCGTGCCGTAGTCACCGTTACGTCTGTCAGTGACCTTGGGGTGGTTGACTGAGGGTAGGATCACCACGGGGGACTCTCCCGGCCAGGAGAGCACCACGTGCTACTTCTACTTTTTGGAAAAGATTGCAATCAAGATCGTTCCCACGAGGAACATTCGAGATCAAGAAAAAGATCTGAGGAATAAATGAAATAGTGAGACAATTGAAAGATGTGAATAAAGAAAGTAATAGAACATAACAGCTACTGTACACTCTACTGTTGTCTTTAGTTTTAGTTGCCACTCTACTCAGCGTTTTGCTGACGTGTTACACTCGTTACTTTTTTCAGGACCAGGTGTTGAGCAGCTAGGGTCAGCGGCTGCAGAGGACGCTGGGCCGAGTAGGGTCCAGTAGAGTTACCACTGTCTTTTGTACCTCTTTTGTTTCCGTTATAGTGAGTAGTTCTTGTTTCCGCTGTACTTTCTTTACCTGCAGTTCAAATTATATCATGAATGTTGTTGTACTGTTGTGGTGGTACATACTGCGGTAGTTTCTTTCCTTACTGCTGTACTTTCTTACTGTTAGTTATATTCATGCTGGATGTGGTTTATTTTACTGCTCTTTTGGTTACTTCCTCGTTGGACGACTAGGTCTTGGGATTAGTTGAGTCGGTCCAGTTCTCGTGTCTCGTAGGGACTCGGGAACTGGGTCGTTACAAGATGGTATCAGAGCAAGGTCGTCCCGAGAAGTGAATCAACTGGCTGGAAAATAACCAATTCACATGTTTATAGCTAGAGTAGCCACCATAACATATCTCTTGGCATGAGCTCTTAGAAGTTTCGTTAGGTACCGTCTGTTTTGACGTTTCCGTTTTGTTTCGCGTCTCCTTGCAGGAGATGCCTCGTCGCGGGACTGGAGAGACTGGCCGCGGGCGCGGCCGAGGGCGAGGTCGGCGAGGTGGACGTGCTGTTGTTGACGTCTTGGTGGACCAGCCACCACTCCCGGGCATCCTGGCCCAGGACCTCGCCAGACTGATACGAGATATTGTACGAGAGGAGCTCCACCCACCGCCTCGAGCACCTCCTCCTGGGGCTGCAGAGGGGGAGTCCTCTGTGGGACCACGCGACGGACACGGCGCTGGACAAGAGGGAGGGGATGGGCCGCTGCCGCCCTCACCTTCCTCCGACACTTCTGTACACGAGGCACCTTCGCCTGGAGGTGCGCCAGCACCTCCCCTACAGCGCCACTTCGAGCTTTTCGGATAGTTCCGGAAGCTGAAGCCCCCATCCTTCAAGGGGGATGAGGACCCGACCGAGGCAGAGGACTAGCTTGAGCAGCTGGAGAAGATCTACGACACCCTTCACCCCCCGGTGGAGTGCCGCGTGGCCTTTGCCACGTACCAACTGGAGAGTATGGCACACCGGTGGTGGAGGGCGGTTCGGGGACAGGAGAGGGACGAGCCGACGTGGGACCAGTTCGTCACCCTCTTCTGCGAGCAGTACTTTCCCCAGACGTGGCAGGACCAGAGGAGGCGGGAGTTCCACACTCTCCGCCAAGGGACGATGACTGTGAGCGCGTACCGCACGCGTTTCTTGGAGCTCTCCCGCTTTGCAACGACAGCGGTAGCCACTGAGGAGGAGCGCCTTTGGAGGTTCACCGACGGGCTCCGGCCTGCGATCCGGGGGTATGTCAAACCCCTGAAGCTGCCTACGTTTTTGAGGGTGGTAGAGGCAGCTATGACTTATGAGGAGACCAACCCGTCCGCGCGAGACACCGGCGGTGGGCGGAAGAGGCCCTTTCAACCAGACTTCTCACAGGGCCGGCGAGAACGGAGACACGTGGCGTCCTCAGGAGAGCTGTCACGTTGTGCAGGGCCATCAGTGGCCTTTGGGGGCCCTCGACAGGGGCCAGTCGCCAGCATCGGACCCCCGCCTAGTCGACAGCAGGGACCCACTGAGGGCGGGAGTCGGGTTCCCCTCTGCTACCAGTGTGGCCAGCCAGGCCACATCAGGAGGGACTGCCCATCTAGGGCAGGAGGTCAGCAGATACTCCCCACGCAGAGCACTGGAGGGCGCGCAGGAGGCCGCGGTTCCCAGGCGCGAGGAGGAGGACAACAGTTGCGAGGAAGGTACCGGGAAGCACCTACTCGTCCGACATAGAGTGTGGTTGCTTCGTCTGCACCTAGAGCTGAGGGGCGTATCAACGCCCTAACACATAGGGACGCCAGAGCTTCGGGATCGGTGGTAGCAGGTATGGTTTTAGTTTCCGGCAGACTCGTTTACACGCTTTTCGATTCCGGCGCTACGCACTCGTTTGTCGCAGCCAGTTTCGCAGTTAGTTTGGACCAGGATTATACACTGTTAGAGAATCCGTTCGTAATCAAAGGTCCGAGTGGTCAGCTGTTTGTAGCTGAGGAGGTGTACACAGATTGCGAGGTCAGCGTCGGGGGTCATAGCCTGCCAGCTGACCTGATTATGATACAGATGGAGGACTTTGGAGTGATTCTGGGGATGGATTGGCTGTCCGCTTACCACGCCTTGGTGGACTGTTTTGAGAGGAAGATCGTCTTCTCCGTTCCGGAGTTGCCTTCTTTCGAGTTTCACGGACAGCCAGTGGACAGAGGTTTCAGGTGCATTTCGGCACTTCGGGCGGCGAGACTTTTGAGCTAGGGGTGTGAGGGCTTCCTAGCTTGTGTGGTGGCAGAGCCCAGCCCCGTGGCAGACTTCCAGAGCATCCCGGTGGTCAGAGAGTACCCTGACGTGTTTCCAGACGAGTTACCAGGACTACCGCCCGAGCGTGAGATCGAGTTTGAGATCTCACTAGTACCAGGGACCAGCCCCATCTCCACCGCGCCATACAGGATGGCACCGCTTGAGCTGCGAGAGCTCAAGTCTCAGTTGCAGGACCTTCTGGAGAAAGGTTTCGTGAGGCCCAATGTGTCTCCCTGGGGAGCCCCGGTACGGTTTGTGAAGAAGAAGGATGGGACCCTACGTCTTTGTGTGGACTATCGACAGCTGAACAGGGTCACCATCAAGAACAGATATCCGCTGCCGAGGATCGACGATTTGTTTGACCAGTTGCGGGGTGCCACGGTGTTTTCTAAGATAGACTTGAGGTCTGGATACCACCAGTTGAGGATCAGGGAGACCGACGTCTCCAAGACAGCTTTTCGCACCCGGTACGGACACTACGAGTTTTTGGTCATGCCGTTTGGGCTGACCAATGCCCCCACTGCTTTCATGGACCTGATGAACAGGGTGTTTAGACCGTACTTGGACCAGTTCGTGGTGGTTTTCATAGATGATGTACTCATCTATTCTAGAGATCGGACGCACCACGGACAGCACTTGCGGATGGTTTTGGACACTCTGAGGCGACGCAGGCTGTACGCCAAATACAGCAAGTGTGAGTTCTGGTTGAGGGAGGTGACCTTCATGGGTCATGTGATCTCTGGAGACGGCCTGGCGGTGGACCCAGCCAAGGTCGAGGCAGTGCTCAGGTGGGAGAGACCGCGTTCAGTCACTGAGATCCGCAGTTTCCTGGGACTAGCTGGCTACTACAGACGATTCATCAGAGGATTTTCGCAGATTACGCGTCCTGTGACACAGTTGACCCGGAAGGACGTGCCTTTCGCTTGGACAGACGCCTGTGAGGCGTGTTTTCTGGAGCTGAAGGAGAGGTTGACCTCGGTTCCCGTGCTCACCATCCCTGACAGTAGTGGCGGGTTCGTTGTGTACACGGATGCCTCCTTGCAGGGGCTAGGAGGTGTACTCATGCAGAGGGGTCACGTTGTCGCTTACGCTTCGCGAAAACTGAAGCCCCATGAGCATACCTACCCTACCCATGACCTAGAGTTGGCAGCTGTTGTCTTCGCGCTGAAGACCTGGAGGCACTACTTGTACAGTGAGACCTTCGAGATTTTTACTGATCACAAGAGCCTCAGATACCTTTTTGATCAGAAGGAGCTCAACATGAGACAGAGACGTTGGTTGGAGCGCCTGAAGGATTACGACTGTAGCATCTCCTACCACCCGGGAAAGGCCAATGTGGTGGCTGACGCCTTGAGCCGTAAGGCGCCCGCACGCTTGGCCAGTCTACAGTTACAGAGTTGGAGCCTTTTGGAGGAGGTGGGCAGTTGGCGACCTCTAGAGTTACGAGGGTACTGTGGGGCAGTGACGGTGACACGGCAGACTAGGCTAGAGCTGATGGACCGCATCATCACAGGACAGATGGCCGATCCATACTTGTAGTCTTTGCGCGACAGAGTACTGTTAGGAGATCCAGGGGACTTCTCTTTTACAGACTAGGTGCTACGCTTGAGGGGACGGTTGTACGTTCCGAGAGACGAGGAGCTGTTGAGAGAGCTCCTGACTGAGGCACACGGTTCCAGATTCACCATACATCCCGGAAACATGAAAATGTACCACGACTTGAGACGCGAGTTTTGGTGGAGAGGGATGAAGCGGGATGTGGGTGAGTTCGTGCAACAGTGCTTAGTGTGCCAGCAGGTGAAAGCCGAACATCAGAGGCCTGCAGGGCCGCTTCAGCCGCTTCCAGTGCCAGAGTGGAAGTGGGAGAGCATCACCATGGACTTGGTGGTGGGCTTACCTGTTACCCAGCGGGGACACGACGCAGTCTGGGTAATAGTGGATAGACTGACGAAGACGGCGTGATTCTTGCCGATCCGAGTCACTTTGGGACCAGCACAGTTGGCAGAGAGGTATATCCGTGATGTGGTACGACTACACGGAGTTCCGCGAGAGATCGTATCCGACCGGGATACCCGCTTTACGTCCCAGTTTTGGGCTGAGTTTCAGCAGGCCTTGGGGACGAGGTTGAGGTTTAGCACGGCTTACCACCCCCAGATGGACGGACAATCTGAGCGCACGATACAGACACTTGAGGACCTTTTGTGTGCCTGTGTACGGGACTGGAGGGGCTCTTGGGAGGAGCACCTGCCCCTGGCAGAGTTTGCATACAACAACAGTTATCACTCGAGCATCGGCATGGCTCCCTACGAGGCTCTGTACGGACGGAAGTGTACGGCACCCTTGAGTTGGGTTGTGGTGGGGACCAAGTGGGAGGTTGGCCCCAGTTTGATCCGGCAGAGTTAGGAGGTAGTTGAGCAGATCCACAGATGACTCCGCACTGTCAGGAGTAGACAGAAGAGCTACGCGGATCGGAGACGCAGAGAGGTGCAGTTTGAGGTTGGGGACCACGTCTTCCTTCGTGTTTCGCCCATGAAGGGCTTACAGCGGTTTGGGGTGAGAGGGAAGCTCGCGCCTAGGTTCGTGGGGCCCTTTGAGGTCCTGGAGCGGGTTGGACCCGTTGCTTACAGACTTGCCCTTCCCTCGTAGCTTTCTGGTGTGCATGACGTATTCCACGTGTCCAACCTCAGGAAGTACGTAGCCGATTCTAGTCACGTACTGAGTCACGAGAGCGTCGAGGTGAGCGACGACCTGACCTACCCCGAGCGGCCAATGCAGATTCTAGACCGAGCCGTCTGTAGTTTGAGACGAAAGCAAGTACCCCTGGTAAAGGTTTTGTGGAGGAGCCAGCGGTACGAGGAGGCTACCTGGCAGCCTGAGGCGGCAATGCGGGAGCGGTACCCGGAGCTTTTCGCGGGTACGTCTTTTCGGACCGGCTTCGGTCCTCTTTGAGTTTGTTATGGTTATTTGGACGTCTTTTCCCGTACCCTAGTTGGCACAAGTTTCGGGGATGAAATTTCCTTTGAGTTTGTTATATTGTAACGAACGCGTGCCCCAGACGTCTTTTAAGACGTCTGGGAGGTGGCCCAAATGTCGTACTAGACGTCTGGGATCACATCCAGACGTCTGACCAGATGTCTGGGATCGTTTCCAGACGTCTGGAAATCTGTTAATTTCGACACGCGTGGGTCATCTACGCGCCTGAGTGCGCAGACCGGATATTCGCTTATTCCCTCTTTCTCTGCGGCTGCAGACACCTGCCGCGTCCTCTCTCTCCTCCTCGCGCGGCCTTAAAAGGCCACGCGCTCCCTCTCGTTGTCTCCACCGCCTCCTCCCTCTTCTCCTTCAGTCAGTGAGCGCGAGCGCGAGCGCGAGGGTGGCAGCGGCGGCCGCAGTGAGCGCGGAGGAGGTGCGGCGTGCGAGAGCGGAGCTCTGCCGTGAGGGCGAGCTCGCCGGGGCTGCTAGGGCCGGCCGGCGGAGGGTGCGGGGGGCACGGAACGGCGCAGGAGGGACTGTTGCGGTCTGAGCAGCAGGCGCGCGAGGTGCGACGCGGGCCGCGTCGGGAGCGGAGGCCGGGTGGCGCCCTGATTCTGGAAAAATTTCCAGAATCAGACGTCTGGGTTGTTAGCTAGACGGCGAGGGCGACGTGTGGAAGACCTTCCAGAAGTCTGAAAGGTGAGTTTTCCGTCTTCTTCTTCTTTCCTGTCGACTGACCGTACTGAGGGAGGGAGATGGGTGTGCGCAGGCTCGGTGATTCGCCATCCAACGCGAATTAGACGTCTGGCTGTTGTACCAGATGGCGGGAGCAACCTCCAGACGTCCGGGGTGACCATCGGACGTCTGGGAGCTAGGCCAGACGTCCCCGCAGACTTCTGGACGTCTGGGAAACCACGCTGAACAGGTAATTCTCTGATCCACTTTTTAAGACGTCTGGAAGAAATTCCAGACGTCTGATTTTGCACAGTGTCGTCGTTTTCGACCCGTTTAGGGCCCGTTCGGGTTCCGTTTTCCGCGATTCGAGTTGCGTTCTTTTCAGAATTAATTCCTCTACCCGTCTACAGTAGTTATACACTGTTTTGAGACACTCCTTGTGTTTGATCCTTGTGATAGGACCTCCTTCAGTTGCAGTCTTGGGAGTCGCGGAGGCACGCGGGGTTCCCGATCACGCCCCCATTACTCCCGTTGTACCTGGTAGAGTGGCTTTAAGTTATTAATAAAATCTATTAAATTATGGAACCATAAATAGAACCTAGGACATTGCATGAATCCTAGGAATGAGAAATAGATGGAATGATAGCTCCTAGGTGTGGCATGAATCCTACGACTGGAAAACTAGATTGTATGATAGATCCTAGGATATGGCATGAATCCTAGGATGGGAAAACTAGTGGAATGTATAATACTGCAGTCTTGGAAAATGGAAAGAGATATAAAGCTGCCTGTAATTTGAATTAACAGCTGCCTGTTGTGAATAAATAACGTGGTTGAGAACATGGATTGTAAGAATGTGAAACTGGAAAGTGAAACCTGGATGTTTGAGTAAAAAGGATGGAACCCTACGGGGAAGTAGGAGTAGAACTCCTGGAAAGTGAATGGAATAGTATTGGGGAAGTGAGCTGGCCCTTGGGTACGAAGTACCAAGGAGAGAGACTGTCCCCCTGTTTAGTGCAGAGCGGAGCCAGCCGCCCCAGGGACCCGGGGTTAGGACTGGCCACTCTGTACCGACTTGCTGGCCCTCGCGTACGTAGTACCGAGGAGAGCTACTAGTGTAGGGAGGTACTAGCTACCCCACGGGCCCCGGGGTTCTGCTAGCCTCCCACACCGACTTGTTAGGCCTCCTGGGGCAAACCAGGGTAGTCAGGCGAGGGTGCGCTGACTGTGGAGGGGCAAGGCCCCGGGTTGGTTACTGTGGAGGGGTTGGACCCCTGTTACTGAGAGGGCTCTGCCCTGGACTGGTTCCGTGCTGTGCTTTGGGCGTACCCGTTAACGGAAACGACTGACCGCGTGCCAGTACGGGTTAGCTACCTGTGCGTTTATCGCGCGTGCCGTAGTCACCGTTACGTCTGTCAGTGACCTTGGGGTGGTTGACTGAGGGTAGGATCACCACGGGGGACTCTCCCGGCCAGGAGAGCACCACGTGCTACTTCTACTTTTTGGAAAAGACTGCAATCAAGATCGTTCCCATGAAGAACATTCGAGATCAAGAAAAAGATCTGAGGAATAAATGAAATAGTGAGACAATTGAAAGATGTGAATAAAGAAAGTAATAGAACATAACAGCTACTGTACACTCTACTGTTGTCTTTAGTTTTAGTTGCCACTCTACTCAGCGTTTTACTGACGTGTTACACTGGTTACCTTTTTCAGGACCAGGTGTTGAGCAGCCAGGGTCAGCGGCTGCAGAGGACGCTGGGCCGAGTAGGGTCAGTAGAGTTACCACTGTCTTTTGTACCTCTTTTGTTTCCGTTATAGTGAGTAGTTCTTGTTTCCGCTGTACTTTCTTTACCTGCAGTTCAAATTATATTATGAATGTTGTTGTACTGTTGTGGTGGTACATACTGTGGTAGTTTCTTTCCTTACTGCTGTACTTTCTTACTGTTAGTTATATTCATGCTGGATGTGGTTTATTTTACTGCTCTTTTGGTTACTTCCTCGTTGGACGACTAGGTCTTGGGATTAGTTGAGTCGGTTCGGTTCTCATGTCTCGTAGGGACTTGGGAACCGGGTCGTTACACACTCTTAGGAGTGCATTATCTGCTAGTAATTAGTGCGAATCTGACTCAAGAATTTTTAATTATTTTCTTGCATCAGCGGGAAAACATGAGAAAACCCACAAAGATCCTTGTCCTCTGAGATTTGAAAAGACCACATATATTTGTTTGAAAAGATTTAAAAAGCATCCATTGTAATTTACTTGATATATTTTTGAAAAAGATTAACTAAAAAGAGGAAGTAAAAATTGTGACTTAAATCTGATTGCAGAATGCATGCGGGTTTTTCTATCGCTATCGTCTATTGCATGCTATCGCGCATACAGCGCGATCACTAGAGTCACACGAGTATATTTTTCTATCTCTCCTCTTTGCACCTCTTAGGGCTTTGGTTGAAGATCAACAAGTCTGTCTCACTACTAGAGCCCCGGGGAGCCAGTAGTGAGCGGTCTCGATCCTAGACCTTAGACCTTTGAGCTTTAAGGTACACACCTACGTAGACACAGATTAGGACACGTATTTTGATACTGTTACTATTTGTTTGCATCAAATTACTTTTGTGTATCTTAGGAATCTCTTCTTTCCTTTGAAAGAAGAGCAAAACCTGCATCTTTTGTGCTATTTTGCAGGTTTTTGTGCCGCTGTTTTCCTATCGGTTGTGTGTGTGTGCCTTTGCACATTATTTTTCGTTTATGAACGGGAGGCGATCCTTACATCCACCTCTTGCACCATCGTTGACAGGTGATTCTAGGCCGGTTGCAGATAAGTAACCAATGGTTTTTCCGTCTAATTCATTTATGGATCAACTGCAGAATCTTAATCCCGAGATCCCTTCTTCTTCTGGTTTGGGGGAGATGCTGCCTTTTGATGTTCATGAGGCGCTCCTAAACCAGAATCTTAGGATGCTTGAGCAAACTAGGCAAATTAATCTTTTAACAGCAGCCTTAAACAATTTACAAACTCTTCAAGGCGGGTTTTGAAATCCCTGATTTACCGATCAATCATCCAAGGACTCTACTTAGAGATTATTACAACCTATCTAATGCACAAGTAGAGCCTAATGTTAGGATTCCTAATGGGGAAAATGATCCTGAATTAACGGTAAATATCATAGGTTTAATCCCCCATTTTCACGGATTTGCATCCAAGGATCCATTTCAACATATAGAAGATCTTAAAATCTATCCCAAACTCTTGGTCCTCAAAATCAAAATAGGGAAATCCTACTAATGAAAATGTTCTCTTTTAGCCTTAAAGATAAAGCAACATATTGGTATAGAACTATAGCAAGACCAATCTCAACTTGGGTTGAACTCGAATCCGCATTTTGAAGAAATTCTTTCCTATTGGTCAAACCAATGCTTTAAGGCGAGCTATTACTACTTTCAATTAAAACCAATTCATGAAGCATGGGAACGTTTTCATGAATTGCAAAGGAAATGCCCACATCATGACATCCCTCGTTGGCAACTCATGCATATCTTTTTATTATGGATTACAAGAGGGCATTCGCAATCTAGTCGATGCCTCTTGTGGAGGGAATTTTTTAAATCGCGACGTAGAATCCGCCTCAGAATTATTTGAAGGGATGGCGAAAAACTCGATCAACAACGCATCAATGTCACAATTTACGCAGGGCGCGAACACGAATCATCAAAATCCGCACAAGGGCATTCATGAGATCGGTAATCTGTCCAGTTCAAAGGATTTAGAGATTATTGCAGAAAAGCTGGACAACGTCGATATTGTAACAAAGGATCTCGACGAGGTTAGAAACACAATGAAGACTCTTACGCCTCTACTTGCTACGAATCCCACGTATTCACCTGTTTCGCAAATTCCCGCAGGGAGGGAATTTGTGAATAATTTGGATTTTAGAGATCCATCTTCCTTGGGTTTTCTATCTACTCCTTCACCAACCCAAGGAAGGACCTTTGTCCCACAATCTTACCCACCCTTTTCCCCACCCTTTCTTGTTGTAGAAAACACACCTTATCCTCTTGACTTGAACGCCATTCAGGGATACACACCAAGATCAAACCCATATTCAAATTCTTATAATCCTGGATGACGTAATCACCCTAATTTTTTTTGGTCTGACCATACACAAAGACCATCATATCCGACTCAGACTAGACAAAACCCGCCTACATTGTCGTTTCAGCAACACAATGCGAGGCCATTCTACGTGGGTTCGCAAAACCCTGTAGGGCCAAATAGAGATTCACAGCTAGACCAGATTTTGAGAGCTGTGACTGAGAGGCAGCGACAAAATGCTGAAGCTCTTGCTAAAGTCCAACGACAATGTTCGGTAGAATTGGCTGATCTTAAGGGTCAAATCACACAGTTAGTTGAATCTTGTCAGCTAGGGACCCTTCCATCCCAGCCAACTCCAAACCCTAGGAATATCCAGCAAAGACAACACCCGAGAGTTCAAAATCCGAATCAGAGACATGTCCATCTTCTTAATCAATTGCCCTTAAATCCAAATCTGAATCAAAATCTGAATCCACCTATTTCTAATCTTGATTTTGAATACTCAAATCAATAGCAATCAATTGTTAATCAACCATTAATCAATAATCCATCTTTCCAAAGTTCACAAGCATCTTCCTCTTCATCAGCTTCTTCTCATGCGGGTATTAACTCTGTTACAACCCGCCGTGGAACTTCCACTAGGGATCCCATTTTTCCAAGGAACCTATCCCAAGACCCTAGTACATCTAGATTAACCCTTGTTTCTACACCTGGAAGAGGTGTAGAACCCGATCTCGCAATTCCCACTAATTCACTAGATCCGGGTAATACCTCAGTAGAATAGGAAATCCATGTCCCATTCCCAGAAGCTTTGAAGAAGACTAGGAAACAAAAACAACCTGTTACATTAGATGAAGATTTGATTAAGATTTTTGAACAGGTACATATTAACATCCCACTCCTAGATGCTATTAAACACATCTCGACTTACGTGAGATTTCTTAAGGAATTGTGTACTCCTAAGCGTAAGTCGAAGAAAGGAAGCACTGTTGTACTTTCAAAGCTTGTGACCTCTATTATTTCAAGTACGCTTCCTTTGAAAAAGAAAGATCCAGGATCTCCATTTATTTTCTATATAATTGGGGGTCAGTGTTTTAATAGAGTCCTTTTAGACTTAGGAGCTTCTATTAACCTCATTCCTTTCTCTTTGGGAAAACACTTTAACATAGAAAACCTTAAGTCTACCAATGTGACTTTACAATTAGCTGATAGATCTATTAAGTCACATAAAGGAATGTTGGAAGATGTTATTGTGAGAGTTCAAGATTTTTACTTCCTTGTAGATTTTATTATTCTTGCTATGGGAGTACCCGAATACATTAGCCACACCCCAATTATCTTAGGGAGACCCTTTTTGGCTACTGCAAAAGCCAACATTGATTGTGAATCAGGAAAGATAGAATTGAAATTTGGGGAGAAGACAATTAAGTTAGATATATTTAGAGCTTCTAGTGGATTTGATTGTGAATGGATTGAGGAAATAAAATCAATAGAAGTTTTTGAGGATGACATTAGTTCTTTAGAACTAGAAAGCACATCTTTTGATATCCCATACCCTCAAAGCAATGAAATGTTATTGGAATCTCTACTCAATCTCGAATTTGACTCTGAATCTGAATTACTTTACACAATTGAAAATCTCGCCCCAAATTCTACTGTTGATTCAACTCCTATGCTTGAATTAAAACCATTGCCTGATAATCTTAAGTATGCATATCTCGAATCTGATCAAACATATCCTGTAATAATCAATTCTCATCTATCTGAATCAAAAGAATCCAAATTGATCAAAGTTCTTCGAGATCACAAGAAGGCAATTGGGTGGACTTTACATGATCTCACCAGGATTAGCCCCAATTTTTGTACTCATCGTATTTATATTGAAGATGGGGCATGACCTTCAAGATAAGCTCAAAGACGCCTAAACCCTAATCTAAAGGAGGTCGTTAAGAAAGAAATAATCAAGTGGCTTGATGCTGATATCATCTATCCTATATCTGATAGCCCTTGGGTGAGTCCAATTCAAGTGGTACCCAAAAAGGCAGGACTCACCATAATCAAAACTGAATCTGGAGAAACCATTCCCACACGAATTGCGAATTCGTGGTGGGTTTGTATTGATTATCGTAAACTAAATTCTGTTACAAAGAAGGACCATTTTCCTTTACCATTCATTGATCAGATCCTGGAGAGATTAGCTAGTAATAGGTTCTTCTGCTTTTTAGATGGTTACTTTGGATATAATCAAGTTACAATTTATTCCGAAGATCAAGAGAAAACGACTTTCACCTACCCCTTCGGAACCTTTGCTTTCCGAAGAATGCCATTTGGGCTTTGCAACGCACCTGCGACTTTTCAGCATTGCATGTTAGCCATTTTTATCGAAATGGTGGGTGAATATATGGAGGTTTTTATGGATGATTTTTCAGTCTTCGGGGAGACATTTGATATTTTCTTGGATAATTTGTCGAAGGTTCTAAAAAGATGCATTGAGGTAAACCTTGTCCTTAGTTGGGAGAAGAGCCATTTTATGATTCCTGAGGGCATAGTACTTGGTCATCTCGTATCTGAGTGAGGTATCTAAGTAGATTGAGCCAAGATCAATCAAATTGCAAATCTTCCAATCCCTGACTCGATCAAAGGCATTAGATCATTTCTCGGGCATGTGGGATTTTATAAAAGATCCATCCTTGATTTTTCAAAAATTGTCCAACCACTCACAAACCTCCTCACAAAGGATGCAATTTTTGAGATGGATGAGGAGTGTATTTTAGCATTTAAAACTTTGAGAGATAGAGTTACACAGGCTCCAATTTTGCAACCACCTAATTGGGATTTATCGTTTGAAATCATGTGTGATGCATCAGATTATGCAATAGGAGCTGTTTTGGGATAGAAAATTGAGAAGAATCCGGTGGTAATTTACTATGCTAGTAAAACATTGAATGAGATACAAAGGAATTACACAGTTACAGAGAAAGAGTTACTACCAATAGTATTTGGATTAGAAAAGTTTAGATCTTATATACTCGGATCTCAAATCGTAGTGTACTCTGATCACTCAGCTATCCGACACCTTCTATCTAAGAAGGACACAAAACCTAGGTTGATTAGATGGATCTTGCTTTTGTAAGAATTTGACCTAGAAATTCGTGATAAGGTGGGTAGGCAAAATGTTGTTGTAGATCATCTTTCCCGTCTTCCTTCTGATACAATCGAATCATCTTCACCAATCACAGAACACTTCCCTGATGAACATCTTTTGACTATATCCATAGATCTTCCTTGGCATGCAGATATTGTTAATTATTTGGTTACACATCAATTCTCGCCAGACTGGGACGGGAATCGCAAATCATGACTCAAAGCAGAAGCCAAATACTATTTTTGGGAAGATCCATATCTTTTTAGACTCTGTAATGATTAAATCATCAGGCATTGTGTCACCTCTTCTGAGATTGATTCTATCCTATCTTTTTGTCACGACCAGGCTTGTGGTGGTCACTTTTCTGGTAGAAAGTCCGCTGCAAAAGTTTTGCAATGCGGGTTTTATTGGCCCACATTATTTGCTGATTCTCAGACTTATTGTAAGGCATGTAGTTGCTGCCAAACACTTGGTGGCATGTCTCGGAAAGACATGATGCCTTTGAACCTGATTTTAGTCTGTGAAATCTTTGACATTTGGGGCATAGATTTTATAGGTCCGTTTCTGTCCTCTTTTGGCTTCCATTATATTTTACTTGCTGTTGATTATGTTTCTCGTTGGATTGAAGCCATACCCACATGCGCAAACGACCATCGAGTTGTCATTCCTTTTATACAGAATCACATTTTCACTCGTTTTGGGGTACCTTGTGCTATTATTTCTGACGGCGGTTCCCATTTTATTAATGCCCAGTGTAAACATTTACTTAGAAAATATGGGGTTACACATCGTATTTCTACACCTTATCATCCCGAGACTAATGGGCAAACTGAGGTCTCTAATCGGGAGATTAAAAAGATCCTTCAAATGACAATCTGACTCGATAAAAAGGATTGGTCTTCCCATTAAGATGAGGCTTTGTGGGCTTATAGGACTGCCCACAAAACACCAATAGGCATGTCACCATACAGACTTGTTTACGGAAAACCCTGTTGATGAGAACCTCATCATGAGCCATAACTAGCTCATTTTGACCCAATACAAAGGATAAAAGCTCCTACATATCTCAAGGAAAGGCTTAACTCAGAGAATTCTGAGTTTGAGAAGAAAACCAGTCATAAGGGGTAAAAGTGCAATTTTACCAGTATAATCTGCATACAGGGTAATTCTGGGCCCAAACACAGGTCAAAACAGCTTAATAAGAATAAAAGTGGGATGAGATGATCTAGCAAGGGCTACAGCACTTCCAAGGAACCAAATGATAACCTGTAACCCTAAAACAACCTGCTTCAATTCACAAGGTTCGGGGCAAAGTAAAAATAGAATAAACCCTCTAAAATTCATAGAAAAATAATCTCTAGGGTTTAGAACCTTCAATTTGGCCTTTAGAACCCATTTTGACCTACATTGAGAACCATGCCCAATTAATAACTTAATTTGGGTCTTTACGCAAATTGACCGGTCAAACAAGGTTTAATATGAAAATGAAATTTACCATCAGATTCCTTAGGTTCTAATTAGTCATGTATAAAAACTTGAGCCTAAGAAGAAACCTCCTTGACCGACTTTACACTTTGGTCCTCATATATTTACTCTTTGGCCCTCAACTTTTGAACCCTCGCATTTTGGCCCCTAACTCTCCTTCGTTCTTTGCAAACAGGTCCCTCCTGCAAAACCCTGCCAGCACCATGCTCCGGCGACCTTGCGCGGAGCATGGCGCCGCGCAGGGTGAGGTGGAGGACCTGGCATGTATACCGGGGGTGCCCTGCGTCGTCAGCCGTCGCAGGAGCACCCCCATGGTCATTGTAGCCCCCCATACCGGCCGTGCGAACGCACGGACGGTATGGGTTCGTATTCCGACCATTCTCCGGCGAGGGAGACACGTCGTCTCCCTCCGCCTTCCTCCCTGCTTCATCCCTATAAATACCCCCCGCCGCTCCACCGACGAGGGCAGCTCGGATCTGACGGAGAAAACCCCCAACTTTCCTCTCTTCTCACTCCGGCAGACGCCCACCAGCTCCGGCGGTTCTCCTTCCTCCTCCTCTTCGCTCTGCCGCAATACCAGCAGCAGAGACCTCTTCCCCTGCTCTTCCCGCGTCGCGCAATACCGGCGCGCGCTGCCTCTGCCCCGTCGTCACCGCCGTCCTTCCCCCACTGGGCATCGTCTTCTCCGGCGACAGTCGATACGACTGTCGCCCTGTTCCTCCCCCTTCGTCCCTGCAGTTAAGTTAGACCTACTCCCCTTCTTCTCCTCTTTCTTTCCCCGCTTTCAATTTAGTCAATTAAACCCTCGACCGCTCCTGTTCACCCTCATCCTCTCCGCCTCCGACCACCCTCCGGCGAGCCGCTCCCATCACCTCAGCGACCCACACGGCTCGCCGACCACCGCAGAACCTCCGCCTCCTCACCCTGATCCTCTTCCGCCCCTCCACTTCCCACCAAACACCCTCTGCAGATCCACCGAACACACCCACTTCCTCGCTCACAGTTTGACCTAGGACGACCTGTTAGCTCCATCTCGCCCCCTGCAAACCCCCTGACCACCTTCGCCGTGCCACGGCGAAGGTCCCCCGCCTGTCTGATTTGGCCGAGAGGCCGTTCTATTGATTTCAGGTTCCAGGCCTTGACCGCCATTGGCGAGGAAGCTCGAAGCTTGCTTGAGGTTGCTCCAAGCCTAGATATCCCAGGTTGAAGACCTAGGCTGCGCGAAAGAGTCTTGCGCACACACCCTGGCCCTCAATTGGAGTTGCGAGCCTCAACAGCTGTTGCAATTGGAAGCACCATCCCTATTGCAGGCGTGAGAGAAAAGGGGTGCGCGGATAGTCCCACCTCGGAACCTTCTGAAGCCACACACCCACATAAATTGCAAAAGTGCCACCATCTGTTTGCCTCAGTTACCACGGGGTGAGGTCCCTCTCACCCGACCCGACCCGGCCTCGTCCGTGACCACGCTCCGCGGACCTGGCCCGACCCGATTAGACTGACCTGCACTCCTCGCCCACCACGCACGCCGGTGGGCCTGGACCCGGGCCTGACCCGAACCCGATTACCCGATAGCGCTCTGGGAGAGCTTCCGAAGAGTGATTTCAGAGAGAAAGAGAAACGCGGGGGAGGGGGGTAGAGTAGGTTTTGCCTCTTGACAAAAAAAAACTCTGTGAAGTGTGCAGGCAAAAGAAGAAGTGCAGGCGAAGAAGAAGCAGCTGCACTGTAGCAACTGCTCAGTTAAGTCGTCGAAGCACCGGGCCAGACGACGGAAAGTCAGCAGCCAGAGCAACACAGAAGGCAGGCTGAAGAAGAAGGAAGGGAGACTTAGTAGCCAAAGGCAGAAGCACCACGATTGCAGAAGAAGAAATGAAGAGAAGCAAGAAGCAAGAAAAGAAGAAGAAGATCTGAAGAAAAAGAAAGAAAACAAGGAAGAACAGAAGACAGAAGAAGAAGAGCACGAGGGGAAGATCTGAAGAAAGCAGAAGAAGAAGAAGAAGAAGAAGAGGAAGAACAAAAGCCAAAGAGGAGATAAGACAAAGAGGAAGAAAGAAGAGAAGAAGAAGAAGCCAAATTTTCATCTCTCTCTCTCTCTCTCTCTCTTTATTTTTGTAATAGAACTTGTATATCTCTAGAATACAACTTGCTCCCTGAGTTCGACCTCGGGAACTCTTTCATTTTTCCGAGTAAAAAATTTTTATATGAAACGTTGGTAACAACCGGCTTCACTACAACGTTATAACAAACCCGGCAGAACCCACGATCTTCATTTTGGCGCCGTTGCCGGGGAGCAACGGCTATTCTAGAGGTAAACATTCCTGTATTTTTTTTATTATTTCTGATAATCTCCTCTCTTTTGTGCAGCTACAGGAACTCAAGAAGACAAGCAACCACACCAAAGACAGGTAAATTTTTCCTCTCACTATTAACCCCTAAGCTCTAAAGAGGAAGAAAAGAAAAGAACAAGCAATATAGGGCTAACCTGTCTTCCATATTTAGTAACCATAAAAGTTGCATGTTTTCAACTCATTATTTCTGCACACTATTAAGGGTATTTAAGGGCTAACACATTCTTGCTTGAGCCCTAATTACCCAACAAAGAATTAACTGGACCAAGTAGAGCCAACCTAGGATCCAACACTAGGGATTTAGAGACACACTCCTTAAGCAAGAATTGAGAAAACCAAATGAAGTGTGCCCAAGCCCTTGTCTGAAAATACCTATTCAAAAAAAATCTAAAACAATTGGCTCTCTAAACACTTGAACCCTAAAAGACAGGACCCAAAAAGCTCTCAAAGAAAACAAGAGGTAAAGTTGACCCCTTTGGGTTAACCAACCTTAAATTAGGTCACTCTTTGCACTTAAAAAGACTAAAGTTCAAGTGAAACCTTAAGCACCCTGATCTTAAAATTGGTAGACTTAAGAGGTCAAGATCCCCATTCTGGTCTACCTGGAACCGCAGTGACAAGAGAGGTCGGGTGGGGGAAACCCTGTAACCCGTGGGGACGCTCTACCGTGTAGGGGTCTTCGCGGGACTCTCCCTCTCTGGCTGCCCAGGTAATTCTCAGGTGGACGATCTTTCTGATCAAGGGGTCCATCTGCCCCGAACCTCTATAGTCACCCAACAATTTTTGGGTGTCTTGATTGGGTCCAGCACCTGCTTATCTCATCCAGCCCTTCAGTATTTTTCAGGAGGTCCTTGAAACCTCCTATAGAAATTCACTCTCCCCGAGGCTAAGCCTCGGCTCCTTTGTTTTTGCAGAAATCATTCACAAATCCCCTTCTTCCATCTTGATTCAAACTTTGATTCTATTCCACCACCTGATCCAATTATGCAGCCTAATTACCTAGCAAGACTACCATTCAAGAAACCTGAATATCGAAGATCTATGAAAGATAAAATGATCGAGGATGCCATAAGATTCTATGAAAAAGAAGAAAAAACCTCAACACCAATAGGAGATATTCAGGTTGATGTCCCAACAACCACATCCTTCATCGTAAACTGTGCCCAAATTCTATTGACTGGAATTTCAAAAGGATCAACCCGAGACATGCTCATGACAGGATACATTGAGATGGAAAAATTACACCAATCTGAATACCTTCAATGCTTGACAAATCCTGTACTTTGGGAACAACACCAAGATGCCCTTATAAAACGGGTAGAAATGATGAAATCAGTAGAACAAATTATCAACCGGAAATACCCATATATACCAGAAACAGAGGATGAACCATCTTGGAACAGTATCAAGGAACCATTCAGTTTCCCAGATCCCGGGATTGAGGCACAAAGTGGTTGTAAAATCCCAACCCAGGTAGAAGATAGCATTAAAATAGGTTGGGAAGTTGCAGGAGAAAACAATGCTGAGCCAACCCTAGGCCATAAATCACCAAGCTTAGAACTCCAAGACTCCTGCAATAACAAGATTAGAATTGAACCTCTGGAGGGTATAAATTCCACCCCTTGTTTTGATAAGGTGACCCTCGAAGGTTATTCGGACTTAGGTTCTAATAACTCTACCCACATCCTAAGCCTAGAACCTAGATCTGAAACTTATTGGGAAGATTATGAGGCCCTTTATGAGAAAGATCAAATTTTTACAGAATATGATTCCGGGCCTCTATTTAATGAATATCCCTCTCCAACATCCTCAGGAAATTTGATCGATTTCTCAGAAAACATGCCAATTTATGATACAGAAACTGAGGAGTTGGATGAGCAAGGTTTTAATGGGGTCTATCCTACCAGCTTAGAGCTTGAACAGAACATCTTTTTGAGCCCAGAAGTGATATATAGGCTAGAACCCAATCAGGCTGCTGATTCCACATCTGATGATTTCTGCTGTGGTGGAATTCATGATCATTTTCGCCAACTCTCCGACAATTTCAGATCTGACTATAATTGCGGAGAGATTCCCCTTCCTGAACACGCCAGGCCTATCTACGACCTCAGTTCACATGATTCTGACTCTGACTCTGACTCTGAGGTCCTGATTCCCGAGATCACCGATAACACAGAATCATTCCTTTTCGATCCGCAGGAACCAAAAACAGAAAATGCCAAGAGTAATTGCAACCAAGAATCCAAATTTTTTCTCGAATCTGATTTCTTTCACCCTACAAACACTCTTCAGGCATTTGATAGTTACCCAGAGGACTCTCTACAGAAAATCACCTATCATCTGTTTCTAGAAGAGCCCTCATACACAATGGCCACCTCATCCGCACACACAGAACGGATCAAAACCTCTCCCAAACCCCGACCCGCAACCGGACTCAATTTCTATGCTGATTCACCTCTCACCGAGCCGATTGCATTTCCACATCGGGTTTCGAACATTGATCAGACTACATACCATGCTCTATCATTCTCTGATCACCCCTGTAGGGTTCCTGCATCAACCACTGATTATCCTACGGGTCCCTACTCTGACCAGGCTGATTCGGCACAGCCAAACCCTGCGTTTACACTTCCACATCCATCTGAGCTTCATAATTTCTGGTGGGCTCCACACCTTTTTATCCACATCTATCAACCCACCAGATTGATTGGGTTTGGGCTGCATCATCAGCCTGTTGATCTGAACAAGCACCTGGTTGGACCAACCAGGCTCTTAATCAAGGTGCTTGTCTTACAAAACTCTGCTGAGTTGACCATCCCCTCTCCATCGCATTTCCCGCTTGGCTGAAGGCATCAAATTTAGCGCTCAACGGGAGGCAGCCCGTCATTCTCTTTGAAAACCTGAAACTTGTTCTGACAGCTTTTTGCACTTGAAGTTCACACTTTAGGACAGCCGACTCCAACTCAGATGTTTGCATCTGGGATTTGAAATCGTCCGCAAAAATTCAACCCGACCCCTCCACTCACCCAAATTTCTGTCTTAAGGAATGAACTAAGACCCCCTAGGTTACAATGAGGACATTGCAAATCTTAGGCATGGGGGGGTATGAAAGTACAAAAACTTGTAAGAAAAGGTTTCAAACAAAAAAATTCACATATGCCAAAAATACCATAAAAATTAAAAAATTTTTCGAAAAAGAATAAGAGGAAAAGAGGAGAAGAAAATTTTGTGAAGGAGAGAAGAAACAAAATGAAAAAGGAGCACAAAATTATAAGAAAAGTTGATAGTCATTAGTAAGGAACTAAGGAATTAACCTAAGTTCTAGACCTCATTCAAGAAAATAACTGAAAAGTGCACAATGAGATTAGTAAGAATGCAAACCTTAGGCATTCTTGAATAGACTCTTAGTACCCATTAAGATCTGGACACTCCTCAAGAGGTTGAGGAAAATGAAAAGCTGAAGTATTAGGTCTAAGGCTTAGGGAGTATTCGGCCTCGTTAACTAATTTTTGGTTTACGGGACTCAGTAACCTAAGCACCCTAATCTCACACACAGCCTGGTTCAGTAAGCGTAAAAATCAGAATCACGCAGAAGCGTCGCAAAAATCTGAAAAGAACACCTAGAATAGGAATGGCCGATCAACACAAGTTGATTTGGACGAGTTCCCAGCGCGGAGAGGCGGGAAATCCCCTCGAAGATGCGTAACAAAATATCATCTTCTCGGTGCTTGTCTCTTAGGATATTTGCATATCCTACGGGGGGCATGTAAGCACTCTGCTGGTTCAGATTCCATGGATGGCATTATCTCGAAGTGTCAATTGCCAGGGTCTGGATTCGGCCACGGAATACCATGGATGGGATTATCTCGAAATCTCAATAGCCAGGGTTCCGGGGGTTGCCATGGGCGGTGCTATCTCGAAGCATCGATCGCCAGGAACCCTTGAGGATTGATGATGGGAGCAAGGAATCTGATACAGACCGTGTTGAAAAGCCAATCCTAGGCTAGAACTAAAAAGAAAAAGAGAGAGAAAACTCTCCAAACAGAAAAACTTTCTATCTCTCTCTTACAAAACGCACTGCGAACTGGGCCAGGGCTAAAATCATTTCAAGCACGGGTGCTTTAACCACGAAGTCCAATAAACCTTAGGTTAGTTCTTGCGGGCCTTAAAAACCTTTGCTAAAAGACTGAGGCTAAGGCTAGACAGATTTGGATCTTGATTGGTACTAGAGTACCTTTTAGGCCTATGGTCAGCATTCTAACCTAATCTATGCTCAAATAAAAAAGGCACTTATCTCAAACCATTAAAAACTTCATGGTCTAGAACAAGGGTTGAAACCTTAAGTTTTTGCTAAGGGACTAGCAAAAGCTAGGCATGGGGGTATGATGAGAACCTCATCATGAGCCATAACTAGCTCATTTTGACCCAATACAAAGGATAAAAGCTCCTACATATCTCAAGGAAAGGCTTAACTCAGAGAATTCTGAGTTTGAGAAGAAAACCAGTCATAAGGGGTAAAAGTGCAATTTTACCAGTATAATCTGCATACAGGGTAATTCTGGGCCCAAACACAGGTCAAAACAGCTTAATAAGAATAAAAGTGGGATGAGATGATCTAGCAAGGGCTACAGCACTTCCAAGGAACCAAATGATAACCTGTAACCCTAAAACAACCCGCTTCAATTCACAAGGTTCGGGGCAAAGTAAAAATAGAATAAACCCTCTAAAATTCATAGAAAAATAATCTCTAGGGTTTAGAACCTTCAATTTGGCCTTTAGAACCCATTTTGACCTACATTGAGAACCATGCCCAATTAATAACTTAATTTGGGTCTTTACGCAAATTGACCGGTCAAACAAGGTTTAATATGAAAATGAAATTTACCATCAGATTCCTTAGGTTCTAATTAGTCATGTATAAAAACTTGAGCCTAAGAAGAAACCTCCTTGACCGACTTTACACTTTGGTCCTCATATATTTACTCTTTGGCCCTCAACTTTTGAACCCTCGCATTTTGGCCCCTAACTCTCCTTCGTTCTTTGCAAACAGGTCCCTCCTGCAAAACCCTGCCAGCACCATGCTCCGGCGACCTTGCGCGGAGCATGGCGCCGCGCAGGGTGAGGTGGAGGACCTGGCATGTATACCGGGGGTGCCCTGCGTCGTCAGCCGTCGCAGGAGCACCCCCATGGTCATTGTAGCCCCCCATACCGGCCGTGCGAACGCACGGACGGTATGGGTTCGTATTCCGACCATTCTCTGGCGAGGGAGACACGTCGTCTCCCTCCGCCTTCCTCCCTGCTTCATCCCTATAAATACCCCCCGCCGCTCCACCGACGAGGGCAGCTCGGATCTGACGGAGAAAACCCCCAACTTTCCTCTCTTCTCACTCCGGCAGACGCCCACCAGCTCCGGCGGTTCTCCTTCCTCCTCCTCTTCGCTCTGCCGCAATACCAGCAGCAGAGACCTCTTCCCCTGCTCTTCCCGCGTCGCGCAATACCGGCGCGCGCTGCCTCTGCCCCGTCGTCACCGCCGTCCTTCCCCCACTGGGCATCGTCTTCTCCGGCGACAGTCGATACGACTGTCGCCCTGTTCCTCCCCCTTCGTCCCTGCAGTTAAGTTAGACCTACTCCCCTTCTTCTCCTCTTTCTTTCCCCGCTTTCAATTTAGTCAATTAAACCCTCGACCGCTCCTGTTCACCCTCATCCTCTCTGCCTCCGACCACCCTCCGGCGAGCCGCTCCCATCACCTCAGCGACCCACACGGCTCGCCGACCACCGCAGAACCTCCGCCTCCTCACCCTGATCCTCTTCCGCCCCTCCACTTCCCACCAAACACCCTCTGCAGATCCACCGAACACACCCACTTCCTCGCTCACAGTTTGACCTAGGACGACCTGTTAGCTCCATCTCGCCCCCTGCAAACCCCCTGACCACCTTCGCCGTGCCACGGCGAAGGTCCCCCGCCTGTCTGATTTGGCCGAGAGGCCGTTCTATTGATTTCAGGTTCCAGGCCTTGACCGCCATTGGCGAGGAAGCTCGAAGCTTGCTTGAGGTTGCTCCAAGCCTAGATATCCCAGGTTGAAGACCTAGGCTGCGCGAAAGAGTCTTGCGCACACACCCTGGCCCTCAATTGGAGTTGCGAGCCTCAACAGCTGTTGCAATTGGAAGCACCATCCCTATTGCAGGCGTGAGAGAAAAGGGGTGCGCGGATAGTCCCACCTCGGAACCTTCTGAAGCCACACACCCACATAAATTGCAAAAGTGCCACCATCTGTTTGCCTCAGTTACCACGGGGTGAGGTCCCTCTCACCCGACCCGACCCGGCCTCGTCCGTGACCACGCTCCGCGGACCTGGCCCGACCCGATTAGACTGACCTGCACTCCTCGCCCACCACGCACGCTGGTGGGCCTGGACCCGGGCCTGACCCGAACCCGATTACCCGATAGCGCTCTGGGAGAGCTTCCGAAGAGTGATTTCAGAGAGAAAGAGAAACGCGGGGGAGGGGGGTAGAGTAGGTTTTGCCTCTTGACAAAAAAAAACTCTGTGAAGTGTGCAGGCAAAAGAAGAAGTGCAGGCGAAGAAGAAGCAGCTGCACTGTAGCAACTGCTCAGTTAAGTCGTCGAAGCACCGGGCCAGACGACGGAAAGTCAGCAGCCAGAGCAACACAGAAGGCAGGCTGAAGAAGAAGGAAGGGAGACTTAGTAGCCGAAGGCAGAAGCACCACGATTGCAGAAGAAGAAATGAAGAGAAGCAAGAAGCAAGAAAAGAAGAAGAAGATCTGAAGAAAAAGAAAGAAAACAAGGAAGAACAGAAGACAGAAGAAGAAGAGCACGAGGGGAAGATCTGAAGAAAGCAGAAGAAGAAGAAGAAGAAGAGGAAGAACAAAAGCCAAAGAGGAGATAAGACAAAGAGGAAGAAAGAAGAGAAGAAGAAGAAGCCAAATTTTCATCTCTCTCTCTCTCTCTCTCTCTCTTTATTTTTGTAATAGAACTTGTATATCTCTAGAATACAACTTGCTCCCTGAGTTCGACCTCGGGAACTCTTTCATTTTTCCGAGTAAAAAATTTTTATATGAAACGTTGGTAACAACCGGCTTCACTACAACGTTATAACAAACCCGGCAGAACCCGACGTTCTTCACCTGTCATCTTCCCGTAGAAATTGAACACAAGGCCTATTGGGCGATTAAAGCCTGTAATTTAGACCTCCTGAAGGCTGGTGAAAATCATAGGTTACAGCTTAGTGAACTCGAGGAATTACATCATGATTTCTATGAAAGTTCAAAGCTGTATAAGGAGAAACTTAAAGCCTTCCACGACAAATTCATTTCCCGCAAATCCTTTGTACCTGGTCAGAAGGTGTTGTTATTTGATGCCTGTTTGAAGCTCTTCCCTGGTAAACTTAGGTCTAAATGTAAGGGCCATTTGTTGTACTTAGAATCTTCGACAATGGAGCTGTCAAAATCACTAAACCCAACAAGGATCAACCCTTCAAAGTCAATGATCAACGTCTTAAACCGTTCTTGGAATCACATCCTTTGGGTCTTATTCGAGAATGTTACATGCTCCACTAGGGTTTTTTCTATCCGTCCACCACATTTGTATATAGTTGTTTCCTGTTTTTACCATTTTGATTTTCTTATACACTT
The DNA here is from genome assembly GCA_037157565.1 of Thalassia testudinum. NCBI lineage: Eukaryota > Viridiplantae > Streptophyta > Magnoliopsida > Alismatales > Hydrocharitaceae > Thalassia > Thalassia testudinum. The sequence continues at coordinate 104,150,664 of JAZHRO010000073.1, read as the reverse complement.
ACTCTAAAATTTTCACTTCTTATCATATTGATTACCTTCATTAAGTTTGACTGACCACTCTAACCTTTTGGTCAGAAATAAAATCGTTCGCACAGAGATTTTTAATCTCCTCTTTTTGACTCCTTCCATCACCTTATACTAAATGAAGTGTAATATCTTTTCACCCTTCTTAAAATGAGGACATTGTAAAATTTTGGCTTCGGGGGGTGTTGAAGTGAAATTTTCACTTTAAGTGTGGATTAAAAAAAAAAACACATAAAAATTGAATATCCACGAAATTTAAAAAAATAGAAATTTCAAAAATGATAAAAATTTTATAAAATAAAAAATTTCATAAAAATTTGAAAATTTTTTTAAAAAAAACTATAGAAATTGAAAAATCTTATATACATAAAAATAAAAATATATAAATACAAAAATTTGAAAAAAAATTCATAAAAATAATAAGAGGGGTTTATTCATTTTTCATAAAGAAGAAAAGAAGAAGAATATATATAAATATATTTATTAAGAGATTAATTTTCTTTTAGGTCAGAAGTTTAAAATGTATATAGAATATATATATAGAATATTTTAAGAGCAATCAATTCCTAATTAGATTTTACTTAAATATTTTGTAAAAACACACTTTTATGTTTAAAATTTTTAAAACAAGATTTTATTTGAATTAGGAATCTTTAAATCTTTTAAAGATTTATTTTTCTATTCTTACCTTGAATTAAGAAACTAAGTGTGTTAAGATTTAAACTTAAGTTTTGAAATTAAATTGTAACTTTCTAATCAGTTAGATTAAGTAATCCTTTTATTTTTTGAAAATTTGATTTTATCATAGAGTTAAGTAAAAAGGCCATATATTCAGAGTTAATTAAATAGAGTTAGTAGAATTTTAGTTTACAAGACTTATAGGCTAAAGATAATAACTAGACTTGGTAAATTTTATCTTGACGGATCCTATAAGAGGAAACTAAGAATTTGAAGAACCTGAGAGTGAAGGACTTTGTTGTCCAAGCTCTGGTTTGAGAGCTAAGTAACCTAAACATCTAAATTCACACACATAGAATTGTCTTGTTGGCATCTGAGACCGCGAAAAAAACAGAGGTTAAGAGATCAGTTCTGAATCCTCTTTAGTCCAAGGATTTTCGCGAGGCGGTTCTTGAAAGGGTGAAAGATGTGGCACTCACCAAGAAAAAGGATTTGGAGAGTAAAGTTAGTAAGAAAAATGAGAAGGGGGGAAAAGAAAAAGAAAGAAAAAATAAATAAATAAAACACCCTGCAGTTAAGTGCCTTGTTAAAAATGGGTGCTTATGCAGTTTTTCCACATAATAAATAAAAGCATCTCAATACAAATGGATGCTACCCTTCCTTCCATCAAATAAAAAGAACACCTCGCTACAAATGGGTATTCTAACCTATGGAAAAAGCGAAAAAAATATGGAGATAAAAATATAGGAATAAGAGACCCAGTGGTCCACCGGGGAGATATACACAAAAAGTGTTGACCTTGGGATAGAAAAATGGTGAGGAGAAAGCAACCAAACCTGAGTAAGGCCAAGCCAAAGGCTTGAATTGGAATAATTGGGATTGTAAATTGATGTCTTAAGATCTAGATTTTTGTAACTTTGGATGCCTTTAGGACAAATCTCTTCACTAAGTACAGATGTTTTAAAATCATAGCTACTGAACCTTGGTATTGGGCAGTGAAGCTTAAGAAATTATGTTTTGAAGATTTTAAGTTGAGACATAAAGGAGAAGAATTGACAGAATTCCAGGTCTAGAAGTTATTCTTTAGTGTTGTAGGCTAGTAAATTAGAGTTTTACTACTCTAAGTTTGATTAATAATGAGTATCTAGTTAATTTGCTTAAACTTATATCGATAAAAGTCAAATGTCATAAACAAATGATTGACTTAAATCTATTCAAGTTTTTGAGTTAAAATTTAATTCTCAATTCTTAAGTTTTGTTTTCTTAAAACACTCTATATTCTAATTTGAGTTAAGAATAGTTACAAAGATTAAGAGATTTTTGAAGAATTCTAATTCTGAATAAAATTCTTGTTTACAAATTGTTTTAAGTGTGTTTTGAAAAATGTTATAAGTATAAGTCTAAGTAGGAAAATTTTCACAAGTGCTCTATACATTAATCATTTATATTTAACCTTAAAAATTTCTGACCTAAGCTTTCCTCTTCATAGTTACTATTTATTATAATTTAAACCCAAGTGCTTTAAATCATCATAGTCTTAGTTAATTTCGCTAGGGACTAGCAAAACTTTGGCTTGGAGGTATGATGAGAGACTCATCATGATCTCTAATTACCCTTAATTAACTAGTCTTCCTAGTTAATTAGCTAAGGTTATGAATTTATAAGGGCTAATTATAGAATAAGGGATATTTAGTAAAGGACCTTAAAGTAAGTTTAAAATGATGTTTTATCATTCAATTAACATTATTAACAATTTAATTAATAATTGGACTCGAAATCCTATTAACCATTCCCTTAATTAATAAGTTAAGTAACTTAAGCATAATGTAAACCTAAGTATATAATAACTTAAGTAATTTTACTTAATCTAATAAATTAAACTAAAAAGCTCAAAAATGTAAATTCAAGGTGAAAAAATAATATTTACCTTATTTACTAACATATATAAAAAGTTGAAAAAGATCTAAGTTAAAATAAACCTTCAAAACCTGGGTTTACATTTTGGTCCTTAAAACTTATTGCAATCGGGTCCTTATTTCTCACACAAGTCCTTAAGTTTCATTACATTTAAGTCCCTTTTCTTCTTCTTCTTCTTCAGCCGAATGTACGGCTGGCGACGGAGAGTCACGCCACCGCACGATCACCGCCCTGCCGACATGACTCTTCTTTGTCCAAGCTCTTGCAGCTTGCGCTCACCACCTCCTCTTTATCCACCGTTCTGGATTAACCGGAAATCCTAATTTCCAGTGGGAGATAACCTCATCGTTGTCGGAGATGACGTCGGAGGTTAAGCTCCTCAAGCTCCTTCTTCGACCAGACCTCGCCACTTTCTTTGCTGCCAACCACTATAAATACCCCTTTACCCCTCCGATTTCTCTCAAGTTGTTTCCCTTCCCTCTTCTAATACTGAGCCGACCCAATAGGCTATTCGTCTGCAACTCCGGCGACTTTCCATCTCACTTTCTGACTTCCTCCATCCTGTTAAGACCCACGACATCAAACGTTTTTAAGACGTCTGGGAATTCGCCTTCCCAGATGTCTGGAATTAAATTTTTGCGGCGTACGATTACGAGTCTGCGTGCGTGTGCACGCAGACTGCGCCCGCCGATCTACAGGTGTTCTTCTTTTCTTTTCTCTCTCCCCCGACGCCTTCAAATACCCTCTCCCCCTTCCCTCTCCCTCACCTACCACTCCATTGTCTCCTCCTTCTTCTTCCAGTGTTATCGTGAGAGTGAGAGAGAGAGGGCAGCAGCTGCTGTCGGGTGTGCGTGGGGAGGAGGAGGTGCAGCGAGAGGGAGAAGAGGCAGAGCACATTAGGAAGAGAGAGCGAGCTCTCCGAAGCAGCGTAGGGCCAACCGACGGGCACGCAGTGGGAGCATGGTGCTGGGGAGGTTACCCCGGTGCTCCTGCAACTCAGGCAGCAGGCGGGCGAGCGCGGCGCGGCCGACAGAGGGCGAGGAGGTCCTGATTCTGGAAAACTTTTCCAGAATCAGATGTCTGGACCTACGTCCAGACGACGCGGGCGACGTCTGGAGTGAGATCCAGACGTCTGAAAGGTACGATATTTCTCATCTTCCTCCTTTTTTAGGATGCGGCCATGCAGGCCATTCCGCCGAAAGCCCTGAGATGTGTCGTGTTGAGAGTGTTTGCATACACGTGCAAGTTTCATTTGGGAAGGCACGAGGACCTCAAGCTCCTTCTTCGGCCAGACCTCGCCACTTTCTTTGCCGCCAACCACTATAAATACCCCCTTACCCCTCCGATTTCTCTCAAGTTGGCTCCCTTCCCTCTTCTAACACTGAGCCAACCTAATAGACTATTCGTCTGCAACTCCGGCGACTTTCCATCTCACTTTCTGACTTCCTCCATCCATTCTGATCAGCCGAGGAGATCCGCCGTGGTCTGCTACGTCTCTCGACATAGGCGTCGACCAAAGAATCCTTTGCTTCCACTCAAATCCGCTCGCCGGAGATCTTCCTTTACACCCTCTGATTTGGTCGTCCGCTATGAACCTTCGGCGGAACCTTATTGACCCCTTCATCCTGGTAACAGTAGATTAGGAGTAGGAATAGTAGGTTAGCTTAGTTAGTTAGATTAGAGTAATTTTAGAATTTCAGTATTCATCTTCTCCGACTCCGGTGATCTCCTTGAGCTCGCCAGAGCCTTAATTTCATCTTTTGAAATCGCTGATCATCATCTTCTTTCTTCCACGACCATTTTTAATCCACTTAATCACTAATTGAATCATTTATTCGTGTAATTCACTTCCACCTCCACCGACTACTGTCACTGTCCATGGCGACAGTAGTTGAGCATAGCTTCACCTTCATAGGGTTCTTCATCACTTATTCATCACTTAGGAACCCTAATCGACACTATAATATGTAGAATTGCCACATATAAATTAAAACACCCAATTTTTAATTAAGTTCCTGAGCTCGCTGTCAATGGTGGCTCAGGAGCAGTTCAAATCCTTAATTAACTATATAATTTTGACTGCTATTATTTGTTGACTTGTTTTGACCACTCAATTGAGTGGCAAAACAAGTCCTGAGCCTAATCCAAATCAGATCCTTTGAAAAATGAAATTCACTGTTAAATCTTAATTCTAATGGACAAATGAAGAATTAATTGAGTTCTTGAGGTTCCTTGCAATCTTAGGAACCTTTTTAGATTATAAATGGCATAAATTTACAATCTATACACAGTTTGTTCATTTTCTGGACTCACCGGAGCTACGGCAAGCTCCGGCGAGTCATTTTCGACCTTGAACCTGTGAAACTTGGTGTGAAACTCCAGAATGATATAATGGATCAGTGATTGTTTTGAGGATGTTTATTTGAGGATTTAGTGACTGGAGCTCAGATTGAGGTTTCATCTTCTCCAACTCCGCCGGAGTTGGGGAAGTCTGATAGAGAGATCTGAGGAGCATTTAAGGAACTTAGAAGCTTCAGTGTAGGTCATTGAAGCTATTCGTGCCTTCAAATCTGTGAAGCAACCTCTCAAGTACTCTGACGAACAAACACCATTAAGAGCTCAGGCAGCGAGCCTGAAACCCTAATTTCTAGGGTTTAACCATATGTTTTAAAGGTTGGATGAGTTCCCGAGATTGAAGAGATGCTATTTTAGGCATTAATTCCCTGTAGAGAGGTTTAAATCATAAAGTCAAATTTTGAGGCTTCGCAGTCAAACTGAGTCTGATTTTGGAGTTCTGAGCATGAATTGAGGTATTGAGGAGATAGAGTTGATTCTGAGATGTCTGTGAAAAGTTTTAGAGTGATTTAAGTGAGCTCAGACCAGTATTTGGTGAGAATTCAAACTCTGTCAGTTTGGGTTATTTTTGAACCCAAACTGTCAACAGAGGCATTTTGTTGAGATTCAATCTTAAATCCTGCCCAGATAAGTCAATTTCAACCCTTATAATCTATTTTAATTAGTTAAAAATGTTCTTAAGTGTCTGTTCACCTATTTTAAGTTGAAATTTCCTATCTATGAAGCTTTCAGAGAAGCTTCAAGCTTCTCTGCTATGCCTGAAGCTTTAAAAGCTTCAAGACTCACTTCAGCAGCTGCGGAATTAACCTTAGAACCTGTTCAGACCTTTAGTTGTGAGAGAAAAGTCCATCTGTGGACACTGTTAAGTTAAACCACTTTCCAGGAAATAAAAACCTATAGGAACCCCTTGGTTTCACTCTTCAAATTGAAGAGGAAAACATCCTCTTATCTTTAAATTGACCCTGCAACTGTGTAGATATACCTTAGAGCTTTCCAGCAAAAGCCTTGAATCACTTGGAACGGAGCTCTGAGCTAGGAGATATGGTCGATTAAAGTCAGGTCTGGAGGGGGGGAACATAGTCCCACATCGGTTAACTACGAGCGCTCACCTAGGAATAAAACTAATTCATTGTATAGGCTCCCTAGTCATCAAGTGCTGGGCGCGAACTGAGCATCTGAACATTTGAACCTACTGAGCATATGTGTGTGTGTGTGTGCGGGCATGTGTGCCTGTAGGTGTGTGCCCAAGTAGGCATAAGCGAGTGTGCCCTGGGAGGGCGAGGCCTGAGAGGCGTGAGCCGGTTCGGTTCAAGAGATGGTTGGTTTGGCTCAAATGAAATAAACCAAAACCCAACCTAATTGAAATTAGGTGAGGACCGAGTAGGGTCTGGTCCCACCCTAGTCTAAGGGTGCTGTGTATCCTCGAAAGGACCTCGTCGCAAATAAAATAATTTTTGGTTAAAAAGTAAAATAAACCTAGTTCAGCTGAAGGATCAAAGGAAAAGCTAAGGTTAAGTGAAGAGCTGACAAATCTAAGGAAAGAAAGAAGAAGACTAAGGGAACTAAGAAGAAAGCTAAGAGAAGAGAAGAAGAGGCAGGAGCAGAAGAGAAGAAAAGTAAAGAGCTCGAGAGAGAATAAAAGATAAAGGATAAATAAAAGAAGAGAAGAAAAGTAAAGAGCTCGAGAGAGAATAAAAGATAAAGGATAAATAAAAGAAGAGAAAGAAGAAGAAAAGAGAGGCTAAAGAAATAAAGAAGAATTTGTTTTACTTGCTACATTTCTTCTTACTTTCAATTATTGCAATAAGGCATGTTTTAATAGAACAATTCTTATTGCCTTAATTTATTTAAAATAAAATAGAAAATTAACATGTTTACTTGTTAATAAAGTACATCATTTAAGTAAATGTGTTTTTCATATGGAATTTTGTATATTTTTTATAGTTTAAATATTTTGGCAAAATTCATGCTTCCATAATTAACTTAATATACCTCCTAAACTTAAAAAGAAAATAAAAGATAATTGGTGAATTTAGAATGAATTATACCTCCCAGAGAATGACCTGGACTCAACCAGTAAAAATTTCTAAAATGTTAGGTTAATTCGACCTATACTACACAACCGACATAATTTTGAGTTAACCTAAGTGACTTTTTCTCTACTCTTATTTAAGTAAAATTAACTTAATTACTGAGTTAGGTAAAGTGACGCATCAGGCTCATCCACCGACTGTCGGAGATTGGGTAAATGATCCCTGCATCTAACCACTTGATGATCTCCTTTTTCACGACATCCTACAGATTTGGATTTAGGCATCTCTGCATTTCACGAGATGGTCACGAGCCCTCTTCAGTGTATATGTGATGTGTCCAGTACGAAGGGCTGATACCAGTCAGATCATCGAGAGTCCATCCAATGGCTCTCCGATGCTGCTGGAGAACAGAAATCAGGCATGTTTCATGATCAGGTGTGAGTCAGGAGTTGATAATCACGGGAAACGTCTGATTGGAACCCAAAAAGACATATTTGAGATGATTGGGAAGAGGCTGTAATTCCATAACTGGGTTGTTAGCACAGCGAGTGGTTTAGCGTAGGTGTCGGGAGCAAAGAAGGAGCTATGGGTGTGTCTAGGTTGAGTTCAGACTCCTCTAATTGTGGGTTTTGATCCTCTTGTAGTTGATCAGAAATAGTCGGGTTTTCCTCGATACATAAGTCGTCAACCACAGCCTCGATAACGCAAATCTATTCTATAACTCCACAATTAATTCCTTGTTGGGCCTTAAAGATGTCGATCTTTAGTGTCTTGCTCTCAAATTTTAATTCAATTTGTCCCTCCTCACAATTGATATTGGCCCTAGCAGTGGCCAGAAAGGGTCTCCTCAGTATGATTGGTGTATTCTTCACATTCTCAGAAGTGTCCATGTCTAAGACAATGAAATCCACTGGAAAATAGAAGTCATGTACCCTAACTATGACATCCTCAAGAATTCCTTTTAGTGACTTAATAGATCGGTCGGCTAGCTGTAAAGTCATTTCTGTCGATTTAAGCTCATATTCCTCGAAGTAGTCTAGGAGGGATGTAGGTATCAAATTTATGGAGGCTCCTAAGTCCAATAAAGCTCGGTCAAATTGTATATCACTGATTGCACAGGAGATCAGAGGGGTGCTTGGGTCTTTTGCCTTAGGCGGGAGTTTGCTTAAAATGACAGAGCTTGCTTGTTCCGACAGTACGATCGGGTTCCTATTTTTGGTTCACGGCTTATGCTTAGGTGTACACACGTCTTTTAGAAATCATGCGTAAGTCAGTACGTGGCGTATCGCATCCATGAAGGGGATGTTTATATGGACCTGCTCAAAGAGCTTAACCAGGTCCTCCTCAGGTGCCACAGGTTTGGCTATCCTTTTTCCCTTGGTCAAGGCCTCGGGGAATGGAACCTTAGACTATTCCTCTAGAATTGGCTTAGGCTCTTGATATGGGACAGGTGTGTCCTGGACGACCAATCTAGGGTTAGGGTTTGTATTACCAGGCTGGGAGTGGCTTGGATAAGGTGGGTGCTGTGTTGTTTTCCCACTACAGGTAGTAACAGAATTCAATCCTGCCTAGTTTTGGTTTGGTGTGGGCAGAAGAGGTGCTTGCTACTGGTAACCTACATATGATGTTGAAGCCTCCATCCCATCGGGCAATGGAGTAGAAGGGGCATGAAAAACAAAGTGAGCTTGGCCCTGATTTGGGTTCATAATGCACCTCTGGTTTGGCACGTTATTCGAATTAAGTAGAGGTTGTGAAGGAAATGTGCCAAGTTGGCGGGCATTTGCCATTTGGGTGAGTTGATTGCGAACCTTTGTGATCTCGTCTCTGTGTTGTTTTTGCATAGTCGCATTCGTCTTTTGAATGTCAGCTAGTGTCTGAAGGATAAGAGTCATTTGATCTACATGAGTCGGCCCAGATTGATAAGTTGGGTTAGGCTGAGGTCGAGGCGGCTGATATGGACGAGGAGCTTGTGGTTGGGGCTAATATGGAGGTCTCTAATTTTGATTATTTCCTGACCACGTGAAATTAGGATGATTACGCCATCCAAGGTTGTAGGTGTTTGAGAATGGATCATTCTGAATGGCATTGAGATCCTCGGAGGTCTGAGGAACCTCGGAAAAGTCAGAATACGAGGGTTCAGAATTCTCCCAACTAGAGTAGGTGGGTCTAGAGTTTCCTCCGAAATCATAATCAGAGGAGGGTGGATACGGGTCCATCCCCTAAGAAGATCGATGATAGATGTTGTGCACAGCCTTCCTGCTAAAGGGCGGTTGCGCGAACGGGTTTTGCGTAGAGTTGGGTCACTGCAAGTGTTGAGTTAGCTCATCCACCTTCTTCTCAATAATAGGGACCTTGTCTAGATGACTAGCCATCAGTTCCAAGTCGACGGAAGAGGACATGCCCTGCGTCTCATGTGCTCCCTTTGGATTCGTCAATGCACGGGCATTCATTCGGGCAAACATGCCCATGGGTTCATTATTGATGGAGTTCTCTTACATATTCTCGAGAATTTCCCACACAGTGTCTTCATGTTGACCTATGATGTTTCCTCCGCAGGTCGTATTAACGAATAATCGAATATCCTCATGGAGTCCTTGGTAAAAAGACTGAACTTGTTCCTATTTAAGAACTCCATGGTGGGGGCACTTTCGCATGAGATCCAAAAAACGATCCCATGCCTTATGAAGCAATTCTCCTGTTTGCTGTGTGAAATGCATGATTTGGTGTTGTAAAGCATTTGTCCGACCAATAGGAAAGAACTTTCTCAAAAACTTGGATTGAAGTTCCGCCCAGGTGTTGATTGGATGCATTTAGGTTTGGTACCAGTGAGCAACTTTATCCATGAGAGAGAAGAACATTTTCATGAGTAGGATATCCCGATTTTGAGCTTTTGACCCGAAGGTCTGGGCCAGATGCTTGAGTTGCTTGATATGCTGGAAAGGATCTTCGGAATTACGCCTATGGAATTTGGGAATGACATGAATCATGTTGGGCTTGAGTTCAGTGTCAGGACCTCTAGCGGCGATTTGTACTCGAGGTTCAATTGCTACTGCAACAGGATTATAGTGATCTCGCATCATTAGACGCTATGGTGGGTTCATAAAGGCTTGGAATAGATCATTGAGGCGCTGAAGCTAATTTTTAAGATTATTTTCTTCTGCTGGTTGTGCCATGATGTTGGATGAAGGAAAATTAGGTTCAGATGAATCAGAAGAGATATCGATTGGATTGGGTTGTTGCACAAACAAGGAGGTCGAGGCTTGGCCTCAACGGGAATGAGTAGCTAATGGAGGCCTCAAGGATGGTCTTAGAGACCTCCTCCTAAACATGCATCGATGGAGTAGATGAGAGGTAGAATGTGATGGACCCAATCAAGACACCCAAAACATTTTTGGATGACTATAGAGGTTCGGGGCGGATGATACCCTTTAATCAGAAAGTCATCCACCTGAGAATTACCTAGGCAACCAGAGAGGGAGAGTCCCGTAAAGACCCCTACACGGTAAAGTGCCCCCACGAGTTACAGGTTTTCCCCCACCCGACCTCTCTTGTCACTGATGATCCAGGTAGACTAGAATGGGGGCTTGACCTCTTAAGTCTACCAGTTTTAATTAAGAGGGAGGGTGCTTATGATTTTACTTGAACTTTTAAGATATTTTTGTGAAAAGTGACCTAACTTGAAGATTGGTCAACTCAAACAAGGTGGGTCAATTTCACCTGTATTGTCCTTTTGAAAAATTTAGGTCCCTCTTTTAGTGTTCAAATGAATTTAAGAGCCCGATTTTAGGGTTTTGCTTGAATAGATCAATTCAATCAAGGTTTAGGCACACATTGTTTGGAAAGATAAATTCTTGGTTAAGTGTGTCTCTAAAACCCTAAACTGGAATCCTTAATTGGCTCTGATCTGGTCTAATTTAATTTGTCAAAATGTGGTACCTAGGCCTCAAACAAGAATGTGATAGCCCTAGATACCTTAAGATCTTAAGTAGGTGCACAAATCAGGGTTTGGATGTTCTCTAGAATGTATCAAATCAGGCAACTTGATGGTTAATCTAAGAATATAATGCAAGTAACCCTAATTGATTTTTTTCCCTTTTTTAGCTTTTTTCAGAATCAGGGTTTAGAAGAAGGTAGATGGACTTTACCTGCCTCTAGAGTGGTTGATGTGCGGCTGATCTTCCTTTAATGAGTCCCTAAAATAGATCACAATCAAAAGAGATGTAGCAAGTTAGAATCCAACCTAATATTGCAATCAAGAGATCTGAATTGCGCGTTGCTCCCCAGCAATGGCGCCAAAATGTTGCTCGCTCAAAATCAGGTTTTAAATCATTGCGTTGTAGTATAGTTGAAATCTCACGAAAAACAGATAAAATTTACACTAAAAAAAGTCCGAGGTCACCCTGAAATCCTTCCTGGAAGTGTTCCGCTCGACCTGGGTGCAACGCCTGGAGCTGAAGACGCAAGAACATCACCTGGAGGTCTTCAAAGAAGCTCCACCAATGCTCTATGGCTTGAGACCTGAAAGAGATGAATACAGGCTAAACGCTCCAGTCAGTACACTCAGGAGTTTCTCCTTGATGAGGCGAATGCAATGGCGATGTCCGTGAGGGGTGAATGTGTGTGAAGTGGCCTATCGGCATCGAAAAATGAAGTGCATAGGTGCGGTGTTCGACGTAGCAAGTAAGGAACCAAATTCCTTAATTTCTTGAGGGTTTTTGGTCTGTGGGTCACGACGAAGTTGATGGAGGTGACAGCGACAAGTTTCGAGCAGTGTGGTGATGTGTAGGCGCCGGAGGCGGAGAAGATGAAGTGTGTTGAGGGAGAAGTGGTGGTCGTGTGTATGTGTAGAGAGTGGAAAGGTGAAATAGAAAGGGTGAGAGAGCTAAAGAGGGGCTTAGCAGGATGATAGGGAGACGGAGGGCTCCGGTGTTGATCGACTGAAGCAGGAGGAGGAAGATGCGGTAGAGAGGCGACAGTGATGCAGATGGAGGAATGCCCTCCCTTTGGCTAGGGGGTCGCGTCGAAGAGAGGAGTTTAGGCTGTCCAATTTGGTGGTTGGACGGCCAGAGGAGGGGGATCCAGAGAGGTCGTCGGAGCAGGGTTTTGTGGTGGCCGGAGGAAGGGAATTGAGGTGATTTGTCTCCCAAAAACTTGCTGAAAAATTACGCAAGGCCTCAAAGGTGCTTTTATAGGGCTTAAGAGGAGGTTCCAAGCTTGGAAACAAGCTTGGAGACCTTGGAGCTTATGCAAATGACTGATACCCATTCCTTCTAAAGGTTCACATGTGCTTTTGGGAAGGAGTTGGGATCCCTGGATGGGCTCATTTGGATGGAAATTTCCCAAGGAATCTGTGTTACAAACCTGGGATTGATTGCTTGAGAATAGAGTGAGAAATCCTCACTTGAAACTCAACAGTGAAGGTTTAACCTTCCAAAAGTGCCATGGGGACCTGCTTGTGAAGAAGAGGGAGAAGTTGGGGGGCTATTTGTAAGAGAATTCAAAAGTTATGGGTCTAAATGAGATAAACAGAGTACAACTGGACTAAAATGCAAACTTGGTCAAGATGATCTCAGATTGGGCCTAAATTTTAGTAAAAACCTAATTTGGACCCAAGGAATCCAATGGTGAAGTTAGATTTAAGTTTTGATTAAGTTTGACTCAATAATTTATGCAAAAACCTAAATTAGGGCTAATGTTTGTTTGAGACTCTATTTTGGGTCAAGATGGGGTTTGATAGTCAAATTGAAGGTTCCAAACCCTAGAGAATATTTTTTTATGAATTTTAGAGGGTTTAGGTGAATTTTATCCTAACCAGAACCTCAGTTAATTAAGTAGGTCTGTTTTTAGGGTTTCAAAAGTCATTTAATTCTCAAAACATGTGTAAACCATTTTTTGTCTATTCTAACCCACTTGTTAGCCTTTTAGGATCATTTGTCCTTTAATTACCCCTTGGGACAACCCGTGATTGTACTGCATTCATGCTATGATGGTAAAACTATAGTTTTAACCCTATTTTCTAGTCCTTCCCTCAGAATGAATTTGCAGTGAAATATAGCTCTCTGGAAGTAATGTAGGAACATTTTATAGACTTAATTAAATCAAAATGAGCTAGTTATGGATCATGATGGTATTCCCATCATACGCATGTGCCATCGCACGGGCACAGCAGCACGGGTGCACGCGTGCTCGGAGGCACGCTCGCGCAGCATAGCGTATGTGTTTGATCGCGCTGAATCAGGTTTTAAAAGTATTGCGTTGTAGTACAGCCGAAATAGCATTCAAAACAGATATAATTTTATTACTCGAAAAGATTTTCAAGGTCGAACACATGGAGCAAATTGGTATTTATAAATCAAGATCATAATTAAGAATTAAAAGAGTATGCAATTATCAGTATCAAAATGCAAAAATATGGGAGTAAAATGGTGATGTAGATCACCAAATACTCCTACAATATCACCAAATAATTCAATGTATGACTATGAAATGAAAGTAATGATCTGTCGTCTGATTTATGAATCAGACAACTTAAAGTGTCTGATTTCCTTTCTCTTTCTCTTCTCTGTCTTCTCCTTCCTTCTTCTTTGGCTTTTATTCTGAGTTCCTTTGTCTTTGCCTTCACGATTCTTCTCTTTCTCTTCTCTGTCTTTCTCTTTGTGCTTTGGCTTCTGCTCTTCTTCTTCTTCCTTTGCCTTTTGCCTTTAGCTTTGGCCTTCTCTTCTTCTCTGACTTAAGCCTTTTATCCTCTTCCTTTCTTCTGCTTTTGGCCTCCTCTTCTTCTTCAGACTGCGACTAAGTGTTGACCGGAGAACCCTGTAGCAAAACCCTACCCCTACCCGCGCGACTCTCCTCACTTTCTCTCTTAGGATCCACTCTCCTAGAGCCACACAGGTAGTCAGGTTATCGGGTCGGGTGCGTACCCAGGACTAGGCCCACTGGTGTGCGTAGTGGGCGAGGAGGCAAGTCGAGTCAGGTCAGGCTAAGTCCGCGGGGCGTGTTCACGGATGAGATCGGGTCGGGTGAGTGGGACCTCACCTCGTGGATCTGAGGCAAATAGCTATAGGCAGAAAATCAATTTATGCGGGCATGGGTGCCCCTTCGTTTCTAAGGTGGGACTATCCACGCCCCCTCTTCATATGCGCTTGTAGCAGAGGTTGAGCTTCCAATTGTAGCTGCTTTCAAAGGCCTTTGACTCCAATTGAGGGCTTGAGTGCATGCGCAAGGGTATTTCACACAACTTGGGGCAGCAGCCTGGGCTTGGCGGAACCTGGAGCTGCGGCAAGCTTGCTTCAAGCTCGCTCGCTAATGGCAGATGGGCGATGAACCTGAAAACACAAGAATGGCCTCGTGGCCAAGTCAAAATGTTCAAAGAGGTTTGTCGGAGCATGGCGAAGGTGCTGGGGGTGTTAGCGTGACTCGGGGATGTCTGTGTGTGCGTGCCTAGGGCACACTATGTGCGAGTGAGTGGGTGTGTTCAGTGAGGTGATTGGGTGAGTGGCGCAGTGCATGGAGTGAGGGGAAAGGATCAGTGAAGTGAGGGGAAGCTCGTGGGCTTGTCGGCGAGAGTTGGGGTGGCCTGTGGAGGTGGGATGGCCTTGCCAGAATTGATGGTCGGAGATGGAAGGGATGGAGGCGATGGAGGTCGGCAGTGGTCGATTTTGGAGAATAAATGGTGGAGAAGAAAATAGAGGGGAGAGGGAACTTATCTGGGAGGACAAGGGACAAAGGGGGCAAGTGAGGGTGTCGGATTTGGTGTGGCCGACACCGGAGACGAAGGCAGCTCCGGTGTGGTGAGATGGCGAGGACGAAGAGAGAGTAGTGCCTACTGGTTCGACGAGGTGCGGACAAAGTCAGGGAAGAAGGATCTGTCGCAGGTATGGTGGTTGGATGACGAGGAGGAGCAGGGAAGGTCGCCGGACGTCGAGGAGACTACAACCATGAGGGGAAGATAGGAATTAGAGGTAGTCGCGGTCGAAATCGAGCGTGGAGAGATTGGAGAGATCTGAGCTCCTTTAAATAGAGCTCTGAAGGTCGGTGAAGGCTTGGGAAGCAAGCTTCCCAAGCTTGGAGGGCTTGTCGGAGAAGGAAGCTGTTAGGATACCCATATCTCTCGTGTGTTCGCATGATAGATTAGGAGGGAATCAGATCTCAAGGTTGGGTTTAGACGAGAGAATTTCTCAGAGGATCTCCCTTCCAATTTTAGAGGAGATTCTCTGAGAAATCAAAGAGATCTCCTCTATCAAAGGTCGCTGGAGTAGGTTTCCTCCACGATAATAGTGGAGGGACCTACTTGTGAAGATGACAAGAAAGATAGGGGGCTGGTTGTAATGGTTTTTGAAAGTTAGGGGTAGAAATGTAATTAGGCTGGACCTTTTTGCAAACTAGGTCAAGGCAAACTCATCTTGGGTCCAAATTTTGGTACAAACCTAATTTGGACTTAAGGAATCTAATGGTGAAGTTGGATTTTGGGTTTGACTACATTTGACTGGGAAATTTATGCAAAAATTTAATTTAGGGCAAATATCTATTTGAGATCCCATTCTAGGTCAAGATGGGTTCTAATGGCCAAATTGAATGTTCTAAACCCAAGAGAATATTTTTCTATGATTTTTAGAGGGTTTAAGTGAATTTTATCCTGATTATAACCTTGGTTAATCAAGAGGATTTATTTTTATGGTTTCAAGAAGTCATTTAATTCACAGAACTCACACAAACCCTTTTCTGTCAAATCCAACCCGCTTTTTATCTTATTAAGATTATTTGACCTTTGTTTAGCCCTTGAGAAAATCTGTGGTTGTACTGCATTAGTAAAATTACAGTTTTACCCCTAGTTTCTTGTGTTTCTCTCAAAAAGGTTATGTAATGAATTATGACCTTCGGTTGGTTATGTAGGAGATTTATTCTTTTCATTGGGTCAAAATGAGCTAGTTAGGGCTCATGATGGTATTCCCATCATACCGCCATGCCTAGTTTTGCTAGTCCCTTAGCAAAATTTTAAAGTTTTAACTTTGATTCTAAACCATGAAATCCTTTGATGCTTAAAATTGTGACGTGTGCTTTCTTCTGTAGATTAGGTTAGAATGCCGATAGTAGGCCTAAAGGTGCTCAAGTACCAACCAAGATTCGGACCTGACCAACTCTAGCCTTAGTTTGCCACGAAGGTTTTTAAGGCCCATAGGAACTATCCTAAGGTTCGTTGAACTCCGCGGTTAAAGCACCCGTGCTTGTAACATATTTTAGCCTCAGTTCAGTTTGCAGTGCGTTTTTGTAAGAGAGAGATAGAGGAATTTTCTTTGTTTGGAGAGTTTTCTCTCTCTTTTCTTTTTATATCTAGCTTCGGATTGGCTTCACAACACGGTCTGTATTGGATTCCTAGTCCCCATCATCAACCCTCAAAGGGTCTCTCGCAATCGATGCTTTGGGATAGTACCACCCATGGCAACCCCCAGAACCCTGGCATTTGAGATTTCGAGATAATCCTGCCCATGGTGTTTTGTAGCTAAATCTAGACCCTGACAATCGACATTTTGGGATAATGCCGCCTATGGCACCTGAATCAGCACAGGGTGCTTACATGCCCCAGTAGGATATGTAGATATCCTAGGAGACAAGCACCGAGGAGACGATATGTTATTGTGTATTTTCAAAGGTAATTTCCCGCCTCTCCGCGTCGGGAACTCATCTAAATCAACTTGTGTTGATTAGCTACTCCTAATCTAGATGACTTTTTCAGAACGATTTAAACACATTTGCGTGATTTTTATACTTATGTGCACTGAACCAAATTGTGTGTGGATTGGGATGCTTAGGTTACCGAGTCCCACAAACCAGAGGTTAGTTAACGAGGCCGAATACTCCCTAAGCCTTAGACCTAATACTTAAGCTTCGCATTTTCCCCAACTTCTTGAGGACTATCCAGATCTTAGCAGATACTTGAATTTTTAAGCCTAGGATAACAGTCCAAGAGGCCTAAGATCAGCGTTCTTACTAATCTTTTTAGTGTTTCATTAGCACTTTTTGCCTTTCATTTTCTTTTTCTTGATATGGTCTAGAACTAAGTTAATTCCTTAATTTCTTACTAATGACTATCTCTTTTTTTTTCTTTTCAACTTGTGCTCCTTTTTGACAGTTTTCACTTTCCCCTTTTTTCTCCTCAAAATTGTGATGCCCTCAAAATTTTCTCTCCTCTCATTTTTTTTGTTCTTTTTCAAGAATTTTTTCATTTTTTTGGTATTTTTTTTGGGATATGTGATTTTTTTTTATGAAACTCTTTCTTGTGAGATGATTTTCATGTCGTTTTGCACTTTCATACCCCCCTGTGCCTACGATTTGTAACGTCCCCATTATAAATTAGGTGGGTTCGAGTTCAGCTTAGATCATTCATTAGAACAGGTTTTGGGTGGGTGAATGGGTCAGGATGACCATTGTGGACGATTTCAAGCTCAGGTATGTGTACCGAAGGTGGAGTTGGTTGTTCTAATGGATGAACCCTAAAATGCAATATGAGTTCAGCATAGGAATGTCAAGAAAGGATTCGGGTTTTTCAAAATGACGGGTTGCCTTTCGTTAAGCACTGAGTTTAACGCCATCGGCTGGGTGCAATGAGCTCAAGGAAAATGGAGGATAAAAGATGTCTCAGCCAAATTTGTATCGGTAAGTTCAATGAACCGTTTGAGTCTCTGACCGTTTACGACGAAAGGTTCTGAATCGTGTCTGAGTTGACTGATTTCGACAGCTCTATTTCGAAAGATTCGTCGGACGAGGTAAGGTCTGATCCATTTTTATCTTAGTTTTCCTGGGAATAGTTTGTGCTTGGCATCAAAGAGTAGGACTTTTTGACCAAGGTAAAGGATCTTTCTAGATATGTGCTTGTCGTGAAAGGCTTTAACCCGCTCTTTGTAAATTTGCGAGTTCTCATACATGTCGTGACGTAATTCATCGATCTCTCTCATTTGAGGCTTTCTGTGGGTTCCTGCCTTAGAAAGATCTAGATTGCAGTTCCGTACTGCCCAATAGGCTTTCTGCTCCAATTCGACGGGGAGGTGACATGCCTTCCCGTACACTAATCTGAAGGGAGACATACTTAATTGGATTTTGTGGGCGGTCCTATAGGCCCACAAAGCTTTCAGAAGTCGGGATGACCAGTCTTTCCTGTCAGGTCGAACAGTGACCTGGAGGATTTTCTTGATCTCCCGATTTGATAGCTCAGCTAGACCATTAGTTTGGGGGTGATAAGGAGTAGAGATTCGGTATGACACCTCGTATTTGGTCATCAGTGACCTGAACTGAGCATTAATGAAATGGGTCCCTCCATCAAAGATTATAGCATGTGGAATCCCGAACTGAGAAAAGATATTCTGATGAATGAATTTGATAACCACCTTATAATCATTGGTTCGGGTCGGAATAGCTTCGATCCATTTGGACACATAGTCAACGGCGAGTAGAATGTACTCGAAGCCATCCGAAACAGGAAAGGGTAACATAAAATCAATCCCCCAGACATCGAAGATTTCACATACGAGAATCGGCTGTAAGGGCATCATATCACGGTGGCTCATGTTGCCTAAGGTTTGGCAACGAGTGCATGTCTTACAGTGATTGTATGCATCTTTGAAAATCGTGGGCCAATAGAAGCTGCACTGAAGGTCTTTAGTTGCGATTTTATGGCCAGAGAAGTGTCCACCGCATGCTTGGTCATGGCAGAAGGAAAAGATGCCCTAAATTTCCGCTTTCGGGATACATTGTCAAATGATTTGATCAACACTGATGTGGAAAAGATATGGGTCTTCCTAGAAGTAGTACTTGGCATCAAAAAGCAATTTATCCTTTTTGGCCTTCGATCAATTGAACGAGATCTGATGTGATGCCAGGTAGTTTACTAGCTCAGCAAACCATGGAAGCCTTGTACTAATAGTCAGGAGGTGCTCATCAGGAAAATGTTCCATAATGGGTTCGGAAGGGTCAATAATATCAGAAGGAAGGCAGGACAAGTGATCAGCTACCACGTTCTGTTTTCCTGCCTTGTCGCGAATCTCGAGGTCAAATTATTGCAACAACAAGATCCAGCAGATTAGTCGAGGCTTCACGTCCTTCTTCGCAAGGAGTTGCCTCACAGTTGTGTGATCAGAGTAAATGATAACATGGGAACCCAAAAGATACGATCTGAACATTTCCAGGGCAAATACTACGGCTAGCAGCTCTTTCTTAGTAACTGTGTAGTTACGCTGAGCCTCGTTAAGTGCCTTGCTAGCGTAGTCGATGACCACGAGTTTCCCATCAATTTTCTGCCCAAGTACCGCTCCTACAGCGAAATCAGATGCATCGCACATGATCTCAAAGGGTTAAGACCAATCAGGAGACTGTAGGATCGGAGCTTGGGTAACTCAATCACGTAGGATTTCAAATGCTTGAGTTCATTCCTTGGAAATTTCAAAAGGAACATCCTTGGAAAGTAGAGTAATCAGGGGGCGCGCGATCTTTGAGAAATCAGGAATGAATCGACAGTAAAAGTCGACGTGCCCCAGAAAAGATCAGATGTCCTGATCGAGCTAGGCATAGGGAGTGTGGAAATCAGATTTACCTTGGCTCGATCAACCTAGATGCCTTTTTCTGATATGAAATGTCCCAGGACAATTCCTTTAGGCCCCATGAAATGGCTCTTTTCCCAGGAAAGAACCAGATTCACGTCAATGCATCGCCTGAGGATCTGGACCAAGTGCAGGAGGCAATCGTCAAATGATTCGCCAAACACTGAGAAATCATCCATGAAGACTTCCAGATAATCACCTACCAT
The DNA here is from genome assembly GCA_037157565.1 of Thalassia testudinum. Taxonomy (NCBI): domain Eukaryota; kingdom Viridiplantae; phylum Streptophyta; class Magnoliopsida; order Alismatales; family Hydrocharitaceae; genus Thalassia; species Thalassia testudinum. The sequence goes on along the minus strand of JAZHRO010000073.1, from coordinate 104,130,861 downwards.
ATTTGAGAATATGGCAAGCATGCACCATTGAAAAGTAGCGGGTGCATTGCAGAGACCAAAAGGCATCCTTTGGAATGCGTACATCTCGAAGGGGCAGGTGAAAGTGGTATTCTCTTGATCTCAGGATGGCTTGCCACCTGGTTATAACCGGAGTACCCATCCAAAAAGCAGAAGAACCTATTTCCCGCTAGTTTCTTGAGGATTTGATTAATAAACGGTAGTGGGAAATAATCCTTCTTTGTGGAGGTATTGAGTCTTTTGTAATCAATGCAGACTCTCCATGAATTTGCCACATGGGTCGGTATGATTTCTCTGATTTCAGTCATGATCACAGTGAGTCTTGCCTTCTTAGGCACAACCTGGATTGGACTCACCCACTGACTGTCCGAGATCGAGTAGATGATCCCAGCATCTAACTACTTGATGATCTCCTTTTTCACGACCTCCTGCAGATTAGGATTCGGACGTCTTTGCATTTCACGGGAAGGTTGTGTGCCCTCTTCAGTATAGATGCGGTGTGTGCAGTAAGAGGGGTTGATGCCAATCAAATCACTGAGAGTCCATCCAATGGCTCTTCGATGTTGCTGGAGAATAGTAATCAGATGGGATTCCTGATTAGGTGTGAGTGTGGAATTGATAATCATAGAAAATGTCTGATTGGAACCCAGAAAGACGTACTTTAGATGATCGGGAAGAGGCTTAAGTTCCAAAACCGGGTTATCAGCAGCAGCTGGTGGTTCAGGGTGTGTGTCAGGAGCAAGGGAAGGAGTTATGGGTGTGTCTAGGTTAAGTTCAGACTCCTCTGATTGCGGGTTTTGATCCTCTTGTGGTTGATCAGAAGTAGTTAGGTTTTCCTCAATATACTGATCGTCAACCAGAGCCTTTAACACATATCTGTTCTATAACTCCGCAATTAATCCCTTGTTGGGCCTTAAAGATGTCGATCTTTAATGTCTGCTTCCCAAATTTCAGTTCAATTTGGCCCTCCTCACAATTTATGTTGGCCCTAGCAGTGGCCAAAAAGGGTCTCCCTAATATGATTGGTGTGTTCCTTGGATTTTCTAGAGCATCCATATTGAAGACTATGAAATCCACCAGGAAATAGAAATCCCGAACCCTAACAATGAAATCTTCAAGAACTCCTTTAGGTGATTTAATAGATTGATCTGCCAACTATAATGTCACTACTATCGATTTGAGCTTAGATTCCTCAAGATGGTCAAGTAGGGATGTAGGTTTTAGGTTTATGGAGGCTCCTATATCCAATAAAGCTCTATCAAATTGGATATCACCAATTGTACAGGAAATCAGGGGAGTACCTGGGTCTTTTGCCTTAGGTGGGAGTTTGCTCAAAATGACAAAGCTGGCTTGCTCTAACAATACGATTGGGCTCCTACTTTTGGTTCGCAGCTTACGCTTAGGTGTACACACGTCTTTTAGAAATCATGCGCAAGCCGGTATGTGGTGAATCGCATCCATCAAGGGGATTTTTATATGGACCTGTTCAAAGAGCTTGGTCGCATTCGTCTTTTGAATGTTAGCCAGAGTCTGAAGGATGAGAGTCATTTGATCTGTCTGAGTTGGCCCAGATTGATAGGTGGGGTTGGGTTGGGGTTGAGGCGACTGATATGGACGAGGAGCTTGTGGACGGGGTTGATATGGTGGCTTATGATTCTGATTGTTTCCCACCCACATGAAATTGGGATGATTCTGCCATCCAGGGTTATAGGTATTAGAGAATGGGTCATTCTGGATGGCGTTGAGGTCCTCACAGGTCTAGGAACCTCAGAAAAGTCAGAGTACGAGGGTTCAGAGTTCCCCCAACTAAGGTATGCAAGGTCGGAGTTTCCTCCGGTCCTAGAGTCAGACAGGGGTGGATACGGGTCCATCCTCTGAGAAGATCGACGATAGATGTTATGCACAGCTTCCCTCCAAGAGGGCGGTTGTGCGAACGGGTTTTACGCAGAGGTGGCTCGCTAAAGATGTCGAGTTAGCTCATCCACCTTCTTCTCAATGATAGAGATCTTGTCCAAGTGACTGGCCATCAATTCCAAGTCAACAGATGAGGACAGGCCCTGTGTCTTATGTGCCCCCCTTGGATTCGTTGATGCGCGGGCATTCGTCCAGTCGAATAAGCCCATGGATTCATTATTAATGGAGTTCTCACACATATTCTCGAGAATCTCCCACACAGTGTTTTCTTGTTGACCCATGATATTTTCTTCGCAAGTTGCATTGACAAATAATCGGATGTCTTCACGGAGTCCCTGGTAAAAAGACTGGACTTGTTCCCATTTAGGAACTCCGTGATGGGGGCACTTTCACATGAGATCCAAGAAACGATCCCATGCTTCGTGAAGTGGTTCTTCAGGCTGCTGTGTGAAGTGTGTGATCTGATGTCTTTAAGCATTTGTCCGACCAACTGGGAAGAACTTTTTCAGAAACTCGGATTGTAGTTCAACTCATGTGTTGATTGGATGCGTTTGAGTCTGATACCAGTGAGCTGCTTTATCCATGAGAGAGAAGGAGAACATTTTCATGAGAAGAATATTCCGATTTTGGACATCTGACTCGAAGGTCTGGGCCAGATGCTTGAGTTGTTTGATATACTAGAAAGGATCCTCGGAATTGAGCCCATGAAATTTTGGAATAGCATGAATCATGTTGGGCTTGAGTTCAGAATTAGGACCTCCAACCGGGATTTGGACTCGAGGTTCGATCGCCACCGTAGAAGGATTGTAATGATCTTGCATCATAGGATGCTGCGGTGGATTCACAAAGGCTTGGAATAAATTGTTAAAGCGCTGAAGTTGGTTCTCAAGGTTATTTTCTTCTGCGGGTTGTGCCATGATGATGGATGAAGGAGAATTTGGTTCAGATGAATTAGAGATGTTTATGTGATAAGGTTGCTGCACAAACACGGAAGTCGAGGCCTGGCCTCGACCGGAGTGAATGACTAAAGGAGGCCTCAAGGATGGTCTTAAGAACCTCCTACCGAACATTCACTGATGGTCTGGATGAGAGTAGAATGTGATGGACCTAATCAAGACACCCAAAAAATTTGGATGATTATAGAGGTTCGAGGCGGATGATACCCCTTAGTCAGAAAGCCATCCACCTGAGAAATACCTAGGCAACCAGAGAGGGAGAGTCCTGCAAAGACCCCTATACGGTAGAGCGCCCCCACGAGTTATAGGGTTTACCCCACCCGACCTCTCTTGTCACTAATGTTCCAAGTAGACCAGAATGGGGACTTGACCTCTTAAGTCTACCAGTTTTATTAGAGAGTAAGGGTGCTTAGGATTTCACTTAAACTTTAGATGTATTAAGTGTAAAAAGTGACCTAATTTCAAGGTTGGTTGACCCAACAAGGTGGGTCAACTTCACCTATTTGTCCTTTGAAAAGTTTTAGGTCTCTCTTTTAGGATTCAAGTGAGATTAAGAGCTTGATTTTTAGGGTTTTCTTGAATAAATCACTTCAACCAAGGCTTACGCACACATCATTTGGAAAAATTTGATTCTTGCTTATGAAAGTGTGTCTCTAAAAACCCTAACTTGGAATCCTTAATTGGCTCTAATTTTGGTCCAATTTAGTTTTCCAAATGTGGTATCTAGGGCTCAAACAAGAAAATGATAGCCCTAGTTACCTTAAATGGGTGAACAAATCAAGTTTTTGTTGTTGAAATTGATGAGAACCTCATCATGTACCCTAACTAGCACATTTTAACCTAATAAAGTGAACAAAAGCTCCTACATAACCTAAGGGAAGGCTTAATTCACGGAATTGTTAATCTGATAATAGAACATGACATTAGGGGTAAAACTGTAATTTTACCATTGCAATGCACCAACGGGATTTCTAAGGGTCTAGACATAGGTCAAGTGAACTTAATAAGAGAAAAAGTGGGATGATTTGGTCAGAAAATGGTTATGCAAAATTTAGGAATTAATGACATTCTATAACCCTAAAACAAATCCACTTTAATTCACAAAGTTTCAGGCAAGATAAAAATAAACTAAATCCTCTAAAATTCATGGAAAAATATCCCCTGTGATTTAGAACCTTCAATTTGACCTTTGGAACCTATTTTGACCTAGATTGGGGTCTATACCCAATTTTTGACCTAATTTGGGTTTTTGTGCAAAATACCTAGTCAAACGTGGTCAAAACTAAAATCCAACTTTACCATTGGATTTCTTAGGTCCAAATTAGGTTTATACCAAAATTTGGACTTAAGGGAAGGTCGTCTTGACCCATTTTGTAATTTGATCCTCAAAATTACTTTCTGACCCTCAACTTTCTGAAACCCTTGCGATTACCCCCTCAACTTCCTTGTCGTTTTCTTCACATCGGTTCCTCTACCATCCGCAGCAAAAGGCCATACCTCCGGCGAATTTGCGAGGAGGATGGCACCTCATTTGCATGGGGAGCTACCCCCAAACTTGAAAGGGAAGCTCCCTGCGGAGCCCCCTACCGCATGGGTTACTCCCCATGCCCTGAACCCCACCATGCCTCTTATGCGAACGTGCGAAAGGTATGGGTATCCGGTCGTCCATACCTCCGGCGTGGCCTCTCCGCCGCCCTCGCACGCTTCCCACCTTGCCTTCGCCTATTTATGGAAGGGCAGGCCACGCCGCTTCCTCCAAGCTCGATTTGGCCAGAGATCCCCCTCCAATTTGTCCCCTCCCAACTCCGACTGACTGCCCAGTGCTTCTGGCGACTCCTCCTCCCCTTTTTCATTGCTCTACCACTGTACCAGTGGTAAAGCTACCTCCACCATCCTCCGCTGCGTTGCGCCGTACCAGCGCGTGCCTTCCAACCCCTCTTCCTCGTCGCCATCCTCTCCCCCTGGCACCTTCATCTCCGGCGACGGCAGTACCAACCGCTAGCCATCAGCCTTCCCCCTTCGCTCTGGACTCAATTAGATATGATTCCCTCACTCTCCTCTTTATTTCCCCTCTATTAATTTGATCTTTTGACCCCTCGACACCACAGTCCACCATCACCCTCTCCACCTCCGACCACCAACTCCGGCGAGGCTATTCCACCACCACAGACCGTTTCACCCCTCGCCGATCGGTCCATAAGCTTCACCACCTCCTACTGATCACCTTTCGCCCTTCCACTCACTGCGTCACCCACTATTTCCTCTCCCCGAACACACCCACCTGCACGCACACAGTGTGCCCTAGGCACACACACAGAGCAGCCCTCACGCCACACTGACCCCCGGGCCACCTTCACCACACCTTGGTGAAGCTCCCCAAGGTATCTGACAAGGCCGCAAGGCCGTGATTGTGATTTCAGGGTTGCGAACACCTCCTCCATTGACGTTGAGCTTGGAGCAAGCTTGCTTGAAGCTCCAGGCCTCCCTAGCCCCAAGTCATGAGCCCAGGTCACGCGGACTCCCCTCGCGCACTCGACCAGATCTTCAATTGGCGTCAGGGGCCTTTACTGCAGCTGCAATTGCTCGCACCATCTGTTGCTGGTGCGCAGGCAGAAGCAGGTGGGACTTTAGTCCCACCTCGTGAGTTTTCGAGCAGGCGTTGGCACTTAAATTGAAAAAGTGTCAGGGGCTTATCGCCTCCTGACACGGGGTGAGGTCCCACTCGCCCACTCATGCCTCGTCCGTGACCCCATGCTACATGGACTTGGTATCCGACCCGACTACCCCCCACACTCCTCGCCCACCACCGCACGCTGGTGGGCCTGGTCACGGGCATGCCAACCCAACCCGTATACCCGAGCAGGCTCTGGGAGAGCGAATCGAAGAGAGAAATAGAGAGAGAAAGCGACACAGGGAGGGTAGGGGTAGGTTTTGCTTAACCGTGTACCTGTGTAGGGAAGAAGGAGGAAGAGGAAGAAGAAAAGGAAGAGGTTGAGGACTTAGTCGCAGGAGCAGGAGCTGAAGAAGAAGAAGGCAGAGGAAGAAGCATAGTGCAGAAGGAAAGGAAGAAAGAGAAGGAGCTGAAGAAGAAGAAAGAGCCAAAGAGGAAGAGAAGAAAAGAGAAGGAGGGAGCTGCTGCAAAGAGGAAGGCCAAGCAGGAAGGAAAAGAAGAGAAGAAGAAGCCAAGGAGAAGGAAAAGAAGCAGCAGCAGCAGCCAAACAGAAGCAAGGAAGAAGAAGAAGAAGAGGGCGTGCACTGTAGCAGTTGCCACTTAAGGCATCTAATTCCTAGAATCAGACGTCTGAAGACAGAAGAAAAGAGAGAGAACAAAGAAGAAGGAGAGAAAAGAAGAGAAAGGGAAGAAAAATTCTACTTTTATTCTTTACATTTTTTGTAAAACATTACAGTATTGTGAATTGTGATTTTTCTGCTTCTAAAATCGAGTTTGCTCCCTGAGTTCGACCTCGGAATGTTTTCAATTTTTGAGTAATAAACAAATCAAATTGATGATAAACCAATCATCAATTTTTGGCACCGTTGCCGGGGAGCAATGAGCATTTTAGAAGCTTCAAAATCATAATTTTTGATTTTATATTGACTTAATCTCTCTTTTGTTGTGCAGGAAAGGAAGGCAAGAAAAGACAAGTAGCCGCACAACAACCACACCAGGGGATAGGTAACCTTCAACCCTCTCTCTTAAGCCCCTCACATTCTAAAGAGGAAAAATTAAAAGAAAATCAATCTAGGGCTACCTATCTTCCATACTTAGTAATTCACAAAGTTGCCTGATTTCTCCTTTCAACACATCTTAACTGCATATCCACTTAAGGTAATTAGGGCTAAAACTTTCTTAATTGAGCCCTAGTTACCCATTTCTGAGGCAACTAACTTGGACCAACTAGAGACAACCTAGGATTCCAAGCTAGGGATTTTAGAGACACATCTTCTTCTAAACAAAGAATTGAAAATTCCAAAAACAGGTGTGCCTAAACCATTGTTTGAAAAGACCTATTCAAGAGAAACCCTAAGCAATCAGGTTCGTAATCTACTTGAACAATAAAAGAAAGGACCTAAGAAGCTCTTACAGGAACAAAGAGGTGAAATTAATCCTTTGGGTCAACCAACCTTTAAATTAGGTCACTTTTGCACTCAAAAGATTTAAAATTCAAGTGGAACCCTGAGCAACTTGATCTTAACTAAAAGTGGTAGACTTAAGAGGTCAAGGTCTCCATTCTGGTCTACTTGAAATCTCAGTGACAAGAGAGGTCGGGTGGGGGAATCCCTGTAACTCGTGGGGGCGCTCTACCGTGTAGGGGTCTTTGCGGGACTCACCCTCTCTGGTTGCCTAGGTAATTCTCAGGTGGACGACCTTCTGATCAAGGGGTATCATCCGCCCCGAACCTCTATAGTCGCCCAACATATTTTGGGTGTCTTGATTAGGTCCAACACATTCTAACCTCATCCAGTTTATCAGTGCATGTTTGGTAGGAGGTTCTTGAAACCTCCTTTAGAAATCCACTCTCCCTGAGGCCAAGCGTCGACTCCCTTGTTTGTGCAACAACCCCTCCACATAGACCTTTCTTTCAATTCTGAACCTAGTTCTCCTTCTTCTTCCATCATGGCACAGCCTGTTGAAGAAGAAAATAATCTCGAACACTAGCTTCAACGTCTTAATGACCTCTTCCAGAATTTCATGAACCCACCGCAGCGCCCCATGATACAAGATCACTATAATCCCGCTGCGATGGCAACTGAGCCTCGAGTCCGAATCTCTATTGGAGGACCTGATTCTGAACTGAAGCCCAATATGATTCATGCCATACCTAAATTCTATGGGCTTTACTTTGAAGATCCAGTCCAGCATATTAAACAGCTTAAGCATCTAGCCCAGACCTTCGGGTCAGATGCACAAAATTGGGATATCTTACTCATGAAGATGTTCTCTTTCTCCCTTATGGACAAGGCAGCTCATTGGTATCAGACACAGACCCGTCCGATCAACACTTGGGATGAACTTCAATCCGAGTGTTTGAAGTTCATTCCCATTGGTCGGACAAACGCCTTGCGCCATCAAATTACTCATTTCACACAGCAAACGGGAGAACCTCTTCATGAGGCATGGGATCGATTTTTGGATCTCATGAGAAAGTGCCCCCATCACAGATTTCCAAAATGGGAACAAGTCCAGTCTTTTTACTAGGGACTCCGTGAAGACATTAGATTATTCGTCAACGCAACTTGCGGAGGGAATATCATGGGCCAACATGAGGACACTGTGTAGGAGATTCTTGAGAATATGTGCAAGAACTCCATCAACAATGACTCCATGGGATTATTCGACCAGACGAATACCCGCGCATCGAAGAATCTCAGGGGAGCACATGAGACGTAGGGCCTGTCCGCATCTGTCGACTTAGAACTGATGGCCAGTCAATCGGACAAGGTCTCTATTATCCAGAAGAAGGTGGATGAGCTGACTCGGCATTTGCAGCGAGCCACCTCTACACAGAACCCCTTCGCACATTCACCTCCCGCAAGGGAAACTGTGCAAAATATCTTCCACCGATCTTCTCTGGGGATGGACCTATATCCACCCCCATCTGACTCCAGGACCAGAGGGACCTCCGATCCTCTCTATTCTTGTCGGGGGAACCCTGATCCCCCATACTTTGACTTTCCTGAGGCTCCTCAGACCTGCGAGGACCTCAACGCCATCCAGAATGACCCATTTTCCAACACCTACAACCCTGGATGGTGAAACCATCCCAATTTCCAATGGACGGGAAGTTCCCAGACCCAAAAACCACCTTATCAACCCTGTCCACAAGCACCTCGTCCTTATCAGCCGCCTCAGCCTTGGCCCAACCCCAACCAAGACCAAATGTCCCTCATCCTCCAAACTCTAGCTGACATTCAGAGATAGAATGCGGCTATCCAAAAATAGCACAAGGACGAGATCACAGAGGTCCGCAACCAACTCACCCAAATGGTGAACTCTCACCAACTGGGCACTCTTTCTTCACAACCTCTGCCAAACCCTAACAACGTGTTGACCCAGCGACGCATTATGAACCCGAACCCAGGCCAAGCACACATGATTTATCAGGCCCCTTCTTTTTTTCATCACTTGACGGGATGGAAGCATCAACCTCCTATGCGGGTTATCGACATCAGCAACCCATCTTACCAACCCCCAACTAGAACCAAGCAGGATTAAACTCGGTGACAACCCCTAGTGGTAAAGCAACCCAAGACCCACCTTATCCATACCACTCCAAGCCTGGTAGTGACCCAAGCCCTAGGATAGTTATCCAGGATGTCCCTATCCCAGATGAAAAACCTAGACCTATTCTGGAGGAACCAACAAAGGTTCCATTTCCCGAGGCCTTGACCAAGAGAAAGATGACAACTAAACCCATGGCTCCTGAGGAGGACCAAATCAAGCTCTTTGAGTAGGTCTAAATAAACATCCCCTTGATGGATGCAATTCACCACGTACCAGCTTACGCACGATTCTTGAAAAACGTGTGTACACCCTAGCGTAAGTCGCGAACCAAGAGTAGGAGTCCGATTGTACTATCAGAGCAAGCCAACTCTATGATCCTGAGTAAACTCCCACCCAAGGCAAAAGACCCAGGCACTCCCCTGATTTCATGTAAGATTGGTGAAACCCAGTTTGATAGAGCATTATTAGGCCTAGGTGCCTCCATAAACTTGATACCCACATCCCTGCTTAACCACCTTGAAGAATCCGAGCTTAAACCAACTGAGGTGACATTGCAGTTAGCTGATAGATCCATTAAGTCACCTAAGGGAGTTCTCAAGGATGTTATTGTTAGGGTGTAGGATTTCTATTTCCCAGTAGATTTTATAGTTCTAGACATGGACGCACCTAAGAATCCAAGGGATACACCAATTATACTAGGAAGACCTTTTATAGCCACTACTAGGGCCAACATAAGCTATGAGGAGGCCAAATAGAGCTGAAATTTGGAAACCAAACCCTTAAGATTGATATCTTTAAGGCCCAACAAGGGATTAATTGCGGTGTGGTAGAATAAATATGTGATATCAGAATCGTGGTTGATGAACCGCATTTTGAGGACAACCTGATTATCCCCAATCAACCACAAGAAGAGTAAAACCCATAATTAGAGGAGTCTGAACCTGATCTAGACAAACCCATAGCTCCTACCCTTATTCCTCACACACACTCTGAACCACCCGCTGCTGCTGATAATCTCGTTTTGCAACTCAAGCCCCTTCCCGATCATTTGAAATATGTCTTTTTGGGTTCCAATCAGACACTTCTTAAGATTATAAACTCCATACTCACCCCTGATCAGGAATCCAGTCTGATTACTGTTCTCCAGTAACATCGTAGAGCCATTGGTTGGACTGTCGATGATTTGATTGGAATAAGTCCTTATTGCACTCACCACATCTATTTCGAAGAGGGTGCACGACCTTCGCGTGAGATGCAGAGATGTCTGAACCCTAATCTGTAGGAGGTCGTGAAAAAGGAGATCATTAAGTGGATAGATGCAGGGATCATCTACCCGATCTCTGACAATCGCTGGGTGAGCCCAATCCAGGTTGTGCCTAAGAAGGCAGGGCTCACCACCATCACGACTGAAATCGGAGAGGTCATACCAACCCGTATAGCCAATTCGTGGAGAGTCTGCATTGATTATCGAAGACTCAATTCCTCCACGAAGAAGGATCATTTTCCACTACCGTTTATTGATCAGATCCTTGAAAAACTAGCAGGAAATAGATTCTTCTACTTTCTTGACGGGTTCTCTGGTTACAACTAAGTGGCGATTCATCCTGAGGACCAAGAGAAGACCACGTTCACCTGCCCCTTTGGGACATACGTGTTCTGAAGGATGACTTTCGGTCTCTGCAATGCACCCCCGACTATTTAGCGGTGCATGCTTGCCATATTCTCTGATATGGTAGGTGATTATCTGGAAGTCTTCATGGATGACTTCTCAGTTTTTGGGGCATCATTTGACGATTGCCTCTAGCACTTGGTTCATATACTCAGGCGATGTATTGATGTGAATTTGGTTCTTTCATGGGAAAAGAGCCACTTCATGGTTCCTGAGGGGATCGTCCGGGGACATCTGATTTCCGAGAGGGGCATCCAAGTGGATCGAGCTAAGGTTAACTTGATTTCCAAACTTCCTATGCCTAGATCGATCAGGGACATCCAATTTTTTCTGGGGCCTGTCGATTTTTACCGTCGATTCATCCCTGATTTCTCGAAAATCGCACGCCCCCTGACCACTCTTCTCTCCAAGGATGTACCTTTTGAAATTTCTAAGGAATGCACTTAAGCTTTTGAGATCCTTTGTGACCGAGTCACCCAAGCCCCGATCCTACAGTCCCCTGATTGGTCTTAACCCTTTGAGATCATGTGTGATGCATCTGACTTCGCTGTAGGAGCAGTTTTGGAGCAAAATATTGACGGGAAACCCATGGTCATCTATTACGCTAGTAAGACACTTGGAGAAAGAGTTGCTAGCTGTAGTATTTTCCTTTGAAAATTCAGGTCTTGTCTCTTGGGATCCCACGTTATTATCTACTCGGATCACACAGCTGTGAGGCATCTCCTTACAAAGAAGGACGCGAAGCCCAATTAATCCGATGGATCTTGCTGTTGCAAGAATTTGACCTCGAGATTCGCGACAAAGCAGGAAGACAGAACGTGGTAGCTGACCACTTGTCCCGCCTTCTTACTGAGATCATCGACCCTTCCGGACCCATCACGGAGCATTTTCCTAATGAGCACCTCTTGACTATTGGCACAAGGCTTCCATGGTTTGCTGATATAGTAAACTATTTGGCATCACATCAGATCTCGTCTGATTGGCTGAAGGCCAACAAAGACAAATTACGCTTCGATGCCAAGTATTACATTTGGGAAGACCCATACTTATTCCGCATAGATGCTAACCAAATTATCCGGCAATGTGTCCTGGAGGTTGAAATCAATGACATACTCTCTTTCTACCATGACCAGGCATGCGGTGGCCATTTCTCTGCACATAAAACGGCATCGAAAGTCCTCCAGTGTGGCTTTTACTGGCCCACAATCTTCAAGGATGCATACAATCACTGTAAGACATGCAACCATTGCTAAACTTTGGGCAACATGAGCCATCACGACATAATGCCTTTACAGTCGATTCTTATATGCGAGATTTTTGATATTTGGGGGATTGATTTTATGGGCCCCTTCCCTATTTCGGACAGCTTCGAGTACATTTTACTCGCTGTTGACTACGTGTCCAAATGGATAGAAACCATTCCAACTCGAACCAGTGATCACAAGATCGTTATCAAGTTCATTCACCAAAATATCTTCTCAGGTCACTGAGACCAAATACGAAGTGTCACACCAAATCTCTACTCCTTATCACCCCCAAACTAATGGTCTAGCTGAGCTATCAAACCGGGAGATCAAGAAAATCCTTCAGGTTACTGTTTGGCCAGACAGGAAGGATTGGTCATCCTGACTTCCGGAAGCTTTGTGGGCTTATAGGATCGCCCACAAGACCCAATTAAGCATGTCTCCTTTCAGACTGGTATACGGGAAGGCGTGTCACCTCCTCGTCGAACTGGAGCATAAAGCCTATTAGGAAGTACGGAACTGCAACCTAGATCTTTCTAAGGCTGGAACCCACAGTTATGCCTCGATGCGTATGAAAACTCGCGAATATACAAAGAGCGGGTTAAAGCCTTTCATGACAAGCACATATCTAGAAAGATCTTTCACCCTGGTTAAAAGGTCCTACTCTTCGATGCCTGACTAAAACTGTTCCCTGGAAAACTGCGATCCAAGTGGATCAGACCATATCTTGTCTGACAGATCTATGGAAATGGAGCCATCGAGCTCAGTTCGCTTAGCCACGATTTCGAACCCTTTGTCGTGAACGATGAGAGACTCAAACCATTCATTGATGTGACCAATACAGATTTGGCTGAGTCATCCTTCACCCTCCATTCTCCCTGAGCCCATTACGTCTAGCCGATGGCGTAAAACACAACGCTTACCAGGAGGCAACCTGTTATTCTTCTAAAAACCCAAAACCTTTCCTGACATTTCTTTGCACTATAGGGTTCATCCTTTAGGGCAGCCAACTCCACCTCAGGTACCCGTACCTGAGATTAGAAATCATGTGCAACAATCATCTTGACCCGTCCACTCACCCAACACCTGTCCTAATGAATGAACCAAGCTGAATAAAAACCCACCTAATTTACAATGAGGACATTGCAAATGTTAGGCATGGGGGGGGTATGAAAGTGCAATGAAAACTCATGACAAGAAAAGGTTTCAACAAAAAAATCACATATGTCAAAAACAAAAACACAAAAAAAATTTAAAATTTTTGAAAAAACACCAAAAAAATAAAATTTTTTGAAAAAGAACAAAAAAAATAGAGGAGGGAAGAAATTTTTATGGGCCTTACAAGAATCAAGAGGAGAAAAAGAGTAAAATACTAAAAAGGAGCACAAAATAAAAAAGTAAAGAGATAGTCATTAGTAAGAGATTAAGGGATTAACCAAAGTTCTAAACCACATTAAGAAAAGTAAAGAGAAAGTGCTAAAGAAATACAAAAAGATTAGTAAGAACGCTAACCTTAGGCCTTTTTGGCTAGACTCGTAGTACCCATTAAGATCTAGATATTCCTCAAGAGGTTGAGGAAAATGAAAAGCTTATGTATTAGGTCTAAGGCTTAGGGAGTATTTGGCTTTGTTAACTGACCTTCAGTTTACAAGACTCGGTAACCTAAGCACCCCAACTCACACACAGTCTGGTTCAGTGAGCATAACTATAAAAATCACGAAGAAGCGTTTTAATGTTCTAAAAATGTTACCTAGATTAGGAGCGACCGATCAACACAAGTTGATTTGGACGAGTTCTCGGCACGGAGAGGTGGGAAATTCCCCTCGAAGATGCATAACAACATATCGTCTCCTCGGTGCTTGTCTCTTAGGATATTTACATATCCTACTGGGGGCATGTAAGCACTTTGCTGGTTTAGATACCATGGATGGCATTATCACGAAATGTCAATTGCCAGGGTCTGAATTCGACCACGGAACGCCACGGGCGGGATTATCTCAAAATCTCGAAAACTAGGGTTCTGGGGGTTACCATGGGCGGTGCTATCTCGAAGCATTGATTGCCAGGGACCTTTGAGGATTGATGATGGGGACGAGGAATCCGATACAGACCGTGTTGTGAAGCCAATCCTAAGCTAGAATTAAAAAAAGAGAAGAGAGAGAAAACTCTCCAAACAAATAAACCCTCTGTCTCTCTCTTACAAAATGCACTACAAACTGAACCAAGGCTAAAAATGTCTCAAGCACGGGTGCTTTAACCACGGAGTCCAATAAACCGTAGGATAGTTCTTGCGGACCTTAAAAGCCTTTGCTAAGGACTGAGGCTAAAGCTAGACAGGTCTGGATCTTGGTTGGTACTAGAATACCTTTAGGCCCATTGTTGGCATTCTGACCTAATCAAAGAGATAAGAGGAGAAAAGCACTTATCAAGATTGGTGAAAGGAACTCATGGTGTAGAACAAAGATTGGTGAAAGGGACTAGCAAAAGCTAGGCATGGGGGTATGATGAGAACCTCATCATGAACCCTAACTAGCACATTTTAACCTAATAAAGTGAACAAAAGCTCCTACATAACCTAAGGGAAGGCCTAATTCAGGGAATTGTTAATATGAGAATAGAACATGACACTAGGGGTAAAAGTGTAATTTTACCATTGCAGTGCACCAACGGGATTTCTAAGGATCTAGACATAGTTCAAGTGAACTTAATAAGAGAAAAAGTGGGATGGTTTGGTCAGAAAAGAGTTATGGCAAAATCCAGGAGTTAAATGATATTCTATAACCCTAAAACAAGCCTACTTTAATTCAGAAAGTTTTAGGAAAGATAAAAATCAACTAAACCCTCTAAAATTCATGGAAAAATATCCCCTATGGTTTAGAACCTTCAATTTGGCCTTTGGAACCTGTTTTGACCTAGATTGGGGTCCATACCTAATTTTTGACCTAATTTAGGTTTTTATGCAAAATGTCCAGTCAAACGTAGTCAAACCTAAAATCCAACTTCACCATTGGATTCCTTAGGTCAAAATTAGGTTTATACCAAAATTTTGACCTAAGGGAAGGTCGTCTTGACCCACTTTGCAATTTGATCCTCAAAATTACTTTCTGACCCTCAACTTTCTGAAACCCTTGTGATTACCCCCTCAACTTCCTTATCATTTTATTCACTTCGGTCCCTCTGGCATCCGCAGTAGAGGGCCATACCTCTGGCGACTTTGCGCGGAGGATGGTGCCTCATCTGCATGGGGAGCCGCCCCCAGACTTGAAAGGGGAGCTCCATGCGGAGCCCCCTACCGCATGGGCTACTCCCATGCCCTAAAACCCACCATGCCTCTCGTGCGAACACACGAGAGGTATGGGTATCCGGCCGGCCATACCTCAGGTGTGGCCTCTCCGCTGCCCTCGCATGCTTCCCGCCCTGCCTTCCCCTATTTAAGGAAGGGTAGGCCACGCCACTTCCTCCAAGCTCGATTTGGCTCGAGATCCCCCTCCAATTCGTCCCTGCCCAACTCCGACCAACTGCCCAGAGCTTCTGGCGACTCCTCCCCTTTTTCGTCACTCTACAACCGTACCAGTGGCAGAGCTACCTCCGCCGTCCTCCGTCGCATCGCGTTGTACCAGCGCGCCCCTTCCAACCCCTCTTCCTCGTCTCCGTCCTCTCCCCCTAGCACCTTCGTCTCCGACAATGGCAATACCAGCCGCTCGCCATCAGCCTTCCCCCTTCGATCTGGACTCAATTAGATAAGCTTCCCTCACTCTCCTCTTTATTTCCCCTTTGTTAATTTGATCTTTTGACCCCTTGACACCACAGTCCACCATCACCCTCTCCACCTCTGACCACCAACTCCAATGAGGCCATTCCACCACCACATACCATTTCACCCCTCACCGACTAGTCCCTAAGCTTCACCACCTCCCACTGATTACCTTTCACCCTTCCACTCACCTTGCCACCCACTGTTTCCTCCCCCTGAACACACCCACCTGCACGCACACAGTGTGCCCTATGCACACACACAGAGTAGCCCTCATGCCACACTGACCCCCAGGCCACCTTTACCACACCTTGGCGAAGCTCCCCAAGGTATCTGACAAGGCCGCAAGGCCGTGATCATGATTTCAGGGTTGCGAACACCTCTGCCATTGACGTCGAGCTTGGAGTAAGCTTGCAAGCAGCTCCAGACCTCCCTAGCCCCAGGTCACGAGCCCAGGTCACGCAGACTCTCCTCGCGCACTCGACAAGATCTTCAATTGGCGTGAGGGGCCTTTGTTGCAACTGCAATTGCTCGCGCCATCTGCTGCGAGTGCGCAGGTAGAAGCAAGTGGGACTTTAGTCCCACCTCGTGAGTTTTCGAGCGGGCGCTGGCACTTAAATTGAAGACATGTTAGGGGCTTATCACCTCCTGACACGGGGTGAGGTCCCACTCGCCCACTCACGCATCGTCTGCAACCCTACGCTATGCGGACTTGGTATCCGACCCGACTACCCCCCACACTCCTCGCCCACCACCGTACGCCGGTGGGCCTGGTCACAGGCATGCCAACCCAACCTGTATACTCGAGTAGGCTTTGGGAGAGCGAACCGAAGAGAGAAATAGAGAGAGAGAGAGACGCAGGGAGGGTAGGGGTAGGTTTTGCTTAATCGTGTACCTGTGTAGGGAAGAAGAAGGAGGAAGAGGAAGAAGAAGAGGAAGAGGCTGAGGACTTAGCCGCAGGAGCAGGAGCTCAAGAAGAAGGTAGAGGAAGAAGCACAGTGCAGAAGGAAAGGAAGAAAGAGAAGGAGCTAAAGAAGAGGAAAGAGCCAAAGAGGAAGAGAAGAAAAGAGAAGGAGGGAGCTGCCGCAAAGAGGAAGGCCAAGTAGGAAGGAAAAGAAGAGAAGAAGAAGAAGCCAAGGAGAAGGAGAAGAAGCAGCAGTAGCAGCCAAAGAGAAGCAAGGAAGAAGAAGAAGAAGTGGGCGTGCACTGTAGCAGTCGCCACTTAAGGAGTCTAATTCCTAGAATCAGACGTCTGAAGACAGAAGAAAAGCGAGGGAACAAAGAAGGAGAGAAAAGAAGAAAAAGAGAAGAAAAATTCTACTTTTATTCTCTACATTTTTTGTAAAACATTAAAGTATTGTGAATTGTGATTTTTTTGCTTCTAAAATCAAGTTTGCTCCTTGAGTTCGACCTTGAAATGTTTTCAATTTTTGAGTAATAAACAAATCAAATTGATGATAAACGACACATCAGAAATCAAATCAGGAAACTTGATGAATTAGCTAAGAATGTAAAACAAGTAGCCCTAATTGATTTTATCCTTTTTTTCCTTTTCAAAATGAGGGGCTTAAGAGTGAGAGTAATCAGAAGTAACCTACCCCTGGTGTGTTTGTTGTGCGGCTGGCTTTCTTTGAATCTTCTCCCCTGAAACAACCACAACAAAAGAGATATAGCAAGTTAGTACCAAATCAGAAATTGTAATCAAGAATTCTAAATTGCCCGTTGCTCCCTGGCAACGGTGCTAAAATGTTTGATCGCGCTGAATCGAGTTTTAAAAGTATTGCGTTGTAGTACAGCCGAAATATCATTTAAAACAGATATAATTTTATTACTTGAAAAGATTTCTGAGGTCGAACACAGGGAGCAAATTGGTATTTAGAAATCAAGATCACAATTCAGAATTAAAACAGTATGTAATTATCGGTATCAGAGTGCAAAAATATGGGAGTAAAATGGTGATGTAGATCACCAAATACTCCTATAATATCACCAAATAATTCAATGTATGACTATGAAATGAAAGTAATGATCTGTCGTTTGATTTGTGAATCTGATGACTTAAAGTGTCTGATTTCCTTTCTCTTTCTCTCCTCTGTCTTCTCCTTCCTTTTTCTTTGGCTTATGTTCTGACTTTCTTTGTCTTTCCCTTCATGATTTTTCTCTTTCTCTTCTTTGTCTTTCTCTTTATGCTTTGGCTTTTTCTCTTCTTCTTCTTCCTTTTCCTTCTGCCTTTAGCTTTGGCCTTCTCTTCTTCTCTAACTTAAGCCCTTCATCCTCTTCCTTTCTTCTTCTTCTGGCCTCCTCTTCTTCTTCAGACTTCGACTAAGTGTCAGCCAGAGAACCCTATAGCAAAACCCTACCCCTACTCGTGCGACTCTCCTCACTTTCTCTCTTAGGATCCGCTCTCCCAGAGCCACACAAGTAGTCGGGTTATCGGGTCAGGTGCGTACCTGGGACCAGGCCCACCAGCGTGCGGTAGTGGGCGAGGAGTGTAGGTCGGGTTGGGTCAGGCCAGGTCCGCGAGGCGTGTTTGCAGATGAGACCGGGTCGGGTGAGTGGGACCTCACCCCGTGGATCTAAGGCGAACAGCTACAGGTAGAAAATCAATTTATGCAGGCGTGGGTGCCCCTTCGTTTTCGAGGTGGGACTATCCGTGCCCCCTCTTTGTATGCGCCTGCAGTAGAAGTTGAGCTTCCAATTGCAGCTGCTTTCAAAGGCCTTTGACTCCAATTGAGGGCCTGAGTGCGTGTGTGAGGGTATTTTGTGTAACCTGGGGCAGCAACCTAGGCTGGGTGGAACTTGGAGCTGCAACAAGCTTGCTTCAAGCTCTCTCGCTAATGGCGGATGGGCGACGAACCTGAAAACACAAGAACGGCCTTGCGACCACATCAAAACGTTCAGAGAGGTTCGCCAGAGCACTGCGAAGGTGCTGGGGGTGTTGGCGTGACTCGGGGATGCCTATGAGTGAGTGGGTGTGTTCGGTGAGGTGCTTGGGTGAGTGGCGCGGTTCATGGAGTGAGGGGAAAGGATCAATGAAGTGAGGGGAAGCTCGTGGGCTTGTTGGAGAGGGTTGGGGTGGCCTGTGGAGGTGGGATGGCCTTGCCAGAGTTGATGGTCAGAGAGGGAAGGGATGGAGGTGATGGAGGTTGGCAGTGGTTGATTTTGGAGAATAAATGGTGGAGAAGAAAATAGAGGGGAGAGGGAGCTTATCTGGTAGGTCAAGGGACGAAGGGAGTGAGTGAGGGCGTTGGGTCTGGTGTGGTCGACGCTGAAGATGAAGGCGGCTCCAATGAGGTGAGATCGGCGAGGACAAAGAGAGTAGCGCCTGCTGGTATGGCGAGGCATGGATGAAGTCAGGGAAGAAGGATCCAAATTTTGCAAACTAGGTCAAGGCAAACTCATCTTGGGTCCAAATTTTGGTACAAACCTAATTTGGATCTAAGGAATCCAATGGTGAAGTTGGATTTTGGGTTTGACCATGTTTAATTGTTAAATTTATGCAAAAACCCAATTTAGGGAAAATATCTATCTTAGACCCCATTCTAGGTCAAGATGGGTTCTAATGGCCAAATTGATTATTCTAAACCCTAGAGAATATTTTTATATGATTTTTAGAGGGTTTAAGTGAATTTTATCCTAACCAGAACCTTGGTTAATCAAGCGAGTCTGTTTTCAGGGTTTCAAGAAGTCATTTAATTCACAGAACTCATACAAACCCTTTTCTGTCAAATCCAACCCACTTGTTATCTTATTAAGATCATTTGACATTTGTTTAGCCCTTGAAAAACCCGTGGTTGGACTGCATTGGTAAAATTGTACTTTACCCCTAGTTTCTTATGTTTCTCTCAGAAAGGTTATGTAGTGAATTATGACCTTCAGTTGGTTATGTAGGAGCATTTATTCTTTTCATTGGGTCAAAATGAGTTAGTTAGGGCTCATGATGGTGTTCTCATCAGCATGCAGGCACACGCGCGGAGGTGCGTGACATGGGCCCATGGAGCGCACCTCAACGCAACGTTGGGTGGGCGTGTGGGCTATCTTTAGCGACGTTTGCAGTGGATCTTCAGCAACGATTATGATCATCACTAAATGTCCTGTACACGAATTTGATTCTTTCCTCCACTATAAAAGGACCCCTACCCCTCCCATTTTTCTTTATCTCTTCCTTTCTTCCTCTCACCACCTCCAAAGCTCTAGAGAGAGCTTGTCCCAAGCCTGGGATGCTCCTCTAGAGTAGAAAATCAAATAATTTTCCCTCCCCTCATCCACATTCATGGAGCATCCCGTGGCCATCCTCTTACCACCCTTCAGGAAGAAGATCCTTGTCGCGACGCCATCCTGTCCCATCCTTCGTCCTCTGGCTCCGTCCTCCTTCGTCCTACTCCTCACCACCTTCCTCCAAGCGACGTCAGAGCAGGTCGTCCTCCGAGCGACCGTCAAGGGGGATTTCTCTCACCTCATTCTCTCTTTTTACGCTTTTGTAGTGTAGATTTTTTGCTTTCATAGTGTAACAAACATTCGTTTATAAATAGATGATTATTTCTCTCTCTTTCTCTCTCTTTCTCTTATATTGTTGCAAGTAGATTAGCTAGAAGTCATCGACCTGATCTCTTGCTTGCTAAAAACTAAAAAAAATTTGAAAAGATGAAAACAACCAAAAACAAATAGAAGAGAACCACATATTTTCAAAACTAAATGTTTGCCTCTCCGTGTTCGACCCAAGACTCGTTTTTCGAGTTTTGGTTATAAATTTTATTTGATAGATGCATTTTGCGAGCTACGACGACGGGTCCTCTAAACCCTGATTTTTAATTCGCGAAGCGCGCCCTCATTAGGCTGTATAGAGACCACATTAAGGTTTGGAAATGAAGTATAATTGTGACCAAATGATATCAAGAGGGCAACCCCTTGTCTGTCCACCATGGTCCCATGTGTTCCTTCTTCTCACATTCATTTTTCCATGTGTAAGGGAGGAAGGTGGGAGGAAAAAAGGGGGAAATTTTAGGACTGATGTGGGGGTGTTATTAGGTATGAAAATAGACCTAAATAGTAGGTATTTAAACCCCTAATCAAATTTGGGGGCAGCCCTTCGGTTGCCCAAGAAATCGTCTTAGTTTGGTGTCAGGTCTCCTCTCTTGGTGAGTCGAGAGGGAGTGGTATTGGACACTCATGTGCATGGTATTGGTAGACAATTTTAGGAGTCGTGTTTGACCTTGGTGGTGGTTTTACAGGTGAGGTTGGCGTCGGCGAGGTGTGACCGTACATGCGTCGTTGAGGTGCATGAGCTCTGGGCAACTTTGCCAGCTAAAGTGTTTTTCCACCTTTTGCTGGTAGATAGGACTAGTTTTACCTACTTGTTACTTATATGCCATGAGAATGATGGATTGAATATAATTGTCTACTTCTGGATTTGATTTACGAACATGAGATGTAATACATGATTGTTGTGCTTGATTAAATGAAATATGCTACCTATTACATATGTTCGATAAAATGATATATATATACCTGTGGCATGATATGAAATCGAAATGAATATGAATACCGTTGTTTGCTCCCTATAGAAATGATATGGTGTGATATAATCATTATTGTTTATGCTAAATTGAATTGAGATAAGAGGATGTATGCATGTTAAATGTTCTTGCAATTAAGATAGATAGAACATGCTATGTTGAACCATCACTAAACCATAGGAACACATATTGTACAACATAATGTAAGGACATTGATACTTTGATTCATATAGGAAACCGATAATGATCTAGAGTTGTGATATTGAAGCCATGATTGGCTGGGGATTACATAATTGGAAAGTAATGTGCAGATAACAATTCAAACATAATTACATGTTGGGTGTAACATAGGTGATCATAGATATATGAATCATGTTTTGTTGGATGCTTGGATATCCATGAATGGAATGGGAATGAAATGATGAGATGATAATTAAGGAAAGGATTAGTAAGTGATTATGATGGTGGCTTGTAGAAGCCAGGAAAATAACAATGTTATGGGACTGAAGAGACGAGTTAGAAATGAGAATGAGATATGAGGATAAGATGATAATAAGATGGAAACTTAGTGCATGTGAAGCACCTAAGTATATTAATGTGAATCATGTGGTACTTGGAATAACTATGTGGTATATAGATAAGGAATGGATATTGGTCTAGGACCAATGGGAAAATGCTATGAACCGTTGGCAACATACATGCCAAGGATACGATGTGCGTGTGGCCATGATTAGCCGAAATAACTTTTCAAATGATGTGAGATGTACCACTTAGGATGACAGGTGACACGTGATGTATTGTAAAAATTTGGAAGGAAAGGGGATGTTGGTGCACGGGGTGTTGGTGCTAGAGCACCACGATCGTTTATTTTGATGATAACAAAACATGTGTTATTTAACATTTGCATTTGAAGTCTTAGATTTCAGGATATTTGCAAATGGAGACGTGATTAGACAGAGTTCGAGCTTGCATCCATGGCGGATTGGAAGAGCTTGACAGAGGAGAAGGAGCTTCGCGAGGAGTGAAAGCTTGAAAAAGGAAGGAGATGAAGAATAGGATAGATTTCCTTCATTGTATTTTGTACTTTATTTTTGCTCTTTATTTCTTAGATCTTATGTTAAAGAGTCTCAAAGAACCCTTAAAGTAGTCCTAGGAACACTTGCACAACCCTAGGATACTTAGGTTTTCTGTAGAGAACTTAGAAAATCAAAATATGGTTCTAACAGCCTAATCAGACGTTTGATAGTAAATTTTAAGACGTCTGACTGTTGACTCAGATGTCCAATAACTTAGGCTGGACTTAGTTGATTTTGTCTATTGAAATCAGACATCCAGACCTTAGTCCAGATGTCTTAGAAGACGTCTGATGGTTGTGCCAGACGTCCAATTAGTGGAATGTTGGCAAACAAAGTAAACGTTGAGGAAAATAACCGTTAGGCTTCTATCAAACGTCCGTAAAGGACCCCAGACGTTTGATATGTGACCGTTGAGCCTCGACTGACCCAAAATCACTTTGTAAGATATTCTAGCTATTAACCTATCTTGGGAATCCATTCCTGCATACAATAGGTTTCCAGACGTCCATTCCTAGTGCCAGACGTCCTGTACGTCATCTGATGGCCTTACACTAGAACCCTATTTAGGTCTGATCAAAGTCAAGAAGGAAATTTGCCTAGAATCAGACATCTGACTTAGTTCTCAGACATCTTAAACTAGTTCTCCAGATGTCTGATACCTGGACCAGATGTCTTATGACCTTGTTAGAATCATAAATGATTCTGATTACGACCTATTTTGCCTTGGGTTCAACCCCAACGGCTATGGAAGCCTTCTAAGGCCTTCCAAAGCCTTCCTAGGCCCTCTATAAATATAAGAGGACCCTTGCCTTGCAAATACACACCCAAGCAACACATTTCCACATCTCTTGTGTCAAAAGAAGAAGAAGATAATCTAGAAGTGCTACTCTCCAAACCCTTGTCCACACTCTTGAGAGCTTCAGCTTCGTTGCACTCTCGCTCTCCCTCCGCAATTACGAGAGCAACGAGGTGCCATTGCGTGGTTCACGCACCTGCGTCATCACGCCGATGCACTTCCGCCAAAGGGAAGTTTCTAAACACCTATAGTAGCTAGGTTTAAGTTTTGTGGCTGTATAGGACTGTTGTACTTTATTGTCTTTGGTTGGGTATTCACTTTGCGAATTCTCATCTCCATCGAGAGATTAAATACTCCTTATGAAGAGGGGTTTGAGGCACACTACCCTTGTTCAAAGTAGTGTTGTTGTATTGAGGTTCAGTCACCCTCGTTTAAGTCACCGGGTTAGTGGATTTGATTGACTAGGTCGATTGGAAAATTCTAAGTCGAGAGACTTAGGTGGTGGTTTTCACCTAAAAATACTTGTGCCTATTGTGTGATTGTCTTCTTTGTGAGATTGTTATTTATTTTAATTTCGCATTTTTTTATGTCACACATATCTCATCCCCTCCCGTAGGGAATTACACAAGGTCCTACTGTGACACATTTCCATTGATAAGAAAATGATTTAAAACATATTTGTATGTATGAGATAGAAAGGGTAGAATGAAGATAACAACAAAATAGATTAAGCCTAGGAGTTAGCATACACCCCATGGCAACCTGGTGAGGTAAGAGCCCCAGAGGGTTTTGGTTCTGACAGTACAACAATTGTGTGCTTTGTGATGTGCTAGAGGGACAAGCTTTTCGGTGTGTTGGCCAGTTTGGCAACCCCGATAGGTAGGGGACTACTTACCCCACTAAGTGCTGGAGTAGGTGAAGGTTGGGAGGTTGGGATTGGCCTCTTGGCCTTTCCACTGGAACTTGCTCTAGACTTAGTGACCCAGGTCTAGTAAAAACTAAATTAACAAGGATACCAGGAAGATAAACTTGTTGAGGATTGTAACGGTACCTTGAGGATGCATACTAATGGAGGAATGGGTGATTTATGGGTAGTGGGTATAGTTAGATAGGTGTTGCCAACCTTGTACTTATTCTAACTGTTGTGGTAGAGGCTCCTTACCTTAGTGGCACTTGCACTTACTATTACACTTCTCTGCTTTACCTTTTTGTGCCACATTTATTGTCAGCACTTTACTGAGCGTTTGCTCATAACTCCACTTGTTATGTCTACCAGGTGAAAGAGGTTTCGGTGGAGAGTTTGCGCAGTAGCAAATTCTCGGACTAGCGTTAGTATCATAGATTTCTCTTTTTCTTTTGCAATAGTTATTGGTGTGTTTCCCTATGGGGGCTCCTGTTTATAGGTTTCCGTTGATATATGACCCATGAAGGTTATTAATGAAAGACCGTCATATTTTTTCCTTTGCATGCCTGTATAATTTTCCTTTTCAATACTAGTTCCTTTATATGTTTTAATTATGTTCCAATGTATATTGTTATTTATACACATGTCACCTGCTTAGTAGTATTAGTCATATGCAGTATGGAATGAGGAATATTCTCTTGACAACAACAGTCCATGGGGACAAGTTAGGACCTAGTTCAGTGCAGGTCGGGTCTCGACAGGATGATGGTTTTGAGTTAAGATGGGGGTGGGGGGGTGGAGGGGGTGAAAATTAAAAAAATATATTTTAAGGATTAAAAATGAAATTTTAGGACTAAAAAATAAAATTTTATTACATTTCAGTCCAAAATCGTTAAGTTTAACGGTTCTGACTAATGAAGTGGCAAATACGAAAACAGCGTGATGTTTTCAATGGCATAACCAACAATATAGTGAAGTGAATGATATTTAAGTACTTTCTAAAGATTTTAGTGGCCCTCATGTAAAATCCCATTCCTTATTTGATTAGGAATTTTAGAGAAATTATACATAATTTTAAGACATCATTTGGTTTAGTTTAGGTTGCCATCTTGCATAAGGGATCAAATATGTCCTCATTTTAAAGAAAATTTCCAAAAAATTATCAAAACATCTTCAAAAATCCCCTAAAATTTCTTTCATACTTAGATCAGGTTAGGAAGCAATTTAGACCAAAAGCCTTCCTGAGATCGATCTGGATTCCCAATTTAATTCGTATTTTTTTATCTGAGTTTAGTATAAATTTAAGAGCGATCACGTATTCCCTTACTACTTCGATGTATATATCACAGTATGGTTTTCATGTATCAATAGACAATAAGAAAGCTCTACGTATGAGTCCCTAAATAGACATACATTCTAATCTCTTTAACTTGTGGTCAATCAAAGCATAAGGTAAACCTCCCAGAAGCATTAATAGGAGGTTTTGCCTTTCATTAGATCATGACATAACAAAGGATATGGATACAACCTAACAAGATATATAAATCCTTAAAATTTGCTTCCATGCACAACAAACATGAGGTGATCCATAAAAGCCTCCTTGCGGTCAATGCAACTGACCCATATTAGCGATCAAACCCTACACAAGAAAAAATCAAAATAGGCCATAGCACTATTGGCCTCTGGCCAAATCATTCAAATAGAAAGTCTTGAGTCAAGGAGGATAATAATAGCCGCATATATAACAAGTACTTTCCTTTGCATTATCCCTTTCATTTTTATGATTTGATTCTTGTAATAGATTGGTTGTGATCTTCGCAACAAACACCTAAGGAAAGACTCAAAGGTAGCAATAATGGAAGGAAAATCTTTGAGAGTCATGATTTCTAAGAAATCCTAAGAAGAACTCTTGCATGTCTTGGAGCAAGATCCCCCCACAATTCATGGACCAGAATCTTAAAGCAAACGGCATGGAAGGCATGTATAAAAGGATGCGAAGAGATGACTAAAAGATCATCCAAGCTTTCTTGCATCCTAGCTTTCTTTCTTAAGAGAATTATCACACTAAGAAATTTCGAGTGCATACCATGGTACTAATTTTTCCAATCAAAGTGGATGCTGAGAATTAAATCCCTTTCTCGGTCATATACCTTGGCAGGTGGTTTCAAGTTACCAAACATCGTTTGTTTTTAGTGATCTCTTAGTGTATTATCTTTGTCCTACGTTCTAATTTCATGATCATGTCCCTCCTCGCGTGGACCCATGAGGATCTTCAGGGTTTTAATGGACCAATTGTTGTCATCTATGGGAAAGTGCTAATCACATTTCTCAGCTTTGGAGATGGATCCCCATCGTCGGCCCACAAGTTGAGCCAACACCATGGAGACTTTTGATGGTAAGATGGAGGTCCATCAACAGGATCACACCATCAAGCACCTTTGCTTATAACAATGAATTGGGAGTTACAATTGTATGAGACATGAAGGAAGGGAAGACCCCCTAAGGCTAAGGACCTAGATGTGCCACCCCTTTCCCCTGACTAATGAAGCTCTCATCCAACACATCAATGGGTTGGAGCCTGCTGCTTCAAAGGCAACTCAACAATGCACTAGAGATGCGTATAAACCCTCAAAAGATTAGATAAATAGAAGCCATGATGAGAGTCAAACTAATGAATCCAAGAAAAAGAAGCATGAAGAGACGTCAATAGCAGGTATTTCGTTTCTAAGGTTGGATGTGGTGCCCCAGATCTGACGAACCATTTCATTGTTCAACCTGTAGATTACATATACCTGTAATTCATACTAGCACCTATATGGATACTCAATTACACGATACATCCACCACATAAAACTATGTGGAAGAGAGATAGAGATGTAAGCCATTCATAGCACCCACATCACATCAGCATCAACATCAAACCACCACAATTGTATATACATAAAGTCCACAGCAATTCAAGTTGTTTAATAAGTTTAATGGTTACATGTCATCAAGGAATCACATCCATAACTTCAACAAAAGGTCGCTCGTCATTAGAAAGTGAGAAAAGGAAGGAGTGACTATCTACTTGCTAATAAAAGGAACTAAAAACTATCAGTCCACATTTGCCTTCATGCCACACCACGCTGCTCTAATAGGTCCACCAGGTCCATCATGGCTCCTATGAGCTCCTTGATGCACATACGTAGCAACTCCTCTCAACCCCTACTTGAGAAGTAAGCCTCCCCCTCCCTAGGAATCGGTTACAAGATCTGGGTCAGCTTTAGGCGTACTCGGAGCAACAAGGCATGCCTCTAAGCTGCCCGAATCCATAGATGACAAGGAGCTTGTGCGGCTGGTATCTCATCTTGTAAATGTAGTATAACGTAGGTGTGAGCCAAGTGGCTCACTAGGACTTTAACTAATGTAATTTATTGTACTGGTGACAACTACATGTGATACATACATATATACATATATACCCATATATGTAACATCTACCCTTGCTACAACTACCGACTTGACCCAAAGATCTTCTTATGTGTTGGCCCATTGGTCAACTTAATTAGGAAATCATTGATCCTCACGAGGATTTGAGATAGATTTTGTATGTGCACCTCTTTATTTGAGGTTATAGGTTTGGCCTACCATGGCCTTTGGTAGCTTATGCCTCTAGACTCTATCCAAAAGTCACCTAAGATACCCATGATCAGTCACATTTCTTACTTGGCAGGTAATCGCCTAACTACCCCCTCCCTTGGTGATTCCTTGTAGAGACATCATTGGACACCCCTTTTGGCTACCCTCTGGTGCTCCATCAAGTTGCCTTTCATAACTGAGGAAATTGGCCCGTACTCTACTTATACGACTCATCGGCCACCCTATCTCAAAGTACTAGAGGTCCAACCTCCCTTCAACCGACCCCTGTTGACCTCATGATTAGTCCTGGTATTTCCCCTCCTAGAGGGTACATTGGTTATTTGATCTTGTGTGTCATTTGAATGATTCTCCATAGAGACATCATCAAGTGCCCCAATTAAACTGCCTTTCCGGGCACTCTCTCTTGAGTCCCTATGTAGAGGAAAGCTTGCTACTACAATATGAAGATAGGGCTTTCCTCCGACAAAGCCCTCACGACTTTCATGACTTCCCTAAGTCCCATCAGGACTCGGCATGAGTGGGTCCTGTTGGTGCTAGAGCACCACGATCATTTGTTTTGATGATAACAAAACACGTGTTATTTAACATTTGCAATTTGAGTCCTAGATTTCAGGTCAATTGCAAATGAGGACGTGTTTAGACGGAGTTCAAGCTCGCATCCAGGACGGATTGGAGGAGCTTGACGGAAAACACAGGAGGATCGCGTGGAGCGAAAGATTGGAGATGGAAGACAAGAAGAATAGGATAGATTCTTCTTTTTTCCTTTCATGTATCTCTTGTATTTATTTTCTTGCTCTTTATTTTCCTTAGACATTATGTTAAAGAGCCTCAAAGAACCCTAACAGTAGTCCTAGGAACACCTGCACAACCCTAGGATACGTAGGTTTTCTGTAGAACACTTAGAAAACCAATATAGGGTTAAAACTGACTTTACAGACGTCTAATTCACGAATCAGACGTCTGATAAAGTATTTTAAGACGTCTGACTGTTGTTTCAGACGTCTGATAACTGTTAGGTTGGACATAGTTAGTTCTGTCTGATGAATTCAGATGTCCAGACCTTATACCAGACGTCTTAGGAGACGTCTGATGACTTTGCCAGACGTCCAGTTAGTGGACCGTTGGCTGGCTTAGAAGACACTCAAGAATATGACCGTTAGAGCCTTATCAGACGTCCATAGGACTTCACAGACGTCTGATAAATGACCGTTTTGCCTCGGCTGACCCAAAATCTCTTCTCAGAGATTTTCTAGCCGTTGCAACGTTTGGAAATCAATTCCCACGGTAAAAGTAGGTTTCCAGACGTCCAGACTTAGTGCCAGACGTCCTCTATGTCGTCTGATGGACTTGTACAAAAACCCTGTTTAGATCTGATTCAAGTCAGGGAGAAACCCGCATAGAATCAGACGTCTGACCTTGGAATCAGACGTCTTAAAGTGGCCTTCCAGACGTCTGATGCCAGAGTTAGACGTCTGATAACCCTGTCAAATGCAATCATTGTCCTGATTTCGGCCTGATTCTCTTGGGCTTTGCACCCAACGGCTATGGAAGCTTTTCCAAGCCTTCCAAAGCCTTCCTAAGGCCTCTATAAATAGAGGGGAGCCTTTGCAACATAAAAACACACAAGATATACACTAAGAAAGACACAAGACACACTTAGCTATACACTCTCACACTCTTGTGTCCAAGAAGCTCTTGCTCTTTAAGCTCAAGTTCTACATCTTGAGAGCATCCAGCCGTTGCGCACCCGCTCTCCCGCCGTTGTCTACGAGAGCGAAGTTGCGCCGTCGCGTGGCTCACGCACCCGCGTCATCGTCGACGCACTCCTTGCAAAGGGGAGTTTCCTAAATCCTATAGAAGCTTAGGTTTATTACTTTGTTGGCTCTATAGGTTTGTTGTTTTATTTTACCTTTGTAATTTGGTTGGGTATTCGCTTTGCGAATTCCCGTCTCCTTCGTGGGACAAAATCCTTCTCGTGGAGAGAAGGGGTTGAGGAACGCTACCCTCGTACTTGTAGCGTGGTTGTATTGAGGTTGAATCACCCTCGTTCAAAGTGATTCGGTTAGTGGATTTGATCAACTAGGTTGATCGGAAAATCCTAACTCGAGAGGGTTAGGTGGTGGTTTTTACCCGGTTTGGGTTTCCACCTAAAAATCTTTGTGTACATTGTGTGATTGCCTATTTTGTGATATTGTTTATATTTATTTCCGCAATTATTACGTCACCCCCTCCTAGAAGCGAACCTTCAATTGGTATCAGAGCAGGTCTTGCGAAATCGGCGTTACAAACCGGCAAGAGATCTAGATCATGGAGGGAAGCTGTTCCACAAGTAGGATTTCAGAGGGACAGTCCACAACTCGTCCGCCCTACTTTGACGGGAACAACTACACCTACTGGAAGCTGCGGATGAAGACGTGGCTTCAAGCCACCGACTTCACAGTCTGGGCTAGATGCGAGACGCCATTCGACATCCCAGAAAAACCCGCGGGAGGATACTCGCAGCAGCAGATTCGGGAACTCTCTCTCAATGCAAAAACAATGAACGCATTGTATTGCGCGCTCAGCTCGGAGGAGTTCAATAGAATCTCGCAATGCGCCACCGCATACGAGATCTGGCACACACTCGAGGTAACTCATGAAGGTACCTCTAAGGTAAAAACTTCTAAACTCAATTTACTTTCACAAGAATTTGAGGCTTTTTCTATGAAATCTAACGAAACTTTAAGTGAGATGAACACTAGGTTCACTCTCATAGTAAATAACTTGAAAGCTTTA
The DNA here is from genome assembly GCA_037157565.1 of Thalassia testudinum. Taxonomy (NCBI): domain Eukaryota; kingdom Viridiplantae; phylum Streptophyta; class Magnoliopsida; order Alismatales; family Hydrocharitaceae; genus Thalassia; species Thalassia testudinum. The sequence continues at coordinate 104,100,371 of JAZHRO010000073.1, read as the reverse complement.
GGGAAGACTTTCATCAAGGGGGAGCTTCAAGGGAAGCTTCTTCGTTCCCTTGGACCGGAGTGGGAACAGAAAGTTACCGCCATCGAGGAGGCAAACGAAATGGAGGAGCTCAACATGGAAGATCTCCTAGGCAATCTGATGGCCTACGAGACTAAGTTGAAGCAAAAGAAGAAGGATACACCGGAGCCTAAACTAAAGAAGACTCTCGCCTTCAAAGCCGCGTCGGATAGCGAGGTAAGTTCCGACGACGAAGACTTTAGGATTTTACTTAAAAATTTTTCCAAGTTTTGTAGGGAATTAAAGAAAGAGAAAAAGGAGAAGAAAGAAAGCCCGAGACGTTGCTACCACTGCAACGGGAAAGGGCATCTGCGACCAGAATGCCCTCTTCTCAAAAAGGAGAAGAAGAAGGAAAAGGAGAAGAAATCCAAGAAGAAGGCGTTCCAAGCCACTTGGGACGATTCTAGCTCGGAGGAAGAAGAAAAGACCATAGAAGAAGAAACCGCTTGCTTCGTTTTCATGGCCAGAGGAAGCGACAGCGAAAGCGAAAGCGACTCAGACAACGAGGTAAATCTCGATCTTCAAGAAGCATTTAATGAACTTTTTGAGATTAGTAAATCACTTAGGGTAGAAAATAAAGGCATTAAAAAGAACCTTAGTTTTCTTAGAAATGAAAATGATAGGTTAGAAAAACAACTCAAGGACATAGAAACTAGTCCTAAGGATAATAACCTATTATTAGAAAATCAAGACCTCATCAATGAAAATAATAAATTGATTGAGGAAAATGATAGTCTAAAAATAGAAATTTCTGATTTAAAGACTAAGATGAATACTATAGAAAGAGAAATTGCATGTCTTAGGGAAAGCTCTAACAAACTAATCAACAAAGTAGATGATTTTTATAGCCCTAAGGTTGAGAAAGGATCTCCGTCAAGGAGACCCTCTAACAAATCCGGATCCAAGCCCACTTGGATACCGAAAAAAGAATTAGAATCTTGTTTTGTAGGATTCAGGGATAACTACAATACACAGGACTGGACCTACAAACTCAAGGCTGGTCAACTCGAATTGGGAGAACCAAGGAATAGACCAAGGAGGAGAACAAGAAGACCGACGAGACGGCGAACAAACGACGGACCCGCCGCACGTCGACCACCAGATTGGAGACCGGCGCCAATGCCCGGGCCTCCAAGCTACGGATGGGAGCCCCATCCGATGTGGCATCCACCACCACCATTCGGGCCATTTTATTGGCCATGGTAGGTGAGGTAAAATTCTTAACCCTATCATTTTTATAAGCAATTAGATAGGGGGAGTTAAAAATGATGAGCTTATTGTCAATTTTTAAGGGGGAGATACAAGTTAGCTAAATTTCCTTTAGTAAGGGGGAGAAAAATAATAGCTATCTTGTTGTTATAAAAAGGGGGAGGACATTACCTTTGTTAAAAATAAATAGAAGAGCATGTTTTAAGGGGGAGTTATAAGAAATGTAAAATCAATTAAACCTTTTTGATAATGTCAAAAAGGGGGAGAATTTTATGCATTATTATTTACGGTTTTGTCATCATCAAAAAGGGGGAGATTGTTGGTGCTAGAGCACCACGATCATTTGTTTTGATGATAACAAAACACGTGTTATTTAACATTTGCAATTTGAGTCCTAGATTTCAGGTCAATTGCAAATGAGGACGTGTTTAGACGGAGTTCAAGCTCGCATCCAGGACGGATTGGAGGAGCTTGACGGAAAACACAGGAGGATCGCGTGGAGCGAAAGATTGGAGATGGAAGACAAGAAGAATAGGATAGATTCTTCTTTTTTCCTTTCATGTATCTCTTGTATTTATTTTCTTGCTCTTTATTTTCCTTAGACATTATGTTAAAGAGCCTCAAAGAACCCTAACAGTAGTCCTAGGAACACCTGCACAACCCTAGGATACGTAGGTTTTCTGTAGAACACTTAGAAAACCAATATAGGGTTAAAACTGACTTTACAGACGTCTAATTCACGAATCAGACGTCTGATAAAGTATTTTAAGACGTCTGACTGTTGTTTCAGACGTCTGATAACTGTTAGGTTGGACATAGTTAGTTCTGTCTGATGAATTCAGATGTCCAGACCTTATACCAGACGTCTTAGGAGACGTCTGATGACTTTGCCAGACGTCCAGTTAGTGGACCGTTGGCTGGCTTAGAAGACACTCAAGAATATGACCGTTAGAGCCTTATCAGACGTCCATAGGACTTCACAGACGTCTGATAAATGACCGTTTTGCCTCGGCTGACCCAAAATCTCTTCTCAGAGATTTTCTAGCCGTTGCAACGTTTGGAAATCAATTCCCACGGTAAAAGTAGGTTTCCAGACGTCCAGACTTAGTGCCAGACGTCCTCTATGTCGTCTGATGGACTTGTACAAAAACCCTGTTTAGATCTGATTCAAGTCAGGGAGAAACCCGCATAGAATCAGACGTCTGACCTTGGAATCAGACGTCTTAAAGTGGCCTTCCAGACGTCTGATGCCAGAGTTAGACGTCTGATAACCCTGTCAAATGCAATCATTGTCCTGATTTCGGCCTGATTCTCTTGGGCTTTGCACCCAACGGCTATGGAAGCTTTTCCAAGCCTTCCAAAGCCTTCCTAAGGCCTCTATAAATAGAGGGGAGCCTTTGCAACATAAAAACACACAAGATATACACTAAGAAAGACACAAGACACACTTAGCTATACACTCTCACACTCTTGTGTCCAAGAAGCTCTTGCTCTCTAAGCTCAAGTTCTACATCTTGAGAGCATCCAGCCGTTGCGCACCCGCTCTCCCGCCGTTGTCTACGAGAGCGAAGTTGCGCCGTCGCGTGGCTCACGCACCCGCGTCATCGTCGACGCACTCCTTGCAAAGGGGAGTTTCCTAAATCCTATAGAAGCTTAGGTTTATTACTTTGTTGGCTCTATAGGTTTGTTGTTTTATTTTACCTTTGTAATTTGGTTGGGTATTCACTTTGCGAATTCCCGTCTCCTTCGTGGGACAAAATCCTTCTCGTGGAGAGAAGGGGTTGAGGAACGCTACCCTCGTACTTGTAGCGTGGTTGTATTGAGGTTGAATCACCCTCGTTCAAAGTGATTCGGTTAGTGGATTTGATCAACTAGGTTGATCGGAAAATCCTAACTCGAGAGGGTTAGGTGGTGGTTTTTACCCGGTTTGGGTTTCCACCTAAAAATCTTTGTGTACATTGTGTGATTTCCTATTTTGTGATATTGTTTATATTTATTTCCGCAATTATTACGTCACCCCCTCCTAGAAGCGAACCTTCAGGTCCCCGATTAAGACTTACACTCGCCACTTCCTATAACATTGGACATCCAACGTCCTTGTTAGACGACTGATATTGCCTCATCAGACATCTGACACCAAATTAAGAGGCTTCCTGATAGTATCTCTGAACAAGTCTCCTAACCCTCACACATCAGTTGTCTACTCCTCACTATCAGACATCTTGGATGTTAATTAGATGTCCAATATCCCTCAAGGGCATCGACCAACCACTCATTTTCATTGATGCTTAGAGTTTCTCTTCTAGGAGTTCCATCACTCACAATATCAGATGTTTAGTCCACCACCTCAACTCTAGGGGTGTGCACGTTATAGGGTTCATTTGATCCTGCATTAGATGTCCTGTGTACCCAACATCAAACGTCTAGTGGCATCATCAAATGTTTGTTGCTGTATGGTACCCATTCCAGGAGAAAATCCTTCTCCAATGGACGGCCAATCAAACATTCAAATGTTTGACCTGTAGTTATCAAACATCTGATTACTTAATCAAATGTCTCCTAAAGTGCATCAATGCACTCCAACCTCCATGACAGTCACTGCTACCATTACTCCAAGCTGTATTTAGACAACTAAAATGCATCAAAAGGAATGGAACGTGATCTAACCATTACTACACATAGCTACAAGCTCATATATTACTCTAAACACTGAAAATCATCATCCCAACCCTTGTCCACTAACATGCAACCCCTTATTTTTGGATTGATGGGTGGTTTCCGACACCTCTATCATAAAACTAGCAACATTTAAGGAGGATCCATTAATCCTACCTCTGCATTTCTATTGATATGCAACACAATCTCTAAATCAAGAAGAATAGATGCCTTATTTAATGATCAGGAAATGTTGTTGCTGCTACTATGGCTCTTCTCCCTCTCTAAGCTACAACACCTTTCTTTTTTCCGCCCAACACCACCTACAGCATCATCCAAATGGAACAAATGCAGAAACATCAGGTTCAAGGTCAAAAAATTTGAGGAAAATGGGTTTTAAACCCCCTTCTATTCAGATCACCCACATGAAAAAAGTGGGGAAGATCATTTCTTCAAGTAATCTCCAAATGTAGAGGAAACCTTGCTACTACAATACGAAGATACAAAGAAAATAAAAACTAAGATAGCAATGAGATCTCCAAAAATGATGCTTGAAGTGGTCTTTGCTACAAGTGTGGTTGCTCCTAAACTTGAAGAAGATTCCTCCTTGCTCCCAAGATGGTGCTCTCTCTCCTAGTCTCCAAATATAGAGGAAAGCTTGCTACTACAATACGAAGATATAAAGAAAATAAACATTAAGATAGAAATGAGATCTCCAATATTAATGCTCGAAGTGATCTTTGCTCCAAGTGCGGCTGCTCCCAAACTTGAAGAAGATTCCTCCTTGCTCCCAAGATGGTGCTCTCTCTCCTAGCAACCCATGGTGGATGTCCACCCTCCTCTTTTGCTTGGCTGTCCTTCTAGTAAAGTGCTCCTTGGCTTGACTTTATAGAAGAAGTGGTGTAGGAGACTAGAGGGGGGGTGGTGATGATCCCTCTAATTCCCACACCAAGTCATCTTTTTTCGGTGGAATTCTAGGTGGAAGAATAGGTAGCCAAGGATGGATTTTTTTTTGTGGTGGTTATAGGTCATTTTATAGTCATGGGAGGGTGGTGGTTATGGTCCAAAAAATGGCACCAAGTGGGATGGTTATGGTAGTGGTTTTTGGCACCATATGAAGGGGTGCCATGGTGTTTGGTAACCAACCACCTTGGTTAGTGCCAAAAATGGTTGGGTTTAGGTTGATTTTAAGGTAGGTTAAAGATGGTCATGAATGGTGGTTGAGGGGAGGAAAGTTGGTGCCAAAAAATGTGTGGTTAAGTAGTGGCTATGGGTGGTGGTAGTGGTGTAGGTGGTACTAACTTCAAGAGTTTCTTTAGGCTATTTTTGGAGGGAAATGAAGAGGTGCTTATGGTTGGTGGTTGGTGGTGTTTTTGGAGAGGAAAATGGGGGGACTTGGTGGTGCCACTTTTAGGTGGAGGTAGAGTGGAGTTAGGTAGCTAGGTGGTAGAGTAGGAGGACTTAGTAGTTAGCTTAGCTAGCTAGTAGCTAAGAGGAGCTAGGTGGAGCTGCCTTGAGCTGGTATGAAACTGAGGTGGAGATGAATGTGGACTCACCAGCTAACTTAGCTAGCTAGCTAAGAGCTAGTAGCTAAGAAGAAGTAAGTTGAGCTGGCAAGAATTAGAATGGAGCTGACTGGAGCTAAAATGAGCTGGAGAGGGAGCTCAAAGAGTTTTTGTCTTCTTGTAGGGTTTTTGCCTTTTCTTTTTAGTCTTTCAGGGCTTGATATTCTATAATTATCTCGCATTCCCTAACAAACATGTAATGTACTAAATCAAACAAAAATAACATCAAACCATGCATAACTTCTAATCATGCAGAAATGCCTAATGCATGCCTAATTACTGTAGTGTGGGTGCAAAGTACTTAGGAACTAGGTGTGAAATGTGCTTGAGAATGATGATGAACAAGAGTTTATCAGTATGGAGGATCATCTGGAATTTGCCCATTTCTCTTTAAATAAAAGAGAGCTTGGATGGGGAAGGACCTCACAAACAAATCTCCTCAGCCCATTCTTCCCCTCTGGCACCTTCTTGCTATGCATTAAGAGCAGAAGAAAGAAAGAGAAAGGGAAGGCAAAAGAGTTTGGTTGCAGTAAGAGAAGAGAAGGAGGAGAAGATCTAGGGATCAAATTGAAGAGTGGATGAGCCTCCTTTACTCTCTGTTGCAACCCCAACAAGGTAAGATCTCGATCCTACCTTTGGGTTTGGGTGTTGGTGAGCATTTAGTTCCCATTCCTACATGCATGGTCATGGATGGGAGGAGGGAGGCGAAGGCCTAGTTTCTTCAAAGTTGATGGCCTTAGATCTAATTTGAACATGGTATTCTTATGTTGAACGATGATCTAGGTGGTGGACTTTTAGAAGGAGGGCACTGCAAGAAGGAGAAGGAACTACAACACCTAAAATCCTTAACTATCAAGTAGGGCATTGTACATCATCTTGATCCCTACTCCAATCAAAATAAATGCTAAGGAAATTGAATTTTTGGTGTTGAAAGAAAGTTTACCCAATAATGAAAGGACCATGAGATGGATGTAATGAGGGATCACATAATCTAAAATGAACCCCTTAATTAATGGGGAACCGGACTTCATGATTGCATGTCAAGATGGATTGGAGATCTAAGTACTCACTTGTTAGCATGCCTGGAACATTGGGTGAATCTATTTGAGGGAGATTCATGAAACCCCTCCCTTGTTAGACAAAGGCAAGAGGAGATATTTACATTGAGCAAGGGAACAACATGTATGGTTAAACCACTTAAATATAGATACAAAAATTCTATGTGGGGGGAAAAAGGGGCTAAACCTAATTTCTAGGGGATTAGTAGGCATGGATTTTCCTTAATATGCTTGGGAATGGATAGTATTAGGTTGGTGTTTGAGCATGTAAGGAAGATAGCAGCAAATAGGGTCAAACAGTGTCAGTAGACCTCAAACCTAGGAGTCAAATGTTTGATCCAATGGCTTAGGGGATAGACAACATTAGTAGACATCTGATTAAGCTTATTTGGACATCTGACTCAGAAATCAGACGTCTAAAACTGTCATGGCAAGGTACTAGAATTGGGGATTTCAGCCATTGGACGTTTGACCAATTGGCTAGACGTTTAGAAAGGATCCTGGATGGACATCTGATTAAAAGGCATGTGGAGGTGCAGGCTTAAGGCACACTACAGGGGTCAATTGGAACATGGTTAGCTATCTTATGTGAGGGTCCTACACATCCAATAGATGTGTTGGATGTCTAGTACTATGGCTAGACCATGGATTTGATTGTGGCAAGGTACCTAAGGCATATCCAACTATCCTAAGGCCTTGTAAATGTCATTTTGGTCCTGATTAACCCATGAAATTAGTCATGGGGGGAAATTGACATGTTAAGATCATTGGTTGGGGTGTAATGGGGATTGTACCAAGGGTACATCCTACACCTAGGAACATGATTTAGGACTTAAGAGGGAGTACCCATGAAGGTAGTCCACATGGGGGAAGCTGTTTCACTGACTGCCAACGAGTAAAGATAGCTGTGGTTCCTAGTCAGTAGGATGAGCCGTAGTTGAGTTATGGCCTTTAATCTTAAGGCATGTCTGATGAGGTGTGGCTCATCATAGCTAAAATGCCCAAGTTAAGCTATAAACTAGGCTAAATACTATCTAATTAACACAAAAAATGGGTTAAGTGTGAGAGTTAGGGAAAAAGACCTAAAACATCAAATTTAGGTTAAAAATGCATAATTAGGTCAATTAATGAGATATTTTATTCACAAATGTAAAATGATGATCCAATTGCAAATTAAACACATCTCTAAGTTCAAAAGTACAAATCAAGGGTTGAATTAACTTCTTAAATGTTCAATTAAGCTATCATAAAAACTTGATTGCATTTGGACATTAATAGGATCTTTAAACCATCACATTACATATAGGTCCTTCATTCCCTTACATTTCATGCATACAAATCCTTCTAGGGACTCATTTGATAGCTGTAGGGACCTTTTTGTTAGACTTTAGGGGCTTCTTGGTTAACATTCCTACCACTTATGGGCTTGGTAGTAAAACATGAAGTGTTTCAATTTAAGCCCTTACTTGCAAATTTTCCATTACACCTGCAGCCGCTCCTCCACTGTTCACACGAAGAACACGGCCTATCTAGGCCATCGTTCCTATGATCCTCTGATCCTACAATCGATCTGCTACCTTTAATCCAGTGCCTTTGCGCGAAGCATCGTTGCCTCACCTAGATCCCATCCTATAGTGGGTATTTGGTTCTAAAATTCTCACACACCTATCCTCCCCATCTCCACCGTTCAAGCCCTAATCAACTAAACTCACCTTACAGTGATTTGATACACTTAAGCACATCCTCTGAGCTCGCGCGACACTAACGAGCCCCCTCCTACTTCTTTGGGCTCTCCATTCTTCCTCTCCAACTCCTCTTTTCTTCTTCACTCGGTTCCACTTGTGACAGAGGTGGAACTGCTTCCCTCTTGATCATCCACATCAAGTTGGATCACATAACACCAGGAGATGTCCTAGGAGCTCCTCTAGTGGGCTCTTCGCTTGCTGGAGATCCTCCCTCCATTCTTCCTCTACAGTCGCTGGCTGTTGGCCCACAGGTCCCATTCTTCCAATTAGAGTAGGATTTACTGCTTTTTAGGGTAATTGTTAGTGTAGTATAGATTAGATAAAGTAGAATTAGCTTTACAATTCATGGATTTGGTAATTAGATAGGAGTAGATTAGGATAACCATGGGGATGCTCTACTGTTAGGGGTCTTCGCGGGATCTCCCTTCCTGGTTCCCTAGGTATCTCTCGAGTGGATGACTTTTTGATCAAGAGCTATCATCCGCCTCGAACCTCCATAGTCATCCAAAAATATTTGGGTGTCTTGATTGGGTCCATCACATTTTCTATCCTCATCTCATCCTCTAGTGTATGTTCGGGAGGAGGTCCTTGAGACCACCCTTGAGGCCTCCATTAGCTGTTCACTCCCGTCGAGGCCAAACCTCGACCCCCTTGCTTGTGCAACTTCCTGATCAGATTGACATCTCCTTCGACTCTTCCATTTCTGAGCCTGTATCTCCAGCCACAACCATGGAACACCACGAAGAAGAACCTGACCTTGCACATCAATTCCATGACTTTAGAGATCGATTCGATGCATGCATCAACCCACCGTAGCGTCCTCAAATGTGAGATCACTACAATCCTACCGTGGTGGAAATCGAGCCTTGAGTACAAATCCCTGCGGGAGGACCTGAGGTGGAGCTCAAGCCAAGTATGCTTCATACAATCCCACATTCCATGGCTTGAACTCTGAGGATCCCTTCTAGCATATTATGCATCTAAAGCATCTAACCCAAACCTTTGAGCCAAACATACAGAATCGAGATGGCTTACTAATGAGAATGTTCTCCTTCTCTCTTTTTGATAAAGTCGCTCATTGGTTTTAGACTCTCACTCATCAAATCACCACTTGGGAAGAACTTCAGACCGCTTTCCTACAAAAATTCTTTCCCATTGGTTGGATGAATGCTATGTGGCATCAGATCAAGCACTTCTCGCAAGGAGCAGGAGAACCTCTGCATGAGTAATAGGATCATTTTCTGGATCTCATGCGCAAGTGCCCCCATCACGGAGTTCCAAAATGGGAACAAGTCCAGTCTTTTTACCATGGGCTTTGTGACAATATCAAACACTTTGTCAATGCAACTCGTAGTGGCAGCATCATGGGTTAGCATGAAGACACGATTTAGGGAATTCTCAAGAACATGTGCGAGAACTCCCTAAACAATGAGTCATTGGATGTGTATGACCGGACGACCACCCGCGCATTGACAAATAATCAAGGGGTACACATGACCCGAGGCTTGTCAACATCTGTTGATCTGGAGTTGGTAGCCAGTTAATTGGATAAGGTCTCAATCATTGAGAAGAAGGTGGAAGACATAACTCGACATCTACACCGAACCACCGCTGCGCCACAAAGCCCCTACGTGCACCTGCCCTCAGGAAGGGAGGGTGTACACAACATCTACCATTCTCTGGGCATGGTTGCCAATCCACCCTCGTTTAATTATGGTCTTGGAGGAAACTCAGGACGAACCTACTTTAGTTAAGGGAACTCTGAACCCTCTTACTCTGATTTTTCTGGAGTTCCTCAGTCTTGCAAGGATCTCCATGCCATCCAAAATAATCCATTCTCAAACACTTATAAACCTGGATGGCGCAATCACCCCAACTTTACATGATCGGGAAATAACCCAAACCCAAGACCTCAATTCCAACCTCGATCACAAGCTCCACAACCTTATTAGCCTGCTCAACCAAGGCCCAATCCAACTTTCCAATCCGGGCCACCTAAGGAAGACCAAATGTCTATAATTCTTCAAACTCTGGTTGACATGCAAAAACAACACAAAGAAGAGATCATAGAGGTTCGCAATCAACTGGCCCAGCTGGTAAATGCTCGCTAGCCTGGCACACTTCCCTTCCAACCTGTGCCAAATCCAAACAACATGTCGACTCAAAAACATGTAGTGAATCAAATTCAAGGTCAAACAAGCTACACTTAGCCAGGCCCATCCACTCATACCTACGTGTTTTCCTCATCCACCTCAATTGATCCAAATCACACCATGGCCTATCCTACTATTCAGCAACAAAATCCAATTACCTCTCCTCCACCTCTGCATCATGATTATGCTATGATCAATGTTGTGGGCATGAGAAAAGAACAGAAACTCGTCCCCAAAGATAGCCAATCCATTCCCCTATCCCAGATCTTATCCCACCTCCACACTAGAGGACTGTCAGAATCTGTAGTAAGGGACCATTGAGGAACATACAAGTCACTATTCTGTTACTTGATATCCTCACTCACAATCCTACCTCACCTGACTTATCCAAAAAAGATGTGGAAGAACCATCACAAGGAAAGGAAGTACTATCTGAAAGTGTGAGTGTCATAATCCAAAATAGTCTACCTCCTAGGAAATCCGATCCAGGAACCCCACTAATCCCTTACAAGATTGTGGTACAAATTTCAAGTAGGTTGTACTGGATCTTGGTGCTTCAATCAACCTAATCCCAACCACCCTATTTGAAAAGCTACGGATTGGATAGCTAAAACCCACTGATGTTACTCTGCAATTAGCTGACTGAACTGTAATCACCCTGCTTGGGTTGGTAGAGGATGTGATAGTTAGAGTCAAGGACTTTAGTTACCTAGCCGATTTCCTAATTCTTGACATGGAGATGCCACAGCAGGTACAAGACATGCCCTTGATTTTAGGGAGACCATTCTTGGCTACTGCAGGAGCCATAATCAATTATGAATCAGGGCACATGATAATTGCCTCTGGGGATGAACGAATTGAGATTAATATTTTCAAGGCAGCTAAAGGAAAAGGAAAAAGCTCGGCAGAACAACTAAGTTTTATTCAAGACCTCATGACCGTATCACTAGTAGAAAACCTAGAACCAGAACTAGAAATTTTTTACATAATGGATGATCCTGATTTAATCTAGCATAATTCAAATGACATGAGAGCAGTGGAGGCCTTCACCTTTGATCTTGAGGACATACCAAAGGATTTTGGGGAAAATGATGACATATCAAGTTCAGATTTTTATTCCATGGATTTGGAGACATTTTGTTGTTTTGAGGATCTCTAGGAATTAGGCTTGGCAGATATTGAGAGTGACCTCCACCCAGAGTATGAATCCCTTACAGAATTCGAGATAGATGATCCAAAAGGCACTCTCCAAACATTCACTTTTGATTAGGATGGGAATCATAGTGAAAATTCATTGGAAGATTGGGTTCATTGGAAGACCCAATCTTTGAGTCATTTCTTGAGGAGATGATCTCACATTCACTAGAAAGGAATCAAGATGACTCATTGGATATCGATCCGTTAGGACACATTATATGAGAGGAACCACACATCTGGGATATGCTAATTAGATCCACCTCTATTGGATTCTGGACCCACAATGATCTTACTTCAAAACTCCATGATCAATACATCTTCCGAGTGATTCCTTTGCAGAAACTCCATAAGAGCCATCCAAAAATGAATCAACCTAACCCATATCATAGATCTTTTGGAATGACTCTTCATCATAATTTGATACTCATATGTGGCCATGTGATTCTCATTCATCACGATCACATATTTTCCCCTATCACTCATCATAAGACATTGTTGACATAACCTTTTGAGCACATTGCGCTCAGCTGATGGCATTAAACTTAGCGCTTAACGGGAGGCAACTAGTCATCTTTTGAAAAGCCTGAAACCTTCCTGACATATCCTTTTGCCAAATTCATATTGCACTTTGGGGTTTGTCCATTAGAATAATCAACTCCACCTTTAGCACATGAATTAAAGCTTGAAATCGTCCGCAACAGTCATTCCAACCTGTTCACCACCCACCTGTTTGAATGTATGATCTGAATTGAACTCGAACCCACCTAATTTACAATGGGGACATTGCAAATCGTAGGCATGGGGGGGTATGAAAGTGCAAAATGTTAGGAAATCAATGCATGGAAGGGTTTCATGAAAAAAAAAAAGGGTTGGAGAAAAGAGGAAAGGAGAGGTCATTATGAGCTAAATGAAAAAAGAGAGGAAAGGAAAAGAAAGAAGAAAAAGGAGCAAATAAAAAGAAAAAAAGAGAGTCCCTTGAATTGAATATGGAACCTACCTAACTTCTAGGTTGGATTGGATGATGAATTTAGATCTGAAAGGCTAAAACTTAGGGAATTAGTGGTGGATACTGACCTTAGGCCTTTTGGATCTAGTCTATGGTTTAAACACTCAAGTATTTATTAAGATCCAGATTAATCCTCAAGAGGTTGAGGAAAGTGCGAGGCTAATGTATTAGGTCTAGGGCTTAGAGATTATTCGACCCCGTTGCCTGCCCTTTAGTTTGCAGGACTTGGTAACCTAAGCACCTAAAATCACACACTTAGTTTGGTTCAGTGTGCTTAATAAAGAAAATCTGCCAAAATGTGTTCTATTTTGAAAAAATCATCTCAAAGATCTAGCTTAGGAGCGGCTTGACAACACAAGTTGATTGGATAAGTTCCCCATGGGGAGAGGTGGGAAATTCCCCTCGAAGATGCTTAATGACATATCGTCTCCTCGGTACTTGTCTAAGATATCTAAATATCCCACAAGGGGCATGTAAGCACCTTGTATTGGTTCAAGTGCCATGGGCGGGATTATTCCAAAATGTCGATTGCCAAGGCCTGAATTTAGCTATAGAACGCCATGGGCAACACTATCCCGAAGTGTCGAAAGCCAGGGTTTTAGGTGTTGCCATGGGTGGTGCTATCCGAAAGCATCGATTGCCAAGGACCCTTTGAGGATTGATGGTGGGGACAAGGAGTCCGATACAATCATGTTTAGGGCCAATTCAAGGCTGGATTTAGGGAAAAGTAAAAAGAAAAGAGAGAAAACTCTCCAAATGAAAATCCTTCTATCTCTTTCTTACAGAAAAATGTATTGGTAAACTGAACTTGGACATGTTACGTTTATGCACGGGTGCTTTAACCACTAGGTTCAACAAAGCTTTGGGTAATTTTATGGGCCTTAGAAACCTTCGCGGTAGATTCAGGACTGAGGCTGGTCAGGTCTAGATCTTAGATGGTACTTGAGTACCTCTAGGCCTATTGTTGGTATTCTGATCTGATTTCTAGAGTTGCAGGTTAATAAGGCACCCTGACGGTTACATTTGACCAAGAAAACTGGTTTGATCCATAGAATTTTTGCTAAGGGACTAGCAAATGCAAGGCATGGGGGTATGATGGGAACACCATCATAGGCCCTAACTAGCCCATTTTAGTCTGGAATAAAAGATAAAAGCTCCTATGTATCCATTAGAGGGTTGATGTGCATACATCTAAATAGCCAAAAATGTCTATTAATGCATGTTCTTAGTACCATATTAGCATCATGCATTGTAAATATTGCATAACACGTATAATTATGCAATTAGGTCAAATTATACAAATTGTATAGTAATTGTCTCCTTTTATGGCCAGGGACAAGGTGACTTTTAATCGGGGCTTTGAACAAAAGATCCAACTATATGGATCTGATTAGGGCGATGACGGGAGTTCAACGACTCCAAAATCGCTTTGATCGAACATCAGTAGCACCGGATATAGTCCGAGGAAACTCAAAGATCAAGGGCCAAGATGATGTCAATCTGCACTTCAGACGAGAAATCTGACTGCACGGATAGGTTCAGATCGACGATCGCAACCTAACGGCTTGAAAATCAGTCCAATCTGACATCCGTGGCACCATCTATAACATAAAGAAGATGGACGGTCAAGATGGTGCCACGTGGCACCTCCTAACCATCCGCACCCGATCGCCCCCCTCTGCTTAACTCCTGAAGGCTCGCGTGACATGAGATCTCGGTCGTTGGATGAAGATCCAACAGCCAAGATTAGTTGCGCGCAAAAGTAGTGCTGCGCCTCAAATCGTTGCGTAGTGCAGTGGTTAAGGCGCTACACGTGCAAAGTGCGTGCGTTCGAGCCACCGTGAAGTGCTTCTTCTTACGTGGACATGCGCGATTTCGATCGCAAGATCAGCTGCGAACGGCCGAGATTGTCCAATTGGGCGCACGTGCAATTGGACGCCCCATTTCATGCCTGATCTCACACGCGGGTGCGCGAAGCTGAAGCGAGCGAGGAGCTATCCGAGCTGTCCAATCTCACGATCGGACGACTGAGATTGCTTGGACGTGTGCTTGCGTTAGGCACGCGGGAGAGGAAGAGGCGCGTGCGGGGCACGCCCACGTCGCCCACAACAGGTCTTTAATGACGAATAAATCCATCACTAAAGACCTGATTGTAATGTTTTTCAATATGAAATGACCAAATTGCCCCCAATCCTTGCAACTATAAAAGGAGACCCCTACCTTACAAAATTCTCATCCCTTCCTCTCTTCTCTCACCCCCTCCAAAGCTCTAAGAGCTTGTCCCAAACCCGCGATGCACCTCTAGAGTAAAAATTAGAAATTTTCCACCTTCTCCCCCTTCGTGAAACATCCCACGGTTGTCCTCTCACTCCATTCGGGAAGCAGATCCTGCAACAACAACGACATCCTGCCTTACCCTCAGTTCCTCCCACTTCGTCCTCCTTCTTCCCGCTCCGTCCTCCGCCTTCCAGGGGTCGCCCCGTCCGGCTCATCCTCCAAGCAATCGTTAGGGAGGATACTTCTCTCGCCATTCTCTTTACTACTTTCTAGAGTAGATTTACTGCTTTCTAGTTGTAATGATTAGTGTAATGAACATCATTTGATGATGAAATCCATGTTTATTCTACCTCTCTTTTGTCTTTATTTGTAATATTCTCTCTTTGTCTTCTATTCTTTATTCTTTAAGTAGATAGCTAATTAGATTCAATTCGATTAGCTAATCTGCTTTGTGACAATTAAACAAACGCGATTTTGAATCAAATGTTTGCCTCCCTATGTTTGACCCAAAATTTCTTTACGAATTTTGGTAAAATTTTATCTGTTGACGGATTGCTTCGCAAATCGAACTACAACGATGGGTTTTCAAATTCAACTTTGATCGCGTAGTTTTTCGCTATTCAACCTTTTGGCGCCGTTGCCAGGGAAGCGACAGTCTTTGATTTTTCATGTTTTCTCACCTTACTTATCTTTTACTTCACTTCTCTCCTTTCTTATTGTGATTACAGGTACTCTCACAAGGCGAGCAAAAGCGATAGATTGGAATAAAGTGAGGTTAAAGGGTTTGTAAGTTTACCCCCACCTCCCTAGCCACTAGATTCATTCCATCACTTAATAACATAAACCCTAATTAACCTAGGAGTTCTCTTAAAGCCTAAGGTTAGTTTTGATTGTTTGGTTGTCACCACCACCCACCTCACCCTCCACATATAAAAGAAAAATAAAAAAAAGATCTCACAGAGGTGCACAACCTCTTCTGATTTTCAAACTCAACTTATAAATCGATCTTTGGAACCGGTACACACACCCAAACATATAATTGAGTAGAAATCAGATTAGATAATCATTTGTGTGCCTAACTAAGTGATTCATCAGGCCAATTGTTTGAGTTGATTGGTTCAATTAAAATCAACTCATCAAGTAGCTGCTACATAGGTTCAACTTTTAGGGATTTACCAGGCACTCTACATTCTTCTAAGTTTCAAAGGAAAACATCTTCACCTGTGCTTTTAAAACCTGGTGTGCCAACTGAACTTGATTGAATATCCCTAAAGTTGAATCCTAAAAGCTACTAAGCAAGATTTGAATTCTAAAATTCACCGCATCCAAAAATAATCTTTCTTGAAAATCACTAGTTGTGCACTCACACACATATCAATCAATCATTAAGGGCACAACCTAGAAGGGCCCATCACATTCCAAAGCACATTCAAACCTAACCCTAATTAAAACAGAGTAGATGTTGGCCTTAAGGATTGGACTCGCTCTTCGGAACCCAGACCGAAATTATTTTCGATTAGTCTATTTCTACTGTTCAATCTGATAGGAGAGCAGAATCAAACGATCACGGCTGGGGGGTACGCTAGGAACCTGTGGTGCAAGCCAAAGGAAGAACCTTCTCCCTAGTCCCTCCCTCTAACTGGTTGGATTGACCAGAAAGAAGTAGATCAAATCGTTTATTAATCTCAAGATGGGTTATGGGAGTCTGTAGGTCTTTAGGCTAGCCCACTTAAGGACAGGTTTGCTTGTTTGTATTGCAGGGCACCTTTCTTTCTCCCGTTTTGTCATGGATCCTTCCACATCCTATTCAAACTTCCATTCCTATCCTCCTACCACTACTTATTCCTAACATGATTATTATTCCAACCAGACTTATTCTCATCCATCTTCTAGTTGGGATAATTCTGATTGGGGATACAGTTCCGGACCTTCGTGTTCAGGGTTTAACCCTGAACACCATGATCTTGATTCTTATCCTTCTCCAAGCTACATAGATTATAGATCATCGCCCTCATTTGGACAACCTAATATGATCTACAATCAAGAAGGATACACCGATCCTTATCCCTCCCCTGAATACACTGCCTTTAGGTCATCACCACCTTATGAACAACTTGAAATGACCTATTATCAGGGAGGGTATCAAGATCCTCAATTCTCCTGCACTGAACCCAAACCCACCTCACCTTGAACCAAACCATGTGGTTCAGGTTAACTAGATCCAAGAAAAGGTGTTGGCTAACTTGAGGAACACCATACAATCTTTAGAAGCTCAGCCAACACCTTGCACTGAAAAATTGGAGCCCCTGATTGAAATGATTGATGATCTTAACAAGTATCTATTGGATTGGTTCCAGGATGTTAAGGATATGGCCCGGGTGAGTTTTTACTTGGGAAATTATCAAAATTAAGGATGAGATTTGTGGTTGCTTTAGTTCAATCTTGGAATGATTCCCAGGATGAACCCCATTCAAGAGAGCCAAGGTTAGAACTTGCTCAGGTACCTATTAGAGGGGACATGTGTTACGAGACCAGGATTGATTAGGTTGTTCTAGAGCTCAACTAAGGATGAATTGATTACTTCACCCGAGATCCCTGAGCCGGGATACGAGGAAACATGTCTCCATGGATTAGAAAGTGATTGATGATTTGAGACACACATTAATGCAAATTTAGATTTCTTTGATTCAGAAGGTGAAGAATCATTATGCGAAGTCTTACATGAGTTTACAAAACATAATTTTAGTGAGACAACTGGGCCTGAGGAAATTGATAAATCATTTGATGGCCCTAAAATTGAGGAATTTTATCCTGTTGGGGCTCGCATGGCAGATTCAGATCCTATTTAAAAGGATTCATTTCATAGCCCCGATCCTCAATCACACCCCCATAGAGTTTACTAACAATTTTGATTTTGAAATCACTAAACCCAAGTCCATTCTGATTCAATCACATCTTTTAGACTTGGAAAATTCAAACGGGGTGATTAATATACAGGAGGTCTTGGAATTTGAAATCCTGATTGCGGAGGATAGAAAGTGGGAAATGTTGATTTGGGAAGTCGATTCTGAAGGAAGCAGAAAACCAAGTCTAAGGGTTCCAATTTGTCTAAAACTCCCAATCTTCTACCAGGACCCTTATGACATATTTTCAGATGATGTCCGACCCAAGCACACATTCATTGATTATCCTTTTGAGCTTGATTTTTCTGTAACCCAACTTTTTGGTCTTGGGTTGCATTCTCACAAATCGCAGGCTCGACCTTGCTTGCATGCTAATCTCAGGTTCTAGAAAATTTTTATCCAGAACATTAGATATACTCGACCATGGGGTATGGGTCTGCATCACAATTTGGTCCACATCTGTGGACATCTGCTGGCAGGTCCTGAGGTGAATCGTTTTATTTTGATTCTGACCTGCACCTGTGAATTCTTTGTTTCTTCGTTATTTGTATAGTGTGCCTAGCTGAAGGCACTAACTTCAGCACATATACAGGTTCTTTTCATTTCAGAGCTGACCTGTTATTCACGCAATTCAGGTGCTTTCTACTCCATTCCACTATGTTTCATGTCTTTTAATACAATGAGGACATTGCATTAGATAGGCATGGGGGTGTGGATATCCATTTCTGAATCATCTTGTTAGCTCTGGTGATTCTTTTTATTTTCTCTTTATTTTGAAACAAAGAATTGAATTAGGAAAGAATACTTGAGCATTAGGACTTTTCAATCTTAGGAAATATTACAATAGGATCTGAACACTCAGACCCTTCAGGTTTTTGGGTTTAATCAGCCTCGGTATCCACTGAAATGTGGATTTGTTTATTGAGTCCTTGCCATCCTGAATTCTATTTCAATTTGATTAAATAAGTTGGAGTGATAAGTACACAACTTATCAACCCACCCTCTGATTTAAAGGAACTTTAAGTCTAAGCATCTACACACTATTTGCACTGACTCATTGTTTGAAGATTTTAATGGAAATTGGGTAGCTAATGAACCTTCTAGGGTGGTATGGTTAACAAGTTATTGTGGGTAACAACCCATAGGTAAATTGTCCAGAGCCTAGCCACTGGACCATTCTTTTCATACTGCCTTTAGGTAAATCTTAGACCAGGGAAGCCACCTACTTAAAAAAAAAGAAAAAGAAAAAGAAAAGGAGAAAAGAAAAAAAGAAAAGAAAAAGAAAAGGAGAAAAGAAAAAAAAAGAAAAAAAGAAATAAGCCACACTTCACCGCACGAGTATGGCTGGCAAGTTATTGTAGGTAACCGCCCATTGGTAGGTTGTCCAGACCCCAGCTCAGGAAATGCACGTTTAATTCCTAAAACACTTAGGAAGAAGCAGAGAAGTAGAATAAGCCGGGAAGATATACACTGGATTCACCCTTGTGTTGACCCCATAAAAAATAAAAGTAGGGAGAAAGCTACCGGTCATATAGATACACTTTTAGGCAGAATTCTTTTTAAGGTCACCTAGGGGCGAGAAACCCGAAGTTCGTTCTGATTGCCGATCAACGAGTCTATCACATTCATAAAAAGATGCTTAGAACTTAGGGGTCTCACCAAGTTTTAGGTGGGTTGAGTGGTCGTAGAAAGTTGCTCTGAAACCCTAAACAAAAAAATAAAAAAAAAATTAGAAAAGAAGAAAAAGTGAAAAAGAGATCCTCCTTTGAATAAGGCAAGGGCTTGAGGCGATCTGCATTTTGGCAGATACCCGGGCGATATTGTGTTTTTGAAGTTCAGGTCTTAAGTAAAAATTTCTTAATGTTGAAAATGACTTTTCCCCTTGTAATCCAATCCTAATTCTTTTATAAATAGCATATAGTTTTTGCTAGGGACTAGCAAAAGATAGGCATGGGGGTGTGATGTGCATACATCTAAATATCCAAAAATGTTTATTAATGCATGTTCTTAGTACCAAGGAAGCTCAGAGATCAAGGGCCAAGATGGTGTCAATCTGCACTTCAGACGAGAAATCCAACCGCACAGATGGGTTCGGATCAACGATCGTAGCCTAACGTCGTGAAAATCGGTCCAATCCAACATCCATGGCACCATCTACAACACAAAGAAGATGGACGGTCAGTGGCACCATCCTAACCATCTTCACCTAGCCGGCCCCCTCCGCTCAACTCCTGAAGGCTCGCATGACATGAGAACTCGACCGTTGGATGAAGATACAACAGCCAAGATTAGCTGCACGCAAAAGCAGCGCCATGCCTCAAACTGCTACGTAGTGCAGTGGTTAAGGTGCTACGCGTGTAGAGTGCACGCGTTCGAGCCGCCGTGATGCGCTTCTTCTAGCGTGGACGAGCGCGATCAGCTGCGAACGGCCCAAATCATCCAATCGGGTGCACGTGCAATTGGATGCCCCATTTCACACCTGATCTCACGCGCGGGTGCGCAAAGCTGAAGCGAGTGAGGAGCGATTTGAGTCGTCCAATCTAACAATCAGACGGCTGAGGTTACTTGGGCGTGCGTTTGCGTTAGGCCTGTGGGAAAGGAGGAATATGGATTGAATCCGTCACTAAAGACCTGATTTTAATGTTTTTGAATATGGAATGACCAAATTGCCCCCAATCCTTGCAACTCTAAAAGGAGACCCCTACCCTACGAAATTCTCATCCCTTCCTCTCTTCTCTCACCCCCTCTAAAGCTCTAAGAGCTTGTCTCAAAACTGCGATGCACCTCTAGAGTAAAAATTAGAATTTTTCCACCTTCTCCCCCCTTCGTGGAACATCCCACGGTTGTCCTCTCACTCCATTCGAGAAGTGGATCTTGCGACGACGACGACGTCCTGCCTCACCCCCAGTTCCTCCCGCTTCATCCTCCGTCTTCCAGGCGTCGCCCCGTTCGGCTCGTCCTCCAAGCAATCGTCTAGGAGGATACTTCTCTCTCCATTCTCTTTACTACTTTCTAGAGTAGATTTACTGCTTTCTAGCGTAAATTTCCTACTTTCTAGTTATAATGATTAGTGTAATAAACAGCATTGGATGATGAAATCCATGTTTATTTTACCTCTCTTTTGTATTTATTTGTAATATTCTCTCTGTCTTCTATTCTTTAGTCTTTAAGTCGATAGCTAATTTAGATTCAATTCGATTAGCTAATATGCTTAATGACAATTAAACAAACACGATTTTGAATCAAACGTTCGCCTCCTTGTGTTCGACCCAAAATTTCTTTACGAATTTCAGTAAAATTTTATTGTTGATGGATTGCTTCCCAAATCGAACTACAACGATGGGTTTTCAAATCCAACTTCGATCACGTAGTTTTCCCCTATTCAACAATGGTCCTATATGCATAATGTTCTGTTTTGAGAAGATAAGAAACTAGGGTTATTTATGTAATTTTAATAGCATTTCATGAACACAGAATAACCAAGGGGTTGGCTAGGGTTTAACTGAAGGTCAAATGAGCATTAAAGTCAAATAAGTGGATTCATGCAGATAGAAACAGGCTTCACGCATTTCGACAATAAACAACAACCCAAAACCCTAATTTCAGACTTACTTAAATAATAGAGGCTCTGATTAGGATAAATTCCATCTAAACCTTATAAAAATCATATAAAAATATTCCATAAGGTTTGGTATCCTTAATTTGATCAACTGAACCCATTTTGATCTAAAAGAGTATTGTTACAAACGCACTTTTAAGACACCTTTTTAAGACTTCTGGGAGGTGGCCCAGACGTCTGACCAGACGTCTGGAACCCCTTCCAGACGTATGGGATTTAATTTCTGCACCACGCACAATTGCGTCTGAGCGCCTGCGCGCGTAGACCTGCGAGCCCCTCTTTTTCCCTCTCTCCTCCTGCAGGCGTAGACTGCGCTCTCTCTCTCTCCCCGCGCGGCCTTATAAGGCCCTTGCCCTCTCCCTCACTCTCATCTCCTCCGCTTCCTTCTTCTTCTTCCAGCCGGTGCGAGAGTACGAGCGTGAGCGAGCGGCGGCAGCGGCAGCCGCAGCGAGTTACGGGAGGAGGTGTCGCGCGAGGGAGGAGACGCCCGACCGTGAGGGCTCGAGCTTGCCGGGGCAACTAGAGCTGGCCGGCGGGGGAGCCGTGGGCGTGGAGCATTGCGGGAGGGCTGCTGCAGCTCGAGCAGCAGGCGGACGAGGCGCGGCGCGGCCGTGCGTCGCGGGCGGAGAGCGAGTCGAGCTCTGATTCTGGAATTTTTTCCAGAATCAGACGTCTGGCAAGTAAGTTATTTTCATCCTTTGTCCTTTTCTGCAACCCGTTGTACTGAGAATGATGAGTGGGTACGTGCAGGTTCTGAGATTCGCCACCCAACCCGAGTCAAACGTCTGGCCGCAATGCCAGACAACGGGAAGGACTTCCAGACGTCCGGGGTGACCATCGGACGTCTGGGAACTAGGCCAGACACCCCCGCAGGCTTCTGGACGTCTGAGAGACTACGCAGAACAAAGGTACCATCTGACCCATATTTTAAGACGTCTGGAAGAGGTTCCAGACGTCTGATTTTGGACTATTTCGTCGTTTTTGACCCATTTAGGGCTCGTTCGGAGTCCGTTTTCCGCGTTTCGAGTTGCGTTCTTTTCGGAATAAAATCCTCTACCCGTCTACAGTAATTACATACTGTTCTGAGAAACTCCTTGTATTTGATTCTTGTGTTAGGACCCCGTTCCATTACAGTCTCGGGGGTTGCAGAGGCGCGCGGGATTTTCAACCACGCCCCCAGTACTTCCGTTGTAGCTGGTAGAGTGGCTTTAGAAATTATTAACATAATTTGTTATAATTATGGAATAATTAATAGAACCTAGGGCATTGCATGAATCCTAATAATGAGAAACCAGATTGAATGATAGATCCTAGGGTATTGCATGAATCCTAGGGCTGGAAAACTAGATTGAATGATAGATCCTAGGGTACGACATGAATCCTAGGACTGGAAAAATGGTGATATGAATATAGATATTGCAGTCTTGGAAAATGTGGAAAGGAAATAATAGCTGCCTATAAATTGATTTAACAGCTGCCTGTTATGAATAAATGAACATGATTGAGAACATGGGTTGTATGAACGTGAAACTGAAAGGGTGAAACCTGAATGTACTGAGTTAAAAGAGCTGGAACCCTACGGGGAGTTAGGAGTAGAACTCCTGGAAAGAGAATGAAATGGAACTGAGAAAGAAAGACGTGGAGGTGTGTTGTCTCTTGGGTACGTAGTACCAGGGGAAGCACCTGTTACCTGCTTAGTGCAGAGCGGAGCCAGCTGCCCCAGGGACCCGGGGTTAAGTCTGGCCACTTTGTACCGACTTTTGGCCCTCGTGTACATAGTACCGAGGAGAGCTACTAGTGTAGAGCGAGTACTAGCTACCCCACGGGCCCCGGGGTTCTGCTAGCTCACCTACACCAACTTGTTAGGCTCACTGGGTGAACCAGGGTAGTCAGGCGAGGGTGCGCGGACTGTGGAGGGGCAAGACCCCTGTTTGGCTACTGTGGAGGGGCTGGACCCCTGTTACTGAGAGGGCTCTACCCTATACTGGTTCCGTGCTGTGGTTTGGGCGCACCCGTTAACGGAAACGACTGACCGCGTGCCAGTGCGGAGTAGCTACCCGTGTGTTTATCGCGCGTGTCGTAGTCACCGTTACATCTGTCAGCGACCTTGGGGTGGTTGACTGAGAGTAGGATCACCACAGGGGACTCTCCCGGCCAGGAGAGCACTACGTGTTACTTCTACTCTTTGGAAAAGACTGCAATCAAGTTCGTTCCCACGAGGAACATTCGAGATCAAGTGAAGGATCTGAGAAATAGATAAATTGTGAAACAATAGAAAGACGTAAATAAAGGAAGAAAGAAAATAAAACAGCTATTGTACACTTTACTGCTTCTTTAGTTTTAGCTGCCACTCTACTCAGCGTTTCGCTGACGTGTTACACTCGTTACTTTTCAGGACCAGGTGTTGAGCCGCCAGGGTCAGCGGCTGCAGAGGACGCTGGGCCGAGTAGGGTCCAGTAGAGTCACCACTGTTCTTTTGTGTCCTTTTTGTTCCACTGTAGTGAGTAGTTCTTGTTACTCTCTGTACTTTTCCTTACTTGTAGTTCATGTTATGTTATAAATGTTGTTCTACTGTTGTGGTGGTACATGCTGTAGTAATTCTTTTTCTTACTGCTGTATTTTGTTACTATTAGTTATATTTCATGTTGAATGTGGTTTATTTTACTGCTCTTTTGATTACTTCCTCGTTGGACGACTAGGTCTTGGGATTAGTCGAGTCGGTCCGATTCTCGTGTCTCGTAGGGACTCTGGAATCGGGTCCTTACAAGATGGTATCAGAGCAAGGTCGTCCTGAGAAGTGAATCAACTGACTAGAAAATAACCAAGTCACATGTCTATAACTAGAGTAGCCACCACAACATATCTTTTGACATGAGCTCTTAGACATTTCCGTTAGGTATCGTTCCTTATTGACGTGTTTCGTTTTGTTTCGCGTCTCCTTGCAGGAGATGCCTCGTCGCTGGACTGGTGAGGCGGGCCGCAGGCGTGGCCGAGGACGAGGTTGGCGAGGTGGGCGTGCCGTTGCCGACGCCTCAGTGGGCCATCCACTACTCCCGGGCGTCCATGCCCAGGACCTCGCCCAGCTGATACGGGACATTATGCGAGAGGAGCTCCACCCACCGCCCCGAGCGCCTCCCCCTGGGGCTGCGGAGGGGGAGTCCTCTGTGGGACCACACGACGGACGCGGTGCTGGACACAGGAGAGGGGATGGGCCGCCGCCGCCCCCACCTTCCTCCGACACTTCTGTACACGAGGCACCTTTGCCTGGAGGTGCACCAGCATCCCCACTGCAGCGCCACTCCGAGCTCTTCGGGCAGTTCCGGAAGCTGAAGCCCCCCTCCTTCAAGGGGGATGAGGACCCGACCGAGGCAGAGGACTGGCTCGAGCAACTGGAGAAGATTTTCGACACCCTTCACCCCTCGGTGAAGTGCACGTGGCCTTTGCCACGTACCAGCTGGAGAGTGCAGCACACAGGTGGTGGAGGGCGGTCCAGGGATAGGAGAGGGACGAGCCAACCTGGGACCGGTTCGTCGCCCTCTTTTGCGAGCAGTACTTTTCCCAGACGTGGCAGGACCAGAGGAGGCGGGAGTTCCACACTCTTCGCCAAGGGACGATGACCGTGAGCGCGTACCGCACGCATTTCCTGGAGCTGTCCCGCTTCGCAGCGACAGCGGTAGCCACAGATGAGGAGCGCCTTTGGAGGTTCACCGAGGGGCTTCGGCCTGCGATTCGGGGGTATGTCAAACCCCTGAAGCTGCCTACATTTTCGAGGGTGGTGGAGGCAGCCATGACTTACGAGGAGACCAACCCATTCGCGCGAGACACTGACAGTGGGCGGAAGAGGCCCTTTCAGCCAGACTTTTCACAGGGCCGGCTAGAGAGGAGACATGTGGCGTCCGCAGGAGAGCCATCACATTCCGCAGGGTCATCCGTGGCCTTTGGGGGCCCTCGACAGAGGCCAGTCGCCAGCACCGGACCCCTGCCCAGCCGACAGCAGGGACCCACTGAGGGCGGGAGTCGGGTTCCCCTCTGTTACTAGTGTGGCCAGCCGGGCCACATTAGGAGGGACTGCCCGTCTAGGGTAGGAGGCCAGTAGATACTTCCCGCTCAGAGCAATGGAGGGTGCCTAGGAGGCCGCGGTTCCCAGGCGCGAGGAGGAGGACAACAGTCACGAGGAGGGTACCGGCCAGCACCTGCCCGTCCGACGTAGAGTGTGGTTGTTTCGTCCGCACCTAGAGCTGAGGGGCGTATCAACGCCCTGACACACAGGGATGCCAGAGCTTTGGGATCGGTGGTGGCAGGTATGGTTTCAGTTTCCGGCAGACTTGTTTACATACGTTTCGATTCTGGTGCTACGCACTCGTTTGTCGCAGCCAGTTTCGCAGTTAGTTTGGGCCAGGACTATACGCTGTTAGAGAATCTGTTCATAATCAGAGGACCGAGTGGTCAGTTGTTTATTGATGAGGGGGTGTACACGGATTGCGAGGTCAGCGTCGAGGGACATAGCCTGCCAGCTGACCTGATTATGATACAGATGGAGGACTTTGGCGTAATTCTGGGAATGGACTGGCTGTCCGCTTACCACGCCTTGGTAGAATGTTTTGAGAGGAAGATTGTCTTCTCCATGCCGGAGTTGCCTTCTTTCGAGTTTCACGGACAGCCAGTGGACGGAGGCTTCAGGTGCATTTCGGCACTTCGGGCGGCGAGACTTTTGAGCCAGGGGTGTGAGGGCTTCCTAGCTTGTGTGGTGGCAGAGCCCAGCCTTGTGGCAGACTTCTAGAGCATCCCGGTGGTCAGAGAGTACCCTGACGTGTTTCCAGACGAGTTACCAGGACTACCGCCCGAGCGTGAGATCGAGTTTGAGATTTCACTAGTACCAGGGACTAGTCCCATCTCTACCGCGCCATATAGGATGGCACCGCTTGAGCTACGAGAGCTCAAGTCTCAATTGCAGGATCTTTTGGAGAAGGGTTTCGTGAGACCCAGTGTGTCTCCCTGGGGAGCCCCGGTACTGTTTGTGAAGAAGAAGGATGGTACCCTACGCCTTTGTGTGGACTACTACAGCTAAATAGGGTCACCATCAAGAACAGATATCCGCTGCCGAGGATCGACGACTTGTTTGACCAGTTGCGAGGTGCCACAGTGTTCTCCAAGATCGACTTGAGGTCTGGATACCACCAGTTGAGGATCAGGGAGGCAAACGTCTCCAAGACAGCTTTTCGCACCCGGTACGGACACTACGAGTTTTTGGTCATGCCGTTTGGGCTGACCAATGCCCCCGCTGCTTTCATGGACCTGATGAACCGGGTATTTAGACCATACTTGGACCAGTTCGTGGTGGTATTCATTGATGATGTACTCATCTATTCTCGAGATCGGACGCAGCACGGACAGCACTTGAGGATGGTTCTGGACACTCTGAGACGACGTAGACTGTACGCCAAATACAGCAAGTGCGAGTTCTGGTTGAGGGAGGTGACCTTCTTAGGTCATGTGATCTCTGGAGACGGCTTGGCGGTGGACCCAGCCAAGGTCGAGGCAGTGCTCAGGTGGGAGAGACCACGTTTAGTCACTGAGATTCGCAGTTTCCTGGGACTGGCAGGCTACTACAGATGATTCATCAGAGGTTTTTCACAGATTGCGCATCCCATGACACAGTTGACCCGGAAGGATGTGCCCTTCAATTGGACAGACGCTTGTGAGGCGTGTTTTCAGGAGCTGAAGGAGAGGTTGACCTCGGCTCCCGTGCTCACCATCCCTGACAGTAGTGGCGGGTTCGTTGTGTACACGGATGCCTCCTTGCAGGGGTTAGGAGGTGTGCTCATGCAGAGGGGTCACGTTGTCGCTTACGCTTCGCAGCAACTGAAGCCCCATGAGCATACCTACCCTACCCACGACCTGGAGTTGGCAGCTGTCGTCTTCGCGCTGAAGGCTTGGAAGCACTACTTGTACGGTGAGACCTTCGAGATTTTCACAGATCACAAGAGCCTCAGATATCTTTTTGATCAGAAGGAGCTCAACATGAGACAGAGACGTTGGTTGGAGCTCCTGAAGAACTATGACTGCAACATTTCCTATCACCCGGGCAAGGCCAATGTGGTGGCTGACGTCTTGAGCCGGAAGGCGCCCGCACACTTGGCCAGTTTACAGTTACAGAGTTGGAGCCTTTTGGAGGAGGTGGGCAGTTGGTGACCCCTAGAGTTACGGGGGCACTGTGGGGTAGTGACTGTGACACGGCAGACTAGGCCAGAGCTGATAGACCGCATCATCACAGGACAGATGGCCGATCCGTACTTGCAGTCCTTGCGCGACATAGTACTGTCAGGAGACCCAGGGGACTTCTCTTTCACAAACCAGGTGCTGCGCCTGAGGGACGGTTGTGCGTTCCCAGGGACGAGGAGCTGTTGAGAGAGCTCCTAACTGAGGCACACGATTCTAGATTCACCATACATCCCGGAAACACGAAGATGTACCACGACTTGAGATGTGAGTTTTGGTGGAGGGCGATGAAGCGGGATGTGGGTGAATTTGTGCAGCAATGCTTAGTGTGTCAGTAGGTGAAAGCCGAGCATCAGAGGCTTGCAGGGCTGCTACAGACGCTTCCAGTGAAAGAGTGGAAGTGGGAGAGCATCACCATGGACTTGGTGGTTGATAACACCACGCAAGGGGGTAGTAATTTGGTTGAATATGGCCCATCTTTAGAATAAAAGGCACAACATAAAGTAGAATAGGAGCATTGCATGCATCAAGTACCAAGATTGCTTATAAACTGTATTAATGGCCATTTGTGTAAAGCATTTGTCAAAGCAGGCCTCAGATGAGCAATCGCACCGCACGGATGGATTCAGGACGACGAACGGAGTCTAACGGACTCAAGATCGGCCAAATCCGACATCCGGAGCTCCCACAATGGGCCCAAGAAATCCTGACCGTTGATCTGGAGATCAACGGCCTAGAACGCGCCACGTCGCCCCGCCCCCGCCGCTCGCATGCACCCAAGCCAGCCAAGGACGCATCTCGGCCGTTGATCTTCGATCGAACGGCCAAGATCCGCGCGCTCGCCGCGACAAAGCGCGGGCGTGGCGCAACGGTTAGCGCGCACGCCCGCGTCGCGGCGACGCGCGTTCGAATTGCGCGGAGCGGAAATCACTTGCGGGCGAAGGGCGCGGCAAAATTGAGCCGCGCGATCAGAAGCGAGCGGCTAGGATTGCGCCACGCGGCGCGACGACAGCGCCCCACCTCCCACGCGCGCGCGCACGCGCGCCCGAAGCGCGATCCTAGCGCAGGCGCGGGAGGATCTCAGCCGTCCGATCATCAATCGGACGGCTCTCGTTCGACATCCACGGATCGTGCCTGAAGAGAGAGAGGGGCGGGCGGCTGACCGGCGGCAGAAGGCCTTCACCGACGTATCTGGAAGCGGTTTTAGCGACGTTCTGGATGTCGCTAAAGCACATTCTTCTTTTCGGAAGCCCTTAACTCTATTTAAACCCCCTTCTACCACCATTCAAGGCATCCTCTCCCACTTGCAACTACTCCACTCCTCTCCTAGCTAGTCTTAGGCACTCTTGTAATCGCCGGAGACGACGAGCCGCCGACGGAGCCTCCTCCACCGCCGTGGCTGCCTCGTCGCTCTCCACTCTCTCTCTACCTCTCTCTCTCTCTCTTTTAAGCTTTCATTTACTTTTGTTGAAGCATGTATTTAATGTTGTAAACCATGAACTATGAATGCATGTTTAATGAAATTATTTTCCATTTAGTTGTCATTTTAATTTCTGTTTAAAGTGCATGATCAAAACCAAGAGCTTTCTAACCCTAAACTCTCTCTCTATCTCTCGCTTTTCAAAACCGTCTCTTTCGCAAGCAAAACTCCGCCTTTTTCGTGACAACAAGTGGTAAACAAAATCCGATTTCCACGCCTCCCTGAGATCGACACTCGGACTCACCTCCGTTTACTTCTTTTAAAACCGACGTATCAAGTGCATCTATAACGACATCTCTTAACACACGCACGAAGGCACGTCAGTGGTGGGCTTACCTGTTACCCAGCTGGGACATGACGCAGTCTGGGTAATTGTGGATAGACTGATGAAGACGGCACGATTCTTACCGATCTGAGTCACTTTGGGACCAGCACAGTTGGCAGAGAGGTATATCCGCAATGTGGTACGACTACACGGAGTTCTGTGGGAGATTGTATCCGACCGGGATACCCGCTTTACGTCCCAATTTTGGGCTGAGTTTCAGCATGCTCTGGGGACGCGGTTGAGGTTTATTACAGCTTACCATCCCCAGAGGGACGGGTAGTCTGAGCGCACGATACAGACACTTGAGGACCCTTTGCGTGCCTGTGTACTGGACTGGAGGGGATCTTGGGAGGAGCACCTGCCCCTAGCGGAGTTTGCATATAACAACAGCTATCACTCGAGCATCGGCATGGCTCCCTACGAGGCTCTGTACGGGCGGAGGTGTACGGCACCCTTGAGTTGGGTTGAGGTGGGGACCAAGTGGGAGGTTGGCCCCAAGTTGATCCGGCAGAGTCAGGAGGTAGTCGAGCAGATCCACAGGCGACTCCGCACTGTCAGGAGCAGACAGAAGAGCTACGCGGATCGAAAATGCAGAGAGGTGCAGTTTGAGGTTGGGGATCACGTCTTCCTTCGTGTTTCTCCCATGAACGGCCTGCAGCGGTTTGGGGTGAGAGGGAAGCTCGCGCCGAGGTTTGTGGGGCCCTTTGAGGTCCTGGAGTGGGTTGGACCCGTTGCTTACAGACTTGCCCTCCCTCCACAGCTTTCTGGTGTACACGACGTGTTCCACGTGTCCAACATCAAGAAGTACGTAGCCGATCCCAGTCACGTACTGAGTCACGAGAGCGTCGAGGTGGGCGACGACCTGACCTACCCCGAGCGGCCAGTGCAGATTCTTGACCGAGCCGTCCGCAGTTTGAGACGAAAGCAAGTACCCCTGGTGAAGGTTCTGTGGAGGAGCCAGCGGTATGAGGAGGGTACCTGGGAGCCTGAGGCGGCAATGCGGGAGCGGTACCCGGAGCTCTTCGCGGGTACGCCTTTCGGACCGGCTTCGGTCCTCTTTGAGTTTGTTATGTTTTTATATGACGTTTGTCTCGCACCCTAGTTAGGGCAAGTTTCGGGGACGAAACTTCCTTTGAGTTTGTTATATTGTTACAAACGCGCTTTCAAGACGCCTTTTTAAGACATCTGGGAGGTGGCCCAGACGTCTGACCAGACGTTTGGAACCCCTTCCAGACGTCTGGGATTTAATTTCTGTGCCACGCACAATTGCGTCTGCGCTCCTGCGCGTGCAGACCTGCGAACCCCTCTTTTTCCCTCTCCCCTCTTGCAGGTGCAAACTTCACTCTCTCTCTCTCTCTCCCCGCGCGGCCTTATAAGGCCCTCGCCCTCTCCCTCACTCTCATCTCCTCTGCTTCCTTCTTCTTCTTCCAGCTGGTGCGAGAGTGCGAGCGCGAGCGAGCGGCGGCAGCGGCAGCCGCGGTGAGTTGCGGGAGGAGGTGTCGCGCGAGGGAGCAGACGCCCGACCGTGAGGGCTCGAGCTTGCCAGGGCAGCTAGAGCCGGCCGGCGGGGGAGCCGCGGGCGTGGAGCGTCGCGGGAGGGCTGCTGTAGCTCGAGCAGCAGGCGGACGAGGCGCGGCGCGGCCGTGCGTCACGGGCGGAGAGCGAGTCGAGCTCTGATTCTGGAATTTTTTCCAGAATCAGACGTCTGGGCTTCCAACCAGACGACGGTGAAGACGTCTGGCAAGTAAGTTATTTTCATCCTTCGTCCTTTTCCGCGACCCGTTGTACTGAGAACGATGAGTGGGTACATGCAGGTTCTGAGATTCGCCACCCAACGCGAGTCAGACATCTGGCCGCAGTGCCAGACGACGGGAAGGACTTCCAGACGTCCGGGGTGACCATCGGACGTTTGGGAACTAGGCCAGACGCCCCCGCAGGCTTCTGGACGTCTGAGAGACTACGCAGAACAAAGGTACCATCTGACCCACATTTTAAGACGTCTGGAAGAGGTTCCAGACGTCTGATTTTGGACTGTTTCGGCAGTTTTTGACCTGTTTAGGGCCCGTTCGGAGTCTGTTTTCCGCGTTTCGAGTTGCGTTCTTTTTGGAATAAAATCCTCTACCCATCTACAGTAATTATATATTATTCTGAGAAACTCCTTGTGTTTGATCCTTGTGTTAGGACCCCGTTCCATTGCAGTCTCGGGGGTTGCGGAGGCGCGCGGGATTTTCGACCACGCCCCCAGTTCTTCCATTGTAGATGGTCGAGTGGCTTTAGAAATTATTAACATAATTTGTTACAATTATGGAACAATTAATAGAACCTATGGCATTGCATGAATCCTAGGAATGAGAAACCAGATTGAATGATAGATCCTAGGGTATTGCATGAATCCTAGGGCTGGAAAACTAGATTGAATGATAGATCCTAGGGTACAGCATGAATTCTAGGACTGGAAAACTGGTGATATGAATATAGATATTGCAGTCTTGGAAAATGTGGAAAGGAAATAATAGCTGCCTGTAAATTGATTTAACAGCTACCTGTTATGAATAAATGAACATGATTGAGAACATGGGTTGTATGAACGTGAAACTGAAAGGGTGAAACCTGAATATATTGAGTTAAAAGAGCTGGAACCCTACGGGGAGTTAGGAGTAGAACTCCTGGAAAGAGAATGAAATGGAACTGAGAAAGAAAGACGTGGAGGTGTGTTGTCTCTTGGGTACGTAGTACCATGGGAAGCACCTGTTACCTGCTTAGTGCAGAGCGGAGCCAGCCGCCCCAGGGACCCGGGGTTAGGTCTGGCCACTTTGTACTGACTTTTGGCCCTCGTGTACACAGTACCGAGGATAGCTACTAGTGTAGAGCGAGTACTAGCTACCCCACGGGCCCCGGGGTTCTGCTAGCTCACCTACACCGACTTGTTAGGCCCACTGGGCGAAACAGGGTAGTCAGGTGAGGGTGCGCGGACTGTGGAGGGGCAAGACCCCTATTTGGTTACTGTGGAGGGGCTGGACCCTTGTTACTGAGAGGGCTCTACCCTATACTGGTTCCGTGCTGTGCTTTGGGCGCACCCGTTAACGGAAACGACTAACCACGTGCCAGTGCGGGGTATCTACCTGTGTGTTTATCGCGCGTGCCGTAGTCACCGTTACGTCTGTCAGTGACCTTGGGGTGGTTGACTGAGAGTAGGATCACCACGGGGGACTCTCCCGGCCAGGAGAGCACTACGTGTTACTTCTACTCTTCGGAAAAGACTGCAATCAAGATCGTTCCCACGAGGAACATTCGAGATCAAGTGAAGGATCTGAGAAATAGATAAATTGTAAAACAATAGAAAGACGTAAATAAAGGAAGAAAGAAAATAAAATAGCTACTGTACACTTTACTGCTTCTTTAGTTTTAGCTGTCACTCTACTCAGCGTTTCGCTGACGTGTTACACTCGTTACTTTTCAGGACCAGGTGTTGAGCCGCCAAGGTCAGCAGCTGCAGAGGACGCTGGGCCGAGTAGGGTCCAATAGAGTGACCACTATTCTTTTGTGCCCTTTTTGTTCCACTGTAGTGAGTAGTTCTTGTTACTCTCTGTACTTTTCCTTACTTGTAGTTCATGTTATGTTATAAATGTTGTTCTACTGT
Source organism: Thalassia testudinum (assembly GCA_037157565.1). Taxonomy (NCBI): domain Eukaryota; kingdom Viridiplantae; phylum Streptophyta; class Magnoliopsida; order Alismatales; family Hydrocharitaceae; genus Thalassia; species Thalassia testudinum. Next base: position 104,067,263 of record JAZHRO010000073.1, on the reverse strand, counting down.
TGTGGCGGTACATGCTGTAGTAGTTCTTTTTCTTACTGCTGTATTTTGTTGCTGCTAGTTATATTTCATGTTGAATGTGGTTTATTTTACTGTTCTTTTGGTTACTTCCTCATTGGACGACTAGGTCTTGGGATTAGTCGAGTCAGTCCGGTTCTCGTGTCTCGTAGGGACTCGGGAATCGGGTCGTTACAAGTGTCTTAGACAAGAAGTTGCCCTAATTTAGGTTTCTACGTAAATTATCCAGTCAAACTTATTCAAAACCAAAATCCGACTTCACTATCAGATTTTTTGAGTCCAAATTAGGTTTGTACCAAAATTTGGACTCAATCAGTGATCATTTCGACCTAGTTTGCAATTTGATTCACTCAGATTCTTTCTTTCTCACATGCTCCCCTAACTTTCAAAAATCCTTGCAAAGACCGCCTAACTTCATTGTCTTCTTTGCATTCGGGTCCCTGCTGCCATGGTAGGTGTGAACCCACACAGTCGAGCTCTCAATCAGAGATTCTCTTTGATTACTTGGCCAATCCCTTCCAAACTTGGAAGGGACAACCCTGAGGAGATCCCTGATCAATTAAACATAATCCCAAACTCCAAATCCATTTAGATTGCTCATGCGAATCCAAGGATTTCAAGAATCCTTAATCCTGAAAAATCGAGCCTTTCAAGCTTGTTTCCAAGCTTGGGAGCTTGCTTGAAGGATTATAAAGGACCATCATGGACAACCTCACCTCCTTAGTGAGTTTCTAGGCCACAAATCTCTTCCTTTCTCCCTCTCCAGCCTACTCCAAACTCTGCTTCGGTGACCACCTTCCTCCGTTCACTTCGTCGACCGCCACGTACAATAGGCGGTTGGATCTTCTTCCCTACTTCAATCCGCATCGCGCAATACCGGCGCGGTGCTCTCCGGTCCCCTCCTCATCGTCGTCTTCCCTCCTAGGGTATTCCTCTTCTTCGGTGTCGGCTCATCACGACCAACGCCTCCTCCGTATCCTCCTCGTCCGCCAGCACCTCTTCTCGACTCCTCTTCATCGATTGATCACCCCAGCACATCGAAACTTTGGTTCCGCTCATGGATCCACCCACACCACCATCGTGTCCACAACTCCACCTGCCATCAACAACCGGCGACCTCGACAACTCGCTACACACCACCAATTCGCTTGCCATCAACTCCCACACCTCCGCCATGTCCACATGAGTAAAACCCCTCAAGAAATTTAGGGGATTGCTGCACCAATCGTGCCACTGAACACCCTCACAACCTTCGACCTTTTCCACCTTCGCCATGCTCACACATGCACTTTCACAACACACCACTACCAACACTACGCTTGCCGTGCTCCAGCGATCCTGTTGAGCTCTTTTGACGTGGCTGCAAGGCCGTATTATTGTATTTCAGGTACCAGTCGGAGCTCCGCCACTAGCGCGACTCCTTTGACCTCATCTTTAGTATTCCGGCCATGAGACCTCTAGGAGATATCCCCAGGTGCTACGGTTTCACTCGAGGTGCAACTCTAGGCACCTAATTGGATCCAGTAGCCTCATCTTCGACTTCAATCAAGGGTCGCATCCACCAGCTGTCATGTGCAACAAAGAGAGACTAGATAGTCCCACATCGTGGGACACAGAGCTCGCAGTTACACATAAGAGGAATTCCTCCCACCAGCTATTCACCCAAGTCACGGGGGTTGGGTCCCCATATGCACAGCTGGACACTCCTCGTCTGTGACCCCACACCTGCAGACCTAGACCTAATACTGCTTGACCCAGATACCCATTTAGCGACTTGACTATCCCTTGGGTCTGAGAGAAGGCGAGAAAGAAAAGAGAGAGGGGGGGTTTGCATTGCCTCCCTATCTCTAGACACTTAACCAAATCTGAGAGGCTTTGCGCCTCTATTGTGCGTGGCTACTGAGTCTCTCTCCTGAGGCTCAAGGAGAAGACAAGGTTCTATCTGAGGAGCCTTGTGTTGTGCTGTGCCTCTCTCTCGAGTCCTGAAGAAAGGAAGAAGAGGCCTTTGCCTCTCTATTGAAGCTGCTCCTCCTGAACACTTAAGCCTTCTAGGGCATATTTCTGTCATCCGATTTCTGAGGCATTTGATTTTGTAGTTGAGCTTATTATTCACATATTTGAATATTTGTGAGGTTTAAACTTAAAGGGTAATTTGGTGATTCAAATCACCATTTTACCTTAATCTTTTTTACACACAGATACTTGATTTTATTAATATATCTTTCTTGATTATTCTTCTGGTCTTAATTACTTATATCTTGCTTGGAATTGTGATATGTGAGATTGAATTGCCATTATTACTCCCAATGAATGACCACGTATTTGCGAGTTATAAATTTTAAGTGCTTTCGAGAGATTTTGACTTGCTACGATGATTACATCCTTTAAAAACATTGATTTCGCTTCGATTAACACCTAGTTAGATCTATAATATCACATTGGATACTTGAAAACAAATTAATGGTGTGTAGGTATCCTGGGTGATCAATTCACCTATGAGAGTTCACATTAATAGCAAACCTGGGCGACAAGGTGTTTATGTCATCCAAATGTTTTGAGCTACAATTGATGAACTAAGTCAGGTTGAAGGTGTTTTAATGATGGTCTTGGTGTTATTCTCAATGATTTTGCTTTTTAATTTGATCTTAGGCCTTCGCACTATCCATAGTGTAAGGATTGAGATCGATTAGGGTTTTTCAAGCTTAAAGAGCTTAAATCGCATTTGTTTTGAGTTCCAGACTCTTCATTGAGTGTTTACGATAGATTTTAGGGACATTTTTAGGTTTGATCTGATTTAAACTAATTTGGCAGCAGCAGCTACTCTTTTTCTCTGATTTAAAGGGTTTTTTCTAAGATATGATCCTAGATTTCAGAGATTTTGGATTGAGATGTTTTTCTAGAGTTAGTTGGATTTGATCTAGTTTTCCTGATCTAGGGATAGCATTTTTTTTAAGCTCTAATCAGACCTTGCAAGTCTAATCTGAGTTGTTGATAGTAGTAGTTGTTAACAACTGATGAACGGCAGCAACATCTGAATGGTGGAATTCAAGTGGATCTGAAGTAGATTTTGAGGAATTCAAGTAGCTGACATGTATACATTGTTAGAACATCTGTGTACAGGCATTTATGTACTCGAATTGGATTTTAATTTGATGAGAATTTCTTGTAAATCAAGTTTTAATAATTTATTTTCGGCATTTTTAATGTATTATCTATCCAAACAAGGTTTTTAATGCAAATTCTTAGTTAAAATCATGTTTAAATATTCAATCATCTTTCTTGTGATGTGCTGGATGTGTTTAAGTGATTACATACCTATTCTAGCCATTAGAATGTGGGGGTGTACATGGGTCAGGTTGGGACTCAACCCAAACCCAACCCATAGCTTTCGGGTTGGGGTTTTTCCAACCCAACCCAACCCAAGGGTTGGGTTAGGTCGGGTTGAGTGGGTTGTTGACTGGTCAAAAGACTTAAAACTTATGTTTATCTCCTACATATTTTCTCTATCTTTCATACTTAACAACAAAACATTTTAAACTTATAAATAACTTATATCTTCTACAAATCAAATAAAATAGGTAGAAACAAAAAAAATTGATAATTGTATAATAGTAATTGCCTCTTTCCTATAGAAAAGTAAACACATATTACAAGACGATTATCTTATCCATGTAATTTTTTTCATAGATTTAGGCATTCAAAACAAAGAATTAGACGAGAATCAAAATAATTTTTTACTAGTAATGAAATAATTCAAGACGTATGCGTGGATGTCTTTTAATTCTGTCTAAACAAAGAATTAAATGAAAACCTAAATAATGATGTCTAATTTAGGTATCAAAGTTTGAATGCCTACTGTAACGAGCGCGTGCCCCAGACGTCTTTTAAGACGTCTGGGAGGTGGCCTAGACGTCTGTAAAGACGTCTGGGATCACATCCAGACGTCTGACCAGACGTCTGGGATAGTTTACAGACGTCTGGCGAACAGTTATGCTCGCACGGGATATTCGTCTGCGCGCCTGTGCGTGCAGACCTGCGATCCTGCATCTCCTCTGCGGCTGCAGGCGACTGCGACCGTCTCTCCCTCCTCTCCGCGCGGCGTTAAAAGGGGGAGGGGGCGCGCCTCCCCTCCCGTCTCCACCATCTTCCTCCTTCTCTCCTGCCTGTGCGCGAGAGCGAGCGGACGCGAGGGCGCAGCGGCAGCGGCGGCCGCAGTAGGCGCGGAGGAGCTGCGGCGTGCGAGGGCGGGGCTCTGCCGTGAGGGCGAGCTCGCCGGGAGCGGCTTGGCCGGCCGGCGGAGGGTGCAGGGGGCGCAGAGCGTCGCGGAGAGGGACCTGCTGCGGGCGGAGCAGCGGACGCGCGAGGTGCGACGCGGGCGGCGTCGCGAGCGGAGGCTGAGCAAGGTTCTGATTCTGGAAAAAATCTCCAGAATCAGACGTCTGGACTGATATCCAGACGGCAAGGTCGACGTCTGTGAGATCATACAGACGTCTGAAGGTGAGTTCCGCTTTCTCCTTCTTTTTGTCGACTGACCGTACTGAGGGAGGAGGGTTGGCTGTGCGCAGGTGTTCGGATTCGTCATCCTTTGCGAATCCGACGTCTGGAAGTTGTACCAGACGGCGGGAGTGACCTCCAGACGTCCGGAGAGACCATCGGACGTCTGGGATCTAGGAGAGACGTCCCCACAGACTTCTGGACGTCCGGGGAACCAAGCCGAACAGGTAATTCTCTGATCCACCGTTTAAGACGTCTGGAAGGAGTTCCAGACGTCTGATTTTGCACAGTATTGTCTTTCTCGACCCGTTAGGGCCCGTTTGGGCTCCGTTTTCCGCGATTCGAGTTGCGTTCGTTTCAGAATTTATTCCTCTACCCGCCTACAGTAGCTATACACTATTTTGAGACACTCCTTGTGTTTGATCCTTGTGATAGGACCTCGTTCGGTTGCCGTCTTGAGAGTCGCGGAGGCGCGCGGGATTCCCGACCATGCCCCCATTACTCCCGTTGTACCTGGTAGAGTGGTTTTAAGTATTAATAAAATCTGTTAAAGTATGGAACCATAACTAGAACCTAGGGCATTGCATGAATCCTAGGAATGAGAAATATATGGAATGATAGCTCCTAGGTGTTGCATGAATCCTAGGGCCGGAAAACTAGATTGTATGATAGATCCTAGGATATGGCATGAATCCTAGGATGGAAAAACTAGTGGAATGTACATTACTGCAGTCTTGGAAAAATGGAAAGGAATATATAAAGCTGCCTGTAAATTTAATTAACAGCTGCATGTTATGCATAAAGAATCATGTTGAGATCATGGAATGTGAGAACGAGAATCTGGAAAGTGAAACATATGATGTTCTGAGATAAAGAGCTGGAACCCTACGGGGAAATAGGAGTGGAACTCCTGGAAAGAAAAGGAATGGAACTGAGATGTAGTTTGTACTGTCTCTTGGGTACGCAGTACCAAGGGAAGTACCTGTACCTGTTTCAGTGTAGAGTGGGGCCAGCCACCCCAGGGACCCGGGGTTAGGATTGGCCGCTCTGTACCGACTTGTTGGCCCTCGTGTACGTAGTACCGAGGAGAGCTAGTAGTGTTAGGAGAGTACTAGCTACCCCACGGGCCCCGGGGTTCTGCTAGCCTCCTTCACCGACTTGTTAGGCCCACTAGGGCAAACTAGGGTAGTCAGGCGAGGGTGCGCGGACTGTGGAGGGGCAAGGCCCCGGTTTGGTTACTGTGGAGGGGTTGGACCCCTGTTACTGAGAGGGCTCTGCCCTGGTTCCGTGCTGTGCTTTGTGCGCACCCTTTAACGGAAACGACTGACCGCGTGCCAGTACGGGCTAGCTACCTGTGCGTTTATCGCGCGTGCCGTAGTCACCGTTACATCTGTCAGTGACCTTGGGGTGGTTGACTGAGGGTAGGATCACCACGGGGGACTCTCCCGGCCAGGAGAGCACCACGTGCTACTTCTACTGTTGGAAAAGACTGCAATCAAAATCGTCCCACGAGGACATTCGAGATCAAGTAAAGGATCTGAGAAGTAAATGAAATAGTGAGAAAAATTGAAAGATGTAAATAAAGGAAGTAATAGAACATAACAGCTACTATACACTCTACTGTTGCCTTTAGTTAGTTTGCCACTCTACTCAGCGTTTTGCTGACGTGTTACACTCGTTACCTTTTTCAGGACCAGGTGTTGAGCAGCCAGGGTCGGCGGCTGCAGAGGACGCTGGGCCGAGTAGGGTCCAGTAGAGTTGCCACAGCTTTGTACCTTCTTTTGTTTCTGTTCTAGTGAGTAGTTTTGTTTCCGCTGTACCTTCTTTACCTGCAGTTTTTGTTATATGATAAATGTTGTTTTACTGTTGTGGTGGTGCCTACTGTAGTAGTTTCTTTCCTTACTGCTGTACTTTCTTACTGTTAGTTATATTCATGCTGAATGTGGTTTATTTTACTGTCTTTTGGTTACTTCCTCGTTGGACGACTGGGTCTTGGGATTAGTCGAGTCGGTCCGGTTCTCGTGTCTCGTAGGGACTCGGGAACCGGGTCGTTACAAGATGGTATCAGAGCAAGGTCGTCCCGAGAAGTGAATCAACTGACTGGAAAATAACCAATTCACATGTTTATAGCTAGAGTAGCCACCACAACATATCTCTTGACTTGAGCTCTTAGAAGTGTTGTTAGGTACCGTCTGTTTTGACGTTTCCGTTTTGTTTCGCGTCTCCTTGCAGGAGATGCCTCGTCGTGGGACTGGCGAGACTGGCCGCGGGCGCGGCCGAGGGCGAGGTCGGCGAGGTGGACGTGTTGTCGTTGATGTCTCGGTGGACCAGCCACCACTCCCTGGCATCCAGGCCCAGGACCTCGCCAGACTGATACGGGATATTGTACGAGAGGAGCTCCACCCACCGCCCCGAGCACCTCCTCCTGGGATTGCAGAGGGGGAGTCCTCTGTGGGGCCACGCGACGGACGCGGCGCTGGACACGAGGGAGGGGATGGGCCCCTGCCGCCCCCACCTTCCTCCGACACTTCTGTACACGAGACACCTTCACCTGGAGGTGCACCAGCACCTCCCCTACAGCACCACTTCGAGCTTTTCGGACAGTTCCGGAAGCTGAAGCCCCCCTCCTTCAAGGGGGATGAGGACCCGACCGAGGTAGAGGACTGGCTTGAGCAGCTGGAGAAGATCTTCGACACACTTCGCCCCCCGGTGGAGTGCCGCGTGGCCTTTGCCACGTACCAGCTGGAGAGTGCGGCACACCGGTGGTGGAGGGCGGTCCGGGGACAGGAGAGGGACGAGCCGACGTGGGACCAGTTCGCCACCCTCTTCTGCGAGCAGTACTTTCCCCAGACGTGGCAGGACCAGAGGAGGCGGGAGTTCCACACTCTCCGCCAAGGGACGATGACCGTGAGTGCGTACCGCACGCGTTTCTTGGAGCTGTCCCGCTTTGCAGCGACAGCGGTAGCCACTGAGGAGGAGTGCCTTTGGAGGTTCACCGAGGGGCTCCGGCCTGCGATCCGGGGGTATGTCAAACCCCTGAAGCTGCCGACGTTTTCGAGGGTGGTAGAGGCAGCCATGACTTACGAGGAGACCAACCCGTCCGCGCGAGAGACCGACGGCGGGCGGAAGAGGCCCTTTCAGCCAGACTTCTCACAGGGCCGGCGAGAACGGAGACACGTGGCGTCCGCAGGAGAGCCGTCACGTTGTGCAGGGCCATCAGTGGCCTTTGGGGGCCCTCGACAGGGGCCAGTCGCCAGCACCGGACCCCCGCCTAGCCGGCAGCAGGGACTCACTAAGGGCGGGAGTCGGGTTCCCCTCTGCTACCAGTGTGGCCAGCCGGGCCACGTCAGGAGGGACTGCCCATCTAGGGCAGGAGGTCAGCAGATACTTCCCGCGCAGAGCATTGGAGGGCGCGCAGGAGGCCGCGGTTTCCAGGCGCGAGGAGGAGGACCGCAGTCGCGAGGAGGGTACCGACCAGCACCTACCCGTCCGACGCAGAGTGTGGCTGCTTCGTCCGCACCTAGAGCTGAGGGGCGTATCAACGCCCTAACACACAGGGACGCCAGAACTTCGGGATCCGTGGTAGCAGGTATGGTTTCAGTTTCTGGCAGACTCGTTTACACGCTTTTCGATTCCGGCGCTACGCACTCGTTTGTCGCAGACAGTTTCGCAGTTAGTTTGGACCAGGATTATACATTGTTAGAGAACCCGTTCGTAATCAGAGGTCCGAGTGGTCAGCTGTTTGTAGCTGAGGAGGTGTACACGGGTTGCGGGGTCAGCATCGGGGGACACAGCCTGCCAGCTGACCTGATTATGATACAGATGGAGGACTTTGGGGTGATCCTGGGGATGGATTGGCTGTCCGCTTACCACGCATTGGTAGACTGCTTTGAGAGGAAGATTGTCTTCTCCATTCCGGAGTTGCCTTCCTTCGAGTTTCACGGGCAGCCAGTGGACGGAGGTTTCAGGTGCATTTCGGCACTTCGGGCGGCGAGACTTTTGAGCCAGGGGTGTGAGGGCTTCTTAGCTTGTGTGGTGGCAGAGCACAGCCCCGTGGCAGACTTCCAGAGCATCCCGGTGGTCAGAGAGTACCCCGACGTGTTTCCAGACGAGTTACCAGGACTACCGCCCGAGTGTGAGATCGAGTTTGAGATCTCACTAGTACCAGGGACCAGCCCCATCTCCACCGCGCCATACAGGATGGCACCGCTTGAGCTGCGAGAGCTCAAGTCTCAGTTGCAGGACCTTTTGGAGAAGGGTTTCGTGAGGCCCAGTGCGTCTCCCTGGGGAGCCCCGGTACTGTTTGTAAAGAAGAAGGATGGGACCCTACGCCTTTGTGTGGACTACCGACAGCTGAATAGGGTCACCATCAAGAACAGATATCCGCTGCCGAGGATTGACGATTTGTTTGACCAGTTGCGGGGTGCCACGGTGTTTTCCAAGATCGACTTGAGGTCTGGATACCACCAGTTGAGGATCAGGGAGACCGACGTCTCCAAGACAGCTTTCCGCACCCGGTACGGACACTACGAGTTTTTGGTCATGCCGTTTGGGCTGACCAATGCCCCCGCTGCTTTCATGGACCTGATGAACCGGGTGTTCAGACCGTACTTGGACCAGTTTGTGGTGGTTTTCATAGATGATGTACTCATCTATTCTGGAGATCGGACGCAGCACGGACAACACTTGCGGATGGTTCTGGACACTCTGAGACGACGCAGGCTGTACGCCAAATACAGCAAGTGCGAGTTCTGGTTGAGGGAGGTGACCTTTTTGGGTCATGTGATCTCTGGAGACGGCCTGGCGGTGGATCCCGCCAAGGTCGAGGCAGTGCTCAGGTGGGAGAGACCGCGTTCAGTCACTGAGATTCGCAGTTTCCTGGGACTGGCAGGTTACTACAGACGGTTCATCAGAGGGTTTTCGCAGATTGCACGTCCTATGACACAGTTGACTCGGAAGGATGTGCCTTTCACTTTGACAGACGCCTGTGAGGCGTGTTTTCTGGAGCTGAAGGAGAGGTTGACCTCGGCTCCCGTGCTCACCATTCCTGACAGTAGTGGCGGGTTCGTCGTGTACACGGACGCTTCCTTGCAGGGGTTAGGAGGTGTGCTCATGCAGAGGGGTCACGTGGTCGCTTACGCTTCGCGGCAACTGAAGCCCCATGAGCATACCTACCCTACCCACGACCTAGAGTTGGCAGCTGTTGTCTTCGCGCTGAAGACATGGAGGCATTACTTGTACGGTGAGACCTTCGAGATTTTTTACAGATCACAAGAGCCTCAGATATCTTTTTGACCAGAAGGAGCTCAACATGAGACAGAGACGTTGGTTGGAGCTCCTGAAGGACTACGACTGCAGCATCTCCTACCACCCGGGAAAGGCCAATGTGGTGGCTGACACCTTGAGCCGTAAGGCGCCCGCACGCTTGGCCAGTCTACAGTTACAGAGTTGGAGCCTTTTGGAGGAGGTGGGCAGTTGGCGACCTCTAGAGTTACAAGGGTACTGTGGGGCAGTGACGGTGACACGGCAGACCAGACCAGAGTTGATAGACCGCATCATCACGGGACAGATGGCCGATCCGTACTTGCAGTCTTTGCGCGACAGAGTACTGTCAGGGGACCCAGGGGACTTCTCTTTCACAGACCAGGTGTTACGCTTGGGGGGACGGCTGTGCGTCCCCAGAGACGAGGAGCTGTTGAGAGAGCTCCTGACGGAGGCACACGGTTCCAGATTCACCATACATCCCGGAAACATGAAAATGTACCATGACTTGAGACGCGAGTTCTGGTGGAGAGGGATGAAGCGGGATGTGGGTGAGTTCGTGCAGCAGTGCTTAGTGTGCCAGCAGGTGAAAGCCGAGCATCAGAGGCCTGCAGGGCCGCTTCAGCCGCTTCCAGCACCAGAGTGGAAGTGGGAGAGCATCACCATGGACTTGGTGGTGGGTTTACCTGTTACCCAGCGAGGACACGACGCGGTCTGGGTAATAGTGGATAGGTTGACGAAGACGGCACGATTCTTGCCGATCCGAGTCACTTTGGGACCAGCACAGTTGGCAGAGAGGTATATCCGTGATGTGGTGCGACTACACGGAGTTCCGCGGGAGATCGTATCCGATCGGGATACCCGCTTTACGTCCCAGTTTTGGGCTGAGTTTCAGCAGGCTTTGGGGACGAGGTTGAGGTTTAGCACGGCTTACCACCCCCAGACGGACGGACAGTCGGAACGCACGATACAGACACTTGAGGATCTTTTGCGTGCCTGTGTACTAGACTGGAGGGGCTCTTGGGAAGAGCACCTGCCCCTGGCAGAGTTTGCATACAACAACAGTTATCACTCGAGCATCGGCATGGCTCCCTACGAGGCTCTGTACGGACGGAAATGCACAGCACCCTTGAGTTGGGTTGAGGTGGGGACCAAGTGGGAGGTTGGCCCCAGGTTGATCCGGCAGAGTCAGGAGGTAGTTGAGCAGATCCACAGACGACTCCGCACTGTCAGGAGCAGACAGAAGAGCTACGCAGATCACAGACGCAGAGAGGTGCAGTTCGAGGTCGGGGACCACGTCTTTCTTCGTGTTTCGCCCATGAAGGGCTTACAGCGGTTTGGGGTGAGAGGGAAGCTCGCGCCGAGGTTCGTGGGGCCCTTCGAGGTCCTGGAGCGGGTTGGACCCGTTGCTTACAGACTTGCCCTTCCCCCGCAGCTTTCTGGTGTGCACGACGTGTTCCACGTGTCCAACCTCAGGAAGTACGTAGCCGATCCCAACCACGTACTGAGTCACGAGAGCGTCGAGGTGAGCGACGACCTGACCTACCCCGAGCGGCCAGTGCAGATCCTAGACCGAGCCGTCCGCAGGTTGAGACGAAAGCAAGTACCCCTGGTAAAGGTTTTGTGGAGAAGCCAGCGGTACGAGGAGGCTACCTGGGAGCCTGAGGCGGCAATGCGGGAGCGGTACCCAGAGCTTTTCGCGGGTACGTCTTTTCGGACCGGCTTCGGTCCTCTTTGAGTTTGTTATGGTTATTTGGACATCCTTTTTCCGCACCCTAGTTGGCGCAAGTTTCGGGGACGAAACTTCCTTTGAGTTTGTTATATTGTAACGAGCGCGTGCCCCAGACGTCTTTTAAGACGTCTGGGAGGTGGCCCAGACGTCTGTAAAGACGTCTGGGATCACATCCAGACGTCTGACCAGACGTCTGGGATAGTTTACAGACGTCTGGCGAACAGTTATGCTCGCACGGGATATTCGTCTGCGCGCCTGTGCGCGCAGACCTGCGATCCTGCATCTCCTCTGCGGCTGCAGGCGACTGTGACCGTCTCTCCCTCCTCTCCGCGCGGCGTTAAAAGGGGGAGGGGGCGCGCCTCCCCTCCCGTCTCCACCATCTTCCTCCTTCTCTCCTGCCTGTGCGCGAGAGCGAGCGGACGCGAGGGCGCAGCGGCAGCGGCGGCCGCAGTAGGCGCGGAGGAGCTGCGGCGTGCGAGGGCGGGGCTCTGCCGTGAGGGCGAGCTCGCCGGGAGCGGCTTGGCCGGCTGGCGGAGGGCGTAGGGGGCGCAGAGCGTCGCGGAGAGGGACCTACTGCGGGCGGAGCAGCGGACGCGCGAGGTGCGACGCGGGCGGCGTCGCGAGCGGAGGCTGAGCAAGGTTCTGATTCTGGAAAAAATCTCCAGAATCAGACGTCTGGACTGATATCCAGACGGCAAGGTCGACGTCTGTGAGATCATACAGACGTCTGAAAGGTGAGTTCCGCTTTCTCCTTCTTTTTGTCGACTGACCGTACTGAGGGAGGAGGGTTGGCTGTGCGCAGGTGTTCGGATTCGTCATCCTTTGCGAATCCGACGTCTGGAAGTTGTACCAGACGGCGGGAGTGACCTCCAGACGTCCGGAGAGACCATCGGACGTCTGGGATCTAGGAGAGACGTCCCCACAGACTTCTGGACGTCCGGGGAACCAAGCCGAACAGGTAATTCTCTGATCCACCGTTTAAGACGTCTGGAAGGAGTTCCAGACGTCTGATTTTGCACAGTATTGTCTTTCTCGACCCGTTAGGGCCCGTTTGGGCTCCGTTTTCCGCGATTCGAGTTGCGTTCGTTTCAGAATTTATTCCTCTACCCACCTACAGTAGCTATACACTGTTTTGAGACACTCCTTGTGTTTGATCCTTGTGATAGGACCTCATTCGGTTGCCGTCTTGAGAGTCGCGGAGGCGCGCGGGATTCCCGACCACGCCCCCATTACTCCCGTTGTACCTGGTAGAGTGGTTTTAAGTATTAATAAAATCTGTTAAAGTATGGAACCATAACTAGAACCTAGGGCATTGCATGAATCCTAGGAATGAGAAATATATGGAATGATAGCTCCTAGGTGTTGCATGAATCCTAGGGCCGGAAAACTAGATTGTATGATAGATCCTAGGATATGGCATGAATCCTAGGATGGAAAAACTAGTGGAATGTACATTACTGCAGTCTTGGAAAAATGGAAAGGAATATATAAAGCTGCCTGTAAATTTAATTAACAGGTGCATGTTATGCATAAAGAATCATGTTGAGATCATGGAATGTGAGAACGAGAATCTGGAAAGTGAAACATATGATGTTCTGAGATAAAGAGCTGGAACCCTACGGGGAAATAGGAGTGGAACTCCTGGAAAGAAAAGGAATGGAACTGAGATGTAGTTTGTACTGTCTCTTGGGTACGCAGTACCAAGGGAAGTACCTGTACCTGTTTCAGTGCAGAGTGGGGCCAGCCGCCCCAGGGACCCGGGGTTAGGATTGGCCGCTCTGTACCGACTTGTTGGCCCTCGTGTACGTAGTACCGAGGAGAGCTAGTAGTGTTAGGAGAGTACTAGCTACCCCACGGGCCCCGGGGTTCTGCTAGCCTCCTTCACCGACTTGTTAGGCCCACTAGGGCAAACCAGGGTAGTCAGGCGAGGGTGCGCGGACTGTGGAGGGGCAAGGCCCCGGTTTGGTTACTGTGGAGGGGTTGGACCCCTGTTACTGAGAGGGCTCTGCCCTGGTTCCGTGTTGTGCTTTGGGCGCACCCGTTAACGAAAACGACTGACCGCGTGCCAGTACGGGCTAGCTACCTGTGCGTTTATCGCGCGTGCCGTAGTCACCGTTACGTCTGTCAGTGACCTTGGGGTGGTTGACTGAGGGTAGGATCACCACGGGGGACTCTCCCGGCTAGGAGAGCACCACGTGCTACTTCTACTGTTGGAAAAGACTGCAATCAAGATCGTCCCACGAGGACATTCGAGATCAAGTAAAGGATCTGAGAAGTAAATGAAATAGTGAGAAAAATTGAAAGATGTAAATAAAGGAAGTAATAGAACATAACAGCTACTGTACACTCTACTGTTGCCTTTAGTTAGTTTGCCACTCTACTCAGCGTTTTGCTGACGTGTTACACTCGTTACCTTTTTCAGGACCAGGTGTTGAGCAGCCAAGGTCGGCGGCTGCAGAGGACGCTGGGCCGAGTAGGGTCCAGTAGAGTTGCCACAGCTTTGTACCTTCTTTTGTTTCTGTTCTAGTGAGTAGTTTTGTTTCCGCTGTACCTTCTTTACCTGCAGTTTTTGTTATATGATAAATGTTGTTTTACTGTTGTGGTGGTGCCTACTGTAGTAGTTTCTTTCCTTACTGCTGTACTTTCTTACTGTTAGTTATATTCATGCTGAATGTGGTTTATTTTACTGTCTTTTGGTTACTTCCTCGTTGGACGACTGGGTCTTGGGATTAGTCGAGTCGGTCCGGTTCTCGTGTCTCGTAGGGACTCGGGAACTGGGTCGTTACACCTACGTTGAAGTTTCAAATAATTTAGGCTAAATTAAGGGAAGGCAGAGGGGGAGGAGGATGGCCAAGAGAGGGGGTGGTGGGTATTGGCTATAGTGAAGGAGGATGGCTGGTGAGGGGGGGTAGGTTGTGTGGTGGTGGTGACTCTAGTGATAGGTTGGGCGAAGGGGAAGGTAGAGAGGATGGTAGATGACTGGTGAAGGGTGGTGGGCTATGTGGTGGTGGTGGATCGGTGGTAATGGGTCAGCGGCTCTAGTAGTAGGCTCAGGCTGTGGAGAGGAAAGGTAGTGACAACGATGGATGGCCGATGAGAGGGTGGTGGGCTGTATGGTGATGGTGGTGGTGGCTGTCACTAATGTAAACAAGTAAGAGAGGAGGGAGGATGATGCTAACCTCGAGTGGTAATGACGAGAACAATGGCGACAACGAGAAGGGAACTGCAAGAGAAGTTGGTGGCAACGATAAGAGAGGAAGCTTAGTTTAGGGCTTGCTAGCGAGAGGGAAACTAAAAAGAAGTGCACAATGGAGAGCACACATGGAGAGGGAAAAGTGAAATTGAGGGAGTGGTGTGAGTTACTTGGGTGGTTTTTTTTGTCTCCTTCCAAGTTTAAATAAGGTACCTTTTTTCTTTTAAAATTTTAATGGATACTCTCATGTGTATGTGTGTGTGTATTGGGTTAGGAAAATCTCAACCCAACCCAACCTCACCCAGTCTAAGTCACAATCCAAACCAACCCAACCCAATTAGGTTGGGTTTGGGTTGAACCTGACCCATGTACACCCTTATTAGAATGGATTTAAAGGCCTTAGGTTCTTAGTTCAACATCTATTTAGGCCTTATTTTTTGTTACTTTGTAAATAAATAAGAATCATGAAAAAATCAAAAGAAAATAAAATAAACCTGTCTTGTGTAAGATCAGGTATTTGTTTAAGTGGTAGCAAAGTTGCAAAGTATTCCGAACCCTTGGCCTGGTAGAACATACCAACCGACGGTTCGATCTACTTTAAAACTTGATAAAAGAAAGCAAATCAAAAATAGGAAAAGAATTCTTTGTTGGTGCATAAGTAATTAGGCACTACATTAGCCTTTAATGATGGTTTTGATGATGACAAACATCTCAAGTCATTAAAATTAAAATTGGATTTTATGCATAGATATTGCAAGATTGATTTTCATGTTGAAGCTCTCTTGACGAAATCTGAAGCTAAGAAGAAGGAGGATATCATGCTCTTCAAGTTTAGGTCTCCTTGTATTATAAGAGTTGAGCTGTAATCTTTTATTCTTTAGAATGTAAGGAGAGCTCCAATCAAATCTCATATTAGCATAAACATAAGAGATTTATATGCAATTCTCACAAGAACACCATACATAGCCTAAATAGGTGAAAATATAATAAAACATATCTTTAGGTGTTAACGGATCATCTTAGAACCTTATAGGATCATTAAGGCTTAATTAGACAGTTGGAGGACATTTTACAATCCATCTAATGTTAGGTATATGAGACCTAACGTTAAGTACTAAGGCTGGTGCCATTTGGAAGCTCCAGATAATAACGAATTTTACACTAAACTTTGTACCTAATGTTAGGTAGTTGACCTAACGTTAGATAGAAGTTACCTAATGTTAGGTAGGCTATTTTGAGACAAATTGGACGTCTCCAGGAGATAACGAACTTTGCACCTAACTGAGTTAGATAAAGCACTTTTAGTTAGATAAAGAACTTGTGGAGCATATTAGTTAGCCGTTGGCAAATCTAATTGGGAAACATTTTAGCCATTGAAGAGGGGACACCTAAACTAGTTCATTCTCCCCTCTATATATATGAGATGGTTTCCCACTCTTTGGAAGAGAGAGGAACACCCTAAAACACACTCCAAAGTGCATTCAAGTTACATTCAGTTAAATCATACATTTGGTGTTTTTGGAAGTGATTGAAGCTTTGATTCTCCAACTCACAATTTCTTGAAGCTTCATCACTTCAACTCCTAGCAGCATCATCTTCACACAATCATTAAGGAGTTCACTGTAGTCTCCTAGATAACTAGTTCATAAAATTAATTGCATATCTTATTGGGGCTATCTATAGGAGCTAAATTGTGTTTTAATTCTATTTTATTCCTTAATCTACTTGTAATCTGAGGGCTCGGGTTGTGGGTTCCTTTCCTCTTGAGAAAGAGGGGTTTGCTCTTAATTGGAATATTAGAAAGGATTGAAAAAGGTTTTGGTACCCATTGTTCTTGATTTGGATATCAAGAGGGCTTGTAAAAAGGTTTGGTACCCTATAAGTACCAGTTTGTATTCCAAATTGGACTCGGGGCAACATCTTTGATTGGATGATCTATGTAGTAGTTTTTCCTAGGGTTGAGTTCTCATTGTAAATCCTTGTGTTCATTGGTGATTTGGTTGAGTTTATCTTAAATCTGCATTATTTGCAATTAACAATTTGTTTACGGCCTTTAGCATTAATCACCAACCCTCTAGTGCACTTTCATTCCTCTCTCTATCGTCTCACATTTTCTCTCTCTTCTCTTATCTCTACTAAATATATAAATACTATAAAAATGCAAAAATATCCAGAAACACCTAAAAGTACCTTGTAGATATTATTTATACTTGTAAATATAAATAAACACTAAGCTATATGTAAATATTATAATATATATAAATAATGTACATAAATAACTTATAATTGTATTATATATATCTAAATAAATATTTAGGATGTGTTATTGTATATATAACTTAATTATATAATTATCTATTAATTTGTCATAGATTATATGTACATAAAACTAAGATAATTATAAATAAATGTGTACACTTGTATAACTATATTTATTATTGCACATACATATTTGAATAAGTAGTATATGTTGTATGATACCTGTACATTGATTTATTTATCTATTGTAGGTATTTAAGTTATTAAGTTAATTAAGTAAATTATTAAGTTAAAATAAAATAAATTGGTAAATTAAATTATTACTGAAGTAATTTATATTATACACTTATATATATTAATTGTGATTATTTTCATCTTATTTATAATATATTTATACTATATAATATTATTTATAATTAAATTATATGTATGTCTAATAAAAACATGTAAATAAATGCATATAAATTAAAATAAACATTCTAAAATAAATTTCAAATGTTTTATAAATACTTATTATATAAATTAAGTATTTATAAAGTCAATTGCATCATCAATTTATTAATTTGTATATTAATTAAGTAATTAACCTCTAATTTAATGTGTATAAATCAGTAACTTTAAGCAATTTTTATATATAATTAAATAAGTTATTATTCTAAATTAATTACATAATTAAGTAGCCCTATGTAAGGGCTTTCTATTGGCATAATTTATTTGAAATTTTGATGTAATTAAGGCATCAAAATCGAGGCCTAAATCTGAGCTCAACAAACGCTGGCGCGCACTTAATTGGGTGCACAAATAGCACCACATCAGTGGTGGGTGAGCAACCACGCCTGCATATTAGTCTTAGCGCCCACGACTCGTTCCATCATCAGCGTTGGGTGCAAAACACATGAGCATGCTATTCTTCCTCAATCTGCATGCCTGCCTACAAGCGTGTGCGTGCATGCGTGCGCACGTGCCTGTAGGTGCGTGTGTACTTGTGTGTGGGTGCATGAGCGCATGGGTGGCTGGGAGCCATAGGCCTATTTGGCCTCAAAATGCACTAAAATACACAAATAATATCTAGGGTTTGGGCCTAGTAGTGATCTGGTCTTACTCGGTAGGGGTGCTGTGTATTCCACAAAAAGCCTTGGGCTTGCCCATTAACAAAAGTTTTACTAAGTGCGGAGTTAAGTGTGTGTTGAGTCTTTGAAAAAAATGACAAAGTGTCGAAGTGTTGTGAGTGTGTGTTTAGATAAAGAGTATGAATGTACATATGTATAAATGTGTGTGTGTGTGTGTATGTGTGTGTGTGTGTGTGTGTATATATATAAATAAAGGATTTGTACAAGTGTAAAATAAGTAGTACATGTAGAGTATACATTTACCTTACTTTGTAGATAATTTTTACTAAGGCTTTTAGTGACATATATATACATTATTGTACACATAGTATCTGTCACTATAGGTGCTGGTATATATTAGTATATATTTGTAGTTATTTTTGTACCTATATTTTGATATTGCTTAGGATAGTTGTGTACAATATAAAGTAGTTTTACTTAGTTTTTGATACCTTTCCATTTGTAAATATGTTTGATGCATGGTAATTAGCATTAATTTATTCATTTTATATATAATTAACCTAATTTATTCATTCATTGATTCATTTTGTGTATATAATTGATATTTTTGGAATAAAAGGGTATTTTGGAAGATAGAGAGTGATGCATATCAATAACTGCCTCTCAGTGAATGACCTAAAATAAATCAGTAAAAATTATGTAAATAAATAAAATGACACGACATCTGTTTGCATTAGATTATACTACAACAATGACATAATTAAAATTATTATTTTTTTTATGCAACATGGATTATTCGCAATCAATTTTTGGCGCCGCTGCCTAGGATAAAAGCCCGATAATAGTGCTTTATTATGATTGACATATGTGTCGTAATCAATGCCCTATGATTTTAGGGTTATGAAATGGTCATTCTGGACCGTCTACCCTGTAGAGTTAGTTGCAAGAGGGATCCTTAGAGTTAAGCTTAATGAATTAATGGGGTCGGAATATACAGGAGGTGGGACTTTTAGTACTTGCGATGGGTGTTCGATGAGTTGTATTAGAGAGTACGAGTAAGGAAAACCTATGAGTTCGTGAGGTGACTCGAGTGTTGGAAAGGCAGCCACCAAGGGCCATTTGGTGATATCTCTACAGGGAATCACCGATGAGATGGGATGTGACATTCACCGATCAAGTACAAATTTTGACCGACCAAGCTAGATTTATGACAAAAAAGTCGAGTAACAGGAGGCAGCCTATGTAGGGGCACCTAGTAATGTCTCTACAGGGAATCACCTAGTTGTAACTATGTAGACTTGTAGGTTCAGTCATAAACATGGAGCATGATATCAACATGAGCCAGTTGACAGGAAGTTGGACCTCTAGTACCTAGGGTAGGGTGGCTAATTAGTCATGTGTGGCATGCCCTAACTCCTCATATTTGATAGCCAGCTTGACGGAGAGTCAGTTGGGTAGCCCAATGAGGCATCCAGTGATACTCCGTTGGAGGGGAGGTCACCAAGGGATGGGAGTTTGGCCACTGATGTTGGGTACGGAATGTGATTGATCATGGTTAGCTTGGGCAAGTCTTGGATCTGGGTCAAAGGGGAGTAATTACCAAAAGCCAAGGTAGCCCAAACCCTGATGCTTGGCTAAAGTAGTGTGCATATGACATTCACGTTGATTAAATACGAAGGATAATTATCACCTAGATTGACCAATGGGTCAATGCTTAAAAGGAGATCTATGAGTTGGGATAGATTAGGTAAGGGAAAATAGTTAGTATGGTAAAAACTATATACTTATGTATACACCTTCACTGATAATAACACTAGATTAAAGCTCTACCGAGCCACTTAATTCACACCTACGACATGTTTCTGTTTCAGGATTAGATGGCAAGCGTGAGGACAGCATAGATAGACCTTTTAGCTACTTATGTAGCACGAGGGGGATTCACTAAGGAGAGCCAAGACACTGCTCCCAGTACTTAGGGGAGTTGGCTGATACTCCTGCTGAGGACCACTATTGTTATATATATATGGATGTAGTCCGTTCTTGAGTTGTAACCACTAAGCTTTTTAAACTATATATAACGATGTAATTAGGTATGATTCATAATTAAATAAATGTGGTGGAATATTGTGGATGGTATAGATGTTTTACTTTTCTCTCTCTTTCGCTTCCACTTAGACTTGTTGTCATGGATGCATGTTGTGCAAGTTGCATATTATATAAGTACAGGTGATCTATAGGCTGAGTGGTATTTTAGGTTGTTGGTAAATATAGCTAATTAACATTTTTAGATGATCACAAACCAACTTCCAATAATTTACATAACAAAGTTGATTTTTTGATTAGTGGTTCATAAGGTTATTTACATGATATTGTTTTAGAAACATGTCCACTACTACCTATTTTAAGTGACGAAATTTTGGCAATGTGTTTTGGTGGAGATATGATGGTTAATAATAAAAAACCATGAAAAGTGTTATTATATCAATGAAACATTATTGCATCACATGAAAATCACTTCTTCACAAGTGGACACTACTTCCCACTATTTTAAATTGTTCACTCATCGAAAGTGAGAGTTCATCCGTGGAAAATTATTCATATATGTGAAAAATCACTTTCCATCATTTATCATTGATTGAAAATTGTCTTTAATTAATTGAAAATGATATTTTATTAATAAAAACTAATTTTTAACTGATTGATAATAATATTTCATCGGTTGAAAATCATTCTATCAAATTAAAAATTATTTCTCATCATTTTCAACCAATAAAAAAAACTATTTCAAGAATAGAATATTATATTTTTCACTTATGATTTTGAATTTGATGGTCGTGGATCTCACAATATTTGATTGCTTTTTTTTTTTTTCTTAAGAGTGCACGATCTCCATTAGTTTTTTTGTTTTTTTGTAAAATCTTCACCGATGGGTTGCAGTATACGTTTCATTATTTTTTCTCATATCAAAATTAAAAAGCCTTTGAGTCGAATATCAACCTTTTTGGCAAATGAAGGCTATTGACGTAAAAAGAACGAGCGTTTTGAGGGTCTCAGAACCAAGAAGAAGATATCAAGAATATAAGCATTCATGTATAATCACTATCAAAATACGATGTAAAAACTAGCCACTGACTCCAGTATTTTCCTTAGCGCCCATTCACTTAACGGATTATGCTCATTTCTTAGTATCTATTTATGTCATGGGATATTCCATAATTTTATGGTATATCTTATATTTAAAAAAAAGAATAAGTAAACTTATATTTTATCTTAAATTTAGATTTCCCCAAATCTAAGTATAAGTAAATGATGAATTATTTTATATTTAAATCATTTACCATCTCAACTTATTTTCTATTTTATTTTTTATTCATATAAATATCCTCACAAAACTATCATAAATTACACATAAAATATTCCTTATTTATAAATTTTTATCTCGTGTAATA
Source organism: Thalassia testudinum (assembly GCA_037157565.1). Classification (NCBI taxonomy): domain Eukaryota; kingdom Viridiplantae; phylum Streptophyta; class Magnoliopsida; order Alismatales; family Hydrocharitaceae; genus Thalassia; species Thalassia testudinum. Next base: position 104,045,789 of record JAZHRO010000073.1, on the reverse strand, counting down.
TATCCCACGATGTAAATTAACCTTTAAAGGATAATATCAGACATGTCATAACATCCGAGGGCTTAGATAAAGGATATTTTTGTGAGGTATTGTACATGAAAGTATTGATACGAGGAACAATAGATTAGACCATGCCAGGGGCCCTCCCCCTGTAAATCGGTGCCAGTGAGAGGGCTGTGGGCTCTCCCATGGGGTTCGTTCGACGCATGTGACGCAGTCCGGGAGGGGGCGTGTACGGGGGCTGTAGGGGCACGTGGATTTCCCTTGGGTGTAGTGTAGCCGTTGGATCTGATGGACGGACCGGACGATTGATATTTCTTGGAGACGGTTGTGTACCGTTCTTTCTGGAAGACGGCGATGAAGGAGATTTTTTTCGAGGAACGTGAACACGGCAATGGAGCACCGCCACCGCTATCCACAGACGCGCCAGGTGCCGCCCACCTGGGGATCACCATTTACTCTTTATCTAATCAAATTGCAGACGGATCCCGTCGAATCGATCCAAACTTGATCTGTTTAATCTGAGTCCGTTTGCATTTGAGTCAGGTTGAATTCTATCCGTTTATTTAAATATAAATAAATTAACTTCAACTTATTTATTATATGGGTTACTTACACAAAATAAATTAATATTTATTAAAAAGTAGGAAAATATAGATTGTGACGTAAAAAAATGATGTGGGATATTAGTTTTATACTTTACATAGTGAAGATAATGTTGACTTACTTGATAATTGATATTTAATGTAAAGAAATAAAATAACGTAAGACTTGTTACATGGTAATTTTCACCACATTAAAAAAAATTATCACACCACTTTAATCTAAAATATGCACAGGTGATAAAAAATTTTACATCAGTAATAAACTACTTTACACTGGTGATAAATTATTGTAAGTTGTCTTTGTACAGGTGCAATCTCAATTTGCATTGATGCAAAATTATTCTAAGGTAGTTTCACCTGTCCAAAGTGATTTTGCACATGTACAAAGTGATTTTAACCTATGAGTTTATGGTTTAAGTTTATGGAAAGTAATTTCATGTGTAAAAAGTGATTTTTCATCTTAGGTTTCCTAAGGTGAAAAATCACTTGTCATACGTAAAGAAACAGTTGGAATTTAATTTTACACCGGTGCAATCTTACCTTGCACCCGTGCAAAAAAATGTTACACCTGTACAAAACAATTTTACACCGGTACAAAGTAGTTAAAAGTAAGGTACAATCTTACTTTATACATGTGTAAAAAAATATTACACCGGTGCAAATTAGTTCAAAGTAAGTGTTCGTACGCTTTTGTGCGGGTTTTAAAGAGAATACGTTGTAAATAGCCGACAAAACGTTCAAACAAATATAAAGAATTTTATTACTCGAAAAACTAGAGTCTCCGAGGTCAAACACAGGGAGCAATCTCAGTACTTTCAAAGCCAAAGAATACAACTTTTAAATGAACATAATTGATTCAAAGAGAGAGTTATCAAAAGTATTGCTAAAAGAGAATAAAATTGGACGTCTGATTTCTTTATCAGACGTCTTAAAAGTAGTCTTCTCTCTTTTGCCTTCTTCTTCTTTGTTGGCTCTTCTTCTGATCCACAGGTCTTTGAACTTCTTTCTCTTCTCTTCCCTTTCCTGTGAAGACTTCTTCTTCCTGCCTTTGCTTCCCTTCTATCTTCTTCTTTCTTTTTGTCTTTTCTGCAGTCCTTCCTTCTCTCAGATCTCTGCCTTGCCTTTCTTCAGAGTTCCTTCTTCTTTTGCTCCGGCTCTTCTAGTTCTTCAGAGTTCTTCTTGCTTTCCTTCACCTTTTCCTTCTCTTCTTTTCCCTTGCTGCAGCGGCTAAGTGTTCGCTTCTTCCTCTCTTCCTTCTTCCATGCGCAAACCACAGCCAATGCAAAACCTACTCCCGTCCCTCTACCCAAACGTCTCTCTTTCTTTGCAATTCGCTTAAGGATGCTCTCCCAGTGCCACACGGGTAATCGGGTCGAATTCGCACTTGGGACCAGGCGCACCTGTAGGTGGGTGATGTGCGAGGAGTGCGTAGGTTAGGGTCGGGTCGGATCCCGCCAGATCCGCGAGGTGAAACCGCGGACGAGGCAGGCGTGGGTCAGGTGAGGGACCTCACCCCTGTGCTTTCAGAGGCGGAAAGCATAAAACACAAAAACAATTTAAAGCGTACCTGTGCGTTGTGTTTAGCCGATGTGGGACTATTTGGCCCGCCCCAATTTCGCGCGCGCCCGCAGAGGAGTCCTCGTGCAATTGCCAAGGCTGGGAGATTCGCAGCGTGCCTTGCAGGCCCTGATCGCTTCGCAACACTCGCGCGAGCCTGCTGTGCCTGGAGCTGCTGCACCTGGAGCTGCTTCGACCGTCAATGGCAGCAGGAGCTGAAACCTGTCAAACATGAGCACGGCCTATTGGCCTAATCAGACTAGCTGGGCACCTTCGCAGTGGCACGGCGAAGACGGTGCACGGTGCTGCAGGCCGCAGGACGGCCTAGGCGTGCGTGCCTAGGTCAACCTGTGGCCGGAAGTGTGGGGTTGTTTGGGGGACTGTGGTGGAGGTGTAGAAGGATGATGGCTGGGCGGAAGTTGCTCCTGGTGGTGAGGCGGAGCTTACGAGAGGGTTGGCGAGCTGTGTGGAGGGGCGGAGTCGTGGGAGCGGCTCGCCGGAGGTCGGTCGGAGGTGAGGAAGGTGGAGGTGGTCAGGCACTGTCGGGGGGGCAATTAACTAAAATAACAGGGGGAAAAGAGAGAGGGGAAGATGGAGAAGGTATCTGGAGTGGTTTGGAAGGAAGGGAGGCAGCGGAGTGGACGGCGCGTAACTGCCGTCGTTGGGGAAGAAGCACCCTGAGAGAGGAAGCGGCGACGAAGACGAGGTCAGGGGCACGTGCGCCTGGTACTGCGCGACGCGGGAGAAAGAGGTGGAGTTGACTCTGCTGCAGGTATGGCAGCAGAGCGACGAGAAGGAGGGGAGGTCGCCGGAGGTTGCGGGTCTCTTGGTCGGAGATGGGAGAGAGGGAAATTTGGGGGAATCTTCGTCAAAATCAAGTTAAGGATCTGCGGCCCGGTCTGGGGATCCTTTTATAGGTGTTGGCCAAACCTTCTAACGCGTGAAGATCGCGCAATCATCTCCGTCAGCTCGCCGGAGATGGAAAGAGGGTGGATACCCAAATCTCTCTGCATTCGCACGAGAGATTGGGTTCACACCAGAGATTGTGATTGGCTTTAGAAGGAAGGGAATTCCTCAGAGAATCTCCCTTCCATTTCTGGGAGGGAATCTCTGAGGGATCAGAGAGGAATCCCTCTCTAAACCTCGTCGGAGATTGGTTCTGCCCTAACAATGGCGGTAGGACCTAATTGCAAAGGTGGTGAGGAACTTAGGGGGCTCTCTGCAAAGATATTCAAAAGATAGGGACCAAATTATGATTTGGGTGTACTAAATTGCAAAGTAGGTCAAGATGACCTCCCCTTAGGTCCAAATTTTGGTATAAACCTAATTTGGACCTAAGGAATCCAATGGTGAAGTTATATTTTAGGTTTGACCTTGTTTGACAGGACATTTTACGTAAAAAACCCAAATTAGGTCAATTAATGTGCTCGGACCCTAATCTAGGTCAAACTGGGTTCCAAAGGCCAAATTGAGTGTTCTAAACCCTAGAGGATATTTTTCCATGATTTTTAGAGGGTTTACTTGATTTTTATCCTGACCGGAACCTTGTTAATTTAAGTGGATCTGTTTTAGGGTTATCAAATGTCATTTAATTCCTAGATCGCACATAAACCCATTTCTGATTGACTCAACCCACTTTTTATCTCATTTAGACCATTTGACCTATGTTTTGCCTCTGGGAAGTCCCTTTTATGTACTGCAATGGTAAAATTACAGTTTTACCCTTTAATTCATGTTTTCTTCTCAGAGCACTTATTCCTTTATTTAGGCCCTCTTCTAGGTTATGTAGGAGCTTTTATCTTCTTTATTGGGTCAAAATGGGCTAGTTATGGCTCATGATGAGGCTCTCATCAGTAAGGTACAATTTTACTTTAACCATGCAAAAAAATATTGCACTTGTTCAAATAAAATATTATACCGGTGCAAAGTAGTTCAAAGTAAGATTGTACTGGTGGAATCTTACTTTACACTCATGCAAAATTAATTTGAAAGTATAAAGTGATTTGGCATAACCACTCACTTCTACGAAAGTAGTTTGTTGTTGATTTTAATAGTGGTGGATCCTATATTTTTCTCAAAAAAAAAAGAGACATAGGTTGAAATCACATTTATAGTTATACGTCAAGTTTTAAATCAATTTTTACACTTTCCAACCCACATCGTTAAGATTTATGGATAGAATTTTTTTTTTTTTGAGTTGGCAAGTGTCACGACCTGGGCATCAAGAGTCGTTTAAGACGTTGTGAACTGGCCCAAACGTCTAGTATTAAATTTTTTCGGCGTACGGGTTCGCATCTGCGCGCGTGCGCGCGCAGACTGAACCCGCCGCCTTCGTTCTTCTTTTTTCTCTCCCTCCCTGCAGACGACGCAGCCTTCCTCTCTCTCTCTCTCCCCGCGCTACCTACAAAACGTTTCCCCTCTCCCTCACCCTCACTCCACCACCTTCTTCTTCTCCTTCTCCCAGCCAGTTAGAGCGGCAGCAGCAGCTGCTACGAGCGTGCGAGAAGGAGGGGCTGTTGCGAGAGGAAGTAGAAGCTCGACCACGAGGGTACGAGCTTGCCGGGGCAGCTAGAGCCAGCCAGCAGGAGAGCGGCGAGCGTGGGGTGTCGCGGAGGAGCTGCTGCAGCTCAGGCAGCAGGTGGACGCGGCGCGGCACAGTCGTGCGCTGCGGGCGGAGAGCGAGAAGGGTTCTAATTTTGGGAAAATTCCCAGAATCAAACGTCTGGACTTACGTTCAGATGACGCAGAAGACATCTGGAGCAAGGTCTAGACATCTGACAGGTACAATATTTTCTTACCTTCTCCTTTTTACGCGTGTACGGCCATGCAGCCGTCCGCCGCGTTCTTCTGCACCTTTTCGTGATGAGAGCGGGCATGTGTGTGCAAGAATCGTTCGGGAGGGCGCTTGGGCTCGCCATCCCACACCGATCAGACGTCTGGGAACAGTACCAGACGACGGAGTTGACCTCTAGACATCCGGGGAGACAATCGAATGTCTGGAAACTACATCCAGACGATCCAGCGGGCTTCTGGACGTCTGAAGGACTGTGCAGACCAAGGTATGGCATGATCGACCTTTTAAGACGTCTGGAAGAAGTTCCAGACATCTGATTTTGGGCAGACTCGTCGTTTTTGACCCGTTTAGGGTCCGTTCGGAGTCCGTTTTCCGTGTTTCAAGTTTCGTTCTTTCCAGATTTATTTCCTCTACCTGTTTACAATAATTGTATACTATTCTGAGTAGCTCCTTGTCTTTGATTCTTGTATTAGGACCCCGTTCCGTTGCGGCTCTAGGGGTTGCGGAGGCACGCGAGATTGCCGATCACACCCCCAATACTCCCGATCTTGCGGGTAGAGTGGCCTTTTCAATTATTTATCAAAAGTTATGAAATTGTGAAATAATTAATAGAGTCTAGGGCATTGCACGAACCCTAGAGCTGAAAAATTAGATTGAATGATAGATCCTAGGGTATTGCATGAATCCTAGGACTAGAAAACTAGATTGAATGATAGATCCTAGGGCACGGCATGAATCTTAGGACTGGAAAACTAGTTGAATATATAAACAGTGCAGTCTTGGAAAAGTAGAAGGGAAACGATAACTGCCTGTAAATTGGTTAACAGCTGCCTGTTTATGAATGAATAATTACGGTTGAGAACATGGGTTATATGGATAAAAAGCTGAAATGGTGACAACTAAATTGGCTGAGTTAAAAGAGCATGAACCCTACGGGGAATTAGGAGTAGAGCTCCTGGAATGTGAATGGAATAGAATTGGGGAAGTGAGCTAGCCCTTGAGTACGGAGTACCAAGGAGAGCAACTGTCCCCCCTGTTTATTGCAGAGCTGAGCTAGCCGTCCCAAGGATCCGGGGTTAGGTCTGGCCACTTTGTACTGACTTTTGACCCTTGTGTACACAGTACCGAGGAAAGCTACTAGTGTAGGGAGAGCACTAGCTACCCCACGGACCCCGAGGTTCTGTTAGCCCTCCTACACCGACTTGTTAGGCCCACTGGGCAAACCAGGGTAGTCAGGCGAGGGTGCGCAGACTGTGGAGGGGCAAGACCCCTGTTTGGTTACTGTGGAGGGGTCGGACCCCTGTTACTGAGAGGGCTCTGCCCTATACTGGTTCCGTGCTGTGCTTTAGGCGCATCCGTTAACGGAAATGACTGACCGTGTGCCAGTGTGGGGTAGCTACCCATGCATTTATCGCGCGTGCCGTAGTCACCTTTACGTCTGTCAGTGACCTTGGGGTGGTTGACTGAGGGTAGGACCACCACGGGGGACTCTCCCGGCCAGGAGAGTACCACGTGTTACTTCTACTTTTCGGAAAAGACTACAATCAAGATCGTTCCCACAAGGAACATTCAAGATCAAGAGAAGGATCTGAGAAATAATCAATAGTGAATAAATGGAAAGATATAAGAAAGAAAGTAAAAATAAAACAGCTACTATCCACTCTACTACTTCCTTTAGCTTTTAGTTGCCACTCTACTCAGCGTTTCGCTGACGTGTCACCCTTGTTACCTTTTCCGGATCAAGTGTTGAGCAACTAGAGTCGACAGCTGCAGAGGGCGCTGGGCCTAGTAGAGCCTAGTAGTGTTACTAGTAGTACCCACTATACTTTTATTTCCGTTGTAGTGAGTAGTTTTTGTTACCCCCTGTACTCTCTTTATTGTAAGTTTCATGTTTATATATATGTTTATTTCTCTACTGTTGTGGTGGTGTATACTGTAGTATTTCATTTCTCTACTGCTGTATTTTGTTACTGCTAGTTATATACATGTGGAATGTGGTTTATTTTACTGCTCTTTTGGTTACTTTCTCGTTGGACGACTGGGTCTTGGGATCAGTCGAGTCGGTCCGATTCTCGTGTCTCATAGGGATTCGGGAATTGGGTCGTTACAAGATGGTATCAGAGCAAGGTCGTCCCGAGAAGTGAACCAACTAACTGGAAAATAACCAATTGATGTGTATGTAACTAGAGTAGCCACCACAACATTTCTTTTGACGTGAGCTCTTAGACTTCTTCGTTGGATATCGTTCCATATTGACATGTTTCCGTTCTGTTTCGCGTCTCCTTGCAGGAGATGCCTCTAGAGAGACTAGCGAGGCGGGTCGCGGGCGTGGCCGAGGACGAGGTCAGCGAGGTGGGCGTGTTGCGGTCGATGTCTGAGTGGACCAGCCACTGCTCCCGGGCATTCAAGCCCAGGACCTCACCCAGCTGATACGGGACATAGTGCGAGAGGAGTTCCACCCACCGCCCCGAGCGCCTCTCCCTGGGGCTGCGAAGGGGGAGTCCTCTGTGGGACCACGCGACGGATGTGACGCTGGACGCGGGGGAGGGGATGGGCTGCCACCGCCCCCACCTTCCTCCGACACTTCTGTGCACGAGGTTTCTTTACCTGGAGGTGCACCAGCATCCCCACTGCAGCGTCTCTTCGAGCTCTTCGGGCAGTTTCGGAAGCTGAAGCCCCCCTCCTTAAAGGGGGATGAGGACCCGACCGAGGCGGAGGACTGGCTCGAGCAGATCGAGAAGGTTTTCGACACCCTTCGCCCCCTGGTGGAGTGCCGCGTGGCCTTTGCCACGTACCAAATGGAGAGCACGGCAGATAGGTGGTGGAGGGCGGTCAGGGGACAGGAGAGGGATGAGCCGACTTGGGACCGGTTCATCACCCTCTTCTGCGAGCAGTACTTTCCCCAGACGTGGCAGGACCAGAGGAGGCGGGAGTTCCACACTCTCCGCCAGGGGACGATGACCGTGAGCGCGTACCGCACGCGTTTTCTGGAGCTGTCCCGCTTCGCAGCGACAGCAGTAGCCATTGAGGAGGAGCACCTTTGGAGGTTCACCGAGGGGCTCCCGCCTGCTATTCGGGGGTATGTCAAACCCCTGAAGCTGCCTACATTCTCAAGGGTGGGGGAGCCAGCTATGACCTACAAGGAGACCAACCCGTTCGTGCGAGATACTGACAGCGGGCGGAAGAGGCCCTACCAACCAGACTTTTCACAGGGCTGGCGAGAGAGGAGACACGTGGCGTCCGCAGGAGAGCCATCACATTTCACAGGGCCATCAGTGGCCGTTGGGGGCCCTCGACAGGGGCCAGTTGCTAGCACCGGACCCCCGCCCAGCCGACAGCGGGGACCCACTGAGGGCGGGAGTCGGGTTCCCCTCTACTACCAGTGTGGCCAGCCGGGCCACATCAGGAGGGACTGCCCATCTAGGGCAGGAGGTCAGCAGATGCTTCCCGCGCCGAGCACTGGAGGGCGAGCAGGAGGCCGTGGTTTCCAGGCGCGAGGAGGAGGATAGCAGTCACGAGGTGGGTACCGGCCAGCAGCTACTTGTCCGACGCAGAGTGTGGCTGCTTCGTCCACACCTAGGGCTGAGGGGCGTATCAATGCCCTGACTCACACGGATGCCAGAGCCTCGGGATCAGTGGTGGCAGGTATGGTTTCAGTTTTCGGCAGACTCGTTTACACACTTTTCGATTTCGGCGCTACGCACTCGTTTGTTGCAACCAGTTTCGCAGTTAGTTTGGGCCAGGATTATATGCTGTTAGAGGATTCGTTCGTGATCAGAGGTCCGAGTGGTCAGGTGTTTGTAGTTGAGGAGGTATACATGGGTTGCGAGGTCAGTATTGGGGGATATAGCCTTCCCGCTGACCTGATTATGATACAGATGGAGAACTTTGGCGTAATTTTGGGGATGGACTGGTTGTCCACTTACCATGCTTTAGTGAACTGTTTTGAGAGGAAGATCGTATTCTCCATACCGGAGTTGCCTTCCTTCGAGTTCCACGGTCAGCCAGTGGACGGAGGCTTCAGGTGCATTTTTGCACTTCGGGCGACGAGACTTTTGAGCCAGGGGTGTGAGGGCTTCCTAGCTTGTATGGTGATAGAGCCCAGCCCTGTGGTAGACTTCCAAAGTATCCCGGTGGTCAGAGAGTACCCCGACGTATTCCCAGACGAGTTGCTAGGACTACCGCCCGAGCGTGAGATCGAGTTTGAGATCTCACTAGTACTAGGGACCAACCCCATCTCCACTGCACCACACAGGATGGCACCACTTGAGCTGCGAGAGCTCAAGTCTCAGTTGCAGGATCTTTTGGAGAAGGGCTTTGTGAGGCCCAGTGCGTCTCCCTGGGGAGCCCCGGTACTGTTTGTAAAGAAGAAGGATGGTACCCTACGCCTTTGTGTGGACTACCGATAGCTGAATAGGGTTACTATCAAGAATAGATATCCGCTGCCGAGGATCGATGACTTGTTTGACCGGCTACGAGGTGCCACGGTATTCTCCAAGATTGACTTGAGGTCTGGATACCACCAGTTGAGAATCAAGGAGGCAGACGTCTCCAAGACAGCTTTCCACACCCGGTACGGACACTACGAGTTTCTGGTTATGCCGTTTGGGCTGACCAATGCCCCGCTGCCTTCATGGACTTGATGAACCGGGTGTTTAGACCGTACTTGGACCAGTTCATGGTGGTATTCATTGATGATCTGCTCATCTATTCTCGAGATCAGACGAAGCACGGACAACACTTGCGGATGGTTCTGGACACACTGAGACGACGTAGGCTGTACGCCAAATACAGCAAGTGCGAGTTCTGGTTGAGGGAGGTGACCTTCTTAGGTCATGTGATCTCTGGAGATGGCTTGGCGGTGGACCTAGCCAAGGTCGAGGCAGTGCTCAGGTGGGAGAGACCGCATACGATTACTGAGATTCGCAGTTTCCTAGGACTGGCAGGCTACTACAGACGGTTTATCAGGGGCTTTTCACAGATTGCACATCCTATGACACAGTTGACCCGGAAGGATGTGCCCTTCACTTGGACAGACACCTGTGAAGCGTGTTTTCAGGAGCTAAAGGAGAGGCTGACTTCGGCTCCCGTGCTCACCATCCCTGCTAGTAGTGGCGGGTTCGTTGCGAACACGGACGCCTCCTTGCAGGGGTTAGGAGGTGTGCTCATGCAGAGGGGTCATGTTGTCGCTTATGCTTCGTGGCAACTGAAGCCCCATGAGCATAACTACCCTACCCACGACCTGGAGCTAGCAGCTGTTGTCTTCGCGCTGAAGACCTGTAGGCACTACTTGTACGGTGAGACCTTCGAGATTTTCACAGATCACAAGAGCCTCAAATACCTATTTGATCAGAAGGAGCTCAACATGAGACAGAGACGTTGGTTGGAGCTCTTGAAGGACTATGACTACATCATTTCCTACCACCCGGGAAAGGCCAACGTGGTGGCTGACGCCTTGAGCCAAAAGGCACCTGCACACTTGGCCAGTTTACAGGTGCAGAGTTGGAGCCTTTTGAAGAAGATGGGCAGTTGGCGACCCCTAGAGTTACAGGGGCACTGTGGGGCAGTGACTGTGAAACGACAGATGAGGCCAGAGCTGATAGATCGCATCATCACAGGACAGATGGCTGATCTGTACTTGCAGTCCTTGCGCAACAGAGTACTGTCAGGAGACCCGGGGGACTTCTCTTTCACAGACCAGGTGCTGCACCTGAGGGGACGTTTGTGCATTCCCAGAGACGAGGAGCTGTTGAGAGAGCCCCTGACTGAGGCACACGGTTCCAGATTCACCATACATCCCGGAAACACGAAGATGTACCATAACTTGAGACGCGAGTTTTGGTGGAGGGGAATGAAGCGAGATGTGGGTGAGTTCGTGCAGCAATGTTTAGTGTGCCAGCAGGTGAAAGCCAAGCATCAGAGGCCTGCAGGGCCGCTACAGCCACTTCCAGTGCCAGAGTGGAAGTGGGAGAGCATCACCATGGACTTGGTGGTGGGCTTACCTGTTACCCAGTGAGGACACGATGCAGTCTGGGTAATCGTTGATAGATTGACGAAGACGGCATGTTTCTTGCTGATCCGAGTCACCTTGGGACCAGCATAGTTGGCAGAGAGGTATATCCTCGACGTGGTACGTCTACACGGAGTTTCATGGGACATCATATCCGACCGGGATACCCACTTTACATCCCAGTTTTGGGCTGAGTTTCAACAGGCCCTGGGGACGCGGTTGAGGTTCAGTATAGCTTACCACCCCCAGACGGACGGACAGTCTGAGCGCACGATACAGACACTTGAGGACCTTTTGTGTGCCTGTGTACTGGACTGGAGGGGCTCTTGGGAGGAGCACTTGGCCCTGGCAGAGTTTGCATATAATAACAGTTATCACTCAAGCATCGGTATGGCACCCTACGAGGCTCTGTACGGACGGAGGTGTACGGCACCCTTGAGTTGGGTCGAGGTGGGGACCAAGTGGGAGGTTGGCCCCAGGCTGGTCCGGCAGAGTCAGGAGGTAGTCGAGCAGATTCACAGGCGACTCCACACTGTCAGGAGCAGGCAGAAGAGCTACGCAGATCGGAAATGCAGAGAGGTGCAGTTTGAGGTTGGGGACCACATCTTCCTTCGTGTTTCACCCATGAAGGGCCTGCAGCGGTTTAGGATGAGAGGGAAGCTCGCGCCGAGGTTCGTGGGGCCCTTTGAGGTCTTGGAGCGGGTTGGACCCGTTGCCTACAGGCTTGCCCTTCCTCCTCAGCTTTCTGGTGTGCACGACGTGTTCCACGTGTCCAATCTCAGGAAGTATGTTGCCGATCCCAGTCACGTCCTGAGCCATGAGAGAGTCGAGGTGGGCGACGACCTGAACTACCTTGAGCGGGCAGTGCAGATTCTTGACTGAGCTGTCCGCAGTCTGAGACAAAAGCAAGTACCCCTGGTGAAGGTCTTGTGGAGGAGCCAACGGTACGAGGAGGCTACCTGGGAGCCTGAGGCGGAGATGCGAGAGCGGTACCAGGAGCTTTTCGCGGGTACGTCTTTTCGGACCGACTTCGGTCCTCTTTGAGTTTGTTATGTATATATTGTTCTTTCTCGCACCCTAGTTAGCGCAAGTTTCGGGGACGAAACTTCCTTTGAGTTTGTTATATTGTCACGACCTGGGCATCAAGAGTCGTTTAAGACGTCTAGCCAGACGTCTGGAAGCCTTCCCAGACGTCTGGTATTAAATTTTTTCGGTGTATGGGTTTGCGTCTGCGCACGCATACTGAACCCGCAGCTTTCGTTCTTCTTTTTTCTCTCCCTCCCTGCAGACGACGCAGCCTTCCTCTCTCTCTCCCCCCGTGCTACCTACAAATACATTTCCCCTCTCCCTCACCCTCACTCCACCGCCTTCTTCTTCTCCTTCTCCCTGCCAGCGAGAGCGCAAGCGAGCGAGAGCGGCAGCAGCGGCTGCTACGAGCGTGCGGGAAGGAGGGGTAGTTGCGAGAGGAAGTAGAAGCTTGACCGCGATGGTACGAACTTGCCGGGGCAGCTAGAGCCGGCCGGCGGGAGAGCAGCGAGCGTGGGGTGTCGCAGAGGAGCTGCTGCAGCTCGGGCAGCAGGCGGACGCAACGCGGCACGGCCTTGCACTGCGGGCGGAGAGCGAGAAGGGTTCTGATTATGGGAAAATTTCCCAGAATCAGATGTCTGGACTTACCTCCAGACAACGCAGAAGGCGTCTGGAGCAAGGTCCAGACGTCTGACAGGTATAATATTTTCTTACCTTCTTTTTACGCATGTACGGCCATGCAGCCGTCCGCCGCGTTCTTCTGCACCTTTTCGTGATGAGAGCGGGCGTGTGTGTGCAGGAATCGTTCGGGAGGGCGCTTGGGCTCGCCATCCCACACCGATCAGACATCTGGGAACAGTACCAGACAACGGAGAGGACCTCCAGACGTCCGGGGTGACAATCGGACGTTTAGAAACTAAGTCCAGACGATCCAACGGGCTTCTGGACATCTGAAGGACTGCGCAGACCAAGGTATGGCATGATCGACCTTTTAAGACATCTGGAAGAAGTTCCAGACATCCGATTTTGGGCAGACTCGTCGTTTTTGACCCATTTAGGGTCCGTTCGGAGTCCGTTTTCCGTGTTTCAAGTTTCGTTCTTTCCAGATTTATTTCCTATACCTGTTTACAATAATTGTATACTATTCTGAGTAGCTCATTGTCTTTGATCCTTGTATTAGGACCCCGTTCCGTTGCAGCTCTAGGGGTTGCGGAGGCACGCGGGATTGCCGATCACACCCCCAATACTCCCGATCTTGCAGGTAGAGTGGCCTTTTCAATTATTTATCAAAAGTTATGAAATTATGAAATAATTAATAGAGTCTAGGGTATTGCATGAACCCTAGGGCTGAAAAATTAGATTGAATGATAGATCCTAGTGTATTGCATGAATCCTAGGACTGGAAAACTAGATTGAATGATAGATCCTAAGGCACGGCATGAATCCTAGGACTGGAAAACTAGTTGAATATATAAACAGTGCAGTCTTGGAAAAGTAGAAGGGAAACGATAACTGCCTGTAAATTGGTTAACAGCTGCCTGTTTATGAATGAATAATTATGGTTGAAAACATGGGTTATATGGATAAAAAGCTGAAATGGTGACACCTAAATTGGCTGAGTTAAAAGAGCATGAACCCTACGGGGAATTAGGAGTTGAGCTCCTGGAAAGTGAATGGAATAGAATTGGGGAAGTGAGCTAGCCCTTGAGTATGGAGTACCAAGGAGAGCAACTGTCCCCCCTGTTTGGTGTAGAGCTGAGCTAGCCGCCCCAAGGACCTGGGGTTAGGTTTGGCCACTTTGTACCGACTTTTGGCCCTCGTGTACATAGTACCGAGGAGAGCTACTAGTGTAGGGAGAGCACTAGCTACCCCACGGGTCTCGGGGTTCTGTTAGCCCTCCTACACCGACTTGTTAGGCCCACTGGGCAAACCAGGGTAGTCAGGCAAGGGTGCGCTGACTGTGTAGGGGCAAGATCCCTGTTTGGTTACTGTGGAGGGGTTGGACCCCTGTTACTGAGAGAGCTCTGCCCTATACTGGTTCCGTGCTGTGCTTTAGGCGCACCCGTTAACGAAAACGACTGACCGCGTGCCAGTGCGGGGTAGCTACCCGTGCATTTATCGCGCGTACCGTAGTCACCGTTACATCTATCAGCGACCTTGGGGTGGTTGACTGAGGGTAGGACCACCATGGGAGACTCTCCCGGCCAGGAGAGCACCACATGTTACTTCTACTTTTCGAAAAAGACTGCAATCAAGATCGTTCCCACGAGAAACATTCAAGATCAAGAGAAGGATCTGAGAAATAATCAATAGTGAATAAATGGAAAGATATAAGAAAAAAAAGTAAAAATATAATAGCTACTGTGCACTCTACCGCTTCCTTTAGCTTTTAGTTGCCACTCTACTCAGCGTTTCGTTGACGTGTCACCCTTGTTACCTTTTCAGGACCAGGTGTTGAGCAGCCAGAGTCGACGGCTACAGAGGGCGCTGGGCCTAGTAGAGCCCAGTAGTATTACTAGTAGTACCCACTGTAGTTTTCTTTCCATTGTAGTGAGTAATTTCTGTTACTCCCTGTACTCTCTTTATTGTAAGTTTCATGTTTATATATATGTTTATTTCTCTACTGTTGTGGTGGTATATGTTGTAGTATTTCTTTTCTTTACTGCTGTATTTTGTTACTATTAGTTATATACATGTGGAATGTGATTTATTTTACTACTCATTTGGTTACTTTCTTGTTGGACGACTGGATCTTGGGATCAGTCGAGTCGATTTGATTCTCATGTCTCATAAGAATTCGGGAATCGGATTGTTACAGTAAGTTAGATTCGTGGAATCCAAATCAAACTTAATATGCTTACTTAAATAGGTTAAATAGATTTAGATCTGGTTAATTTAATCAAATATGGGTCATTTGAATCTATCATTCAGGTTAGGTTCAGGTTATGTCTTGTTTACGGTATTACTCATAAGTATTGTGCTCCTAATTTTATTTGTTCCCATATTTTTTATTGTTAAATGTGAATTTTTGAATGAATTTCAAGTAGATTTTGATAAGATCTGCTTTTTTATTTTCTTCAAAGATAAAACTCCATCAAGAACGGAAAGATGCAATACGGCACGACTCCAAGAGTCGTAGAAATCAGAGGACAACTGCAACTCCGCTCGGTGCGTTTGTGATCTAATTCCTTTTCATTTATTCAATAGATCAATTATTAAGATAAATAGAATCTAAATTTTTTTACATATTTAATCTAATATATTTTTAAAAATATGATAATTGTTAACTTTAATATAAAATTTAAGTTATTTACATCTTAATCCATTAATAAGGAATAAATATTATTAATTTACATAAAAGTCCTTAAATTTAAATAAATATTTCAATTTAACCCATTACTTTATATATTACACTAATTAAAATTTAACTTATTTATACAAACAAAATGTCAAACCGATAGATTAGGAAAATATTGAAGGCTAATTTATTAAATATAAATATCTTAATAACAAGAATTTAACTACAATATTCAGTGCAAAAATTGAAAAAAAATAAACTAAAATGATCTTTTTCTAAGGTCGTTTGACGTTTTCGGAATTCGTAGGATTTTTGTGTAATTTTAAATCCCTTAGGTTTTTATTTTAGGATTTGTGAGGGGGAGAGGAGAATTACAGGGATATCCCCACAATTTCCCCACCACCATCTCCTCCCCCTACCCCTCACACACGCACCATTCCCCCCCACCCGACACCTCCACCATACTCCCCTATGTGCCATTCCCTCCTCCATACCACCCAACTCCGTAAACCCCCCCCCGCTGTCATCCTCCCTTCGCTCACCACCCAACAGCCAAGCAAGAGGAGAAGGAGAGGGAGAGCGAAGAGTAGAGGAGATCGGAGGATTTGCGAGGGAGACGAGGAGGTGTTATAGTTGATGCAGCTTCTGCAGCGAGAAAAGACTAGTAAACGATTCTGTGGAATCATTTTTCCACAGAATCAGACGTCCAGAGTGACCTCCAGATGTCTTGTCGGACGTCCAAAGGTAATCTTAGACGTCAGATAGCGCATTTTTCTTGATTATTTTCCTGCCAAAGTTCTAACCGTGTGCGCACGTATGTTAGAGGTTGGGAATCGCGCTGGTGTAAGGACCGAGGCAGTTTCAGACGTCCGAAAATGTCTCCAAACGTCTAAAGACACCCTTAAACATTCGCACGGAGTTCCAGACGTATGGAAAAGGCGCCCCGAGCAAGGTGAGTCCCTGAGTTCATTTAAAACGTCTGTGACTCTTCCCAGATGTCTGATTTTGATCAGGGTTGGTGTTTTTGGGCTCGTTCCGCGCTCAAACGGAATCGGATTTTCGTAAATGAAACGTCATTGGTTTCCGTTCGAGTTTCTTTACGTTTTGATACATTGTCTATGCTGTTTTGAGCTCATTTGACTTGTCAATCTATGTCATAGGTCTCTAGTCTATCGAGTATACGGGACCTGAGGAGACATTGGGAGTTACCGTACGAGCCCCCATTCCACCTTGTTACCCTGGTAGAGTGGTTTTTACCTTAATCTTGGAATTAATAGTTAAATTATGTGCGTAGAATTAATTGAGCCTAGGTCGTGAGATGAACCTTAGGACTGAAAAGAGATAAATGCATGCTACTTTAGAGTATATTCGATCGAACCCGAAGATTGTGAAATGAACACTAGGGTTGTAAGAAATGCATGATGATGTTATCGTGTTGCTTCCTGAAAAGAAATAAACCATGAGCTGCCTGTACTACCTGTAAGGAACTACGTCATAAATGGAAATGTATGCTAGTATTGAATAATACATGGTGGAATTTAGGTTGTCTGTTCTACATATAACGAACCAAATATGGAAATAAAAAAGTCCATGTATGAACCCTACAAGGAATTTAGAATGAAACTAGGAATGCTGTAGTACCGAAAACCTGATGGTTTTGGAACATGTCGCCTTTGGGCAGTTGTTCGGACTTGGTTAAGGGAAGTGAGCTGACCCTCGTGTACGTGGTACCGATGAGAGCAACTATCCTTTAGAGTGGAGGGGAGCTAGCTGCCCCTTGGGTTGAGACTCGTGGGTTAGGAATGGCCACTCTATGACGAGTCCTGTTTGGCCCTCGCATACGTGGTACCAAAGTGAGCTACTTAGTGTAAGGGGTGCTAGCTGCCCCATGGGGCACGGGGTTAGGAATGGCCACCCTTCGCCGACTCCTGCTAGGCCCGCTGGGCAAACCGGGGTAGTCGAACGAGGGTACGTGGACTGTGAGGGGCGAGACCCCTATTTTGAGAGGGCAAGACCCTATGTTATTCTGGGTTGCTCGTTTGGGCGTACCCGTTAGCGGAAACAATTAACCGCATGCTAGTGCGGGGTAGCTACCCATGCGCTTATCACACGTGCCGTAGTCACCGCTACATCGCGACCGTAACCTCGGGGTAGTAGGCCGGGTGTAGGACTACCATGGGGGCTCTCCCAGCTAGGAGAGTGCCACGTGTACATCCTGCATCGCATGAAAACTGCAAGCAAGATCGTTCCCTTAGGGAATAAGAATCTTGAGAAATGTCATGGAACCTTATTAGAGTACTTGGATTAGAAAAACGATAATTGGAAACGGATGATAATAAGTAAATTATTAAATGCATGTTTAGTTAGCCGCTTGTTTAAATTATATTGTAAGTAGGTGATTTAACCACCACTCTACTCAGCGCTAGCTGACCACAGATTTTATAACCTTGTTTAGGTCAGGGATTCAAGCAACCAAAGCCACCGGCTACTGAGGGCGCTGGGCCCAGTCGAGCCCAGCTATAGTTTTCTTCTATTTCTCTTACAGAGAGCTTTGTGGTAGTGAGTGTCTATAGCTCATAGTTATATTTAGCTATATTTCTACCAATTTCAGTTATGATGGCTATGTTCTGTACTTATACTTTCCGCTGATGGCCTGTAATATTATTGTGGTTTGCTGTTCCCTTTATTTTACTATCAGTTATACATTTTTTACTTAGTTACATTGCTTGTGTGGTTGTGGAATGAGCATGCATTTGGTTATTTCTTGTTGGACGACTGAGTCATAGGGTTAGTCGAGACGTGCTGTAGTGAACGACTTTTCCACCGAGGCTAGTCTTCGTGCGTTTTAATGCTTATTATAGTAATGTCGTTATAGTGTACAATAAGACAGCTACGGTTGTCGTTACTATAGAAATTTTACTCAGAAATAGTTTCCCGAGGTCGAACTCAGGGAGCTACTGGAATTCTAGAAGTACATAGTTTCTTTATTACAAAAATAAGAGAGAGGGAGGGAGAAATAGATTTCTATCTTTTGGCTTCTTCTTCTCTTCTTTCTCTTTTCTTCAGCTGCAGTATCTCTCCTTACAGGTCTTCTTCTTCCTTGGCTCTGTTTGCCTTCAATTCCTCTTCTTCTGCTTGTCTTCTATTTCTTTTTCTTCTTCAGTTCTTCTTCTTTCTCTTTTCTTTATCTCCTCTGAAGGTCCATCCGTCGTCTGATACCGCAGTCAGATGACTTAAACTACGGGCTGCTACAGTGCTTCTTCTCTTTTTCTTCCTTCGCTGCTTCTTCTTCCTTGGTCTTCTGCCTTGCTCAGCTGCAAAGGCTTCTTTAGAGTTTCTTCTTTTGCTCCTCTTCCTCTCCTTCCTGTGGCTAAGTACTGAGCATTCCTCCTTCGCTCCCTGTTCCTGCACAAGGTATAGCAAAACCTAGCCCTTCCCGCTACTCGTACGTCTCTCTCTCTCTCTGTAACCGCTCATAGGAAGCTTTGCCGGAGCCGGGTTATCGGGTCGGGTAGCGTACCCGCGACCAGGCGCACCGGCGTGGGTGGTGCGCGAGGAGTGCAGGGTAAACGGGTCGGCCAGGTCTGTATGGCGTGGGTCACAGACTAGGCGGGCGAGTGGGCGAGGGGACCTTACCCCGTGTTCTGAGGCGATAAGGTAAAAACACAAAATCAATTTAAATGGGTGCAGCGCTTCGAGATCTTACGATGTGGGACTAAACTTCGCTCCTTCTAGCGTGTGCCCGCAGGAAGAACGCGACCTCACTTCAGCAGCTGCGTCCTCGTTTCCCTTTGCGTGCCAGCTGCCTGCCTTCACCCGAGTCTCCCCAAATTCGCCTCAGCTGGAGACCTGACGCTCTGAAGCCTGGAGCTCGCTTGGAAGCACCTTGGGTCGTCGCCAATGGCGGTCGGGGCAGCAGATCTGTCTAACACAAAAAGGGCCTCTCGGCCTAATCAGACCACAGGGGAACCTTCGCCGTGGCACGGCGAAGGTAGTGCGAGGTGCAACAGGCCGCAGGATGGCCTAGGCGTGCGTGCCTAGGTCGTTCTGTGGCCGGAAAAGTGGGTTTGATCGGGGGAGTGTTGTGGAGGTGTAGAGTGGCAGTGGAGGGGCGGAGGGCGTTTGGTATGATGAGGCGGAGCTTTTGGGACAGTTGGCGAGCTGTATGGGGTTGTGGGATGACGGGGACAACTCGCTGGAGAGTGGCCGGAGGCGGGGAAGGTGAGGGTGATCAGGCGTGGTCGCGGGGCAATCAAGCAAAATAGATTGGGGAAAAGAAAGAGGGGAAGAAGGGAAGTAACTGTAACCTACCTACAGGGACGAAGGGGACCGGAGCGGCGGGCAGTCGTACCGACTGTCGCCGGAGAAGAAGCACCCAGAGGGAGAGAGAGGCGGCGAGGAAGAGGGCAGGGAGGCGCGCGCTTGGTACAGCACGACGCGGGGAGATCAGGCGAAGGTGGCTCTGCTGCTGGTACTGCAGTAGAGCGACAAGAAGGAGGAGGAGGAGGGGCCGCCGGAGCTGGTGGGTTCCTGTCGGAGTGGGGAGATAGGAATGGTTGAGGTTTTCTCCGCCAAGACCAGGCTCACAGAACCGGCTGGCGATGCTGGTCTTTATAAAGGCGGTGGCGGAGGGGCGGACGCAGGCTGGCGACGTGCGTCCCTCGCCGGAGTATGGTCGGAGACGAGACCCATACCTTCCGCGCATTCGCATGGAAGGTGTGGGTGTCGTCAGGCAGCATGGCGGAGTCCCTGCGACAGCAACGTCGCAAGGAACTCCGTATTCTCTTTGCAGGACGTCCCCCTCACCCTGCGCGGCACCATGCTCCGCGCAAAGTCGTCGGAGCATGGTGCAGTGCAGAGACTTGCAGGAGGGACCAAAATGCAAAGAACGACAAAGAAGTTAGGGGCCAAAATGCAAGGGTTACGAAAGTTGAGGGTCAAAAAGTAAATGATGAGGACCAAATTGCAAAGTCGGTCAAGGAGGTCTCTTCTTAGGCTCAAGTTTTTATGCATGACTAAATTGGACCTAAGGATTTTAATGGTGAATTTTGTTTCTAGGTCAGACCATGTTTGACCAGCCAATTTACGTAAAAACCCAAATTAAATCATTAATCGGGCATGGTTCTCAATGTAGGTCAAAATAGGTTTCTAAGGCCAAATTGAAGGTTCTAAACCCTAGAGATTATTTTTATATGAATTTTAGAGGGTTTAGTTGATTTTTACCCTGCCTCGAACCTCGTGAATTGAAGTAGGCTTGTTTTAGGGTTATAGAATGTCATTTAATTCCTTGGAGTTGCTGTAGCCCTTGTTGGATTAGATCATCCCACTTTCCTTCTTATTAGGTTAGTTTGAGCTATGTTTGGACCCTTAATTACCCTGTTTGCAAATTATGTTGGTGAAATTACATTTTTACCCCTTATGACTCGTTTTCTTAAACTCAGAATTCTCTGAGTTAAGCCTTTCTTTGAGTTATGTAGGAGCTTTTTCTTGCATATCTAGGTTAGATTGTGCTACTTAGAGTTCATGATGAGGTTCTCATCATGCTGTTCTCGGGTCCTATAGGGAGCTGGGAGCGGGTCGTAACATAAACTCACAACAATTTTAATTTAAAAAATTTCTGGCAAAGCCTTCTTTCTCATCATTTGGGAGAGTAAACAAAAAATCAAATGCATCAGCATCATAAGCAATCTTCAGACCAATTTGATGACATTGACTTTGATTAAATGAAGTTATTTTTTATAACTCTCCATTCAACTTTAGTTTGTTTTCAAGAGCATTAATCCCAATAGCTCTACTAAATTAGTTAGTTGCTTCTTTAATTTCTGAGGTAATCATAGTCGTAGCGTCGATAATAGATTTTCTTAAGCTATCTGTAAGAGACCTCTTTCTTTTACGCTCACAAACAAAATTCTCTTCAGATACTTCTTGATTTCTTGAAAGAAGAAGAGATCCAAGATCAATATCATTTAAACCAACTATATTAGCATCATTCTCATTTGCAATTTCAACCTCAACTTCATCAATAACATCAGCAGCATCTGGGACATTGCTTCCTGTGGCACGATCTTTCTCGAAAATAGTACAAAAGTCATTATAATATGGGAATTGCTTATTTTTTAATTGAGCGACATCCTTGTGACTTTGTAATCAAATAATAAATAAATGTTATAAGAAAATTTAATTTTTAATAAAATTTAAAATTATATTAGTTTAAAACAAAATTACCAGTAATAAATTTCCCATATCTCATTCTCATCAACCACACACTTTAAATTTGGATCGTATTTAAAGCCATTTGTACTTCTATTTAACATATCCCACACAATGTCAAAGTGATTCTTAAACGTCTTAATTCGTGATTTAATATGTGACCTTCCTTTTATCTTACGACCTGGTAATTTTATTCAAATATCTATTCTAATACTTCAAGGTATCCTAATTTGAATATGTTATCAGCCTTGTAGGTCCCATCATGGACCAAATCAAGTAGTGCTTCGATAAGCTTTTGATCTTCCTCATCTGACCATTTTCGCTTATTTTTTCCCAGGCCAAAATTCATTTCTATTTCTTGGCTCATATCTTTTAAGAATAATTTACAAAATTAGATCAGATAAAATAAATATATAAGAAAAAGAAATAATCTTCATAAATTACAAAAAAAAAAGAAGTAATTTTAATTATTCAATTACAAGAAAATTTTAATTTTTAAAATAAGATTGTTAGGGAAATGACTAATAAAGAAAAAAATATGTGCTTAATTATATTTAGGAATTAAACATTGCATTAGCTAAATTATCCCCCCATAACATCCTTGCATCCGATGATTCTATAGTTGTTATCAACTTCGATTTATCTTCTTTATCAGATTTATCAGTTGAGTATTGCCCATTCATTTGCATATTTGAAACTTCTGGTACTTCATCTTCTACTAGATCATATTGCATCTCACGTCTTACATAATTATGAAGAGACAATAAGCTAAAATAAATCTCTTTTGAGCTTTTATTGGATAAAATGAGAGACTCCTCAATATCGCCTATTATGTCCCGAACTCAGTTCCACGTGGAACTCTAGTTGGATCACTTGGACAAACCCAAGACCCAATCGTCCAAATATCAAAAAGGAAATCATTCCAAAACATTAAATAAAAGACAGAAAGCGGTAAGGTAGATTATAATTGCAAACAATACCACAAGAGAATAGCAAGGTTTTCAACATAGCCATCACAATCAGAATATAATGACAGAAATAGGACTACTAGTTTCAGGAATGGATACTCATGACAACAGGATGAAAAGGTCACGCTAGAGCAGAAATGGAAATGAAAGCAAACTAAGGCTGAGCTCGATTAAGCCCAGCTCTCTCTACAGCTGGTGGTACTGGCTACTCACCTCCCTATCCTGAAAACAAGTGGTAGACGTCAACATAAAGTTGAGTAGAGTGGCAAATGTACATTCATCTAACACAATAAACATTTCAGGAAGTAATAAGCATTTCAAACATTTTTATGTTTTATTTCGATTTTTAAGTACTGGTTGTTTTGCAATTTCGGTTATTCTAGCAAAGGTCCAATTTTCTCTTGGTTCACATGTTCCCTAATGGAACAATCTTGCTGCAACTTTCCCACGACGCAGAACATGCACGTAGTGCTCTCTTGGCCGAGAGAACGTCCCGTGTTTGTCCTACACCCGATCCACCACCCCGGTGTCATGGTCGCAACGTAGCGGTGACTATGGCACGCACGATAAACACACGGGGGGCTACCCCACATTGGCACGCAGTCAGTCGTTTCCGCTAATGAGTACGCTCTGAGTCGTACAACACAGAACAGAACATGGGCCACACCCCTCACTAGTCTACGTACCCTCTCCTGACTACCCTGATTGGCCCCGTGGGCCTAAAAGGAGTCGATGTAGGGCAGCCATTTCTACCCTAAGTCCCAACCCAGGGGAAGGTTAGCTCTCTCCCTACACAAGGGGTGATTACTTCTCCTCAGTATATGTGTACCTGAGGGTCAACTCACTCCCATACTAGTACCCAAACAACAATCGTGCCTCACATTAGGCAAATCATTCCATCGTTATCAAAGTTTCAAGTCATAACAAATAAATTATTTGTCTAATTCTCCCTAAGATTCATCTATGATCCTTTGATTCTATTTCAGACACCAGCAAAAAACATGCATCTCCATTTATTTTTAGATTTCATACATGGAAGTAGATAACTATGTGCATTACAGTAAAAGCCTTGATCTCAACCGTTAGGGTTACCATTTCTCACAATAAGAATTAATCATTGCTTATGTGTATAACAAGTATAAAGCTCACATACTAAGAATTAGGGCATGCACGCGTGTGTGTGAATCTACAAGGCAAAGTAGTTTTCATTTTCATTCACAACATGCATATACAAAATTTCAGTATTTCATTAAGTAACTACTTTTAACATGCATTTAAAATGGAACTAGTTACATCAATAAAAGAAAAGCCACTCTACCTAGGTGTACGAGAGATATGGGGGCAAGAGGGACCGATCTAGATGCCCCACAAGTCCCGTACGTATCACAGACTCAGTGCCTATGCCAAACCAATGGTCAAAAGGAGCATTTAGCACAAGGATTGACATTTCAGTGTGCTAAGATAGTTCAAAACAGTATAGAAATGATTTTATTATGTCGAAAATCTGTTACGACCCGATTCCCGAATCCCTACAAGACACGAGAATCGGACCAACTTGACCGATCCCAAGACCCAGTCGTCCAACTAGAAAGTAACCAAAAAGCAGTAAAATAAACCACATTCACGATGTAAGCAACTAAAAGTAACAAAGTACAGCAGTAAAGAAATAAACTACTACAGTACACATCGCCACAACAATAGAGAATCTAAACAGGTACAGGAATATGAAGTCTATAATAAAAGAGTACAAAAGTGTAACAAAATACTCACTACTACAAAAAATGGGGTACAATAAAAGTACAACTACTGAGCTCCACTGGGCCCAGCACCCTCTGCAGCCGTAGGCTCTAGCTGCTCAACACCTGGACCTGAAAAAGGTGGTAAGTACGACACGTCGGCGAAACACTGAGTAGAGTGGAAATCAGCTAACTAAGAGAAATAGTAACGGTGGACAGGTAGCTGTTGTTTTCAATTTCTTTCTTTATCCCACTAATTATTCTTTCTTTCATCACTTGGTGTATTTATCAGGTCTTTTTCTTGATCTCGAATGTTCTTCGTGGGAACGATCTTGATTGCAGTCTTTTCCGAAAAGTATAAGTAGCATGTGGTGCTCTCCTGGCTAGGAGAGTCCCCCGTAGTGGTCCTACCCTCAGTCAACCACCACAAGGTCGCTGACAGACGTAACGGTGACTACGGCACGCGCGATAAACGTACGGGTAGCTACCCCGAACTGGCACGCGGTCAGTCATTTCCGTTAACGGGTGTGCCTAAAGCACAGCATGGAACCAATATAGGGTAGAGCCCTCTCAGTAACATGGGTCTAGCCCCTCCAGAGTAACCAAACAAGGGTCTCGCCCCTTCACAGTCTGCGCACCCTCGCCTGACTACCCTGGTTTACCCAGTGGGCCAAGCAAGTCGGTGTAGGACGGCTAGCTGAACCCCGGGCCCCATGGGGTGGCTAGCTCCCTCCCTACACTAGTAGCTCTCCCCGGTACTGTGTATGCGAGGGCCAAGAGTCGGTACAAAGTAGCCAGACCTAACCCCGGGTCTCAACCCCAGGGCGGCTGACTCCGCTCTGCACTAAGAGGTAACATGTGCTTCCCTTCGTACCACATACCCAAGGGACATCACACTTTCCCATCCACTTCTCCAGTTCCATTCTATTTATTTCCAGGAGCTCTACTCCTAATTCTCCGTAGGGTTCATGCTAATATTCCTCAGGCCAAGCCATACTAGGTTTCCTCATTCAGGTTTATTCGCATATAGTATGTGTTTCCAACATTCAATCTTTCTTTTCCAATTTATATACAAGCATCTCGTATTTAATTTCAAACAACCGAAATTACATGTAGCAGTTACTAACAACAGTCCTCTACATTTCACAGGCAGCTGTTATCTAATTACAGGCAATTATTATCTACTCATTCCAAGACTGCATTTCAGGCATTTAATACAATCATTCTAGTGTTTCTAGTCCTAGGATTCATGCCATACCCTAGGATCTATCATTCAATCTAGTTTTTCTGGTCCTAGGATTCATGCCATACCCTAGGATCTATCATTCAATCTAGTTTTTTTGGTCCTAGGATTCATTCCATACCCAAGGATCTATCATTCAATCTAGTTTTTCTGGTCCTAGGATTCATGCCATACCCTAGGATCTATCATTTATTCCAGATATGCATTTATGTTTGTAATTAACTAAGGGAAGTCACTCTACCCGCAAAATCGAGAGTAATGGGGGCTCGATCGGCAGGTCTGCGTGCCTCCGCAACCCCCAAAAAATTCTCAATAGAACGAGGTCCTAACACAAGGATCAACCACAAGAAACCACTCAGAACATGATAAAAGCATTCCAACAAGTAGAGGAACTTATACGAAGAAGAACGGAATCTTAAACGCGGAAATCGAACCTCGAACGGACCCTAAACGGGTCAAAAATGACAACTCTGACTCAAATCAGACGTCTAGAATATCTTCCAAATGTCTTAAAAAGGGGTCCAGATCATACCCTACTCTGCGCTGCTCCTCAGATGTCCAGGGATTCTGTTGAACCGTCTGGACCCAGTTCCAGACGTTCGACTATCCCTCCAGACGTCTGGAGATGCTCTCCGCTGTCTGGTGACTCGCCCAGACGTCTGAACCACGTGGGAGGGCGTGTCCTATGCCTTCCCGAAGTGAATCTTGCACGCGTACGCAAAATCTCTCAACCACGACACGCAACAGACGTCCGCAAAAGGAAGCGTATGAGGCAAAACGTACCTCTCAGCCGTCTGGAGTTGCTTCTAGATGTCGTCTACGCCGTTTGGATGTAAGTCCAGACATCTGATTTTGGGAAAAATCCCAGAATCAGAAGCTCCTTCATCTTCTTCCTGCTACGCGTGACCACGTCATGCAATCACTCGTCCGCTGCTCTAGCTGCAGCAGCGTCGGGGGAACCTCCCCGACACACACTCCGCCTCGTGCACGCCGACCGGCCTCGAGCCTCTCCGACGAGCTCCCTCACAGCTAGTGCGCTCTCCTCTCTCCCCTTCTCTCACTGCCCCTCTCCTCTCCGCCGCTGCACTTGGCAACAACTCGCTACTCTCGCTCTTGCCCTCGCTGAAGGAAGGGGGATGGATGGATGTGGGGTGGCGTGAGGGAGAGGAGGGGATATTTTTAGGCATGGGGGGGAAGGCTCTACAAGTCGTACGCATGCAAAAATTGATTTCCAGATGTCTGGGAAGGTGTCCGGATATCTGACCAGACGTCTGGACTTACTCCTAAACGTCTTAAAAGGGTTTTGGTGGCACGGGTCTTAACAACATTACAAACTCAAAGGAAGTTTCGTCCCCGAAACTTGTGCTAACTAGGGTGCGGAAAAAGAACAACTTACGCATAACAAACTCAAAGAGGACCGAAGCCGGTCTGAAAAGACGTACCCTCAAAGAGCTCCGGGTACCGCTCCCGGATTGCCGCCTTAGGCTCCAAGGTAGCCTCCTCATACCGCTGGCTCCTCCATAAGACTTTCACTAGGGGTACCTGCTTCCGTCTGGACGGCTCTATCGAGTATCTACACCGGCCGCTCTGGGTAGGTCAGGTCGTCACCCACCTCGAAGCTTTCGTGGCTCAGAACGTGACTAAGATCGGCGACGTACTTCCTGAGGTTGGACACGTGGAACACGTCGTCCATACCAGAAGTGGGGGAGGAAGGGCAAGCTGGTAAGCAACGAGTCCCACCCGCTCCAGGACCTCAAAGGGTCCCACGAACCTCGATGCGAGCTTCCCTCTTACCCCAAACCGCTGCAGGCCCTTCATGGGTGAAATGCGAAGGAAAACGTGATCCCCAATCTCAAACTGCACCTCTTTGCGTTTCCGATCTGCATAACTCTTCTGTCTGCTCTTGACAGTGCAGAGTCACCTGTGAATCTGCTCAATCACCTCCTAACTCTGCCGGATCATCCTGGGGCCAACCTCCCACTTGGTCCCCACCTCAACCCAACTCAAGGGCGCCATACACCTCCGTCCGTAAAGAGCCTCGTAGGGTGCCTTGCCGATGCTCGAGTGATAGCTATTACTATATGCAAACTCCGCCAGGGGCAAGTGCTCCTCCCAAGAGCCCCTCCAGTCCAGTACACAAGCACGCAAAAGGTCCTCAAGAGTCTGTATCGTGCACTCAGACTGTTCGTCCGTCTGGGGGTGGTATGCTGTACTGAACCTCAACCGTGTCCCCAAGGCTTTCTGAAACTCATCCCAAAATTGGGACGTAAAATGGGTATCCCGATCGAATACGATCTCCCGCAGAACTCTGTGTAGACGTGCCACGTCGTGGATATACCTCTCTGCCAACTAGGCTGGTCCCAAGGTGACTCGGATAGACAAGAAATGTGCTGTCTTCTTCAATCTGTCCATGATCACCCAGACTGCGTCGTGTCCTCGCTGGGTAATAGGCAAGCCCACCACTAAGTCCATGGTGATGCTCTCCCACTTCCACTCTGGCACTGGAGGTGGCTGCAACGGCCTTGCTGGCCTCTGATGCTCGGCCTTCACCTGCTGGAACACAAAGCACTGCTGTACGAATTCGCCTACATCCTGCTTCATTCCCATCCACCAAAAGTCGCATCTCAAATCGTGGTACATCTTTGTGTTTCCGGGATGTATGGTGAACCTGGAACCGTGTGCCTCAGTCAGGAGCTCTCTCAACAGCTCCTCGTCCTTGGGAACGCACAAACGTCCCCTCATGCGCAGTACCTGGTCTGTAAAAGAGAAGTCCCCAGGGTCTCCTGACAGCACTCTGTCAAGCAACGACTGCAAGTATGAGTCGTCCATCTGTCCTGTAATGATGCGGTCTATCAGCTCTGGCCTCGTCTGTCGTGTCACGGTCACTGCCCCACAGTGCCCCAATAGCTCTAGGGGCCACCAACTTCCCATCTCCTCCATGAGGCTCCAACTCTACGCCTGCAAACTGGCCAAGTGGGTGGGCGCCTTCCAGCTCAAGGCGCCAGCCACCATATTGGCCTTCCCTGGGTGGTAGGAAATGCTGCAGTCATAGTCCTTCAGGAGCTCTAACCAACATCTTTGTCTCATGTTGAACTCCTTCTGATCAAACAGGTATCCGAGGCTCTTATGATCTATTAAATCTCAAAGGTCTCACCGTACAAGTAGTTCCTCCAAGTCTTCAGCGCGAAGACGACAGCTGCCAACTCCAGGTCATGGGTAGGGTAGCTATGCTCATGGGGCTTCAGTTGCCGCGAAGCGTAAGCGACAACGTGATCCCTCTGCATGAGCACACCCCCTAACCCCTGCAAAGAGGCATCCGTGTACACAACGAACCTGCCACTGCTGTCTGGGATGGTAAGCACGGGAGCCAAAGTCAGCCCCTCCTTCAACTTCTGAAAACATGCCTCACAAGCGTCTGTCCAAGAAAAGGGCACGTCCTTCCAGGTCAACTGTATCATAGGACGTGCAATCTACGAGAAGCCCCTGATAAACCACCTGTAGTAGCCTGCCGGTCCCAAGAAACTGCAGATCTCTATAACTATACGAGGTCTCTCCCACCTGAGCACTGCCTCAACCTTGGCTGGGTCCACAGCCAAGCCATCCCTGGAGATCACATGGCCCAAAAAAGTCACCTCCCTCAACCAGAACTCGCACTTGCTGTATTTGGCGTACAGCCTACGTCATCTCAGTGTGTCCAAAGCCATCCGCTAGTGCTGTCCGTGCTGTGTCTGATCTCGAGAATAGAAGAGCACATCATCAATAAATACCACCACGAACTGGTCCAAGTACGGTCTGAACACCCGGTTCATCAAATCCATGAAGGCAGCGGGGGCGTTGGTCAGCCCAAACGGCATGACCAAAAACTCGTAGTGTTCGTACCGGGTGTGGAAAGCAGTCTTGGAGACGTCTACCTCCCTGATCCTCAACTGGTGGTACCCAGGCCTCAAGTCTATCTTGGAGAATACCATGACACCTCGCAACTGGTCAAACAAGTCGTCAATCTTTGGCAGCGGATACCTATTCTTGATGGTAACCCTTATTCAGTTGTCTGTAGTCCACAAAAGGCGTAGGGTACCATCCTTCTTCTTCACAAACAATACTGGGGCTCCCCACGGAGACGCATTGGGACTCACAAAGCCCTTCTCCAGAAGGTCCTACAACTGGGACTCGTGCTCTCGCAGCTCAAGTAGTGCCATCCTGTAAGGCGCGGTAGAAATGGGACTGGTCCCTGGTACCAGTGAGGTCTCAACTCGGTTTCATGCTCGAGCGGAAGTCCTGGAAACTCATCTAGGAACACGTCGGGGTACTCTCTGACCACTGGGATACTCTGAAGGTCTGCCATAATTCTGGGCTCCGCCACCACACAAGCTAGGAAGCCCTCACACCCCTGGCCCAAAAGTCTCACTGCCCGAAGTACAGAAATGCACCTGAAGCCTCCGTCCACTGGCTGCCCGTGAAACTCAAAAGAAGGCAACTCTGGTATGGAGAAGATGATCTTCCTCTCAAAATAGTCCACCAAGGCGTGGTAGGCGGACAGTCAGTCCATCCCCAGAATCACGCCTAAGTCCCCCATCTGTATCACAATTAGGTCAGCGGGAAGGCTGTGTCCCCCAACACTGACCTCACAATCCGTATTACCTTCCCAGCTACAAACAGCTGGCCGCCTAGGTTTCTGATTACAACTAATCCCCTAATGGAGTACTATGGGACTCCAGAGTAGCAAACAACTCGTGGAGCAAGAAGGTACATCGTACTAGAAGCAGAAATTACGTACTCCAAAAAGACCAATCCTTGTAAGCATACCTGTCATCGTATAAACTGAAGCTATGAAGTCTCCGTGAGTCACAACGTCGCGACACTCCTTGGTACTGGGAGCGGACAAAACAGGTAGGCCCGGGGCGGAGCTAGTGACAGCTGGCCGGTATCCTCCCCGTGGCGGCTGTCCTCCCTCATGCACCTGGAATCCACGACCACCCGACTGGCCTTCAACTCTCGAAGCGGTGAGAGTCTACTGTGCTCCAGCCCTAGACGGGCAGTCCCTTCTAAAATGGCCCGACTGGCCGCACTGGTAGCAGAGGGGGACTCGACTCCCTCTCTCAGTGGGTCCGATGCTAGCTGCTAGCCCCTGTCGGTGGCTCCCAAAGGCCACTGACGGCCCCGCAAAGTGTGACGGCTCTCCTGCGGGCACCATGTGCCTCCCATGAGCTCTCCTAACCTGCCTAGTGTGACGGCGGAAATCTCATTCCACGATAAACTCCCCTGTCGTACTCTTGAAAGAGAGATGAGGGGGTGGCGGAGTGGGTGGAAGCTGAAATTCTTCTCGAACCACCTCTCGGATCAGATGGATGAGGTCCGGAGATGGTATGCTCAGGAGAAGAGAAGGGGTAGCATGTATACCAAGCTCGACACATCTGCCCCTCGAGCCTCGACCTCGGCTGCGCCTACGACCCACCCTTCTAGTTCCACGTCGAGGCATCTCCTGCAAGGAGATGCAAACACAAAACAGGAAGACGTCAATACTAACCGACACTCAACGTAGGAACCCTAGAACAGATGTCAAAAGGTATGTTGTGGTGATTACTCTAGTTACAAGCACGTGAATTGGTTATTTTTCCAGCTAGTTGGTTCACTTCTCGGGACGACCATGCTCTGATATCTTGTTACGACCCGGTTCCCGAATCCCTACAGGATACGAGAATCGGACCGACTCGACTGATCCCAAGACCCAGTAGTCCAATGAGAAAGTAACTAAAAAGCAGTCAAATAAACCACATTCACCATGCAAGCAACTAAAAGTAACAAAATGCAGCAGTAAAGAAATAAACTACTACAGTACACATCACCACAATAGTAGAGAATCTAAACAGGTACAGGAATATGAAGTCTATAATAAGAGTACAAAAGTGTAACAAAATACTCACTACTACAGAAAATGGGGTACAACAAAAGTACAACTACTGGGCTCCACTGGACCCAGCACCCTCTGCAGCCGTAGGCTCTGGCTGCTCAACACCTGGACCTGAAAAAGGTGGTAAGTAAGACACGTCAGCGAAACACTGAGTAGAGTGGCAACCACCTAACTAAGAGAAACAGTAACGGTGGACAGGTAGCTGTTGTTTTCAATTTCTTTCTTTATCCCACTAATTATTCTTTCTTTCATCACTTGGTGTATTTATCAGGTCTTTTTCTTAATCTCGAATGTTCCTCGTGGGAACGATCTTGATTGCAGTCTTTTCCGAAAAGTATAAGTAGCATGTGGTGCTCTCCTGGCTGGGAGAGTCCCCCGTAGTGGTCCTACACTCAGTCAACCACCCCAAGGTCGCTGACAGACGTAACGGTGACTACGGCACGCGCGATAAACGTACCGGTAGTTACCCCGAACTGGCACGCAGTCAGTCATTTCCGTTAACGGGTGTGCCCAAAGCACAGCATGGAACCAATATAGGGAAGAGCCCTCTCAGTAACAGGGGTCTAGCCCCTCCAGAGTAACCAAACAAGGGTCTTGCCCCTCCACAGTCCGCGCACCCTCGCCTGACTACCCTGGTTTGACCAGTGGGCCTAACAAGTCGGTGTAGGATGGCTAGTTGAACCCCGGACCCCATGGGGTGGCTAGCTCCCTCCCTACACTTATAGCTCTCCTCGGTACTGTGTACGCAAGGGCCAAGAGTCGGTACAAAGTGGCCAGACCTATCCCCAGGTCTCAACCCTAAGGCGGTTGGCTCCACTCTACACTAAGAGGTAACATGTGCTTCCCTTGGTACCACGTACCCAAGGGACAACACACTTTCCCATTCACTTCTCTAGTTCCATTCTATTTATTTCCAGGAGCTTTACTCCTAATTCTCCATAGGGTTCATGCTCATGTTCCTCAGGCCAAGCCATATTAGGTTTCGTCATTCAGTTTTATTCACATATAGCATGTGTTTCCAACATTTAATCTTTCTTTTCAAATTTATATACAAGTAGCTCATATTTAATTTCAAACAACCGAAATTACATGTAGCAGTTACTAACAACAGTACTCTACATTTCACAGGCAGCTGTTATCCAATTACAGGCAATTATTATCTACTCATTCAAAGACTGCATTTCAGGCATTTAATACAATCGTTTCAGTGTTTCTAGTCCTACGATTCATGCCATACCCTAGGATTTATCATTCAATCTAGTTTTTCCGGTTCTAGGATTCATGCCATACCCTAGGATCTATCATTCAATCTAGTTTTTTTGGTCTTAGGATTCATGCCATACCCTAGAATCTATCATTCAATCTAGTTTTTCTGGTCCTAGGATTCATGCCATACCCTAGGATCTATCATTCAATCTAGTTTTTCTGGTCCTAGGATTCATGCCATACTCTAGGATCTATCATTTATTCCAGATATGCATTTATGTTTGTAATTAACTAAGGGAAGTCACTCTACCTGCAAAACCGGGAGTAATGGGGGCTCGATCGGCAGGTCTGCGTGCCTCCGCAACTCCTAAATCCTAAACAGAACAAGGTCCTAACACAAGGATCAACCACAAGAAACCACTCAGAACATGATAAAAGCATTCCAAAAAGTAGAGGAACTTATACGAAGAACGAAATCTTAAACACGAAAATCAGACCTCGAACGGACCCTAAACGGGTCAAAAATGACAACTCTAACTCAAATCAGACGTCTGCAACATCTTCTAGACATCTTAAAAAGGGGTCCAGATCATACCTTACTCTGCGCTGCTCCTCAGACGTCCAGGGATTCTGCTGAACCGTCTGGACCAAGTTCCAGACATCCGACTATCCCTCCGGACGTCTGGAGACGCTCTCCACCATCTGGTGACTCGCCCAGACATCTGAACCGCGTGGGAGGGCGTGTCTCGTGCCTTCCCGAAGTGAATCCTGCACGCGTATGCAAAATCTCTCAACCACGGCACGCAACAGACGTCCGCAAAAGGAAGCGTAGGAGGCAAAACGTACCTCTCAGCCATCTGGAGTTGCTTCCAGACATCGTCCACGTCGTCTGGATGTTGGTCCAAACATCTGATTCTGGGAAAAATCCCATAATCAAAAGCTCCTTCGTCTTCTTCCTGCTGCACGCGACCACGCCGCGTAACCGCTCGTCCGCTGCTCTAGTTGCAGCAGCGTCAGGGGAACCTCCCCGACACACACTCCGCCTCGTGCACGCCGGCCAACCTCGAGCCTCTCCAGCGAGTTCCCTCATGGCTAGTGCACTCTCCTCTCTCCCCTTCTCTTGCTGCCCCACTCCTATCCGCCGCTGCACTTGGCAGCAACTCGCCGCTCTCGCTCTCGCCCTCGCTGAAGGAAGAAGGGGGATGGATGGACGTGGGGTGGCGTGAGGGAGAGGAGGGGATATTTGTAGGCGTGGGGGGGAAGGCTCTGCAAGTCTGAGAGGGGAGGAAGAAAGAGAAGAGGGTGGCTGGGGATCAGTCTGTGCGTGGCACGTGAGCAGACTCGCGGTCGTACGCATGCAAAAATTGATTTCCAGACGTCTGGGAAGGTGTCCAAACGTCTGACCAGACGTCTGGACTTACTCCAGAAGTCTTAAAAGGGTTTTGGTGGCACAGGTCTTAACAAAATATGGAAAGCTTTCCATCGATACCTGTCACGCGAAAATCGAACCCTATTTGTGCCCTGAATCGGCTTAAAAATCCTTCCTG
Organism: Thalassia testudinum; assembly: GCA_037157565.1. Classification (NCBI taxonomy): domain Eukaryota; kingdom Viridiplantae; phylum Streptophyta; class Magnoliopsida; order Alismatales; family Hydrocharitaceae; genus Thalassia; species Thalassia testudinum. Next base: position 104,011,681 of record JAZHRO010000073.1, on the reverse strand, counting down.
ATTCACTTGAACCAGATCGGGTCAGTTCGATCTGGTTGAACCGACCGCCTACCTGCTTTAACAAGTGCCTGACGCCCGTATCAAACGTCTGAGACCCTCCTCAGATGTCTTAAATAGTGCGAAACTCCAACTCTCTTTCTTAAATGGCCAATGGGTGTCCCAGTTGTCTTGGGATCACTCCGGACGTCCGATACCCTACCTGGACGTTTGAAAGTACCTTGAAGTCTGCCCGCGCACAAGTCCCTGCACGAATTCACTCCTCAAGCCTATTCTGGCTGCAGACACCTCGAACAGGCCACACCTCGTGCCTCACGCGTCTCTGGATATCTAAAGCATGCCTCAGCCTTCTGCAAAGTCCCTCGGCCGTCTGCAGGGTGTTGTGGATGTCCGATGGCCGCAGGGTCCACTCGTTCCTCGCTTAGAGCGCCGACAACGGCTTTGCTCATCGCGTCACTCTGCCTCATGATCCGCGTGCCTTGTCTACTACGTTGCCATGCATGCGAACCATGCCTCGGCTGTCATGCCCACATCACCTCTTTCTCACTCCTTTTGTCGACCCTCACTCTCTATCTCTCTCGCTATTGGAAACGAGAAGAAAATAGGGCACGCCATCCGAAGGATAAGTGTGGGGTAGTGGGGTTTACGAGGAGGTGTTTTTAAGGTGTTGGGTAGGGTTTTAGGTTTGGGAAAATTGCAGGTTTTGCCCTGCAGAACTTATTTTTCCCCATGAAATCCATAGAACAAGGATTGGGGGTGGTAAAACTTCCCGAAATACCTCGAAAATTTAGAGAACCATGCAAGGACCCTTAGGAAGGGTCATTTCATCACCCAATGTTTTTTCAGTAATGCAAAACAACGCTTAATCACATTCCTTGCTCATGCCTGCTTTAAATTAAAAACTTCTTTACAGGTGCTTGATTGATAATTTGTTCTCCACAAAGTCAAATTATATCGTTGTCATCTACAAGGAGCAAGAAAACCGTCACCGTTCATGTATCCACAGTCAACTAAATAATATTGCTCTATAAGTAAAAATTAAGACTTTAGGTTTTTACTATATTTATGTAGTCAATTTAAAGAAACTTAATAAAGCATATTTATCGTAAGGAACAATCAGTCCATTACTTCTTGAAAGTGCATCTCTCGATATGCGATTATCGATTGCAGATCCTTCCCAACCTGATAATATGTAGATAAATTACATATTTGGTGAACATGCACCCAGAACATTAATTGCAATTGTCTGTTTTTTTGACCTATACTTTGATTTTTCTATTTCTGGTACAATCACTTCAATGTATATTCCATCAAGAGCACTAATGCAGTCCTAAGACATGAATTCATGGTTGCTAAAATTAAAGATGACTATGTAAAATTATGCAAATGTGTATGTACCTTAAACTATTTACATTGATCATTGGTTGAATTTGCAGGAATTGGTTGTGGCTTCTTGTATAACTTATTATGTAGTCGTAAAACAACATTCAAAACACGATGGAAATATCTGCTGATCATCTCTCTAAATCGTATGAAATGAAATTTGACAACTCTATTCTTTATATGATGAGCAATAATATATAAAAAGATAGCAACTTGCTCGTCGACTTTCATATTTCGAAAATTTGATAATTTGCCAATAGTTCTTAGCAAGTGACAAAGTTTTGAGAAGGCAAATCGATATATTCTTATCATCTCGTAACAACTTGTGTCATTATCATATAACAACCTTTGAAGAGATGCACTTCATTCATAATCGAAGTTAATCATATTTCTCTTTGATAGATGCTTTATGTAATGCCATCGGACAACCCCTTCCATAATAATGTGAAACAAGTGTACTAATTGTAGTATATTTAACCAGTGCACTATTGTTACGATCAATATCTGTCGTTACTTCTTCTTCTTTAATGAATTAGGTGAACGTGCCATAACTACAAGATATTGAAAATAAAAGATTAATTCAAATTTACACCGTAATATAATCAATTTACAAAATATTAAAGAATAAAAGATGCTCAATTAAAATAGCTAAACAAGAATACAAATCACATATAAAGCTTCACACATCTAGAAAAGTTCGAGGAGCTTTTTAAAAAAAAAAAAATAGTAAAGAAAAGAAAGAAAAGGATAAGGACCACTATGTTACCTTTTCATTTGATAAAGAAAACATAATAAGAGGTGTAACCAAGAGTTCAAAATATTCCTCTTTTCCTCTAGTTGAAGCAATAGCTCTTGTTACATAAACTTGCATTGGAATAGACACACCCCACCACGTTGACCACAAGACTTGCTGGTTAGTAATTTTTATTGCACTTTCCATCTTAGCTTGAAACGGAGAGCATCCCCATTTATATTGGTTTAGTGCTATGTTTGGATACCATGTTAGTGTCATAGTGATCTTGCTAGAATTTTGTTATTTTTTTTAATGATTATAAGTCATTTTTTATTTTTTTAATAAAAAGATTGATATGATGTTGTGGAGGAAATGAAGTGATCATTCTAGTCAAAAGTACTTTTTATGAGTGTGAATGTCACTATTTTATTTTCCTCTTAGAGGAGTTCAATTGAGTTGGATGCTAAACCTTTGCTTCTTTACTGAAAGAGGAATAGATAAACTACTATTGTTTGTTTATACATTTTGCAAGTTGTTATGTAGGTTGACAGCCCATCTAATTCTATTTTCAAATTCTACATTGTATGCATGATCTTCATGGTCTACTACTGTGTAGACAGATTTGGATTTGCCCATAGTGTTGTCTTCTTAAGGTGATGTTGGTTGTAGGATGAAAGGAAGTTATGGATGAGAAGATGGATTATCTTATTTCTTATTGGGACCTTATTCCATGCCTAGTAGATGCTACAATTGTTTGCCTAGACGTGGCTATATAGTGACAACCAGATTGTGCGCAATATGTAAAAAATTTTGGTGTCTCATAATTGCGTCTTCCTTCCCTGGTGGATTCACATAGATGTAAGGCAACCAGTACGAACCATTATAAGGAGCTCTCAAGCCTTATAATGGCATGAGAAAAATGGCAATTAAAAAACAAGTGCGGAAAGTTTTCTTTCTCTGGATCACAAAATAGACATTTACGAGCATCACAATTGTTTCATCCCGCAATTTCTGCAGCAGCAGTCAGGCAATTCTGGTTACACTTCCAAACAAGAAGTTTTGTTTTTGATGCTAACTTCTCCGACCATACTTCATAAATTTCATTTCGTCATGTACAGGGCTGATACCTTGATAGTGAATTAATGGCAATCTATAGGCTGATTTAACACTAAAAAATCCTTTTGGATGGTCGGTCCAAATTAATTTATAAAAGTGAATTTCCCTTATCCTGTCTGCCATGCACCTTCACTTCAAATAAATTACTCAGTAGCCCATCCCTCCACTTCCCTTCTTCATCAATCGTCTTCCTTCCTTGGTAGATTCACATTGATGTAAGGCAACCAGTACTAACCATTATAAGGAGCTCTCAAGCCTTGATCAAATCAAATGGCATGAGAAAAATGGCAATTGAAGAACAAGTGCTGAAAGGTTTCTTTCTCCGGATCACAAAATAGACATTTACGAGCATCACAATTGTTCCATCCTGCAATTTCTGCGGCAGCAGGCAGGCAGTTCTGGTTACACTTCCAAACAAAAAGTTTTGTTTTTGGTACAAACTTCTTTGACCATACTTCATAAATTTCATTTCGTCATGTACAGAGCTGATACCTTGATAGTGAATTAATAGCAATCTATAGGCTTATTTAACACTAAAAAATCCTTTTGGATGGTCGTCCCAAATTAATTTATAAAAGTGAATTTCCCTGATCCTGGCTGCCACCTTCACTTCAAACAAATTATTCAATAGCTCATCCCTCCAGTTCCCTTCTTCATCAATCGAGTCAGCAACATAACAAGGCATGGGATCCAAGGATAAATTGGGAATAAGCAAGGCATGGAATCCATCTGCCCCTCCAAAATTGATTTCTTGCTCCGAACTCGCGATCACCACCAACTCGATAATCTGGTGACATGATGGTACAAAAATATCAGAGTTTACACAAATCCCATCCATCATCTAATACTACTTTCCTACCCTTTAATCAACCAAATCCACAATAATCTCTCACATCTCCTGCTCTACTTCCTCGTCATAATCCACATCCTCAACAGCAGCGCATCCTGGTATTGTTGATACTCAGAAACCAAATCATTCATGTTGCTCAGCGCGATCGCGAGAGCGCGGGGGGGGGGGGGGGGGGGGGGGGTGTGGGGGTGTAGGGGGTGTTGGGCGGCCGGGATACGAGAGAGCTTCCATAGCTGGGTTGTTTCTGTGGGAATAGGAAGAATGGTTACGATGGAATTGAATGGGCATTCCCAGGGGGGTTGGATTGGAAATTCCATCCCTCATGGTAATTAAAAATCCCATGGAAGCAACATTCCCATCTAATATTTGACATTCAAATTTAGGAAAGGAATACATGGGGGATTTTTCATTCCATTCCGCCCTTCATTCGTGTGAAACAAACACGCCCTAAAGGGGAAATGGAAACACCCTTCGAAGAAGGGGAACTCCAACACAGAAAAGGAACAAACCCAAATAAAAAATGCAGAAAAGTAGAAAGAAGCGCCTTTGCAACCAACTTTTGTAGCAAGCACGGATGCCTGCTCCATGCTACTAAAAATGAAAACACCACCGAATAGTCTTCGGCGATCAACATGATTCGCACTCAAGAGTACCAATAGGTTGAGAACTGGTCATCTACTCGGTTATATGAATCACAGATTCATGCATGGTCTTGAGGATGAAGTCACTGCGAGGGTGAACAGTGAAACCCAACCTAAAGATAGTTGCCCATGAAGCATCAAACAACCACACAAGCAATGGAACTTCTAACGAGATAGACCATCTCCTTCAACTCTCATCCATACCTTCCAATGGAAGTTCCAAAGATCCCACCACTTGGAATACCACCATATATCACGAGGGAAAGCATAAGGAAATAAAATACGATAAAGCTTGTACAAAGGATAGAGAGTATAGGGAAGCAAGATTGTTACACCCCAAAAACCTAGGCCCCCAACGAGAGTCAGAGTTCCAAGGGTGGCAACAAGAAGAGGTCCTGGTTTATTTAATTGAGGTTGTACTAAACTAAGTCAAGCTACCAAAGAGATCCATTCATTAATGAAATGGAAGAGAATATCAAAAAAATGGCACATAATGATAATGGATAGAAAAAACTAAACATGTGTCGAGAAGGCATATACATTAGAAATTTATAACATACCAAAGTATAACTGTTACATTAGAAATTTATAACATACCAAAGTATAACTGTTACCTGCTAAAAGACACTTAGCAACTCCTACACTGCAACAAAACCTTGCAATGACAACACGCGACAACAACACTTGAAATTAGGTCACAAAATAGGGATAAATCAATTGGCTTGATAGGGAACGAACAACTACTGTATCATAACAAAAACATAGGATAGTGTATAATTTCACTTGCCAGCTAGATCCCTAGCCCAGATTCAGAGCCCCATGTTCCAACTTACAAACCCAGTTTAACCCATATCAACCACCGTGGTCCAAACTCCATCAGTCCTTCCCATTGATTAATGCATTATACGTTTTAACGTACTACCCTGATGATCCGAGATTCTGCTACCACCACTCCAATCTTGGAGTCATAATCAACCCTTCCTACAGAAGGAGATCTTGATGTACCCTCTCAAATGGTACACTTGTACAATAACCCCTATTTGAAAGATTAAAGTACTTATGTCTACCAGACAAAGGATACCCACTCCGGTCGCCGAAATGCTAACTATACTCGAACTCCTTGGAAAGTTATTCCACACAAGACATCTCCGAGTACCTGATCCAATGATTTGGCGGGAGCAACACCCTGCTGCCTGTGATCCCTGGAAAGCTATTCCACATAAGACCACATGTTTCCCGATGTTAGAATCCTTGGAAGAATATTCCATACAAGATCCCCTGCATTGCTACATGAGATCCCTGGAACACTATTTCACACAAGATCCATGCTCTCTCGCCTGTCTGGATCCTGGAAGACTATTCCATACAATTATGATCCCTGTCATTCGAGAATCCTTGGAAAGCTATTCCACACATGACCTTAGGACGTCTCTCATCGACTCAAGCTCAGGACACCCCCAATGCCTCATCTCCATGACAAACCCCCAACCAGGAACTATTTTAGTTCTGACGTTGAACTTCGGTAGCCTTTAGCTACCCAGACTCCCAAGTTTCCAACCTGCAACAATGAACTCACTGTTCACAAAGTCCTGGTGTTACCCTACGAGCCCACCTATTTGACCTAATCGATCCTTAGTTCGTTTTCCCCTTATTGGTACCAGATTAGGCAACTGTAATGACCTACTGGATCACTTGGGATCTTACCCAACACCTTAGGATCCAAGCATTTCCCCTTATTAGACTCTAGCCAAGTCATTAACAAGTTCAACATTTCGGGTTCAATCCTTTACTTAGCTAGATTTAATAAATTTTTAATCTTCTTCTTAGAGCTCAAGCAGGGTGGAACATGTACACCAATACTAGTACTAGTTCTAGGTACCGATGCTGTGCACCCATTGTCCCAACTAGGCCATAGCGTGCCAGTACCAATACTGAGCTCTAATACCGGTACTGGACACCTGTTGAACGATTTACGAACCTACGCCAACGTGTTCGGTTTTGGAAAACCTGTCGTTGTAGTTCGAAAGCGAAGGATTCGTGTTCAACAAATAAAATTTATACCGAAATTGAAATTCCGGGTCGAACACAGGGAGGCGAACGTTTGATTTAAAAACTTCGCGTTTCTTTTTATTTTGTCACAAAGAAATTTAATTTAAACTATCTAAGTATCTACAACAAATAAAAGAGAGAGAGGGAGTAAGAGAGAGAGAAAGAATACTATACATGGAAATCAAAATGAGATGTAGAATAGACAAGGAATTTATCATAAAAGAGTTCTTTCGTTACAACTAGAAAACATAAAACAATTACTCTAGAAAGCATTAAAAGAATGGAGGGAGAAATGTCCTCCTCGACGATCGCTCGGAGGACGAATAGACTACTCTAAAAAGCAGTAAATCTATACTAGAAAGCAGTAAAAAGAATAGGGAGAGAGAATCCTCCTCGACGGTCGCTTGGAGGACGAGCCGGACGGGACGACGCCTGGACGAAGGAGAACGAAGCGGGACGAAGAAGGACGAAGCAGAAGAACGGGAACGAAGCAGCACGCCGTCGTCGTCGCGGGATCCACTTCCGAAGGGGGACGAAAATTTGGACTTTATCTCGTGAGAAGCATCCCGGGTGTGGGACAAGCTTCTCTTGAGCTTTGGAGAGGTAGAGAGGAGAAGGAAGGGATGAAAATTTCGTATGGAGGGGGTCTCCTTTTATAGTTACAAGGAGTGGGGGCAAAATGGACATTACATCTTCAAAATAATAAATAAGGGGTCTTTAGTGACGGATAAAACCGTCGCTAAAGCCCTCAACGTGGGCGTAGCCTCCGCACCCACGCGCGCCCGCTCGGCTGCCCGCGCGTAACGCCCACGCACGTCGCTTGATTTTCAGCCGTCCGATCGATAGATCGGACGGCTTAAAATCGCGCCTTCACCGCTGCCGCCCGCCCGCCTGCGCGTAGGATCGCGCGTTCACCAGAGCGTCCAATTGCGCGTCGGCGCTATCGGGCGCGCGCGGCCGTTGGATCGCGATCGTGCGGTCAATTGGAGCGCGCCCGCTCGCCTCAGAAATTGCTTGGCGAGGCTCGAACGCGCGCCAGCGCCTCGCGATAAGGCGCTGGACCGCTGCGCTGCCTTGCCCAAATGGTCGCGCGGATGCTTTTAAAACGATGCGTCCACAGCCGTTGGATTGAGATCCAACGGCGGAGAGGGGATGGGTGCGCGGTCTTCATAGAGTGTAGGCGGCCGTTTGGGCGGCCGGGATGGTGCCACGTGGCGCCATCTTGGCCGTCCATCTTCTGGAAGTTGTAGATGGTGCCACGGATGTCGGATTGACTCGATTTTTGTGTCGTTGGGCTGCGATCGTCGATCCGAATTCATCCGTGTGATCGGATTTTCCATCTGAAGTGCGGATTTACACCATCCTGGCCCTTGATCTTCTAGGGTTCCCCGATCTCTATCTGATGCTACGGATGCCTGATTAGGGCGATCTTGGAGTCGTTGAACTCCAATCGTCGCCATGATCACATCCATACGGTTGGATCTTTGATCCGAGGCCCCGATTAAATGTTTGCCCTGTCCAAGCACATAAAAGGAGACAATTAACCTCCATTTTATTTAAACTACTCTAAATGCAAGATGATGCATGTTATGCAATATTTATATTATGAAATGCAATCCTATGCTTAAGAACATGCATAAATAGACATTTTAAGTAGTGTAAATGTGTTTACATCATACCCCCATGCCTATCTTTTGCTAGTGCCTAGCAAAAACTATATGCTATTTATAAAAGAATTAGGTTAGATTATTTGGACCTGAGTTATTTTCAATCATTAAGAAATTGTCTACTTAAGAACTGAACTTTCAAAGACACAACAGTGCCCGGGTATCAGCCAAAATGCAGACCGCCTCAAGCCTCGCCTTATTCAAAGAAAAATTTCTTTTTCTCTTTTTACTCTTTTCTAATTTTTTTTTTTTTTTTTTTTGGATTTTCAAATTTTAGGGTTTAAGAGTCGCTTTCTACGGCCATTCAACTCACCCAAGATTTGATGAGAACCCTAAGTTTTAAGCATCTTATTGTGATTGTGATAGACTCGTTGACCGGCAATTAGAACGGACTTCGGATTTCTACGCCTCTAGGTGACCTCAAAAAGAATTCTGCCTAAAGGTGTATCTTTACAACCGGTAGCTTTCTCCCTATTTTTATTTTTATTTTTATTTTTTTTAACGGGGTCAACACAAGGGTGAATCCAGTGTATATCTCCCCTGTTTATTTTACTTCTCCGCTTCTTCCTAAGTGTTTTGGGAATTTTTAGTGCATTTTCTGAGCTGGGTTCTGGACAACCGGTCGATGAGTTGTTACCACCGACAACTTGCCAGCCATACTCGTGCGGCGAAGTGTGGCTTATTTCTTTTTGTTCTTTTCTCCTTTTTGATTTTTTTTTTTTTTAAATAGGTGGCTTCCCTGGTCTAAGATTTACCTAAAGGCAGCAAAAAGAGAAAGGTCCAGTGGCTGGGCTCTGGACAACCTACCTATGGGCTGTTACCCACGATAACTTGCCAGCCATATCACCCTAGAAGGTTCATTAGCTACCCAATTTCCGTTAAAATCGCCAAACAACGAGTCAGTGCAAAGAAAGTGTGTAGATGCTTAAAACTCAAAATTCCCTCACATCAGAGGGCGTGTTGATAAGTCGTGTACTTATCACCCAAACTTATTTACTCCAATTAAAATAAAATTCAAGTTGGCGAGAATTCGAAAAACAAATCCACATTTTAGTGGATACACTGGCTGATTAAGTCCAAAGACCTGAAGGGTCTTTGTGTTCAGAACATAATATAGTATTTCTTAAGATCGAAAATTTTCTTAAACCCAAATTCTCTTTCCTAATTTTGATTTTTTTTTTTTTTATAAAATAAAACAAATCTACGGAGCTGACGAATGAATTCAAAGATAAATATCCACCCCCCCATGCCTATCTAATGCAATGTCCTCATTGTATTAAAAAGACATAAAACAGAGTGGAAAAGCGTAGAAAGCACCTGAATTGCGTGGATATCGGGTCCGCTCCGAGATGAAAAAGAACTGTATATGTGCTGAGTTTAGTGCCTTCAGCTAGGCACACTATACAAAGAAAATAAATGAAGAATTCACATGTGCAGGTCAGAATTAGAATGAACAGAAGAATCCTCCGACCTGTCAACAGAGGTCCACAGATGTGGACCAGATTGTGGTGAAGACCCATCCCCCATAATCGAGAATATCTTAGGTTCTGGATAAAAATTACCCAAAACCTAAAATCAGAATGCAAGCGGGGTCGGGCCTGCGATTTGTGAGGATGCAACCCAAGGCCAAAATGTCGGGTTACAGAGAATTGAAGCTCAAAAGGATAATCGTTAAATGTGTGCTTGAGTTTGACATCCTCGAAACGAATGTCGTAAGGGTTCTGATTTGATGGTTTCAGCTTAAAAGGAACCCTTCGACTCAATCTTCTATTTCCTCCAAAATTGACTTCCCAAATCAGAACTTCCCCGCTCCTATCCTCCTCATTAAGTGTATCAAATTCCAAGACCTCTTGTATATTCATCACCCCATCTGAAATCTCCAAGTCTAAATGATGTGGCAGAATCAAAATTGACTTGGGTCTAATTATCTCAGAATTAAAATCATCAATAAGCTCAACAGGGTGTAACTGATAATCAGGGCATTGAATTGATTCCTCCAGAAAATGCGATTCTGGATCTGTATCGTGTGCCCTAATAAGATCAGTTTCCTCAGTTATTGGGCTATCAAATGATCTATCAGATTCCTCAGGCCCAATCGTCTCACAAAAATCGTGATCTGAAAACTCGTGTGAGACTTCGCAACTTGAATCTTCACCATCAAAGAAATCAGGATTCGTATCAATGTATGTCCCAAAATCAGTTGTCACTTTGTGTTCCCAGGAGACATACGTTTTCTCGTAACCCGGCTCAGGGATCTCAGGTGAAGAAATCAGATCATCCTTAATTGGTTGCTTTAATTCAATCTGGTCAGCCTCGTAACACATGTTCCCCCCAACAGGTGCCTGAGCAGGTTCTGTCATTGGCTTTCCTGAAGAGGGCGCCAAAATGTTGAACGATTTACGAACCTACGCCAACGTGTTCGGTTTTGGAAAACCTGTCGTTGTAGTTCGAAAGCGAAGGATTCGTGTTCAACAAATAAAATTTATACCGAAATTGAAATTCCGGGTCGAACACAGGGAGGCGAACGTTTGATTTAAAAACTTCGCGTTTCTTTTTATTTTGTCACAAAGAAATTTAATTTAAACTATCTAAGTATCTACAACAAATAAAAGAGAGAGAGGGAGTAAGAGAGAGAGAAAGAATACTATACATGGAAATCAAAATGAGATGTAGAATAGACAAGGAATTTATCATAAAAGAGTTCTTTCGTTACAACTAGAAAACATAAAACAATTACTCTAGAAAGCATTAAAAGAATGGAGGGAGAAATGTCCTCCTCGACGATCGCTCGGAGGACGAATAGACTACTCTAAAAAGCAGTAAATCTATACTAGAAAGCAGTAAAAAGAATAGGGAGAGAGAATCCTCCTCGACGGTCGCTTGGAGGACGAGCCGGACGGGACGACGCCTGGACGAAGGAGAACGAAGCGGGACGAAGAAGGACGAAGCAGAAGAACGGGAATGAAGCAGCACGCCGTCGTCGTCGCGGGATCCACTTCCGAAGGGGGACGAAAATTTGGACTTTATCTCGTGAGAAGCATCCCGGGTGTGGGACAAGCTTCTCTTGAGCTTTGGAGAGGTAGAGAGGAGAAGGAAGGGATGAAAATTTCGTATGGAGGGGGTCTCCTTTTATAGTTGCAAGGAGTGGGGGCAAAATGGACATTACATCTTCAAAATAATAAATAAGGGGTCGTTAGTGATGGATAAAACCGTCGCTAAAGCCCTCAACGTGGGCGTAGCCTCCGCGCCCACGCGCGCCCGCTCGGCAGCCCGTGCGTAACGCCCACGCACGTCGCTTGATTTTCAGCCGTCCGATCGATAGATCGGACAGCTTAAAATCGCGCCTTCACCGCTGCCGCCCGCCCGCCTGCGCGTACGATCGCGCATTCACCAGAGCGTCCAATTGCGCGCCGGCGCTATCGGGCGCGCGCGGCCGTTGGATCGCGATCGTGCGGTCAATTGGAGCGCGCCCGCTCGCCTCAGAAATTGATTGGCGAGGCTCGAACGCGCGCCAGCGCCTCGCGATAAGGCGCTGGACCGCTGCGCTGCCTCGCCCAAATGGTCGCGCGGATGCTTTTAAAACGATGCGTCCACAGCCATTGGATTGAGATCCAACGGCGGAGAGGGGATGGGTGCGTGGTCTTCATAGAGTGTAGGCGGCCGTTTGGGCGGCCGGGATGGTGCCACGTGGCGCCATCTTGGCCGTCCATCTTCTGGAAGTTGTAGATGGTGCCACGGATGTCGGATTGACTCGATTTTTGTGTCGTTGGGCTGCGATCGTCGATCCGAATTCATCCGTGTGATCGGATTTTCCATCTGAAGTGCGGATTTACACCATCCTGGCCCTTGATCTTCTAGGGTTCCCCGGTCTCTATCTGATGCTACGGATGCCTGATTAGGGCGATCTTGGAGTCGTTGAACTCCAATCGTCGCCATGATCACATCCATACGGTTGGATCTTTGATCCGAGGCCCCGATTAAATGTTTGCCCTGTCCAAGCACATAAAAGGAGACAATTAACCTCCATTTTATTCAAACTACTCTAAATGCAAGATGATGCATGTTATGCAATATTTATATTATGAAATGCAATCCTATGCTTAAGAACATGCATAAATAGACATTTTAAGTAGTGTAAATGTGTTTACATCAACACCCACAGCACAACCTCAACCATGCCAACCAGTACCGATACAAAACTTAAGTATTGGTACTAGGCATCCCTAGTAAAATTTCCATCTCTCCAGCCAGTACCGGTTCTGGGCGTCATCAACCCTTACAAGTAATCCATCCAGTATCGATACTGAGCACCTACTGTCATGGCTACTAAACTCATCCAGTACAAGTATTGGATACCTTTAGTACCAAACTCATGGTCCTTTTAGCTGGTGTTAAGTCAACTAGTACGAGTACTGGTTGACACGTCGAAATCGCAATCGTAAATAACACGGTCGTTGCAGTGCGAAATCGAGGTTGTTTTAAATTTTTAAAACTCAAACTCAAGATTTTTAAGTAGAAATACAGGAGTGATAACACCACGCAAGGGGGTAGTAATTATGTTGAATATGACCCATCTTTAGAATAAAAGGCACTACATAAAGTAGAATAGGAGCGTTGCATGCATCAAGTACCAAGATTGCTTATAAACCGTATTAATGGCCATTTGTGTAAAGGATTTGTCAAAGCAGGCCTCAGATGAGCAATCGGACCGCACGGATGGATTCAGGACGACGAACGGAGTCCAACGGACTCAAGATCAGCCAAATCCGACATCCGGAGCTCCCACAATGGGCCCAAGAAATCATGACCGTTGATCTGGAGATCAACAGCCCAGAACGCGCCATGTCGTCCCCCCCCCCCGCTCTCTCGCCCTCAAGCCAGCCAAGAACGAATCTCGGCCGTTGATCTTTGATCGAACAGCCGAGATCCGCGCGCTCGCCCGCGGTCGCCACGACAAAGCGTGGGCGTGGCGCAACGGTTAGCGCGCACGCCTGCGTCGCAGCGACGCGCGTTCGAATCGCGCGGAGCGGAAATCAAGCGCGAGCGAAGGGCGCGGCGAAATTGAGCCGCCCGATCAGCAGCGGGCGGTCAGGATTGCGCCACGCGGCGCGACGACAGCGCCCGAGCGCCCACGCGTGCGCGCACGCCGGGTGGAAACGTGCGCGCGCACGCGCTCCCGAAGCGCGATCTCAGCACGGGCGCGGGAGGATCTCAGCCGTCCGATCTTCGATCGGACGGCTCTCGTTCATCATCCATGGATCGCGCTTGGAGAGAGAGAGGGGGCGGAAGGCCTTCACCGACGTATCTGGAAGCGGTTTTAGCGACGTTCTGGATGTCGCTAAAGCACATTCTTCTTTTAGGAAGCCCTTAACTCTATTTAAACCCCCTTCTACCACCATTCAAGGCATCCTCTCCCACTTGCAACTACTCCACTCCTCTCCTAGCTAGTCTTAGGCACTCTTGTAATCGCCGGAGACGACGAGCCGCCGACGGAGCCTCCTCCACCGCCGTGGCTGCCTCGTCGCTCTCCACTCTCTCTCTACCTCTCTCTCTCTCTCTTTTAAGCTTTCATTTACTTTTGTTGAAGCATGTATTTAATATTGTAAACCATGAACTATGAATGCATGTTTAATGAAATTATTTTCCATTTAGTTGCCATTTTAATTTCTGTTTAAAGTGCATGATCAAAACCAAGAGCTTTCTAACCCTATACTCTCTCTCTATCTCTCGCTTTTCAAAACCGTCTCTTTCGCAAGCAAAACTCCGCCTTTTTCGTGACAACAAGTGGTAAACAAAATCCGATTTCCACGCCTCCCTGAGATTGACACTCGGACTCACCTCCGTTTACTTCTTTTAAAACCGACGTATCAAGTGCAACTATAACGACACCTCTTAACACACACGCACGAAGGCACGTCAGTTTTTGGCGCCGTTGCCGAGGAGGCAACGGATTTGTTTTATCACCTCCATTCCACATTCATCCTCACATCGTCTAATGCCCTATTTTCCTTTTTACTTGACGGTTGCAGGAATTCGGCGCATGGACGGCGAAGCGACGCATTCCACGACGGTAGCAAGGGAGTAGGCACCTCAAGGACCGATAGTGAGTAACCTCTCTCTCATTGTTTGCTTGCGTGAAAAAGCTAAAAAAATTGTAAAAACTGAAAAAAAATTGGCGTGATGTATGATTGCTTGACCCACATCCTTAACACATCACCCCACAAAAAAATGTACACTCTAACATTCTGAACAAATTCTTAGAGTGTTCTTTTCTTTTTCTTGAGTGGTGTTTGTGAAGCCACCATGAGTTGACCTGGGCCGCACCACTCAACCCTAAAACTGACTCATCTAATAGAAGCTGCATGATCATCAGGATGAGTATATTAGGGTTTTAGAGCCTCTACAAAACAAAAAGGAAATCTACTTTCACCAAGTTGTGTGCAGAACTTGACGTGCCCACTAAAACTTGTTTGAAAACATTAAGACACGTCAACCCTAAAAAGTACTAAAGTAAGGATGAAACACTAAAAGACACCACATCTTAACAAATCCTTGCTTGAAAACCATATTTTGCTAGAAGCACACACTTTAAAATTGGAAAATTAAGAGGCACCACCCCAATCAACGTCTCATCACATCACCCTAAGCACAAGCACTATCCTAACCCTTTAAAACTGAGTAGACGTGCCCTAGGCAGGACTGAGTTAAGTCTCAAAAGGTGAGGTTTTGTTCGCTAGGCACTTGGCTTTCATTCCCTTGGTAGAATCTGGTGACTAGGCTGTGGGGCAGTGTCAAATGACCGTGGTTGTGGGGTCTATAGAACCGGAGGCGCAAGCCAAAGGAAGAACCTTCCCTGCAATCCCCTCGTAATCAACCTGGCCAGATTAACCTTGGGAAGGGGAGTCCAGTGCTTACGAACTTAATCAACCTTTGTGAGATTTCTAGGTCTCCTAAGGAGTACACCATAAGGACTAGGCTTGTTTGCTTGGTTGAGGACACAACTCTCTCGCATCTGTTCTTCCCGCATCCCTCCATTTCTTCCAAACCATGGATTTCAATGCCTATCCATCTTACCCAAACTACCCTCAACAGGATTTGTATGCTAACCCAAGTGGACCATACCCACAGCCTACTTGGGCTAACCAATCACCAAGTTGGGGATACAACCTTGAATATCCCTCTTGGCCCAACTATGACCAAACCGCACCAACCTCTTATTGGAATACAACCAACATAGCCACCCAAGGGTACGATTCAAATCGTGGGGCTCCATATCTCGATTGTCCTCACGATGCCTCCTCATTTAGGTCTGACCCGCTCTACTGTGATAGGACCTACACTTTAGGAGAACACCAAGAACCCTACCCATCTCAGGATAATAACCAAGAAAGGTCATTTGAATTCAACAACCTTTCCTACTTGACCTTTTGATTGGAAGGAGTCCTAGACAAATGGAAATCAGAAAATATTCAGAAATCTAGACAAGCCCAGGATCATCAACATTTGATTTGGTCCCCTGATGAAGAATCTGACTGGGAGGAAAACTTAGAACCTCAACTATTCTAGAGTAGGACCAAACAAAGAATGGTTCTTCTTGAAGAACTGGACCCTGAACATGATAGAATAGAGGACCCACCCAAGAACCTAAACACCAGTGTGGGTTCTGATCCACAACCTCAACCATACTCTCTTAACCAGGATTTCAAGGAGGAAATCCAAAGGACACCAAATGACACCATGTCAATTCTTGATAACCTCCAATTAGAACTACACAGACAGAATCAAGAATTGATTGAAGGGCAACAGGCCATGATGGATTTGTTCCAACAATTGGGGAAAGAAGGCCAGAGAAAGATGTTGCACACAACGCCACTCATAAAGCAAGGACCTACCATGATCAATTGGACTACACCCAGTCATCCTGATTTGGTTCAGTCCACCATTGATACCCCTCAGGAGTTGGACAGCTTAGTGGATAAGGACAGTAAGGATTCCTTGGAACACAATTTGGGGAGCATTGAGAACAAACATCAGGAGGAAACTGAGAAGGTGAGGGGAGAGGCCTTGGAATCTGAATCTAATCGGCCCAAGAGAAGTAATCCGGTGGGAGTAGCAGCCAACATCGGAGATGGAGAATGGAGTTACAATTTCAAAGAAATTGATTATGAATCGGTTAGAATCCCCATCACAAATTTGGAGGAGGGCCGAGAGAAAGAATATGATCTAGAGGATGAAATTGACCCTACCTCTAATGCAACCCCAAACAGTGAATCTGATACAAAGGAGGTTGAAGAAAATATTCTTGATATCAAGGGCTTGGAGGGAATGAGCAATGAAACCATAGTTGCGGAAGAGATGGATTCGTCTTTGAAGAGAAGACTCATGCTTGGTTGTAGGGCTCAGTATGAAACTTTGGACTTTGTTACTTGCCCTACCAGAATAAAGATCCCGCAACCCGAATGCACTAGAATTGATACACTTTCGATGGATTACAATTTTATGGGGACACAAGCTGAATATAAGACCTACATCTTTAGTGTTTGGCATGTCATATTTGGGGTGCATTCGTCCACAGCAACTTGTTTGCATGCCCACAAACTAAGAAAGGATCTGACACGGGCATGCATGATATATCTATTACAGAATTCCCGTCCCTTAGGAACGGGACTCCACCACAACCTTATTCGCATCTGTGGACTTCTGATTTTGGGTCTGGTTAATTTTGAACATATCTTCTTGACCCAAGCCATTCCTGTTTGTGCACCGCCCAGCTGGAGGCGTTAAACTCAGCGCTTCCTGGGAGGCAACCCAGCGGATTCAGATTGATCTGGTAGTTTACGTCACTCAGGTACTATCTTTTTGAACCCTTCTGCATCCATGCATCTGCCAATGAGGACATTGTCCAACCTAAGCATGGGGGGGATGGTAAATTGCATAATCCTGAGCTTAATTAATCAGTCTGAATGAATAAATTAATTGATTAAAAAAAAAAATGAATTTAGGAAGAAAAACTTAGGCATTAGAAACTTGTCAATAGTGGGAAATAATACAAAAAGAACTTAAACGCTTAGACTTTTCAGGCCTTTAAGCTTAATCAGCCCTAGTGTCCATTAAAATATGGATTTAGCGGCGAATCCTTACAACTTTAAGCTATTCTAATCCACCTAATAAATAAGGTAATAAGTATACGACTTATCAACTCACCCTCTAACTCAGGAAAACTTTGAGTCTAAACATCTGCACACATTTTTGCACAGACTCACTTCTTGGAGATTTTGACAGAAATTGGGTAGCTAATGAACTCTCTAGGGTGGTATGGCTGGCAAGTTGTCGTGGGTAACAGCCCATTGGCAGGTTGTCCAGAACCCAGCCACAGGCCATTTCTTTTTCGCTACCTCTAGGTACATTTGAGATTAGGGAAGCCACCTACGGAAAAAAAAAAAGAAGAAGAAAAGAAAATAAACCACACTTCACCGCACAAGTATGGCTGGCAAGTGATCGTGGGTAACAGCCCATTGGTCGGTTGTCCAGAGCCCAGCTCAATAATTGCACAAAAAAGACCAAAACCCCTAAGGACGAAGCGGGGAACTAGTACAAGCCAGGGAGATATATACTGGAAAATCCTTGTGTTGACCCCAAGTAAAATGAACGTAGGGAGAAAGCTACCAGTCGAACAAATACACCTTCAGGCAAAAATTTATTTTCTTTTCCGGACACCTAGAGGCGTAGAAACTCGAAGTCTGTCTCAATTACCATTAAGTGAGTCTATCACAACATTCACACCAAGATGCTTAGCACTTAGGGTTTTGACCGAGTTTTGGGTGGGTTGGGTAGCCGTAAAAAGTTACCAACCCACACTGAATTCCGAAAATTCTAAAAAGACATATATAGATATATACGTATACATATGTATAGTTATATATACAAATCAAGGATTCGGGTGATTCGTATTTTGGAAGACACCCGGGCGCTGCTTAGTCTTTGTAGATTAAGATCTTCGTATATTTCCTCTTATTGACGAGTAACGAAGTGCCGAAGCAATTACTTCTTGAATTCTCCAAAGAAATAAAGGCTAGAATAAACCTTGCTAGGGACTATCAAGGAGTAAGCATGGGGGTATGATAACACCACGCAAGGGGGTAGTAATTAGGTTGAATATGGCCCATCTTTAGAATAAAAGGCACTACATAAAGTAGAATAGGAGCGTTGCATGCATCAAGTACCAAGATTGCTTATAAACCGTATTAATGGCCATTTGTGTAAAGTATTTGTCAAAGCAGGCCTCAGATGAGCAATCGGACCGCACGGATGGATTCAGGACGACGAACGGAGTCCAACGGACTCAAGATCAGCCAAATCCGACATCCGGACTTCCCACAATGGGCCCAAGAAATCATGACCGTTGATTTGGAGATCAACGGCCCAGAATGCGCCACGTCGCCCCGCCCCCGCCGCTCTCTCGCCCTCAAGCCAGCCAAGAACAAATCTCGGCCGTTGATCTTCGATCGAACGGCCGAGATCCGCGCGCTCGCCCGCGGTCGCCGCGACAAAGCGCGGGCGTGGCACAACGGTTAGCGCGCACGCCCGCGTCGCAGCGACGCGCGTTCGAATCGTGCAGAGCGGAAATCAAGCGCGAGTGAAGGGCGCGGCGAAATTGAGCCGCCCGATCAGCAGCGGGCGGTCAGGATTGCGCCACGCGGCGCGACGACAGCGCCCGAGCGCCCACGCGCGCGCGCACGCCGGGCGGAAACGTGCGCGCGCACGCGCTCCTGAAGCGCGATCTCAGCACGGGCGCGGGAGGATCTCAGCCGTCCGATCTTCGATCGGACGGCTCTCGTTCATCATCCATGGATCGCGCTTGGAGAGAGAGAGGGGGCGGAAGGCCTTCACCGACGTATCTGGAAGCGGTTTTAGCGACGTTCTGGATGTCGCTAAAGCACATTCTTCTTTTAGGAAGCCCTTAACTCTATTTAAACCCCCTTCTACCACCATTCAAGGCATCCTCTCCCACTTGCAACTACTCCACTCCTCTCCTAGCTAGTCTTAGGCACTCTTGTAATCGCCGGAGACGACGAGCCGCCGACGGAGCCTCCTCCACCGCCGTGGCTGCCTCGTCGCTCTCCACTCTTTCTCTACCTCTCTCTCTCTCTCTTTTAAGCTTTCATTTACTTTTGTTGCAGCATGTATTTAATATTGTAAACCATGAACTATGAATGCATGTTTAATGAAATTATTTTCCATTTAGTTGCCATTTTAATTTCTGTTTAAAGTGCATGATCAAAACCAAGAGCTTTCTAACCCTAAACTCTCTCTCTATCTCTCGCTTTTCAAAACCGTCTCTTTCGCAAGCAAAACTTCGCCTTTTTCGTGACAACAAGTGGTAAACAAAATCCGATTTCCATGCCTCCCTGAGATCGACACTCGGACTCACCTCCGTTTACTTCTTTTAAAACCGACGTATCAAGTGCAACTATAACGACACCTCTTAACACACACGCACGAAGGCACGTCAAGGAGTCCGAGTCATTTACAGGGAGGCTGATGAAGTGTGGCTCATCATAGCTAAAATGCTCAAGTTAAGTTAGAAACGAAGTTAAAATATTATCAATTAACACAAGAAATGGGTTAATTGTGAGAACTATAGAAAATGACCTAAAACATTAATTCTGTGATAAAAATACACAATTAGGTCAAATCTGAGAGATTCTATACATTAATATTGTAAATGGCTAAATTAAATGTCGATTGAACACTAATTGAGCACGAATTCACAAATCAACTATGGGATTATTTTCTAATATGTTCAAATTACATGCCATAAAAATTACGTTGCATTTGAACATCATTTAGACCTTGAAATTTATGCATTACACGTAGGTCCTTCTTATATATATAATTAAACCTTTACATTTTATTCACTTAAAAACCTTCAAGAATCTATTTATATGTGTTGGTGCTAGAGCACCACGATCATTTGTTTTGATGATAACAAAACACGTGTCATTTAACATTTGCACTTAGAGTCTTAGATTTCAGGTCAATTGCAAATGGAGACGTGATTAGACGGAGTTCGAGCTCGCATCCAGGACTGATTGGAGGAGCTTGATGGAGAACAGAGGAGATTCGCGAGGAGTGATATATTGAAGAAGGAAGGAGATGAAGAATAGGATAGATTTCCTTCTCTTGTACTCGTTGTATTTTTCGTTTCCTTTGTTGCTCTTTATTTTTGTTACTTAGATTCATGTTAAAGAGCCTCAAAGTACCCGAATAGTAGTCCTAGGAACACCAGCACAACCCTAGGATACTTAGGTTTTTTGTAGAGAACATAAAAAACCAATATAGGGTTCAAACATCATTTCCAGACGTCTAATTCCAAGATCAGACGTCTGATAATGTATTTTAAGACGTCTGATTGTTGATTCAGACGTCTGATAAACATTTAGGCTGGACTTGGTAGTTATGTCTGATGAAATCAGACGTCCAGACCTTAGTCCAGACGTCTTAGAAGACGTCTGATGAATTTGCCAGACGTCTAAATAGTGGACTGTTGGCTGGCCTAACAAACAATCAAGGATATGACCGTTAGAGCCTTATCAGACGTCTGATAAATGACCGTTTTGCCTCGGCTGACCCAAAATCTCTTCTCAGGGATTTTCTAGCCGTTGCACTCTCTTGGAAATCCATTCCCACGAAAAAGTAGGTTTCCAGACGTCCAAACATAGTGCCAGACGTGCTGTATGTCGTCTGATGGACTTGCGCTAGAACCCTGTTTAGATCTGATCCAAGTCAGGAAGAAACCCGCCTAAAATCAGACGTCGGATGTTGTTCCCAAACATCTCAAAGTGATCTTCCAGACGTCTGATGCCAGGATCAGACGTCTGATAAGCTTGTCAGTGCAATCATTGTTCCTGATTTCGACCTGATTCTCTTGGGCTTTGCTTCCAATGACTATGGAACCTTTCCTAAGCCTTCCAAAGCCTTCCTAAGGCCTCTATAAATAGAGAGGAACCTCTTGCACACCAATATACACCTAGATACACAAGACACACCTTGCAATACACTTTCAAACCTTTTTGTCTCTCTTGCTCTCTAAGCTCTAGTTCCTTCATCTAGAGAGCATCAAGCTTTCGCGCACCCGCTCTCCCGCCGTAGTTCACGAGAGCGACGTTGCGCCGTCGCGTGGCTCACGTACCCACGTCATCAACTCAACGCACTCCTTGCAAAGGGGAGTTTCCTAATTCCTATAGAAGCTTAGGTTAAAAAATTACTTTGTTGGTTCTATAGGATTGTTGTTTATTTTATCTTTGTTATTTAGTTGGGTATTCGCTTTGCAAATTCCCATCTCCTTTGCAGGACAAAATCCTTCTCGTGAAGAGAAGGGGTTGAGGAACGCTACCCTCGCACTTGTAGCGTGGTTGTAATTGAGGTTGAATCACCCTCGTTTAAAGTGATTCGGTTAGTGGATTTGATCAACTTGGTTGATCGGAAAATCCTAACTCGAGAGGGTTAGGTGGTGGTTTTCACCCGGTTTAGGTTTCCACCTAAAAATAATTGTGTACATTGTGTAATCGTTTATTTTGTGAGATTGGTATATTTTCAATTCCACATTTTTTACGTCACGCTGATCTCACCCCCTCCAAGTAGTAGGGAATCTACAATATGATCTCAGGGGCCACTTTGCATTAATCTTATCCACTTATGGGTCTCTGAATAATTCTTCTACCTCTTTACCTCATTGGGCTTCTGTGATATTTGCCCAAACAGACCTACAGCTCTATTTATAAGCCATCGGTTCTTTGATCCATCTGATGTACAGTGGATTTGCAACCAACCTATGATCATCAGTGAGCTTAAGAGTGCACCTCGACCTTGATTTGATCTAGCAGCCCTGATTCATTTCCAAATTTTTCCCGCTTCCTTAGCCTCTATCCCTACTGTTAATGCCTAATAGCTTGAACCTCTGACAGTCGGTGATCCAAGCCTCCCAAGCCTATTTATAAACCTCCTAGGACCCCTACATGGGCCCATCGACTCCCTCCCCAATTGAGCCGATCACTCGTCCACCTCTAGTTCCATTCCTCTTCTTCTAGCTGGTGACAATACTACCTCACCCTTAATTCATCCCTCGCTGCTATGGATTACATCACACTTGAGAATGAGCTCTAGAGTGACGATAATGTCATCATCAACCATATCTAGCTTTTATTAGCCATAATCAACAAATAAATGCTTCCACATAACCGCCAAAGGACCGTAATTCATTATATATCCATTATGAAAGATAAACAGGAAACTAGGGTTAAAACTATAATTTTACCATCATATCATTAATGCAGAACAACCATGGATTTTCTTAGGAGTTTATTAAAGGTCAACTATGCATTAAAGTCTAACAAGAAGGTCTGTGCAGACAGAAACGGGTTTTCACGCGTTTCGAGAATTAAATGACATCTGAAACCTTAAAAATAAACCCTCTTAATTAACTGAGGTTCTGGTCAGGATAAAATTCTCCTAAACCCTCTAAATATCATATAAAAATATTCTCTATGGTTTGGCATCCTTGATTTGACCATCAGAGCCCATTTTGACCTAAAACAGAGTCTCAGACAGACGGTTGCCCTAATTTGGGTATCTACGCAATTTACATAGTCAATCTTGGTCAAAACATAAATCTGACTTCACCATCAGATTCTTTGGGTCCAAATTAGGTTTGTACCAAAATTTGGGCCCAATTAGAGATCACCTTGACCAAGTTTGCATTTTGGTACATAAGCCCCTAACTTTCGAATTCTTTGCAAAAATGCCCCTAACCTCATCATCTTCTTCCCCAATAGGTCCCCGCCGCCTTCAACTCCTAAACCCACTTCGCCAGTGACCTTCAATCAAAGATTACTTCTTAATTTCACAGCTAAACCCCTCCAAAATTGAAAGGAAGATTCCTAAGAGGATCCTCTACGATCTAAACCTATTCTTGGGCTCTAACTCTTTCCTAATCTCTCATGCAAACGCATGGGAGATGTGGCTTTCCTATTGTGTGAAGCTTCAAGGTTTCAAGCTTGGTTTGAAATGATCACCTAAGCCCTATAAAAGGACCCAGGTCGTAAGGCCGAGTTCCTTAGCTAGGTTTTGAGCCACAACAAGTCTTCCTTTCCCTTCTCTGGCTCTCTCCAATTGAAGCTCTGGCGACCTCACTCCCCGTCATCCTATGGAGGACCAATGACCAAATTGGCCTGTCCTTCTTACTCCTCATCTTCCTCCGCCTCTCGCCGACCAAAGCGAAGGCCTTCAGACCCCTTCCTTCTCGCTGTCACCCTCACAGAGCATTCTCCTTCCACGGCGTCAGCTAATCAAAGCTGCCGCCTCTCCGTCCCTTTCGACCCTTAATTATGTTCTTGAACGCCTCCTCTACCTTTGTAGGTTTGATTAGATCTCTTTAATCTTTGTCTCGAACATTGCTTCGCCTTTCACGCTGTCATCTTCCTCCACTCCAGTGAAGCTCCAGCAATGCCTCCCACACTCCATAGGCCACCAAACCACTCCGTTCCACCTCCAAAAGCTCCGCCGTACTCCCTCCATCAAAAGCCCTCGCCTATTTCGCTCCATCACTCGCCCTAGCTCCCCACTAAACAACCCATCGTCCGCACCACCTTCTTGACTTCCTCCGGCCACCTTACACCCTCACTCACCATGAAATCACCACCAACGCCGTAAGGTGAAGCCCCTGAAGTAGTTTAACTTAGCCGTAAGGCCATATTCATGTTTTCAGGGTTCTCGTCGTTGCTCCGCCACCGTCACCGTTGCTGCCTCTGTTCTTCGAGCACTAGGCTATGTAAGCCCCAGGTTGCACTACCAGGTAGCACGGAGTAGTCCCAAGACCCTTCCTAGGTCCTTGATTGGGGATGCCAACATTTGCAACTGCCTTAATTGTAGGCATCTTCACAGTAGTTGATGCACGAAGAAGGGACAGAAGTTTAGTCCCATATTGGTAGGAGAAGAGCGCTTGAGAGTGCTTAAGTTGTTTTTATGAATAAGCGTCTTCGCCTCAGACACTAGTGGTGAGGTCCCTGCACACCCACCTGACTCGACTTAAGACTGTTCACTCCTCGACTGCGACCCACACCCGTAGCCCTGGATCCGGGTGCGCATGCCCGATAACCCGATAAGCCCGGATATTGAGAGAGAGAAAGCAGGAAGGAGAGAGAGCGCGGGGGAGGGGGGGTTTTGCTCTTCGAAGAGTGTCCCTGTGTTACACTTAGCTGCAGAAGAGATTGATTCCTTTGAGCTGCGAAGGAAAAGAACTTGAAGAAAGAGAGAAGGCAAGCTCTGAAAGAAGAAGGGAGAGAAGAGTTGAAGAAGATGAACAATGCCTTTGCACTGTAGCATCTAAGTACTTGTCATCTGATTGAGCATTATCTATGTTACTGGTGCATTATTTAAGTACTATGGTTAAGGTTAAATTAAGATGCATGCTTAAATGTGGATCTAAAAGGTGATTTAAATCACCACTTTTTGGGATCATTTCCATTCTTTTTGTCTCATAGAATTCTTGATATACTCTTGCTTAGTATTAAATATCATTTGAGTAGTTATTTTCCATTGAATATCATTCTAGGCTTATTTCCTGTGCTCATGTATACATTCATTTCGATTAGCATGTAAATTACAACACTTGCTCCCTGTATTCGACCTCAGACTTCAATTCGAGTAATAAATTGTATTTTGTTGATTGAACAATTGAGGAGACTTTACTACAATGAGACACTTTAATCTGAAAAGCCCTGTCAACATAGAGCTCCCTTACCTCGAGCTCTTCGTCACTAGAGTCCCCTTATCATCCTTCATCGCCATAGCTACCTACTGTGGTTACCTCAGGTCCCCTTCTTCCTCTTAGTTTAGGATTTATAGTTTTCCTAGCATAAATTAGTTCAATTAGATAGTTAGATTAGTAGATTAGATTAGAATTCAGCATTTAATTGTTTTAGTATAGTTTATATTAGTATAGATTAGTCGTTACTGTCAATTCACCCTCTCTGGTCAAATCCAATCAGAGAAGATGATCCACCCCTTCATTGTGACTCATACATCTTCCCCATCATCCCACGATTCACATTCACTGATTTCGTCATTGTTTTAGTCGTTAGACCATTCCATCCATCATAGCCACTTTAGATCTAAAGCTCTCTAGCCTTTAGATCTCAAGTGCACTTAATTCCACTTGAGGGTTCATCCATTCATCTCATTGGATCACAAAGACCCTCCCTGCACTCTAAATTGGATTGAGAGAACCAATTGAATTGGATTTGAATATTGTGCTTGATTGAGTGATTCTTTGAGCAATTACGAGTGATTTGGGTTTAATTGTTCAAATTGAGTTGATAGATGTTTGATTGCAATGATTGCTAAGGGCTTGAGTCTCTTTGATTTGATTTTTATCAAGTAATCTCTTCGGGCCCAATTTACAAGTCTAGTACTATTTTACTCTTCATTATAGGTAGCGAAGGCATGGAATTTGGATACACTATTTCAATACCCTTGCTGTAACCTAATTAGTTTCTAAGGATCGCCTTAAGTCACTGAACACTAATTAATAGTTTGCAGAGGCTTTGGCTATTCAGATCAGTCTAACGATCTTAGATTAAGGCCCAGGTAAGCAACATCTTGATTTCATCAAGAATAATTTAAATTTGGTTTTTGGAAGTTGGAGTAGGATAGAATGAACTTAATGAAGGTTTGGGATTCGATTTTAGTTGGTTCTAATGCCTATTTTAATCTTTTCCCTTCACGCTGTCCATGGCCTAAGAGAAAGATTAATTAGGGTTTTCTAGAGTTCTTCAATGTTTGATCTAGATTACGATAAGTTCCAGACCTCTTCAAGATGGTTTGCGACATTTGAGTTCGATTTTTAGTTGAAGAAAACATGATATGAGATTTATGGATTTCATTGCCTAGGTCTGAGTAAGCTTGTGGAAATTAAGCATTTAATTCATGCTTTGATGACTGATGAGACACTCATCATGATCTCTAATTACCCCTAATTAACTAGTCTTCCTAGTTAATTAGCTAAGGTTATGATCATATAAGGGTTAATTATAGAATAAGGGATATTTAGTCAAGGACCTTAAAATAAGTTTAAAATGATATTTTATCATTCAATTAACACTATTAATAATATAGATAATAATTGGACTCGAAATCCTATTAATCATTCTCTTAATTAATAAGATAAGTAACTTAAATATAATGTATACCTAAGTATGTAATAACTTAAGTGATTTTACTTAATCTAATAAATTAACCTAAAAAGGTCAAAAATGTAAATTCAAGGTGAAAACATAATATTTACCTTATTTACTAACATATATAAAAAGTTGAAAAAGATCTAAGTTAAAATAAACCTTCAAAACCTGGGTTTACATTTTAGTCCTTACTTTTTATTACAGTCGGGTCCTTATTTCTCACACAGATCCTTAAGTTTTATTTCATTTAAGTCCCTCTTCGTCTTCTTCTTCTTCTTCAGCTGAATGAACGACTGGCGGTAGAGAGTCACCCCACTACGCGATTACCGCCTTGCCGACATCATCCTTCTTTGTCCAAGCTCTTGCAGCTTGCGCTCACAACCTCCACTTCATCCACCGGTCTGGATTAAACAGAAATCCTATTTTTCAGTGGGAGATAACCTCACCATCGTCGGAGACGACGACGGAGGTTAAGCTCCTCAAGCTCCTTCTTCGGCCAGACCTCATCACTCTCTTCGCCGCAAACTACTATAAATACCCCCTCACACCTCTGATTTTATTCAAGTTGGCTCCCTTCCCTCCTCTAACACTGCAGCCGACCCAATAGGCTATTCGTCCAAAACTCTGACAACTTCCCATTCCATTTTCCGACTTCCTCCGTCCATCTTAGTCAGCTGAGGAGATCCGCCGTGGTCTTCCTCGTCTCTGACACAGGCGCCGACCCAAGGAATCCTCTGCTCCACCTCAAATCCACCCACCGGAGATCTTTCTTCCACCCTCTGATTTCGTCGTTCGCTATGAACCTTTGGTGGAACCCTATTGACCCCTTTGTCCAGGTAACAGTAGATTAGGAGTAGGAGTAGGACTAGGCTAGTTTAGTTAGTTAGTTTAGGTAGTTAGATTAGAGTAATTTTAGATTTTAGTTCCATCTTCTCCGACTCCGGCGAGCTCCTTGAGCTCGCCAGAGATTCAATCTTGTCTTTTTAATTCACTGTACACCTTCCTGTATCTTTCATGATCACTTCTAAATCACTTAATTGTTTAATTGATCGCCTAATCGCCTAATTCAAATTTCACCTTCACCGACTACTGACACTGTCTATGGTGACAGTAATCGAGATAATTCCATCTCCATTGGGTTCTTCATCAACTATCCACTACTTATGAACCCTAATTGACATTATAATACATATAAATATCACATATAAATTAAACACCCAAATTTGATTTAGTTCCTGAGCTCGCTATCCATGGCGGCTCAGGAACAGTTCAAACTATTAATTAATTAGATAATTATAACTACTAACATCTGTTGACTTTATTTAACCTCTCAATCGAGTGGTTAAACAAGTCCTGAGCTTTAACCACTCAGATCCTTTAAGAAAATAATTTCACTGTCAAATCTTAATTTTGAGAGATAAATGAAGAATTAAATGTGATACTGAGGTTCCTTGTAACCTCAGGATCCTTTTTGAATAAAAAATGGTAAGTTTTATCAATCTGTGTATACTTTTTTTATTTTCTGGACTC
This sequence comes from Thalassia testudinum, assembly GCA_037157565.1. Classification (NCBI taxonomy): domain Eukaryota; kingdom Viridiplantae; phylum Streptophyta; class Magnoliopsida; order Alismatales; family Hydrocharitaceae; genus Thalassia; species Thalassia testudinum. The sequence continues at coordinate 103,983,479 of JAZHRO010000073.1, read as the reverse complement.
ACCGGAGCTCCGACGAGCTCCGGCGATCCAAAATTGTGTTTCAGCCTCTAGAACTTGTTGTGAAGCTCCAGAATGACAAAAATATGGATCACTGATTGTCTTGAGGATATTTGTTTGAGGATTTAACCACTGGAGCTATAGAATGAACTTCATCTTCTCCAACTCTAGTGGAGTTGGAGAAGTCTTATAAAAAGATTTAAGAAGCATTTACTGATCTCAGAAGCTTCAGTGCAGTGCATTGAAGCTATTTAAACCTTTAGAACACTGTAACAACTTTTGAGTGGATCTGACGAACACACATATTTTCAAGTTCAAGTAGCAAGCCTGAAACCCTAGGAATCAAGGTCAGAACACCTTCCTGAAGATCTGAATAAGTTCTGGATGTTGAGAAGACTTTATTCGAGGTTTTAATTTCCTGTGGAGAAGCTTTGAACAGAAAGTCAATTTTTGTGCTTCCACAGTCAACATGAGTCTGTTAATGGAGATCTGAGCTAGAATTGAGGTATTGAGGAATGAAAATTGTTTCTGGAAACTTGTTTGATGATCTGAAAGTAATTAAAGTGAGCTCAGATGATTTATTTAATGAGAATTTAGTTCCTATCAATTTGGGTTACTTTCGAACCTAAACCAACAGAAGTATTTTGTTGAAATTTGAACTTAAATCCTGCCCAGATGAGTTAATTATAACCCTTAGAATTAGTTTAAATTGATTAAAAGCATTCTTAAGTGTCTGTTGCACATAATGAAGTCTGAAATATGAATTCTGAAGCTTTCAGAGAAGTGAAGAGCTTCTCTGCTTGTTCTGAAGGTCTTGAGAGCTTAAAATCTACTCTAATAGATGCGGAATCACTTGTATAACATGAATAGACCATTAAATAAGAAGAAGTCCATCTGAGGACTCTGTAAATATAATTTCACTTCCAGGCATTTAAATAACCCGTAGGAACCCCTGATTTCATCTTTCAAATTGAAAAGGAAAACATCTTCAAAACCTTAAATTGACCCTGCAATTACGTAGATCTATCTTAGAGCTTTCTACCAAACTTGAAATCACTCGATTTGGAGCTCTGGGTAGAAAGTTATGATCATTTGAAGTTGGGTTTGGAAGGGGTAGGATAGTCCCACATCGCTAGTTCACGAGCGTGCGCCTGGGGATAAAAACAATTTGTTACTCCGACTATGCAGTCGTTAGCACTTGGCGCACCGGTTACCTATCTGATCTGATCTGAGCATTGCATGTGTGTGTGTGTGTGGGCTTGTGCCTGCGGGTGTGCGCCCTTGGGGGTGTGAGTGAGATTGTGCCCTGGGAGGGCGAGAGCGGCCTGGGAGGCCGGGTGAGCCGAAATGGCTTGAGACTTTAAACCGATAAGAAATAAATCGAAAACGAACCTAATTGAGATTAGGCGAGGACCAAGTAGGGTCTGGTCCCACCCTGGTCTGAGGGTGCTGTGTATCCTCGAAAGGACCTCGCCGCAAATAAAATAAAGTTTGGTTAAAAAAGTAAAAAAACCCGGTTCAGCTGAAAGTTTAAAGGAATTGAAAGAGAAGCCGCTGAAGGATGTTAAGTTAAAATGTTAAGTGTTGAAGCTAAAGGCAAAGGAACAAAGGAGCACAGGCACTAAGGAAAGAAGAGAGACTAAGGAACAAAAGGAGAAGACTAAGGGAAGAAAAGAAGGTAAGAGAAGACAGGAACAGAAGAAGAAAAGTAAGAACGAGAGCTCGAGAGAGAGGAGAAAATAAAACAAAGAAAAGGAGAAGAAGATGAGAGGCTGAAGGAAATCTTTTCTTACATCATTTTTAATTAATTTTTGTTCTTAATTGTAAAAAGGTATGTTTTAATAGAATAACTTTTAATTGCCTTAGTTTCTTGGAATGAAATTGAATTGAAAAACTAGCATGTTTACTTGTTAATAAAGTACAACATTTTGAATAAATATGTTTTTCATATGGAATTTTGTATACTCTTTATAGTTTAAATATTTTGACAAAATTCATGTTTTAAAATCAAACTAGTTATACCTCCTAAACTTACAAAGAAATAAAAGAGAATTGGTGAATTTGGAGAAAATTATTATACCTCCCAGTGAACTACCTGGACTCAACCAGTAAAAATTTCTAAAATGTTAAGTTAATTCGACCCCATACTACACAACCGACAAATTCGAGTTAACCTAAGTGATTTCTTCTACTCTTAATTAAGTGAAATTAACTTAATTACTGAGTTGAGTGAAACCACACGATCAATGACCTGAGCTATATTTAGAGAAAAGTTCTATGGTTATTCAATGGATTTGCTTGGTTATATCAGTATTGTGGAGTCTTGATTTCGATTTAAATGGAGTCTATCAGTGTAGCACCAGCTGCACTAACTAAACTGAGACGAATGAGTCCTTAGTCGTGGTTTTTAAGAGGGAATTTGGAAATTTGAATTTTGCTAACTTATGGAATGTGATTTGAATGAATACAAATTTTCAGGTACTTGAGCTTATCTTGGAGAACATGTATCAAGTTTTGATTTGGTCTGAATAGATGTTTAAACAGTTTGCAGCAGTTAAGCACACCGCCAGGGCTATTAAATGTCTGATCTAAACAGTTCCTAAGTCCTCTTTGAGTTTCAATGAGTTTTTAGTGTATCTAGAATTAGAATAAGCATTCAGCTACTTGTATAGATTTTATCAGACTTTAATTCTAATTGGTATGCATTGTTGAGAGAGTTGAAGGCTTGTTGTCAGCAAATGTACCTGTGTAATCTGTCCAATTGGTGTTCTATGTTGATTTTAATGTTTAAAACATGTTTTAGGAGTTGATTCTATGCTTAATTGATAGCTAGAAGTCTATCATGCTTAATTCTATATTTCTAGCTTCTTGAATGAAGTTTAGAGGCTTTGCGTTCATGTTCTCAACTTATGTAAGTCATATTTCAGTTGTTACTTGTAAATACATAAAAAATACAAAACTAAATGTCAATAAATAAAATAAAACTGTCTTAAGTGAGATTAGGATTAATTTTAGGTGTGTGTTTAGTTAGATTTAGGTTTTGAGCTTCTGAGCTAAGAAAACATACCTGTAGAAGTTTGAGTCTTCTCAAGTTTAGAAGTAAAAGAAAGTAAATAGAAACAAAACAAAACGAGTTCTTCTTCTCTTCTCAGTTTTCTCCCCACTTCATCTATCTTTATAAAACAAAAAAGAAAAATAAAAATTTGAAAAACTCCAAAAATTCTATAAAAATACCTATGTAAATAGTATTTATACTTGTATATAATCCTAAATTAGGTATTTATTATAACTTATATGTATATAAAGTACGTAAATAACTTATATATCTATTTTACTTATTTAGATAGATATTTATGTTAAGTTACATAATATATATTATAATAATATAATTATATATGTATTTATTTATATTATATGCATATAATCTGTATGTAATTATAAATAGCTGTGTATGTACCTATTAACATATTTATAATTGTATATATAACTTAAAGTAATTATTATGTAGTGTAATATAGCCCAATAATTATTTATTTACTTAGATATTGTACATATTCATATTTATAAGTTAATTAAGTAAATTATTAAGTTAATGTAATCTAAATTAGCAAATTAGTAAAATAATGAAATAAGCTATATTGTATTTGTTTATATTATAGTTTAAAATGTTTTCAGTATGTTTATAACTTCATTTATACTATATAATAGTATTTATATTGTGTATATATATATATATATTGTATATATTAAATGTGTATATATAGAAATAATTCAATAAAAATCAATTAAAAATCTATATTAATTAGGAAATAAGATAAATTAACTAACTTAAGAGTCAATTGTGTCAGTAAATTATTAATTTATACTTTAATTAAGTAATTAAGCTTAAAATTAACTCATATTTATTACTAACTTTAACTAATTTTTAAATATATTTATATATTTAATTAAGGTAAATAAATTATACCAATAAGTAGCCTTATGTATTAGCTACATGTACATATAATTTAATTATAAAATAATTATTTATTTAACACCTTAATTAACCCATTAAATTGGCTAGAAAATACGGAATAGCATGTCAATTAGGCGATTATCTATCCCACTTTGGAAACGTTGTTGGGAATCGACCGTCTAGTACGGGGGTCGGATCTCCAGCAACATTCATCTGACCATTCATGAGTGAGAGAGAGGAAAGGAGAGAGATAAAGGCTATTTGGCCTGTGTGGGCCCACTGGGACATGCGTGATTGTGTGTTGCTGGGCCTGTATGGGCCTAGAATTATACATAAATAAGTATAGATAATACCCCCCTCTGGGCCTACCTAATAGTGGTCAATCCAAGACCTTTAGAGGATGTTGATTCCGTGAAAAGTGGCTCAAAAATCCACTTTTTTTTAAGGTAAAGAGTAAAAATAACTTAAGTTAAGGGTAATTTAACTAAATATTGACAAAGAGTATGTGTACGAGAATTAGCTGAGTGTTGAGCATGTTATATGTATTATAAGTATAAATGTAGTGCTTTGTTAGTATGTGTGTGTTAGTAATATAGTATATACATGTGTGTATATAAAGAGTATATATACATATTATGTATTATATACATAGTTTGTAAATACATTGAATACATATATATATTATTTTTGCTTTATTTTGTATATAAACGTTTTTAAGGCTTATATATATATATATATATATATATATATAAGTAGTATTGTATATATTAGTTAATATATAGTGTATATATGTTAGTACATTTACCTATTAAGTATTATAGTTGTATATATATAAGTTAGTTAGTATATATACTTAGGTAATGTAAATATGTTTGATGTATATTATTAGTATGAATTTAGATATAATTAGTATATATATTCTTTTTATGCTTATATTGTATATAGTTTTAAGGCATTAGTTAATTGCGAATTCAATTAGTTGTTACACTTGAATGTTAAAAATTAACATAGATTAGTTTATAATAGTTTTTGATGTCTTTAATCTTGTATATATTCTTAAGGTATTGTTATTAACATTAATTCATCTATTTTTATACACAATTGATTTATATTAGTTAATTCTTTAATTCTTTCATTTAGAATTCATTTTGATATAAATAAATTTTACATTTTTAGAATAAAGGATAATTTTTGGATAATAAAAAATAATGTATATTAATAATTATTTTCCACTAAATGACTTAGGATCAATAGATGGACTCCGACTGAGAGATCTGGAGGTATAAATTGGTTGAGTGGAAGAGATAATCGATAGGTGGGAATCGGTTGGAGGCAGGGAAAGAATAGGAAATGGAGAGATCGGTGGAGGGATTTTTATCGAGCGGGAGAGATGGGACGGAACGGAAGGGATTAAATGGAGAAGGTTCGGTTACGTGAGGTGAGGGAAGGTTTCACGTGGGTTTGTTGCATGGGATTTGGCCGATGTGGAGGGATAAGACTTACGCGAGAATTGTTGTCGTGGGCATGCATCTTCGGTGGATTTGTTAAATGGGATTTGGTGTAGCGGATAAGTGCGTCGGTTGTGTGGGTAACGCATGCATTTTTAGGAGTTTAGGTGGTGGGCGTTGGATGGGATATGAGAGAGTGGACGTGGGTTTGCATGGGATGGACGTTGGGTGGAGTTTGCATGGGTTTTGGAATTTACGGTGTGGTTTTGCTGTGCGGTAGGAATAGGTATGGTGGTGGACTTTTGCATGGGGAGGTCACGTAGAAGATAAGGTGAAAATTGAATAAGGATTTATTTGGTGGATATGGTACGTGAGAGGGGGTCTTGGGAAAGGTTACATGGGAGTGTTGAGTTCAGTGGTGCATGGGATACTTGTGTGGGAAAACTAACGTGATGTGCATGGGATTATTTGGTAGGTAGGGATTTATTGGCTAAGATGCAGGAAATAGATTCAATCACATTGATGTAGATGAGTTCAATTAGAATCAGCATTATTGCGAAGTTTCAATTATCTACAAATATGTAAACAAATTTCATCAAGATGTCAAATATAAGTAATAGAAAAATTACAATTTAACCCCTAAAAAAATATAATATTTACAAAATGATGCAATATGACTAATCTAACCTACATGTTAGACCTCAACTACCCTCAAAATTAACATAAGTCATGCATTAATTATATAATAAAATATGAACTCATCACTGGTCACCAGTACCGAACTAGGTGCCCCCAGCACCTAGTTCCAAACTCCAAATCATCCACTTGATTACCCACATTCACCATGGAACTACACATATATGATAAAATGTCAATCTAAACATTTTCCAACATTAAATGAACATACACCACTACAACAAAATATATCTTTAACAATCATTTTTTAAAGGCAGACTTAGTTTTGGTGGCCAAAAAAGGGTGGGTGACCAAAAATTAGTCTTCAAAAATTAGTTAATTTTTTTGAGACAGAGTAAGTGTCTTTAAACTTTGGTCACCTAATTCTTTTAAAAACTCTTCCTTCCACCCAATACACATTTGCTATCCTTGACATTACCTCAAAAATCCCCCCACCCACCCATCACGCATGACTGCCGATCCCCTTCCTCCATCGCCTCTTCCTCGACTCTCCCCATCCCCTTCTACCAACCATCCCCTCCCCCTTTCCTTCCCCAGGTGTCTCCCCTCGAACCCCCTTCCCTCCACTAATGGTGGAAACAACCCTCCTCAGTGGTGGCAGTAGCACCTACCCTACCTACCACGACACCGCCGCCTCGTACTCTCCTCGTCCCTTCGCTACATGACCTCCAGCTCCTCTGGTCATTGGCATCACTTGATGTAAAGACCCATTCTGTTCTGAGCCCTTTAAGATGTTTGGACTGTCGGTCAGATGTCTAGAAATCAAAATTTTGGTACGAGCCTTCACGTCTGCTCGCGGGCTGCACGCAGACAGTACCCTTCTTCTCTCTCTTTCCCTCTTCCCTCCTTCACCGAACCCTAACGCACCTTTATATAAAGGCCCTCTTCCCCTCTCCCTTTCTCCCCACTTCACCACAGCACCTCCTTCCCTTCCTCTCCACCCCAGCGAGAGGAGCGAGCATGAGAGAGAGAGCGCGAGGGTAGAGACGAGGAGGAGAGGCGGCGCGAGGAGAGGAGGAAGAGCTTAAGCTCGCGAGCTCGTGGGGGCTCGCCGGAGGGTGCACGATCGGAGTGGCGCGTGCGGGAGGAGTGTGTCGAGGGAGCCGTCCCCGACACTGCTGCAGCCAGAGTTGCAAGCGAGGAGGCAAGGCCGTGGCCGCGCGCGGCGAGGGAGAGCAGGAAGTGGTTCTGGTTCTGGGATTTTCCCAAAATCAGATGTCTGGCGTGACGTCCAGACGACGGGGCAGACGTCTAGTGACTACACTAGACATCTGAAAGTCGATCTCCACGAAGGCAAGTTCCCTTTGTGGAGATGGCCATGCAGGCCGCTCCGCAGCTATGTTTTGTGTGGCTAATTTTAGGTGATTTGCCTGTCGCGTGCAGGGATTGCTTCGGGAAGGCGGGAGACACGCCCTCCCATGCGTTTCAGACGTTTGGACAGCTTACCAGACGCCTGGAAGCACTCCCAGACGTCTGAAGAGGAGGTCGGACGTCTGGAGCCGGGTCCAGACGGTCAGGAAGAGGTTTTGGACGTCTGAGGTCAACGCAGAACCTGAGGTGAGTTCCTGTTTACTTTTAAGACATCTGGACCTTGTGCCAGACGTCTGATTTGGGTCTGTAGCCTTATTTTTGATCCGTTTAGGGTCTGTTTGAGGTCCATTTTACGCAAATAAGATATCGATGTTTTCCTTGTGAGTTCTCCTACTTGTTAGAAGGCCTTTTATATTATTCTGAATGTTCCATTGTGATTGTTCCTTAGTATAGGACTTCGTTCTGTTGCAAGTTCGTCACTTACTGAGGCATGTGAGCCTACCGTTTGAGCCCCCAATACTCCTGGGTTGTCTAGGAGAGTGGTCTTCCCCTAATTTAATTATAAAACCTGAATACACATGTGAATTGAATGATTAGAACTTAGGATATGGCATGAATCATAGGACGAGAAATACTTGAAATGTCTGTATGCGTGTTTGGAATTGCAGTCTTGAATGAATGAATAGAAATGTTAACAACTGCCTGTTAATGAACAAGAGCTGCTTATGAAATATGAATTATCTATTGTATATGTTAAATGATGGAAATACGAGCTTCATGTATATAACCTGAGAATGGAAATGTGAATGATGAAACCTGGTATGGAATGGCATGAGAAATACGAGCAAGAACCCTATGGGGAATTAGGAGTAGAGCTCCTGGAAATAAATGGAATGGATCAGGAAATGTGAGCGGGAAGTGTGCTGGCCCTTGAGTACATGGTACTAAGAAGAGCGACTGTCCCCTGTTTAGTGTAGAGCGGAGCTAGCCACCCTTGGGTTGGGACCCGGGGTTAGGATTAGCCACTCTGCATCGACTTCTTGGCCCTCGCGTACACTATACCGGGGAGAGCTACTAATGTAGGGAGAGAGCTAGCCACCCCACGGGACCCAGGGTTCAGCTAGCCACCCTACACCGACTTGTTAGGCCCACTGGGTAAACCAGAGTAGTCAGACGAGGGTGCGCGGACTATGGAGGGGCGAGACCCCTGTTACTGAGAGAGCTAGGTCCTATACTGTTCCGTGCTGTACTTTGGGCGTACCCATTAGTGGAAACGACTGATTGCGTGCCAATGCGGGGTAGCTACCCGTTCGCTTATCGCACATGCCATAGTCACCGCTACATCTGTCCGTGACCTTGGGGTGGTTGACTGGGTGTAGGATCACCACGGGGGACTCTCCCGGCCAGGAGAGCACAACGTGTGCCTTCTACTCTTCGGAAAAGACTGAAATCAAGATCGTTCCCACGAGGAACATTTGATATCAAGAAAGAGATCTGAAAAATAAGCCAATGTTCTCCTACTCAGCATTCGCTGACTTTGTTTACTCATAACTCTTTTCAGGTCCAGGTGTTGAGCAGTGGTCGTCGTCTTTGTTGATGTGGTTATTAGAGTCATTGTGGTATATGATAAAAACGGTCACCAGTCTAATACAATTTATTACTCGGAATGAAAAGTTTCCCGAGGTCGAACTCAGGGAGCAAACTAAAATTCCAGAAGCATATAAATTCACAATATATATAAGGTTTTACAAAAAATTAAGAGAGAGAGAGAAAAAGAGAGAGGGTAATTGGCTTTTTCTTCTTCTCTTTCTTCAGCTGTCTCTTCTCTTCAACTTGTTTTCTTCTTCATTCTTCTTTTCTTCTTCTTCAGCCTGTCTTCTTCTTTCTTCTTCTCAGCAGCTGCGGTTCCTCTTTCTCTTTTTTCTTCTTTCTTCTGCTCTGGCCCATCTTCTTTCTTTTCTTCTTCTCTTGCTGATGACTCCTTTTTCGCTGACGTCTGATTCAGCGCTCAGACGATTTAACTGCTCGGTTGCTATAGTGCAGCTCCTCCTCTTTTCCTTCAGCTTCTTTCCTTCCTTTCTTCTTCTCTTTCTTCTTCCTTCTCTTGCTTCTTCCTTCTCTTGCTTCTTCCTTCTTCTTCCTTCTTCCTTACGGCTAAGTCCTGGCTGCTGCTTCTCTTCTTCTTTCTTCTCTCCTGCGCACACACGCAAATAACAGCGTAAAACCTACCCTACCCCTTCCCCGCATCTCTCTCTCTCTCTAGATCTCGCTTTGGTAAGCTCTCCCAGAGCCGGGTAATCGGGTCGGGTCGCGTGCCCGAGTCTAGGCGCATCGGCGTGGGTGGTGCGCGAGGAGTGCACAGGAGGGTGTCGGGTCGGGTCAGATCCGCGTGGGTGTGTCGCGGACGAGACTCGGTGATAGGTGAGGGACCTCACCCCATGTGTATTCGGAGGCGAAGAGCCTATACCACTTTTTCAATTTAAGTGTAGGCATTCGCCCATACACTTATGAGGTGGGACTAAAGTCCCACCTCCGCTCCGCTCGCCCGCAGGCGAGAAGCAACTGATAATTGGGCAGCAGCGAAGGCTTCGCACTCCCAATTAAGAACCTGGGCACCTTTGCGGACATGCCCCATGTTGCCTAGAGCCCATGCCTGGAGTCGAAGAGACCTGGAGCTGCCTGTGAAGCAACTCCCGTTGCTTGTCAATGGCAGCGAGGAGGGTGAACCCTGAAATCACGAAGACGGCCTCACGGTCACGTCAGACAACACAGGGAGCTTCGCCAGAGTGTGGCGAAGGCGGTACGAGGGGCGGCGTGCTGTGAGAGTGCCTGTGGTCGTGCGCCTAGGGCAACCTGCGTGCGTGGAAGTGGGTGTGTTCGGGGGGTGCTCAGAGTGTGTAGGGTGGTGAATGGAGTAGGGGAAACGCTAGAGTTGAGTGAGGGGGAGCTTCTTGGCTTGTCAGCGAGGGGTGGAAAGGTCTGTGGAAGTGGAGCGATCTCGCTGGAGATGGTGCCCGGAGGTGGAGCAAATGAAGGTGGTCGTGGCAGTCGAGGGGTTTAAAATACTAATTCAAGAAGGGAAAAGTGAGAGGAGAGTAAGGAGAAAGTTCCTACCTATTTAATCGACGAAGAGGGAGAGGAAGACTGTCCGGCACGTGCCTGCCGGAGCTAGGGACGAAGATGCCCAGAGGAGGAGTGACGGCGACGAAGAAGAGATCTGAGGACGCCAGCTAGTGCGGCCTGGCATGGGACAATGAGGCAGAGTGGGCTCTGCTGCAAGTATGGCAGCAGAGCGACGAGGAGGAGGAGGAGAGTTCGCCAGAAGCTAGGGTAGTCTGACTGGAGAGAGAGGAGACGAAAGAGGGGGATTTTCTCAGCCAAAACTAGCTTGCAGTGGACAGCAGCCCCTGATGCTCCTTATAAAGGTGTTGGTAAGGAGAGTGGCCCGAGGGAGCGATGTGGGGAGCTCGCCGGAGATGGCCGGAGATTGAGACCCATGCCTTTCGTGCATTTGCACGAGAGGCATGGGCAGCCGCAGGTCACAGGGGAGGGTCCCTGCGACAGAGGACGACGTAGGGAACCCCCATTCATTCTTGAGAACGGGTGCCATACACTGCGCGGCGCCATCCTCTGCACAAGGTCGCCAGAGGTATGGCACCTGCACAGAGTGGCAGGGAGGACCGTTCTGCAAAGAATGACGGGAAAGATAGGGGGCTATGTGTAATGGCTTCAAAAGATAAGGGTCAAAATGTAATTTAAGAGGACCAATTTGTAAATTCGGTCAAGATGGTCTTCTCTTAAGCCCAAATTTTTGTACCAGCCTAATTTGAACCTAAGAAATTTAATGGTGAAATTTGATTTTAGGTTTGACCACATTTGACTGATCAATTTGCACAAAAACCCAAATTAGGTCATAAATTGGGCATGGTTTTCATTTTAGGTCAAAATAGGTTGCAAAGGTCAAATTGAAGGTTCCAAACCCTAGGAAATATGTTTCCATGAATTTTAGAGGGTTTAGTTGATTTTTATCCTACCTCGAACCTCATGAATTAAAGTGAGTTTGTTTTAGGGTTACAGAATGTCATTTAATTCCTAGAAGTTGCTATAACCCTTTTCAGATCAGATCATCCCACTTCCTTTCTCATTAAGCTTGTTTGACCTGTGTTTAGACCCTTAAATACCCTGTCTGTGTACTGCTTTGGTAAAGTTACAGTTTTACCCCTTATGATTTGTTTTACTCTTCAATTCAGAATTCTCTGAGTTAAGCTTCTGTTTAGGTTTTGTAAGAGTTTCTTCATACTTATTTAGATTAAATTGTGCTAGTTAGGGTTCATGATGAGGCTCTCATCAAGCAACCCGAGTCACCGGCTGCAGAGGGTGCTGGGCTCAGTAGAGCCCAGTAGTAGTAGTCTTCCTTTTGTTGTACCTTCTTTTGTTAGTGAGTTCAGACTCTTGTTACTGTTTACGTTCTGTACTTTATTTCCACTTTACTGTTATGGTGATGATATGTACTGTTAGCAGTTTTACTTCCTTTACTGCTTGCAGTCTTTTTACTGTTAGTTACTTAGTATAGTGAATTTGGTTTATTTTCCTACTTTTTGGTTATTTCTTGTTGGACGACTGGGTCTTGGGATTAGTTGAGTAGGGCTGGTCTCTTGTCCTGTAGGGATTCGGGAACTACAGCATTTTGGGGTGAAAGGGAAGCTTGCGTCGAGGTTTGTGGGGCCCTTTAAGGTCTTGGAGTGGGTAGGACCCGTTGCTTATCGGCTTGCCCTTCCTCCCCAGCTTTCTGGTATGCACAACGTGTTCCACATGTCCAACCTCAGGAAGTACGTCGTCGATCACAATCACGTTCTGAGCCATGAGAGTGTCCAGGTGGGTGACGACCTGACCTACCTCGAGAGACCAGTATACATACTAGACAGAGCCGTCTGGAGTTTGAGACGGAAGCAGGTACCCCTGGTGAAGGTCTTGTAGGGGAGCCAGAGGTACGAGGAGGCTACCTGGGAGCCTGAGGTGGCGATGAGAGAGCGGTACCCAGAGCTTTTTGAGGGTACGTCTTTTCGGACCGGCTCTGGTCCTCTTTAAGTGTGTTATGGGAATATAGTTCTTTTTCCGCGCCCTAGTTAGCTCAAGTTTTGATGATGAAACTTCCTTTAAGTTTGTTATGATGTAAAGACCCATTCTATTTTAAGCCCTTTAAGACGTCTGGACTGTCGGTCAGACGTCTGGTCAGAGACCTGGACCCCTTCCCAGACGTCTGGAAGTCGAAATTTTAGTACGAGCCTTCACATCTGCGCGTGGGCTGCACGCAGACAGTACCCTTCTCTCTCTTTCGCTCTTCCCTCCTCCACCGAACCCTAATGCACCTATATATAAAGGCCCTCTTCCCCTCTCCCTTTCTCCCCACTTCACCATATCACCTCCCTCCCTTCCTCTCCACCCTAGTGAGAGGAGCGAGAGAGAGAGAGAGAGAGCGAGAGCGGCGACGAGGAGGAGAGGTGGCGCAAGGAGAAGAGGAAGAGCTTGAGCTCGCAAGCTCGTGGGGGCTCGCCGGAGGGCGCATGGTCAGAGTGGCACGTGCGAGAAAAGGAGTGCGTCAGGGGAGCCATCCTTGACACAACTGCAGCCAGAGTTGTAGGTAAGGAGGCGAGGCCGTGGCTACGTGCGGCGAGGGAGAGTAGGAAGTGGTTCTGGTTCTGGGATTTTCCTAGAATCAGACGTCTAGCATAACATCCAGATGACGGGGCAGACGTCTAGTGACTACACCAGATGTCTAAAAGCAGATCTTCGCAAAGGTACGTTCCCTTTGCTGATACGGCCATGCAGGCCGCTCCGCAACTACGTTTTGCATGGCTAATTTTAGGCAATTTGCCTGTCGTGTGCAGGGATAGCTTCGGGAAGGCGCAGGACATGCCTTTCCATGCGTTTCAGACGTCTAGACAGCTTACCAGATGGCTGGAAGCACTCTTAGACATCCAGAGAGGAGGTCGGACATCTAGAGCCGGGTCTAGACGGTCAAAAAGAGGTTCTGGATGTCTGAGGTCAATGCAGAACCTGAGGTGAGTTTCTGTTTACTTTTAAGACATCTGGACCTTGTGCCAGACGTCTAATTTGGGTCTGTAGCCCTATTTTTGACCCGTTTAGGGTCCGTTTGAGGTCCATTTTATGCAAACAAGATATCGGTGTTTTCCTTGTAAGTTCCCCTACTTGTTAGAAGACCTTTTATAATGTTCTAAATGTTCCATTGTGATTGTTCCTTGGTATAGGACTTCATTCTGTTGCGGGTTCGGAACTTGCTGAGGCACGTGAGCCTGCCGTTCGAGCCCCCAATACTCTTAGGTTATCTGGTAGAGTAGTCTTCCCCTAATTTAATTATAAAACCTGAATACACATGTGAATTTAATGATTAGAATCTAGGATATGGCATGAATCGTAGGACGAGAAATACTTGAAATGTCTGTATGCGTGTTTGGAATTATAGTCTTGAATAAATGAATAGAAATGTTAACAACTGCATGTTAATGAACAAGAGCTGCATGGGAAATATGAATTACTTGTTGTATATGTTAAATGATGGAAATACGAGCAACATGTATATAACCTGAGAATGGAAATGTGAATGATGAAACCTGGTATGTAATGGTATGAGGAATACGAGCATGAACCCTATGGGGAATTAGGAGTAGAGCTCTTGGAAATAAATGGAATGGATCTGGAAATGTGAGCGGGAAGTGTGCAGGCCCTTGAGTACATGGTACCAAGGAGAGAGACTGTCCCCTGTTTAGTGTAGAGCAGAGCTAGCTGCCCTTGGGTTGGTACCCGGGACGTTTGTGCGCTCCTAGGGATGAGGAGCTGTTGAGAGAGCTCCTGACTGAGTCACACGATTCCAGGTTCACCATACATCCCGGAAATACAAAGATGTACCATGATTTGAGATGCGACTTTTGGTGGAGGGGAATAAAGCGGGCTGTAGGTGAATTCGTGCAGCTGTTTTTAGTGTGCCAGCAGGTGAAGGCCGAACATCAGAGGCTTGCGGGGCTGTTGCAGCCACTTCCAGTGTCAGAGTGGAAGTGGGAGAGCATCACCATGGACTTGGTGGTGGGCTTGCCTATTACCCAGCAAGGACACGACATAGTCTGGGTGATCGTTGACAGATTGACGAAGACGGCATGTTTCTTGTCGATCCGAGTCACCTTGGGACCAGCATAGTTGGCAAAGAGGTATATCCACGACGTGGTACGTCTACACGGAGTTCCATGGGAGATCGTATCCGACCGGGATACCCATTTTACGTCTCAATTTTAGGTTGAGTTTCAGCAGATCCTGAGGACATGGTTGAGGTGCAGTACAGCATACCACTCCCAGACGAACGGACAGTCTGAGCGCACGATACAGACACTTGAGGACCTTTTGCGTACTTGTGTACTGGACTGGAGGGGCTCTTGGGAGGAGCACTTGCCCTTACCGGAGTTTGCATATAACAACAGTTATCACTCGAGAATCGGCATGGCACCCTACGAGGCTCTGTACGGACGGAGGTGTACAGCACCCTTGAGATGGGTTGAGGTGGGGACCAAGTGGGAGGTTGGCCCCAGGCTGATCCGACAGAGTCAGGTGGTGATCGAGCAGATTCATAAGCGACTTCGCACTGTCAGGAGCAGACAGAAGAGCTATGCAAACCAGAAACGTAGAGAGGTGCAGTTTGAGGTTGGGGACCACGTCTTCCTTCACGTTTCGCCCATGAAGGGTCTGCAGTGGTTTGGTGTGAAAGGGAAGCTCACGCCAAGGTTCGTGGGACCCTTTGAGGTCCTGGAGCGGGTTGGACCAGTTGCTTACAGGCTTGCCCTCCCTCCCCAGCTTTTTGGTGTGCACGACGTGTTCCACGTGTCCAACCTCAGGAAGTACGTCGCCGATCCTAGTCACGTCCTGAGCCACGAGAGCATTTAGGTGGGTGACGACCTGACCTACCCCGAGCGGCCAGTGCAGATTCTCGACAGAGCCGTCCGGAGTCTGAGACGGAAGCAAGTACCCCTGGTGAAGGTCTTGTGGAGGAGCCAGCAGTACGAGGAGGCTACCTGGGTGCCAGAGGCGGCGATGAGAGAGCGATACCCGAATCTCTTTGAGGGTACGTCTTTTCGGACCGACTTCGGTCCTCTTTGAGTTTGTTATGCGTATATTTTTCTTTTTATGCACCCTATTTAGCGCAAGTTTCGGGGATGAAACTTCCTTTGAGTTTGTTATGTTGTTAAGACCCGAGACATCAAACACACTTTAAGACGTCTGGGAGTTGGTCCAGGCGTCTAGTTAGACATCTGGACACCTTTCCAGACGTTTGGAAATAAATTTTTGCGTGCATACAACCGCGAGTCAGCATGCATGCCGCGCGTAGACTGAGCCCCGCCGCCCTCTTCTCTTCCTTCTTTCCTTGCAGGCCTGTAGACGCTTTTGCCCCCCACCCCCCCCACGCCTACAAATACCCCCTCCCTCTCCCTCATTCGCCACCCCACATCCCTCCATCCCCCGTCGTCCTTCAGCGAGTGTGAGAGCAAGCAGCGGTTGCAGGCAAGTGCAGCGGCGGAGAGGAGAGGCGCAGCGAGAGGGAAGAAGAGGGGGAGCGCACGAGAAAGAGAGAGAGCTGCCAGAGCAGCTCGAGGCCAACCGGCATGTGCACGGAGGAGCATCGTGCTGGGGAGATCTCCCCTGGTGCTGCTGCAGCTCGAGCAGCGGAGGAGCGGCAGCGTGGCGTGGCCACGCGCAGCAGGAAGAAGATGAAGATGTTCTGATTCTAGGAATTTTTCCCAGAATCAGACGTCTGGACCTACATCCAGACGACGCGGGTGACGTCTGGAGGGAGCTCCAGGCGACTGAGAGGTACGTATTTCCTCCTATACCTCCTTTTGCGGATACGGCCATGCAGGCCATTCCGCTAAGGTTCTGAGATGTGTCATGTTGAGGAAGTTTTCATCGAGTGTGCAAGATTCATTTCGGGAAGGTGCGGGGACACGCCCTCCCACGTAGTTCAGACGTCTGGGCAAGGCACCAGACGGCGGAGAGCGTCTCCAGACGTCCAGAGAGGTGGTCGGATGTCTAGAACTGGGTCCAGATGATTTAGTAGGATCCTTGGATGTCTGAGGAGCAATGCAAAGTGAGGTATGACCTGGAGCACTTTTTAAGACGTCTGGAAGGTGTTCCAGACGTCTGATTTGAGTGAGAGTTGTCATTTTTGACTCGTTTAGAGTGCGTTCGAGATCCAATTTCCGCATTTAAAATTTTGTTCTTCTCATAATTAGTTCCTCCACTTGTTTGAAATACTCGTATCCTGTTCTGAGTGGTTCCTTGTGATTGATCCTTGGGGGGTTGCAGAGGCACATGGACCTGCCGATCACGCCTCCATCACTCCCGGTTTTGCAGGTAGAGTGGCTTCCCTTAGTTAATTACAAATATTAATGCATATCTAAAATAAATGATATATCCTAGGGTATGACATGAGTCCTAGGACCAGAAAAACTAGATTGAATGATAGATCCTAGGGTGTGGCATGAATCCTAGGACCTGAAAACTAAATTGAATGATAGATCCTAGGGTATGGCATGAATCCTAGGACCTGAAAACTAGATTGAATGATAGATCCTAGGTTGTGACATGAATCCGAGGAATAGAAACACTGAAACGAATGTCTTGAATACCTGAATTGCAGTCTTGATAAGTAGATAGAATAATGATAATTGTCTATAATTGGACAACAACTGCCTGTGAAATGTAAAGTATTGTTGCTAGTAACTGCTATATGTAATTCCTGTTGTTTGGAAACTAAATTCGAGCTACTTATATATAAATTGGAAAAGAAAGATTAAATGTTAGAAACACGTGCTATATGCAAATAAAACTGAAATGATGAAACCTAATATGGCATAGCCTGAGGAAACATGAGCACTAACCCTACAGGAAATTAGGAGTAGAGCTCCTGGAAATAAATGGAATGGAACTGGAAAAGTAAATGGGAAAGTGTGTTGTCTCTTGGGTACGTGGTACCAATGAGAGCACATGTTACCTCTTAGTGTAGAGGGGAGCTTGTTGCCCTCAGGTCGAGACTAGGGTGAGTTTGGCAACTTTGCACCGACTTTCTGACCCTCGCGTACACAGTACCGGGGAGAGCTGCTAGTGTAGGGAGAGAGCTAGCCACCCCACAGGGCCTGAGGTTCAGCTAGCCGTCCTACACCGAATTGTTAGGCCCACTGGGCAAACCAGGGTAGTCAGGCGAGGCTGCGCGAACTGTGGAGGGGCAAGTCCCCTATTTAGTTACCGTGGAGGGGCTGGACCCCTGTTACTGAGAGGGCTCTGCCATATACTGGTTCCGTGCTGTACTTTGGGCGCACCCGTTAACGGAAATGACTGACCGCGTGCCAGTGCAGGGTAGCTACCCGTGCGTTTATCGCGCGTGCCGTAGTCACCGTTACGTCTGTCAGCGTCCTTGGGGTGGTTGATTGAGGGTAGGACCACCACGAGGGACTCTCCCGGCCAGGAGAGCACCACGTGCTACTTCTACTTTTCGGAAAAGACTACAATCAAGATCGTTCCTACGAGGAACATTCGAGATCAAGAGAAAGACCTGAGAAATAAATCAAGAAAGAGTAAACAGAGAGATAAAGAAAGAAATTAAAAACAACAGCTGCTTGCCCACCTTTACTTTTTTTCTTAGCTAGTTGGTTGCCACCCTACTCAGTATTTCGCTGATGTGTCATATTTGTCACCTTTTTCAGGACTAGGTGTTGAGCAGCTAGAATCTACAGCTGCGGAGGGTGCTGGGCCTAGTAGAGCCCAGTAGTTATACTTTTGTTATACCCCTTTTCTATAGTAGTGAGTATTTCTGTTTCACCTTGTACTCTTTTATTGTAAACTTCATATTTCTGTACCTGTTTTTAATTCTCTACTGTTGTGGTGGTATGTACTGTAGTAGTTCTTTTCTTTACTGCTGTACTTTTGTTCTTATTAGTTACTTGCATGGTGAATGTGGTTTATTTTACTGCTTTTTTGTTACTTTCTCATTGGATGACTGGGTCTTGGGATCAGTCGAGTCGATCCGATTCTCGTGTCCTGTAGGGATTTGGGAATCTGGTCGTAACAGCAAGGGAGGAGGAAGATTCACTGATGGAGAGAGGAGTGGCTTGGGAGGGAAGAAATGAGAGTCTTGGTTTTAATATCTTTTAAGTTGCCTTTGCTTCAGGGGTAGAAATTTACATCCTAGGCCCCTCCACCCTTAACTTGAGTTCTAAGAAAGGCCATCAACGTTATTATCCTTATAAAAGGCCCCTCAATAATTGTTTCTTAAGCTTTTGTTAATAATTAAAGGGTTACTCATTTAGCAATGCCCTTAATTGACCATTAAGCAACCAAATTAGGATTTTATTTAGTCCGTTAAGTGTATTACAAATCTAGGCCCTTACAAATATCATCAGACGTTTAGAAGTTGAGTAGAAGTTGAAGAGCAAAACATATAAGATCCAGGACACTGGCATTTTGACAAGGTCATGCTAAATGATTTTAATGATTTTAATTCATATTTGATTTTGAAATGACCCTTCTTGGACATTTAATTTTGACCCTGGGGGCCATCACAAAATTTCTGAGTTCCGAGGGTGGTCCCTACAATTTCTCCGTGTCAAAAGAATCACCTGAGGGCTACTTGGTAAATTCCTAGACTTTGGAGGGTCTTTTCAAACATTATGCATGTCATTTATAGTGCCAATTAGTTCCAGGGAGATCCCCTAAACTCTAGGGGGCTCTTGAAAACTTTTGTACACTTGGGGACCCACGTAAGGGCCCCGTACGGGTTTCTCACTTTATGTATGGGGCTTTCTGTAATTATCCCACCCCTATGTTCCTTAAGTTAGGGACCCCTTTGGGAAATCGTGAAATGTTGGGGCCTAACTCGCACTTTTGCCAACCCCACCAAAACCCACAAACCCTAAACCCCACATTATAAATACACGCCTCCTCGAAACCCATGCAACCCCATCCCTTCTCCCAAGCATTGGGCGGCACGCCCTTACCTCACGAAGACAGAGAGAGAGTGAAGAAGAGAGAGGCGTTGTTGCCCTCTCTATTCTCTCACACGAGAATCATAGCAGAAGGGAGAGGCACACGCCAGTCGAGGTATGCTAATGCGTGGGAAGTCGCATAAACACACTACATGAGGCAAGGCAGTGCATGAGACTGCATGCGGGTGCAGCTCGCGATGCTAGGTAGAGTGGCGTTTCTCGTACCTCGTACCCGTGCACGTAGAGACACATTCCGCATAGGAGAGTAGAGAGTGCACGTGGGCCACAAGGTGCACGTCGTTAGAGGTGGAGCGCAGGATTCGCATTCGCATGCACGGGAAGGGTTCTTGGGCTACTTTGAGGCCCAAACGAACTTGGATTCGCACATTTAAGGCATCATTGGAAAGGTAATAAAATTTCCTACATATTGGTGCTATTTTTAGTGCCGTTAGAGCATGTCCTTGCCATTGAATATTCAATTAAAGGCCATATAGCTTTGTTTAATCTCTTGTTGGACCTGTCTATGTTTAGGAATTGCACCGGGACTGACGCGAATTTTCGAAGGAGACCCGGCATCACCTATCGGGGCATTGGATAGACTTGGTATGCTCCCAAATCTTCCAAAGTAGAGGTAGAGTGGTCGCCCTCTATTGCCCATACTCTAGTAGAATGACCCTATGCTACTTGTACATCATAGATTCGATTAATTGCTAGTTTTAAATACTTGTCAGTAGATATGATAAATCATATTTTCTTACACCTGTTAGTAACCACCTAAGACTTGATCATGAACTTTAAGGACAACTAGATGGCTGTTTGTTGGTGCCCAAAGCCAGAAGCGATGAATGGGTAATCATGGTTAGTAACTAAGTAGGAAAATTGTCTGAACCCTAAGGAGGAACTAGTTGCGACAATATGTAAAGTACCGGAGCTAATGACAGTGCACTCGTAGAAACCAATTAAGGAGTTTTCTTAAACCCTAAGGTGAAACAAAGGCGATCTTAAGGGTGAAATGGAATCTGGGGATCAATGATGAAATGAGAATGGAAATGTGGGGGCTTAAGTGGCCAGGTTTTCGTTTGTTGTAGGGATGAGCTAACCCTCGGGTACACGTGTACCGAGAAGAGTTGACTGCCCTGTTGTGTAGGGAGAGAGTTGACCTCCTCGGGTAGGGAGCCAGGGTAGGTACGGCCTTTTTGCACTGACTTTTGTTGGGCCAATGGGGCCAACTGGGATAGTTGGGCGAGGGTGTGCAGACTGGTTGAGGGGTACAACCGTTACGTTGTTCTGTGTTATGCTGTTAGTGCATACCCGTTAGTGGAAATGACTGATCACGTGCTAGTGCAGGGTAGCCCCCTGTGTGTTTATCACGTGCGTTGTAGTTACCACTACGTCGCAACCACAACCTCGAGGTGGTAGACTAGGTGTAGGACAAACATAGGGTGCTCTCCCAGCCAGGAGAGTGCCACGTGCACATCTTGCATTATGGGAATATCGCAACGAGATTGTCCTGATAGGGGATATGTGCAATAAGAGGAGAGGTGATCCACCCTTAAGGCTACTAGTGGGAGGAAACTAAGTAAATTGACGAGAATAAATTAAAGAAATAGGAATCGAATGCAACGCATGTTACGTTCATTTTTCTTATCTGTATTTAAATACTTGCACGAATTAATTTCTCTACTACCACTCTACACACCTTTTTGCTGATGCCTACTCTACTTGTACCTAGGTTAGGGGAGTGAGCAGCCAATTCCACTCACTGCAGAGGGAGCTAGGCCAAGCCATAGTTAGCTTAGTGTTTGCCCTTTTTTGTTGGAGTGAGTATCTAGCTTTAGAATAGTTAGTTTCTACTTTCGCTCTTTTATTTTCTTTGTGATGTGATGGTTATGTGCAAACTTTGTTCTATTATCCTAGTACTATTGCAAGTTTATAGCTTATTCTACTGCTTTCCTGTTGTTTAATTATTTTATTTTAAATGATGCATGTGTGGAACATATTATTATTTTGGTTTATTATTTGTTGGATGACCAGATCTTGGGATAATTGACGCGGTTCGACCCAATTCTCATATGGAGTCCGGTCGGGTTGTAACAAATTTATTGCAAAATTATGTCCATATTTGATTTATGGTCAAATTAGTTTTTGTTATAAATTTTCCCCTTTTTTTTTTTTTTTGGAGATATGAGAACGAGTTAAATATAAGATTAATAATATTTTATACTTATTTTTTATAGTGAGCACAAAGCTAAAATTAACCATGATCCCCTTCTCGAGATGCTTTCCTTCTTTTTTATGGTATAAAAACTAACAGTAAAAGTAGTTGAGGTTGTCAATTGGTTAGAGTTACCATTTTAGATTTCACATTGAGATCTTTGGTACTTATCCGTGAGCCTCAACCTCAACACCTTGACGGTAATGAGAAACACGTTTAGCTCACAATATTGACTGCCCTACCTGGCTTGAAAGAAAGAGAATTGTGATTGTGATTCACTCCCTTCTTTTGTTCCACAGGTGAGTGTCAGCTCTTGGGATCTTTTCGCAACATTAGCTTGTGCTATCTCCTTTTTGTATGCTAACACATCATGTGGGGAATTATGAGGAAGATAATTGAATTGGAGATTCTATACCTTGCATGTGGGAACTTCCATGCTATGATTAGTGTGGAAAGAAAGAGGAGGCATGCCTTTATTTTTTATTTTAGTAGTTAAAGAGTTTCAACAAGTTCTTGATAATTGTGCTAGCCTTGGGCATCAAAATTTGGATATTTGTAGATGAAGAATACTAGAATGGATCTTGTATTTTTATTGTTATTCCATCTAAAGGAGAAGAAATACTCATTAGATTTTTATAGGGTTCAATAAAAATCTAATCGTGAAACATAAAGGGAGGACAAAAAAAATATGACTTCATCCTGGCGCGAATAGCCAAAAAATGAGCTTGTGGCAAGGGAAAACCAAGGACTTTTGTGCTAATCACGTTACAAGCTTTTTGAAAAGTCTAAGGGTCAAAAGAAAGCCTAGACTTTGTTCAAGTAATTTTCCTTTAGTTTTGTTTGGGGGTTGACGTTAACTCCTCTCCTACTGTATATTTTACAAAACTATTATGTATGCCACAAAGTCTTTATGTATTTTACACAACTTGACTTGTAAGTTAGAAAACTAATTTATAATTCATAAAATGATATTTTTACAACTTTTCTGTTAAGATGATCATCAAAACCTTTCCATTTTCAATAAAATTTTCGCATTGTATAGTTGGATTTGTCATTTAAAGATCCATATTTGTTTGAATGAGTTTGACTTAAATAAGTAAATTGAGTACTAAGCTCATTATATACATACATAATCTCCCAGAATAGAATCTCTTCATTCCAAAAAGTAAAAAATTTTAGAACTACTAGCATCAATAACAATCTTTTTTTCTTTTAACTAAAATATTTATATATTTGCTCTAAGATAATTTTCATATAAAAGGAGTGCATATATGTATGGAAGATCATGAGCAAACCGGCTACCAAAGAGTTCAAACGATTTACATAATTGGACCATCATATGGGCTTGGCCATTTAGTTCTCTAGGTACAAATTATAAAGAGGCATGGTAAAATCTATTTAACAAAAAGTCAAAATTTGCAGCTATGCTAGCAATTCGCCAAGCACTATTAGCTCTACTTCCTTTAGCTGCATCCGCAATCGCCTTTGAGAGTGTATAGACAAATTCAGAGATCTAGGAATATAGATATAAAATTTGAAAGGGATGAATGACAATCTAAAATAGTGGAATTAAGGACTCAATTAAGAGAAAGAGGTGTTTGTAGTTGCACTAGAGGAAGAGGAGGGGGGTGATGATTAGTGCAACAAGATAAAAATAAATTGTCAAGCACAAATTAAATTACACCACAAATGACAATGATTTTTTGGTGGAAACCCCAATTAGGTAAAAACCACAATGTAGGTCGTCTTAACTTAGGATTTCCCCTGATCACCAAGTGGTTAAATCTACTACCCACACTACTTTGAGCCAAGAGTATTGTAACATCAATACAACTATGTTCCGGATTAAACCGATATAATTTGTCTCCTTGAGATGGAAATTCACAACTTAGATAGCCTTACAACAAAAACACAAACACAAACATCCTATAGAGAAACAATATGAATGTAAATGCTAGCGCCTATAGGTTGTAACGAGCGCGTGCCCCAGACGTCTTTTAAGACGTCTGGGAGGTGGCCCAGACGTCTGTAAAGACGTCTGGGATCACATCCAGACGTCTGACCAGACGTCTGGGATAGTTTACAGACGTCTGGCGAACAGTTATGCTCGCACGGGATATTCGTCTGCGCGCCTGTGCGCGCAGACCTGCGATCCTGCATCTCCTCTGCGGCTGCAGGCGACTGCGACCGTCTCTCCCTCCTCTCCGCGCGGCGTTAAAAGGGGGAGGGGGCGCGCCTCCCCTCCCGTCTCCACCATCTTCCTCCTTCTCTCCTGCCTGTGCGCGAGAGCGAGCGGACGCGAGGGCGCAGCGGCAGCGGCGGCCGCAGTAGGCGCGGAGGAGCTGCGGCGTGCGAGGGCGGGGCTCTGCCGTGAGGGCGAGCTCGCCGGGAGCGGCTTGGCCGGCCGGCGGAGGGCGCAGGGGGCGCAGAGCGTCGCGGAGAGGGACCTGCTGTGGGCGGAGCAGCGGACGCGCGAGGTGCGACGCGGGCGGCGTCGCGAGCGGAGGCTGAGCAAGGTTCTGATTCTGGAAAAATCTCCAGAATCAGACGTCTGGACTGATATCCAGACGGCAAGGTCGACGTCTGTGAGATCATACAGACGTCTGAAAGGTGAGTTCCGCTTTCTCCTTCTTTTTGTCGACTGACCGTACTGAGGGAGGAGGGTTGGCTGTGCGCAGGTGTTCGGATTCGTCATCCTTTGCGAATCCGACGTCTGGAAGTTGTACCAGACGGCGGGAGTGACCTCCAGACGTCCGGAGAGACCATCGGACGTCTGGGATCTAGGAGAGACGTCCCCACAGACTTCTGGACGTCCGGGGAACCAAGCCGAACAGGTAATTCTCTGATCCACCGTTTAAGACGTCTGGAAGGAGTTCCAGACGTCTGATTTTGCACAGTATTGTCTTTCTCGACCCGTTAGGGCCCGTTTGGGCTCCGTTTTCCGCGATTCGAGTTGCGTTCGTTTCAGAATTTATTCCTCTACCCGCCTACAGTAGCTATACACTGTTTTGAGACACTCCTTGTGTTTGATCCTTGTGATAGGACCTCGTTCGGTTGCCGTCTTGAGAGTCGCGGATGCGCGCGGGATTCCCGACCACGCCCCCATTACTCCCGTTGTACCTGGTAGAGTGGTTTTAAGTATTAATAAAATCTGTTAAAGTATGGAACCATAACTAGAACCTAGGGCATTGCCTGAATCCTAGGAATGAGAAATATATGGAATGATAGCTCCTAGGTGTTGCATGAATCCTAGGGCCGGAAAACTAGATTGTATGATAGATCCTAAGATATGGCATGAATCCTAGGATGGAAAAACTAGTGGAATGTATATTACTGCAGTCTTGGAAAAATGGAAAGGAATATATAAGCTGCCTGTGAAATTAATTAACAGCTGCCTGTTATGAACAAAGAAACATGTTTGAGATCATGGAAATTGAGAACGTGAATCTGGAAAGTGAAACATATGATGTTCTGAGATAAAGGGCCGGAACCCTACGGGGAATTAGGAGTGGAACTCCTGGAAAGAAAAGGAATGGAACTGAGATGTAGTTTGTACTGTCTCTTGGGTACGCAGTACCAAGGGAAGTACCTGTACCTGTTTTAGTGCAGAGTGGGGCCAGCCGCCCCAGGGACCCGGGGTTAGGCTTGGCCGCTCTGTACCGACTTGTTGGCCCTCGTGTACGTAGTACCGAGGAGAGCTAGTAGTGTTAGGAGAGTACTAGCTACCCCACGGGCCCCGGGGTTCTACTAGCCTCCTTCACCGACTTGTTAGGCCCACTAGGGCAAACCAGGGTAGTCAGGCGAGGGTGCGCGGACTGTGGAGAGGCAAGGCCCCGGTTTGGTTACTGTGGAGGGGTTGGACCCCTGTTACTGAGAGGGCTCTGCCCTGGTTCCGTGCTGTGCTTTGGGCGCACCCGTTAACGGAAACGACTGACCGCGTGCCAGTACGGGCTAGCTACCTGTGCGTTTATCGCGCGTGCCGTAGTCACCGTTACGTCTGTCAGTGACCTTGGGGTGGTTGACTGAGGGTAGGATCACCACGGGGGACTCTCCCGGCCAGGAGAGCACCACGTGCTACTTCTACTGTTGGAAAAGACTGCAATCAAGATCGTCCCACGAGGACATTCGAGATCAAGTAAAGGATCTGAGAAGTAAATGAAATAGTGAGAAAAATTGAAAGATGTAAATAAAGGAAGTAATAGAACATAACAGCTACTGTACACTCTACTGTTGCCTTTAGTTAGTTTGCCACTCTACTCAGCGTTTTGCTGACGTGTTACACTCGTTACCTTTTTCAGGACCAGGTGTTGAGCAGCCAGGGTCGGCGGCTGCCGAGGATGCTGGGCCGAATAGGGTCCAGTAGAGTTGCCACAGCTTTGTACCTTCTTTTGTTTCTGTTCTAGTGAGTAGTTTTGTTTCCGTTGTACCTTCTTTACCTGCAGTTTTTGTTATATGATAAATGTTGTTTTACTGTTGTGGTGGTGCCTACTGTAGTAGTTTCTTTCCTTACTGCTGTACTTCTTACTGTTAGTTATATTCATGCTGAATGTGGTTTATTTTACTGTCTTTTGGTTACTTCCTCGTTGGACGACTGGGTCTTGGGATTAGTCGAGTCGGTCCGGTTCTCGTGTCTCGTAGGGACTCGGGAACCGGGTCGTTACATAGGTTTAGAAAACTTCCCCTTGATGGAAGTAAATTGAAGTGTAGGCGTAAAGATTTGGTGCTCTCAATAGAAGTACATGAGGCTTGGAAAGCAAGAAAATAGATTTCTCTCAGAGATCTTCTCTCTATGTGAATATGGTAAGAAGTATTGATTCTTTTATATGTTTTGCAATGGAGAGCTTATAGGTTATTTATAAAGGTGTTAGGAAGGCTCTAGAATGGTTGAGAGCGGTTTTATAGCTATTGGAAGAGATTTGGGATATTAACTCTTGAAATCAACATAGATTGCACAAAGATCTATACTGTTAGAATGATATCAAACATCTAGTTAGGTCATTAGTTGTTTGATCTGTTGGGTTAGACACTTGAACTTAAGGGGAGGATGTTTGATAGAAAGGGCTCTAGAAGTAGGTCAATAGGTACATGCCTAGGGGACATCTGATAAATCAATCAAACAGCTTAAATGAAGGTATCAATTGTCTAAGGGGTTAGATGTCCATTACTGCAACCAAGTCTTTCCTGGATTTGGGTCTGAAGTGAGGTCAGATGTCTAGTCTTAAGGTTGGATGTCTAATAAGATGTTTGATCATATGGTTGGAGGTTTGATATGAGAATCATTTTAGGATTTGGCTTCTGACACAATATCTTCTTAGATTTAGGTTTCCAAGGTTCAATAGCTAGCTAAGAGTCATCTGATAGTTTTATTGGATGCCTGAGGGACCTATAGGATGCTTGATGTGAAGGCTGGATGTTTGCTTACCTAAGAAGAATGTTGGGCTAGCAATGACTAATTCATAGGATGTTTGGTAAAAAGCTCAATTGTCTGATAAGAGGGTTTTAGATGTTTGACAAGGATATTGGATGTCTGATTAGGCAGTCTATGTATTGTTTTGGATTTTTGATTTAGTTCTAAGTTTTGCCTAAGTGTTTAGGGTCTATGCAAGTGTGTCATAGGACTAGGGTATAATACTTGGGCTCTTTTACAACATTGCTAAATAAAGAAAAGGAAAACACATGAAATACAAAACTAAGGAATTAATCTTCAAGCTTTTCCTTCCTCTTATTGCTTCTTTCTTCTAGGTCTTCAACATAGCTCCTTCCTTCCGTGCTTTGGCTCCTTGTTCTTGAAATGTCAGTCTTTCAAAGAACAATATAACAGCTATACGTTTTGTTATTATTAAAATCAAATATCATGGTGCCTATGCACCAACAGTGTTATGGATCTATGTCTTGATGGTTCTTTTTCCAAGGATGTTCCCTTCCCATCCCTAAAAGCGGTCAAGTACTCATTTACCAAGTATGGATCAGGTACTCTTTGAGTGCAACTTGTCACTTACTAGGGCCCCATTTGGGTACTCACCAGGGCATCCATAGGTACACGCAATCCATTTTGTAAATTATAACCCACCCCAAGGCCCCAACTTGCGAGTCACAGTTGAACCCATCATCGAGTCCCTAACCTTGCACTCCCACTCCCAAAGTCCCATTCACGCTTCGAGAGTCCCAATCCTAATTTGCTGCATCCCTCTATCCCATACGTTAAACAACTCCTATACCTCATACGATCGTGTGTCATAAGCACAACATAACAAAACTACCAAAGACCCTTTGGTCTACTAGCTGGACCCAAGACTGTTGACTACAATCATCTGAGTTTAGTCTCAAAGATAGTCTCTTAATAAACATAGACACTTAGTTCATTTCACAAATCATTGTCACTTTCCCTGAAGTTGTCATTGCATATGCCAACTTAAAGTCTCTTCTAAGAAGGAGCTTGTTGGGGTTAACATATCTTGTTGCTTTTTTAAAGATCTTTATAAATAACATTCTTACGTGAATTCAATTTTGCAAGTAACTTATTTTTATGGGCTACTCCTGCAATTTTATCAACTCTTTCTTCAAAGGCTACTCGTGCAAACTCGCTATAGAGCTTTTCCTCTGAAGGGTTTGAACTAGGATAACTTATCTTAGAGACACCCAAAACCAACCATGCTATGCGTTGATAGTTCATCTTTCCTACATTTAATTTACATAAATGGCACTGTAAGTGCAACATACTCTCATCCTTGTTTGATTAGATCCCCTCCATAAAAAAGATGACAAGTTCTCAACCATTAGTGACTAACCAAGCTACCCTCTTTCCCAAACCCCATTCCCTATTTACCTAATGCCATCAAGCCCCTTAGCTTACAATGTTGGATACAAGTTACATCAATCCAAGTCCAACCATTGACTTTGATTAGTAATCTACTATCAAATAAATCTAATTTGACATCACAAGATGCTTAACATTAGATTGTCAAGTAGTAATCTACTATCTTGCATAATGTACTCTTATACAAAATATTTTAGCGATATAATCTAAACCATAGATGGATGGAAGGTAGTACAGAAGGGGCACATGCTTTCTTCACCAACAGTTCCTTATGCAAATGCTCTAAATCCTAAATAGGCAAACAAAAGCCACCATACTTATAATTAACATCTCAATGAAATATTGGTTCCCGTGAGCCAAATTCGCCATTAAGATAATCTTATTGCGACCCTTTTTGGTTTGAGAAAAAGTAAACAAATGTATATTATTTTTTTGAAACAAAACAGGTGAGTTTTTAAACAAATGTATGTTGAAACGTATTTTGCAATGCACAAGTGAGTGTGATAGTTTGAATCGATGTATTTTAATTTTTCACCGGTGAAAATCATTTTCCATAAATGAAAAATCACTTTCTAAGTAAAAAATTACTTTTCATATGTGGAAAACTATATTCCAAGTGAAAAATCATTTACTACCAAAAGAAAAATAAAACACACCACTATATTTTGATTTTCAAATAATATATTTTTAACGGATTGAAAATTATTTCCAACCGGCATATTTTGATATGCTTAATTTTTAACCTATGAATTTTCATTTTCAATCAGTTGATTTTAATTTTTAATCGATTAATTATAATTGTCAACTGATTGATTTTGACAACGCATTACAAAATACATTGCAACATACATTTTTATATTTGTGTCCTTTTTATTACTTCCTTGAACACCAAAAGTACTCAAAAGTAATTTCATATACTTGTTACCTGCACCGTTTCCCCCCCCCCCAACTGAAAAGAACAAAAAAAAAAAAAAAAAAGAAAAACCTTAGCTAGCATAAATTACGACAACTATTCCTAAGGTATCAATTGGGAAGTTTTCTACATTCCCAGGTAACACAAATCCAATAAAAGTGGTTAACCGATTGTACGGTAAGATTCTAGGTAGTTAATTAGGTGATTCGATTTCTTATATGGTACCAACAATATAAATTTGATGCTTCAAAGTTCAAGATGGGAGGTGATGGAATATCTCAGGTTTATTTCATTCTCCAACATACCATCTCCCCTAATGTATATTTCTTTGTTAAATTTCTCCATGCGAAAAAGATATTTTATGAAATAAAACATTGACATCCTATATTGACTCTTGACAACATCCACTTTCTTTTTCTTTTTTTTCCAGACAACCTTATATACATATCACATTAAGGAGTAGAATTTTAGGTTCAATTAGATTGTCTACAAGAAGCAGCAGGAAATTAAGTGCAAACGCGGTACCATCATCCCTTCTCGAGTATCGCAAATCCTCATTTAGACATACGTACGTACTTAATTAATTGAAGAGTGATAGGCCATAAAACTTAGCTTCACCATCAACAGAAATTCTCCATGCTCAAATTAGGCTTTCCTTCCTCATCGCACCCATTCTTGTAGAGGAGGGCTCTCTTCTTGCTGCGGACCTCCGTCCGCCTTGTTCAAATCCTGCATCCGTCGCTGGAGGTATGTATTCTCATCTTGAAGCTCCTTTTGCTTCTTCTTCAAGGCTCTGATTTGCTCAGCAAGTAGGCGACGCTTCCTCACGCAGATGCGTTGTAGTCCGGTGGCCATCTCACGCTCAAGTTGCTTAATCCCTCTTATTCCTACAGAGGTTAGGCCTTCTCCTGCGAAGTACCTCAGCTTCGCTTCGAGTGATTCAGCCAATTTCTCTAAGTTCTCAACCTCGTTCCTCCACAGCTTCATGCTTATAGTCTGCACATCATTCAGATCTGGCAGCCCTCCTGTAACGACCCGGTTCCCGAGTCCCTACGAGACACAAGAATTGGACCGACTCGACTAATCCCAAGACCTAGTTGTCCAACGAGGAAGTAACCAAAAGAGCAGTAAAATAAACCACATTCAGCATGAATATAACTAACAGTAAGGAAGTACAGCAGTAAGGAAAGAAACTACTACAGTAGATACCACCACAACAGTAGAACAACATTTATCATATAATAAGAACTGCAGGTAAAGAAAGTACAGCGGAAACAAAAACTACTCACTAGAACAGAAACAAAAGAGGTACAAAAGACAGTGCAACTACATCTCAGTTCCATTCCTTTTTCTTTCCAGGAGTTCCACTCCTAATTCCCCGTAGGGTTCCAGCTCTTTATCTCAGAACATCATATGTTTCACTTTCCAGTTTCACGTTCTCACAATCCATGATCTCAATCATATTTCTTTATTCATAACAGGCAGTTGTTAATTCAATTTACAGGCAGCTTTATATTCCTTTCCATTTTTCCAAGACTGCAGTATTATACATTCCACTAGTTTTTCCATCCTAAGATTCATGCCACATCCTAGGATCTAGCATACAACTAGTTTTCCAGCCCTAGGATTCATGCATCACCTAGGAGCTATCATTCCATACATTTCTCATTCCTAGGATTCATGCAATGTCCTAGATTCTAGTTATGGTTCCATACTTTAACAGATTTTAAAAATAAACTTAAGCCACTCTACCAGGTACAACGGGAGTAATGGGGGCGTGATCGGGAATCCCGCGTGCCTCCGCGACTCTCAAGACTGCAACTGAATGAGGTCCTATCACAAGGATCAAACACAAGGAGTGTCTCAAAACAGTGTATAGCTACTGTAGACGGGTAGAGGAATTAATTCTGAAAAGAATGCAACTCGAATCGCGGAAAGCGGAGCCCGAACGGGCCCTAAACGGGTTGAAAAAGGCGATACTGTGCAAAATCAGACGTCTGGAAATTATTCCAGACGTCTTAAACAGTGGATCAGAGAATTACCTGTCCAGCGTGGTTTCCCAGACGTCCAGAAGTATGCGGGGACGTCTGTCCTATCTCCCAGACGTCCGATGGTCACCCCAGACGTCTGGAGGTCACTCCCGCCGTCTGGTACAACTTCCAGACGTCTGATTCGCAAAGGATGGCGAATCAGCGAACCTGCGCACAGCCAACTGCCTCCCTCAGTACGGTCGGTCGACAGGAAGGAAGAAGAAAGCGGAATACACACCTTTCAGACGTCTGTATGAGCTACCAGACGTCGTCCTCGCCATCTGCCTATCAACCCAGACGTCTGATTCTGGAAATTTTTCCAGAATCAGGGCGCTACTCGGCCTCCGCTCGCGACGCCGCCCGCGTCGCACCTCGCGCGCCTGCTGCTCAGACTGCAGCAGGTCCCTCTCCGCGTCGTTCCGCGCCCCCTGCGCCCTCCGCCGGCCGGCCAAGCCGCTCCGGCGAGCTCGCTCTCACGGCAGAGCTCCGCTCTCGCACGCCGCACCCCTCCGCGCTCACTGCGGCAGCCGCTGCCGCCCTCGCGCTCGCGCTCACGCTCTGGATGAAGGAGAAGGGAAAGGAGACGGTGGTGACGGAGTGAGGGGAGGCGTGCCCTTTTAAGGCCACGCGAGGAGGAGGGAGAGACGCGGCAGAGCATCTGCAGCTGCAGAGAATATCGGATATTCGCGGGCCTGCGCGCTGAGGCGCGCAGACGAAGACTCGTGCCAGAATAACTGATTTCCAGACGTCTGGAAACGATCCCAGACGTCTGGTAAGACGTCTGGCCCACCTCCCAGACGTCTTAAAAGACGTCTGGGGCACGCGCTCGTTACAATATAATAAACTCAAAGGAAGTTTCGTCCCCGAAACTTGCGCCAACTAGGGTGTGGGAAAAGACGTCCGAATAACCATAACAAACTCAAAGAGGACCGAAGTCGGTCCGAAAAGACGTACCCACGAAAAGCTCCGGGTACCGCTCCCGCATTGCCGCCTCAGGCTCCCAGGTAGCCTCCTCGTACCGCTGGCTCCTCCACAAAACCTTTACCAGGGGTACTTGCTTTCGTCTCAACCGACGGACGGCTCGGTCTAGGATCTGCACTGGCCGCTCGGGGTAGGTCAGGTCGTCGCTCACCTCGACGCTCTCGTGACTCAGTACGTGACTGGAATCGGCTACGTACTTCCTGAGGTTGGACACGTGGAACACGTCGTGCACACCAGAAAACTGCGGGGGGAGGGCAAGTCGGTAAGCAACGGGTCCAACTCGCTCCAGGACCTCAAAGGGCCCCACGAACCTCGGCGCGAGCTTCCCTCTCACCCCAAACCACTGCAGGCCCTTCATGGGCGAAACACGAAGAAAGACGTGATCCCCAACCTCAAACTGTACCTCTCTGCGTCTCCGATCCGCGTAGCTCTTCTGTCTGCTCCTGACAGTGCGGAGTCGTCTGTGGATCTGCTCAACTACCTCCTGACTCTGCCGGATCAACCTGGGGCCAACCTCCCACTTGGTCCCCACCTCAACCCAACTCAAGGGTGCCGTACACTTCCGTCCGTACAGAGCCTCGTAGGGAGCCATGCCGATGCTCGAGTGATAACTGTTGTTGTATGGAAACTCCGCCAAGGGTAGGTGCTTCTCCCAAGAGCCCCTCCAGTCCAGTACACAGGCACGCAAAAGGTCCTCAAGTGTCTGTATCGTGCGCTCAGACTGTCCGTCCGTCTGGGGGTGGTAAGCCGTGCTAAACCTCAACCTCGTCCCCAAGGCCTGCTGAAACTCAGCCCAAAACTGGGATGTAAAGCGGGTATCCCGGTCGGATACGATCTCCCGTGGAACTCCGTGTAGTCCCACCACATCACGGATATACCTCTCTGCCAACTGTGCTGGTTCCAAAGTGACTCGGATCAGTAGGAATCGCGCCGTCTTCGTCAATCTATCCACTATTACCCAGACTGCGTCGTGTCCCCGCTGGGTGACAGGTAAGCCCACCACTAAGTCCATGGTGATGCTCTCCCACTTCCACTCTGGCACTGGAAGCGGCTGAAGCGGCCCTGCAGGCCTCTGATGCTTGGCTTTCACCTCCTGGCACACTAAGCACTGCTACACGAACTCACCCACATCCCGCTTCATCCCTCTCCACCAAAACTCGCGTCTCAAGTCATGGTACATTTTCGTGTTTCTGGGATGTATGGTGAATCTGGAACCGTGTGCCTCAGTCAGGAGCTCTCTCAACAGCTCCTCGTCTCTGGGAACGCACAACCGTCCCCTCAAGCGTAACACCTGGTCTGTGAAAGAGAAGTCCCCTGGGTCCCCTGATAGTACTCTGTCGCACAAAGACTGCAAGTACGGATCAGCCATCTGTCCTGTGATGATACGGTCTATCAGCTCTGGCCTAGTCTGCCATGTCACCGTCACTGCCCCACAGTATCCTCGAAACTCTAGAGGTCACCAACTGTCCACCTCCTCCAAAAGGCTCTAACTCTGTAACTGTAGACTGGCCAAGCGTGCGGCCGCCTTACGGCTCAAGGCGTCAACCACCACATTGGCCTTTCCCGGATGGTAGGAGATGCTGCAATCGTAGTCCTTCAGGAGCTCCAACAAACGTCTATGTCTCATGTTGAGCTCCTTCTGGTCAAAAAGATATCTGAGGCTCTTGTGATCTGTAAAATTCTCGAAGGTCTCACCGTACAAGTAGTGCCTCCAGGTCTTCAGCGCGAAGACAACAGCTGCCAACTCTAGGTCGTGGGTAGGGTAGGTATGCTCATGGGGCTTCAGTTGCCGCGAAGCGTAAGCGACAACATGACCCCTCTGCATGAGCACACCTCCTAACCCCTGCAAGGAAGCGTCCGTGTACACAACGAACCCGCCACTACTGTCAGGGATGGAGAGCACGGGAGCCGAGGTCAACCTCTCCTTCAGCTCCAGAAAACACGCCTCACAGGCGTCTGTCCAAGCGAAAGGCACGTCCTTCCGGGTCAACTGTGTCATAGGACGCGTAATCTGTGAAAATCCCCTGATGAACCGTCTGTAGTAACCTGCCAGTCCCAGGAAACTGCGAATCTCAGTGACTGAACGCGGTCTCTCCCACCTGAGCACTGCCTCGACCTTGGCGGGGTCCACCGCCAGGCCGTCACCAGAGATCACATGACCCAAGAAGGTCACCTCCCTCAACCAGAACTCGCACTTGCTGTATTTGGCGTACAGCCTGCGTCGTCTCAGAGTGTCCAGAACCATCCGCAAGTGCTGTCCGTGCTGCGTCCGATCTCTAGAATAGATGAGCACATCATCTATGAAAACCACCACGAACTGATCCAAGTACGGTCTAAACACCCTGTTCATCAGGTCCATGAAAGCAGCGGGGGCATTGGTCAGCCCAAACGGCATGACCAAAAACTCGTAGTGTCCGTACCGGGTGCGGAAAGCTATCTTGGAGACGTCGGTCTCCCTGATCCTCAACTGGTGGTATCCAGACCTCAAGTCTATCTTGGAAAACACCGTGGCACCCCGCAACTGGTCAAACAAATCGTCGATCCTTGGCAGCGGATATCTGTTCTTGATGGTGACCCTATTCAGCTGTCGGTAGTCCACACAAAGGCGTAGGGTCCCATCCTTCTTCTTCACAAACAGTACCGGGGCTCCCCAGGGAGACGCACTGGGCCTCACGAAACCTTTCTCCAAAAGGTCCTGCAACTGGGACTTGAGCTCTCACAGCTCAAGCGGTGCCATCCTGTATGGCACGGTGGAGATGGGGCTGGTCCCTGGTACTAGTGAGATCTCAAACTCGATCTCACGCTCGGGCGGTAGTCCTGGTAACTCATCTGGAAACACGTCGGGGAACTCTCTGACCACCGGGATGCTCTGGAAGTCTGCCACAGGGCTGGGCTCTGCCACCACACAGGCTAGGAAGCCCTCACACCCCTGGCTCAAAAGTCTCGCCGCCCGAAGTGCCGAAATGCACCTGAAACCTCTGTCCACTGGCTGCCCGTGAAACTCGAAAGAAGGCAACTCCGGAATGGAGAAGACAATCTTCCTCTCAAAGCAGTCTACCAAGGCGTGGTAAGCA
Organism: Thalassia testudinum; assembly: GCA_037157565.1. NCBI lineage: Eukaryota > Viridiplantae > Streptophyta > Magnoliopsida > Alismatales > Hydrocharitaceae > Thalassia > Thalassia testudinum. The sequence goes on along the minus strand of JAZHRO010000073.1, from coordinate 103,948,001 downwards.
GACAACCAATCCATCCCCAGAATCACACCAAAGTCCTCCATCTGTATCATAATCAGGTCAGCTGGCAGGCTATGTCCCCCGACGCTGACCTCGCAACCCGTGTACACCTCCTCAGCTACAAACAGCTGACCACTCGGACCTCTGATTACGAACGGATTCTCTAACAGTGTATAATCATGGTCCAAACTAACTGCGAAACTGGCTGCGACAAACGAGTGCGTAGCGTCGGAATCGAAAAGCATGTAAACGAGTCTGCCAGAAACTGAAACCATACCTGCTACCACGGATCCCGATGCTCTGGCGTCCCTGTGTGTTAGGGCGTTGATACGCCCCTCATCTCTAGGTGCGGACGAAGCAGCCACACTCTGCGTCGGACAGGTAGGTGCTGGCCGGTACCCTCCTCGCGACTGCTGTCCTCCTCCTCGTGCTTGGGAACCGCGGCCTCCTGCGCGCCCTCCAGTACTCTGCACGGGAAGTATCTGCTGTCCTCCTGCCCTAGATGGGCAGTCCCTCCTGACGTGGCCTGGCTGGCCACACTGGTAGCAGAGGGGAACCCGACTCCCGCCCTCGGTGAGTCCCTGCTGTCGGCTAGGCGGGGGTCCGGTGCTGGCGACTGGCCCCTGTCGAGGGCCCCCAAAGGCCACTGATGGCCCTGCACAACGTGACGGCTCTCCTGCGGACGCCACGTGTCTCCGTTCTCGCCGGCCCTGTGAGAAGTCTGGCTGGAAGGGCCTCTTCCGCCCGCCGTCGGTCTCTCGCGCGGACAGGTTGGTCTCCTCGTAAGTCATAGCTGCCTCTACCACCCTCGAAAACGTAGGCAGCTTCAGGGGTTTGACATACCCCCGGATCGCAGGCCGGAGCCCCTCGGTGAACCTCCAAAGGCGCTCCTCCTCAATGGCTACCGCTGTCGCTGCAAAGCGGGACAGCTCCAAGAAACGCGTGCGGTACGCGCTCACAGTCATCGTCCCTTGGCGGAGAGTGTGGAACTCCCGCCTCCTCTGGTCCTGCCACGTCTGGGGAAAGTACTGCTCGCAGAAGAGGATGACGAACTGGTCCCACGTCGGCTCGTCCCTCTCCTGTCCCCGGACCGCCCTCCACCACCGGTGTGCCGCACTCTCCAGCTGGTACGTGGCAAAGGCCACGCGGCACTCCACCGGAGGGCGAAGGGTGTCGAAGATCTTCTCCAGCTGCTCAAGCCAGTCCTCTGCCTCGGTCGGGTCCTCATCCCCCTTGAAGGAGGGGGGCTTCAGCTTCCGGAACTGTCCGAAAAGCTCGAAGTGGCGCTGTAGGGGAGGTGCTGGTGCACCTCCAGGCGAAGGTGCCTCGTGTACAGAAGTGTCGGAGGAAGGTGGGGGCGGCAGGGGCCCATCCCCTCCCTCGTGTCCAGCGCCGCGTCCGTCGCGTGGTCCCACAGAGGACTCCCCCTCTGCAGCCTTAGGGGGAGGTGCTCGGGGCGGTGGGTGGAGCTCCTCTCGTACAATATCCCGTATCAGTCTGGCGAGGTCCTGGGCCTGGATGCCAGGGAGTGGTGGCTGGTCCACCGAGACGTCAACGACAGCACGTCCACCTTGCCGACCTCGCCCTCGGCCGCACCCGCGGCCAGTCTCGCCAGTCCCGCGACGAGGCATCTCCTGCAAGGAGACGCGAAACAAAACGGAAACGTCAAAACAGACGGTACCTAACAAAACTTCTAAGAGCTCATGTCAAGAGATATGTTGTGGTGGCTACTCTAGCTATAAACATGTGAATTGGTTATTTTCCAGTCAGTTGATTCACTTCTCGGGACGACTTTGCTCTGATACCATCTTGTAACGACCCGGTTCCCGAGTCCCTACGAGACACAAGAACCGGACCGACTCGACTAATCCCAAGACCTAGTCGTCCAACGAGGAAGTAACCAAAAGAGCAGTAAAATAAACCACATTCAGCATGAATATAACTAACAGTAAGGAAGTACAGCAGTAAGGAAAGAAACTACTACAGTAGATACCACCACAACAGTAGAACAACATTTATCATATAATAAGAACTGCAGGTAAAGAAAGTACAGCGGAAACAAAAACTACTCACTAGAACAGAAACAAAAGAGGTACAAAAGACTGTGGTAAACTCTACTGGACCCTACTCGGCCCAGCGTCCTCTGCAGCCGCCGACCCTGGCTGCTCAACACCTGGTCCTGAAAAGGTAACGAGTGTAACACGTCAGCAAAACGCTGAGTAGAGTGGCAAACTAACTAAAGGCAACAGTAGAGTATACAGTAGCTGTTATGTTCTATTACTTTATTCACATCTTTCAATTTTCTCACTATTTCATTTATTTCTCAGATCCTTTACTTGATCTCGAATGTCCTCGTGGGAACGATCTTGATTGCAGTCTTTTCCAAAAGTAGAAGTAGCACGTGATGCTCTCCTGGCCGGGAGAGTCCCCCGTGGTGATCCTACCCTCAGTCAACCACCCCAAGGTCACTGACAGACGTAACGGTGACTACGGCACGCGCGATAAACGCACAGGTAGCTAGCCTGCACTGGCACGCGGTCAGTCGTTTCCGTTAACGGGTGCGCCCAAAGCACAGCACGGAACCAGGGCAGAGCCCTCTCAATAACAGGGGTCCAACCCCTCCACAGTAACCAAACCGGGGCCTTGCCCCTCCACAGTCCACGCACCCTCGCCTGACTACCCTGGTTTGCCCTAGTGGGCCTAACAAGTCGGTGAAAGAGGCTAGCAGAACCCCGGGACCCATGGGGTAGCTAGTACTCTCCTAACACAAGTAGCTCTCCTCGGTACTACGTACACGAGGGCCAACAAGTCGGTACAGAGCGGCCAATCCTAACCCCGGGTCCCTGGGGCGGCTGGCCCCACTCTGCACTAAACAGGTACAGGTACTTCCCTTGGTACTGCGTACCCAAGAGACAGTGCAACTACATCTCAGTTCCATTCCTTTTTCTTTCCAGGAGTTCCACTCCTAATTCCCCGTAGGGTTCCAGCTCTTTATCTCAGAACATCATATGTTTCACTTTCCAGTTTCACGTTCTCACAATCCATGATCTCAATCATATTTCTTTATTCATAACAGGCAGTTGTTAATTCAATTTACAGGCAGCTTTATATTCCTTTCCATTTTTCCAAGACTGCAGTATTATACATTCCACTAGTTTTTCCATCCTAAGATTCATGCCACATCCTAGGATCTAGCATACAACTAGTTTTCCAGCCCTAGGATTCATGCATCACCTAGGAGCTATCATTCCATACATTTCTCATTCCTAGGATTCATGCAATGTCCTAGATTCTAGTTATGGTTCCATACTTTAACAGATTTTAAAAATAAACTTAAGCCACTCTACCAGGTACAACGGGAGTAATGAGGGAGTGATCGGGAATCCCGCGTGCCTCCGCGACTCTCAAGACTGCAACTGAACGAGGTCCTATCACAAGGATCAAACACAAGGAGTGTCTCAAAACAGTGTATAGCTACTGTAGACGGGTAGAGGAATTAATTCTGAAAAGAATGCAACTCGAATCGCGGAAAACGGAGCCCGAACGGGCCCTAAACGGGTTGAAAAAGACGATACTGTGCAAAATCAGACGTCTGGAACTTATTCCAGACGTCTTAAACAGTGGATCAGAGAATTACCTGTCCAACGTGATTTCCCAGACGTCCAGAAGTATGCAGGGACGTCTGTCCTATCTCCCAGACGTCCGATGGTCACCCTGGATGTCTGGAGGTCACTCCCGCCGTCTGGTACAACTTCCAGACGTCTGATTCGCAAAGGATGGCGAATCAGCGAACCTACGCACAGCCAACTGCCTTCCTCAGTACGGTCGGTCGACAGGAAGGAAGAAGAAAGCGGAATACACACCTTTCAGACATCTGTATGAGCTACCAGACGTCGTCCTCGCCGTCTGCCTATCAACCCAGACGTCTGATTCTGGAAATTTTTTCAGAATCAGGGCGCTACTCGGCTTCCGCTCGCGACGCCGCCCGCGTCGCACCTCGCGCGGTCCCTCTCCGCATCGTTCCGCGCCCCCTGCGCCCTCCGCCGGCCGGCCAAGCCGCTCCGGCGAGCTCGCCCTCACGGCAGAGCTCCGCTCTCGCACGCCGCACCTCCTCCGCGCTCACTGCAGCCGCCGCTGCTGCCCTCGCGCTAGCGCTCACGCTCTGGCTGAAGGAGAAGGGAAAGGAGACGGTGGTGACGGAGTAAGGGGAGGCGTGCCCTTTTAAGGCCACGCGAGGAGGGAGAGACACGGCAGAGCGTCTGCAGCCGCAGAGAATATCGGATATTCGCGGGCCTGCGCGCTGAGGCGCGCAGATGAAGACTCGTGCCAGAATAACTGATTTCCAGACGTCTGGAAACGATCCCAGACGTCTGGTAAGACGTCTGGCCCACCTCCCAGACGTCTTAAAAGACGTCTGGGGCACGCGCTCGTTACACCTCCCATTCTCTTAAACCTCGATATCGTCGCTTCGATGTCTTTGGTTGAGTACTGGTAGGCCCTTCCAGAGGGAAAAAAGATGATGAGGACGACCTCAGCGTCACAGAGCACAGAGAGCTCAAAGGCCTTCTTAAGGAGGCCGTTCCTTCTCTTGGAGAAGGTCACCTGTCGGCTCATGCCTGGTGTTCTCTATCCACTTGAGCTCCACCTTCCCTCTCCCCATCTCTCCTCTGAAAACACCCACTTTCGCCCTTGGATCGACGGGGATGCATGCATGCATGCAGGCACAAGTTTTTTTTTTTTTGCACTCTACTGTTATCACATGACACATTCATTGAAAATTTAAATTCTTGTTTGTTCTCTTAATCTTGTTAATGAAAAATAATTTATATATATGCTTGCATTCAATTTCGTGCCCTCCTTAAAGTTTTTCCCTGGCCCATTCATGATCCAAAACTCATATCATACAACCATATTTGAAGACCGAGATCACCAGCTGGAAAAAAAAATGATACAACATTTGAGTGGCTGTCCATGTATATACCATATGGTCCTCCTTGCAATCCATATAGGTTAGGTCGTTCATCTCGATCTCTATGCCGTTCCAAAAGAAATCCAAGTCGAAAACCTAGGACTAGTGCAAGAAGAAGTATAATAATATACTGAATCTTTGCCAATGTGCGCATGATGTGCAAAAATATTGAGTACAACTTGAGTGAGAATGCTCCCTGGATCCCTCAATAGTGTAGAGTACTGTGTACACTTAATTATTAGCAGAGACTCTATCCAAACAAAAGGTTGTCACAGTAACTTTGCAGCGTGCTTCCTCTTGTTTATATACCCCCACTTAATTTGCTGTCCCGCCCATTATTCCTAGCCTTCACACACACACGCATATATTTATCGAAAAGAAAATGGAAGATGCAGCTTAGCTACACCTAGTTTGGTGCAACTTAATTGCTTCCTCTCCTCCCAAATCCCAGTGCCCTCCATGCACCTTGTCGTCGTTGCCTTCCCTCCTCCTCCTCAACGCTGCGTGCTCCCTCCTCCACTCCACCACTGACCTTGCGCAAATCCACATACCAACTTGACTGAGTTATGAGAGAGAGTAGTAAACTAAGTTCTCCATCATGTTGTAAATAAGTTTTTCCACAAATTATCCCCGGTCCTGTGGAAGAACTCGTCCAACGTGGGTTTCCGAGTACTTGGGAAGGTAAAATCAAGGAATAAGACTGCCTTTTCTTTTTCTCCGAGGTAATATGCCTACGAAATTCATATTTCTCGTATTGCATCCGTACAATTCAAGAATCACCGTTGTAATTTGGCTAACGAAAAAAAGTCAACAGCACATTTTGTTTTATAACCAAATATTATTAATGATTTCTTAGTTATATACAAAATATCACCGTTGATTTTTTGGTACGTGAAAATCAACCATGCAACATATACTTTTGGAAATAATACTTACCTTGTTTTGTACATGTGAATTTTTGAGTGTTGTTACATTTATGCATCTCACATATCTCAAGAAAAAATACATCAAGAATGACATCCTTCTCTTGATCAAATATTACCTTGTTGTGAGAGTTTGTGTGTGTGTGTGTGTGTGTGTGTGTGAGAGAGAGAGAGAGAGGGGGGGGGGGGGGGGGGGGGGGGGAGGTGGGAGAGAGAGAGAGAGATTAAAAAAATACATAGAAGTACGTGAACAGGGAAAAAGAAAAAAAAAAATTCAATCCTCAAATTCTTACTAAATAAACCATTGATGGAAGGCTTGGCACTCAGAGATGTAATAATATCTAATAATATGATCTTTGTAGGAGTGGTGGTGGACTTCCATCAATTAGAAGTATGTAGAGATGTGGCTGCTCCTATTACTCATTGTGGTCCCCTTCTTTGAATGATATATATAATCCTGCTTTTGGTATGGAAAATCTGGAGGTATGGCTGCCAACTTCTTTTGGAATATTCGGAGGGTATCAAAGGGACAAGGCATGATGCTAATGGCCCCGATGAGGTCACCTTCCATGTCCCTTTATGTGCTGCCCATGTGACGTGAGAGAAACATTTGGTCTCCTTTGGTGTTTTTTTATTTTCCACTAAAAAATTGAAAACGACGGGTATCTAGATATATCCACGTTCTCAAGGAGGCTTGATTTTAGTTCGTCGAAAGGAGCGAATAAAAATAAATAAATCTCACTTCCAAACGGATCCGAAAGAAGACATCATAAACATAGTCAATCAACACTCATGCTCACAATGAAGTTGTTTATAATCCTGAGTTGAGCTGTCTCCATCACCATTCCTGCATCGGTGTTCTCCACTTTTCTCATAGTTGTGTTTGTCTTTTTCTTGATTTTCTATTTTCATGATGGCTTGCACTTGAAGATATGCATAACACGATCAATATTTCAAAAGTAGATTGAGTTAAACATCAATGTTTATGTATTTGTGTACTATTTTCTCTTTGGACAAATGTTACTGCTTAATTTGGAAGATGCCATTCCCCACTTTAGAGGATATAATATAATGATGTAATATATTTCTTTCCATCAATAAAATTTATCATTGTAAAAAATTAAAGAAAAAAAGTTAACGACCTGTCAAGTGCCAAACACTAATTTTATCTTCTCCTCCACACGTGTTGCATCTCAGCAATTGATGCACGCAAACACTTGAGAATATCCTTTTGGGTATGCAGAAGGACGACTACCAATTCCAGATTTGCAATAAGCTGGAACGACAGAGACCCAAGATCTTTTATTTTTCTATTTTAGAAAAAACAGGTTATAAAATGTAGATAATGACTCCGGCTTAACCTCCTTTTTGTTTCCGCTTACCTCAAACGCCTTTGACAAGCACGCGAAGGCTTTTAATAAATTAGCCTATCACCGCAAGAGCGCTCCTCGCAAGTTCATAACGCAATCGAAAGGCTATAACACCTACATCAAGTGGTTGATTCCAACAAATGATACCTAACAACGAGAAGAACTAATTATGGATCAAAAACACAGAGTTTGAAATCATTCCCTGACTTTAAAAGAAATTGGGCACTACATGGATTGTTTGACTTAGATAAAAGCTCACGAGAGTAGAGGAAGTGATCGTTTGATTGTGATTTGAGTCGGAGGAGGGAAGAGGAAAGTAAAGATTATATGTTTAGATATATAAGGAGAAGAAAAGAAAAGATGAATATTTATGTGAAATTTTTTAATATAAATTTTAAAATTTCACTTCAAAACATAAACTATTTATTTTTAAAAAGGAATTCAAGAGATGTTTAAAATAAAATAAAATTTTTTACATAAATATCATTATAAACTTTTGAAATGACATAATTATCATCATAATTTTTATATTTAAACAAATGTCATTTCTAACTTGATTACCTTTATAAAAATGTCACAAATTAAATTCCATCGAAATGACGTACTATTTTCAACTGAAACCTTTTCCGGTGACTATCGTACCATAAACATCAATGCAATTACATTGCATTGTTTCTCTCCATCCTCTATCATATCTTCACCTCTTTAACTCAACCACTTCCCCCAACTTCCAACATCTTAAACTAAAACACTTTAATAAACTTATTCAACATCTTAAAGAAAATCCGTCACCACCTTTTTGCATGCTCAGCCATTTTTATCATTTTTGCTACTTGAACATTACTAAAGTAACTTTATATCAATTAAAGGAAATTGTACATAGATATACCACCAAAAATATTGCTTATTATGCACTTACCATTGTATTCCCAATTTTTAACTGTAACCAGAAAAACCATAATTCTAACTCTGTTTAGTTGGCATCGTTAAGTTTCACATTATTAGAACTAAAAATACATAAAACATTTTTTTTTCTATAATTTTATTTTTCTTTTTCCTATCCTTCCACCTACCCCTCCAACTTCCTTCTCCCTTCACCTCTTCCAACTATTTCCTCTGGCCACTCCCTCATGTTAGAATGGAATCCTTTTAGAAAGGTAAAGAGTGACGTTTCGATATCAGTATTCACCAACTTGAAAGAATTACAAATGTTCACCCCAATTCATCACCATTAAGGCTACACATGTCCAACAATTGGACGGCCCATTGTCATCACCCGACCGAAGGAAGCTCTACAATTGCTCCATATTTGAATGGGTAAACCCAATCCAAAGCATGCTTATTCCACACCTCATACATAAGTAAACCTGCAAGAAAAGGTGAAGAATACCCTCCATCGCCATGCCATACACAACACACGTCTGGTTCATCCTAGGCACCCCCTTCCAACCGAACTCCGTGGTAAGGAGCCTCTTCCATCGCAGCACTCAAGAAGAAAATGTAAATTTTCAACAGACTCTTAAAAGCCCATGTCGGCTTATAATCCTTGATTTGATTTAATCTAAATCAAGAGTGGGACGGCACCCCATATCCTCCTCTGGGCACCATAAATTAAGAAATCTCTAAAATCTCAAAAAAGAGCATCAGCGTCATCACTTAGGCAACAATCATTGATTGTCTCCAACAACCGTGCTAACTCTAAATAAAATCTTCTGGGTAGAAAGCAGAACATCACAAAAGAGGGATCCCAACAACCCCATCCATATTAGGAATCCCTGACCAATAAATCTGCCAAGCATCCCCGACTTGCTAAGTCACCCATTCAAAAGGCAGACCATGTCCCTGTGAAAGAATAAATGAATCAGCCTCAAATAACAATTGTTACTCTCTTCTACAAAGCTGATGCCCCTCCAGCCAGCTTAAGCTTAAAGTTACCAATCGAATTCCCAGACGCAGAAACTGAGAAATTTCTGCACAGATCATCACTCGCACCGTTTCACATTTCCACATGGATCCCCCATTCCTCACACCTAACACACCTTCGGTTCCTTCACACCCAACTCACCCTCCTTATTAGATCTACAAATATTCAGGTACATTTTTCTCCCGCACTGCCAGAGCTACAATTCACCAAGATACAGCAAATGGCTAAGGTCTCAGTTGTAAACTATACCGTTTAAACCTATAAAAAGTTAATGGGCTAACCACCAACCACAAGGAAAACAAAGGTCAAATTACAACGACATAAATTAAAACGGTGACAACATGTGTGGATGCTAACCACTCAGCTAATAGCCCCATCGTATTTGACCAGCAAAACCTTTCTGGTAGCCAGAACAAATTTAGTGGCACAGCACCGACAAATACTCTCTAGCAGCAAATTTTAACCCGAAATCATGTCCGCCGAAAATATAACGGTCACCATTTTCCATAGTGACTTTAAAAAGGACCACCCAGCAAGCAAGATTCCTAACTGAGCTAGCAGCCACAACTATTTGATCAATCACCAAACATAAATAATCGAACAAGTGCAGATGTACTCCAAGTTAGGTGGGCAACCTGATAGGTGAGGATTGTAGCAATTATCTTTCCATTGTGCTGGCCATGCAATGCTAAAGCTGGAATATTGAAACGAGCTGAAAGTGGATCTTGACATTAATATGCCAGATCTAAGAAAGATAAACAGACATATTGCAAAAGAAGCATATAGCATCATTGCATCAAGCATGGTAAAACCTCTTAGAAGGATGACTTCACCAATTTTTACATAACTGATAAACTCAAATCACAGCACAACATTATCAAAGGCCTTATGAAGCAAAAGCTTCAATCTATGTCAGCTATGATCTTCAAAACTTGATTTGATTGAAATAATGACAATAATTAAATGAATGCAAATCCAACATGGATGAAGCACCACACCAAGGACCAAGATTTAATTCCCTATGAGAAATCAGACAACACTAAAAACATGTATGTCGCAATGGCTTCTATGGAACACTTTTCACGCATGAATAAGTGTCTACAAATGGATGTGTATATTTGAGTGTCTCAACATGTAACAGCGAACGTTTGCAGAGTTTTTGACAACAATCAAAACAGGTTCTGCAGTTTTACACCAGATTTCTTGGATCCCTGACTTTGCAAGTCATATCTCCCTGCCTCTGTTAGAGAAAACAAAATTCTTGCAGAGGAGTTTTCTGCCCTCTGGCTTTTGAAGTACACAGTGTTTTTCTTTGTGACATGTTGAAAGAAAAACAGCAGCTTGTTTTATTGCAAAAATCCCATGCCTCTATTTATAAAGGAAAGGTCAAAGAAAAAAATAATAGACATGCCCTCTACTACAAAATAGTTAAGTAAAGCATTGATAACAGAAAGAACAAAATAGAAAAATAATTCGCAACACTCTCTCTCAAGTTGGATTATAGATGTCAATCATTCTCAACTTGGAATAACATTTATCGAATGGGGAGCAAGGCAGAGCCTTGGTATGCATGTTTGATCTCCTAATGTCACATGAATTGTGCGAACAAGACCCTTCTGAATCATGTTTTTGGTATAGTAACAATCCACTTCTAGATGTTTGGACCACTCATGGATGGCTAGGTTATTGGCAATAAATGAGGCTACCTTGTCATATCTCATCTCCATAGGATCGACTACTCGAATCTGAAGGTTCAAAAGAACTGACCGAATCCACATAAGTTCTGCAATAGCTTGTGCCATTGCCCAATATTCGGATTTTGCACTAAACCTAGCCACAACAGTTTGTTTCTTGCTCCTTCATGTAACTAGGTTTCCTCCCAAAGGTGCAAAATCTGGTGGTAGATTTCTCGTCCTTCAGGAATCCAACATAATCTGTATCAATATATGCCATCACACCTAGTGTATCACCCCAAGTAAATAAGAGTTCTTTCCCTGGTGTAGACTTCAAATATCTCAGGATCATGATCGTTGCATCCCAATGGACTCTCGATGGTTTACCCATACTCACTTTGCTAACTGTAGTGCAATGTCAAGTCATGTAACTATCACATACAATAGCTTTTCTACCAAACCTCTAAACTATCTTGCATCCACCAGAGCCGAATTTTCTTTATGGTGTACACTGGGATCCATGGGAACGGAGGCCAATTTGGCCCCCATCATTCTTGTCTCCCATAGAAGATCAAAGATATACTTTGTTTGGTAAAGTACAATACTGTTGGCATTCTAAGCAACCTCAATTCTAAGTATTTGTGTGAGTCAAGATCCTTCATGAGAAAGTATTTCCTCAAAAACTCATTGGTAGTAGCTATGCCACCAATGTCCTCGCCTGTTAGAATGATATCATCGACATAAATTAACAATACAATACACCTTTGCTAAAGATCTCTTAAACCTAATTAGCTCAACTAGTTCAAACAACTTTTTCAACCATGCACATGAACTTTGTTTAAGATCATAGATAGCCTTATGTAACCTGCAAACCTTGGAGCACTCTACCTCATATTCAAAGCCCGGAGGCAACTGCATATACACTTCTTCAAAATCACAATAAAAAAAGGCATTTTTATTGTCTAACTGATGTAACAACAAATCAAGGTGAACTGCAAGTAAGATAAGGATCCAAATTGTAGGAAGTCTCGCTACTAGGAAGAAGGTATCAAAGTAATCAATGCCGTAGGTTTGCATATATCCTTTTGACACCAATCTTGACTTGTAGTGCTCCATTAAGCCATTAAGCAAGTACTTGACAATGAAGACCCACTTTCATCCAACAATTATAGCATCAAATGGTAGATCCACAAGTGTCCACATCCCATGCCAGTGTAATGTAGACATCTCCAATGGCTTGCCTCCACTGTAGATCTCCAAGAGCCATCTAGTAGGTGTAAGGAATTTGTACATTGGATAGAGCTAGTACAAATTTCCTATATTCTAGAGACTCTCTAGGGACACATTTCTAGAAATAAAATGCACAGTACAAGTTCTAGTCCCTTTCTGTAAGGCATTTGGTAGGTCAAGATTGACCCCCTCTTTGTCATCTACTAACCCTTCTATATTAATAGGCTCTGGTGGCAAGAAGGCATCTTGAGATAATGGAGCATTTGAGACATTAGGACTAGAAGAATCAATCATTAGTTCTATCAGAAGAATGGATTACCTTAAGAGAAAGTAAAGGCCCAGGCACTTAAGGAGGGGGGTCATGCTGTTGTCTAGGTCTACATGAATAAACTAGAATTTACTATCCTGTTTATTCACAAGCATCACCCTCTGCTCAATATCAGGAGTTAGAATGGGAAGAACGGATTCACTCTCAAGAGTAGAAGCAACAATATGAGACCTCACCAAGGAGTAATAAGGAGCAAACTCAAAGAAAGAGACATCGGCACTGACAGATTATCTTCTACCAATAGGATCATAACATTTGTATCTCTTCTGGGACCTAGAGTAACCCACAAATATGTATTTGATTGCTCTGGGTGACAACTTGTCCCTGTTAGGACCAGATAGAAACGTGAACAAAAGACACAACCAAAGACCTTGGGAGGGACTCTAGAATAAGGAACCTCCTCGTCAAGAATAGTGGGCGACATACAATTTATCAAGTAACAAGCATTAAGAGCAACATCTCCCCAGTAGGATGAAAGGACGCTGATCTGGATAAGGTCCTCGCAACATTCAAAATATCACAATGCTTCCTCTCTACAACATCATTCTGCTGAGAGGTATAAGGAGAACTACTTAGTTTGGTGGAATATTCCCAATCCTTGGAACAAAAACCATAGTTAATGAGTATAAAACTTAAGAGCATTATCAATTTTAACAATTTTCACACAAGCATCAAACTGATTCTTTATTTCAATAAGAAAATTCTTCAATATAATGCCAACATCAGACTTGAACTTCAATAAAAAGACCGATGACAACCAAGAAAAATCAACTACAACAAGATAAATATGTGCCCCATGCAATTAGGAGTACAACTTTGATCCTATACATCAAGATGAATCAATTGAAAAACGGACTCGGAACTCTGACACTGTCAACTAGAAAACGAACTCCTATGGTGCTTTCCCAGTTGATGGATCTCACACTGAAAGATAATTAAAGGAGGAATCTACGAAATGACAGATCTTAGTTTCGTAAAAGGAAGATGCCCAAATCTCAGATGCAACAATTAACTACAGGAGCCTTTAGCAAATGTAGTAGCCTGTCCTACATAAGGTGATTGCAGAAGGCAATAGTCCCTTGCCCTTCCTCACGCCACAACCAATCACCTGCCCCATTATTATATCCTAAAACACAAAAGATAACATCAAAAATTGCTCAGTAATTTAGTTCCTTTGTAATACGACTAACTAAAAGAAGATTCAAAGAAAAATTTGAGCATGAAAAACATGGAGGACTATCTGAACCTTCCCCTCACCAAGTGACTGGTGACCGAAGAATTTTGTCCATCTGTAACAACAATGGTCCTCCCAGATGAGTTTAGTTGTAAAGTGGTGATTACTATGCCTTCCTACATATATGTTGAGAAGCACTTGAGTCAACTAGCCAATTTTCAACATTAATCCTAGCAACACAAGTAAAAGGCTGGGCGATGGCAACAATATCTCCAAGTCCAATGGAAGAGCTAGGTGCAATAGCAGGCTAAGCAAATAGTCCATGCTGGGACCTCTAAATTAGATCATCATATTCGACTTCAATGATAGGTGTAGTTTCTAAACCAAGATCAGAGCCAGCTACTACTTGATAAGCATCGGCAAGCTTCCCGTACTTAGCCAACAAGTCTCTTCAAAATGCCCAAGTTTCCTACAGTGTGAACATTGGGGCCTAGCACGCCCCTAACCACCTCATCCTCGTCCTCGTCCACGATCACGAGTGAATTGCCCAATACCACTCCCTCTGCTTTAAGATGCTGCCATGGCAAAGGTGTGCTCAACCTGTCTGGAGGGAGAGAGAGAAATCGCGAGCCTACTCAGATGATTATAGACCTCCTCCATAGTAGGTATCCCTAATAGAGCTAACATCTGTGATCATGCTAGCTCATAGGATGGATCTAACCCAACCAGAAAGTGACACCATGGTCTATGCCTTGTAAACTTTTTGTGGCTTACAGGCACACACAAGCGTATAGGCATTCAGCGTCGCAAATGCAGACTTCAGGGTGGAATAGTACTAAGCAAGGGGTCTCCCATCTTATCTCATGTAAGCAATCTCGTGAAGCTGTAGAACGCGTGCTGCATTCTTATCCTGAGAATGTCTGGCGAAGGACATGCTGCATCTCCTTTGTTGTTTTGTAATACATTATCTCAATTGCAATTCTCTAAATAGTAGTATTCATGATCCACGTTCTCACCAAACTGTTGCCCTTTTTTCCACGTAGAGTACTTGTCTTGTGGATGGGTTCCAATTTGAGGAGTACATGTTCTTTATCATGGCCCTCAACTACAATGAGGATCGATTGAGACCATAGTGCATAATTGATTCCATCAAACTTGGTGATTAGACAAAAAAGGATTCTTGAAATCCCCGTGACTTCCCCAAGTTGAGTGGAAGAATTAACAATTTTGGATGCCATAATACTTTTGATTAGAGACCTAAATTTGTTTGATGGTAAGAAAACTTCACATAAAACGCTCACAAATCATCTATTCTCCAATCCAAGGCCATTACATGAAGAGGAAGTTGGCAATAGAACAGGAGCTACAAAGCAGCAAGAGCACTGCCAATCTAAAGGCCCCTAAATCGAGTATTGGTGATAGTCCCATGACCCTTCCGATGATGGATGTATGCATGGCTCTACCATTTGCTACGGTATGCGTGTCGAGTGTGTGCTACATGTAAGGCATATATAGTGCCCTACACATGATCTGAATCTATCCTACCTTCTTGCGTGCGTTAGGAACGCTAACCATACGCAACATCACACACCCCTACATGATCTTTAATCTTGTCTATTTGTCTTTATTTCTGTCCTCTTGCCAAACACACACTTCAAATGTTACTTTTGAGGCCAATATTTCTACCTCTATCTTGGTTCAAAGGGCAACGATCAAGTTGACTGGATCCCCAAACTGTCCTATGGTTGAGAGCATCCCACATATTTGTTGGGGGTTAGGATCAACTACATATCCCTACTGATTGAGCTCCAAATCCCAAGGATGCTACGAAGTACAAAAAGTGGGAGGCCAATTATCTTGTGATGAATTGGTTGATGAACAACATTGACCTAAAGATTGCTGCAAACATGCTATATAAGAAAATTGCTAAGGAGACTGGGGGATTCTAGAGAAAAGGTATTCCCTACAGACAAGCAATTCTAGCCATGCTAATATATTTATAGGCACATATGAGATACCAACCAAAGTGACATGTCCTTAGTTGAGTATTTCACTACTTTGGAAGGGTTGTTTGAGGAGCTTGCTGTCTTCTAGCCTGCCTGCTATGAGAAGCAGGTTCCTGAGCGACCCAAGTGGCAAACACACTGATTTCTGGATGGCCTAACACCCCAGTACCAATTCACTAGAGATCAATATTATCATCAGACTCAATACTAGATCTCAAGATTGTTTACGAGCGGCTCCCAAAGATTAATGTTGATGCACCACCTATTTCCCTTGTCACTATTCTTGAGACCTCTGCTCTTGCTCCCTCTAGAGGAAGAGGTAGTTGCACTGGTAGGTGTGGACATAGTCGTAATGGTGGTTGTGGCTATCACGTTTATCCTCCTTGCATGCGCTACAAGAGGATAAACAACCCATCTAAGAAGTGCTGGAATAAGTCCAACAAGCCAACTTGAGTGAATCAAATATCTACTGTTGTTGGGTCTCCCAAAACGAAAATGAAGACTGATACAGAGCCATCTGTTTTGCCATTCACTATTGAGAAATTGGATCATCTAAGTCTAATGAGGAGTAAGCCCTCCATTCCTACTGTTTCCTTTGCTACAAATTCTACTTCCACTGGTTCTTCTAACTAGATCATTGATTCTGAAGCATCCAATTACCATACTGGTTCTTCTAACTAGATCATTGATTCTAGAGTTGAAAGCCTATCTTCCTCCAGGAAGTCCACTAATCTCCTCGGTCAGATTAGTGAATGGATCTCATTTGCCTGTTACTACTATTGTTGGCACAGTTAACTTCCTGCTAGATTATAGTTGCATGGTGTTTACTGCACACCTAACTCCATTGAGCTTACTATCTTTTTACCAGTTATGCAAGCAACATTTTAAAAAGAGAAAGATTGATTATCCTGTTAATAAACACCCAGGAATTATATCAAACAAAGGCCAAAACAACTAGATTACAAGTTGGAAGCCTAAAAATTGATCACGTTATTTTTTATGGATATCATAATGAACGAAGGAGATGATTAGCAGGGGGCGTTGGAGGAAGAAAAGAATGATTTCACTTGAAAAGGAAGCAAGGGTGTTGGTTCCTTTATACAGAGAGGGCCAACACTACAACCAGAATAGTAAATCTAAAAATAATAATAATGGAAAGGGATAAAAGATCCCAATTATTTTTCTAACTTCTAATACTCTCCCTCAAACTGGAGCATATATATGTCAAACATGCCCAACTTGGAACAAAGAAAGCCACGACGCTTTCGAGATAGTGCTTTGGTAAAGATGTTTGCCCCTTGCTACTTAGTTGTAGTAGGGGTGCATATCTTTCCAAAGGAGACCATATCACATATACAGTAGCAGTCGACTTCAATATACTTAATGGGCTCACGAAAAATAGGGTTGGAGGCAATAAAGACAATAGACCTATATTATCACAGAACAAGGGAACAGGTACCTCTGCCTTGACGCCTAGATCTACCAGGAAATTAATTAGCCACATAATCTCTCAGCTGGTATGACCCATTGCTCTGTATCCTACCTCTACACTTGATCTAGAGACCACAGTCTGCTTTTTACTTTTTCAGGTTACTAAACTGCCCCCAAGAAAGGTAGCATACCCAGTAATAGAGTGTCTATCCTCTAGACTTCTAGCATAGTCTGCATCAGAATAGGCATAAAGGCTAAGATGCTCATTGTTCTTTATATAGATATATCTCCCAGGGCTTCCTTTAAGATATCGGAGAATAAGACACAGCATTCCAATGACTATACCACGGATTCTCCATAAACTGACTTGCTCTATTCACTGCATAACTAATATTAGGTCGGGTTACAGTTACATAAAGGAGTTTTCCTACCACACTCCTATATTTGGCTTTATCCTCAAACAAAGGATCATCTGCATCACTCATCCAAGCAGGAACCATGGCTGGCATTGCCCCAAGTAAGCCAACCTCACCAAGATGTTCTACATATTTCCTCTGAGAAAGAGACATCCCCTTGGAATTACATGCCACTTCTCTACCTAGAAAATAACAGAGCTTTCCCAGATCCTTGATGACAAATTCCTTCTGCAAGAACTGTTTAGTTTCCTGGATGCCATGACTATCATCGCCTATAAAAGTCATATCATCCGCATATACTGCCAGGATTGCAACACCCAAGGCAGTCCTCATAAAAATAGAATGATCAGATGTAGACCTTCCAAAACCAATCTTCTGGACTGCCACGTTAAGTCTCTTAAACCAGACACGTGGACTTTGCTTTAGGCCATAGATGGCCTTCTTCAATCGACATACTTTGCCTCTCGCAATCACAAAGCCAAGTGGTTGTGCCATATACACCTCTTCCTTCAGATAAATGAAGGCATTTCTAGCATCTAGCTAATAGAGAGGCCAATTTATGTTGAAAACCAGGGACAGAATAACATGGATAGAATTGAGTCGAGCAACAGGACAGAACATGTCGAAGTAGTCTATCCCATTGGTCTGGGTGTAGCCCTTCGCCTCAAGTCGTGCCTTCAACCGCTCAATAGTGCCATCTAGATGGTATTTGACTGTGAACACCCATCTGCAATCCACCACCTTAGCACCTATGGGAAGATCAGTCAATTTCCATGTGCCACGAGAAATTAGAGCATCCATCTCTACCTGCATAGCTTGTTGCCAACCTGGATCACGCATTGCCTCAGTATAATGCCTAGGAATAACCAATGCTGATAGTGATGTAGAGAAACGTTGCAGTCCTAGACTAAGATGAGTCGTAGCAGTGTAATGTGCCATAGGGTGCATAGTACAGGATCTTACCACCTTCCTAAGAGCAATAGGAAGGTCCTGAGGCTGGGATGGATGACCTGGATCTGATGATGGTAAGGGAACGTGAGGTTCCTCCAAGTCCTCAACCTACATAGTAGGCAATGGAATAGGCACAAACAGCCCCAAGCGATGAGTATAAGTATGAGAGAACCAGTCAAGAGAACTTTCTTGAGAAAAGTAAGGGGTCTTCTCAATAAAGGTCACACCAGCAAACACATAGTATCGATGGCCCTCGAGGTCAAAACATCTATATATCTCTTTTGAGTCTAGGAATAAACCAAGAAAACACACTTTATGAACCTAGGAGACAATTTATCGGAAATGTGGAATAAGTGAACAAAACATGTGCATCCAAAAATCCGCATTGGTAATGCAAAATGCAAACGTAGACACATCAAGTTGCAAGAGATGGAAGGGTGTAACTCCCCCCCCCCCCCCCCCCCCCCCAAAATAGAAGGGAGACGGTTTATTAAGTTGCAGTCAAGATGGCATCCCTCCAAAACTGTTTGGGAACATTTGTGGGAAGTATCAGGGTTTTGGAGACATCAAGTAAATGTCTAAGTTTCCTCTTGGCCACACCATTGTTAGGATGTGTGACGATAGGAGGTTTAATGACTGGTCCCATTAGATGAAAGAAAATTAGAAATATCCTTTTGCATAAATTCAAGAGCATTATCGATGCGAAAAAATTTAATGCACGTGTAATAGAAATTCTCGGTCTCATGAAAAAATCGAGCAATAGAGAATTTCATATCTTTCATGCATAAGGTAGGTCCATGAAAGGCAACTGAAGTCATCCATAAACACCACAAACGGTAAACACCACAATGATTTATTGGACATGGTCCCCAAACATCACAATGAACTAATTCAAAAGGAACAAAACATCGTTTATTTTCTCTAGACGTGAAAGAAATCATGTGATGCTTACCAAGATGACAAAGCCTCATAGTCAATACTATTAGGAATAGAGCAATTAGGAAACATCTTCTTCAGGAGAAACACAGACGGATGACTAAGGCATCTATGCCAAAGAACCGGATCCATAGTATAGATACAGCACCGGCAAAAATATGAGGCTTGTCGATGTAGTAAAGACCATCACATTCAATCCCTCTACCAATCATTGTCCTCATCTGGGTATCCTGAAAATAAACAAAGTGCTCACCAAATATAACCCTACACTGAAGATCTTTATATATTCTATAGACAAATAACAAGCTTAATGGAAATTCGGGGGCATAATAAACATCTGGTAGCCTCAATTTGTTGAAGTAAACCTCTCCAACTCCAGTCACAGCTGAATAGGAGCCATTAGCAAGATGCATAGGAGTTACATCATGTGCCTGTCTTCTAGGAACAAGAACATCGTAAGGTGGCTAGAAGAACCTGAATCAATAATCCACGAGGACGTAGTTGTTGCCAGATTGGCAGATCTGCTAGTTGCAGCAATCGAAGCTGATGCATTAGTCGTAAGGGGCTGACACAGTAAGGATATCAACTTGGCATAATCATCTGCAGTAAGCTGAGTAAGAGCTGAAGTAGCACCAGGAAGCACCGGATCTGCAGTAGAGATTATCTCCCCTTGAACCACAGATACAGTAGCTGATCGAGTCCGAGGGCATCCAAACTTTGCCCAACATTTGTCAGATGGATGGTTTGTGCGCTAGCAGTGCACCCAGTGGTCATAAACATGACCGCGACCTCTCCCACAACCAGGTCAACGGCCTCCATGGGCTAAAGTACCCCGACTTCCAGAAACTGCAAAGGCAGAAGTCTCAGTAGATGGAGTAGCCAAAGTAGATGTCACCACAGAAACATGTCCAGTATCAGAAGTTATCTTCCGAAGACGAGCATAGACAGCCTCCAAATCAGGAGTAGTATATAGGGCAAGAGTATTCTCTTTAGCAGATGCAAACCTGGAATCCAGACCATCCAAGAACCTTTACACCTGCTACATTTGTCTCTACCCCATCTGAGCTTCGCAACAGGATGGTTGAAACACATTTAGCTCCTCAAAGAGACCCTCCATCTCGATGTAATATGCCACCAATGTGCACTCTCTTGAGAGGACTAGATATGCTTGTAAATGTAACATAGTTGAGCATGGTCCGACTTCTGAGAAAACTTCTTCGCCAAGCTCTCCCACATGTCTTTTGCAATTTTCCTGTAAAGTAGGTTTGCCGCAATCTAGGGCTCCACACTATTCGTTACCCAGTTCATTACCAGGTAATTATCTTGCCCCCACTTCTCATGGCCATCTGAGCTCTCTGATGGAAGATCCTTCGTGAGAATCGACAATTTCCGATAACCGCTAACAAAAATCCAAAACACCTAAGACCATAACAAGTAGTTCTGAGAGCCGTTTAGCTTGATTGTGGTCCCTTAGACCATCAAAGAGGCCGAGGTAGTCATCAGCTTGATCTCGGACGAAGAAGATCTCAATGCTGCCATGAAAGGCCTCTAGAACAGCCACAAACAAATCTATCTAGTGTATTTCACCACCAAGATCTCTACAAGAGAGAGGAAGAACATGCTCTATGGGCTATGGGAAGGCCATACCATAGCCAAGTAACATCAAGGAAACTCTGGGCTGCTTTTTGAAAAGATCTAACACATAATCACCCCCCAAAATAACGACCAAACAAGCCACCACCAGTAGCTAAGAGCAGCTGCAGTGGCTGGCGTAGCTGAAGCCTCCAACCCAGAGTAGCTATAGTCGCTAGTGGTGGTGGCTCCTCCACCAGCGGTGGCTGGCGGCGCTGAAGCTCCCCCCTCAGACCATTGACAGTGAAGGAGGAGAAGAGGGCTGGCTATGTCCCCTTCTTCCCTGCAGATGGCAGTGTCAGCAGGAAGGAGGGCTGGCGATGCTGGCAACGGTGAATAAAAGAGAGGGAGAGAGTTCTCCCTCTCTTAAGGTTTTCTTGGTGGAGAAAACTATCGGAGCACGAAGGATCTAGGATCCACCTTGCTTTAATACCATGTTAGAGGAAGAAAAGAATGATTTCGCTTGAAAAGGAAGGGTGTTGGTCCCTTTATATAGAGAGGGCGAACACTACAACCTGGCTAAAAATAGCCAATAGGTTAAAAATAGCAAATCTAAAAATAGTAAATCTAAAAATACTAATAATGGAAAGGTATAAAAGATCCCAATTATTTTTCTAACTTCTAATAGGGGATTTGAGCGAGGTGGGCTATACTACCTCAACTTGTTGACTATTTTCACTAGAGCCACTTCTATTTACTCATACCCTCTACTTTGACATTTCTAACCAAGACACCCATCAATTACCAAACTTTGCCAGATGTCCCTAATCTTCTTGCCACCAATTTTGACTGTGAAGCCTGCCAACTTAGTAAACATCAGCCTAAGAAGCAAAGTTAGAGTCATTTTCAGTTAGTTCATTGCGATATATGGAGTTCTTGTCTTGTTAAAACTGTTTGGCCATAGATACTTTATTAATTTTGTGGATGATTTGTCATGTCTCTTGAGTATTTTCGATAAAGGATGGGTCTGAAATCCATGTTAAAAAGCTCTTTTATAAAGTTTAAAGTTTTTATTCAACCAATATTAAACATTTCAATTTTAATAACCCCTTGAGTCTCAACTACATGATTTCCATCAATTCCTTGAAAACAATGGTACCATCCACCAAGCATTTATCCCTACACCTTTTAGCAAAATGGCATTGATGAAAGGAAACTGCACCACCTTCTGGGTATCTCTCACACCCTACTTGTGTCTATGAATGTTCCCAAGCATTGTTGCGGTGATGTATTAAAATTTTTAGATTTAATGATGCCTTTGAGCTTTAACATGTTTTGTGCCAATTCTTTAAGGACAATGGTGTCATCCACTAGACATCTTGTCCCTACACTTTTCAACGAAATGACATTGCTGAAAGGAAACGATGCCACCTTTTGGATCTCTCACACACTACTTATGTTTATGAATGTTCCTACACATTTCTGGGGTGATGTCGTACCTACTATTGTCTATCTCATAAATAGAGTCCCCTAGTTTGTCCTTCATGGGAGCATTCCTTTTGAGGTCTTACATCTTCATTTAGACTTGTTTACTTTGCCTCTTCAAACTTTTGGATGTGCATGTTTGGTTTGTCCATGATTTTGGTAGCCAGGACAAGTCATCTCCTCAAACCATAAAGGGGTTGTTTATGGGCTACTCTAGAACATAAAAGGGGTACAAGTGCTATAATCCTACTTCATAGTGGTAAATGGTGAGCATTGATGATACTTTCTTTGAGAGGGTACGATGCTTCTCTGATGGAGGGGGAGCTACCCAGTTGTCTCCTCAAATCTACCATAAACAGGGTACTCCATCAAATATGCATGTCACTATCCCTACTTCTATACACATACCTAGTGATAATATTGTAGCTGACAGCCAACCACTTCTATTCCCACATCTGCTCCAGATGCACCTTAGCAAGATGATAGGCTGATAGCCCTGAGAAAATCGATCAAATCCAATAGTCTACATCCTATCTTACGATATACTTCTACTACTCATTTGAGTTCCTCTATAAAGAATTTCTCACAAGCTCTATTGAGTATGATTGTTCCAAGGAACTATTTTGAGGCTGTGCAAGATCCTAGGTGGAAGGCAGCCATGGATACAAAGATCGATGCCCTAACAAGACGAGGGGCATAAGAACTTGTACCCCATCCTCCCAATGCTAATGGCGATGGACTAATGGGTCTATACGATAAAATACCACTCACACGACAGTGTTGACATATTCAAGGCTAGATTGGTGGTTAGATACTTCATGCAAACCTACAAGGTGGATTATTTTGAGACCTCCCCTGTTGCGAGAGTAAGCAATATCAGAATTATTTTGTTTGTGGTTGTTGATCATTATTAGCCACTATTTCAACTTGATGTCAAGAATGTTTTTCTCTATGACAATTTATATGATGACATATACATGTCACAACCTCCTAGTCACCAGGTTGAGGGAGAATATGTGTGCAAACTAAAGGAAATGTATGGCCTAAAACAGAGCCCCTAAGCCTGATCTAACAGGCTCAACATTGAGGTGATGAAGTTTGGTTTTCAGAGCTCTACGTTGGATCATTCTATTTCTATCTTCACTAGAAAGACCATGACTGGTACAGTTATTTTGACAATCTATCTGGATGACACGATACTGATAGGTGATAATAGTTTGAGTATACAAGAGAGTAAAACGTTCTTGTAGAACAGCTTTGTGACAAAAGATCTAGGCAAGTTGAGATACTTTCTAGGCATTGAAGATATCAACAATGAATAAGGCCTAATCTTATCTCAATAAAAGTACACTTTGGAGTTTCTTAAAGAGGTAAGACTACTGGGCATAAAGCCATCTTCTCTTCTAGTTGAGAATAGAGAAAAGTTCAAAGATTTTGATAATCCCCCATTTGAGGATGCCTCCAGATGCAATACGATTGGAAATTATTATATCTTGCTGTGAAATGGCTAGACATCAACTTTGCAGTCAATACATAGACATGCTTTGCTATAGCCATTAGCAAAACGTGTGCCTTATTATGAAATATCTAAAGGAGTCCCCAGGAAAAGGCTTGTATTTCCATAAAAATGGGCATATAAACTTGTTCTCCTATTTTGATGCCGATCAGTGTTTTGAATGCTCACGACGTGCTAGCAAAATGACATTTTTCTAATGTGAGGCTATATCAGCATACATGTAATGTCGAAATGCAAGAATGTCATCGATATTTTGTCAAATATCAAAATAGTATGTTAATGATATCGGCGAAATGGATGGTACTAGGTATGATTATTAGGCTATTACCATATTTTAAGGTTGACATAGGTGACTTAGTAGCCCATTTCTACTCATTATTGTTGTTGCATGCTTGGAGTGATAAGAACTTTTGTGACTGTTTTCTCTCAAATAGATCTTTAGGATAATTCAGCTTCTCCAAAATTAAATAGTATTTGTTTCTTATTCTCTAATATAGATTTAAGCTACAATCATTAGATTTAGATCCTATTGTAGGTTTTAACGATTACATTTGTAGATCCAAGAGTTTATGATAGATTAATAGTTTTATGATTGTTTGATCTACATATTTTATAGAATTAGATTGTTAGATCATAGGATTCCATATTCAAATATTTTTTTGATAGGATTAATGTTGAGTGTTTATCAAGTTTTTCTAACACAATTATGTGAATTAAATACAATCTTAATCATTCTAATAGCAGTGATCAAGATGTTGGCATACCAGTAAAATGAAGGGTTTTGCACAGAGAACCATATCAATACGAAAGGGGTATTGAAATACAAGGGTGTCGGTGATATGTTGACAATTTCAACCATATAGACTATTTTGGTGATGTCAGTCAGCATGACCGTTTCGAGGCATGCTACTGCCTCTCGGTTGTTGCTCTACTCCTGCGCATAGGTGTAGTTATTGCTTTCTGCCAGTGATTTAAATGTTGTCGGCATGCCGTCGGCAATGCCTTCTTTTAGAAAGCCCATGCTGACATGGTAAAGTTGTCGAAATATAGGGATATTGTCAGCATGTCGTCGGCCTACCAACGAAATCAATGGTCATGCCAAGGCTGTTGCTGATTTTTTTGACTACTATCATTTTTATCGGCATGCATCAACATGCCTTCAACATTTCCACAGCGTACCCTCGACATGCTCATCGGCATGCCCATCAAAAAACGAACATTTCCATGGTGTGCCCTCGACATGCCCACGAAATGCACATTTAGAATTCCATCGGCACGATGTCGAAATCGGTATTTCGAACATTGCTTTCTGCTACGATGGTTGAAGTAGTGGATTTAACTACTTCAATGGTGGTGGCACTGTGGTTCATGCCTCGCAAGGAAGAGGGAGGAGAGGTGGTTGGTCTCTATTGGGTCACATGGAGGTTGGGGTGACAGTTCAACTTGGAGGATCTGCTGGTGGTGGATTACAGGGATGGGTTACATTAGGGAAGGAGATGAGGTAAGGAGAGAAGGAAAAAGATGAAGAGTTACTATTTTTGTTGGCATGCCCTCAATGTGCCTTCAAAATGAAAAATTATTGGGGGCATCGAAATCATCGAAATCTACCATTGAAATACGGATGTTTCCACAACATACCCTCGACAAGCCCTTGAAATGTGCATTTAGAAATTTATCGAAATGACATCGAAATCAGCATTTAGAATCTTGATGCCAATTATACAGGGTCATCGACGATAGGAAATCCACTAGCAACTTTACAATTTTTTTGGTTGGCACTTTTGTCTCTTGACGCAACAAGAAACATGCAGTAGTGCAAAGATTGTGAAGTCATGTGTATAGCTTCTTTTCTTGGTTATCTTGGGATACCAGCCAATGGTCTAGTCCAATGTTCTATGATAATAAATCAACCACATACATAGCCTCAAATCCTGAGAAGACCAAACATATCAAGGTGTACTGCCATTTTATTCGCAATACTATTCTAGATAGGATGATTACCACTCCTCATATCTCCACTAAGGTCCAGATTGTCAATATTTTTATCAAGGCCCTAGAAACGACACATTTCTATGTAGCAAGTTGAGCGTGGCTAGCATCAATACTATAACTTGAGGGGGTGTGTTGGAGTCTCCTTTTATATGTATTTTATGTTGGGTTTTGTTATTTTTATTTTTATGTTAGACTATGTATTTTATTTTTATTTCCATCCCTTCCCCTCTATATATATATATAAAGAAACTCAGGTTTTAGAATAAAATAAGTTGCTTTCTTTTCTTCCAACATTGCCAATGCTAGATATTTTTACCCATAATGAATTAAATGTTGAAGAGGATGACATTTTACTTGAACAATTCAAATATCATCTTCCCTTTATGTACATGAATGCATATTCTTTATCATGGTTGTTGGAGAATAATATTGCAGAAACCCTAACCTCTCTTACATAGAGTAAAAATGGGATAATTACATGAAAGTCAACCAGAAATATAAAATTGATTAAGACTCTCAAACCTAAGATAAATACTCTAGAGACATTTCAAAAAAAAAAAAAGACTCTAAAGACTTCGATACTCTATCATTCACCCTCAAGTTAGAGCGTAGATGACAATGTTGCCCAACTTGTTACAATAGATAAAATGCAACTCTCCCTCACTCAAGACATATTCTGGTTGAAGAAGCAAGTAGGTAGTAGGAGACAATCTCAAGCAGTAACAATAGTAGTAATAGAATGAGAGACGATCCCAAGTAACAGCTGAAAGTAGGAAAAGATGGTAAACGATCACAAGCAATAGCAGTAGTAGTAGGCAAATCTGAGGGACGATCTCAAGCAGTTTGGAAAAATGATCCCAAGCAAGCAATAGTAGTGCTGAGATTTGCGCAATTCGAAGCGTGGAAGCTTCCGTATGTGTGGGAAAATAGTCCCAACAGTGGGCTGTCCACACGTGTGGACAGGGAGAGAGGACCACAACCAACAACCTTGATGGCTGACAATGGGGCCAGTTGTTCTTTGGTTGTGGTTGGCGGTGGTGAAGTGGAGAAGTGAGGAGAGGAGCCCTCAGTAGGAAATATTATTGTTGCTTAAATAAAATTATAAGGGAAGACTCTTTTATAGAGAAAACATATTCCAACAATTTGGAAACAAATCACATCTCTAAAATAAGAAAGATCTTATCTTTGAAACAAATAAAATCCCAAACTATTTTTGCTAAAACACATTTACTAAAAATAACAAACTTAACTTCTAAACAAAACACCTAAAATTGGTCCTACAAACCCTTTAGCCGCCGACCCTGCTGGACCTTCTAGAAGTTGCCACGTGACCTGCTGGCTACCACATGATCAGTCTACGTAGCCTTTATTCCCAACACTCCCCCTCAAGTCGAAGGCTGGGAGGCCGACGACTTGGTCTTCCACTTGTGTGGCTAGACGTCCCACCATTCATCCTTTTCAAGAGCCAAGCTCTCGGTCTTCTCCTTTGACAAGTCAATGGCGAAGCCTCTTCGACCTCCAAAGTTGCTTCTATGGCAACCTGAGTAATCGTTGCGACGATCGTCGTTGACTCGTCTTTTCGAAGTAGAGCCCATAGCTTCTCAAGATCTTCATGAGTTAAGGAGTCCACACGTGAGGCACTAATAGCCCCACGTGATGGCCTCCCAAACTTCTCCCAACACTTGTCTTATGGATGATTGTTGCGCCTACAGTGTTGGCACTTCGAGTAGACGTGGCCAGGTCCACACCTACGCCTCACACCTGCTTCTGGAATAGAAAGTGCGAAGTTCTCGCCTTTTGATGTGTCTAAATCCTCAAAGATCTCCATCTTGAGGAGACGGCAAAAGATGGTATCAAGATCCATCTTGCCGTCGAAAGCTAAGATTTGATCTCGGACAGCTTGATAATGGGAATGCAATCCCCATAAAAATTTGACGAAGTGCCAAACTGCTCTTGTCTCTCCCTGCTTGTCACAACATAACGACCCGTAGATATCCAACTCCTAAAACAACGCCTCCATCCTCTCGTAATATTTGATCAAGGAGGGATCTCCTTGATTGGCTATCCATATGCGAGTGTAGAGATCAGTAATACGTGTGTTATTTGAGGTTCGGGCATACCTTCTCTCGAGGGTTGTCCAAATCTCATACGCACTCTTTTTGTGGAGCATGTTTGAGGCGATGGATCCATCAAGTTCATAAGCCAATTCATAACATAATTCTCCTTCTCGGCGTTCTTCTTATCCTCCAACTCTGATGGCTCCTCAAGAAGAATGTTAAGCTTCTCCTAGCATCCAACAAATATCTTAAAGATACGAACCCACAAGACATAGTTGGAAGCGCCACTAAACTTGATAGTTGTCCCAGAGACAACCACCTGCTTTCTCCTAGACCAAGCGTTGCGTTTCCGACCGTCGTGGTTGACTCCGCCATCTTCTCTAGTCTTCCTTCTCCGCGTAAGGTGCCGGATTTGTCGAGGACTTTCTGGATGTGTGGACCACCAACATGCGATGAAATAACCCACGCACACAAGGAACCTAAACCGAAGGCTTTGATACCATGTAGAGATTTACGCAATCTGGAGTGTGGAGGCTCCCGTGTGTGTGAGAAAATAGCCCCAACAGTGAGTTGTCCACACGTGTGGACAAGGAGAGAGGAGCACGGCCGGCAGCCTTAGGTAGTTAGCAATAGGGTCGGCTGCTATTTGGTTGTGGCCGACAGTGATGATGTGGAGAAGAGGAAGAGGAGAGGAGCCTTGAGTAGGAAATATTATTCTTGCTCAAATAAAATTACAAGGGAAAACTCTCTTTTATAGAGAGAACATATCCCAACAATTTTGAAACAAATCACATATCTAAAATAAGAAAGATCTCATCTCTAAAACAAATCAAATCCCAAACTAGTTTTCCTAAAACACATTTACGAAAAATAGCGAACTTAACTTCTAAATAAAACATCCAAAATTGATCCTATGGACCCTTTAGCTACCAACCCTGCTGGGCCTTTTAGAAGCTGCCACGTGGACTACCACGTGGCCTGTTGGCTGCCACGTGGTCAGTCCACGCAACCTTTATTCCCAATAAGTCGAAAGTAGGCAGTAGTAGGAGATGAGAACCTCACTCAAATCCCCTACCAATCATCAACTTCATATGGATGTCCAATAGGTTGTTGGGTGGTCCAAAATCAAGAATCCAATTAGGAGAACTAATTGCTACTACACCTACAACAACAGCAGCAATAGGGGAAGACGGCTCTTCCTTAATAAACTCCGTAGACAAGTCAATTCCTCAGCAGTGAACGACATAGCAAACTGCTCTATAGTAGTCTCAATCACGAGTCAACAATAGACATCTAATTAGCCCAAGTGGCTTGCCAAACTTCTCCCAACACTTTTCAAAAGGATGGTTCGTCCACTTATAGTGTATGTAAGGAGAATATATACGACGGCCTCATCCACGATCGCCAGACCTCCTCTCCCTCCAAAGGCAACAATGGTATCAAGGACAACAGTAGGAGGAGCAGGTGTTGCATCAATGTCAATCTTCTGGAGGCAGCTGCAGACAGACTATAAATTTAGTACGAAGTGTAAAGATAATATTTAATCTCTGGTTGATTGGTACCGTGGCGTTAGCCACTGCTCATTCTATGACCAACTTCTTACAGCAGGTAGGTCAAAAGATGGCAAGTTCTTCACAAGCCCTATAATGTCATGAAATATTCAAGTGACATATTGCCTTGGTTAGTATTCCAAATGCATCTATAGATATTGATGCAATGAGAACTCGTCTAAAGGGAATATCTATTCAGTAGAGTCTCCCAAATCTCTTTGGATGTTTTCTTATACAGCATATTTGTAGCGATCTCTGAATCAATGCTTTTCACCAGCTAGTTCATGACCAAATAGTTGCCCTCCCACTTATTGTATTTCGTGACATCCTTGGGATCCAGATCTTCGTCAGTCAACATGTACAATCGATCATGGTCCCCAGTAAATACATAGAACGCCTTTGACCAGAACACATTGTTCAGGGATCCAATCAAGTTGATCATTGTCCCTTGAACTACAATGGAGGCCAAGATCTTGGCCTTAGAAGTCATAGTAATGGAATCTGAGTCCACCATGGGAACAAGAACATGCAGTGAGGTAGTAACGAAGTCAAGCAAGAAGGCATGATCTCGTGTACAGGAGTGTGCACTACACACATAAAGGTAAAAGAAGCAAACTCCGATCATGCTTAGGGTAGTCGAAGAACACCAATAGGGTGCGCAATCAAAGTGCATATTAGGTGTACACGATGCATGCAAGAAATCTTGCAGCACTTAATTCATGTGTGCACATAAAACATGCACAAGAAGAGGTCGGATAATTTCTCTGCACCAGCACTGCCCAACATCGAACCCAATTACGAGGGAACCAAACCCAATCAAATCAATTGACGAGATCGGTCAAGAGGATCAGAAGTTCAATCAAGGATTTGCAGATTAGTAGTCTCTTGAAGAACAATAGATTGGATTGATTGTATATGGTTGATCAATGAGTCAGTAAATCTAGGTGATTTGATTTGCACAAATATCAAGACGTGCAATGCCAATCAACTAATATGTATCAAGATCAAGTCAATTAATCGGCTAATCACAGATCAGATCAATGGCAATCTACAGATCAACCGATCAATTGACCAAGTCTGCAGCATCGCCCTACCCGATATGACTCCTGGGCATAATCAAGTGACTGATGAACCTATAGCGAGCAACAATCGAAAACCAATCACAGAGTAGCAAACCAAAGCAACACCAAGATCAATCACTAGATCACCGATGATCAAGAAGCGACCCCTTATTCAATCAAGGTGAGGCAACAATAGATAGGAGAAAGGAAGGCGACACCTCATTCAAGATCACAACGCCAAATCTCACCGTTCGAAGCCTATTGTCGCCTAACCAAGGCTGAAGCGAAGCCAAAGGCCACTACTACCACCAAGTCAAAGGTGGCAAGCATGAAGAGGAAGCCGCCCATGTCAAAAGAGTCCGTAGCATCTTGGTAGAGGGATCACCGGAGCGTCATCGAATTGCTAAGAGGTGCTAAAGGTTGGGTGACATCAAGGTCTCAACAGAGATCAATTTCAATCACAGCCTCAACCAACACAAGCGATGGTGGTTGTCAATGCTGGCCAAAGCGTTGCCCAGCTGGGAGTTCACTGAAATGTCACTAATGGGCCAAAAACCCAGCGGCACCACCAAGAAGCCCAGTGAAGAACCCTAGTGTTAGGGTTTTGATCTTCTCACCCCCCCCCCTTCCTATTCCAAAGTGGAAGAAAGAAAACAGATGAGACACAAAGGGGTACCGAACACTAGCCTAGGGCTACTGCTTTGATACTATATTGGAGAAAAATTGAGTGTCTTGTTGAAAACAGGAACCTAACCTCTCTTATATACAAAGCAGTGATGAAAAATTACATACAAAATCCAATTAGGAATATGAAATTGACTAAGATTCTCAAACCTAAGAGAAATAGACTCTAATACTCTAACAACAATATTTTGAATATTATACACCCATTGATGCCTCTTGGTTTTAAAAATATTCTATAAAATATATTGTTGTTGTCCCTGATATTATATTATTAATATTGACTCGCCTTGGTGGAGTGCAAAAGGCAAAAGGTAGCCGAGATCTTCCTATGTTCCCACTCTCCCTCACATGCTCTCTTCCTATTCTAATCTCCCAAACCCAACCCCCCCCCCCCCGGCCTCATTTCTTATTCTCTCTAGGCAGGATTGCATGTTAATCTTCTAGTGCCATTTTTCTCCATTTGTTATGAAGCCCACTAATCATGAGTAGTTGACCTTTTGACGCCCACAAGCAAAAAAGTTGTGAAGGACAAAGTACCCAGCTGTCTCAATAGCTAGCTACTATCTTAGGAGACTGCTAAATGCTGACAGGAATAGATAGACATGGTCACCAAATAAGGATTTTCCCTAGGATTCAAAGGTTTAGACCTCAACGTGGTAATTGTAGGTTCAACAACTTTTTTAGTTACCCCATGATTAACATTTGTTGGTTACACGTATAAGCAAAACATCCAAGTCAAGGTACTAAAGATGATTCCTCAAACCGAAAATAATGATTCATGAAACAAAAGAATATTACACTGGTAGAAAGCTCTTGAGGACAAGAACGTACATCACATGCATCCAGTGATGTCTTCACAGAGATGAATTTCTTGCACAAGGTAAACATGTTCCGAAGAGGAATATCGGCATGACGACCGTTTTGCTGAAACACATGCAAAATAGAAGGCCATCCTCAACCTTGTGCATCTACCTCTCCATCTATAATCGCGTGCCTCAAAAGAACAATCTCCTTAACAAGATTCCTATACGTGTAGGGGCGGACAGCTGCTCGCAAGAACAACTCGGGTGGTATCTTGCTCTTAATGACCCTTCTCTTCGGCCCCGGACGATACCCCACACATTCCCAATCCTCTCCACCATCTGCAGCTGCCTTCCCTCCAACCCCATCACCCTTTTCCACATCCATGGGACTCTCCATTCCCATCTCATCTTCACTTGCATCTTCCCCCATCTCCCTACTTCTCTGCCTCCTGTAGTTCTCGCTTGCAGCCTCCTCTGCTTTCCTCGTCACCATTCTCTCCATTGCATCAGGATCCTTCAACGCCGCATTCCATTGGTCCTCCCAATACTCCTTACTCTCCAAGGGATCATCACAATCATCCTCCTGTTCATCCTCCTCATCGCCACCACCAGCAACATCCCGATCCTCGAGCTCAACCCAATCTGTCACCTCCTCCTCATCCCCGCCCTCGTCCTCGCTCTCATCCGGTGCGTCGCACCCGAGCTCCATCTCCTCCAACTTCGCCTTCCACTCCTTGGTAAACGGATGGAGGAGCTCCATGGGGTGGTTCTCCAGCAAGAACTCAAGGCACATCAACTTCTCCTCATCACCTAGCTTCTCGTACGCACGCGTGACGTCGTCCACGAACGCCTTCTGGCCGATCTTGACAATCTTGCAGAGCCCCGCGAAGTACGTGCACACATCCACCACCTTCCCATCCCCATCCTTTAATTCGAACAGGTATTCCCCTTCCGTCCGTGGGTCGAGCAGCGGGCCGAGAAGCCGGAAGAAGCTGTCCTGGGGCTCGAAGCGGCACTGGTACACGGGGCGCTTCACGTAGATGATGTCGGGGCGGACCCACGCGGCGCACTTGGTGGCCGCGGCCCGTGCCTTGTTGCCGAGCCGCCCCATGAGGGTCCACTTGTCGAGCCTCTCGCTCCGGGGGGCCTCCAGAGTGACCTCGGCGGCGAGGGTCCACAGCTCCCAGGGCTTGTTGTTGCCGCGGTCCCAGCGGGGGTGGCGGACGAAGAACCAGTAGTGGCGGATCCCGACGTTGGGGTCGAAGGTCTTGACCTTGTCCCCGTAGTCGATGGACATTTCGTGGCGCTCGATCCTCTCGAACTCCTCGTGGTCGCGGACCTCGCTGATGAGGGTGACGCGCTCGTCGGTGAAGAGGCCGCGTACGGGGGGACCGACGACGATGCCGCGCCAGGAGTAGGGGCCGTAGCGGCCGTACTTGAACCAATCGTGGGGGTGGCGAAGGTTGGGGTCGTCGGGACCTGACATGAAGCGGACCATGCGGTCGTAGCCGAGGCCGATCATCTGGAGCTCTTCCTCGGAGAAGGGATCGGTCGGGGTGTTGTTGCGGCGGTAGATGAGGCTCTCGGCGAGGCGGCGGGCGCGCTTGCGGGCGGCGATCTTCGCCTTGCGGCGGATCTCGGCGTTTCCCTCGATGCGCCCGGAGGAGGTGCCCCCGGGCTTCTTCTTGCTGCGGCCGGCGGCGAGGATGAGGGTCTTCTTGGGAGGAGGAGGACGACGGGGAATGGGGGTGACCAACGGGAGGAGGAGTCGTCTCGTCGGGGATAGGAAGGAGGAGGAGGAGGAGGAGAGGAGGCAATGGGAGATGCGGAGATCCATCCTGTGGTGAAGAGTAGGAGCTCGAGCGCGGTGGAGTTGCGAGGTATAAGAGGGGTTTTCTACGTTGAGGGTGGTGGAGTGCGGGATATGATAGTACTCTCTGGCCTCATCTAACATCCGCAAAAGCTTTGGAGCTTTGCCCCTAGGGTTTAGCTTAGTTTAAACGAAACATTTATAACGAGATCAAATTATGTTTAATTATTTTAATAAGAAAGAAAAGCTTGACACTTTCGTACAAATATGGATTATCCTCTATTTTTCTTTTGCTAACCCATACTAGTTAACACTAGATGTAAATCACCTATAGTATTTTACAATCTAGTGTTGTACTTGTTAGTGGAACAAGTTGTACCAAGACAAGTTAGTAGATGGAAGGAATGAGACTAAGGTGTTTTGTTGTATCATGTATAGTGCAATAAGTATTGAGTTGAATATAATGATTATAGCAGTGGAATGTATTATAATCCTTTTATATAATACAAATTGAAAATTTTGCTTTAGATAATATTATATTAGAATTTGTATATTACATGAGATATTTTGCATTTGGAGTTGAGTAAAATCAATTCTAGTTAGATCCATAAGAAGTGCCTTAACCCCCTCGTAGTGCTTTCCCTCCTGTAAAAGTAATAGGAAGATGATTCTACTAGGGTGGAGCACTAATCCTTAACTCATCCAATATAATCTTGAGGGAGCCAAAATTAGCTACTATCAACTCTTGTGGAAGCTTGATGGTAACACCATCATTGGTGTTAATAAGCCTAATATTTCCTAACTACAATAATAAATGCTCCTTAATATTCATCAGAAGATCACAACTCTATTTTGAACTGAATAAGAGAAGACAAGAAATCCAATTAATTCTGTTATTTTAAACACCTAATTACAATTGAAAATTAATTGAGGAATTAATCAAGGGTTAATTATTGGTCAAATGAACTTAAATTTTCAAAAAGTGGGCTTAGATTGACTGAAACAGGGTTTTTCTGTGGATTATTTTATTAATAAAAATCCTAAGATCAGCCTTACTTCAATTAAATAGGTTCTGGTAGAAATAAATATAATATAAACCTCCTAAAAATTATTTAAAAATATTCTAAGAGGTTTGAAACTTTCACTTTAACCAAAGGAATCCATTTTGACAAAAAACATAGACTTAGGTGGGAATGTGTTATGTTTTAAGCTTCTATGTAAATTTCCTAACCAAAATTGGTCAAACTCAAATCTGAGGTCACTATTAGATTCCCTGGATTCAAATTAGGTTAACTCCAAAATTAAGCCTAATTAGAGTTCATCTTGACCTAGTTTGCATTTTAACCCATAAGTTTCTATCTATTACAAAACTATCCCTAGTTTCTGAGGTTTATCACAATTGGGCCCCTAACTTTTGAGTTTGTGTTTTTAATCTGGTCCACCGCCTCTACCATCTTCTTCGTGTAATCATATTGTTGTAGCAACATCAAACCCAAAACGTCGAGATTTGATCCTCATTTAGAGGATCAAATTAGGACCAAACTGTTGGTGCTAGAGCACCACGATTATTTATTTTAATGATAACAAAACACGTGTCATTTAACTTTTGCACTTGAAGTCTTAGATTTCAGGAAAATTACAAATGGAGACGTGTGATTAGACGGAGTTCAAGCTCGCATCCAGGATGGATTGGAGGAGCTTGATGGAAAACAAAGGAGATTCGCGAGGAGCAATAGATTTAAGATGGAAGGACAAGAAGAATATGATAGAATTCTGTTTATTTCCTTCTTGTACTTTTATCTTTATTTCCTTGCTCTTTTTGTTCCTTAGAATATCATGTTAAAGAGCCTCAAAGTACCCTAACAGTAGTCCTAGGAATACTTGCACAACCCTAGGATACTTAGGTTTTCTGTAAAAAACCTAGAAAACCAATATAGGGTTCAAACAGCTGTTCCAGACGTCTAATTCCAAAATCAGACGTCTGATAATGTGTTTTAAGACGTCTGACTGTTGATTCAGACGTCTGATAACATTTAGGCTGGACTTGGTAGCTCTGTCTGATGAAATCAGACGTCCAGACCTTAGTCCAGACGTCTTAGAAGACATCTGATGGACTTGCCAGACGTCCAAATAGTGGACCGTTGGCTGGCTTAACAAACACTGAAGGATATGACCGTTAGAGCCTTATTAGACATCCTTAAGCCTTTCCAGACGTCTAATATATGACCGTTTTGCCTCGGCTGACCCAAAATCTCTTCTCAGAGATTTTCTAGTCGTTCACTCTCTTGGAAATCCATTCCCACGAAAAAGTAGGTTTCCAGATGTTCAGACATAGTGCCAGACGTCCTGTATGTCGTCTGATGAACTTGCACTAAAACCCTGTTTAGATCTGATCCAAGTCAGGAAGAAACCCGCCTAAAATCAGACGTCTGATATTTTTCCCAGACGTCTTAAAGTGATCTTCCAGACGTCTGATGCTAGGATCAGACGTCTGATAACCCTGTCAGTGCAATCATTATTCCTGATTTCGGCCTGATTCTCTTGGGCTTTGCACCCAACGACTATGGAAGCTTTCCAAAGCCTTCCAAAGCCTTCCTAAAGCCTCTATAAATAGAGAGGAACCTCTTGCACACAAACACACACCTAGATACACAAGACACACCCAAGCAACACACTTTCTACTCTTTTGTGTCCTAAAGAAGCTCTTGCTCTCCAAGCTCAAGTTCTTCATCTTGAGAGCATCAAGCATTTGCGCACCCGCTCTCCCACCGTAGTTCATGAGAGCGACGTTGTGCCATCGCGTGGCTCACGCACCCGTGTCATCGATTCGACGCACTCCTTGCAAAGGGGAGTTTCCTAATTCCTATAGAAGCTAGGTTTAAATCTTTGTTGGCTCTATAGGACTATATTTGTTATTTTACTTTGTTATTTGGTTGGGTATTCGCTTTGCGAATTCCCATCTCCTTCGTGGGACAAAATCCTTCTCGTGAAGAGAAGGGGTTGAGGAACGCCACCCTCGCACTTGTAGCGTGGTTGTAATTGAGGTTGAATCACCCTCATTTAAGTGATTCGTTTAATGGATTTGATCAACTTAGTTAATTGGAAAATCCTAACTCGAGAGGGTTAGGTGGTGGTTTTCACCCGGTTTGGGTTTCCACCTAAAAATAATTGAGTACATTATGTGATTGAATTTTTTGTATTACAATATTCTATAATTTCACTATTCACCCCCCTCTAGTGCAATCACACAAACCTCACCAAAATTGGTGGATTGGTCCTAAACTCCTCAATCGTTTGAACCACTTCTCAAGATTAATCATCATTGGAATCATCATCGGTGAGCATCGAGAATCTCGAGCTCAAGGTCAGTCAAATAACAAGTCAAACCTTGCTATGTTTGGCTCAATTGAAGAAGGAATACCCTCTATATAAAGAGCCTAGTTTCTACGACTCAAATTCATGCACAATTTCGCCGGATCTCCCCTCTTTCTTCCTCCACACCGACGAACTTGGTCGCATCACCGAAGCTCCTCACCCTCTGCCACGCACAATAGGCAGAGGGTTCCTCTTCCTTGAGCTTCTACGAAGCTTCGCGAAGTTTTAGATCTTCCCTCACCCTCGTCCACTTCAACCAGCTCTCCTTCCTCATCTCCGGTGCACCACCAGTGACCTCTCCCTCTCTTCCTTTCTTCAAGTTTCTTTATGGCTTTCACTTCTCTCCCCTCCAATTAGGGTTCTGAAGCTCTAAAGCTCCGTTCATTATGTTTACCTTCTTCTCCGACTCTGACCACCGCCACATCCACCTTCACTACTGTAATGACCCGTTGCCTTTTTAGTCGGTTAACACATCTGTAGTTTCGGTCAGATGTCTGTCCAGACGTTTGAACACATGCCCGGACGTCTAAAAGTGAGCTTTGCGTACCAACCTTTTTCGCTTTGCTCCCGGGCGACGCGCAGAGGCCTCTCTCTCTACCGCAACCCCCACCACAAAACCTTAACTCACCCTATTTAAACCCCCCTTCCCTTCTTCTCACCCCTTCACACCACTCTCCAGCCACCGCCACCACCCTCAGCGTCTCCCTCTTGTGACCGTGGCGAGGGAGGATGAGAGTGACGAGAGAGGGGGCGAGCGAGGGAGAACGAGAGGGGGAAAGGAAGAGAGAGGAAGGAAGAGAGCGTGAAGGTCGGAAGACCTTCGGGAGCTCGGCGAAGCTCACACGGCCAGCGATGGGCGCGTGCGCGAGGAGGAAGGGCTCAAGGAGGCGACCTCTCGGCCCTTTGCAGCTGCAGGCGACGTTGCGAGGAGAGAAGCATCGCGAAGCAAGTTCTGGTACTGGAAGTTTTCCAGTATCAGACGTCTGGGTTATCGTCCAGACGGGTTAGCGAGGCACCAAGACGTCTAGAGCTGAGGCCGGACGTCTGAAAGCGCAATATCACGCGAGGTACGTGCTCTTGCGCTACTTTCCGCCATGCAAACGTAGCGTAGGGATGTTGGGCTAAATCTATGCCTGCATTTCATATGCAGGTGAAGGTTTTGGGAAGGCACGCGGTGCCCTTTCCCAAGTACTTTTGGACATCTAACCGCATTGCCAAACGTCCGACGGCCCTTCCAGACGACTGGAAGGAGGGTGAGACGTCTGGAGTTGCCCCCAGACGGTCGCAAAGGGATCCGGATGCCTGAGCACACCGCAGGAAACATAAGGTGAGATCTAACGTCTTTTAAGATGTCTGGGGCTAGTCCCAGATGCCTGATTTTGGTTAGTAACCGCGTTTTTTGCTCGTTTAAGGCCCAAACGGAATCGGATTTCTGCAAACGAAGTACCACTGTTTTCCATTCGAGTTCCTCTACATGTTCGTGTTGAGTATCTACTATTTTGAGCCTGTCTAATGTACATTGGTCGCTGGTATAGGTTACCAACCAGTGGTGTGGTCAGGGCCTACGGAGACGACGAGATCTGTGGCACAGGCCCCCATTCCTTCCGTGATACCTGGTAAAGTGGTTTAATTCTATTGTTAATATTTAAATAAGAATGTACTTGGTTGGAATAGTAGGATTGAACTCTAGGATGTGGAATGAACCCTAGGGTAGAAATGAATGAGCTTATTTGAGCTGTACTGTTTACTTGAATGCATGGTTAAGATAAATTGCTAGCAAATGCCTTTAATATAATTACGAGATGCATGTTAAAATACAAGTTGCCTGTATGTAATTGAGAAATTGTCTATGAAACCGCAAGTTGCATGTTATTGAGAATTGAGTTATGAAAACACGAGCTGCCTGTATATGGATAAGGAACGAATTATAAAACATGAGATCTAGACCTGGATAAATGAGATGAATATGAGCATGAACCCTATGGGGAATTAGGAGTAGAACTCCTGTGTATAAAAGGGATCTAGAAATGTAGACGGGAAGTGAGTTGGCCCTTGTGTACGTAGTGTTGGTGCTAGAGCACCACGATCATTTGTTTTGATGATAACAAAACACGTGTTATTTAACATTTGCAATTTGAGTCCTAGATTTCAGGTCAATTGCAAATGAAGACGTGTTTAGACGGAACTCGAGCTCGCATCCAGGACGGATTGGAGGAGCTTGACGGAAAATAGAGGAGGTTCGCGTGGAGCGAAAGATTGGAGATGGAAGACAAGAAGAATAGGATAGATTCTTTTTTATCCTTTCATGTATCTCTTGTATTTATTTTCTTGCTCTTTATTTTCCTTAGACATTATGTTAAAGAGCCTCAAAGAACCCTAAAAGTAGTCCTAGGAACACCTGCACAACCCTAGGATACTTAGGTTTTCTGTAGAATACTTAGAAAACCAATATAGGGTTCAAACAGCATTTCCAGACGTCTAATTCCAAACTCAGACGTCTGATAAAGAATTTTAAGACGTCTGACTGTTGTTTCAGACGTCTGATAACTGTTAGGCTGGACTTAGTTTTCTGTCAGATAAAATCAGACGTCCAGACCTTAGACCAGACGTCTTAGAAGACGTCTGATGGATTTGCCAGACGTCCAGATAGTGGACCGTTGGCTGGCTTAGAAAACACTCAAGATTATGACCGTTAGAGCCTTATCAGACGTCCATAGGACTTACCAGACGTCTGATAAATGACCGTTTTGCCTCGGCTGACCCAAAATCTCTTCTCAGAGATTTTCTAGCCGTTGCAACGTTTGGAAATCAATTCCCACGGTAAAAGTAGGTTTCCAGACGTCCAGACTTAGTGCCAGACGTCCTCTATGTCGTCTGATGGACTTGCACAAAAACCCTGTTTAGATCTGATTCAAGTCAGGGAGAAACCCGCATAGAATCAGACGTCTGACCTTGGAATCAGACGTCTTAAAGTGGACTTCCAGACGTCTGATGCCAGAGTTAGACGTCTGATAACCCTGTCAAATGCAATCATTGTCCTGATTTCGGCCTGATTCTCTTGGGCTTTGCACCCAACGGCTATGGAAGCTTTTCCAAGCCTTCCAAAGCCTTCCTAAGGCCTCTATAAATAGAGGGGAACCTTTGTAACACAAAACACAACAAGAGAAACACAAGAAACACTTTGCAATACACTAAGATCAAGTATTTCCACTCTCTTGTGTCCAAGAAGCACTTGCTCTCTAAGCTCAAGCTCCATCATCTTGAGAGCATCATTCCCGTTGCGCACCCGCTCTCCCGGCGTTGATAACGAGAGCGACGTAGCGCCATCGCGTGGCACACGCACCGCGTCATCGTCGACGCACTCCTTGCAAAGGGGAGTTTCCTAAATCCTATAGAAGCTTAGGTTTAAATTACTTTGTTGGCTCTATAGGTTTGTTGTTTTATTTTACCTTTGTAATTTGGTTGGGTATTCGCTTTGCGAATTCCCGTCTCCTTCGTGGGACAAAATCCTTCTCGTGGAGAGAAGGGGTTGAGGAACGCTACCCTCGTACTTGTAGCGTGGTTGTATTGAGGTTGAATCACCCTCGTTCAAAGTGATTCGGTTAGTGGATTTGATCAACTTGGTTGATCGGAAAATCCTAACTCGAGAGGGTTAGGTGGT
Source organism: Thalassia testudinum (assembly GCA_037157565.1). Classification (NCBI taxonomy): domain Eukaryota; kingdom Viridiplantae; phylum Streptophyta; class Magnoliopsida; order Alismatales; family Hydrocharitaceae; genus Thalassia; species Thalassia testudinum. The sequence continues at coordinate 103,907,107 of JAZHRO010000073.1, read as the reverse complement.
GGTTTTCACCCGGTTTGGGTTTCCACCTAAAAATTACTTGTGTACATTTTGTGATTGCCTATTTTGTGATATTGTTTATATTTATTTCCGCAATTATTACGTCACCCCCTCCTAGTAGGGACCTTCAATTGGTATCAGAGCAGGTCTTGCTGTTTCGGCGTAACAACCCGGCAAGAGATCAAATGGAGGGAAGCACATCAGCAATCAGGATCTCCGAGGGGCAGTCCACAACCCGTCCGCCGTTCTTCGACGGGAGCAACTACCCCTACTGGAAGTTGCGGATGAAGACCTGGCTTCAAGCCACCGACTTCACGGTCTGGGCCAGATGTGAGACGCCTTTCGACATCCCAGAAAAACCCGCGGGAGGCTACTCGCAGCTGCAGATTCAAGATCTTTCACTCAACGCAAAGGCAATGAATGCCCTGTATTGCGCATTGAGTCCGAAAGAATTCGAGAAAATCAAAGAGTGCACCACCGCCCACGAGATATGGAGGAGGTTGGAAGGCACTCATGATGAGACAAGCTCGGAGGAAGAAGAAGAAGAAGAAACCGCTTGCTTTGGTTTCATGGCCAGAGGAACCAACAGCGACAGCGAAAGTGGAAGCGACGACAGCGACAACGAGGTAAATCTCGATCTTCAAGAAGCATTTAATGAACTTTTTGAGATTAGTAAATCACTTAGGGTAGAAAATAAAAGCATTAAAAAGAACCTTAGTTTTCTTAGAAATGAAAATGATAGGTTAGAAAGACAACTCAAGGATATAGAAACTAGTCCTAAGGATAATAACCTGTTATTAGAAAATCATAACCTCATCAATGAAAATAATAAATTGATTGAGGAAAATGATAGTCTAAAAATAGAAATTTCTGATTTAAAGACTAAGATGGATATTATAGAAAAAGAAATCACATGTCTTAGGGAAAATTCTAACAAATTAATCAACAAAGTTGATAATTTTTATAGCCCTAAGGTTGAGAAAGGATCTCCATCAAGGAGACCTTCTAACAAATCCGGATCCAAGCCCACTTGGATACCGAAAAAAGAATTAGAATCTTGTTTTGTAGGATTCAGGGATAACTACAATACACAGGACTGGACCTACAAACTCAAGGCTGGTCAACTCAAGTTGGGAGAACCAATGAGTAGATCAAGGAGGAGAACAAGAAGACCGACGAGACGGCGAACAAACGACGGACCCGCCGCACGTCGACCACCGGATTGGAGACCGGCGCCGATGCCCGGGCCTCCAAGCTACGGATGGGAGCCCCATCCGATGTGGCATCCACGACCACCATTCGGGCCATTTTATTGGCCATGGTAGGTGAGGTAAAACCCTTTACCCTATCTTTTTATCAGTAGCATTTAGATAGGGGGAGTTAAAAATTTTATGAGCTAATTGTCAATTTTTAAGGGGGAGAAATAAGGTAGCCAAATTTCCTTTAGTAAGGGGGAGAAAAATAATAGCTATCTTGTTATTACAAAAAGGGGAGAATATTACCTTTGTTAAAATAAACTCCTAGAAGAGCATATTTTAAGGGGGAGTTATAAGAAATGTAAAATCAATTAAACCTTTTTGATAATGTCAGAAAGGGGGAGGATTTTTTATGCATTATTATTTACGGTTTTGTCATCATCAAAAAGGGGGAGATTGTTGGTGCTAGAGCACCACGATCATTTGTTTTGATGATAACAAAACACGTGTTATTTAACATTTGCAATTTGAGTCCTAGATTTCAGGTCAATTGCAAATGAAGACGTGTTTAGACGGAACTCGAGCTCGCATCCAGGACGGATTGGAGGAGCTTGACGGAAAATAGAGGAGGTTCGCGTGGAGCGAAAGATTGGAGATGGAAGACAAGAAGAATAGGATAGATTCTTTTTTATCCTTTCATGTATCTCTTGTATTTATTTTCTTGCTCTTTATTTTCCTTAGACATTATGTTAAAGAGCCTCAAAGAACCCTAAAAGTAGTCCTAGGAACACCTGCACAACCCTAGGATACTTAGGTTTTCTGTAGAATACTTAGAAAACCAATATAGGGTTCAAACAGCATTTCCAGACGTCTAATTCCAAACTCAGACGTCTGATAAAGAATTTTAAGACGTCTGACTGTTGTTTCAGACGTCTGATAACTGTTAGGCTGGACTTAGTTTTCTGTCAGATAAAATCAGACGTCCAGACCTTAGACCAGACGTCTTAGAAGACGTCTGATGGATTTGCCAGACGTCCAGATAGTGGACCGTTGGCTGGCTTAGAAAACACTCAAGATTATGACCGTTAGAGCCTTATCAGACGTCCATAGGACTTACCAGACGTCTGATAAATGACCGTTTTGCCTCGGCTGACCCAAAATCTCTTCTCAGAGATTTTCTAGCCGTTGCAACGTTTGGAAATCAATTCCCACGGTAAAAGTAGGTTTCCAGACGTCCAGACTTAGTGCCAGACGTCCTCTATGTCGTCTGATGGACTTGCACAAAAACCCTGTTTAGATCTGATTCAAGTCAGGGAGAAACCCGCATAGAATCAGACGTCTGACCTTGGAATCAGACGTCTTAAAGTGGACTTCCAGACGTCTGATGCCAGAGTTAGACGTCTGATAACCCTGTCAAATGCAATCATTGTCCTGATTTCGGCCTGATTCTCTTGGGCTTTGCACCCAACGGCTATGGAAGCTTTTCCAAGCCTTCCAAAGCCTTCCTAAGGCCTCTATAAATAGAGGGGAACCTTTGTAACACAAAACACAACAAGAGAAACACAAGAAACACTTTGCAATACACTAAGATCAAGTATTTCCACTCTCTTGTGTCCAAGAAGCACTTGCTCTCTAAGCTCAAGCTCCATCATCTTGAGAGCATCATTCCCGTTGCGCACCCGCTCTCCCGGCGTTGATAACGAGAGCGACGTAGCGCCATCGCGTGGCACACGCACCGCGTCATCGTCGACGCACTCCTTGCAAAGGGGAGTTTCCTAAATCCTATAGAAGCTTAGGTTTAAATTACTTTGTTGGCTCTATAGGTTTGTTGTTTTATTTTACCTTTGTAATTTGGTTGGGTATTCGCTTTGCGAATTCCCGTCTCCTTCGTGGGACAAAATCCTTCTCGTGGAGAGAAGGGGTTGAGGAACGCTACCCTCGTACTTGTAGCGTGGTTGTATTGAGGTTGAATCACCCTCGTTCAAAGTGATTCGGTTAGTGGATTTGATCAACTTGGTTGATCGGAAAATCCTAACTCGAGAGGGTTAGGTGGTGGTTTTCACCCGGTTTGGGTTTCCACCTAAAAATTACTTGTGTACATTTTGTGATTGCCTATTTTGTGATATTGTTTATATTTATTTCCGCAATTATTACGTCACCCCCTCCTAGTAGGGACCTTCACGTAGTACTAAGGAGTACAGTGGTTCTTTTAGTGTAGAGCGGAGTTAGCCTTTCTTGGGTTGAGACCCGGGGTTAGAATTGGCCACTCTACACCGACTCTTGTAGGCCCTTGCGTACGTGGTACCGAGGCATGCTACTAGTGTAGAGAAGGAGCTAGCCACCCTACGGGGCCCATGGTTAAGCTAGCCACCCTACACCAACTTTGTTAGGCCCGCTGGGCAAACCAGGGTAGTCAGACAAGGGTACGCAGATTGTGGAGGGGCGAGACCCCTGTTTGGTTTTGAGGGGCGAGATCTCGATTCAGAGAGGGCAATGCCTTATAATGTTCCGTGCTGTACTTTGAGCATATCTGCTAGAAGAAACGACTGACCGCATGTCAGTGTGGGGTAGCTACCCATATGCTTATCACGGTGCCATAGTCACCGCTACGTCTCGACAGTGACCTCGGGGTGGTTGACTAGGTGTAGGACTACCACAGGAGACTCTCCCGGCCAGGAGAGCACCACATGTACCTTCTACTCCACGGAAAAGACTGCAATCAAGATCATTCCCATGAGGAACATGCAAGATAAAGAAATACTTGGATACTTTGAGAAATTGAGGAACCAGAAATACATAAATGAAATAAATGGAAACAAGAAGAAAACTTGCTTGTTGTTTTACTTACACATAATTAATGTAACCACCACTTTACTTAGTGTTCGCTAACTCTATATTTTCGTAACCCTGTTCAGGACCAGGAGTTGAGCAGCCCGAGTTTCCGGCTGTAGAGGGAGCTGGGCCCAACTGAGCCTAGCTGCAGTTGTTTTTCTTTCCAGCTCTTTAGTTCTTACTGTAGTTGTGAGTACTGGACCCTTGAGCTACTATTTCTATTACCTTCTATTTTCTTTCCGTTGTTGTTGTTATGGTGGCATGTACTAATTTGAGGCAGTTGTTCTGCTTTTGTTTACTGCTTCATTCTTCCCTTCTACTTAGTTATATTGTATGTGTGAATGTGGTTTATTTTCCTGCTTTTGGTTATTTCCTATTGGACGACTAGGTCTTGGGATTAGTCGAGGCAAGCCAATCTCGGGTCTTATAGGGATCCGGGAACCGAGTAGTAACAAGATGGTATCAGAGCAAGGTCATCCCGAGAACTGAACCAATTGGCTTGAGAATAACCACTCACGTGCATATAACTAGGATAGCCACCATAATGTATCGCTTTAATATTCATTTCCGAGTCTTTTCTCGATGTAATCCAGTATCGTTGACACTCTTGTTCTATCTCTTGCATCTCCTTGTAGGGGATGCCTCATTGTAGGCGCAGGGGCAGACATGTCGAGCTTGGGACTAGTGCTGCCTCGCCTCTTCTCCTGAGTGTCCAGGCCCAAGACCTCGTCCAGTTGATCCAAGAGGTAGTACGAGAGGAATTTTAGCTTCCGCCGGCTCTGCCGCCCCCTGTCACCTCTAAGGGTGTGGAAGGGGAGCCTTATGCAGCACGGTGAAGTCACCCTAGCATTTGGCGAGTCAGAGGAGATCAGAGGGGGCCCTACCAGATGGGGTGCTCATAGGGCCGATGGGAGAGGAGGCACACAGCACCCGCAGGAGAGCCGTCTTGTTTTGCGGGACCACCAGTGGCCTTTGGGGGCCCCAAATAAGGGCCAGCCGCCAGCACCGGATCCCTGCCCAGCTGCCAGCCGAAACCTACTGCGGGAGGAGGTCATGTACCTCTCTGTTACCAGTGTGGCCAACCGGGCCACCTCAAGAGGGACTGCCCATCTAGGGCTAGAGCACAGCAAATGCTCCTCGCACTGAGTGCTAGAGGCCGAGCTGGCGATCGTGGTCATCAGGCGCATGGGGGAGGACCGCAGTCGTGAGGAGGGTACCAGCCAGCTGCTGCTCGCCCGACCCAGAGTGTTGCTGCTTCATTTGCACTGAGAGTTGAGGAGCGTATCAACACCCTGGCACACAGAAATGCCAAGGCTTTGGGTTCTATGGTGGCAGGTATGGTTATTGTTTCTGGCATATTAGTGTACGTACTTTTTGATTCCGGCACCACCCACTCCTTCGTCGCTACAAGTTTTGCCATTAGTTTGAGGTAGGGCAGTGTACTGTTAGAGGGTCTATTTGTGATCAGAGGCCCAGGTGGCCAGTTGTTGACAGCCGAGGAGGTCTACATGGACTGCGAGGTCAGTATAGGGGGACATAGCCTCCCCGCTGACCTGATTGTGATCCAAATGGAGGATTTTGGTGTGATCCTAGGGATGGACTGGCTGTCCGCCTATCATGCCCTGGTGGACTATTTTGGGAAGAAGATCATCTTTTCCATACCAGAGTTGCCTCCCTTTGAGTTTCACAGACAGCCGGTGGATAGAGGTTTCAGATGCATCTTCGTGCTTCGGGTAGCCAGGCTTTTGATCCAAGGGTGCGAGGGCTTTTTGGCCTATGTAGTGGCAGAGCTTAGCCTCGTGGCTGACTTTTAGAGTATCTCGGTGGTTTGCAAGTACCCCAATGTTTTCCAGAGGAGCTGCCAGGACTATCGCCTGAGCATGAGATCGAGTTTGAGATCTCACTAGTACCAGGGACTAGCCATATTTCTACTCCACCATATCAGATGGCACCGCTTGAGTTGTGAGAGCTCAAGTCACAGCTACAGGACCTGTTGGAGAAGGACTTTGTGAGGCCTAGTGTGTCCCCGTGGGGAGCCCCTGTGGTGTTTGTGAAGGACGGTACCTTGCGACTTTGTGTCAACTATCGACAGCTGAATAGGGTCACCATCAAGAACAAGTATCTACTGCGAGGATTGACGACCTCTTCGACCAGTTGCGAGATGCCACAGTGTTCTCCAAAATAGATCTGAAGTCGAGTTACCACCAGTTGAAGATCAGGGAGACCGACATCCCCAAGACCGCTTTCTGTACCCAATACTAGCACTACTAGTTATGGGTCATGCCGTTTGGGCTGACCAATGCTCCCGCTGCCTTTATGGCTTTGATGAATCTTGTTTTCAGGCCATACTCAAACCAGTTTGTGGTGGTATTCATCAACGACATACTCGTTTACTCTCAGAATCAAAGTGGCGCAGCGGAAGAGTGATGGAATCATAACCCATAGTTTACTTTCATAGGCCACGTGTTTTCAGGAGTTGAAGGAGAGACTGACCTCAGCTCCTATACTTACCCTCCCAGACAGTAGTGGCGGTTTCATGGTTTACACCGACGTTTCGTTGTAGGGGTTAGGAGGTGTGCTCATGCAGCGGGGTCACGTTGTCACTTACGCTTTGTAGCAACTAAAGCCCCATGAGCATAGCTACCCTACTCATGACTTCGAGCTGGCAGCAGTCGTCTTCGCGCTGAAGACATGGAGGCACTACCTTTACAGTGAGACTTTCGAGATCTTCACATATCATAAGAGCCTCAGGTACTTGTTTGACCAGAAGGAGCTTTACATGAGACAGGGACGTTGGTTAGAGCTTCTGAAGGACTACGACTGCAGCATCTCCAACCACCCAAGGAAGGCCAATGTGGTGGCTGACACCTTGAACCAGAAGGCACCCGCCCACTTGGCCAGTTTACAGGCACGGAGTTGGAGACTCATGGAGGATTTGGGCAGTTGGTGACCCCAGGAGTCACAGGGGTATTGTGTGACAGTGACGCAGTAGACATGACCAGAGCTGATAGACTACATCATCGCAGGGCAGATGACCGATCCGTACTTACAGACGCTAGGAGACAGGGTGTTGACAGGGGACCCAGGAGACTTTTCCTTCTTAAACGAGATACTGCGCATGAGGGGACGCTTATGCATTTCTAGGGACGAGGAGTTATTGAGAGAGCTCTTGGCAGAGGTGCACGGGTCCAAGTTCACCATACATCCCGGGAACACAAAGATGTACCATGATTTGCGACGCAACTTCTGGTGGAGAGGAATGAAGTGGGATGTTGGTGAGTTTGTTCAGCAATGTTTAGTATGCCAGCAGGTGAAGGCCAAGCACCAAAGGCTTGCAGGGCCATTGCAGCCACTCCCTGTGCCAGAGTGGAAGTGAGAGAGCATCACCATGGACTTGGTGGTGGGTCTACCAGTTACCTAGCAGGGACATGATGCAATCTGGGTGATAGTAGACAGGTTGACGAAGACGGCACGTTTCCTGCCAATCCGAGTCACCTTTGGACGAGCACAGTTAGCAAAGAGATACATTCGAGATGTGGTGCGCCTGCATGGATTCCCATGTGAGATTGTATCCGACAGGGATACTCGTTTTACTTCCTAGTTCTGGGCTGAGCTTCAGCAGGCCTTGGGGACGTGTTTGAGGTTCAGTACCGCTTACCACCCCCAAACGGACAAACAGTCAGAGCACACCATACAGACACTTGAGGATCTTTTACGCGCTTGTGTAGTAGACTAGAGAGGCTCCTAGGAGGAGCATTTTCCCCTGGCAGAGTTTGCATACAATAACAGTTACCACTCGAGCATCGGCATGGCACCTTACGAGGCTCTGTACGGATGGAGGTGTATTGCACCCTTGAGTTGGATCGAGATGGGGACCAAGTGGGAGGTTGGTTCCAGGCCGATCTGGCAGAGTCAGGAGGTGATAAAGAAGATTCGCAGATGACTCCGCATGGTCAGAAGCAGGCCGAAGAGCTACGCTGACCGAAAACACAGAGAAGTGCAATTCGAGGTTGGGGATCATGTCTTTCTCTGTGTTTCACCCATGAAGAGCCTGCAGCGTTTTAGGGGGAAAGGGAAACTTGCGTCGAGATTTGTGGCGCCTTTGAGGTCCTGGAGCGGGTAGGACCCGTTGCTTACCAGCTTGCCCTTCCTCCCTGACTTTTTGGAGTGCACGACATGTTCCACGTGTCCAACCTCAGGAAGTACGTTGCCGATCCCAGTCACGTTCTGAGCCACAAGAGCATCGAGGTGGGTGACAACCTGACCTACCCAGAGAGGCCAGTACAGATACTAGACAGAGTCTTTCGGGATCTGAGAAGGAAGCAGGTACCACTGGTAAAGGTCCTATGGAGAAGCCAACGGTACAAGGAGGCGACTTGGGAGCTTGAGGCGGCGATGCGAGAGTGGTACCCGAAGCTTTTTGAGGGTACGTCTTTTCAGACCTACTTCGGTCCTCTTTAAGTTTGTTATGCATTTTTACGTTCCTTTTTCCCGCACCCTAGCTAGCTCAAGTTTCAGGGACAAAACTTTCTTTAAGTTTGTTATGATGTAATGACCCATTGCCTTTTTAGTCGGTTAAGACGTTTGGAGTTTCGGTCAGACGTCTGTCTAGACGTCTGGACACATGCCCGGACGTCTGAAAGTGAGCTTTGCGTACCAACCTTTTTCGCTTTGCGTGCGGGCGGTGCGCAGAGACCTCTCTCTCTACCGCAACCCCCACCACAAAACCCTAACTCACCCTATTTAAACCCCCTTCCCTTCTTCTCACCCCTTCACACCACTCTCTAGCCACTGCCACCACCTTCAGCGTCTCCCTCTTGTGGCCATGGTGAGGGAGGACGAGAGTGACAAGAGAAGGGGCGAGCGAGGGAGAACAAGAGGGGGAAAGGAAGAGAGAGGAAGAAAGAGAGCGTGAAGGTCAAAGGACCTTCAGGAGCTCGACGGAGCTCGCATGGCCAGCAGCGGGCTCACATGCGACGAGGAAGGGCTCGGGGAGGCGGCCTCCCGACCCTCTGCAGCTGCTGAAGCTACTACAGCGCACTACGGGCGATGTCGCGAGGAGAGAAGCATTGAGGAGCGGGTTTTGGAACCAGAATTTTTCCAATATCAAATGTCTGGGTTATTGTCCAGACGGCTGGCGAGGCACTAGGACGTCCGGAGTTGAGGCCGGACGTCTGAAAGCGCAATATCGCGCGAGGTACGTGCTCCTTCTCTACTTTCCACCATGCAGACGTAGCGTAGGGATGTTGGGCTAAATTTGTGCCTACATTTCATATGCAGGTGAAGGCTTTGGGAAGGCACGCAGTGCGCTTTCCTAAGTACTTTTGGACGTCTGATTGCATTGCCAAATGTTTGACGATCATTCCCGACGACTGGAAGGAGGGTGAGACGTCTAGAGTTGCCCCCAAATGGTCGTGGAGGGATCCGGACGTCTGAGCACACCGCAGGAAACATAAGGTGAGATCTGACGTCTTTTAAGACGTCTAGGGCTAGTCCCAGACGTCTGATTTTGGTCAGTAACCGCATTTTTGGCTCGTTTAAGGCCCAAACGGAATCGGATTTCTGCAAACGAAGTACCGCTGTTTTCCATTCGAGTTCCTCTACATGTTTGTGTTGAGTATCTACAATTTTGAGCTTGTCTAATGTACATTGGTCGTTGGTACAGGTTACCAGCCAGTGGTGTGTTCGAGGCCTGCGGAGACGACGAGATCTGCGCACAGGCCTCCATTCCTTCCGTGATACCTGGTAGAGTGGTTTAATTCTATTGTTAATATTTAAATAAGAATGTACTTGGTTGAAATTGTCGGATTGAACTCTAGGATGTGGAATGAACCCTAGGGTAGAAATGAATGAGCCTATTTGAGTTGTACTGTTTACTTGAATGCATGGTTAAGATAAATTGCTAGCAAATTCCTTTAATATAATTACAAGATGCATGTTAAAATACGAGCTACCTGTATGTAAATGAGAAATTGCCTGTGAAACCACAAGTTGCATGTCATTGAGAATTGACTTATGAAAACACGAGCTGCCTGTATATGGATGAGGAACAAATTATGAAACATGAGATCTGGACCTGGATAAATGAGATGAATATGAGCATGAACCCTACGGGGAATTAGGAGTAGAACTCCTGTGAATAAAAGGGATCTGAAAATGCAGACGGGAAGTGAGTTGGCCCTTGTGTACGTAGTAACAAGGAGCATAGTGGTTCTTTTTGTGTAGAGCTGAGCTAGCCTTCCTTGGGTTGAGACCCAGGGTAAGGATTGGCCACTCTACACTGACTCTTGTAGTTCCTCGTGTACGTGGTACCGAGGCCTGCTACTAGTGTAGGGAGGGAGCTAGCCATCCTACACCGACTTTGTTAACCTCGCTGGGTAAACTAGGGTAGTCAAATGAGGGTACGCGGACTGTGGAGGGGCAAGACCCCTGTTTGGTTATGAGAAGGCAAGGCCCTATACTGTTCTGCGCTGTATTTTGGGCGTATTCGCTAGTGGAAACGACTGACCGCGTGTCAGTATGGGGTAGCTACCCGTGCGCTTATCACGAATGCCGTAGTCATCACTACGTCTTGACAGTGACCTCGGGGTGGTTGACTGGGTGTAGGACTACCACAGGGGACTCTCCCGGCCAGGAGAGCACCACGTGTACCTTCTACTCCATGGAAAAGATTGTAATCAAGATCGTTCCCATGAGGAACATGCAAGATCAAGAAATACTTGGATACTTTGAGAAATAGAGGAACCAAAAATACATAAATGAAATAAATAGAAATGAGAAGAAAACCTGCTTATTGTTTTACTTACACATAATTAATGTAACCACCACTCTACTCAGCGTTAGCTGACTCTGTCTTTTCGTAACCCTGTTCAGAACCAGGGGTTGAGCAGCTCGAGTTTCTAGCTACAGAGAAAGTTCGGCCTAGCCTAGCTGTAGCTGTTTTTCTTTCCAGCTCTTTAGTTCTTGCTGTAGTTGTGAGTACTGAACCCTTGAGCTATTGTTTCTGTTACCTTCTATTTTCTTTCTACTGTTGTTGTTGTGGTGGCATGTACTAATTTGAGACAGTTGCTCTGCTTTTGTTTACTGCTTTGTTCTTCCCTTCTACTTAGTTATATTGCATGTGGGAATGTGGTTTATTTTCCTACTTTTGGTTATTTCTGGTTGGACGACTAGGTCTTGGGATTAGTCGAGGCAAGCCGGTCTCGGGTCCTGTAGGGATCTAGGAACCGAGTCGTAACAACTACTTTACTCTCTTCGCCTTCCTCACACTTAATTAGGTTAGGAAAAAGGTCCCCCTCACCCTCACGAACCTTTCGCCTAACCTAATTAGCCAGCACATCACCTCCATCACCCTCCCCGTTGCATCGACTATCGAAGCTCCTTCAAGCTCGTCGGACAGCCACGATGCCCCTTTCCCCACTCAATCACTACCACCATCACCTTCGCCTCACTCCAGCGAAGCTTCCCACGTATTTGATTGGGGCCCTAGGCCTGTATTTTGTTCGCAGGGATCTCGCCGTCGCCGATCTTCTTCTCCATCACTGTTCGCCGTCGACCGGCATTCAATTGCAGAGCTGCCACCTCCATTGGGCACAGACTAGCCTTAGGAGTTCTCCTGGGCCTTCAATTTGAGAGATCAAAGCCAGTTGCAGCATCAATTGAACGGACCTCCTCCACATAGCGAAGACCAAGAAGAGAGGGGGTTGATAGTCCCACATCGTGGGCATCCAATTTTGAAATTGGTTAATAAACTTCCACACCTACCAACTACTTGCCCAAGTACACAGGGGGTCAAGTCCCCTATGCATGCCCTCACTGGCCACTCACATCTAGGCGGGTTTGGGTTCAATTATGGATCTGAATAGAGAAAGAGAGAGGAGAAGAGGTTATTGGGCCTAGAAAAAGGGGCCAATTTTGTCTTGGGATTCGTATAGGCCTTAGGTGAATTTTGATTTACTTTTTTGTGAAGGCTTTAGCCAAATATTGGATGTTTGATTTTTAAGTCTTTTCATGATTACTTGTAGACATCTGATAACAGTATTTAGGCCATAAGCTTAGTTAAAATACATTTTTTTTACTTATATATCTTTTGAGCTTGATATATGTTTTGTTTTTCTTTGAATATATTTCTCGTTATATCAATCTCTTGAGCTTTATTTTGATTATTTGATTAGTGGTTAATTACGATCATTTTATTCCCTGAGACGACCTTGAAACTCATATTTCGAGCATTAAAAATTTAAGTTTTGGTTCGTTTTCGTTGCTATACTACGACGTATTTCTTAAAACCTGATGAAAGTGTGTTAGCAAAGCTACTTGAGCTTAGCCTTTCATCAATTCCCAATGGTAATTGATATCTTGTTCCCTTATCATGTTGAAGAACAAACCTCTATCCCTCTTGAATAAGGGACCAACCATGTAGGGCTTATAGACTTTTTCAAGGTGGTTGGTGGGATCTAACCTCACTCCTATGGTAGCCAAGTCAAAGTTGGCCTACTTAACCCTAAAGACCTTCCTACCATCCCTCTGATCCCCTCAGCTTCTCTAGCTTGTTGACCCTCTCTTGGAGGAGGTTCAACCTAAACAAACTTTAGTAGGGCTACCACTTACTTCCTCCTAACCTCCATGTCATTCAACACCACGTTGTGCCCCTTTTTTGTTGCCCTTATGCATGTTCGAAATTCTTGGAGGACTTTGTCCTTATTGGATGAGAGGTAAGTGATATGATCCACTAAGGATGCCTTCTCACCTTTAAGGATCTTTAAATCATCTTTGGTATCCTTCTTTTTCATTGCCTCTTCCCTCTATCCTTTGTTGCTTCCCTTATTTGATAAAGGTTATTTTTTGTCCTTTGCTCCTTGATCCTTTCCTTGAGATTCGTCACTTGCTTCACAAGGAAACAGTAGGTGGACATTGCTTGGTAGAGGGTTTGATTGGACTTTATTATTTAGTTGAACAGCATTCTTTGTTAGAAATAGAAAAGGAGGGAAGGGTTTGGTCAAAGGATGTAAGAGAAAAGACAACTAAAGGTAAAGGTGCACCTACATCATGGAAAGCAAATTTTAAACAAGTCATGCAAGGAATTTCCCTACAAGATTTAGAGCAACTCGCCTAACACATAAATATTGCCTATTGAAGGTTCTTAGTGGCATCCTCATCCTTATTTTGAGTAGGAATTGACTTTTCTCTATAGAAGTTAAAAGGGTCATTTAAGCTTATTCAAAGCTCAAAGGGTCCTTAGGATCTATTGAAGGGCAAGGAAAACATTCTTCTCCTCCCTTACCTTCTCTTTCTTTTACCTGCTCCTCCTCATCACCATCACCATCACCTTTAATGTAGATGGTGTCACCCGGTTGTCATCAAGGGATGGACAACCTTTGGCTTTAAAACCTTCCCATTAGGTAGGGAGAGGTTGTTGTTATTTGTGCATATAGGTCCCATTATGCCAATGTATGCACTATTCATATGGTTTCGTCAAGTGTTAAGATATATATGCGTTGTAACATAATTGACAAAATCACACAAGCACTTAAATTTACAAAACTCATATTTTAATTGGAGTTCGAGGTCATTCACAGGGAGCAAATATGGAATTCACGCATTAATCTTCATTCAGAATCAATAAAGACAAAAAAAGATATGCAATGAATATATCTCAAAAGATCAGGGATAAAAAGAAATAGAAAAACAAAACAATGGTGATTTGAATCACCAATTATTTATTTTAATTAAGCATATATCCCAAGCATTTATATCATTCAAATAAATCAATAGTAACTTCAATCAAACAACTTAGGTACTTAAATAATCCAACATTATCAGCATCAAAGATCAGACGTCACCTCACAGAACCAGACGACTTAACTTCATAGCATAAAGCCTCACAGAAGGCACACAAGGGTTCCCAAGCTTCCTTCAAGGTCTTTTCGTCGGTGGTCGAAATAAGAAAGGGATGGGTTGTACTTAATTTAGAGAGGGAAAGGGAGGAGTTGACCTAACTAATGGACGAAGGGGATGAAGAGAGGTGCCGGTTGTGATTGGCCGACGTCAGAGAAGGTGAAACCTCCGGTGCTAGAGTGGCGACGACGAAGAGGATCTGGGCACTCCTATTGTGACTATCGAGGAGCGGAGGAAGGTGAGGAAGATGGCCCTGTTGCCTATAGTATTTGGTAGCAGGCGAGGAAGTCAGAGGGAGAAGGGTCGCCGGAGCTGCAGTGGAGGTGGCTGGAGAGGGAGAATTGGTGAAAAATTATAGCCAAACCGAGCTAAGGATTGTGCCTTTACAAAGGGGATGATATTATAGAGCTCAGGGCAAGCTCCGGACAAGGAAACAAGACTAAATTGGCTTGTGCTTGAAGCACAAGAGACCCATGGATCTTGTGGGTTCGCCAGGGCTGACAGGCGTGATCTGAGATCCAAGATCGGTCCTAATCAATTTCTTATAGTGTGAACATCAATCCCACCAAATTTGGTGGGATTTGATGATGATTTGAGTCAGATTAGGAGTGGTCAAAGTCGACTTGGAGGTCAGTTGACCTCCAATGGCAGCAGGACCCTTTTCATGAAGAATACAACAAACTTGGGGGCTAATCGTAAATAATTCAAAAGCTGGGGGCTCATATGTGAAGAATAGAGTTTTAAGGAACTAGAATGCAAACTAGGTCAAGATGGACTCTGATTGGACCCAAATTTTGGTAAAAACCTAATTTGGACCTAAGAAATTTGATTGTGAAGTTGGATTTCAGTTTTGACCAGGTTTGACTGGGTAATTTGCGTAGAAACCCAAATTAGGGCAGAATTCTGTCTACGACTCTATTTAAGGTCACAATAGGTTCAAATGGTCAAATCAAGGATACCAAACCTCAAGGAATATTTTTCTATGAATTTTAGAAGATTTAGATGAATTTTATCCTGACCAAAACCTCTGTAATTTAAGCGAGTTTGAAACTAGGATTTTGGGTTATGTATTAGTTCTCGAAATGCGTGAAATCCTGTTTCTGTCTGCATGGACTCACTTATTAGACTTTAATGCTCATTTGACCTTAGATTAATCCCTGACAAATCCCGTGGTTACTCTGCTTTCAAGAAATGATGTTAAAATTGTAAAATTAACCCTATTTTAATGTTCTTCTTTCAGAATGGATATGAATGGAATTATGGCTTTCGAGCGACTATGTAGGAACATTTGTCATTTGATTTTGACTAATTAAAGCTAGTTATGGCTCATGATGATGTTATTATCATGCACCCTTGATATTAATGTCATTGCTTGATGATATACATTTAAATGTAATGTGATGGCGAAAATGCACGATTTGATAAAATTAGGATTTTGAGTCATTGTAACACGCAAATTTGCAATTGCTTTTAAATTTATAAAACCTAGATAGTGGAGTATCTAGGATTGTCCAAGGAAGCAAATTTGCTACTTTTAATACTCTCGCTTGAAATCAGGAAATCAACTTTCTTTTTGTAATTTTTGAATATAATATTTTTTTGGAGTTTTTAACATATGGGCAATTGAATGATAAAATACAAAAGAAGACTACACCACAATTGCTAAAGCTAAAACCTAAGTGATTGCACGGTAATTATAGGTCATAATTGACCTAGATTAAGTTAGGACTTAGCATAAGTTAGGGTTATTCGTACATACATGCGCATTATTTGCATCTTTACTGCTCTTCTTTAGCTATGCATGAAATAATGTTATAATGTGCTGATTAAGTACATATGTCAATTGCAGGGAATAAGCTGGATTTGAAGCTGGATCAGGAATAACAGGAGTTGCAGCAGAGATGGAGCAGAAGGCTTAGTTTAGATGTAGGAATAATAACGTAAGGGAGTTAAAGGTTTTCTATTCTATCAAGTAGAAATAAAGTAGTAAAATGTGAAGAGCTTAGGTCCATCCTAGCCCTAGGATAACCTAGAGACCTCCCCAAGCCTTAGCCACCCTTAGATTAGGTCACAATAGCCTTGGAAGCCCTGAAACCCAAGTTCCAACCCTTATCTGGATGTTCAGATAAGTTATAGGACGTCCAGGACCCTTAGCCATCTCCCGCACACCTCAAACCCACTTGTGCAGTGTTATTGGACGTCCAGACACTTTGTCCGATGTCCAATTTCTGCAGAACACCAAAAATAGAACCTTGATTTCCCCCTGACTCAGATTGGACGTCCAGAACTGAAGTCTGGACTTCTGATTTTTTAGTATAAGTCGTCTGATCATATTATTGGACATCTAATACTGGTCTTCAGTCCCTGTTTTGAGATTCAAGTCTTGATCTTGGATCTCTAGCTCCCTAGACCTAATCCCAACCCCATAGGAACCTAAATTAAGGTGTCCTAACACTAGTACATCACCTCTAGACCTACCTAAGGACCTAATTAGGTCCTCACCAAACCCAATTGACTTAGATCAAAGTCAATTACCTTCACCTAAGTCAATTGGACTCATTGAGTCCAATTGAGCTTAGATCTCAACCCACACAAGTTCAATTGGACTTAGTGAGAGTCCAATTGACCTAAACCCAACCTAATTGAGTTATTTCACTCTCAATTAGGTTCACACTCATTCAATTAAACTTAGGTTAAGTTTAATTGCATTTTCCCCTTAGCAATTAGGTTTTGTAACCCTAATTCAAGACCTACACCTACCCAAACCCCTTAGGACCTAACCTAAGCCACCTAGCCACATAGAGCACGACCACACACGCACACACACACACCCATTCACGCACACACACACTTCTCTAGAGTTCTCTAGAACTCTCTTGAATTGGCGCCACCTCTTGGTTGCCAAATTTAGCAACCAAGAGGCATTCAAATTGAGATCCACAATTTTTGGATCTCAAAGACCACTTCTATCCTCATGTGGCCAGCCACTCTTGAGCTCTCTCTAGAGAGCTCCACACCTCTCTAGAGAGAAGCCCTTGAGCCTATAAAAAGACCCCATGGGCGGCCAAGTGACCCCATTCACTTCCTTGGCAATTCACACTCTTGGCTCCATTGGTTCCATTCATGCCCACTTCCACTTAGCTAGCCAATCCACCTCCACAAGCTCACTACCAACATGGAGGACATCATGCCGGGATGCTAGATCACCTTTCTCCAAGGGTCAGCCTAAGCTACATTGGCCACCCCTCATTCTCCTCCCGACCACTCCAAGGCCATCGGGGACCACCCCTGAATGCCCTTTATTCTGTTAGGTTTAGTTTATGCTCTCCATAACTTTTACTGCCTTTATTACTGCTTAGTAGCGTAGTCTTAACTCCCCCCTCAATGATGCATGCAAAATCTCCCCTTTGATTCTTGTATGCAGTCGTTTTCTGGTAGCTAGATTTCCAATTCAAGCATTTATGTACAAGCTTTCCTCTAAAGTTCTTGTTGCAAACCACTCTCCTGCTAAATGAATGAAAAATGTTTTATATATATATACTCATTATGAAATCACAAGGAGCTTATTGTTTGCTATCATATATGCGTGATTTAAGTTGATTGCTTTTCAATTGTCTATCCGTTACGCAACATGCATGTCGTTTCCCGAGGATATTGAAAATCTAACGATAGACGCTTTCTTCGTAAATAGTCACCACCTTACTAGAATCGTGCGCACAGAAACTCACATGTTTACCTTCGTAATTTATTTGACACATGTGCACGTAATTCGAGTCCATAACAGAAGTGAATTCTTAATTAGGAGATTGGAAACCGGCGTGCGTTTTTAAACGAAGTAGAGCGGCAAAAAGATCGATTTCTAGAGTAAAGCAAACGCCTCCCAAAGACGAACGACCGGGACTCAAGTCTCGTTATTTTTAGAAAATAATATCTTTGTTGGGTCGTATTTCGCAACTATACTATGACGCTTTTCCTATCAAAAATGCGATCTACGCATCTCAAACAACTGGCACCGTTCCTGGGGAGGCCATGTCATTTTCTTTGATTTCGATCTTTTAAAACATCATTGACACATTTCTCTCTACTTTGTTTTTGAAGCGCAGGAAAAACAGGAAAAGAACGGGATCTGCTCACATAACGAGTGCGGCAAAGAAACAATCCAGGTGCACATCGTCATTCTGTTTAGATTAGGTTTTCTTTTTTTGAACCCTAGGACTAGATCTACTTCCTGCAATCCCTTTTGTGAAAAAAAAAGATTTTACTCATTTTCATGAAAAAAGAAAAATAAGTCAAAAATAAAAAAAATTTTTAAAAAATCTAGATTAGGTTTCCTTTCGAATCTAGGTTACTTGAAAAAGAAAAAAAAAGAGATATTTTCTTTGAATCTTTTGAAAAATTCTTTGCGAAAAAAAAAACGTGCAAAAGTTTTGAAAAAGAAAAACATTTTTGGTGGAAAGCTTAGATTTCAAGTTCAAACCTCTTTAAAGGCTTTTCTACCATCTTCTGAGTTTCAGCCAGAATTCAAGTATGCTTTAAAAATTCGATTGCCGAAAAATTAACAAGCGAAAAATTATGAAATTCAGGCTAAACCTTCATTTTCAAACAACCTTTCAAACTCCACCATTCTTTTGAAAAAATTACAAGTATACAATTTTTAAAAATTGACGAAGTGCATGGGGGTGAAACTGACCCAAATTAAAAATTTTTCAAATTTCAAAAAGCGATTCCAAGTAATCTGCGAATCTGTTTTGACTAAAAATGATGGGGTTTGAAAGCTGATCTAATTGGATTTATTTTCTATATTTTTCCTGAATTTTTGAAGGTCAATTGATTCTGTTTCAAAATGAAAAACTGCCTAGGGGTCAAAATTCCAAATCTAACCTCCTGACGTTCAAAATTCCCTAAAAATTAGGTTGAAATAGTAAAAATTCCAAAAATTTTCTGAAAAGCTTATTGAAAAAGAAATCTACTCACAAAATTTCAAGTTAATTGAATCCCAATTATTATCAGAGAACAAATATTACTTTTGTGGTCTGCTGAAACAGAAAGAAGACCCTAGAAGTGCATGAAACTTAGGTTGAATCTTTAGGGTTGCAAATAGAGACCACACTTTAGGCTAACCTAGACTTAATCAATTCTAGTTAGCTGGTGAGCTTGGTCACCTTGTGGGCTGATGAGTCCATTTTAATGGACTAATATTGCGCCTAAGTAACTTTAATCTTACCTTTTAGGTTTGTTAATAACTACATTAAGTTATAGAATGTTTGCATGCATCGTGATTTAAGTTTACATCTATTTTATAGTATTCTATAACTTAATTTGTAACGATTTTATATTTTTATGTGAAGGAAGAATATTGGGAAAAGAACAAGGAGGGGAGGGTAAATTCCCCTTTCAAACAACTAGCGGCATTTTTTCCCCATCCTTTGGCCACCCTCAACGCACCCCTCAACAAATGCAAATCGCTACCGGCCAAAATTAGAAAAAGGATTTTGAAAATCCCTTGGGAGGCGAAGGGGATTGGAAGGGGTGAGAAGGAACCGTGCTTGCACTGTGCACTGTGTGCCCTCCACCACAAACACCAACAGCCTGCACTCTGCCCTCCACCGCGCACCTGCGCCATCTGCAGGCGCAGGCACAGCCGCACCCGCACCCTACTGCCCACCGCCCTTGTGCCTTCTCCCTGCAGGCGCTTCCCTCTCTCCAACGCCAGACCTACCTCTAGCCCCTTCAGCTAGTGCCCCATCCTGCACATGCCAGGCCCGCGCCCCTCTAGCGCCCACCTCCAGCGCCTGCCTCTAGCGCTCGCCTCCAGCACCCACCTCTAGCACCAGGCCCACGCCCTTCCAGCGCCTGCCTCCAACGCCTGCCCCGCAGGCGCTTCATGCCAAGTGCCCGCAAGCGCTTGCCACCCTTCACCGTCCTCTGCAGGTGCACCTTCAACCTCGTAGGCGCCCCTTCAAGCCTGCAGGCGAACGCACGCCCGCAGGCGCTACGTCGCCTTCACCCTCTAGCGCCTTGCGCGCCCTTTGCAGGTGCTGTAGAACGATCGCATACTCCTGCAGCCCCCTCTAGCACCTTCGCGTGTCTGCACCACCGCCTGCAACCACGCGCCAGCACCTGCAGCACGCGCGGCCGGCTGCAGCTTCTCCACCGCCACCACTCCTCTCCTCCAGCAGGCCGGCTCTAGCCAACTCAAGATGCACCATTGCCATCACCGCAATGGCCTCGCTCCTGCCAACCTCCCGTGGGAGTCTCTCCTTGATTGAACCTCTCTCCCATGCGCAAGGAGGAGAGAGGTGAAATCCCCTATTTTCTTCCCCATTAAAAATTACATTCAATGCCATTGCTACCAAAAATCAATTTTAATTTATGATTATTTTATTATGGTGAAATTGTGACTGCACACTCATGCTTTCTGATAATTGCACGTTATTGATATTCACATGTTTCAACATTGGTTTAGGGATTAACATGTGCACAAATTTTCTCTAATATATGTCAATTGAAAATTACATAAAATCATGACATATTTATTGAATATTTCAGTGAGGAAAAATTGCACATATACCCTTATATTTTTGAGTTATTGTACATCTTCTTTCCATCGCATTTCATGTTGGATTTGATTAGGGATTTCTCACTTGATCGAAAGAATACGAAATAATCGAGAGTTTATTGCATCATTGCCTCCCTGTGGACACGATCCTCTCTTCTATGAGTTGTTATTTTTATTGTTGATTAGTCGATTTTTCTACCACTTAAATACTACAACAACGTGTTATTTCATTTGCGAAACTTAATCGAAAGTGGAAAATCGACTTGTCAAATTGGCGCCGTTGCCGGGGAAGCAACAGACGCAATAGATTCACTTCATTATTTTTGAATATTCTAAGTTGTGTAATTATCTGATCAATTTTTTTTACTGTGTGAGGAATCTGACGAGGCGACAAGGCGCAACAGAGCGGCGACAGCAACCACGAGCTAAGCCACATGAGGAAAAGACGTAGGAGACCAAGATCCTGCTTTCACAAAGGATTCTCTGTCGTCACCAAATTTATTTCTGTCTTTTCTCCCTTGTAGTAATTGGGGCTGAATTTTTGGGGGTTTGTCCCCACATTCTTTAGCTACTAGGGCTTACATTTTTTTGCATGCGTGATTCTATTTTCTGCTTGCCTGCATTCAAAACCAACAAAGAAAACATCGAGCTGCCTATTTAGAAGTTGCATACCTTTAGGTGCGCACATTTAGGGGTGATTGAGCAGCACATTAGATCTTATTATTGCATTACAAGCATATTAGCACGAAGATTGTTGGAGATAGGTACACCTTTCTAACTTTTGCATCTAGCTCCTGTTCACGCATTTACATTCAAATTAAAATTCAAGACCACCAAGTTGTTTGAATTTACTAATTCAGTGGTCGCATACCTAAAAGTGGGACTGATAATCAGATTCAACCTTAAAAGCAATTCACATTTTATCTAATTCTAAGGGACTTGTCTGCGATTTCAAAAGAAATTACAAAGATTTGGGGTGTGTTGCACACTTCTAACACTGAGCACGCATATTAGGCACCTCACTAAGGCTCGATCCCTTAAGGTTATAGGCACCGATCTCTTTATCGGTGCAAACCCTCCTATTGTGCTTTGTGGTGGTGGTGATACTATCTTTTGACCAAGTGTTTTGATACTCCATGGAGGGGGACACCGATGGAGCACCGCATATGCATTGCCTCATAGGAAGGGTTCGCCCTACTTGCATCCCTTTGTTTGTCCTTGGAGTAACTTCTCACTTGATCACTTGGGAGTATCATCAAAGCAAAGTATAGGTCCTAGGGCACTCGAAGGTTGAATTAAGGCACGTAATTGCAGTGAAAAACTTGTTTGGCCATTTATATTAACTAATTCGACCTCTGTAATAAAGAAGGTTAAGATTTCAAGTCCACACCCCTCTTATACCACTTACGTGGGAATGGAGGGATAAGTCTTGATCTTTTGACTTATCTTTGGAGTGGAGGCTTCACTTACTCAATAAGAACCTGAATTGTGTTTTGTATGCTTGGTAGACGCTCTCTTGAGGGTAGTCTCGTGTTTGATCCTGAGCCTGAGAGAATTCTTAGGAGAGCTCACCTAGGAGAGGAAAAAGAAGGAATGGCTGATCAAGGAGCAAATCAACAAAGGACCTTAAGGGACTATTTTATTCCAACTAACCAACTTGCACAAGCACTAAGACAACCGGCAGGGGATAATCCGTATGAGATCAAGAGCAATACCATATCTTTATTGCCCACTTTTTATGGTACTACTAGGGAGGACCCCTACCGGCATTTGGAGGAATTCACCGAGGTCTGTTCCACAGTGAAGCTCCAGGGCTTTACTGATGAAGCCCTTATGAGGACTCTATTTCCTTTCTCCCTAAAGGATAAGGCCAAGCACTGGTATCATACCCTTGATGTAAGGGTAAATGATTGGGCCACCCTTAAGGGAGAATTTTTTAAAAAGTATTTTCCTATGAGTAAAACCAACCATTACAGAAGAGAGATTATGGGTTTTACTCAACAGGAAGGGGAGCAATTTCATGAGACTTGGGAGCGCTTTAATGACCTTCTTAGGTTATGCCCCCACCATCAAGTGCCAAGATGGCAGTTGGTTGAAAGGTTCTATAATGGATTATCTGAAAGGCATAGGCAAACCATCGATGCAGCCTATGCAGGAACCTTTATGACTAGAACTGAGGATGAAGCCTGGGCATTATTTGAAATATTAAGCGACAACTCCATACATCTGTCCTCTGGCTATCAAGAAAGAAAACCATCAATCTTGCAGAGGAAGATAGAGGCCCATGAAGTTGGGGCTTCTCAGGATTTGGCTTATCAGATTTAACTATTGAATGAAAACTTTGATAGGCTCTTAACAAACCCCGGCATGAACCCGCAAGCAGCCTCTATTTTTCAGGCTTCAAGAGAATGCTCCATTTGCCAAAGCACAACGCACACCACTGCGGAGTGCCATCAGGTAAATCAATTCATTGAGTTGATTCAGGCCGACTTGAACGCGACCCAAGGTTTTCGCCCCCTCGCAATAACCCTTATTCCAATGCTTATAATCTAGGGTGGTGGAACCATCCAAACTTCTCTTGGAAGCAAGGTGATGCTTCTAACTTAGGGAATACAAGACCCTTACCTCCCCAGCCCATATACCAACCTTCTTATGAAAACCCTCCTCCGAATAAGCCCTCTGAGATGGATGAACTGAAGGCCATGATGAAAGCAATGCAGGAGCATCAAAATATGGTTATCCAATCTCAGAATAAGATGATTACTGATATGCAATCCCAAATTGGTCATCTTACTAAAGTACTTAGGCAACGTGATCCGGGGAAGCTGCCTAACTCTTCTGAAGAGAACCCTAAGGGCAAGGGGGTTGTATTCAGGGAGCACGCCCAAGCAGTGACCGTGTTGAGGAGTGGAAAAAAGATTGACAAGCCTGATAACACTCCTACGGTTACATCTTAGAATTCCCCTTCCACACCTGACTTGACTTCCACCACCCCTTTCCCGCCATGACGACCCCTCTACCCAGAAGCCGAGGGTGCCCTATCCAAAGCGTCAATCTGCTCCTGGGGAATCCTTTGTTGGCTCGTCTAGAGCCAAGGATAGGACGAAAGAGATTATGGATATTTTTAGGCAAGTCTAGATTAACTTGCCTCTGTTGGAAGCGATTAAACAGATTCTGTCCTATGCCAAGTTTCTGAAGGACCTGCGCACCCAAAAGCGCCGATCTAGGAAACAGGTCCAAACCAAGGTCATCCTACCTGACCATGTTAGCTTGATTCTCTAGCATGGAACACCCCCCAAAATGAAAGACCCAGGGGCCCCGTATATTTCAGTGGTTATAGGTAACCAACACATTGATGAGGCTCTGCTCGATCTGGGTGCGGGGGTGAACATTCTACCGAGCTCTGTCTACGACCTTTAGGGAGGAGGCAAGCTAAAGCCTAGTCCAGTAATCCTCCAGGTTGCAGACAGATTACTTAAGACACCACGGGGATTGTTAGAAGATGTCCTTGTGAGAGTGGAGGATTCCTTCTTCCCCGTTGACTTTCTGGTACTTGATACTGACCCATCTAATAAGCCCACAAAGCTGTCCATTATTCTAGGATGCCCTTTCTTGGCCACAGCCAATGCCTCTATAAATTGTAGATCTGGGGTGCTTAAAATGGGCTTTGGGAACAAGAAGATCCGGTTGAATGTTTTTGATACTTACAAGCAACTTGGATTTGAAGATTGTTCTCAGATTAAGGTTATTGATGAAATAATTGAAGAGGCTACTCCAGCACTCTTATGTAGAGATCCCCTTCAGAAGGTCATATCTAAGGACCATCCCTCGATTATTAAAGAAACTGAAAGGGAAATGCCTAAATTAGAAGAGTTGCTGGGGATACACATTGAGTCTCTGTCCCCACCCTGGACTGTGAAGGTAGATTCGCTACCTGAGGCAGGGACATCTCAACTAAAACCCTCAATCCAAAAGGCTCCTGAATTGGAGTTGAAACCCCTCCCGAGCACATTGAAATATACTTTCCTTGGCCCTAATAACACGCTCCCCGTTATTATCTCGTCTGCATTATCTGAATTGTAGGAGGGAGCTCTGCTTGAATGTTTACAAAGGCACAAGGAAGCAATTGCTTGGACAATTGCTGATATTAAGGGTGTTGATCCCTCTCTTTGCATGCATCATATATACATGGACGAGTCCATGAAGCCTTTCCGAGATATGCAGAGAAGGCTCAATCCAAATATGCAGGAGGTTGTTAAAAAGGAGATTCTGAAATGGCTGGATGCAGGGATTATCTATCCCATTTCAGATAGTAAATGGGTCAGTCCTATTCACGTAGTTCCCAAAAAGGCAGGAATCACTGTGGAAGAGAATGACCAAGGAGAACTGGTGACCATTAGACCCTCAATAGGTTGGAGGGTCTGCATTGATTATCGCCGTTTAAACATGACTACCCAGAAAGACCATTTCCCCTTACCGTTTATCGATCAAATTCTGGAATGATTGGCGGGGAACAAGTACTTTTGTTTTCTTGACGGGTACTCTGGGTACAATCAGATAGCTATTTTTCCTGACGATCAAGAGAGTACCACCTTCACGAGTCCTTATGACACTTTTGCATTCCACCGAATGCCATTCGGGTTATGTAATGCTCCTGCCACTTTCCAACATTGTATGATGGCTATCTTTTCTGATATGATCGACGAGTTCGTTGAAATTTTCATGGATGACTTCTCCATTTATGGCTCGTCGTTTGACCTATGCCTTTCACACCTTGATAAAGTCTTAACCCATTGCGAAGAGGCAAAGCTGGTGCTTAGCTGGGAGAAAAGCCACTTTATTGTCCAGCAGGGCATTGTGTTAGGGCATATAGTTTCCGAGAGAGGATTAGAGGTGGACACCGCAAAAATCGATTCCATCTCTAAGCTTCCATTGCCCGCCAATGTTCGTCAGGTTAGATCTTTCCTTGGCCATGCTGGATTTTATAGGTGCTTCATTAGAGATTTCAGTAAAATCTCTAAGCCACTCTACGACCTGTTAGCGAAGGATGTCTCCTTCGATTTTGATGATAAATGTGGCGAGGCTTTCCAAGCTTTGAAGAAAGCCCTCATTACCGCGCCGATTCTCCAAGCACCAGATTAGACCCTCCCGTTTGAGCTTATGTGCGACGCTTCTGATTTTGCAGTGGGAGCGGTCTTAGGTCAAAGGGTTGATGGCAAACCTCAGGTGCTGCATTATGCCAGCAAGACCCTTACAGATCCTCAGCAAAACTACACGGTCACTGAAAAGGAACTACTTGCTGTAGTATTTGCTTTGGAAAAGTTTCGGTCTTATCTTTTGGGATCCAAGGTTGTAGTGTTCACTGATCATTCTGCCTTAAAGAATCTTCTAGCTAAAAAGGACACCAAACCTCGCCTAATTCGTTGGATTCTGCTACTCCAAGAATTTGACCTGGAAATTAAAGACAAGAAAGGAGTTGAGAATGTGGTAGCAGACCATTTGTTTAGGATCCCTATTGAGGCATTAAACCCTGATGGCAGTATTCAAGAGACTTTCCCTGATGAGTCTCAGATGGCCGTGGAAGCTAAAACTCTTTGGTTCACTGACATAGTGAATTATCTGGTCACGGGCATTACCTCCAGTACTTGGGACAAGCAGAAGCAAGACAGGTTTCTCACCAATGCTAAATTTTATCACTGGGAGGAACCCGAGCTTTTTAGAATAGGCCCTGACCAGCTTTTTCACCGTTGCATCCCTGATGAAGAACAAAGAAGTGTTCAGAGTTTCTGCCATGACCTCCACTGTGGGGGACATTTTAGTGGGAAGAAGACTGCTTATAAGGTTCTTCAGTCTGGCTTTTGGTGGCCCACATTATTCCGAGATGCACATACGTATGTGGGCGCATGTCTACATTGCCAGTAGATGGGAACCATTGGAAAAAGGGATGAGATGCACCAACAACCTATTCTCCCTGTTGAAATCTTTGATATTTGGAGCATTGACTTCATGGGTCCCTTTCCTGTGTCCTTCGGATATGAATACATCCTTGTGGCTGTTGACTATGTATCGAACCCACGCGAACCAATGATCATTCTGTGGTCTTGCACTTTGTTAAGGCTAATATCATTTCTCGGTATGGGTGCCCAAGGATGATCATAAGTGATGGAGGACCTCACTTTAAGAATGTACACTTCACAAGACTACTCCAAAATTTGGGAGTCAACCACATGATAGCTACACTTTATCATCCCCAAACGAGTGGACAAGTTGAAGTGTCTAATAGGGAGATTAAGCAAATTTTAGAAAAAACGGTCAGGTCTGATCGGAAGGATTGGTCTAAAAAACTAAATGATGCTCTTTGGGCCTACAGAACTGCGTATAAGACTCCCTTGGGCATGTCTTCTTTCAGTCTTGTCTATAGAAAAGCGTGCCACCTTCCCGTTGAAATCCAACATAAAGCTTATTAGGCTATTAAAAACATTAACTTGAATCTGGATAAAGCGGGAAAGGCACGTATGTTAGAATTAAGTAAGCTTGAGGAGCTTCGTAATGAAGCTTATGAAACTTCTCAAGCTTACAAGCAATGTAC
Source organism: Thalassia testudinum (assembly GCA_037157565.1). Lineage (NCBI taxonomy): Eukaryota > Viridiplantae > Streptophyta > Magnoliopsida > Alismatales > Hydrocharitaceae > Thalassia > Thalassia testudinum. The sequence goes on along the minus strand of JAZHRO010000073.1, from coordinate 103,880,037 downwards.
AAAAGTCTTCCATGACAAGCTCATCATTAGAAAGACTTTTGAGCCCAACCAGTGAGTTTGGCTTTTCAATTCTAGACTTAAATTATTTCCTGGAAAGCTCAAGTCCCGCTGGAATGGGCCATACGTTGTTATCAATACTTTCCCTCATGGAGCTGTGGAGATTTGGAACCCTATTTCAGGTGCGAGCTTTGAGGTAAATGTCCAGCGACTTAAACTGTATATTACTCTTTCAGATGGCCAGGTTTTGGATGCACTTTGGCTTGAGGAGCCTTAGCTCCTCCCACTCTCGTCCTCAGGTGATATTCTTCTATGTCTGCAATTTTTTTTCCATTGAGGACATTGTCAATATTAGGCATGGGGGGGTATAACCTGAGAATGTTTATAGCATTTATAAATATTTGCATACATATATATTTATATGTATATAAAAAAAAAAATTCTCTTTTCTTTAGCTGAATGGGTTAGTCCTTAGCAGAATACCTTTGTCATTGGAGGTTTTTCTTCTTAAAATTATTTCTTAAGTTTAGAATCCAGTACATTTATTTCACGTGCACATAGACTTGGTAATAGATCCTTGAAGAAAACCAATAAGCATTTGTAGTCTACTAAACCCTTGGACAGTTCGTAGGGAGTCAGGCATACTATCTTCTAGTAGATCCACCTCATATTTGTGAGAAGAAAGTAGAGAGATTGCTGGTGCAATAAGTCTAATGCAAGGACTCTTAAGTTTTGGACAATTAGATGATGATACTTCAGAGTTAGGCATAGTTTTCGCTCTCTGTTCCTGTGTGCGTACTTTGTGTGAATTCCTGAGAGTCACCAAATAAGGCAGATACACAAAGATTGAGTGTTAATAAAGCTATGACTATGGTGGGTGGTTACGATCGTCCTTCATAGAGTCCTCGACTGAAGGAGGGTAATAGTATTAAAGGTCAGAAATACGCCTGTCTTATCCATTCCTTCCTCGTGCCGAGAATAGGCACTTCCACCAAATAAGCCACATAATATCCTTTTGACCATCATCATCCATAATAATGCCTCATAAATAAAAGTCTGTGTCATATTATGTTGATTTATAAAAAAAAAAAAGAGAAGAAAAGAGAAGAAGAAACAAAAAAAAGAAAAAGAAGAAACAGTTATATTATAAAAAAAAGCTCAAGTTTATAATGTAACATTGTTTCTAAGGCAATAGAACTCCTATCGCATTCCACCAAATATGACCTATACCTACCTTTTAGTATTTCTGACTGCCCGAATACTGGTTGAGGACTCTAACTTAGTTGTAGAGTTATTAGGACTTTAATTGAAGTGTGGATGCCATGTAAGGCCACCAAACAGTGAGTACAATTACTAAATCTAGCGAGATTTGTGATCTTAGAAAGAAAGAAAAGAGTGAGTGCCTAGGAACATCAAGAGAGCACAGTTGTGTAGCCTCTCTCAAAGTTGACTTGTTTAATAGTCTATTAATCTAGAGTCTGTAGGACTAGACTACATGTAGCACCAGAGGAGTGTGTGCCACCAAATACAAATCCATTCTACTCGATATCTCCTACCTAAGCCAAAAGCCAGGGTCAAATTACAGATTATCTTTTACTTTATCCCCAAGGGAAGTAGTTGCCTCTCCCGATAGAAATATTTACCAAGGGTGAAGTACGAACTTCCAATGCAAATTGGCCTTTTCACTTGGATCTGTTACCTAGGCTATTATCACTTCACATTTGTCTGGATCTCTAAAGTTTTGAAATAAGAAAAGAAGAAATATTCTGATTACTTCTATTATTTTTATTTTTGCTAGGGACTAGCAAATCTTAGACATGGGGGTATTTGATGAGTTCATTTTAATGGACTAATATTACGCCTAAGTAACTTTAATCTTACCTTTTAGGTTTGTTAATAACTACATTAAGTTATAGAATGTTTGCATGCATCATGATTTAAGTTTACATCTATTTTATAGTATTCTATAACTTAATATGTAATGATTTTATTTTTTATGTGAAGGAAGAATATTGAGAAAAGAACAAGGAGGGGAGGGTAAATTCCCCTTTCAAACAACCGACGGCATGTTTTCCCCATCCTCCGGCCACCCTCAATGTAACCCTCAACAAATGTAAACCGCCACTAGCCAAAATTAGAAAAAGGATTTTGAAAATCCCTTGGGAGGCGAAGGAGAAGAAATATAGAGGAGAGGCGGAGGGGATTGGAAGGGGGGAGAAGGAACCGTGCTTGCACTGTGCACCGTGCGCCCTCCACCGCAAACACCAATAGCCTGCACTTCGCCCTCCACCACGCACCCGTGTCATCTGCAGGCGTAGGCATAGCCGCACCTGCACCCTACTGCCCACCACCCTTGTGCCTGCTCCCCGTAGGCGCTTCCCCCTCTCCAGCACTAGACCCGCCTCTAGCCCCTCCAGCCAGCGCCCCATCTTGCACCAGCTAGGCCAGCGCCCCTCCAGTGCCCGCCTCCAGCACCTGCCTCCAGCGCCTGCCTCTAGCGCCAGGCCCGTACCCCTCCAGCGCCCGCCCTGCAGGCACTTCACGCCAAGCGCCCACAGGCGCTCGCCACCCTTCACTGTCCTCTGCAGGAGCACCTTTAACCCCGCAGGCACCCCTTCAAGCCTGCAGGTGAACCCACGCCCGCAGGCGCTGTGTCACCTTCACCCTCCAGCACCTTGCACGCCCTCTGTAGGCACTGCAGAACGACCGCGCGCCCCTGCAGCCCCCCTCCAACGCCTTCGCATGCCCGCACCACTGCCTGCAATCGTGCACCAACACGTACAGCACGTACGGCCGGCTGCAGCTTCTCCACCGCCACCAGTCCTCTCCTCCGGCAGGCCGGCTCTAGCCAACTCACGATGCACCATTGCCATCACCGCGATGGCCTCGCTCCTGCCAACCTCCCGTGGGAGTCTCTCCTCGATTGAACCTCTCTCCCATGCGCAAGGAGGAGAGAGGTGAAATCCCCTGTTTTCTTCCCCATTAAAAATTACATTCAATGCCATTGCTACCAAAAATCAATTTTAATTTATGATTATTTTATTATGGTGAAATTGTGACTGCACACTCATGCTTTCTGATAATTGCACGTTATTGATATTCACATGTTTCAACATTGGTTTAGGGATTAACATGTGCACAAATTTTCTCTAATATATGTCAATTGAAAATTACATAAAATCATCACATATTTATTAAATATTTCAGTAAGGAAAAATTGCACATATACCCTTATATTTTTGAGTTATTGTACATCTTCTTTCCATCGCATTTCATGTTGGATTTGATTAGGGGTTTAGCACTTGATCGAAAGAATACGAAATAATCGAGAGTTTATTGCATCGTTGCCTCCCTGTGGACACGACCCTCTTTTCTATGAGTTGTCATTTTTTTTGTTGATCAGTCGATTTTTCTACCACTTAAATACTACAACAACGCATTATTTCATTTGCGAAACTTAATCGAAAGAGGAAAATCGATTTGTCATGGGCCACTCACCATAAACCCCACTAAAGAAAACATGTTAAAATTAATTTGAAAATACGAAATCAACTCGAGTTCGTTGTCATACTACTGGGTGTTTTTAACCTCTCTTGCCAAACCTAGTGACTAAGTCTGCGAGGTAGTGTCAAACGACCGTGGCTTGGGGGTTAACAGAATCGAAGGCGTAAGCCAAAGGAAGAACCTTCCCCTTAGTCCACTCGTAACCAAACTGGCTGGGTGAGCTTGAGAGGCAGGAACCACTTTCAATCGGTTGAACAACGAACTTCTCTTCAGGAATTCAAACTTCTAACGAAAAATCTGGTCACCTAATCCATAAGGACCATTTGATTGACAGGGCCTTAGCCTTGTCCTGCTTGGCTACACCAACCAAGGGGTTGGGTGGTGTATGCAAGGAAGGAGGTCACTTCGACCTCACTTGGTTGGACCTTGGGAGCCATTCCCAAGGAAGTGAGTCACCTCGCCCGGACCTTCTTCTCCCCCCACTTCTTCTACTCCAAGAGCCACCATGGCAAATCCTAGACCTGGACCTAGACCGGGTCAGGATATCGAGAATCTGGACCCGATGGCTCGTCTGGAAGCCCAGGTCGCCGAATCTGAGGAGCGGCATCAGTAGAGCATGGATCGCATTTTGACGGCACTTGATAGGATGCAGCACCAGCTGCGAGGAGAACAATTGCGGGATTTCTACGACCTAGCCGCACAAATTGTCGCACCTCTAGTCAGAATTCCCATAGGCGGAAACGCGTTTGAGCTCAAGCCCAACGTGATTGGGTTGACCAGCACTCATTTCTACGGGAACTCAAGCGAAGATCTGTTCCAGCACCTGGAGGACTTGAGTCGACTTGCTGAAATGATTCGACCCAGGAATATCGATCTCGGGATTGTTCTAATGAAGCTTTTCCTATTCTCTCTGAGGGACAAAGCTTCATACTGGTTCAAGACTATTGGGAAGCCAATTGGAACCTAGCCAGAATTACGACGTGAATTCCTGCAAAAGTTCTTCCTAATCGATCGAACAAACGCAATGCGGCACGCAATCACGACTTTCTCCCAGGGAGCCAGGGAGAAGTTACACGAAGCATGGGACAAATTTCACGACCTTCTCCGGAAATGCCCACATCATGGTATACCCAGATGGCACTTAGCTCAGATTTTTTACCATGGGCTGGATGACACATCGGTATCTGGCTGATGCATCTAGTAGCGGGAATTTTCTCGCAAAAGATGAGAACAACGCATTTAAGCTGTCCGAATCATTAGCGGAGAACTCGATGAATGTCGCATCTATGAACCAGTTCCAGCGGCCTGGTCAGTAGTGGGTTAGTGTCCACGAGGCTCACACCGAGTCTATTCGAGCCGACATGGATATCATCGTCAAGCAGCTGGATAGAATAAACTTAATTGAGAAAAAGATTGAGCAGATCAGTCAGGGTCAATCTGACTCGAGCTCTGCCACCGCAAGACCCTCCTACGCACCCCGAGCCCTACCTGCTCGAGTTAATCTACTCACTCGGGATGCGTCTTCTCCGTGTTTATGAGATCCCGCATATCAGGATCCTGTAAATAATCCAGATCTGGCACCTGACCAAGGTTACACACCACTCGCAGATTATAATGTGTATCCCCTTGATAGATATATGTCTTAGACATCTTCGGCCTACGAGGACGTCAGCGCTATCCAAGGATATGGGTGTAATAACCCGTATTCAGAGACGTATAACCCTGGTTGGCTCCAGCATCCGAACTTCTCCTGGTCTGGTAATTCACAGAGACCACATCAAGATCCACACTACCAGACCAGGCAATACGGGAATGCGCAAAACACGTATCCTAGGCAGAGCCATTCCCGTCTCAGCAGCAGCAACCCCGCTCTTTATACCAGCCACTGCACTAAGCTACCAACCACCCTCCAAAGCAGGTTGACCCTTTGGAGGCACTGAAAGAGGAGCTGCAAGAATCAATGAGGAAATCTACACAAGATAGCTTGCAGATTATGAAGGCAATGGCTGATCAGATATAGACCAAACAAAACACACAGAACCAGTTGTTGCAGGAGCATAGGACTCAGGGAGCCTTGCCATCCCAACCCATCTCGAATTCGCAATATGTGTAGAACCAGGGCACCTCGCCTAGGTTCTAGGCACCGTAGGGACAGGCACACGCCATACTACAGGCGCCTCCTGCACCACCCGGCTACGCGCAAGGCCAGCCGCCTTTGCAGAACCCCGTGTATTCTGCCCCTTCCGCTCCACCACCACCTCATGGACAGCAAGCCGATGCACACGCTGTCTCTCTGCAGAGAGGAAGGAAGACATTTGACCCACCACTTAGGCAGGCGGGTCCTGACTTTTCCCACCCTTCATCGCAGGCGGGATCGACTCCTTCATCATCTCAGGAGCCACTTGCAATAGATAAGGGTAAGAAGCCACTTAACCCTGAAATTCCCGTCCCTTTTCCTGAGGCTCTGACACGAAATGCAGGACAAAAAAAGGACACGTGGAATTTTGAGGACCTGAAATCGATGTTTAAGGAAGTACATATTTAGGTCCCCCTCCTCGAGGCTATCGATCACATTCCCGCTGTCGCTAGGTTCTTCAAGGACTATTATACCCCGAAGAGACAGCCGAGAATTGGACGACAGGCGATACTGTTGAAAGAGGCTAGCGCCATGATTCTAGCTGACTTACCGCTGAAGAAGAAAGACCCTGGTACCCCACTCATATCTTGCTTTTTGCAGGATTCTCCATTTGGTCAGGCCCTTCTAGATTTGGGTTCGTCCATCAACCTAACCCCCACTGTTGTATTTGATCAATTTCGATTTGGGGAGGTGAAGCCCACCTCGGTCACGATTCAGCTGGCTGACAGATCAGTCAAAACACCGAGGGGGGTAGTTGAGAACGTGATTGTAAAAGTTCGCGGGTTCTGCTTTCCCGCAGATTTTTTCATTCTCAATATGGAAGTTCCTCCTAATCTCCGAGATGCACCAATTATTTTGGGTCGCCCATTTCTAGCGATAGCTCGAGCGAACATCGATTATGCATCCGTGTGCATGGAGATTGCCCTAGGCAACGAGTGACTTCGATTGGATATATTCAGGGTAGTAAAGAACTTCGACTGTGATCGCATAGAGGAGGACGGTGAAGACGAAGATCCGGCATACTGTGGCAACGTTGGGCTCCTTTGTGATGACCCAATGTATCATTCGTCTACACTATCAAGGTTCTCGAACCACAATCCACATGGGACTGAGACCACTACACTACACATATCTCCCCGAGGATCTAATTGTTTAGGGTGTGCTTCTGACCACAGCACCCCTGAATCCAACTATCCTGATCCACACATTACTGATTCACCCCTGTTGTTGCAGGAAGATGCGACCACAGCTAACGGGTTTCCCGCTAACGCAGTCACAATCGATTATTCCACAGGGAGCGACTTAGCGGGAATTCACATGCACATGGATCAGCAGATTCCCACCCTCGATTCTGCTCCTCCCACTCTCATTTCTGACTTTGACCCACCCATGATTGAATTGAAGCCTTTGCCTGACTCACTCAAGTATGTGTTCTTGGGCGAAAGTGAGACATACCCAGTCATTATCAATGCCCACTTAACCCAAGAATAGGAGCATCAATTGATTTCTACGCTTCAAGACCATAGGGCTGCTATCGGGTGGAGTATTGCTAATCTCGGCGGTATTCGTCCCTCATATTGCACTCATCACATTTATACGGATGAGGGGGTGAAACCTTTGAGACAACCTCAAAGATGGCTTAACCCGAATATGCTAGAGGTTGTTAAGAAGGAGATCATCAAATGGCTAGATGCAGGCATTGTATATCCAATCTCAGACAGCCAGTGGGTGAGTCCGATCCAAATAGTGCCCAAGAAAGCAGGACTCACCGTAATAAAGAATGATAAGGGCGAATCCAACCCGACCTGCACTGTGACATCTTGGCAGGTCTTCATCGACTACAGGAAACTGAACACGGCTACCTAGAAGGATCACTTTCCTTTGCTGTTCATTGATCAGATCTTGGAACGGTTAGCCAGACACAATTTCTTCTGCTTTCTGGATGGATACTCCAGGTATAATCAGGTAGCAATTAGCCCAGAAGATCAAGACAAGACCACATTCACATGCCCCTTTGGAATATTTGCCTTCAAGCGGATGCCCTTTGGCCTCTGCAATGCACCAGTGACATTTCAGCGTTGTATGATGGCCATCTTCTCTGACATGATTGGGGACTATGTGGAGGTATTCATGGACGACTTCTCCATTTTCGGAGATGGTTTCGCATCTTGTCTTGATAACCTCACCAAGATCTTGAAATGGTGTATTGAGGTAAACCTAGTATTATCCTGGGAGAAAAGCCATTTCATGGTGAGGGATGGCATAGTACTAGGGCATACGATCTCTAAAAATGGACTCGAGGTCAACTGAGCTAAATCAGAGATTATCTCCCACTTACCGCCACCTAGTTTGGTCAAGCAAATTAGATCATTCTTGGGTCACGTCGACTTCTATCGGAGATTTATATGTGATTTCTCAAAAATTGCACGGCCTTTGACGAATCTCTTGGTTGTCGATGTCCCATTCGATTTCGACACCTCGTGTCTCAGCGCCTTCGAGACTTTACGAAGCGCTGTCTCTGATTCACCGATTCTCCAACCACTCGACTGGTCACTCGATTTCTAAATGATGTGCGACACGTTTGATTTTGCCGTTGGTGCTGTGTTAGGCCAGCGTCGGGAAAAACAACCCTTCGTCATATACTATGCTAGCAAGACGTTGAATGAGGCTCAGCGCAATTACACTATCACCGAAAAGGAACTGCTAGCGGTAGTATTTGGGTTGGAGAAATTCAGATTATATTTATTAGAGTCCAAGGTCTTCATTTTCGTTGACCACTCCGCCCTTCGGCATTTGTTGGCAAAGAAGGATGCCAAACCACGGCTCATTAGATGGATCCTTCTATTGCAGGAATTTGATATCGAAATCCGCAACAAAGCTGGAAAACAGAATGTTGTGGCGGATCACCTATCCAGATTGGACCCAGACCACATTCCTTATTACCTGCTTATCCATGAACAATTTTCGGATGAATCTCTTTTGGCAGTTCATTCTGTTGAGTTCCCCTGGTATGCGGATTTCGTGAACTACCTTGCTGCAGGCAAAATTCCCACGAACCTATCCAAGGACCAGAAACTCAAATTCATTGCAGAGGTCAAATACTACCTCTGGGATGACCCACTACTCTTCCGCATTGGAGTAGAACAGATTATTCGCAGATGCATCCCAGACTCTGAGATCCCCAGTGTGTTATCTTTTTGCCACAATGATGAGTGTGGTGGCCATTTCTCGGGACGGAAAACCGCTGCAAAAATTTTGCAATCGGGATTTTTCTGGCCAACCATCTTTAGAGATACACATGAATATGCCCAACACTGCAAACAATGCCAGTCGGTCAGTTCTATGACCAGGAGAGACATGATGCCACTCCAGCCCATCATGGTCGTAGAAGTGTTCGACATCTGGGGCATCGATTTTATGGGCCCTTTTCTGAACTTGCATGGCTTTGAGTACATATTGCTAACCGTTGACTATGTCTCGAAGTGGGTCGAGGCCATCCCAGTGAGACGGGCTGACCACAAGATCGTCATTTCTTTCGTACGGCAGAATATTTTCACGAGATTCGAAATACCCCGTGCTTTGATTTGCGACGGGGGAAGCCACTTCATCCATGCCCATTTCAGGTCGTTATTAAAGAAATATAGGGTACATCACTGCATAGCCACCCCGTATCACCCGCAGACCAATGGGCAGGCTGAAGTGTCTAACCGTCAGATCAAGCTGATTCTCCAGAAGACGGTTAGATCAGATAGGAAGGACTGGTCCGACAAATTAATCGATGCACTTTGGGCATATCGGACCGCATACAAGGCCCCACTCGGAATGTCACCATATCGCATGATATATGGCAAGGCCTGTCACCTTCCTGTAGAGCTAGAACACCGCACCTTTTGGGCAGTGAAAAAATGTAACCTTGACCACGATGCAGGAGGTCAAGAACGGAAACTCCAGCTTAGCGAATTAGAAGAGATCCGGCGGGAGGCCTATGAGAATGCATTGATATACAAGGACAAGACCAAGGCCTTTCATGACCGCCACATCTGGAGAAAAGCATTCACGCCCAACCAGCGAGTCTGGTTGTTTGATTCTCAATTAAAGCTGTTTGCAAGGAAGCTCAAGTCCAAATGGACTACCCCGTATGTTGTGATCCAGCCATATCCTAATGGGCAGTCCAGATCAAGGACCCAAAATCTAAGCATATATTCATGATAAATGGCCAGCGCCTCAAGCCATTTTTGACCCAGGAACCTCCTCCACCTGACGAGATTATTCATCTTATTGCGGACGTGTGATTGAATGCTGGCCCAGTTGGAGGCGTTAAACTCAGCACATATAGATACCATTCGCCCCACATTCCACCATCATTTATATATAATCATTTTTTATATATAGTGAAATGCTTGGTTCAACCGGGTTTTATTGTTATAACGTTGTAGTATAGCCAGTTATTACCAACATTTCAAATATATAAATTTTTTTACTCGGAAAATAAAAGAGTTCCCGAGGTCGAACTCAGGGAGCAAGTTGTATTCTAGAGATATACATGTTTCTTTTACAAAAAATAAAGAAAGAGAGAGGGAAAGAATTTGTTGTTCTCTTTGTTTTCTCCTCGTGATGTTCTTCTTTGTTCTGCAGAGGTGATGCTCCTCTTTCTTTCTTCAGATCTCCTTCTTCTTCTTCCTTGGTTTCTGTCTTGGCCTCTCTTCTTCTTTTTCTGCAGTCTCTTCTGTGAAGGTTTCTTCTTCCTTGGTTTCTGTCTTGGCCTCTCTTCTTCTTTTTCTGCAGTCTCTTCTGTGAAGGTTTCTTCTTCCTTGGCTCTGCTGTACTTCTTCTCTGCAGCCTTTCCTCTTCTTCTGCCTTGCTCAGCCTCTTCTTTAGAGTTTCTTCTTGTTTCTCCTCCCTGCGGCTAAGTGTCAGCTTCTTCTTTTCTTTTTCAGCCAGGGACGTCACCCCTCCTTTCTTCTTTTCCCTTCAGGCCGTCGTCTGATTTCCAAATCAGACGACTTAAACTACCTGTTGCTACAGTCAGCTTCCTTCTTCTTCCGCGGGTCTTCTTCTTCGCCTGTGCCTGCACACTTCAGAGTTTTTCGTCAGAGGCAAAACCTACTCTACCCTCCCCCCCCGCGTCTCTCTCTCTCTCTGAAACCACTCTTGGGAAAGCTCTCCCAGAGCTGCCGGGTAACCGGGTCGGGTCAGGCCCGGGTCCAGGCCCACCGGCGTGCGTGGTGGGCGAGGAGTGCAGGTCAGTCTTAAGTCGGGTCGGGTTGGGTCAGGTCCGCGGGGCGTGAGCGCGGACGAGACCGGGTAACCGGGCGGGTGAAGGGGACCTCACCCCGTGTGCTGAGGCAGTAAGCCTCCAGCACTTTTGCATCTTATATCGCTGCGCCTCTTCAGGCTTTTCCGAGGTGGGACTAAATGTCCCACCTCAATTGCGCGCCCGCAGCGGGGAAATCAGCGGGAGATTGCGGCGTCACGCGAAGCCTTCTGCCTTAGCTGCGAGCCTGGTGTTTTGTCGAAACGCCTCGCAAGGCCTGGGAGTTGAATCTGGGCGTGGCGCTGAGCGTGGCGCGCCTGTAGCTGCAGGCGGAAGCAGTTCCTCCTGCACGGCAATGGCGGCGGAGGTCGGGTGGCCTGTTCACAAGAAAACGACCTCCCGGCCTAATCAGAAAGTGCCAGGAGCTTTGCCAAGGTGCGGCGAAGCTCGTGTGGGTGGTGGCGAGGCGTGGGGCGGCGTGCAAGGGCTGCCCTAGGTCGGACTGTGGGTCGGAGGATGGGTTTGTTGGGGGAAGCGTTACGGAGGTGTGGAGTGGCAGTGAGGGGGTGGGGGGTGCTCAGTGTGATGAGGCGGAGGTTCGGTGAGGGTCGGCGAGGTGTGTGAGGCTGTGGAGCGATGGGAGCATCTCGTCGGAGGGTGGCCGGAGATGAAGGGGGTGACGATGGTCAGGGTCGGTCGAGGGCTTAATTGAATAAATTGAAAGCGGGGAAAGAAAGAGGAGAAGAAGGGGAGTAGCTCTAGCTTACTTGCAGGGACGAAGGGGGAGGAACAGGGCGACAGTCGTATCGACTGTCGCCGGAGAAGACGATGCTCAGGGAAAGGGGCGGCGGCGAGCAGAGAGCCGGAGAGGCGCCAGCTGGGTGCGGCGTGGCGCGGGAAGAGCAGGGGAGGAAGTCTCTGCTGCTGGTATTGCGGCAGAGCGAAGAGGTGGAGGGGGAGGAAACCGCCGGAGCTGGTGAGCGTCTGCCGGAGGGAGAAGAGAGGAAAGTTGAGGATTTTCTCCGTCAGATCCAGGCTGCCCCGGTCGGTGGAGCAACGGGGGGTATTTATAGGGATCAAACAGGGAGGAAGGCGGAGGGAGACGACGTGTCTCCCTCGTCGGAGGATGGCCGGAAACAAGAACCCATACCGTCCGTGCGTTCGCACGGCCGGTATGGTGGGTTACAACGACCAGGGGGGTGTCCCTGCGACGGCTGACGACGCAGGGCACCCCCGGTTTACTTGCCAGGTCCCCCACCTCACCCTGCGCGGCGCCATGCTCCACGCAAGGTCGCCGGAGCATGGTGCTGGCAGGTTTTGCAGGGGGGACCTGATCGCAAAGAACGAAGGAGAGTTAGGGGCCAAAATGCGAGGGTTCAAAAGTTGAGGGCCAAAGAGTAAATATATGAGGACCAAAGTGTAAAGTCGGGCAAGGAGGTTTCTTCTTAGGCTCAAGTTTTTATACATGACTAATTAGGACCTAAGGAATCTGATGGTGAATTTCATTTCTATATTAAACCTTGTTTGACCGGTCAATTTACGCAAAAACCCAAATTAAGTTATTAATTGGGCATGGTTCTCAATGTAGGTCAAAATGGGTTCTGAAGGCCAAATTGAAGGTTCTAAACCCTAGAGATTATTTTTCTATGAATTTTAGAGGGTTTATTCTATTTTTACTTTGCCTCGAACCTTGTGAATTGAAGTGGGTTGTTTTAGGGTTACAGATTATCATTTAGTTTCTTGGAATTGCTGTAGCCCTCGCTAGATCATTTCATCCCACTTTTATTCTTATTAAGCTGCTTTGACCTATGTTTGGGCCCTGAATTATCTTGTATGCAGATTATACTGGTAAAATTGCATTTTTACCCCTTATGACTTGTTTTCTTCTTAAACTCAGAATTCTCTGAGTTAAGCCTTTCCTTGAGATATGTAGGAGCTTTTATCCTTTGTATTAGGTCAAAATGAGCTAGTTATGGCTCATGATGAGGTTCTCATCATACCCCCATGCCTAGCTTTTGCTAGTCCCTTAGCAAAAACTTAAGGTTTCAACCCTTGTTCTAGACCATGAAATTTTTAATAGTTTTAGATAAGTGCCTTTTTTATTTGAGCATAGATTAGGTTAGAATGCTGACCATAGGCCTAAAAGGTACTCTAGTACCAATTAAGATCCAAATCTGTCTAGCCTTAGCCTCAGTCTTTTAGCAAAGGTTTTTAAGGCCCACAAGAACTAACCTAAGGTTTATTGGACTTCGTGGTTAAAGCACCCGTGCTTGAAATGATTTTAGCCCTGGCTCAGTTCGCAGTGCGTTTTGTAAGAGAGAGATAGAAAGTTTTTCTGTTTGGAGAGTTTTCTCTCTCTTTTTCTTTTTAGTTCTAGCCTAGGATTGGCTTTTCAACACGGTCTGTATCAGATTCCTTGCTCCCATCATCAATCCTCAAGGGTTCCTGGCGATCGATGCTTCGAGATAGCACTGCCCATGGCAACCCCCGGAACCCTGGCTATTGAGATTTCGAGATAATCCCATCCATGGTATTCCGTGGCCGAATCCAGACCCTGGCAATTGACACTTCGAGATAATGCCATCCATGGAATCTGAACCAGCAGAGTGCTTACATGCCCCCAGTAGGATATGTAAATATCCTAAGAGACAAGCACCGAGGAGATGATATTTTGTTACGCATCTTCGAGGGGATTTCCCGCCTCTCCGCGCTGGGAACTCGTCCAAATCAACTTGTGTTGATCGGCCGCTCCTATTCTAGGTGATCTTTTCAGATTTTTGCGACGCTTCTGCGTGATTCTGATTTTTACGCTTACTGAACCAGGCTGTGTGTGAGGTTAGGGTGCTTAGGTTACTGAGTCCCGTAAACCAAAAATTAGTTAACGAGGCCGAATACTCCCTAAGCCTTAGACCTAATACTTCAGCTTTTCATTTTCCTCAACCTCTTGAGGAGTGTCCAGATCTTAATGGGTACTAAGAGTCTATTCAAGAATGCCTAAGGTTTGCATTCTTTACTAATCTCATTGTGCACTTTTCTTGAATGAGGTCTAGAACTTAAGTTAATTCCTTAGTTCCTTACTAATGACTATCACTTTTTCTCATAATTTTGTGCTCCTTTTTCATTTTGTTTCTTTTCTCCTTCACAAAATTTCCTTCTCCTCTTTTCCTCTTATTCTTTTTCGAAAATTTTTTTAATTTTTATGGTGTTTTTGGCATATGTGAATTTTTTTTTGTTTGAAACCTTTTCTTACAAGTTTTGCACTTTCATACCCCCCCATGCCTAAGATTTGCAATGTCCTCATTGTAACCTAGGGGGTCTTAGTTCATTCCTTAAGACAGAAATTTGGATGAGTGGATGGGTCGGGTTGAATTTTTGCGGACGATTTCAAATCCCTGATGCAAACATCTGAGTTGGGGTCGGCTGTCTACAAGGGTGAACTTCGAGTGCTAAAAGGTGTCAGAACAAGTTTCAGGTAAAGAGAATGACGGGCTGCCTCCCGTTAAGCGCTGAGTTTTACGCCATCGGCTGGGCGCAATAAGCTCAAGGGGAAAGGAGGATATAAGATGCCTCAGCCAAATCAGTAGAAGTTACATCAATGAACGGCTTGAGTCTCTGACCGTTCACGATGAAAGGTTCAGAATCGTGGCTGAGTGGACTGATTTCGATTGCTCCATTTCCAAAAACCTGTCGGACCAAATATGGTCCGACCCACTTAGATCTCAGTTTTCCTGGGAAGAGTTTGAGTCGGGCATCAAAGAGTAGGACCTTTTGACCAGGATGAAAGATCTTTCTCGAGATGTGTTTGTCGTGGAAGGCTTTAACCCGCTCCTTGTAGATTTGCGAGTTCTCGTACGCGTCTATGCGTAATTCATCGATCTCGTTGATTTGGAGTTTTCTGTGGGTCCCAGCCTTGGAAAGATCTAGATTACAGTTCCGTACTGCCCAATAGGCTTTATGCTCCAGTTCTACGGGAAGGTGGCATGCCTTTCCGTACACCAGTCTAAAGGGGGACATGCCCAATTGGGTCTTGTGGGCGGTCCTATAGGCCCACAATGCTTCCGGAAGTCGGGACGACCAGTCCTTCCTGTCAGGTCGAACAGTGACTTGCAGGATTTTCTTGATCTCCCGATTAGACAGCTCAGCTAGACCATTAGTTTGGGGGTGGTAAGGAGTAGAGATTCGGTGAGACACCCCGTATTTGGTCATCAGTGACCTAAACTGAGCATTTGTGAAATGGGTCCCCCCATCAGAGATTATTGCACGAGGAATCCTGAACCTTGAGAAAATGTGTTGATGAATGAATTTGAGAACGATTTTGTGATCACAGGTTCGGGTCGGTATGGCTTCGATCCATTTGGACACGTAGTCCACAGCCAACAGAATGTATTCGAAACCATCCGAAACAGGAAAGGGGCCCATAAAATCAATCCCCCAAACATCAAAGATTTCGCATACTAGAATCGGTTGCATAGGCATCATGTCGCGATGGCTCATGTTGCCCAAAGTCTGGCAACGACTGCATGCCTTGCAATGACTGTATGCGTCTTTGAATAGTGTGGGCCAGTAAAAGCCGCACTGGAGGACTTTTGATGCGGTTTTATGTCCGGCAAAATGGCCACCGCATGCCTGGTCATGGCAGAAAGAGAGGATATTGTTGACTTCCCCTTCCGGGACACATCTCCGGATGATCTGATCGGCACCTATGCGGAAGAGGTACGGGTCTTCCCAGATGTAATACTTGGCATCGGAGCGTAATTTGTCTTTCTTGGCCTTCGGCCAATCGGACGGGATCTGATGAGATGCCAAGTAATTTACTATATTAGCAAACCATGGAAGGCTAGTACCAATAGTCAGCAGGTGCTCATCGGGAAAATGCTCAGTGATGGGTCCGGAAGGGTCAATTATTTCAGAAGGAAGACGGGACAAGTGATCAGCTACCACGTTTTGCTTTCCCGCTTTGTCGCGAATCTCAAGGTCAAATTCTTGCAACAGCAAGATCCATCGGATCAATCGAGGTTTCGCGTCCTTCTTTGCAAGGAGATGCCTCACGGCTGTGTGATCCGAGTATATGATGACACGGGAACCCAGAAGGTATGATTTGAACTTTTCTAGGGCAAATACTACAGCTAGCAGCTCTTTCTCAGTAACTGTATAGTTACGCTGAGCCTCATCGAGTGTTTTGCTGGCGTAGTAAATGACCACAGGTTTCTTGTCAATTTTCTGCCCCAAAACCGCTCCTACAGTGAAGTCGGATGCATCACACATGATCTCAAAGGGTTGAGACCAATCAGGGGACTATAGGATCGGGGCTTGGGTGACTCGGTCACGCAGGATTTCAAATGCTTGAGTGCATTCCTTGGAGATTTCGAAGGGAACATCCTTGGAGAGAAGAGTGGTCAGGGGGCGTGCGATTTTTGAAAAATCAGGGATAAATCGTCGATAAAAACCGACATGCCCTAAAAAGGATCGGATGTCCCTGATTGAGCTAGGCATAGGAAGGTGAGAGATCAGATTAACCTTAGCTCGATCCACTTGGATACCTTTCTCCGAAATTGAGTGTCCCAGGACAATTCCCTCAGGCACCATGAAATGGCTCTTTTCCCAGGAAAGAACCAAATTCACATCGATGCACCGCCTGAGTATCTGGACCAAGTGTTGGAGGCAATCGTCGAATGATGCTCCGAAAACTGAAAAGTCATCCATGAAGACTTCCAGATAATCACCTACCATATCCGAGAATATGGCAAGCATGCATCGCTGAAAAGTAGCGGGTGCATTGCAAAGACCGAAAGGCATCCTTCGGAAAGCGTATGTTCCGAAGGGGCAGGTGAACGTGGTCTTTTCTTGGTCCTCAGGATGGATTGCCACCTGGTTATAACCGGAGTACCCGTCAAGAAAGCAGAAGAACCTATTTCCCGCTAGTTTTTCGAGAATTTGATCAATGAAGGGTAGTGGGAAATGATCCTTCTTCGTGGAGGAATTGAGTCGACGGTAATCTATACAGACTCTCCACGAGTTGGCTAATCGGGTAGGAATGATTTCTCCGGTCTCAGTCGTTATAGTGGTGAGTCCTGCCTTCTTGGGCACGACCTGAATTGGGCTCACCCAACGACTATCGGAGATCGGGTAGATGATCCCGGCATCTAACCACTTGATGATCTCCTTTTTCACGACCTCCTGCAGATTGGGGTTTAAGCGTCTCTGCATTTCACGAGAAGGTCGTGTGCCCTCTTCTGAATAGATATGATGAGTACAATAAGAGGGACTTATTCCAGTCAAATCATCGAGAGTCCATCCGATGGCTCTGCGATGTTGCTGGAGGACAACAATCAGACGGGATTCCTGTTCAGGACTGAGGTTGGAATTGATAATCACAGGAAGGGTCTGATTAGAACCCAAAAAGACGTATTTTAAGTGAGCAGGAAGGGGTTTCAGTTCGACGATGGGGTTTTCAGCAGCAGCGGGTGGTTCAGTATAGATGTGAGGTTCAAGGGTGGGAGTTACTGGGTTGTTCACATCTGGATTTGACTCCTCTGTTTGCGGGTCAAGATCCTTCTGTGGTTGACGTGCTGAGGCAGTAAGCCTCCAGCACTTTTGCATCTTATATCGCTGCGCCTCTTCAGGCTTTTCCGAGGTGGGACTAAATGTCCCACCTCAATTGCGCGCCCGCAGCGGGGAAATCAGCGGGAGATTGCGGCGTCACGCGAAGCCTTCTGCCTTAGCTGCGAGCCTGGTGTTTTTTCGAAACGCCTCGCAAGGCCTGAAAGTTGAATCTGGGCGTGGCGCTGAGCGTGGCGCGCCTGTAGCTGTAGGCGGAAGCAGTTCCTCCTGCACGGCAATGGCGACGGAGGTCGGGTGGCCTGTTCACAAGAAAACGGCCTCCCGGCCTAATCAGAAAGTGCCAGGAGCTTCGCCAAGGTGCGGCGAAGCTCGTGTGGGTGGTGGCGAGGCGCGGGGCGGCGTGCAAGGGCTGCCCTAGGTCGGACTGTGGGTCGGAGGATGGGTTTGTTGGAGGAAACCGCCGGAGCTGGTGAGCGTCTGCCGGAGGGAGAAGAGAGGAAAGTTGAGGATTTTCTCCGTCAGATCCAGGCTGCCCCGGTCGGTGGAGCAACGGGGGGTATTTATAGGGATCAAACAGGGAGGAAGGCGGAGGGAGACGACGTGTCTCCCTCGCCGGAGGATGGCCGGAAACAAGAACCCATACCGTCCGTGCGTTCGCACGGCCGGTATGGTGGGTTACAACGACCAGGGGGGTGTCCCTGCGACGGCTGACGACGCAGGGCACCCCCGGTTTACTTGCCAGGTCCCCCACCTCACCCTGCGCGGCGCCATGCTCCGCGCAAGGTCGCCGGAGCATGGTGCTGGCAGGTTTTGCAGGGGGGACCTGATCGCAAAGAACGAAGGAGAGTTAGGGGCCAAAATGCGAGGGTTCAAAAGTTGAGGGCCAAAGAGTAAATATATGAGGACCAAAGTGTAAAGTCGGGCAAGGAGGTTTCTTCTTAGGCTCAAGTTTTTATACATGACTAATTAGGACCTAAGGAATCTGATGGTGAATTTCATTTCTATATTAAACCTTGTTTGACCGGTCAATTTACGCAAAAACCCAAATTAAGTTATTAATTGGGCATGGTTCTCAATGTAGGTCAAAATGGGTTCTGAAGGCCAAATTGAAGGTTCTAAACCCTAGAGATTATTTTTCTATGAATTTTAGAGGGTTTATTCTATTTTTACTTTGCCTCGAACCTTGTGAATTGAAGTGGGTTGTTTTAGGGTTACAGATTATCATTTAGTTTCTTGGAATTGCTGTAGCCCTCGCTAGATCATTTCATCCCACTTTTATTCTTATTAAGCTGCTTTGACCTATGTTTGGGCCCTGAATTATCTTGTATGCAGATTATACTGGTAAAATTGCATTTTTACCCCTTATGACTTGTTTTCTTCTTAAACTCAGAATTCTCTGAGTTAAGCCTTTCCTTGAGATATGTAGGAGCTTTTATCCTTTGTATTAGGTCAAAATGAGCTAGTTATGGCTCATGATGAGGTTCTCATCATATAGCATACTTTCTTTTTGCATAGTGCATGTTGACAGGTTGGCCGGTGCTGAATGTATATTTTCAGGAGCAATTCCAGGTGACTTCTACCCACTCATCCTCTATCAAATTTATTTTCCTTTTTATTCATGCATGAGGACATGCAAGAACTTAGGCATGGGGGGGTAGATACAACAAAACTGAAAAATTTTTATGCCAACATTTAGGAAAACCTCGGAGCTGCATGTAAAACGTACTTTAGGACCTTAAATAAAAGAATAACAGACTCCACCTCCAATGCTCGCATTGGAGATAGAAATTGTTCGCAACAGCCACTTCCGACTTACCCGCTCACCTATTGTTCTAAATTTAGGGTCAAGTTGATTGTAACCCGATATGGGAATTTCACGAAGTACAAATTATACGAGGTTAATTGTTCATAGTGTAGGATCTGTAAATGACAAGCACACTAGAAGGGGGGATGAATAGTGTGGGAGATAAAAATTGCAAAACAAATCAAACCACAAAAGGCACAAGATGTATAGTGGTTCCCCTCACCTGGGTACTCCACTACCTAAGTCTCCCGACTTAGGATTTTTAACCCGATTCCCTCAACTCAGAGGGAATCAATTTACTAATATCAAAGGTAATTAATGGGTTACATCAACCCAATTACAAGATATGAAGAAAAGATAAAGATACAGGTGTAAGCAAAATGTAAATAGAAGCTTACAACTATTTCCTAAGTCTCCAACAAGAATATATCTTATAACAAGTATAATCAAATCTAACGAGAAAAACTAAGGCGTAAAACAAACGATTGATTACAGAAAAATACGATCGCCTTTGAAGATTTGTTGCAAATGATAAGATGCCTTGAAATGTATGCAACAAAACAAACTCTCTTTCAGCTTGAAAATGGAGAATTGAAGGTGTAGACAAGAGTATATTTCTTTGCTTAGAGGTATGTCTAAAACAACACTCAAAGAGTGCTTATATAGACCACTAATCACCTCTCCTACGAATTCTAGCTGTTAGGGGTATTTTAGGAACATTAGAATTAAGATAATTGCAAATTAGCCGTTCAGATAGGTCACAACGGTTAGTTGGTACCGGTACTGAACTCTTGGTACCGGTACTGACTACATACAGTTAGTATAGCCAAATCACTAGGTACCGGTACTCATTGTGAGTACCGGTACTTGTGATGCACAGTCTTGGGTCTTGTGATCTACATGTATCGGTACTCATGATGAGTACCAGTACTTACAATGCACAGTCATGGCTCTTGTGACCATGTACCGATACTCATGATGAGTATCGGTGCTTGTTAGGTCCAGGCAAAAACCCAGTTCACAAACTATGACCACTTGATACCAGTACTCATGATGAGTACCGGTACTTGATGTTTACAGTTTGGAACTTAGGTCCAAACCTGTGCCAAGCAAGTACCAAAGATCATTAGTGTTAATCAGTTGAGAAATCCAATCTACTCTAGGCGACTTAGCTTTGAAAGAGTCGACTTTGAGTTAAAAATCGAGTAATTGAACGATATTTTGAATCCTAGTTATCTCTACTTTGATTTTAATACCTAGATTATACTTTACTTGTTTGGAGATATACAAAAATTCTAAGATACAATAAAAACTAAAAATCTTTTAAAAACTTCTTCCTTCATGTGCAATCTTTTTGCCTGCATCCATAGATTCTTTTGACCTGTAATCACTTCATAAACATATTAGAATTTAAAAATGATTTTGTTAACATCAAAACACAGAAGAGAGATGGAACTAGGGTCCAACACATAGCATATACACATATTGCACTCATGAATAAGATTATTTTATTAAGAGAATGCATTAGGGATTTTATCCTCTAGTTGACTCCTGTAATTTGGAATCCAGTATAATTTTTCACACACACATAGAATTTGCAATGGATTCACGGTGAAGGTTGATAAACGTCTTTAGTCTGTTGAGAAGAAGCAGTGCTTTTTTTTTCTTGAACCCCTGGACAGTGTTTTGGGAGTCTAGTTGATTTTCTTCCAAAAATCCACCAAATAGTGTGAGAAGAAGAGTAGAGTGTACTGGTGCTCTAAGATTAGTGTAAGGAATCAGGAATCCTAGATAATTAGGTGATGATACTCAGAGATTAGGCATAGTTTCCGCTCTCGATTCCTACGTATGCATTTTTGTGCAAAATTTTGAGAGCCACCAAATAAGGCAAATACGTGGAGAGCGAGTTTTTATAAAACTAGGGCTAAGGTGGATGGTTACGACCATTCTTTACGAAATCCTCGGCTGAAGGAGGGTATTGATGTCAAGGTCAGAAATACACCATCTTATCCATCTTTCCCGGTGCCGTGAGTAGGCACTTCCACCAAATAAGCTACCCAATGTCCCTTGAGTACCACCAATCCCTAATAATGCCTCCTCAATAAAGTTCATGGATGTTGGCTAGTTGTGTTATGTTGAAAAAAAAAAGTGATGAAGAAAAAAAAATGATGAAAAAAAAAGAAAAGTTGAAAAAAATTAGAAAAAGAAGAAAAATCAAAGCAAAGAATGAATATTTAGTGTTTATTTCATCGAGGCAATACCACCAAATAAAATTGAGATCCACCAAATATGGCCCTAACCTATTCTTCTTGTGTTTTTGACCACCCGAATACTGGCTGAGGAATTCCAACTTAGTGTTAGGGTTATGAGAACTCAATTAAGGTGTTAATGCCTAGTGAGACCACCAAATACAGGTCATATACGTGAATCTGGTGAAGTTGTGAGCTCTAAGAAAGAAAAGAAAAGGAAAAGAAAAAGAGTAAGAGAGAATAGATACAAAGGAATCAAAAGGGAGCATAGTTTTTCTTGTCTTTCTCTGAGTTGAGTTACTTAGTAATCCGGGAATCTAGATTCTGTAGTACTAGTCTCTATGTAGCACCAAGTGAGAGTGAGCCACCAAATATATAATCTTTTCCCTCAGAGATTCTCTATTTAAGCCTAAAGCCAGGCTGGAATTCATAGAATATCTTGAATACCTCAAGGGAAGAAGTCCACCTATCCTGCTAGAATTTTTACTAGGGGTCAAGTACAGGCTTTAGAGGTGTATCAGTTTTCACTCGAATCCGTTGCAAAAGCTACATAGCTGCACTTTCACAATTGTCTGGATTTCTAGAGCATAGGATGAAAATAGAAAGGAGACAAATCCCTAGGCGTACACTTGATAAAATAATCAATCCCTTAGGAACCCTTCTGTAAATAATTTAGTCTTGCATTTGCTAGGAACGAGCAAGCTTTAGGCATGGGGGTATAATTGCGCAGCAATCATAGGTCTTAATTGACCTAGATAAAGCTAGAACTTAGCATAAGTTAGGGTTATTCATGCATACATACGTATTATCTGCATCTTTACTACTCTTCTTTAGCTATGCATGAAATAATTTTATAATGTGTTGATTAAGTACATTATGTCAATTGCAGGGAATACGCTGGATCTGAAGCTGGATCAAGAATAACGGGAGTTGCAGCAGAGCTGGAGCAGAAGGCTTAGTTTAGATGTAGGAATAATAATGTAAGGGAGTTAAAGGTTTTCTATTCTATCAAGTAGAATAAAGCAGTAAAATGTGAAGAGCTTAGGTCCATCCTAGCCCTAGGATAGCCTAGAGACCTCCCCAAGCCTTAGCCACCCTTAGATTAGGTCACAATAGCCTTGGAAGCCCTAAAACCCTAGTTCCAACCCTTATCTGGATGTCCAGATAAGTTATAGGACGTCTAGGACCCTTAGCCATCTCCCGCACACCTCAAACCCACTTGTGCAGTGTTATTAAACGTTCAGACACTTTGTCAGACGTCCAATTCTGCAGAACACCCGAAATAGAACCTTGATTTCCCCCTGACTCAGATTGGACGTCCAAAACTGAAGTCTGGACTTCTGATTTTTGAGTATAATTCGTCTGATCATATTATTGGATGTCTAATACTGGTCTCCGGTCCCTGTTTTGAGATTCAAGTCTTGATCTTGGATCTCTAGCTCCCTAGACCTAATCCCAACCCCATAGGAACCTAAATTAAGTTGTCCTAACCCTAGTACATCACCTTTAGACCTACCTAAGGACTTAATTAGGTCCTCACCAAACCCAATTGACTTAGATCAAAGTCAATTACCTTCACCTAAGTCAATTGGACTCATTGAGTCCAATTGAGCTTATATCTCAACCCACACAAGTTCAATTGGACTTAGTGAGAGTCCAATTGACCTAAACCCAACCTAATTGAGTTATTTCACTCTCAATTAGGTTCACACTCATTCAATTAAACTTAGGTTAAGTTTAATTGCATTTTCCCCCTAGCAATTAGGTTTTGTAACCCTAATTCAAGACCTACACCTACCCAAACCCCTTAGGACCTAACCTAAGCCACCTAGCCACATAGAGCATGACCACACACGCACACACACACACCCATTCACGCACACACGCTTCTCTAGAGTTCTCTAGAACTCTCTTGAAGTGACGCCACCTCTTGGTTGCCAAATTTAGCAACTAAGAGGCATTCAAATTGAGATCCACAATTTTTGGATCTCAAAGACCACTTTGATCCTCATGTGGCCGGCCACTCTTGGGCTCTCTCTAGAGAGTTCCAAACCTCTCTAGAGAGAAGCCCTTGAGCCTATAAAATGACCCCATGGGCGGCCAAGTGACCCCATTCACTTCCTTGGCAATTCACACTCTTGGCTCCATTGGTTCCATTCACGCCCACTTCCACTTAGCTAGCCACTCCACCTCCACGAGCTTACTACCACCATGGAGGACATCATGCCAGGATGCTGGATCACCTTTCTCCAAGGGTCAGCCTAAGCTACATTGGTCGGCCCTCATTCTCCTCCTGACCACTCCAAGGCCATCGGGGACCACCCCTGAATGCCCTTTATTCTGCTAGATTTAGTTTATGCTCTCCATAATTTTTATTGCCTTTATTACTGCTTAGTAGCATAGTCTTAACTCCCCCCTCAATGATGCATGCAAAATCCCCCCATTAATTCTTGTATACAGTCATTTTCTGGTAGCTAGATTTCCAATTCAATCATTTATGTACAAGCTTTCCTCTAAAGTTCTTGTTGCAAATCACTCTCCCACTAAATGAATGAAAAATGTTATATATATATATCTCCTTGTTATGAAATCACAATGAGCTTATTGTTTGCTATCATATTTGCGTGATTTAAGTTGACTGCTTTTCAATTGTCTATCCGTTATACAACAAGCATGTCATTTCCCGAGGATATTGAAAATCTAACGATAGACGCTTTCTTCGTAAATAGTCACCACCTCACTAGAATCATGCGCACAGAAACTCACACGTTTACCTTCGTAATTTATTTGACTCACGCACACGTAATCCGAGTCCATAACAGAAGTGGTGAAATGTTAATTAGGAGATTGGAAACCGTCGTGCATTTTTAAACGAAGTAGAGCGGCAAAAAGATTGATTTCTGGAGTAAAGCAAATGCCTCCCAAAGACAAACGATCGGGGCTCAAGTCTCGTTATTTTTAGAAAATAATATCTTTGTTGGATCGTATTTCGCAACTATACTATGATGCTTTTCCTATCAAAAACATGATCTACGCATCTCAAACACTAAGTGACAAGAAAATCGTCTCCCTAAGCTCACCCTAGGTGCGTGAAGACCTAGGGTAATTAAAGAGAGGGTGTGAGTGCACTATGATAAAAGCAAGAAAATGCAACAAAAGATTATGGAAAGGCAACTTTGATTAAGGAGAAAATTATTTTACAAAATTACTAGTAGAGGAATGCTTCTACTATAGGAATGAAACACAAAAAATGAAAATACAGATCCTCCTGGTGATGTTAGTAAAGAGGAGAAGATCCTTACTCCAAGCTCAGCTGCTCCTGGGCTTGAGAAGGATTTCTCCTAATCCTTTTCTTGAAGTGCTCCTCCAAAGGTGTGTCCTCCTTGGCAGGCCCTTGGTGGACGTGCCTTAGCTCCTCCAAGAGTGGAAGGATTCCACTCTGAAACCTCCTCCTAGGGTGGATGCAAACCACCCTCAAGAACCTCCTTTGGACATCCTCCTTGCATGGCTGGACCTTTGACTAGCGTGGGCACAAAAGAGAAGGGAAGAGGGGAAGGCACCAAGGAGACAGAGTGTCCCCTTAATCTTCCTCTTCTCCTTCTCTTGGCCATGGGTATGGTGGAGTGAAGGTGGGAATATGTGACAAATAATGAAGCCAAAGGTGTCCTTGAATGGTGGTAGGGTAGGTTGTTTTATAGGAGTGGTAAGGTGGTAGGTATGGTTAAGGGAGGATGGCTATATGGTGGTGCCAAAGTGAAGGGGTACTTGATGGTTGGCGCCATCCTTAGTGTTAACTAGGGTTAAGGGGTTGGTGTGGTGTGTTGTAAGGTTAGGATGGAGTTGTAGGGTGGAGGTTATGAGATGGATGGCTAGGGTTTTATTACCGCCAAGGGAGGGGATGTATGGAGGTTGGGTTAAGGAGGCTTGGCACCAACTTAGGTGGATAGTTGGAATGGGAAATAGGAAGGGTGAGGATGGCTCCATGTGGTGGTGGTTAAGGGATGAAAGGCTAGATTTAGTTGGCGCCACATGGGGAGGTGCATAGGTATGTTGGCGCCAACTTAAGGGGGTAGTTAAATGGTGGTTATGGGGTAGTTAATGGGTGGAAAGGTGCTTCAAGTTGGAGCCATGTGTGGGTATTCTAGAAGGGGCTAGGTTGGCACCAACTTGAGTGGTTGGATGGAGGGTTGTAGGGTGGATGAAGGGTGGAGATGGAGGCTATGTGGTGGCACCAAACATAGGTGGAGGTTAAGGTGGTTTTGGTGCCACCTTTAGGTGACTTTTGGTGGTGATTAAGGGACCAAAGGATGCCTCAAATTGGCACCAAATTGAATGGGTGAATGGAGGTGTGTTTTGGCGCCAAATTGGTGGGTTAAGGTTAGGTTAAGTTGGGGTTAAGTGAGGAAGGTGGACGGCCATGAGTAGAGAGCTTAGGTGGAGGTAAGCTAATGTTATGACCCGAACTTGGCCCCTTGTGGAACCCGGAAATGGCTCACCTTGACTAACCCCAAGACCCAGTCATCCAATGAGAAACAAACCAAATGCAAGGATAAACATTTCCACAACCACACATATAATGTAAGTAAGCAAATAAGAGAAAGGCAGCAACGAAAAGTAGAACAGAGTTAAAAAAGAACCACACTCTACAGGCGAAAAAATAAAGTTTGCTAGTTAGCCATCACAACATAAGTAGAAAGGACATAACACTAATAGGTTCTAACATACTAAAAGTACTCACTATAGTAACTAGGGCCCCTGAACCAACAACTGAAAAATGGGTAATTAGTCACAATCAAGGAATAAATCCTCCTACATAACCGCCAGAGGACCATAATTCATTGCATAATCATTCTGAGAGAAATACAGTAAAATAGGGGTAAAAATGTAGTTTTAACAGCACATCTCAATTGCAGAACAATCATGGGATTTCTCAGGGGTTAATTAAAGGTCAAATGATCTTAAATGTCTGACAAGTGGGTCCGTGTAGATAGAAACAAGTTTTCACGCATTTTAGGAATTAAATGGCATCTGAAACCCTAAAAACAAACTCGCTTAATCTACTGAGGTTTTGGTCAGGATAAAATGTACATAAAACCTCTAAAAATCATAGAAAAATATTCTTTAGGGTTTAGTATGCTTGATTTGACCATTAGAACCCAATTTGACCTAAAATAGAGTCTCAGACAGACAGTTGCCCTAATTTGGGTTTTTACATAAATTACCCAGTCAAACTTGGTCAAAACCCAAATCCAACTTCACCATTGGATTCCTTGGGTCAAAATTAGGTTTGTATCAAAATTTGGACCCAATCTGAGATCATCTTGACCTAGTTTGTATTTAGTCCTGTCTGACTCTTTTCTATCACACACATGCCCTTAACTTTCAAAATCCTTACAAACAGGCCCCTATCTTTGTCGTAACTCTTTGCAAATAGGTCCCTCTATCATTATCGCGGAGGAATCCTTCTCCGACGACCTTTGATTGAAGAGAACTCATTCTCTGATTAATGAATCCCTTCCAAAATTGGAAGGGAGATTCCTTAAGAAGTTCTCTTTCCAACACACCCAACCTTGAATCCTATAACATTCACAATATCTCATGCGAACACATGAGAGATTTGGGTATCTCTTAGGTTTCCAACTCCGGTGAACCTTCAAGCTTGGCTTCGAAGCTCCAACTGACCTCCTGATGCCTATATAAAGACCTCTAGGGTCTGGCCGAACTTCGACGCTCGAATTTAGCCAAAAATCCCCCATGTTCCTCCCTCCTCTCCGGCCAAATAGCTCCTCCATGTCCGGTGACCTCTTCTGACCTCCCTCATCATCTGCCCGCAATACCGGTGGTGGATTCTCCTTCCTCATCTTCCTCCATGTTGTGCCGTACCAGCCGACGTCTCTCCCTCCATCGTCCTTGTCGTCCTACCCCCACCGGAGCACCTTCGTCCCCAGGGCCAACGTACCCTCGGCAAGTGGATCTCCCCCTTTCGTCCATTAGTTTAGGAGTAGCTTAGTTCCCTTAGACTCTTAGGTTAATTCTCCCCCTTTCAAACTTCATTTCAATCCCTTGACATCGTGAATGACCCTCGTCTTCTCCGTCTTCGGCCACTCCTCCAATGAGGCATCCCCGCCGCTACACCCCTCCATCCGCCTCGTCGAAACCCTCTACACCCTCGCCACATCCACCCAAACCAAAGCCCTCTATTTCACCGTTCATGCTCTCATGACCGCCCCCGAACACACCTATCACCGACTTCCGTCTCCGTCATTGTCCGACCACTACACCTACTCCCACGCCACAAAACAACCACCACTGCATTCCTCATCCACCGACAACCTCTTGAGCTTTTTAACTGGGGCAAGAAGCCCGTATTCTTGTATTTTAGGTGCCAGCTTCAACCGCCATTACCGAGAAGCTTCAAGCTTGTTAGAAGCTTGCTTCAGGCCACACAAGCCCCAGGCTCCACCTCCAAGTTGCGTGGAGTCATTCCAGGCATCTTCCCAGGTCTTTGATTGCAGGCTTCAACCTCAATAGCTGCCTCAATTGGACGAGGCTTCATCCGCAGCTGACATGCGAAAGGGCTGTGGGATTTAGTCCCACATCATTCGTAGAAGAGAGGCTACCTACACATAAATTGTTTTTGTGATTGGGCCTTAGTGCCTCAAGTCACACAGGGGGGTGAGGTCCCCCGTGCACCCCTTCACGCTACACCCGTGACACTATTCCATGCGGGCCTGGCTCGTACCCGATAATTCGCCTAAGCCTCACACCTTAGCTACTACTCACTGTAGGAATCCTTCGTCGCGGGTACGCTCCAATCCAAACCCGAATACCCGGTTATCCCTAGGAGAGAAAGAGAGAGAGTGAGGGGCAGGGGAGGGTTTTGCTATGGAGAAGAACGGCTAAGTGCACCCCTTCACGCTACACCCGTGACACTATTCCATGCGGGCCTGGCTCATACCCAATAATTCGCCTAAGCCTCACACCTTAGCTACTACTCATTGTAGGAATCCTTCGTCGCGGGTACGCTCCAATCCAAACCTGAATACCCGGTTATCCCTACGAGAGAAAGAGAGAGAGTGAGGGGCAGGGGAGGGTTTTGCTATGGAGAAGAACGGCTAACACTTAGCCGTTTGAGAAGTTGTTCCCCTTGTGCATAAAGTGAAGAAGAGGAAAAGGCAGAGAAAGAAAAGAAGAAGAAGAAGAGGAAGAGGAATCATCCAAAGTGAAGTACAATGCCTTTGTACTATAGCAGGGTTGAACTTAAGTCCTCTGATGATAACACTGTGGCATTATTTGAGGCACTGTGCATTTATTTAGATCATCAGGTAATTATTATATGTGTATCTAAGCTAATAATTGGTGATTCAAATCACCATTATTTTGCCTTAGATGTCGTTTTGCCTCATTAGATTCTTGATATACTCATGTGCTACAATTGAATATTAGTTTTGAGTAATTGTTATTATTAATTGTGCTCATTTAAATTATTTATTGAGATTAGCGTGTGAATGCAATACTTGCTTCCGGCGTTCGACTTCAGACTTCAATTCGAGTAATAAATTGTATTTTTTGACGAACGACTTTAGTCTATACTACAACACAACTTTTTAAAAACTGATTTTGCATGACCAACAACAATCTTGATGTAGTTTTCTCGCAATGCAGTATGCACATGTGGCACTCTCCTAGCTGGGAGAGTACCCCATGGTAGTCCTACACCCGATCTACCACCCTGGGGTCATAGTCGCGACGTAGCGGTGACTACGGAACGTGCGATAAACGCACAGGTAGCTACCTCGCACTGGCACGTGGTCAGTCTTTTCCGCTAGCGGGTATGTCCAAACATACAACACAGAATATAATAGGGGCCTCACCCCTCAACAATCTGCGTACCCTCGCCCGACTATCCCAGTTTGCCCAGTGGGCCTAACAGGAGTCTATGTAGGGTAGCCAATCCTAACCCCCGGGTTCCAACCCAAGGGGCAGCTAGCTCCTCCTTACACTAAAGGGACAATAGCTCTCCTTGGTACCACGTACACGAGGGCTAGCTCACTTCCCATATCCAAGTTCGAACAACCAACCAACATGCCCGTTGGCAACGAGTCCCATCGTACATCGAATATCCATATTACTGTACTATGATTCCTTTCCTAGTTCTCCATAGGGTTCATGCATAGTACTCGACTTATTTCATTACATGGCATGTATTTGTCTCGCATTCTGGTTTCTTATTCATATAACAGGCAGCTCGTGAATTAACAGGATAAGCAATCATCATTTTTAACATTCTATTTCTCACAGTAAGGAATTTAACAACATGCATTCTCAGTTTATAGCAAGCGAGGTTCATACACATCGAACATAAACAATCACATTCTCAGTCCCAGAGTTCATCTCATCTCCTAGGTTTTGAGTAGATATTTCTAATCTAGCATACACTTTAATAATTTAAACTACAGGAGTAGAGGGGACCACTCTACCAAGGTGTACGGGAGATATGGGGACACGAACGGTGGATCCCGATGTATCCATGAGTCCCATGTGCACTACGGACTGGAGACCTATTTCAAACAGTTGATCACACCAATCATTAACATTGTTGACCATTATGTCAAACAAGCTCAAAACAGTATGGATACAACCCTAATACGTAGGAAATTCCGAAAGAAAACCAACGGTACTTTGTTTGCGCAAAATTGACTTCGTTTAGGCCCTAAACCGGCCCAAACACGTGCACCTTGACCAAAATCAGACATCTTAAACGAGAGTAGGATCTCATCTTGCATTCCTGCATCTATCCCTATCGTTTGCTTCCCCTCAAAACCATCTGAGGGTGTCTCCAGACATCTGGGAGAGCCGTTTGACGCTGCTTTCAAACGTCCTAAAGTGCCTCAAACACTGCCCCAACGTGTCTTCCCAACATCTCTAGTACTTCGGCACTTTGCATACTTACCAGACATCCTGAGTCTATTCTAGACGTCCGGCGACCCCTCCAGACGTCTGATAAATGTTGTAGACGTTTGTATCTACGAAAATAATGCCTGTAGAACCTCCTGTCACTCTCGCTCTACCTCCCGCACACCCTCGTCTCCTTCGATCTCCTCCTGCTCCCAGCTCCCCCGCTCCTTCTCCCTCACTCGGCTGCTGTGGTGGAGAACAAATGGAGGAGCGGGGGGGGGGAGGGTGTTTATGGATGTGTGAGGGATGGGCATGGGTATGGTGGGCATGGGTTATGGGTATGGTGGGGGTATGGGTGTAAGAAAAATTACGCTAAACCCCCTTCAAATTAAAATACTCATCATGGAATCCATTTTGGTGTGCAGAAATTTTGATATAGCCCCTAAAGTTCGAAAAAGAAATCCAAATAGCCCTTGAAAAGGGTCGTTTTAGCTAGCTAGCTTAGCTAGTAGGGTAGTAGTGGAGGGAGTTAGGGTTTTGAGAAGAGGAGCTAAGGAAGAGCTATCTGGATCTGCATTGGAGCTACACTAGAGATGGTGGCTGCTGAAGAGAATGCAAGGAGCTACCTTAGCTGGCTTAGCTTGCTAGTGTTGGAACCTTGTTCCACATCTTGTTTTGTTGTTAACAAAATTATTATGGATTAATGTTTGCAATTGAGTGTTTTTCAAATTTAGGTGAAGATCAAGGCAAACATTGAACTATGGCAAGGAGATCATGACATGGAGGAAAGATGATGAGGAGGAGAAGATCATCTCTAATATTTAGTTTTTTAGATTAGGTTTTTATTTCATAGAATGTATGCATCTTAACAAATGAATATAACTTAGATCATAAAAATAATTAGAGATAAAGTAGGATTAATATATCGATCATTTTCAAAGAACATACTTAATTGATTAAATCTCTTAAAACAGGTACTTGTAAGCAAGTACCAATACTGTTCATCAGTACCGGCATATGCAAGGCATAGATTTGAGCTTATGTCTCAAACTGTGAAGAGCAAGTACCAGTACTAAGCAAGAG
Organism: Thalassia testudinum; assembly: GCA_037157565.1. Classification (NCBI taxonomy): domain Eukaryota; kingdom Viridiplantae; phylum Streptophyta; class Magnoliopsida; order Alismatales; family Hydrocharitaceae; genus Thalassia; species Thalassia testudinum. The sequence goes on along the minus strand of JAZHRO010000073.1, from coordinate 103,848,550 downwards.
TACTGATACCTGATGGTCACAGTTTAAAGACTCAGTTTTGACCTGGACCTTACAAGTACCAGCACCCATGATGAGTACCGGTACAGGTAGGTCACAGTGCCTAGTGAGTCTCAAACCTGAGAGTCATAAGTACAGGTAACCATGATGAATACCGGTACCAGGACTCTTGTGCACTGGCTGCAAAAAAACTGTAAGCAGCTAGTATCGGTACCTATACTTTAGTACCGATACCATTTAGCCGTTGGCTCAAAACTGAATGGCTAGAAAATTAATTTTGGCAATATGAATGTTAGGATTTAAAACCCAACGTCTAGTAGATGACCCACTAAGGTCCTAACACTATAAAATGACTCTAAGATTCCTAGTTTGCATATATGAAATAGAAGAGAAAAATTCTAGAGTTATATTTCATATTTCCACCACATTTTGAAGAAGAAAATAGTGTTTGCTGGTTTCAATCTCTCTACACTTTTGCAAACTTTTCGATGTGTTTCTTTCACGCATTCACAAGGCAATTCACGTCTTCACTAGGCTCTCAAATCGGTAATATAGTTTATATACTTGTTGAGAGGCTTAGGCATTTTGTTGTAAGATGTTTACTTATCTTACACTAGTTCTTATTTTGTACTTAAGCTTTTGCTCGTTGGGTTGTAACAAACCCCTTTCTTGTACTTGGGCTGAGGTAACCCGTTAATTGCCTCATTTAGTAAATTGATTCCCTCAAGGTTGAGGAAATCAGGTTAAAAGTCCTAAGCTGGGAGGCTTAGGTAGTGGAGTACCCAAGTGAGTGGGGAACCATTATACAACTTGTGTCAATTTCTGTGATTGTAATTTGTGCAAATCTTTCTTTTTATTACTAGTACTTTACTTGAATGCTTATGCGCGTAGAATAGTAGCCATCTATCTATAGATCCTACAGCTAGTTCTTTGCTTATTTATTTGTGCTATTGCATGTTATCTGTTCTTTATTTTATTCTGGATCTTGCCAAATCATGTTTGACTTTCTTGATTTAATATTTTTAATCTATGCAAAAGCGTTGGAAATGCATATGTTTTATTTATTTATTTCCTATATACGTTTATTTCAACACTAACGCCCTCCATATTGACACGACGGTAGCATCGCCCATGACAGCAAATTGACTACCGTGCGCTAGCTTGTCTACAGCAATGTTCAAACCATCCTGTTCCTAAAGCTCTCCTAACAACCACTACTAAGGTGGTTGAACCCACCTCCTATACTCAAGCCTCCAAGGACCTACATTGGTGAGTTGCAATGGCCACCGGATACAATGCCCTCTTGTCCAATCATATATGGACATTAGTACCAAGAACTTCCCACATGAATGGGTTGTTTGCCTAAAGCTAACAACAAATGGACAAATAAACAGATACGAAGCATGTCTAATTGCCAAAGGCTACAATCAATGCAAAGGCGTTGACTACAATGAAACATTTAGTCCTATCATCAAACCAAGGATGATTTGGATGGTGTTATCACTTGTTGTCTCCAAAAATTGGGATATTCGTCAAATTGATGTTAGCAACGCCTTCCAAGATGGTTATCTCGTTGAAACCATATACATGACCCAACCACCAGGATTCTTTGATGTTAGCAAACCTCAACATGTCTGCAAACTTCAACATTCTTTATATGGCCTCAAACAAGCTCCTCGTGCTTGGTTCAACTGTCTAAGTGGTTTTCTTCAAAAATTGGGCTTTTAGGTTTCCAAAACAGATACGTCCTTAATCGTTTGGTCCACTGCATTAGCTATTACCTATGTGGTTGTTTATGTTGATATATAATCACTTGGAATTGCTCATCCATAGTATCTTTACTTATTGAAAACCTAACAACAGAATTTCACATTCGTGACTTGGGCTATCTTCATTACTTCCTTGGCATTGAAGTTCACAAACACCATAATGGTCTTCTTCTATCTCCAAAAAAATATATTTTGGATCTTCTTCAAAGGACCGATATGATGGAGGGCAAACCACTAATAACTCCCATGGCTACCGCTTCAAAGCTAACCTCTGTCGGGCCATCCTTTAAAGATCCTACTCTATATAGGCAAATTATTGGAGCACTATAGTACTTGCTACTCACTTGACCAGATATTTCCTTTGTTGTCAACAAAGCATGTCAATTTATGAACAATCCAATCACTGCATATTAGGAACATGTCAAAAGAATTATGAGATATTTAAAAGGAACTATTACTCACCGACTACGCATACGTCCTTGCCCCTTGTTCATCCTTCAAGCCTATTCTGATGATGATTGGGCAGGTTGTACAGATGATCATTGTTCATCTGGAGGTTTATCTCATTTTTCTAGATAATAACCTAATCATGTGGTCTTCCAAGAAACAACAAACAAGTTCTCACTCTTCCACTAAATCAGAATACATGGTACATGCAAATGCCACTACTAAATTAATATGGCTCAGATCACTCTTGAAAGAACTACACATCACCAATCAATCACCTCCCATCCTATGGTGTGACAACATCGGTGCTACTTATTTGTCAGCTAATCTAGTATTTCACTCCTGCACAAAGCATATTGAAGTTGATTATCATTTTGTACGAGAGCAAGTTGCATATGGCCTACTAAAAGTAAAGTTCATCTCAACAAAAGACCAACTAGTTGATATTATGACAAAACCTCTTCCAAAGGGTTTGTTTACATTAATTACTCACAAGCTCGGCATTCAGCAATCAAGCTTACGTAGCTTCGTCGATTGAGGGGGGATATTAACAAACAAAACAAAATCAAGATAAATATTTTATTGCTTATCCATTGTAACAAACCTCAGAAAACTCGAGAGAACGAGTTTGAATTGAGTCAATCTGCAATCCACACAATTCTAGATTTCTATTGTAACAAAATGATGTAATCTCCCTACGGCATTATTATAAATATAACGATTGGCTAACACATTCATTGAGCAGAAAATATTGATCCTAACAGGTAGAATATGATGTTGGAATGTAGGGTCACTATTTCACATTTTCAAGATTGGCACATAAATGACAACTTATTTCATTAAAAATGTTATCAACTATCAATATGCATATATACTCAAATCATTACTAGCATTTATTTGATGTTATTTTGGCCATCTACCTTCTTTTCAAAACCACTAAGCATCTTCATTATATATTAATCTTGGTGAAACATAGGAGTAAGTAATGTTTATAGCTAGGGTCATTGTTGTATTTAGGAATATTCCTTGAATATTATTGTGCAGTCAACAAGGCCCTACAACCTAAGAGTTGTTTTGATGTTTTCCTAGTATAGTAGAGCTTATCCAATAGCTAAGGGTCATTTTGCTGGAAAATTCACTAACCAATGCAGATTGCATCTAGTGAACCCCAATTTCTTTTCCTTACTGACCCAAGAATTAGTCACCAAGTAAAATTGTTATGGAACTTTTGGAAAATGCTTTATGTTCTAAGTTTACTTCTTTTGGTTAAAATTATTTATAGTTGATTAGAGAATACACTTAGACCATTGCCTTTTATGATATTGATTTTACAGATGTGTGACATAATCCTTCTAGGTAAATAATGAGATGTGATAGTAACAACCTTAAAAACTTATATATTAGCATTTTTAATGTCTCACCTATTTTTTAGTGATGATCTACCCACATTATCACACCCGTGTTTGGGTATTATGTTAGCTAATTAGTTGAAAATCTTGTTGCCAACCCTTGCACTTCATCCATAGTCCATAATTCTTTAAACTTTAGAACTAGCCATTAGATTCTTTTTCCTTTTGAGGTTTTGAGGCAAGGACTAAAAGGCATTCCAAGACTTCTTTTATTGTCTTTAACGACGTCACTAATGACTTATTAATTGATGGCAAGGTTGCCTATGGTAAGAGTAGCACCAAGGATTATCATTAGTTGTAGGGCTTTTCCTACCACTAGTTGTAATAGGAAAACGAATATAGATTTTGCATCAAGATCTTCAATCAAAGAAACCTCAAGAATTATTTAATCTATGTTGAAGCAATGCAAATATGCAATTGGAAGAAGAGTGGGGTCTAATGAAACCATGTTAACATCTATAATATGCCTAGCTATAATGCATAGTGACCTAGTATGCATTATAGTCATATGTACATACATGTTGCATTTCATGCATTCAAGCATTTTATACCATGCATATATTTTAGAGTTAATAATGAGCAATTATGCTAACTCATGTGCACCTCTAATTGTAGGAGCTAAGCCCAACACCGAACCAATAGTTCACCACATTCAAACACCTAATCAAGCTGAATCCTACCCAAGCCCACACCAAAATGCATCATGAGACATCGCCTACCTACTCTTAAAATTTCACCTAAAATCTCTGCCATGTCATTATCCTAGTCATCATCCTAGTCATCTTACCCTTCCACCTCACCTCCATCATGGATGCCTACTCACCTTCCACCTCACCTTCTCCACCTAAAATATTTCTAGCCCTTCCTACAAGCCACCCCACCCACTCCAGTTCCATATAAGCCTACCCAATCGACCCAATCCCCCCCTCCTTCGACTCTCCACCAATGCAACACATATGCCTCCCATCCACCATCACAACGGCTCCACCTTCTCCACCATTCCCATGCTCTCTACTCCACCTCATATCTCTCCTCCTTCTTGCGGTTTAACCAACCATTGGTGATTATGGCGGGACTACTTCCCCACCACGAGCTCACTAATCTTGGCCACACATCCTCTCATCACTACTCTTCCATCATTTTCATTTTGTACTTTCTTTTTTGTTTTATTGTGGTAGATTAGTACTTTATTAGTGTAGTAGTTATTCTTTGTTGTAGTATTTTTGTTTTGTTGTTTTGTTTTGTACTCTCTTTGTAATAGATTTAGATTCATAATTTCAGTATGTGTTTCCTCTTTATATGTTGTGATTAATGGCATAGAGTAGTTGGTTTATCTCATCTAGTTTGTTATAAAGAAAAAGAGACCAAAAGAATATAAAAGGAACAAAAGAAAAAAAAAGATAATCAAGAGAGTGCCTAAGTGATTGTGAAGACATCATTTGCCTCCCTTGGACGACTCGAACTCACCATCATTCGATTTACAAATATAAAACGGGTTCACGATTTCACCATACTACAATGCATTTTTATTTCGCATCCAATTTCACAAATAGGGTCCACTAAAGTACATGGAGGTAGATGAATGAGACTTAAGAAACATATATCTTGAGCAGCACTAGCATTTTTAGCTGTCCATTTTGTAATGTCTTCACATTCTATTATGTCATCACCCTTATATACTTCATGTCCTTCCCATCATTGGCATTCCTATGCATTTTTCAGGTGGATTTGTTTTTCAATAAGGATCCAAAGGAAGTGGAGAGCTTGAGCTAAGAGGAGGTCATCATAGCTCATCCAAGAGATGGTGAGATTCTTGATAATGCTACTGGTAGCTTGGTCTTGCATTTGACTAGTGGACCATTGTAGATCAATGGCTATCTAAGATGGTTGTACCTCGTGGTGGTTGACCCTTTATAGGATAGGGGGGACACCAACTCCTGCAGTTGTATGAAAATGGATGGGATGTTCATATTGTGGGTGCCCCTAGAGTTTTGAGTATAACCCTCTTCAACAAGTATATCAAGTTTTTTACTTAAAACTTGTGTGCAGTTCTAATATAGTTTCCATAATTGAAAAAAAGTTTCTTTGCTTGGACTTCATTTATTTTCATAAACTTCTTGTTTTCTTAGTTCATCTTAGTTGCCTTGCATATTTCACTAAATGTAGTTTGAATGCCTTGCATCTACAACTTAGTTCTTATTTGATTTATTTTCTTTGTTTGATGCCAATTTTGGTTGAAATGTAGGTAACTAATTTGTTTGCTACATGTAGGCAATGTGGAACTCCAAATGACAATAAAGATAGTAGATGAAGCAAATGATCAGTTTCATAAACGGATTCAACAACATGCACACGATCCTGAATCTAATTTAGTAGATCTTGCTGGCATTTTCCAACTAATGTGGATGGAAGTACTTGATGGATTGAAAGATTAGAGATGAAAATTCTATTTAGTTGATAAAAAGTGTTTAAAGATAGGATTTTACTATTGTTTGTTTTTCAATGTATTTTTCTTGAATTTAGTTATCATATTTTGTTCTTTGTTATAAATCCCCTTGAAGGGTGTGGAGAAATAACATGCCATGTGATTGCCACATGGATAGTCCATGTGGCCCTCCCGTGTCATCGTCCAATAAGGCCATCCAGCCATTAAGATTGTGTGGTGGCTTGTTAGCCAAGTAATGGTTGCTTAGTTAACAGTTGTGGCTTTATTTGATAGAGATAATTATGGGTTGTTAGACTCAATTAGGAATTCCTATTTTAGCAAATCAGGATTTAATTATTCTATTTTCTATTTTTAGTAGTGGGATTGTTTCTCTTTAAATAGAGAACAATGCCTCCCATTATTTCTTGAGTTGAATGAAATAATATTTCCACCTTCTACAACTCCTCTCTCAACTTCTCTCTTGCCGATGCTCTCTCTTTCTCTCTCTCGATCTCCATGCTCCATGCTTGGAACCTTTGCACCCCAAGGCTTCACCATGCTCCTGCAATTCCTCACATGGTATCAGAGCCAATGGTTTAGGCCTACTTCATCTTCACGTGTGGAACAAGAGGAGCAAGGAGAAGAGCATCCTCGCATAAGGAGTTTCTTCTTGTGCATGAATCTCCCACGCGCCATCAAAGTCTTGAAGCTCGTGACATCTTTATCTAACGTGGGAGTTCTCTTGAGAACTCCTTGGAAGTCCTTAGATGCCTTACGTAAGGCCTAAAGGGACAAGAAGAGGATTCCTAGCAAATTGTCTTTCTTACGCATCTAGCACCTTATGTGAAGCGTAGAAGTAGAGAGAGATTAGTTATCCGAAGATGGAGATGGTAGAGCATGAGACTTAGGTCACCATAGGAGAAGGGAATGTGATTGTTAAAGGCACGACAATCAAACTTCAAGAGCCTTAAACTATGTCCTATGGGCAAGGGCATTCAAAATCTTTGTAGATAGCCAAAACAAGTTGCATGTCCTACCAGAGGAGGTGCTTGAAACTATGGATGTGACTAAGAAGAAGAAGTTGGAGAAAGAAAATTATATGGTGACAAATTGGCTGATGAATTCAATCGATTGATCAATAGACTTGAACATGCTCTACAAGAAGACCACATTCAAAATCTAGGAGACCTTGGAGAAAAGGTACTCTAAGAAGTTGAGTAATGCCCACATCATTGACATCTACGTGCGGATCTGGACCACTAATCAGGAGGACCTTCCCTTTGATAAGTACTATTTGAAGATGGAGGCCTTGTTTGAGGAGCTCGAGATCTTCAAGCTAGGCTACTGCGACAAGCAGGCCAATACACGTCCCAGATGGCAAGTGGCGAAGATTCTATTCGGGCTACATCCCCGATATCAACCGGAACGTGACCAAATTCTTACCCTGGATGAGAAGATGGACCTTGAGACAATTTACAGTCGTTTCGAGAAACTCGAAGAGTTGGAGGTCGGATCTAGTACAACCATGGTGTTAAAAACTCCACGTTGGCCACTATTGAAGGTGGAGCAGGGCAGATGAAAGGATGAGGCCAAGTCTCGAGCTGAGTCTTCCCACCTTGTCAGCATTGTGGATGCATAAATCATGCACATTACAGGTGTTGGGAAAAGTTTGGAAGACCTCCACGTGGGACACCTAATTCCCCACAAGAGTTCTCTCTCTTGCTTGCGGATTCATAGAAGATACAGGCTATATTATTCAATGACAAGAAGACCACGGTGATTGTTGCAATGACTGTCGAGGTTGTCCACGAGGCAACGACTTGAAAGGTCGCTAAAGGACTCTCCATGGCTTCTGAAGATCCAAACAAGGAAAGTGTGAGCATGGAGGACAACAAAGAGTGGTGGGGGCTCTAGCCTGACCAAAGTTGAGCAAGCCTTCATCCTACTCTAGCCTCAATTGAGGGAGAGTGTGGAGAAATAAAATGCCATGTGGACTGCTACATGACACCATTGCCACATGGACAATCCACATGGCCCTCCCATGTCATCGCCCAATAAAACCACATGACCATTAGGATTGTGTGTTGGCTTGTTAGCCAAGTAATGGTTGCTTAGTTACCAATTGTGGTTTTATTTGATAGAGATAATTGTGTGCTGTTAGAGTCAATTAGGATTTCATGTTTTAGTAAATCAAAATTTAATTATTCTGCTTTCAATTTTTAATAATGCGATTGTTTCTCTTTAAATAGAGAATAATACCCCCCATAATTTCTTAAGTTGAATGAAACAATATTTCCATCTACAATTCCTCTCTCAATTTCTCTCTCACTGACGCTCTCTCTCTCTTTCTTGATCTCTACGCTCCATGTGTGGAACCTCCACGTGCCAAGGCTCCACCATGCTCCCACAATTCCTCACAAAGGGTATTGGATGTAATAATCTTTTGATTTAATAAAAGGATGATTTGTCCCTATCGTTTAGCTTGGAAAGAAATGTGTATGAAAAATGTTATGGATGAAATTAGCTTTGGAAAAACAAATAATGTTAAATGAAAATGTTGTTAAAAGATTATTTTGGCATATAAAGGAATGGTAAATATACTATTCAAGTGACAAACTAGTAATAATAAGAATTGTTACTATATGTGATCATTTAGCAACAATTTATCAACATGTGCATCTGTTGCTATACAGTCATATCTAGTGTTAAATTTGTGAAAGTTTTATTTGACTCTCTTAGTGTTTCAATAGGAGACAAGTATATTTAATGCTAAAAATAGTAATTTAGGGAAAAATAAAGTTCGTCGCTAAACTTTTACCAATGGTGATCATAGTGTCTAATGAGTGATGATTTTTTTATTTGTCACAAATAATTTAGTAATGAAAAATTGCCATTTGGTGACAATTCTCATTGGTTGGTAAAATATGTGTTATGTTGTACTGTGTCTCTCTCCTAAGGTTTCCTTGTGGAGCTTTAAATAAGAAGTCAATAGTTGGATTGTTATCCCTAATTGTTTGGGAACACTTAATAATAATTTGTTCATTAGAATTGGCTTGGATGCATCTGTCGGTGCTTCGCTCTCTACTACGGCTTCTTTTGTTGGTCTGTCCCCTACATTTTTTGTCAAGGGTGATTGTGGTAGGTTCTTGTCTATCCATCATGTGACATGGGGTTTTGGAGCCAATAGCAATTCTTAGCAAACTAGCATAGGGTTGTATACCTTAACCAGATAGCTAGTTGTTTGGTAAGGAAGGGTAACGACTTCCTTGTGAGGCAATCTTTCCTCATACTATGTAATTTCGAACAAGGAGGGGGGTGACATTTGCATGATACGAAAAAAAAAATGAAAATAATATAACCAATCATACAAATAAGCAATCTGACAACGACAAAGATTTTTATGTGGAAACCCAAACTTGGGTAAAAACCATCACCTAAGCCTCTCGACTTAGGATTTCCTAATCTACCTAGTAGATCAAATCCACTAACTGTGTCACTTAAACGAAGGTGACACAACCCCTTACAATCACGCTACTTTATAACTTAGGGTAGTGATAAGTTGATTTTCGCTTTCGTTGTTTCGCATTAAGAATGTCGTGTTATAGTATGCCAGTGGTGGAAAACCACTAATCAAAATAATAAAAATAACCACTCAATTAGGAGCGGGTCGTATCCACAGGAAAGCTATGGCCTATTTAAAACTCGTATGGGTCCAAAAACAGATGTTCACTATTGATTTCCCAAAAATATTGTGTCAAATACCGCATTAGATATGTGTTTTAATGAAAGCACATTCTAAAATTGTATTTATGACAATAAAGAGGGAGTTCAATGCAATGTTCATAGCAATAAAATATCAATAAAAAGTGACAAGGGCATTTAAATGTAAATACTAATGTGTGTTGAAACAGGGATTTGGTTGGTGGTCACTCACGCATGAAGGAGGGAACGTTCGGCCACAAGGAGCTCACTAGAGGTGAAGTGGAGCGAGGGCTTCTCAAAGGTGGCGGCGGCGAGTCACGAGGTGGCCGACCGGCGTTGAGAGGGTGTTGGGTGTGTGGAGCACACCCCCTGTTTGGGTGTGGAAATGGTAGCGCAGCAGGTGGTGGCTGCGCGAAGATGACGAGGGAGGGTCGCTGGGTGTGATGCGTGCTTGCGCGGAGTGGAGCTAGAGGGTGGTGCGTGCTGGAGATGTACGCGGGCGACGTGCTGGTTGCGCCGGCTGTGCGTGTGCGTGGGACGTTGCTCGGGCAGGTGGAGGCACAGCGAGGGGGCGCGCATGGTGTTGCTGCTACAAGCGGTGTGTGTGTGGGAATGGTGAGGGAGTGCAGCGAGGGCATGCGCATGCCTGCGAGCAGTGGAACTGGCGAGTGGTCGTGTAGGGAGGAGCAGAGGGTGCACTGGGGATGCAGCAAGGAGGCACATGTAGGAGGTTGCGCGCTGCTGCACACGCGGATGCACTGCTGGCCGTGCGTGGAAGGGAAGATGCAGGCGTGTTGCTAACTATGGCGAGGCTGAAGGTGCAATTGGAGGATGCAAACTGTTGCGTCTGCGGGCGGAGTTACTTTGGCGATTGTAATACAGAGCTTTGCGATGGCGGTGCGGGTTGTCACCCACGGTGGCGAAGCTTCGCCGCAGTTGAGGCCGGTGGTAGTGGAGCGGATGAGAACAAGTTTTTTGCACGATGAGGAGTGAGGATGGAGGCCCCCTCACATAGTTGTCTCCTCCCCCCTCTTGTAGCTGTAGCCACTTCATTTGAAATCACAAGAGGCAAGGGCAGATCCTCGTGAATGCTGGCAGCTGTTAAAAATCAATGAGTGCAGGAGGAGGAGGAGGCGGAGGCAGAGCAGTTACCTGCCAAAGAAGGAGAACATTAATCAAATAAAATATTAAGATTATTTATACATAACTCCTTAACTTCTATGTTAATTAAAAAAATGTATGTAATGCACCTAATTGGTCAACTAATCAAATGCATGCAATTCTAAGTTAATTTTAAATGATTTAGATATGAATGCAACACATGAATTATGCAATTAAGCTAAAAATATGAATTAATTTATTTACATCCTAATGTATGCTATCTAAATGTTAAAATTAACTTAATGTCTAGGTACTTAAATACTTGAATAGCTCACAAATATGGGCTAATCAAATACCCCCATGCCTAGTTTTTGTTAGTCCCCAGCAAATCCAAGCAATAACCTAGCACTCCAAGTAGACTAGTCAACCCAAACGGTCTTCCTTTAGAAACATGTTAAGTTCAAACTTTAGACCTAAGGTTCCCAAGTAGTTACTAAGTTATAGGCTAGGTCAACTAAAGATGAGTTGCAGGCACAAGTTTCCCTGATTTCTAACTCTACCCTGGGGTTTATTTGTCCTAGAGATTAAAGCATCCATGCATGTGCATTGGTCTGAGTTATTTGAGGTTGGTATGATTGTCAACTTGGAAAGCGAGTATTTTTTTTTTGTAATATATATATTTTTGTTTGATTCCTCTAAGTTTAACCTTGATCAACCATCAACACGGTCTGTGTTGGATTCATTGTTCCCATCATCGAACCTCGAAGGGTGCTTGGCTTTCGATGCTTCGAGATAGCACTGCCCATAGCAACCTCAAGAACTCCTAGCAATCGACAATTCGAGATAGTATCGCCCATGGATTTCTTAAGCGAATCCAGGCCTGTGGCAATCGGCACTTCGAGATAGGGCCGCCCATGGTACCTGGACCGCACAATGTGCTTACATGCCTCCAGTAGGATGGATATCCTAAGAGACAAGCACCAAGGAGGTGACATGTTATCATCGCATCCTCAAGGTGAGTATATACTCAACCTCTCTTGGGCAGGAACTCATCCAATCAAATTGTGTTTTCAAGCTTCTCCTAAGTCAAAACTAAGATAACCAACTTTTCTTTAAGAAATGAATTAGGGTGATCACTATTTACACAAGACCAAGTGTGTGTGAAATGTGGATGCTTAGGTTACGAGGACCTGTAAACTAGAAAGTAGAAAAAGACACCAGGTACTACCCAGCCTTTAACTCAATCCCTAGCTTTCCTTCCTCAACCTCTTGAGGAATGGTCCGCAACTTAACTCCTACTTAAGTTTTTAAGTCCACAAAGGATCGTAAAGGTCTAAAGCTGGTAGCTCACTTAGCTTCTAAAGTTCGACACTTAGAGTCAACTTAGTATAACCTAAAGTTTTGGTCTGCTTAAGAATGCAGGGCCCAGCCAGTTAAGCTCAATAATGCAAAATGTTTTTTTTTAAATGCAATGTGCATGAGTGAATGCAAAATGTAGACATGCTATAAACAGATGCCTCAGGTCCTATCCCCCCATGCTTGGTTCAAACAATGTCCTCATTGGAAACAAAATAGTTAAAGGAAGATATTACCTGAGGCGGAGAATGACAGGAGCTAAGGCTCCTCAAGAGTGACCTCGTCAACCAGATGGCCATCCAAAGTAATGTATGGTTTTAACTATTGGTCGTTGACGATAAAGGGAGTTGCCGAAGAGGAAGGGCTCTTGATCTCCACAGCTCCTTGCAGAAACACTTTAGTGATTATGTAAGGGCCATCCCAATGAGATTTTAATTTCCCTGGAAAAGCTTAAGTCTAAAATTGAAAAGCCAGACTTGTTGGTTGAACTCAAAGGTCAGGTCTGTCTAAGGATATACTTATCATGCAAGACTTTAGTTCTCTCTTTATAAGCTTGAGAGGTGTCATAAGCATCATTCCTTAGTTCCTTAAGCTCACTTAATTCCAGAAGTCGTGCCTTACTTGACTTTTCTAAATCCATGTTGACACTTTGAATAGCCCAAAGCGCTGTTCCAACTCAACGGGTAAATGGCATATTTTCCCGTACACAATCAGAAAGGGAGATGTATCCAATGGGGTCTTATAGGCCGTTCGATACGCCCACAAAGCATCATCGAGCTTTTGGGACCAGTCCTTCCTATCAGGTCTAGCAGTCTTTTCTAAAATGTCCTTTATCTCCCTATTCGACACTTCAACCTGGCCATTCGTCTGAGGATGGTAAAGGGTAGCCACCTTGTGAGTCACTCCCAGACTCCTGAGTAGCCGATTGAAGTGGTGGTTCCGGAAATGAGATCCCCCATCACTTATAATGGTCTTGGGGCAACCAAAATGAGATATGATATTGGCCTTCACAAATTTCAAGACCACAGAGTCACCATTTGTGCATGTAGGAATGGCTTCTATCCATTTAGAGACATAATCAACAGCCACCAAGATATATTCATAACTATGGGACGAAGGGAAGGGGCCCATAAAGTCAATTCCCCAAACATCAAAAATTTCAACAGGTTGAATAGGGTGTTGAGGCATCTCATTCCTCTTCCCAATCGTTCTAGTCCGTTGACATCTAATACAGGCCTTAACAAAATTATGAGAATCCTTAAATAATGAAGGCCACCAAAAATCGGACTGGAGAACCTTAAAAGCAGTTTTCTTATCACCAAAGTGTCCTCCATAATGAAGTTCATGGCAAAAACTCAGCACACTTTATTGCTCCTCTTTAGGCACGCATCGTCTCAGTACTTGGTCTTGTCCAATTCTAAATAATTCAGGCTCTTCCCAATGAAAGTATCTAGCTTGTGAAATGAATCTCTTCCTTTTCTACTCATCCCAAGAGCCAGGAGTCTCTCCAGTGACTAAGTAATTGACGGTATTAGCATACCAAGGTGAAGTTGGTGTTACCGCCATAAGGGTTTCATCAGGAAATGTCTCATGGATATCTCCAGATGGAGAGTCATCAAGTGGAAGGCGAGACAGGTGGTCAGCCACAACATTTTCTACTCCTTTCTTTTCATGTATCTCCAAGTCAAATTCTTGAAGGAGTAGGATCCACCTAATCAGACGTGGCCTAGTATCCTTCTTAGCAATGAGATGTTTCACTGCTTCATGATCAGTGAAAATAACCACCTTAGACCCAAGAAGATAAGACCTAAACTTCTCCAGAGCAAAAACTATAGTAAGTAATTCATTTTCAGTGACGGTGTAGTTTTGCTGTGGTTAGGTTAAAGTCTTGCTGGCATAGTGCAGCACATGAGGTCTTCCCTCAACCCTTTATCCAAAGACTACTTCCACTGCATAATCCGAAGCATCACACATCAGCTCAAATGGGAGTGTCCAATCAGGAGCTCGGAGAATAGGCGCAGAGATCAAGGCCTCTTTTCGAGTTTGAAAGGCCTCAGCGCACTTTGAATCAAAATTAAAGGAAGATTCCTTTGCCAATAGGGCTCCTGGGTCCTTAAGTTTCAGGGGTGTGCCATGTTGAACTATTGAGCTAATGGAATCAGGCAGGACGACTTTTGATTGCACCTGTTTCCTAGATTGCTGCCTTTTCGTGCATAGGTCCTTTAGGAAGCGGGCATAAGACGGAATCTGCCTGATAGCCTCAAGCAAAGGCAGGTTAATCTGCACTTGCTTGAAAATTTCCATGATCTCATCCGGCTTATCTTTGGCTCCAGATGAGCCAGTAGAAGTCTGCCCAAAGGTGGATAACTCTGGAAAGGGCACTCTCGGTCTCTGGGTGGAAGGGTTGTCATGTCGAGTAAGGGGTGGAACGGGGGAAACCTCTTCCCGTGAGGTGATTTCAAGCAGAGAGTTAGGCAAGTCTTCTTTGGTGAGGGTGAAAGTCGGGGTGGATGGTTTTTCAGAAGGTGAGACTATAGGAGCATCGGGTTTGGAGATTTCTTTCCCACTCCTCAAAATAGTTACTGCCTGGGCATGCTCCCTAAAGACAATCCCTTTTCCTTTAGGATTCTCCTCAGCAGCACTGGGAAGCTTCCCGGTTTCCCTCTATTTAACGACCTCAACAAGGTGTCCTATTTGCGATTTCATTTCATGTATAGCCTTGTCATGAGATTGGATGATGGCACTTTGACTTTCTTTCATAGTTCTCAACATTGCCTTCAATTCATCCATCTCAGAGGTCCTTGGTTGGGCAAAGGACTGAGGTTGGTTCATTTTTTGGTTTTGAAAGGGTTGTGGTTTATAATTCCTTGAATTTGAAACATTCCCTTGTCTCTAGGAAAAGTTTGGGTGATTCCTCCATCCCTCATTATAAGTGTTGGAAAAAGGGTCATTACGAGGTCTAGGATGGAACCCTTGAGCGGCATTCAGATCCGCCTATACAAGCTCAGGGAATTGGGAGGCCTAGTGGAAATCCACAGTGGCGTGTGTATTGCCTTGGAAAATGGAGCATTCTGAAACTTGGGATGTGGAGGTGCTAGATGCAAATTGGCCCGGGCTCGACATAAGCCTTTTCATGTCTTGATTCAACAATTGAATCTGATAGGCTAAATTCTAGGTGTCCCTCGCCTCATTTTCCTCCAACTTTCTTTGCATGAGAGTGGGTTTTCTATCCATGTAGGCAGAATTCAAGTGAATAGAATTCTCACTCAAAGTATCAAAAAGGTTCCAAGCTTCATCCTTAGTCTTAGATAGAAAGGTTCCTGCACAGGCACCATCCACAGTCTACCTGTGCAAATCATTAAGTCTGGTGTAGAACCTTTCAACCAGTTGCCACTTAGGCACCTGGTGATGTGGGCAAAGTCTCAACAGATCATTAAAGCGTTCCCACTCATCAAGGAAAGCTTCCCTATCCTTTTGAACAAAACTCATAATTTCCCTCCTAAAGTGATTAGTTTTTCTCATGGGGAAGTACCTTTTCAGAAACTCCTTCTTCAAGGCATCCCAAGTGTTAATATCATCTAGGGTATGATACCAATACTTGACTTTGTCCTTGAGGGAGAAAGGAAAGAGGGTTTGCATTTGGGCGTCATCAGTAATGCCCTACAACTTCACCGTGGAATAGACCTTGGTGAATTCCTCTATATGCTTGTAAGGGTCTTCCCTAGCAGTACCATAAAAGGAGGGCAGCAAGGATATTGTATTGCTTTTGATCTCATACGGATTGTCTCCTCCAGGTCTACATAGTGTAGGGCCAGTTTGATTGGTCGGAATGAAATATTCCTTAAGGCTCCTTTGACCAGGCATTACTTCCCTTGGGAAGTTCCTTCTTAAGATTCTTTCAGGTTCAGGATCAAACACAAGTTTTCTCCTAAGAGATCGCCTACCAAGCATGCACTACAAACACAATTCACAAGGACTTGATAAGTCTTTACAAATTTAGGCTTTTGACTTTAATTCGAATTGTAGGTGACAGAGCAAGTTGCCCAATCAGTTACACGCCTATTGTCGACCTATGAAATGCCTAAAAGGACTTAGTTGGAGCTTAGGTGTTCTTCCCTAAATCTCAAATTGTAGAGCAACTCCAAAGATAGAAGATCGAGGGATGCAAGTAGGCCTAAGCCTTCTTTTCAAGCTGTGCTTTTGCGGTGCTTCTTAACTACCCCCAAAAATCTGTGACAGGGTATCCCCCTCTTTGGATTTACAAAACCTTTGATCTCAAGTTCTGAACACTTTAGAATCCAATGGTAGGAGGGCTCTTGTCCTAGTAGTTCCAAGACCTAGGAGTGTCTAGATGTGTGTCGTGGTGCAAGAGATACAAGTGTGCATACACCGTAAAAATTTTGAGTTTTGAATTTTGAACCGCAGCATAATGTCACAATTCAAGTCCTTGGTGTTTAGTGTTCCTCCTTAACTTAAAGTCCTTTTTCAATAAAATATGTGACCACTTGTTAGATATTTTCAATTCAATTAGGTGGTCTTACAATTAAATCCAAATGCACATGCGTGAACAATATAGAATGCAAAGAAAGAGGATGTACCTTTCCTCCAGCAATTAGCAATGCAAGATGCACGCAAATGCAAGCAAAATAAATCTAGAGGCTACTCATTCACACCTAAATGGTTGTCCTAAGGCAGGTAGCTTCTAGCAGGCAGCTCATGTTTTTTTATTTCTTTTTTACTTATGCACAATCAAGAAAAATCAATCCACAAAAGAAAACCTAGATCTAAAGAAAAGGAAACAGGCTCCCGAAAAGTTACCCAACATGGGCCTAAAAGAAAGTCAGGGAACAAACCCCTCAACTATATCCCAAAACAAGGGTCTCAAACCAAAATGTGCAAGGAAAATTAAGTCTAAATCTTAATCCTACTCTAATCAAATCAGAGACTAAATGTGCGGAGATGATCGTCGCGTCCTTGTCCTTCCTCTCCTTGTAATCTGGTTCCTTGCAAGGTGGCTCGAACAATTTCTCCTCTGGTGATGTCAAGAGACATCTCTCACGATGGCTGGTGTGATGGTGAGTCGTAGAGTGTGTGTCGCAGAACGTATTCACTCGCACTAGAACAACAAGATACAAAGTTATATATGCTTCAAAAAATTTGAATCAATGTGAACAAATGAATGAATGTGATTTAATTAAGGCCGTGGCCTCCCCAGCAACGGCGCCATTTGATAAGTCAATTTTCGCTTTCGTTATTTCGCATTAAGAATGTCATGTTGTAGTATGCCAGTGGTGGAAAATCGCTAATCAAAATAATAAAAATAACCACTCAATTAGGAGCGGGTCATATCCACAGGGAAGCAATGGCCTATTTAAAACTTGTACGGGTCCAAAAACAGATGTTCACTATTGATTTCCCAAAAATATTATGTCAAATACCGCATTATATATGTGTTTTAATGAAAGCACATGCTGGAATTGTATTTATGACAATCAAGAGGTAGTTCAATGCAATGTTCATAACAATAAAATATCAATAAAAAGTGACAAGGGCATTTAAATATAAATACTAATGTGTGCTGAAATAGAGGATTTGGTTGGTGGTCTCTCACGCATGAAGGAGGGAACGTACGACCACGAGGAGCTCACTGAAGGTGAAGTGGAGTGAGGGCTTCGCAACGGTGGCGGTGGTAAGTCACGAGGTAGCCGAAGGTGGCCGGCCGGCGTTAAGAGGGTGTTGGGTGCATGGAGCACACCCCTTGTTTGGGTGTGGAAATGGCAGTGCGGCAGGTGGTGGCTGTGCGAAGATGGCAAGGGAGGGTCGCTGGGCGTGATGCGTGCCTGTGCGGAGTGGAGCTGGAGGGCGGTGTGTGCTGGAGATGTGCACGGGTGGCGTGCTGGTTGCGCTGGCTGTGCATGTGAGTGGGACGCTGCTCGAGCAGGCGGAGGCGCAGCAAGGGGACGCGCACGATGCTGTTGTTGCGAGTGATGTGTGCATGGGAATGGTGAGGAAGCGCAGTGAGGGCATGCACGTGCCTACGCGTAGTGGAGCTAGGGAGCGGTCGAGCGGGGAGAAGCAGAGGGTGCGTTGGGGATGCAGCAATGAGGCATGCACAGGAGGTTGCACGCTGCTGCACATGCAGATGCACTGCTGGCCGTGCGTGGAAGGGAAGATGTGGGCGTGCTGCTGACTTTGGTGAGGTTGAAGGTGGAGCTGGAGGACGTGCACTGCTGCGTCTGCGGGCGGAGTTGCTCTGGCGATTGTAATATGGAGCTTTGCGATGGCAGTGCGGGCTGTCACCCTACATGCCCACGGTGGTGAAGCTCCGCCGCAGTTGAGGCCAGTGGTAGTGGAGCTGATGAGAACAAGTTCTCTACATGGTGAGGAGTGAGAATGGAGGCCCCCTCTCACCATCGTCTCCTCCCCCCTCTTGTAGCTGCAGCCACTTCATTTGAAATCACAAGAGGCAGGAGCAGATCCTCGTGAATGCTAGCAGCTGTTAAAAATCAATGAGTGCAGGAGGAGGAGGCGAAGGCGGAGCAGTTACCTGCCAAAGAAGGAGAACATTAATAAAATAAAATATTAGGATTATTTATACATAACTCCTTAACTTTTATGTTAATTAAAACAATGTATGTAATGCACCTAATTGGTTAACTAATCAAATGCATGCAATTCTAAGTTAATTCTAAATGCATTTAGATATGAATGACACACATGAATTATGCAACTAAGCTAAAAATATGAATTAATTTATTTACATCCTAATGTATGTGATTGCACCGCAAAAATACACCTGCAATTGTGCCGTCTTGTGCTATTTCCTAGCATTACCAGTGCATATTAGGTATCCATAGTCGCATTTGTAAAAATACATGCATGCATTCATTTAATTGAGAGGGGAGGAGAGTAAATAAAATGGCCGTGAAATTACATTTTTCCTCAAGTGCTACTTTGCAAAATTCACCATCTTTATTTTTAATTTTAATTGGCTTTGAATTTCTCCGTGCGATTGCAAGGAATGGCCTCTTCTTCTTCAGGCCATGCTTTGTAACAAGCTTGCCCTGCAGTCGCATGCCCTGCCAAGCCTTGCCAAGCCATGCACAGCCGCATGCACAGCCAGGGCATGGCTGTGCATGCCTTCTTCCTCTATAAAACAGGGCAACTTCTTCTTTGCAACGGAGCCTGGTCCAAACACCAAAAAACCACAGCAGCTTCTTCCCCAGGCCGCCTCCTCCCCTCTCCCACCATACGCAGCCTCTCCTCCTCTGAGGAGCCACGCTGCGGGTAGGAGCACCTCACAGTGGTGCACAACCACCACTGTGAGTCCACCATCGCCCATCTCATCAGAGAGCCGGTAGGCGTGGTGGTATTCTCTATTAAGCCACTTCCGCCATTACCGCAGGCATCAAGGTCTGAAGCTCCGCGGCAGCAACAGCAGCAGGCCACCCGCACCCCTCTTCCGCACGCGCAAGCCACCGCGCAAGCCAGTAGGCCGCCCACAGCCCTCTCCGCGCCCCTGTCGCGAACCGCTTCTCCGCAAGCTAGCAGTCGGCACAGCTTCCCCGCGTGCGCGCCAGCCACTCACGCCTCCTGCACTCACAGCACCGGACGTAGGCAGTCGCGCGGCTCGACCATGCACTGTAGCCACTGTTCACGCTAGTCAGCGGAACACTGTGGCTACAGTGCAGTGACCGGTAGGTTTCTCACTTAACCAGTCACCCGGGGCACCGCAACCGTTGCCAGCCCGCGCCAGCGTCCAGCGCCCGCCCGCACATCTGCCTGCCCCCGCTTCCTTCGCTTGCTCCCAGTGCCCGTGTCTGCCAACCCGCACCCGCCTCTCTGTGCAGCGCTGTGCGCTGCGGTTCCTTCCTCTGCGCCACTCACTCCAGCGCGCGTCTCTCCGCGCGCCTACGCGCCTGCGCGCGTGCGTGGAACATCAGACGATGCCTTGCTGCGCGCGGATGACTTAAACTCGCCTCCTTCACTCCAGCAGGAAGCACGCTCTCTTTCCCTCCCTCTCTCTCTCTCTATCACAGCACTCTCTCCCTCTCTCTGCAGATACACATACACACACACACACTCTCGCACACACACACTCTCACTAATACATTATTATATACTTATATATATACATAAATGTATATATATTGATATATATACATATATTTATATACATATATATATATATACATATATATATATACTTATATCTATACATATAGTAGTACCTATATAACTAAGTATTATTATACATATATACATATATATACTTATATATATATATATATACACATATATATTTACATATATACATATACTTATATATATATATATATACATCTATATATTATTACCTATATAACTAAGTATAAGTATAGATACATATAGATATATATATATATACATATATACAGATATACTTATACATACATACATATATATATATATACACACACACACACACACAAATACATATATACACATATATCTATAACTATATATACACATATCTATATATATACATATCTATCTACATATATCTATATACATATATTACTATATATATATACATCTATATAGTTATATATACATATATATATATATATATCTATCTATACATATATTTACATATCTATATATATATATACATATATATATAGACACATATAACTACATATATACCTATATATTTATAACCATATCTACATATATACATATAGATATATATTTACCTATATACATATATATATATTTTCATATCACCTACCATACGTTGTATCGCGGGAATATCTGCACCAGTTGCTGATATTCCCTGATACACGCATACAAAAAGCATGTTTACACTCATCTTCCACCAATCCACCTTACACGCGGCACTTCATCCTGTTGGTTGCGTCTTCCTAGACGACGATTGACTCGACACCGTGCTGCACTCCATCTCCGCCTCCACCCCCACCCCTTTATACATATATAATATATACATATATATATATACTCTATTTACTTTATTTCTGTTTCTCTTTCATGCCAGTAAAAAGATAAAAAAATATATAAAAGAGAAAAGATAATCTTTGACTTGCAGGTACTTAGTCTTGCGAATAGCAAGACAGTTTTGAAACCCTAATTTGGCTCAAAGCCAAGAACCTGATTTTGAGGGTGTACCTCAAGGACAAAAATTATCAGAAAAAAAAATCTTAAATAGAAAACACCAAAAACACAATAAACGAACGGAAGAGATTCGTTGTAGGAAAGGCATAGAAGCTTCTTCTAACCCCACTTCCCTAAGTTCAACCCTGGGCCTAAAAGTGACCAAGATAAAATCAAGTAGGCCAGGTTAAAAATTTTGTAAAGAGATGGTTAGGCTCGATTTAGGTTAACCACTATACGCATTTCAACGATAAAATCACCATATTAACACACCTATCCTAGTCTACACCACAATCTTTCAGTATGCTATCTAAATGTTAAAATTAACTTAATGTCTAGGCACTTAAATACTTAAATAGCCTACAAATATGGGCTAATCAGGTAGCGTAACCTCAAGCCCCTCATCTTCACGAGGAGTATTTTGTCTCACGAAGTAGATGGAAATTTGCAAAGTGAATACCCAATCAATAACAAAAATCAAATTACAAATACCCTATAGAGCCCAACAAATAGAAATGTAATATGCTCCTATAGGTTTAAGATACTTCTCTGAATCGAAAGTGCGTTGGCTAGCAACGTGGTGTGCGGGTTGATGCTCTTGAATGTAGAGTGCGTAGAGGGGAGAGCAGGTGCACAGCTAAGATGGTCTTTCTAATGTATGTTGGAAGGCTTGGAGAGCAATGGCTTTTCTTCTAGTTGATCTTTCTTTCTTTGGACATGAATGTAAGTGGAAGTAGTTTCTCTAGTGTGTTTGTCTTAGGAAGGGTCTTCTCATATTTATAAAGGTCCTAAGGAGTGTTTGGAAGGCTTAAGAAGTTTCTTGTAGTCGTTGGGAACAAGGCTTAAGAGATTGAGCCAAAATCCCAATGAAATTAAGGTCATTATGATTCTGACAGAGTTATCTGACGTCTAATATTCAGGTCAGACATCTGGTAAGACATCTGATGTCAAGTTTGGATGTCTACTCTAAAGGGTTAGAGTCCTTGATCTTATTGGATTGAAATAAGGATCTAGGTGGACGTCTGATGTTCTATAATATGACGTCTAATAATAGGTGGGCTTGTTCCTATTTTGACCAGATCCAAACAGGGTTCTAGATCTTAAGAGTCAGGAGACATATTGGACATTTGAATAAATGTATGGACATCTGAAAACTAAGGGATTTGATTCCAAGGAGCCAATGGTCGGATATGGTCTGACATCCTTGGATTTGGGTCCAACATCTCTTTATCAGACATTTGGACACTTCTACGGACGTCTGGAAAAAGTATTAATGTAATCATCAGATAGTCCTCAAAGACAATGTTCTGACAGGCCAACAGTCCTCTACTTGGACGTCTGGCAATGGCATCAAACGTCTTCTAAGATGTTTGAAACTAAGATAGGATGTCTAATTGGAAAGGCACAGGTTATTAGTTTGAAGCCTAGATAGTTGGACGTCTAGGTCAGATATTAGACGGCTTAAATGTCACTATTAGATGTCTAATAATCATGTTAGACATATGATTGGACTATCTGATTTCTATTTTGGTTTTTTGTTTCTATTCTAAGGTTTGCCTAAGTGTCCTAGTGATGTGTAGATGTTCCTAGGACTAAGGTATGGTACTTTTAGGCTCTTTACATGAATCTAAGGAAAAATAAAGAGCAAGGTACAAAAAGACAATTACAAACTACATATAAGAAAGAAGATATCTATCCTATTCTTCTTCTTCACACTTTCGCTCCACACGAAGATCCCATCTCCACTTCTCCATTAAGCTCCTCCAATCCACCATAGATATGAGCTTAAGCTTCTTCACACTTGAGTCCATTTGCATTATTCCTGAAAACTTAAGTTCAAATGTAAATGTTCAATACCAAGTGTTTTGTTATCATCAAAATTAATGATCATGGAGCCCTTGCACCAGCATACTATTCCTTACCTTCATTTTCCTTCCTAATGCAAATGAGGATCTCCTATTTGTCTTCTAAATTACACTTTTGCAAATCTTACCTTTGTTTCATGGAACTTGTAAAGAAAAAGCGGAGGATAATGAAAGTTATTCTCTTCGAGTTAAGAAGAGGTGCTTTAATCCTTTTTATCTTAATGGGAGCATATCCTGGCTAATCTTGGGGTCAACCCCTTATGAAATCAAACATGTTTGGGGAAGATTAGCTAGTGGTTTATTGCTCAAACTAGGCTCCTCATTTAACTTGGGATTTGTTGTTGACTTCACACAAGTTTCTCAACTAGAGTGATTCTTGAGCCAAGGATTAGACTTGGCTCAAGTGAACCCAAGCTCACATTTTCTTTAAATGGAAAATCTAACCTTGTCATTTTCTTGCACTATCCTTAATAACAAGTTAGTGAAGAGAGTAACTTTTCATGGGTTAGTTCTTCCTCCCCAGGTTCTCCTCCTTGATTGGTTTGTTTTCTTCAAGCAACGTGGACTTGATTCTTGGGTAGATGAAGCTACCCAGCTACTTAAGACTTAAGCTTAAGGCTCTTAAACTCGTACAAAGTATGCATTTGTAAGAGTTAGGCCTAGGGTTTCATTATTCCATCTTCAAGGACTCCTTTAGACTTCCTTAGTAATACCTCTTGGGTTTTCGGAGATGAAGTCTCCTCTATGACCTAAATCCTACGAAAGGATTTGTACATGGAGTCTTTTCCTTCAAAACCTGAGTTTCAAGCATTCATCACCCATCTTCTAGGGTTGGAGTCGTAAGACTCCTTCATGGCTTAGATCTAAGGGGAATTAAGACTCCCTTGTATCTATTTGGATTTGTCCCCATCTAGGGTTTATTGTAAGGATTCCCTCATTCATCTTCCAAAATTATTGGAAACTCAAGTCATCTCTTAGGTTGCTAACCTAGTTCTTCCATTAAGGCTTGAATATGGGATTTCCCATATTTGTACATAATTTGTGCATTTGGTAGTTGATTCCCAAGCTTGCAGTTCATCTTATGAGATTTTTAAAATCTCAAGTAGCATTATTAATTCTTGGGTTGCTAGAAAAGTTATTTCCCCTTGATACTTCAGGAATTCATATAAGAAGCATGTTCTTTTAGGAACTAACTCCTTGGCAATCCTTCCTATCTTTTAAAATGTTTCTAGAAAACTATCCTAGGTTTTTCTTCATCTTCCCCTTATTTCCTATAGTGAGGTTGGTGGTAAGTTGGCAACATCGTTCAACTTTTAGGCTGTGTTTGGTTGGGGGTTTGGAGGTGGGTTTAGGGTTTGGAGGTGGATTTAGGGGTTCTAATTTCTCCTACTCTATACTAATCATTACTATCTCTTACATCACATCAACATCAATACATATTAAAGTATATCCACTTCAACATAATATATTTAGTAAAATACATTTTCAATATCACATCAATTAACTCATACCCATATAATAATATTAAAAAATCATCCACTACCCACTCACTCATATTATAATATTATTAAAAAATCATCTACTAATATTACATCACCATACTAATTATTATAAATTCACCAATCATTACAAACCTATAAAATAAATACCTTAATCAACTTATCATACCTCAATTCTATTATGAAACTACTTTAACCCTCGACCAAAAGTAACCTTAGTTGGATAAATCCTCGACTTCCTCGCTAAAGGGTGACTCAGTTGTCCAACTTATATTTAAGTCAATAGCCTTTGTTCTCTTGCTAATCAAGTTTATCTGTTCCCCTTGTCATGTCTCTCGAGCCTTATTAGTGAGAGGATGTGAGGATAAAGTTACATCAAATGAATGCATGGGGTACCTGCCCGACATCATAGAGATGTTAACAATTCCTTATCAAGTGGAAAGTATCCCTTCTGTCTCATGTGCGTCGGGTAGAAATCATTTACGGCTAATGGTTTGTTTTAAGTGTCTCGTAGGACTAGTTGGTGTAATTTAGTATGATTTCCCCATGGCTTCCATGCTTGAAGGTATCATGCCCTTTTTCCAAGGTAATTTGAATTCATCCTACATAAAGGCTTAGGTGGCCTAAAGGGAAACTTTACATGATCATGATTATAAATCTCTTAAGAAGGATATTAATATCCTACACGCCACTTCTCGTTTCAACTTCTATCTGACTTGTATCTTCCTCCTCCTTGACTCAATGGTAGGTCGGTAGAATTGTAAGTGCTTTCCCTTTTTTTCTTCCTTTACTGAGGTTATTGATTTTAGGGTTTTTCATTTTTAGGTTCCTTAATTCCAGGGTTTATGATCTTAAATAATTCCAAGGCTACAATGGGTTTCTAGTTTTGCCAAGTTTGAGAAGCTGGAGGGCTCACGGACATCTTGATCCCTTTACCCTAAGGCCACTTCCATCTTCCCATTAAGTGACATAGACATCCTAGTTCTCTTGCAATAGTTGAGTATGGGTTTTTTTAACCTATTTTGCCATAACATCCTCACCTCCCCCCAGATCCAATTAGTGGAGTAGAATCTATTTACAACCCTGTGCTTGTTCTACCTTTGAGGTCATTCCTTATTTTTTTTTCTTTTCTTTTTTTTTTTACAAATCTGACTTGAAGTATACTTCAACTTCCCTATTTTTAAAATCAAAATGCTCCTCTTAAAACCTATTGGGAACACCATCATGAGCTATAACTAGCTCAATTTGATCTGATTAAGTCATTAAATGCTCCTACATAACCGCCAGAGAACCCTAAGTCACTGCATAATCATTCTGAGGGAAAGACAAGAAATGAGGGTTAAAACTGTAATTTTACCATGATATCATGAATGCAGTACAGCCATGGGTTTTCTCAGGGATTAATTAAGGGTCCAATGGTCTTAAAAGGCTAACAAGTGGGTTAGAACAGACGGAAAAGTATTTTTGCGTGTTTTGAGAATTAAATGACTTCTGAAATCCTAAAAACTGACCCGCTTAATTAACTGAGGTTCTAGTCAGGATAAAATTCACCTAAACCCTTTAAAAATCATAGATAAATATTCTCTAGGATTTGGTATCTTCAATTTGACCATTAGAACTCATCTTGACCCAAAATAGAGTCACAGATAGACAGTTGCCCTAATTTGAGTTTCTGTGTATTTTTTAGTCAAATATGATCAAAATCTAAATCTGACTTCGCCATCAAATTCCTTGGGTCCAAATTAGGTTTGTAACAAAAATTGGACTCAATCTGAGATCGTCTTGACCTAGTTTGCAATTTGGTTCTATCTGACCTTTTGCTTCACAACCATACCCTTAACTTTCAAAATTCATTACAAGCAGCCCCCCAACTTCTTTGTCGTCTTCGCAGAAAGGTCCCTAGCACCATTAAAGGCAACTTTGAGCTTCACCGTTGAGATCGAGAGAGGATTTCTCACTCGATTCTAATTAATCAGTCACAAAATAGATACTCAGATTCTTGACGAAGTTGCCTTCCATTTGAGCCACATCTTGGGCTCCAAGACTTGCCCAAAGTGCCATGAAAATCAGTTGAAAATTGGGTTTCTATCTCCAGCGAAGCTTTCCAAGCTTGAAAGCTTGATTCTCAAGCTCTGTTCGCCTTCTGATGACCTATAAAAGAACCCCCGGGGCACAACGGACTTCCCTTGCTTGAATTCAGCCTGGAACACCTCCGATTCCTCTCCTCTTTCTTAGTTGAAGTGCTCCTCGACGTCTGGAGACTCTCCTTGCCTCCTCTCATCCTCCATTCGCAATATCGGTAACAAATTTATCCTTCCCTCTCTCCTCCATGTCACGTAGTACCAGTCGATGTCTCTATCTTCCTCGACCTCGCCGTCCAACCCCTACCGGAGCTCCTTCCTTCTCCGTCGCCAGCCATACTGCAATCGGCATCATCTCTGCTCACTGTTGTCCGCTACCCCTCTCAATCAACTCCTCAGCTTCTCCTCATTACGTCAGCATCTCCAACATATCATTACGACCCCGTCGACGCCCTCTGTGACTCCATCTTCCAACTCACCGGTAGACCTCCGGCGAGCCCTAGCGGCTTCCACACACTGCCAAACCGGCCGCTCCCACACTCCACACCTTCACCATTCACCGTAGATCAAAAGCCCTAACTTAGTTAGGGCTATTGATCAATCCCACACTCCCCAGAACACCACCACATCCGCAGCTCCGCCTGACCTCGCCACGCACGTACACACCCTCACTAATCGCACTGACCCCCTTAGCATCTTCGCCATCGTTCGGCAATCCCTCCGAACCTTTTTGACGAGGTCAAGAGACCATAATTTGTGTTT
This sequence comes from Thalassia testudinum, assembly GCA_037157565.1. Lineage (NCBI taxonomy): Eukaryota > Viridiplantae > Streptophyta > Magnoliopsida > Alismatales > Hydrocharitaceae > Thalassia > Thalassia testudinum. Next base: position 103,820,987 of record JAZHRO010000073.1, on the reverse strand, counting down.
CAGGTCACAAGTTTGCATCGCCATTGACACCGCAAGCTTCGAGCTTGCTTAAAGCTCTCTCCAGCATTTGCAGCCCCAGGCACTTGTCCCAGGCAGCACAGAATCCCTCCAGGAATACAACCTAGGGACCAATTAGACCCTTTGATCGGGGCAGCGAATGGAATTAGACGAAGACCTCTCCACCTACTACTGCTGTGCACACAGAAGGAAGCCCTGTGGGATAGTCCCACATCGGATACAGACAACCGCTTTGTGTCGCATAAGTTGCAAAAGTTTCATAGGCTTACTGCCTCAAACACGAAAGGGGTGAGGTCCCTCACACCCCTCACTTTGCCTCCCCCATGACACTGCTCACATGGGTTTGGTGCTGGTCCGATTACCCGCTATTTAGCAGAAGGCGAAGGTCGAAAGTGTCCCCGGCACTGCACCAAAATGTTTAGACGGCAAGATCGGGGTTTATAAAATAAATGCTACGTCGTAGTATAGTCGAATTCGCCTTGTAAACAAATAAGAATTTTTATTACTCGAATGTTGAGTCCGAGGTCGAACATAGGGAGCAAATGGAATTTATTCACTAATCTCAATCAATGTAATTGGAACACTTAAATCTACTCAAAATCTAATTTAGAATATAATGCAGGAGTTTATGAATTATAAAATGTAGCAGAATAAAGAGATTGAGAAGAATTGGATAAAAAAAGTGTTTGACTCTTCTTCTCTTTGACTTGTTCTTCAGCTTCCTCTTTCTCTGCCTTTCTTTCCTTCTCTGCCTTCTCCTTCTTAGCTTCTCTTCTTTCTCTTTCCCTGACTTTGGACTTCTTCTTTTCTTCTTCCTTGATTTCTCCTTCCTTCTTATTCCTTCTTCTCTGCCCTTGCTTCTACCTTCAAGTCCTCCTTAGCTGCGCCCTCTCTACTATAGTGCCTCTTCTTTTCTTCCTTAGCTTCCTCAGCTTTTGCCTTCAGCCCTTTGCTTTCCTTCTTCTTTCTTGCCTTAGCTTCCATAGCTTCTTTCTTAGCTCCTCTACGGCTACAGCTTCCTTCCTTCCTTCTCTGGCCTCAGCTTCCTTGGCTTTGGCTCTTCTTTCCTTCTTCTTCTTTTGCCTTCAGATTCTTAAGCTTCCTTTGCAGCTCCTCCTCCTGCCCTTAGCTTCTTCAGCTTCAGCTTCCTCTTCCTTCCTTCTTTCCCTGCACACACGAGAGTGCAAAACCTACCCCTACCCTCCCCGTGTACACTCTCTCTATTCTATCTCCCAAATCTAGCCAATCGGGTATTCGGGTTAGGTTACGCGCACTCGGGTCCAAGCGCATCGGCGTGGGTGATGCCGGAGGAGTGCTGGGTAAACGAGTCAGGCAGGCCAGGTTCGCAGAGTGTGGGTTGCGGACGAGGCAGGTGAGTGGGCGAGGGGACCTCACCCTGTGATCTGAGGCAACCAACCGATAACACAAATTCACTATAAACCACTCACCTATGCCCAACGTTTCCGAGGTGGGACTAAAGTCCCACCATCTTCTTCGCGCGCGTGCAGGGAGGATGCCCGTGCAATTGCTGCAATTGCGGTCGATGTAGCCTTTGATTGCTAGGTGCGAAAGGGTCATGGAATGCTTCCGCGCACCTGGGACCCCTGCCTGGAGCAACGCGACCTGGAGCGAGCTTGCGAGCTCCTTCAAGCCTGCTCCAATGGAGGCAGGGGGTCGAACCTGCAAATCACTAATATGGCCTCGCGGCCTTGTCAAAGCACATGGGTAGCTTCGCCGTGTCACGGTGAAGGTGATGCAGTGGGTGGCGTGGCACAGAACGACCTAGGCGTGCATGCCTAGGTCGGACTGTGGCTGTGAAAGTGCGTTTGTTCTGGGAGAGTGTAGGGTGCGTGTGGTGGTTAGTGAAGGGGCGAGTGATGATCAGTGGATGATGGAGGAGGTTCTGAGGGGTCTGGCTAGGTGGATGGAGGTGTGGAGGTGATGAAGACACCTCGCCGGTGGTCTGCCGGAGGTGGAGAAGATGGTGGTGGTCTGCGGTGGTCGAGGGTCGATAATAGAAATAAAAAAGGGGGAAATGAAGAGAGGAGAGAGGGGAAGAGATTTAACCTAATTAACGGATGAAAGGAGAGAGAATGGTGGACAGCTCATACCTATCGCCGCCGGAGACGAAGGTCTAGTAGAGGGGTGACGGCGATGACGAGGGGGTAGTTGGTGCGTGCGCAGGTATGGTGCGACGCGGACGAAGGAGGCGGAGATGTCTTTGCCACCGGTATTGTAGCAGAGAGATGAGAAGAGGGAGAATATGTCGCCGAAGCTCACTGGATGCTTGTCCGGAGGAGAAGAGACGAAGTTGAGGGTTGTTCTCTGGCTAAACCAAGCTAATTCTGTGTGACCGGAGATGAGGGTCCTTTTATAGGTCCTAGCAAAGGCTCTTGTGCTTGGAAGGCAAGCTTCCAAGCGTAAGAATCTCGCAAGATATGGAAAGTGCGGATGATACCCAATTCTCTCGAGCGTTCGCACGAGAGATTGGGTGCAAATCCGATCTTGGGATCATGCTTAGATGATAGGGAATTCCTCAAAGAATCTCTCTTCCAAATCTAGGAGGAGATCGCTTAGGAATCAAGGAGAAACCCTCCTCCAATCCTCGTCGGAGTAGGACTCCTCCACTGTAATGGTGGAGGGACCTAATTGCAAGAGTGGCGAGGAAGATAGGGGGCCTGCGCAATGGTTTTCAAGAGCTAGGGGTCAAAATGTAATTGGGTGGACTTTTTTGCAAAGTAGGTCAAGGTGACCTCCCATTAGGTCCAAATTTTGGTACAAACCTAATTTTGAACTAAGGAATCCAATGGTGAAGTTGGATTTTAGGTTTGACCATGTTTGACTAGACATTTTACACAAAAACCTAAATTAGGTCAAGTAATTAGCTAAGACCCCTATTTAGGTCAAAATAGGTTTCAAAGGCCAATTTGAAGGTTCTAAACCCTAGGGGATATTTTTCCATGAATTTTAGAGGGTTTAGTTGATTTTTATTCTATCCAGAACCTTGTTGAATTGAGTGAGTCTGTTTTAGGGTTACAAGATGTCATTTAATTCTTAGAGTGCACATGAACCCTTTTCTGACTGAATCAACCCACTTTTCATCTTCTTAAGACCATTTGACCTATGTTTATCCTATAAGAAATCTCGTTGATGTACTGCAATGGTAAAATTGCAGTTTTACCCTTTGTTTCATGTTTTCTTCTCAGAACACTTATTCCTTGAATTAGGCTCTTCTCTAGGTTATGTAGGAGCTTTTATTCTCTTTCTTAGGTCAAAATGAGCTAGTTAGGACTCATGATGATGTTCTCATCATACCCCCATGCCTAGCTTTTACTAGTCCCTTAGCAAAATTTCAAGGTTTTAACTTCTGTTCTAAACCATGAGTTTCTTTCACCAGTTATGATAAGTGCATTTTCTTTTTCTTTTGATTTGGCTAGAATGCCGATAGTAGGCCTAGAGGTACTCAAGTACCAACCAAGATCCAGACCTGACCAGCTCTAGCCTCGTTCCTCCTCAAAGGTTTTTAAGGCCCGTAGGAACTATCTTAGGGTTCGCTAGACTTTGCAGTTAAAGCACCCGTGCTTGAGACATATTTTAGCCTTGGTTCAGTTTGTAGTGCATTTTTGTTAGAGAGAGATAGATGATTTATTTGTTTAGAGAGTTTTCTCTTTCTTTTCTTTTTATTTCTAGCTTCGATTTGGCTTCACAACACGGTCTGTATCGGATTCCTCGTCCCCATCATCAATCCTCAAAGGTACCTTGCAAACGATGCTTCGTGATAGCACTGCTCATGGCAACCCCCAGAACCCTGGCTTTCGAGATTTCGAGATAATCCCGCCCATGGCATTCCGTGGCCAAATCCAGACCCTGGCAATCAACATTTTATGATACTGCCGCCCATGGTATCTGAACCAGCAGGGTGCTTATGTGCCCCCAGTAGGATATGTAAATATCCTAGGAGAGAAGCATCGAGGAGACGATATGTTGTTACGCATCTTTAAGGGGAATTTCCCGCCTCTCCGTGCCGGGAACTCGTCCAAATCAACTTGTGTTGATTGGCCACTCCTAATCTTGGCAACTTTTTTTTAGAACATTTAAACGCTTTTGAATGATTTTGATAGTTATGCACACTGAACCAAATTGTGTGTGGATTGGGGTGCTTAGGTTACCGAGTCCCACAAACCAAAGGTCAGTTAACGAGGCTGAATACTCCCTAAGCCTTAGACCTAATACTCAAGCTTCGCATTTTCCCCAACCTCTTGAGGACTATCCATATTTTAACAGGTACTTGAATTTTTAAGCCTAAGAGTCTAGCCCAAGAGGCCTAAGATCAGCGTTCCTACTAATCTCTTTTTGTGTCTCATTATCACTTTTCTTCATTTTCCTTGATGTGGTCTAAAACTTCGGTTAATTCCCTAATTTCTTACTAATGACTATTCTTTTTCTTTTTCATTTTGTGCTCCTTTTTGTCATTTTGCTCTTTTCCTACTCATGTTTTGTATAGCCTCAAAATTTTTCTCTCTTCCCCTCACAGTTTTTTTGTTCTTTTTCAAGATTTTTTTATTTTTTTGGTATTTTTGACATATGTGATTTTTTTGTGAAAATCCTTCTGACTTTTCTTGATTTCTGTATGTTTGCACTTTACTACCCCCCATGCCTAAGTTTTGTAATGTCCTCATTGTAAACGGAGGGTGTGAAATAGTGTTGGGTTCAGGGACTTAGAACAGGATTTATCGGGTGGGTGAATGGGTCGGGAATAACTGATTTGGACGATTTCAAGCTCTGGTACGTGTACTAGAGGTGGGATCGACTGTCTAAGGCTGAACTAAAGGTGCAGTAGACGTGGAGTACAGATGGATAATCAGATGGATCTCGATTTTTTGGAATGACAGGTTGCCTCCCGTTAAGCGCTAAATTCAACGCCTTCAGTCGAGCAGAAAATGGGATGGAGAGGGAGTGGTTAAATTAGTAGAGTTTTATAGAACAAGCACCTTGATTAAGAGCCTGGTTGGTCCAACCAGGTGCTTGTTCAGATCAGTAGGCTGATGATGCAGTCCAAACCCAATCAATCTGGTGGGTTGATAAATGTAGATCAAGAGATGTGGAACAAACCATATGCTATGAAGCTCAGATGGATGTGGAAGTGTAAATTCAGGTTTTGGCTGAGTCGAATTAGCCTGGTCAGAGTAGGGATCTATAAAATAATCAGTGGATAATGCGGAAACCCTATAGGGGTGATCAGAGAATGATGGAGCATGGTCTTTAGTCTGATCAATGTTCGATACCCAGTATAGATGTGGAGTTGAATCATCTGCAATTGGCTCAATAAGAGGGGAATCAAAATAGAAATTGAGTCCGGTTGCGGGTCGGGGTTGAAAACGGGTTTGGATGTGTTTTGTATGTACAGAAGAGGTGGCTTCAATAAGAATTGCGTATGAGGGCTCTTCTAGAAAGAAGTTACAGGTGGTTTTATGTAGGGAGTCCTCATAGTAGCTCTCAAATTCAAAAGTGAATGCTTGAAGAGTGTTTATAGAATGAGGGAAATATGAGTCAAGAAAAGATTTGAACTCTAGGTTGCAGTCACTCTTGGCATTTTCTGGTTTTGATTTCTGAGGATCGAAAAGAAATGATTCCATCTCACTGGAACCTAAACTTAAATCAGTGATCTCGGGAACCAGGACCTCAGAGTTAGAGTCAGAGAATGAATCATGTGAGATGAGGTCGTAGATTGGTTCGTCGAAGTCAGGAGACGAGTTTCTCCGAAATTATGGTAAGATTCGAAATCATTAGAGATATTGCGAAAATCATGTTCTGAATGAGATTTGAGATCATGGGTTCCACCACAAAATAAATCATATGATGTAGACTTAGCAACCTAACTGGGGTCTAGCCTATATGTAAATTCTGAGCTCAAAAAGGTGTTCTTATTTGGTCTAGGCTCAAGTTCTAGGTTGGTGGGAAAGACCCAATTAAAACCCCACTCGTCCAACCCCTTAGTTTCTGTATCATAAATTGGCGTGACTTCCAAAAAATCGATTTGATTCTCTAAGGATGTTGGTGAGGGATATTCATCAAATAGAGGCCCAAAATCATACTTTCTATTGAAACTTTGATCTTCGTCATACGGGGCCTCGTAATCTTCCCAGTAAGTTTCAGATCCAGATTCTAGGCTGAGGGTGTGGGTTGAATTACTAGAATCTAAGTCTGAATAACCTTCGAGGGTCACCTTATTAGAACAAGGGGCGGGATTTACACCCTCGAGAAGTTCGATTTTCTCATTATTGCAGGAGTTTCGGAATTCTATGCTTGGTGATCTAGTTTCTAGGGTTGGCTCAACATTGTGTTCTCTTGCAATTGGAACTTTCCAACCTACTTCAAGATCAGGCATGCTGTATTCCATTTGGGTTGGGAATCCATAACAACTCTATGCCTCAAACTCGAGATTTGGAAAATTGGATTGATCCTCAATAGTATTCCAAGATGGTTCATCATCTGTTTGGGGCGTGTACGGGTATTTCTGATCGATAATTTGTTTCAATAATCTCATCATCTCTTCCCATTTTTCAAGATCATCTTGGTGTTGTTCCCATAGCACAGGATTTGTCATGCATTTAAGGTATTCAAAATTGTGCAATTTTTCTATCTCAATGTTTCCTGTTATGAGAATGTCTTAGATTGATCTTTTTGTAGCTTTTGTTAATAGCAATTGGGCACAGTTTATGATGAAGGTTGTTGTTGTGGGTACACTAACCTAAATGTCTTCTACTAGTGTTGAGGTTTTGTATTCATTTTCATAGAATTCAAGGGCATCCTCAATCATTCTATCTTTCATGGATCTCTGTGATTCAGGTTTCTTGAAAGGTAGTCCTAAGTAGTTTGGTTGCATATTTGGATCAGGTGAAATCAAGATGTAGAATCAGAATTTGGCTCAAGATCAAGTTGTGAAGTGAATAGATCTGAATAGAGAGTCCTACTGAAAATCTATGTGTGTGCTCTAAAGAGAAGGGATGAGGGACTGGATGTGTTTTTGACCCAATCAAGGCACCCAAAGATGTTTGGATGACTATAGAGGTTCGGGGCGGATGATACCCCTGGATCGGAAAGTCATCCACTTGAGAATTACTTGGGTAGCCAGAGAGGGAGAGTCCCGCAAAGATATCTACATGGTAGAGCGCCCCACGGGTTACAGGGTTTCTCCTACCTGACCACTCTTGTCACTGAGATTCCAGGTAGACCAGAATGGTGACCTTGACCTCTTAAGTCTACCATTTTTAAGATCAAAGGTGCTTTAGGGTTTCACTTGAACTTTAGATGTTTTGGTGTAAAAAGTGACCTAATTTCAAGGTTGGTTGACCCAAGGGGTTAGCTTCACCTGACCTGCCCTAAAGATGGTAGAATGATTCTAGGTCAAGACTTAGAAATCACCCTGATTTGACTCCCAGGCTATTAGGTTCAAGATTTTAAGATTCAAGTGGTTTTAGAGCTTAATTTTAGGGTTTATCTTTCTTAGATCTTTTCAATCAAGGGCTTGGGTAGCAAACAAATGCGGGAGGGTTTGTTTCTTTCTATGAAAGCATGTGTGACTAGCACTCCAAAAAACCTACCGTTGAAACCCTAATTTGTTTCTATTTCCAATCCTCTTTACTTTTCACAAAAGTTCTCATTGGACTTAAAAAGAAGTGTGTAGTCAGTGGAGATTCAAAAATTAAGCGTGATTTCTATTAGGCACAGGAATTTGTGGGGTAGGATCTCTAAAAATCGCTCCAACTTCAATAAGTTTTGAAAAATTTTCGCAAAATCAGTAAACTTTTGCCTTAAAAATGGTAATTACCATAGAAAGAAGGCAGTTGATTCCTAATTTGATTGCTTCCTTTTTGTCTTCCAAGGATTAGGAGATGGATTAGGGAAGAAGAGAGATTACCTGCCCTGGAGTGGTTGATTTGTGCGGGAGATCTCCTCATGAAATACCTCGCAAAATCACAGCAAAACAAATAGGGCAAGTTAGTGCTCAAATATAATAAAAAATAATGTAGAAACTAGTGATGAATTGCGCGTTGCTCCTCGGCAACGGCGCCAAAATGTTTACAGAGAAGAGCGAAAGTCGAAAGTGTCCCTGGCACTGCGCCAAAATGTTTAGACGACGAGATTGGGGTTTATAAAATAAATGCTGCGTCGTAGTATAGCCGAATTTGCCTTGTAAACAAATAAGAAGTTTTATTACTCGAATGTTGAGTCCAAGGTCGAACACAGGGAGCAAATGGAATTTATTCACTAATCTCAATCAATGTAATTTGAACACTTCAATCTACTCAAAATCTAATTTAGAATATAAATAAGGAGTTTATGAATTATAAAATGTAGCAGAATAAAGAGATTGAGAAGAATTGGATAAAAAAGTGTTTGGCTCTTCTTCTCTTTGACTTGTTCTTCAGCTTCCTCTTTCTCTGCCTTTCTTTCCTTCTCTGCCTTCTTGGCTTCTCTTCTTTCTCTTTCTCTGACTTGGGTCTTCTTCTTTTTTTCTTCCTTGGCTTCTCCTTCCTTCTTATTCCTTCTTCTCTACCCATGCTTCTACCTTCAAGTCCTCCTTAGTTGCCCCCTCTTTACTACAGTGCCTCTTCTTTTCTTCCTTAGCTTCCTCAGCTTCTTTCTTAGCTCCTCTATGGCTACAGCTTCCTTCCTTCCTTCTCTGGCCTCAGCTTCCTTGGCTTTGGCTCTTCTTGCCTTCTTCTTCTTTTGCCTTCAGATTCTCAAGCTTCCTTTGCGGCTCCTCCTACCCTTTGGTGCGCGAGGAGTGCTGGGTAAACAGGTCAGGCAGGCCAGGTCTGCGGAGTGTGGGTCATGGACGAGGCAGGTGAGCGAGCGAGGAGACCTCACCCCGTGATTTGAGGCAACCAACTGATAACACAAATTCATTATAAACCACTCACCTACATCCAACGTTTCCGAGTTGGGACTAAAACCCCACCCTCTTCTTCACGTGCGCGCAGGGAGGATGCCCGTGCAATTGCTGCAACTACGGTTGATGTAGCCTTCAATTGCTAGGTGCGAAAGGGTTGTGGAATGCCTTCGCGCACCTGGGATGCTTCTGCCTGGAGCAACGCGACCTGGAGTGAGCTTGCGAGCTCCTTCACGCTTGCTCCAATGGCGGCAGGGGGTCGAACCTGCAAATCACTAATTCGGCCTTGTGGCCCTATCAAAGCATGTGGGTAGCTTCGTCGTGTCATGGCGAAGGTGATGCAGTGGGTGGCGTGGCGCAGAATGGCCTAGGCGTGCATGCCTAGGTCGGACTGTGGCCGTGAAAGTGCGTTTGTTCAGGGAGAGTGTAGGGTACGTGTGGCGGTCAGTGAAGGGGCGAGTGATGATCAGTGGATGATGGTGGAGGTTTTGAGGGGTCTGGTGAGGTGGATGGAGGTGTGGAGGTGACGGACACACCTCGTCGGTGGTCTGCTGGAGGTGGAGAAGATGGTGGTGGTCTGCGGTGGTCGAGGGTCTATAATAGAAATAAAGAAGGGGGAAATGAAGAGAGGAGAGAGGGAAAGAGATTTAACCTAATTAACAGACGAAAGGAGAGAGAATGGCGAACGTCTCGTACCTACCGCCACTGGAGACGAAGGTCCAATAGAGGGGTGATAGTGACGACGAGGGGGTAGTTGGTGCGTGCGCAGGTATGGCGCGATGAGTACGAAGGAGGCGGAGATGTCTCTGCCACTGGTATTGTGGCAAAGAGACGAGAAGAGGGAGAATATTTCATCGGAGCTCATTGGATGCTTGGCCGGATGAGAAGAGGCGAAATTGAGGGTTGTTCTCCGGCAAAACCAAGCTAATTCTGTGCGACCGGAGATGAGGGTCCTTTTATAGGTGTTGGCAGAGGCTCTTGGGCTTGCAAGGCAAGCTTCCAAGCGTAAGAATCTCGCCAGAGATGGAAAGTGCGGATGATACCCAATTCTCTCGAGCGTTCGCACGAGAGATTGGGTGCAAATCAGATCTTGGGATCTTGTTCAGACGATAGGGAATTCTTCAGAGAATCTCCCTTCCAAATCTAGGAGGAGATCGCTGAGGAATCGGGGAGAAATCCTCCTCAAATCCTTGCTGAAGTAGGACTCCTCTGCTGTAGTGGTGTAGGGACCTAATTGCAAGAGTGGCGAGGAAGATAGGGGGTTTGCGTAATGATTTTCAAAAGCTAGGGGTCAAAATGTAATTGGGTGGACTATTTTGCAAAGTAGGTCAAGGTGACCTCCCCTTAGGTTCAAATTTTGGTACAAACCTAATTTTGACCTAAGGAATCCAATGGTGAAGTTGGATTTTAGGTTTGACCACGTTTGACTAGATATTTTACACAAAAACCCAAATTAGGTCAAGTAATTAGCTAAGACCCCTATTTAGGTCAAAATAGGTTTCAAAGGCCAATTTGAAGGTTCTAAACCCTAGGGGATATTTTTCCATGAATTTTAGAGGGTTTAGTTGATTTTTATTCTGACCAAAACCTTGTTGAATTAAGTGAGTCTGTTTTAGGGTTATAAAATGTCATTTAACTCTTAGAGTGCACATGAACCCTTTTTTGACTGAACCAACCCACTTTTCATCTTCCTAAGAACATTTGACCTATGTTTAGCCTCTGAGAAATCCTATTGATGTACTCCAATGGTAAAATTGCAATTTAACCCTTTATTTCATGTTTTCTTCTCAGAACACTTATTCCTTGAATTATGCCCTTCTCTAGGTTATGTAGGAGCTTTTATTCTCTTTCTTAGGTCAAAATGAGCTAGTTAGGGCTCATGATGATGTTCTCATCACCCGCCTAAATTATACACTCCTCGCTCGCCACCCACTGCCGGTGAGCCTGGAACCAGGTGCGTTCTAGGTCCGATTACCTGCATACTCGGTACTGTTGAAGGCTCTGGGAGAGCACGACCCAAGGAGGGAAAGAGAGGAGAGCGTGCGGGGGTTAGGGGGGTTTTATTCTCTGGAGAATTGGCTAACACTTAGCCAAAATTTAAGATCATTTCCCTTTCTGCGTAAAGAAGAGAAGAGGAAGAGTCTAAGAAGAGGAGGAAGAAAGAAGATAGAGCCGAAGAAGAAAGAGAAGAAGCGCCTGCAGAAGAGAAGCAGAGAAGAAAAAGAATGTAAGTGGAGAAAGAAAGGAAAAGAAGAAGAGCTGTAGAAAAAGAAGAGAGACAAGCACAGAGAAAGAGAAGAAGAAGCAAATTAGAAGAGAGATCACTGTTCATCAGACGTTTAAGACATCTGATCACTCAATCAGACGGCTGATTTGAGTTTATTTCTACATAGTTATTGAGTTCCACTTGCTATTATTGTAGGGAGTAATTGGTGATTCAAATCACCATTTTACTCCATTCTTTTTGCAGTTTGACACTTGATATTATTGCCACATTATTCCGAATCAATTTCTGATCATAATTTCTTATCTCTGTTGTTTGAAATTGTAATCTTGAGAATTGAATTCCTACTTATTCCCAGCAAACGACCTCGAACTTTTTCGAGTATAAATTTTATCTATTTTTCGCGAGATTTCAACTATATTGCAATGCAACGATTTAACACCCGATTTCAAGAGATTAACATTTGACGCCGTTGTCGGGGAGCAATGCATAATTTAAATCTCTTGGTTGCAATATTTCAATTGGTACTAACTTGCTTTATCTCTCTTTACTGTGATCTGTTTCAGGGGATTCATTGATGAAAAAGATCAATTGCACAACATCCACTCTAGGGGCAGGTAAAACACAAATCCAATCTCTTCTAAGACTCTGATTCTGAAAATCTAAAAGAAAAAAAAATCAATTAGGGCCACTTGCATTCTATTATTAAACAAATCATCAAATTACCTGATTTGATACATTCTATTTAGACAACATTCAAACCTTGATTTGTGCACCTACTTGAAGCTTAAGGAATTTAGGGCTATCATGTTCTTGTTTAATCCCTAGGTACCACATTTGGACAAATTAAATTGGACCAAATTAGAGCCAACTAAGATTTCCAATTTATGATTTTAGAGACACACTTGCTTAATCAAGAATTGATCTTTCCAAACAATGTGTGCCTAAGCCTTAATTGAATTGATCTATTCAAGCAAACCCTAAAATCATGCTCTTAATCTCATTTGAACACTAACAGAGGGACCCAAATTTCTCAAAGGACAATACAGGTGAAGTTGACCCACCTTGTTGGGTTAACCAATCTTCAAATTAGGTCACCTTACACAAAAACATCTTAAAGTTCAAGTGAAATCATAAGCACCCTTGCTCTTAATTTAAAAACTGGTAGACTTAAGAGGTCAAGTCCCTATTCTGGTCTACCTGGATCATCAGTGACAAGAGAGGTCGGGTGAGGGAAACCCTGTAACTCGTGGGGGAGCTCTACTGTGTAGGGGTCTTTGTAGGACTCTCCCTCTCTAGCTGCCCAGGTAATTCTTAGGTGGACAGCTTTCTGACTAAGGGTTATCATCTGCCCCGAACCTCTATAGTCATCCAAAATTTTTTGGGTGTCTTGATTAGGTCCATCACATTCTACCTCTCATCTACTCCATCAGTGCATGTTCGGGAGGACGTCTCTAAGAACATCCTTGAGGTCTCTATTAGCTACTTATTCCCATCGAGGCCAAGCCTCGACCTCCTTGTTTGTGCAACAACCCAACCCAATCTATATCTCTTCTAATTCATCTGAACCTAATTCTCCTTCATCCATCATCATGGAGCAACCAGCAGAAGAAAATAATCTTGAAAATCAGCTTCAACGCCTCAACGATCTATTCCAAGCCTTTGTGAATCCATCATAGCGTCCTATGATGCGAGATCACTACAATCCCACTACGGTAGCAATTGAACCTCGAGTACAAATCCCTGCTGGAGATCTTGATACTAAACTCAAGCCTAATATGATTCATGCCATTCCCAAATTCCATGGGCATAATTCAAAGGATCCTTTCCAGCATATCAAGTGATTGCACAACAATCATGGGTCATAATCAACCTAAATAATGTCTGAACCTATCTTAAATCGTGGATATTGCACTCATATCTTGCATATCATGCATTGCATCAGTCTATTTAGAAGAAGATGAGATATCCTGCTAGTTAATGGTTTTTATTGCTATTTATAGATAATAAAGTGATCTAGGATGGAGATAGTGGAATAAAGCAATAAAGGAAGACGAAGACTGATCCAGATAAGGGTGAGGAGGATAGCCTTATCCCTACCCTTAGAAACCCTAGGATAGCCTTATCCCTACCCTTAGAAACCCTAGGACAGCCTTCCCAAACCCAAGACAACCTCCATTAGGGCACCTTAGCCTCAAAACCCAAACATGGATAGCACTATCCATGTTCCTATCCCTCTCCCAAACACTTAGGAACCAAAACCAACCTTAGAAAACATAAAACCCACTCTCCAGCACCTTTTAGGACGTCCAGACATCTGGCTGGATGTCTGATTTCTGCAGAATAACAATCTAGGAAGCCAAAACTCATACTGACACAGAATTGGATGTCTAATTTAGTGTCCAGACATCTAAACACTATCCTGGACGTCTGATACTGCTGTCTGGTTCCTGATTTTGGTGTTGGAAGCCCTAGCTTGCCTATTTTGACCTAGGAACCCCACCGGACACCCTAGGAAACCTAAGTAGAGACCTCCTAAGCCTAGTCCACTATCCATAGCCCTACTTGTCCTATCCCTAACCCAATTGAACCATCCCATACCTAATTGGGTGAATCTACAGTTGATTGGGTGCACCCGAGCCCAATTAGATCCACCCAGGATCTAATTAACTCATACCTATTCGGGTTACCCTAGCCTAATCACATGCACACATCTAATTAGACTTGACCTAGACCTAATTAGGTTCACTCCTACCCAATTAGACTTTCCTAAGTCTAATTAGGTCCACACCCACTTAATCTATATTGACCCAACCTATGTAGCACCTAATCCCACCAAAACCCACAACCTAGCCCTACGAAAAACACACACCCACACAGACATGCACACCTTCCCATTTTACTCCCACCAAACACATGCACACTCTCTTGGAAACCCTAAAAACTTGTGTCAAACCTAGATCCAAAAATTGTGGCATTTGCTATTTTTGGAGCCACCAAAAGTGGCAACCAAATGGAGCCTTCCATAAGGGCAAAGAGAGAGCTACGAAATTGGACCATCTCTCCATACACTCTCCCATCCATACTCTCCACTCTAAACTTGCTTTCACCCTCCAAAACCTTAAGGCCGTCCTCCTCATCCTCCTCCAAGGCTCCATGGACGGCTAGCTAGAGAAGCTTCTCTCCAAAGCTTCAAGGACGGCCATTGGTAGAGAAAGGGAGCAACACCCTCCTCTCTCCACTTGGGTGCACTAGCCCTCATCTTCTTCTTCTTGGACGGCCATGAAGGCTCACCCATAGCCTCTTGTGGCCGGCCATCTCTTTTGGTAGGCGTGTAGACGGGTTTGCATACCCAAGGTCTAGCCTACACCCTCACACAAGGTCGACGGCCCTAGTGGCAACTTTCCGGTGTGAGGGATTTTCTTCTATTTATATGCTTTCTAGTGTAGATGATGTGTGATAATTTTTTATGCATAAATAATTTCATGATGTTTCTGTGATTGATTGTCCTCATGTTTGCTTGCCTATATGACACTTTGGTTTGTTCACACCATGCACGGCCACCATGGCCTCATGTAGATGCACATAGTCACTTAGGTTTTTGCTAGTTTATCTAGATCTAGGTTTCAATTCGCTTTTCGAAATAAAAAAATCAAAAACACAAAAAGACAAAAATAGTAGCTTAGGTTAGATTTAGGTTATAAAAGCCGATCCAAATCTTGATTGGTTTTCATGCCTCCCAGAGACGAACGACCGGGACTCAAGTTCTAAAAAGAATAAAGATCTATGAGAGTTTCATTATCACAAATATCTTTGACGAGTGGTTTTTGCGACTATACTACGATTTCTAACGATTTCAAAATACGCGATTTCCATGCCCGTCATCAAGAAACTCAAGCATCTGGCCTAAACCATTGAGTCAGAAGCTTAAAATCGGGATGTCTTACTCATGAAAATGTTCTTCTCTCTCATAGATAAGGCTGCTCACTGGTACCAAACCCAAACGCGCCCAATCAACACTTGGGCGGAACTTCAATCCGAGTTTTTGAGAATGTTCTTCCCTGTTGGTCAGACAATTGCTTTATGGCACCAGATCACGCATTTCACACAGCAAGCAGGAGAACCGCTTCACGAGGCATGGGATCATTTTCTAGATCGTATGCGAAAGTGCCCCCACCATGGAGTTCCTAAATGGGAACAAGTCCAGTCTTTTTACCAGAAACTCCGTGAGGATATTCGATTATTCGTCAATGCGACCTGTGGAGGAAACATCATGGGTTAGCACGAAGACACTGTGTGGGAGATTCTCAAAAATATGTGTGAGAACTCCATCATAATGAATCCATGGGCATGTTCGACCGAACGAATGCTCGTGCATTGACAAATCTAAAGGGAGCACATGAGACTCAGGGCCTGTCCTCTTCCGTTGACTTGGAACTAATGGCCAGTCACCTGGACAAGGTCTCTATTATTGAGAAGAAGGTGGATGAGCTAACTCAACACTTGCAGCGAGCCACTTCTACGCAAAACCTATTCGCGCAACCACCCTCTGGAAGAGAGGCTGTGCATAACATCTATCATTGATCTTCTCAAGGGATGGACTCATATTCACCCCCGTCTGATTCTGGTTTTAGAGGAAACTCTAGACCCACCTATTCTAGTTGGGGGAACTCTGAACCCTCGTATTCTAACTTTTCCGAGGCTCCTCAGACCTACGAGGACCTCAACACCATTTAGAATGATCCATTCTCAAACACTAACGGGGGCATGCTTCGCTAATTAAAAATCGAGGTTCGGATGACCCATCGTCATAGCTCGCAAAATGCGTCTATCAGATAAAATTTCTAACCAAAACTCGAAAAGTGAGTCCTGGGTCGAACATGGGGAGGCGAACGTTTGGTTTTGAAAATCCGTGTTTCTCTTTTATTTGTTTTAGTCATTTTTATCTTTTCTAATTTTTTTGGTATTTTAATAGGGCAAGAGATTAGGTCGATGGAAACTTTATCTAGCTAATCTACTTGGAAATATAAAAGAGAGAGAGAAAGAGAGAGAAACAATCATCTATTTATCAACGAATGTTTGTTACACTACGAAAGCGGGAAAAATCTACACTACGAAAGCGTAAAAAGATAGAATGAGGTGAGAGAAATCCCCCTTGACGGTTGCTCGGAGGACGACTCGCTCTGATGTTGCCTGGAGAAAGGTGGTGAGGAGCGAGATGAATGGGGACGAAGTCGGAGGACGGAGGGCGGGCAGGAGGGCGTCGCGGCAAGGATCTTCATCCTGAAGGGTGGTGAGAGGACGACCACGGGATGCTCCACGAATGGGGATGAGAGGAGAGAAAACTATTTGATTTTCTACTCTAGAGGAGCATCCCGAGCTTGGGACAAGCTCTCTCTAGAGCCTTGGAGGTGGTGAGAGGAAGAAAGGAAGAGATGAAGAAAAATGGGAGGGGTAGGGGTCCTTTTACAGTGGAGGAAAGAATCAAATTTGCATACAGGACATTTAGTGACAACCATAAACGTTGTTGAAAATCCATCGCAAACGTTGCTGAAGATAGCCCACGCGCCCACGCTGGCACACCGTGTTGCGTGCTTCCACAAGCTACGCGCTTGTGTGCACTACCACTGCGCACGCGCGTGCGCATGGGCGACTTGGGTTGCGTCACGTGGCGTGATCTGGGCTGTCCATCTTCTTTTCGTTGTAGGGGCTGCTATAGAGGTCGAATTGAGTTGATTTTCACACCGTTGAGCTGCGATCGTCAACTCGAATCCATCCGCATGGTCGGATTTTTCATTTAAAGCTTTGAATTATGTCAACTAGTCCCTTCGCTGTTGATCTTTCTCGGATTGCATATGCTGCTACAGGACTCCAATCGAGGCAATTTTGGAGGCGTTGGACTCCGATCGTTGTCTTGATCAGATCCGTACGGTCGGATCGTCAATCCGAGGCTCTGAAATAAATATCCTTTTCTCCTGACCACAAAAAGGACGTAATTAACCTAAATTATATACAATTATTCTAAATGCAGAATGATGCATGATATGCAATATTTATAACATGAAATGCAAATCTAAGCCTAGGAACATGCATGAATAAGCATTTTACCCTCAATAATTGTGTCTACATCATACCCCCATGCCTATCTTTTGCTAGTCCCTAGCAACATTAAACTACATGCTATGTATAAAATCAAAATTAGGATTCGATCACTTAGGCTTAAGTTGTTTATTAACAATAGAAAATTTCAACTAAGGTCCTAAATAACGAAAACTCAATAGTACCCGGGTGTCTGCCAAAATGAAGACCACCCAAGTCCTCGCCTTATTTGACAAGGGAGGATACATTTTTCTATTTTTCTTCTTTTCAAATTTTTTCTTTTTTGTACTTTTGGAGTTTGAGAGTGTCAGGATAACTTTTTATGGCTACCCAACCCGCCCAAGACTCAAAAAGGACTCTAAGTGCTAAGCATCTTGTGAAAATAGTGTAAGACTCACTAGGCTATTGTTGAAACGGACTTCGGGTTTCTACGACCCTAGGTGACCTTGCCTAAAGGTTTATCTTTTCGATTGGTAGCTTTCTCCCTATTTTTATTTATGGGGTCAACACAAGGGCGAACCGAGTGTATATCTCCCTAGTTTATTCTACTTCCCCGCTTCTTTCCTAAGTGTTTTTGGGAATTATTGTGCATTTTTATGAGCTGGGCTCTGGACAACCAGCCAATGGGCTGTTACCCATGACCACTTGCTAGCCATACTAGTGCGGTGAAGTGTGGCTTTATTATTATTTTTTTTCTCTCTTTTTTTTTCTTTTTTTCTCTTTCTTCTTTTTTTTTTTAAGTAGGTGACTTCCTTGATATAAGATTTACCTAAAGGCAGTACAACGAAAATGATCTTGTGGCTGGGCTTTGGATAACCGATCGATGAGTTGTTACCACCGACAACTTGCCAGCCATACCACCCTAGATAGTTCATTAGCTACCCAATTTCCGAGAAAACCACTGAAAAGTGAGTTAGTGCAAAAAGTGTGTGTAGATGCTTAGGCTAAAAGTTCCCCCATATCAGAGGGCAGGTTGATAAGTCGCATACTTATCATCCCAAATTATTTATTGAATTAAAATGAGATTGACTTGGCGAGGACTCGAGAATAAGTCCACATTCGAGTGGATACCCGGGCTAATTAAGTCCGAAGACCTGAAGAGTCTAAGTATTTAGTCCCTCTTGTGTCATTTCCTAAAGTTAATAACTTCCAAATGCCTAAGTTCTCCTCCTGATTCTTCTTCTTTTTTTTTAATCTTTTCTTTTTTGTCTTTTTGAATTTTCAATTTTTTTAAGAAAATAAAAGAACTTCTACAAAGTTAATGAAATAATTTCAGGAATTAATTATCCACCCCCCATGCCTAAATGATGCAATGTCCTCATTGTAAAAATAAAGACATGAAAAGGGTGGAGTAAACAGAATATCACCTGAATAACGTGAAAATCTAGTCAGCTCCGCAGAGAATGTGGAATATAAACATGTGCTAAATTTAATGCCTTCAGCTAGGCATAACATACATAGAAAGAAGAGGTTAAGAATTCACAGGTGCGGGTCAAAATCAAAATCAAAAGATTAATCCTCAGACCCACCAGTAAAAGATGTCCACAAAAGTGGACTAGATTATGGTGTAGACCCATGCCCCACGGTCGAGTGGTTCTAAAGTTCTGGATGAAAATCACCTAGAAATCGAAGGTTGTTAAGCTTGCGGGCCAGGCCTACGGTTTTATGGTGTGCAACCCAAGACCAAAGTGTCGGATAACGGGTAAAGATGGTTCAATAGGTTCGGATGTCCTCTCAAAGTTCAGCTCAGAAAGATAATTAGTTATTTCGAGCTTGGGTTGCACGTGAAAGACATTGTAAGGGTCCTGATAGAAGGCAGGTGGTTTTAGGTCAATATGTACCCTTAGATCCAAAATCGTAGTTCCCTCAGAATTAACCTCCCAAATTTTTATTTCAACAATTCTATCCTCCAACATCAAGAGCTCAGGCTTCGGGACCTCTAGCATATCATTCACCCCATATGATTCTCCTAAGTCCAAAAATTGTGACTGAATCAAGATTGACTTGGGCATAATGATCTCGGAAGTCAGCTCTTCGAGGTGCGGATGAAGAATGGGGTTATTGATTGAATCTTCTAGTAAATGAGGATTTGAATCCTCCAAGTTAGCCCCAATCGAATCCAAATCTTCAATAATTGGGCTATCAACTGGTTCATCAGATTCCTCAAGCCCATTTGTCTCACTAAAATTCTCTTCCTTAAGTTTAAGTGAGACTTCACCAAAAGATTCTTCACCCTCAGAGTCAAAGAATTCATGATCCTCATTTATATATGTCTTAAAATCGAATGTTATTTCCTGGTTCAAAGAGGCATATATTTCCTCGCTCCCTGGCTCGGGGATCTCAGGTGAATCAATTGGTTCATCCTCAATGGGTTGCTCTAGCCCAACTTGGTCATCTCCAATCTCAGAATATGTATCCCCCTCGACAGGCGTTTGAGTGGGTTCTAACATTGGCTCTCCTGAAGGGGGTTCATTGAGAATCATCCCGAGATTTGACTAGGGCAATCACAAATTTCATCCTCAACCTCGATAATTTCCCAAGAAGAAACTCACCCAGGTCCCTATCCCTAACATTTTGGAGCAAATCCAATAGAGAACTATTAAGTTCATCAATCATTTTTATCATAGGCTCCAATGCTTCAGTGCATGGTGTTGGCTGGGCTTCTAAAGATTGTATGCTGTTCCTCAAGTTAGCCAACACCCTATCTTGGATCTAGTTCACCTGAACCGACTGGTTCGATTCAGGTTTGGGTTAAATCTAGGGGAGTGAAGATGTCGAGGTTCTTGGGTCCCTCCCTGATAGTAAGTAATTTCAGGTTGCTCAAAGAATGGTGATGACCTATTTTCAATAGAATACTGCGGAGGGTAGGTGTTATAATCAGCATATCCTTCCTGATTGTAGATTGGGTTGGTTTTGTCATCAAAGGATGGAGATCCATAATCATTGTAGGTTTGGGTAGGATAGTAATCATAGTCGTGTTGTCTAGGGTTAGGCCCTGGACACTGAGGTCTGGATTCGTATCCCCAATCAAAGTTATCCCGGCTAGTGGATGGGTAATTACAAGTCAAGTTGGGATAGTAATCATCTTGGGGATATGTGGTGGTAGGAGGGTAGGATGGGAACTGTATGTAGGATGTGGAAGGGTACATAGTGGAGTAGGAGGGAAATCAGAAGAGACAAAGGAACCCTGCAGTACAAGCAATCAACCTTGCCCTTAGGTGGGTTAGCCTAAAGACTTACAGACTCCTAAGACCCGTCTTGAGATTATAAACAATTTGGTCTACTTTTATCCAGTCAATCTAACCAGTTAAAAGGAGGGACTGGGGAGAAGGTTCTTCCTTTGGCTTGCGCCTCCGATTCCTAGTGTACCCCCCAGCCATGGTCGTTTGAAGCTACTCCCCTAGCTAGACATCAAATGGACTAGCAGAAACAGATTAATCGAAAAAATCTCAGTCTGAGCCCCGAAGAGAGAATCAATCCTTAAGGCCAACGTCTAGTCAATTTTAATTAAGCTTGGGATGATTGTGCTCTTGGAATGTGATGGGCCCTTTAGATGGGTTGTGCCCTTAATGATCAGTTAAAATGTGTGTGCGTGCATAACCAGGGTTTGCAAACAAGGTTATTTGATGATGTGTCTTTTAAGGTTTAACCTTGTTTAGCAGCTTTTAGGGTTTAATTCTTAGGTTGGTTCAATCAAGGTTTAGTAGAACACTCCAAGTTTTGAAACCACGGGTGATGATATGTTCCTTTAAAAATAAAAAATAATGTGAAGAGCCTGGTTCAGCCCTAAGAATCAACCCTAAGTGGCAAGCTACTGATGAATCTCTTTTAATTTGAGTGGTGCAGCCCAAACAAATCAATCAATTGGCCTATTCGCACCACAGATTAAGGCACACAATGTCTTAGCCTAATCAGATTTCTACTTATGTGTTTTGAGTTGAAGTGTACCAGGTCCACAGGTTAGATCTCGGTTAAGTGGTAGAATCAAAGTGGAGTGGTGGGCCTTAAGTCGAGAGTTGTGGGTGTTAAGGTGTGTCTCTTTCAGAAAATCCCACAATTAGATAACACTTTTTTTATTTATGTGGATGGCGAGGTGAGTGGAGGTGGCAAACAAACACCCAAATCTATCCTAGGGTTTATAAAAAGCACCTAAGTTGATTTGGGTTTGAGTTATTAGGTTATGGAGTGAAAACTAAGGTAGGGGTGGTGTGGGGGATACTTACAAAACCTTCATCCACACTTTTCTCCAATCTAACTGCTTTGGCTTGCTTCAAAAGAGTACCTACAATCACAGTAAGATAAAAGAAAAAGTGAGATAAAAGTTAGGTGAGGCGGAAAAAACACGAGAAAAAAAAACCAAAGAGCATTGCCTCCCCGGCAACGACGCCAAAATGATGGGGGCGCTCTTTGCGAATTAAAAATCGAGGTTCGGAGGACCCGTCGTCGTAGCTCGCAAAACGCGTCTATCAGAAGATAAAATTTATAAACGAAACTTGAAAAGTGAGTCCCGGGTCGAACACGGGGAGGCGAACATTTGGTTTTGAAAATCCCCATTTCTCTTTTATTTGTTTTATTCATTTTTATCTTTTCTAATTTTTTTGGTATTTTAATAGGGCAAGAGATTAGGTCGATGAAAACTTTATCTAGCTAATCTACATGCAAATATAAAAGAGAGAGAAAGAAAGAGAGAGAGAGAAACAATCATCTATTTATCAACGAATGTTTGTTACACTACGAAAGTGGGAAAAATCTACACTACGAAAGTGTAAAAAGGTAGAATGAGGTGAGAGAAATCCCCTTCGACGGTTGCTCAAAGGACGACTCGCTTTGTCATTGCTTGGAGGAAGATGGTGAGGAGCGGAACGAACGGGGACGGAGCCAAAGGATGGAGGGTGGGGCAAGATAGCGTCGCGGTGAGGATCTTCTTCTCGAAAGGCGGTGAGAGGATGGCAACGGGATGCTCCACGAATGGGGATGAGGGGAGGGAAAACTATTTGATTTTCTACTCTAAAGGAGCATCCCGGGCTTGAGATAAGCTCTCTTTAGAGCCTTGGAGGTGGTGAGAGGAAGAAAGGAAGAGATGAAGAAAAATGGGAGGGGTAGGGGTCCTTTTATAATGGAGGAAAGAATTAAATTCGTATACAGGACATTTAGTGACGATCATAAACGTCACTGAAGATCCGTCGCAAACGTCGCTGAAGACAGCCCACGTGCCCACGCTACGCTACGCTGGCGCACCGTGTCGTGCACCTCCGCGTGCTACACGCATGCATGTGCTGCCGCTGCGCACGAATGTGCTATGGCGCGTGCATGCGCATGGGGACCTGGGTTGCGCCACGTGGTGCGATCTGGGCTGTCCATCTTCTTTTCGTTGTAAGGGCTGTTACAGAGGTTGGATTGAGTTGATTTTTGTGCCATTGGGCTGCGTTCGTTGACTCAAATCCATCCTCACGATCGGATTTGTTATTTGAAGGTTCGAATTATGTCACATAGTCCCTTGGCCGTTGATCTTCCTCTGACTACATATGCTGCTACGGGACTCCGATCGAGGCAATTTTGGAGGCATTGGACTTCGATCGTCGTCTTGATCGGATCCGTATGGTCGGATCATCAATCTGAGGCTTCGAAATAAATATCCTTCTCTCCTGACCACAAAAAGGACGCAATTAACCTAAATTATATACAATTACTCTAAATGCAGAATGATGCATGCTATGCAATATTTATAACATGAAATGTAAATCTAAGCCTAGGAACATGCATGAATAGGCATTTTACCCTCAATAATTGTGCCTACATCAAACACCTACAACCCTGGATGGCATAATCATCCTAATTTCACATGGTTAGGGAACAATGAAAATCAGTGACCTCAATATCAGCCTCGACCACAAGCTCCTCATCCATATCAGCCACCTCAGCCTAGGCCCAACCCAACTTATTAATCCAGGCTGACTCATGCAGATCAAATGACACTTATCCTTCAGACTCTAATTGACATTCAGAAGACGAATGTGGCTATGCCAAAACATCACAAAGATGAGATCACAGAGGTTCGCAATCAACTCGCCCAGATGCTAAATCCCCACCAACCTGGTGCACTTCCTTCACAACCTCTGCCTAATCCAAATAACGTGCCTGATGTAAACATGTTTACACTACTTAAGATGTTTATTTATGCATGTTCTTAAGCATAGGATTGAACTACATACTATAAATATTGCATAGCATGAATCATCTTGCATTTAGATTAGTTTGAATAAATTGAAGGTTAATTGTCTCCTTTTATGTTCAGAGACAAAGCAAACTTTTTATTGGGGCCTTGGATCAAAGATCCAACCATACAGATGTGATCAAGGCAACGATTGGAGTCTAACGACTCCAAGATCGCCCTAATCAGACATCTGTAGCATTAGATAGAGATCGGGGAACCCTAGAAGATTGAGGGCCAAGATGGTATGAATCCACACTTCAAATGACAAATCCGACCGCACTGATGGATTCGGATCGACAATCGCAGCCTAACGACGTGAAAATCGACTCAATCCGACAACCGTGGCACCATCTACATCATCCAGAAGATGGATGGCCAAGATGGTGCCACGTGGCGCCATCTTAGTCGCTCAATCGGCAGCTGCACTCGCCGCACCCTCTCTTTTTCATCACTTCTCCGCCGCTGGATGCGCATCTAACGGTTGTGGATGAGCGCGCCTAAATCGTAAGCGCGACACAAACACGCTGATACCGTGTTGGTCGAACGCTCTCGCAAGAAGGTGAGGCGCACGTTCGAGCTTGCGTGAGCAGTTGCTGGGGTGCGGGTGAGTGGCTTCGCGACCGCTCGATCGCGATCGAGCGGCTGCGAGCGCTCAATCCATTTCATGCGTTATCGCATGCCCGCGCGTGACGTGAGATCGTACGCGGGCATTGTGCGCAGAGGAGGCGGGCGGAGGGGCTAGTTAAGCCATCCGATCTCATGATCGGACGGCTAAGATCGGTAGAACGTGAGAAGGCATTGCGTGCAGAGGAGGCGAGCGGGGGCACGCACTCCGCCCCACTACGCCCACGATGGGGCTTTAGCGACGGTTTTATCCATCACTAATGACCCCTTATTTAATGTTTTGAGATTTAAATGACCAAATTGCCCTCACTCCTTGCAACTATAAAAGGAGACCCCCTTCATACGAAATTTGGATCCCTTCTCTTCTCTCCCTCTCCATAGCTCAAGAGAAGCTTGTCCCACACCTGGGATGCTTCTCGCGAGATAAAGTCAAATTTTCGTCCTCCTTTCGGAAGTGGATCCCGTGACGACGACAACGTGCTGCCCCGTTCCCATTCTTCCCACTTCGTCCTCCTTCGTCCTGCTCCGCTCCCTGTCTTTCAGGCGTCGTCCCATCCGGCTCGTCCTCCAAGCGATCGTCGAGGAGGATATCTCTCTCCCCATTCTTTTTATTGCTTTCTAGAGTAGATTTACTGCTTTCTAGTGTAATCATTTTCCCGCTTTCTAGTCGTAATGTTTAGTGTAATGAACAATCCTTCTGATAATGAATTCCATGTTCATTCTACATCACTTTTTGGTTTTTATTTGTAATATTCTCTCTCTCTCTTCTATTTATTGTAAATAGATAGATAATTTCTAATCAATTATTTTGTTTTGTGACAAATAAAACAAACATGTGTTTTTAAATCAAGCGTCCGCCTCCCTGAGTTCAACCCGGGATTTCTATTCTGGTATAAATTTTATCTGTTGAACACGAGTTCTTCGCTTTCATACTACGACGACAGGTTTTCAAAACCAAACACGTTAGTGTAGCAACTCGTAGCTTCAACATTTTGGCGTTGTTGCTGGGGAGGCAACGCTATTTGATTCTTTTTGCATTTTCCAACTTACAAATCATTTACCTCACTTCTCTCCTTTTTTATTGTGATTGCAGGTACTCTTTTGAGACAAGCAAAAGCGGTAGATTGGAGTAAAGTGCTGTTGAAGGTTCTATAAGTTATTCCCCACCTCCCACTCATTAGTTTTCGTTCCACCACATAATAACAAAAACATCAATCAACCTAG
Source organism: Thalassia testudinum (assembly GCA_037157565.1). Classification (NCBI taxonomy): domain Eukaryota; kingdom Viridiplantae; phylum Streptophyta; class Magnoliopsida; order Alismatales; family Hydrocharitaceae; genus Thalassia; species Thalassia testudinum. Next base: position 103,795,688 of record JAZHRO010000073.1, on the reverse strand, counting down.
GTGTTTTTATAAACTCTAAGGTTAGTTTTGTTTGTTTGTTTGACACCCACAATTGCCTCAACCCCCACAATTAAAAAGAAAAATTAAGAAAAAAAATCTCATAAAGGTACACAACCTCATCTGATTTTCAAACTCAACCGGTAAACCGATCTTTTGAGCCGATACACACATCTAAACACATAATTGAGTAGAAATCAGATTAGGTAATCATTTGTGTGCCTAATTAAGTGGTGCAACAGGCCAATTGTTTGAGTTGATTGGGCCGCACCATTTCAATTAAAATCAACTCATCAAGTAGCTACTGCTTAGGTTCAACTCTTAGGGATTTACCAGGCACTCCACATTTTTTTAAGTTTTAAAGGAAAATATCTTCACCTGTGCTTTCAAAACCTGGTGTGCCAACAAAACTTGTTTGAAAATACCTAAAGTTGAATCCTAAAAGCTACTAAGCAAGATTGGAACCTTAAAATTCACCGCATCAAAAGTAATCTTGCTTGAAAACCACTGGTTGTGCACGCACACACACTTCAATCAATCATTAAGGGCACAACCCAGATAAAGGGCCCATCACATTCCAAAGCACATTCAAACTTAGCCCTAAATAAAATAAAGTAGACATTGGCCTTAAGGATTCGACTCGCTCTTTAGAGCCCAGAATGAGATTATTTTCGATTAGTCTGTTTCTACTATTCAATCTGATGTCTTGCTAGGGGAGCAGAATCAAACGATCGCGGCTGGGGGGTACACTAGGAACTAGAGGCGCAAGCCGAAGGAAGAACCTTCTCCCTAGTCCCTCCTTCTAACTGGTTGCATTGAACAGACAGAAGTAGATCAAATCGTTCCTTTATCTCTGTAGGCCTTTAGGCTAACCCACTTAAGGACAAGTTTGATTGCTTGTATTACAGGGCACCTTTCTTCCTCCCATTTATCATAAATCCTTTCACATATTATATGCATTCCCGCTCTTTCCCTCCTGTTTTAAATTATCCTCAACATGATGATTATCCCGACTCGTACTGTAATCAACCATCAGATAGTTGGGATAACTCAGATTGGGGATACAGTTTTGGACCTCCGTGTTTAGGATCTAACCCTGAACACTATGATTGCGATTTCTATCCTTCTCAGAACCACATTGATTATAGATCGCCACCCTTTCATAAACAACCTAATACGATCTACAATCAAGAAGGATACACTGATTCTTACCCATCCTCTGATTACACTACCTTTAGATCATCACAACCTTTTGAACAATCTGAATTGACCTATTATCAGGAAGGGTATAACGAAGCTCAATTCATTAATTCCCCTGCATTGATATCGAACCCGCCCAACCCTGAACCAACTCATTTGGTTCAGGGTAACCAGGTTCAAGATAAGGTTCTGGCTAACTTGAGGAATATCATACAATCTTTAGAAGTTCAGCCAACACCTTGCATTGAAAGATTGGAGCCCCTGATTGAAATGATTGATGATTTGAATAAGTATTTGTTGGATTGGCTCCAGGATGTTAAGGATAAGAACCCGGGTGAGTTTCTACTTGGGAAGTTAGCGAAATTGAGGATGAGATTTGTGGTTGCTTTAGTTCAGTCGTGAGATGATTCTTAGGATGAACTCCCTTCAGGAGAGCCAATGTCAGAACCTGCTCAGGCACCTATTGGGGGGACACGTGTTACGAGGCTGACTAGATTGAATTAGAACAACCAATTAAGGATGATCTAATTTCTTCACCTGAGATCCCTGAGACAGGGTACGAGGGAATGTATGTATCCATGGATCAGAAAGTGACAGATGATTTTGGAACATACATTAATACGAATCTTGATTTCTTTGATTCTGATGTGAAGATTCAATTTGCGAAGTCTCACGCGAGTTTACAGAATATGATTTTTATGAGACGATTGGGCCTGAGGAATCTAATAGATCATTTGATAGCCCAATAACTGAGGAAACTGATCATATTAGGGCTCACATTATGGATCCAGAATCGCATTTTCTGGAGGATTCAATCAAATGCCCTGATTGTCAGTTAACCCCATTGAGTTTATCGATGATTCTACTTTTGAGATAACTAGACCCAAGTCAATTCTAATTCAGCCACATCTTTTAGATTTGGAAATTTCAGACAGGGTGATTAATATGCAAGAGGTTTTAGAATTTGACATTTTGAATGAGGAGGATAGGAGCTGGGAAATTTTGATTTGGGAAGCAAATTCTGGACGAAGTAGAAGACTGCGTCTAAGGCTTCCATTTCATCTGAAACCATCAAACCAAAACCCTTATGACATTTGTTCTGAGGATGTTCAACCTAAGCGTACATTCATTGATTATCCTTTCGATATCAAATTCTCTGTAACCTGACTCTTTGGTCTTGGGTTGCATCCTCATAAATCGCAGGCCCGACCCCGCGTGCATACTGATTTTAGGTTCTGGGAAATTTTTATCCAGAACCTTAGATATTCTCGATTATGGGGTATGGGTCTGCATCATAATCTGGTCCACATTTGTGGACATCTATTGGTAGGTCAAAGGTTTCTTCTTTGTATTCTGATTCTGACCTACACTTGTGAATTCTTTATTTCTCTTCTTTGTATAGTGTGCCTAGCTGAAGGTACTAAATTCATCACGTATATAGTTCTTTTTAGTTTTTATCTCAAAGCGGACTCGACATTCACACAATTCAGGTGTTTTTTATGCTATTCCACTCTGTTTTATGTCTTTTTAATAAAATGAGGACATTGCATTGGATAGGCATCGGAGGGTGGATATTCATCTCTGAATTTATTCGTCAGCTTGGTAGATTTATTTTATTTTCATTTATAAAAAAAAAATTTGTGGAATTAGGAAAGAGAACTTGGGTTTAAGAAAATTTTCAATCTTAGGAAATACTACATTATGATGTGAACATAAAGACCCTTGAGGTCTTTAGACTTAATCAGCCTGTGTATCCATTAAAATGTAGATTTATTTTTTGAGTCCTCGCCAACCTGAATTCTATTTTAATTTGAGTAAATAAGTTTGGGTGATAAGTACACGACTTATCAATCCACCCTCTGATTTGAGGAAACTTTGAGTTTTAAGCATCTACACACTATCTTTGCACTGACTCATTGTTCGACAATTTTAACGGAAATTGGGTAGCTAATGAACCTTCTAGGGTAATATGGCTGGCAAGTTATCGTGGGTAACAGCCCATAGGTAGGTTGTCCAGAGCCCAGTCACTGGACCTTTCTCTTTTTGCTGCCTTTAGATAAATCTTAGACCAGGGAAGTCACCTACTTAGAAAAAAAAGTCAAAAAGAAAAGAAAAGAAAAAGAAAAGGAGAAAAACAAAAGAAATAAGCCACACTTCGCCGCATGAATATGGCTAGCAAGTTGTCGGTGGTAACAGCTCATCGACCGGTTGTCTAGAACCTAGCTCAATAAATGCACTGAAAATTTCCAAAACACTTAGGAAGAAGTAGAGAAGTAGAATAAACTGGGGTGATATACACTGGATTCACCCTTGTGTTGACCCCGTAAAAATAAAAGTAGGGAGAAAGCTACCAGTTGTAAAGATACACCTTTAGGCAGAATTCCCTTTTTAAGGTCACCTAGAGGCATAGAAATCCGAAGTTCGTTTTTACTGCCGGTCAACGAGTCTATCACATTCATAATAAGATGCTTAGAACTTAGGGTTCTCATCAAATCTTGGGTGAGTTGGATGGCCGTAGAAAGCCACTCTTAAACCCTAAAACTTGAAAATCTAAAAAAATTAGAAAAGAGGAAAAAGAGAAAAAGAAGATTTTCTTTGAATAAGGCGAGGTCTTGAGGTGGTCTGTATTTTGGCAGATACCTGGGCACTATTGTGTCTTTGAAAGTTCAGATCCTAAGTAAATATTTTCTTAATGATTGAAAATAACTCTTGCCCAAATAATCCAACCTGATTTCTTTATAAATAGCATGTAGCTTTTGCTAGGGACTAGCAAAAGATAGGCATGGGGGTATGATGTAAACATGTTTACACTACTTAAGATGTCTATTTATGCATGTTCTTAAGCATAGGATTGCATTACATACTATAAATATTGCATAGCATGCATCATCTTGCATTTAGATTAGTTTGAATAAAATGAAGGTTAATTATCTTCTTTTATGTTCAGGGATAGGGCAAACTTTTTATCTGGGCCTCGGATCGAAGATCCAACTGTACAGATGTGATTAGGGCGACGATTGGAGTCTAACGACCCCAAGATGGCCCTAATCAGACATCTATAGCATCAGATAGAGATCGAGGAACCATAGAAGACCAAGGGCCAAAATGGTGTGAATCCACATTTCAAACGACAAATCTGACCGCATGGATGGATTCGGATCGACGATTGTAGCCTAACGACGCGAAAATTGACTCAATCCGACAACCGTGGCACCATCTACATCATCCAGAAGATGGATGGCCAAGATGGCGCCATCTCAACCGCTCAACCGGCAGCTGCACTCGCCGCACCCTCTCTTCTTCATCGCTTCTCCGCCGTTGGATGCGCATCCAACGGCTGTGGATGCACGCGCCTAAATCGTAAGCGCGACACAAACGCGCTGATAACGCGTTGGTCGAACGCGCTCGCGAGAAGGCGAGGCGCGCGTTCGAGCCTTCGCGAGCAGCTGCTGGGGCGCGGGTGAGTGGGCTCTGCGATGGCTCGATCGCGATCGAGCGGCTACGGGTGCTCAATTCGTTTCACATGTTATCGTACGCCCGCACGTAACGCGAGATCGCACGCAGGCGTTGCGCACAGAGGAGGCGGGCAAAGGGGCGAGTTAAGCCGTCCGATCAGCAGAACGTGAGAAGGTGTTGCGCGCAGCGGAGGCGAGCGGGTGCGAGCGCTCCACCCCACTGCACCCACGATGGGGCTTTAGCGACGGTTTTATCCGTCACTAATGACCCCTTATTTAATGTTTTGAGATTTAAATGACCAAATTGCCCTCACTCCTTACAACTATAAAAGGAGACGCCCTCCATACGAAATTTGGATCCCTTCCTTCTCTTCTCTCCCTTTGCATAGCTCAAGAGAAGCTTGTTCCACACTCGGGATGCTTCTCGCGAGATAAAGTCAAATTTTCGTCCCCCTTTCGGAAGCGGATCTCGCGACGACGACGACGTGCTGCCCCGTTCCCGTTCTTCCCGCTTCGTCCTCCTTCATCCTGCTCCGCTCCACGCCTTCCAAGCGTCGTCCCGTCTGGCTCATCCTCCAAGTGACCGTCGAGGAGGATATCTCTCCCCATTCTTTTTACTACTTTCTAGAATAGATTTACTTCTTTCTAGAGTAGACTTACTGCTTTCTAGTGTAATCATTTTCCCGCTTTCTAGTTGTAATGTTTAGTGTAATGAATAATCCTTCTGATAATGAATTCCATGTTCATTCTACATCTCTTTTTGGTTTTTGTTTGTAATATTCTCTCTCTCTCATTCTCTCTCTTTTCTATTTATTGTAAATAGATAGATAGTTTCTAATCAATTATTCTGCTTCATGACAAATAAAACAAACGCATGTTTTTAAATCAAGCGTCCGCCTCCCTGAGTTTGACCCAGGATTTCTATTCCGGTACAAATTTTATCTTTTGAACACGAGTTCTTCGCTTTCATACTATGACGAAAGGTTTTCAAAACCAAACATGTTAGCGTAGCAGCTCGTAGCTTCAATAGTGCCAGACTAAAGGCGCGTTTTGAACTCGACTCAGGGCCAAGCTCACTTTTTTTATCAGGCCCCTTCTACTCCATCACCTGACGGGATGGAGGCCTCGACATCATATGCGGGTTATCAACAGCAAGCACCTCTTTTGCCCACACCAAATCAAAACCAGGCAGGATTGAATTCTGTTACTACCTATAGTGGCAAAGCAACACAGGACCCACCTTATCCAAGCCACTCCCAGCCTAGTAATGCAAACTCAAACCCTAGGATAGTCATCCAGGATACCTCTATCCTGGATCAAGAACCTGGACCCATTCTAAAGGAACCATCTAAGGTTCCATTTCCCGAGGCCTTGACCAAGGGAAAAAGGACAGCCAAAACCGTGGCACCTGAGGAGGACCTGGTTAAGCTCTTTGAGTAGGTCCATATAAACATCCCCTTAATGGATGTGATATGCCACATATCAACTTACGCACGATTTCTGAAAGACGTGTGTACACCTAAGCGTAAGCCACGAACCAAAGATGGGAACCCGATTGTATTGTCGGAGCAAGCTAGCTCTATCATTTTGAGCAAACTCCCACCTAAGGCAAAAGACCCAGGCACCCCTTTGATCTCCTGTGCAATCAGTGATATGCAGTTCGACTGAGCCTTACTAGACCTAAGAGCTTTCATAAATTTGATACCCACATCCCTACTAGACTACTTCGAGGAATCTGAGCTTAAACTGGCAGAAATGACTTTGCAGCTAGCCGACTGATCTATTAAGTCACTAAAAGGAATTCTCGAGGATGTCATAGTTAGGGTACATGATTTCTATTTTCTTGTAAATTTTATTGTCTTAGACATGGATGCTCCTGAGAATGTGAAGAATACACCGATAATACTAAGGAGACTCTTTCTAGCCACTGCTAGGGCCAATATTAATTGTGAAGAAGGCCAAATTGAATTAAAATTTGGGAGCAAGACGCTGAAGATCGACATCTTTAAGGACCAACAAGGAATCAATTACAGAGTTATAGAACAAATTTGCGATATCGAGGTTGTGGTTGACGACCTATGTATCGAGGAAAACCCAATTATTTCTAATCAACCACAAGAAGATCAAAACCTGCAATTAGAGGAGTCTGAACCTAACATAGATACTCCCATAACTCCTTCCTTTACTCCCGACACCCACCCTGAACCACTTGTTGCTGTTGACAACCCAGTTATGGAATTAAAGCCTCTTTCCGATCATCTCAAATACATCTTTTTGGGTTCCAATCAGACGTTTCCTGTGATTATCAACTCCCGACTCACACCTGATCAGGAAACACGCTTGATTTTTGTTCTTCAGCAACATCGGAGAGCCATTGGATGGACTCTCGATTATCTGACTGGTATCAGCCCTTCATACTGCACACATCACATCTATACAGAAGAGGGCTTACGACCATCTCGTGAAATACAGAGATGCCAAAATCCAAATCTATAGGATGTCGTGAAAAAGGAGATCATCAAGTGGTTAGATGTAGGGATCATCTATCCGATCTTCGATATTCGTTGGGTAAGTCCAATCCAAGTTGTGCCTAAGAAGGTAGGGCTCACCGTCTTCACGACTGAAATCGGAGAAACCATACCGACCCGTATAGCGAACTCGTGGAGAGTCTACATTGATTACAAAAGACTCAATTCCTCCACGAAGAAGGATCATTTCCCACTACCGTTCATTGATCAGATCCTTAAGAAACTAGTGGGAAATTGATTCTTCTACTTTTTGGATGGGTACTCCGATTATAATCAGGTCGCAATCCATCCTGAGGACCAAGAAAAGACCACCTTCACCTGCCCCTTCGGGACATACGCATTCCGAAGGACGCCGTTTGGTCTCTAGAATGCACCCGCTACTTTTCAGCGGTGTATGCTTGCCATATTTTCAGGTATGATAGGTGAATACCTTGAGGTCTTCGTGGATGACTTCTCGGTATTTGGTGAATCTTTTGATGACTGCCTCCTGCACTTGGTTCAAATCCTCAGGCGGTGCATCGACGTGAACTTGGTTCTTTCCTGGGAAAAGAGCCCCTTCATGGTACCTGAGGGAATTGTTCTGGGACATCTCATCTCTACAAAAGGCATCCAGGTAGATCGAGCCAAGGTGAATATGATTTTCAAACTCCCTATGCCTAGCTCGGTTAAAGACATCCGATCCTTTCTGGAGCACGTCGATTTTTACCATCAATTCATGCCTGATTTTTCAAAAATCGCGTGCCTCCTGACTAATCTTCTATCTAAGGATGTCCCCTTTGAAATTTCCAAGGAGTGTACTCAGGCATTTGAGATACTACGTGATCGAGTGACCCAAGCACCTATCCTGCAGTCCCCTGATTGGTTTCAACCCTTTGAGATCATGTGTGATGCATCTGATTATGTTGTAGGTGCGGTACTAGGGCAAAAATTAGACAGGAAACCCGTGGTCATCTACTACACTAACAAGACACTTGACAAGGCTCAGTGTAACTACACAGTTATTGAGAAAGAGCTGCTAGCTGTAGTATTTTCCCTAGAAAAATTCAAATCATATCTTTTGGGTTCCTGAGTTATCATATACTCAGTTCACACTACAGTGAGGCATCTCCTTGTGAAGAAGGACGTGAAACCTCGACTAATCCACTGGATCATGTTGTTGCAAGAATTCGATCTCGAGATTCGCGATAAAGCGGGAAAACAAAACATGATAGCTGACCACTTATCCCACCTTCCTTCTGATAGTATTGACACTTCCGGACCCATCATAGAACACTTTCCCGATGAGCACCTCCTGACTATTAGTACGGGACTTCCTTGGTTTGCTGATTTAGTGAACTACTTGGCATCACATTAGATTCTATCTGATCGGCCGAAGGCTAAAAACGACAAATTGCTTTCCAATGCCAAGTACTACATATGGGAAGACCCATACCTCTTCTACATTGGTGCTGATCAGATCATCAGACGGTGTGTCCCGGAAGCAAAAATTCAGGACATTTTGTCCTTCTGCCATGATCAGGCCTGCGGTGGACACTTTTCCGGACATAAAATCGCAGCAAAAGTCCTCCAGTGCGGCTTTTATTGGCCCACGACTTTCAAAGATGCATACGATCACTGTAAGGCATGCACTCGTTGCCAGACCTTGGGCAATATGAGCCACTGCGATATGATGTCTTTACAGCCGATTCTCGTATGTGAAATCTTCAACATCTGAGGGATTGATTTCATGGGACCCTTCCCTATTTCGGACGGCTTCGAATACATTCTTCTCGCTGTTGACTACGTGTCCAAATGGATCAAAGCCATTCCGACCCGAACCAACAATCATAAGGTGGTAATCAAATTCATTCATCAGAACATCTTTTCTCTGTTTGGGATTCCACGTGCCATTATCTCTAACGGAGGGACTCATTTCATGAATGCTCAGTTCAGTTCACTGATGACCTATTACGGGGTGTCACACCTGATCTCTACTCCTTATTACCCCTAAACCAACGATCTAGCTGAGCTATCGAATCGGGAGATCAAGAAAATCCTTCAGGTCACTCTTCGACCTGACAGAAAAGATTGGTCATCTCGACTTTCGGAAGCCTTGTGGGCCTATAGGACCGCCCACAAGACCTAATTGGGCATGTTTCCATTCAGATTGGTGTACAGGAAGGCATGTCACCTCCCCGTCGTGCTGGAGCACAAAGCCTATTGGGCTATATGGAAGTGTAATCTAGATCTTTCTAAGACAGAAACCAACAGAAAGCTTCAAATGAGCGAGATCGATGAACTACGCAATGACGCGTACGAGAACTCGTGAATTTTCAAAGAGCAGGTTAAACATTTCACGACAAGCACATATCTAGAAGGATTTTTCACCCTGGTCAGAAAGTCCTCTTTGATGCCAAACTCAAACTGTTCCTAGGAAAACTCAGATCAAAATGGATTGGACCATATCTTATCAGACAGATTTTTGAAAATAGAGCCATTGAAATTAGCCAACCTAGCCTTGATTTCGAACCCTTTATCGTGAATGGCCAATGACTTAAGTCGTTCATTGAACTCACCGATACGAATTTGGTTGAGGTATCTTTTGATCTCCATTCTCCTTGAGCTCATTTCACCTGGCAAATGGTGTTAAACTTAGCGCTTAACGGGAGGCAACTCATCATCTTTTTGAAAAATCCGAAACCCTTCTTGACACATCTTATGCTGAACTCATATTATACTTTAGGGTTCATCCATTAGAACAGCCGACTCCACCTCTCGTACTCGTACCCGAGCTTGAAATCGTCCGCAACAGTTACCCCGACCCATCCACCCACCCAAAACTTATTCTAATGTACGATCTAAGCTAAACTCGAACCCACCTAATTTACAATGAGGACATTGCAAATTGTAGGCATAAGGGGCATTAAAGTGCAAAACACTGTGAGAATCACTTCACAAGAAAGAGTTTCATTAAAAAAATTACATATTCTAAAAATCAAAAAAATAAAAAAATAAAAAAATTTAAAAAGAACAAAAAAATGGAGAAAGGAGGAAATTTTGAGTGAATTAATTGCATATCATTTTTGAGGAGATAAAATGGAGGTGATATAATTGTCAAAAAGGAGCACAAATTGAAAAAGAAAAATGAGATAGTCATTAGTAAAAGATTAAGTAATTGACTTAATTCTAGACAAAATAAAAAAGAAAGAAAATGAAGGGCAAAAAAGTGCTAAGAGACAAAAAGAGATTAGTATGAACGTTGATCTTAGGCCTCTTGGGCTGTGATTTTAGGCTTAAAAATTCAAGTATTTGCTAAGATCTGGATAATCCTCAAGAAGTTAGAGAAAATGAGAAGCTTAAGTATTAGGTCTAAGGCTTAGGGATTATTCAACCTCGTTAACTAACCTTTGGTTTGTGGGACTCAGTAATCTAAGCACCCTAATCCACACACAGTTTGGTTCATTGTGCTTAATTATCAAAATCATGCGATTGTGTTAAATTTGTTTTGAAAAAGCTACCTAGATTAAAAGCGGCTGATCAACACAAAATGATTTGGAAGAGTTCCTGACACAAAGAGGTGAGAAATTCCCCTCGAAGATGTGCAATAACATACCGTCTCCTCGGTGTTTGTCTCCTAGGATATCTAAATATCATATCGGGGGCATATAAGCACCTTGTGCTGGTTCAGATGCCATGGGCGGCATTATCAGGAATTGTTGATTACCAGGGTCTGGATTTAGCTACAGAACGCCATGGGTGGGATTATCTTGAAATCTCGAAAGCCACATCTTGGGCTCCAAGACTCGCCCAAAGTGCCATGTGAATCAATTGAAAATTGGGTTTCTATCTCCGGTGAAGCTTTCCAGGCTTGAAAGCTTGATTCTTAAGCTCTATTCGCCTTCTGATGACCTATAAAAGAGCCCCCGGGGCACAACGGACTTCCCATGCTCGAATTCGGCCTGGAACACCTCCAATTCCTCTCCTCTTTCTCGACCGAAGTGTCCTCGACGTCCGGCAACTTTCCCTACCTCCTCTCGTCCTCCGTTCACAATACCGGCAACAGATTTATCCTTCCCTCTCTCCTCCACATCGCACAGTACCAGCCGGTGTCTCTATCTTCCTCGACCTCGCCATCAAACCCCTACCAGAGCTCCTTCCTTCTCCGATGCCGGCCATACCGCAACTGGCGCCATCTCCGCTCCCTGTCGTTCTCTACCCCTCTCAATCAACTCCTCAACTTATCCTCATCACGTCAGCATCTCCAACATATCATTACAACCCCGCCGACGCCCTCCTCGACTCCACCTTCCAACTCGTTGGTAGACCTTTGACGAGCCTTAGCGGCTTTCACACATTGCCAAACCGACCGCTCCCGCTCTCCACACCTTCGTTGTTCACCGTAGATCAAAAGCCCTAACTTAGTTAGGGCTATTGATCAATCCCGCACTCCCTCGAACACCACCACATCCACAGCTCTGCCCTAACCTCGCCACGCACGTACACACCCTCACTAACCGCACTGACCCCCTTAGCATCTTTGCCATCGTCCGACGATCCCTCTGAGCTTTTCTGACGAGGTCGAGAGACCATAATTTGTGTTTCAGGTCATAGGTCCGCATCGCCATTGACGCCGTAAGCTTCGAGCTTGGTTGAAGCTCTCTTCAGTATCTGTAGCACCAGGCACTTGTCCCAGGAAGAACGGAATCCCTCCAAGAATACAACCCAGGGACCAATTCGGCCCTTTGACCGGGGCTGCGAACGGAATTAGACGAAGACCTCTCCACCTGCTGCTGCTGTGCACGCGGAAGGAAGCCCTGTGGGATTGTCCCACATCAGATACGGACAGCCGCTTTGTGCCACATAAGTTGTAAAAGTTTCATAAGCTTACTGCCTCAAACATTAAAGGGGTGAGGTCCCTTACACCCCTCACTATGCCTCGCCCGTGACGTTGCTCACATGGGTTTGGTGCTAGTCCGATTACCCTCCTAAACTATACACTCCTTGCTCGCCACCCACTGCTGGTGAGCTTGGAATTAGGTGCGTTCTAGGTCCGATTACCTGTTTACCTGGTACTGTTGAAGGCTCTGGGAGAGCGTGACCCAGGGAGAGAAAGAAAGGAGAGCGTGAGGGGGTTAGGGGGGTTTTGTTCTCTGGAGAATTGGCTAACACTTAGCCAAAATTTAAGACCCTTTCCTCCTCTACGTAAAGAAGAGAAGAGGAAGAGTCTAAGAAGAAGAGGAAGAAAGAAGACAGAGCCGAAGAAGAAAGAGAAGAAGTGTCTGTAGAAGAGAAGTAGAGAAGAAAAAGAAGGTAAGCAGAGAAAGAAAGGAAAAGAAGAAGAGCCACAGAAAAAGAAGAGAGACAAGCATAGAGAAAGAGAAGAAGTAAATCAAAAGAGAGATCACTGTTCATCAGACATTTAAGACGTTTGATCATTCAATCAGACAACTGGTTTGAGTTTATTTCTACATAGTTATTGAGTTCCACTTGCTATTACTGTAGGGAGTAATTGGTAATTCAAATCACCATTTTACTCCATTCTTTTTGCAGTTTGACACTTTATATTATTGCCACATTATTCTGAATCAATTTCTGATCATAATTTCTTATCTTTGTTGTTTAAAATTGTAATTTTGAGAATCGAATTTCTACTTGCTCCCAGCGAATGTCCTTAGACTTTTTCAAGTATAAATCTTATCTATTTTTTGTGAGATTTCAACTATATTACAACGTAACGATTTAACACCCGATTTCAAGCGATTAACAAAACCTTTTCCTTATTCTAATACTAACGAAAAAAAGTAGAAATTTTTTCCCTCTTTCTTATGGTGCTCACTATTTATTGACACAATTGGTGCTGAAATGTTGAAAAAGTTAATAGTATTCTATGGTAGAATTGCAATTTAGAGAATGATTGTGGATAAGAAAGGAGATGATATAGGTACTATCTTGAAATTAAGCTTAATTTGATTGCTTTTCACCATAAAGAACTCTTGACTTAGGTCCTACTTATATGGAAAGTTGAAAACCTAGCTTTTGGGTGGAACTTCCTTATCTTAGAGATAATTAACCAAAGGCTCATTGTTGCATGCTCATGTATGCATTCGCATGCATTGCCATCCTTTTGACATGGAGGGTTGGTAGGAGGTGGGGGGTGTGAAGCGATATTTCTATATATTGAGGTGGTGAATGCGGTTAGTAATTTAAAGACTAACTAACGGAGATTTTTCTTTTTGAAAAATCCTAAAGAACAATATAATTAAAAAGAATGGATTACATAGACCCTTATAATCTTTGGATATTGTATCCATACCTCTAGGCTCTTGAAATTAAAGAATGGGTACTCAAACACAAAATCATAAAGAGGAGGATGTAAAAACAAAAAAGAAAGAAAATTATAAAGCTTTTTCACAAAAGTTGTTTAAGTTTTAGTAGCCTTTCTTCAATAGAATATACATGTAAGAGGTTTAGTATTTTCAAGGATATTTGTGATAATATCAAGAACCAAAGGGTATAGGTGTAATATCCAAAGATTAAAAGGATTCTATGTAAAAACCATTAAAAAGAAAGTATGTTGTGAGTTTAGTCTAGGGTTACTTTTCAAATCCAACCCAACCTACTTTTTAAATCTCTAATCATCGTTAAGATTGGCTAATGAGGTGTTAACTTAGATCATTGATGTGACAGTGGGTTGGTAGGTAGAGATGGAGGTGTCTAATTCCTTTATTTTCCTTTTATATTTGTTGTTGTTATTTTATTTTCACCTTACCTCAATTTTATCCATTTATTTTCTATTATTTGTGATTGACAGTAGGTATTTTAATTAATCACAAAAAAAGTAATATATAAGATTATGAGATACTCAAATTTTCTTCGGTATATCAATTATTATCTCCGGTTATTATTTATTCAACCAATAAGTAGTTTTTGTAATTTTCTTTATCTAACGGAGGATGTGTTGCCTTACTTGTTTGCTTTTCCTAAGTTGTAGATTTTGTATCTTGGATTTATATCACGATAAGTTTTAGGCATCATGTTTCTTTCAATCTGTCTTATCCCCATAAGAAGAGGTTTCTCTAGTAATCGTTTTTTTTTCCCATTTTGATCTTATGGCACAGCTGTAAGTTGTATGGTAGTGGAATAAATTGGTAAATAAAATAAGTGAGGCTACAGTATTTGATTATTTGTTAGAATAAATATGGTGAATAGGGCTATCAATGATTGGTACAGTGGTAGAACCCCCATTGGTAAGCTATGGACTCAAATCTCACCCTATCATAATTAACTTCTAAGAAAAATGGTCACCCTATAATAATTACCTTCTAAAAAAATGGTGGCCGGCTTGAATATAATAGTTATTATAATGAAAATGATTACACTCTTTTTAGTTTTGGAACTTGAAAAAAATTGTGATGGAGAGTACTACATAAATCAACTTGATTCTTGTCACATAACTATTGGGTACAGTAGAAGATAACCCCTTTGAACAGAATGATTATAGAAAAACTAGGGCTCAAGGAGTAAATTTGGTAGAAAGAAGTACACACGAGTCCTGATAATACTAATCTTAATAATCTATTTGACATCATGTTGTGGTTGTTAGATGCTACACATCTATTACTCTACACCAAAATGGAGTTCCCAAGTTCTAATTGTCAATTCAATATTGATTTCCTACTAGCAACTTCTCCCTACTTTTGCTCTTTTGCTTGCAGAGCAAATATTGCATTGTTAAACATTTCTTCTCATTTATGATATACTCTTCCTACTTTTGCTATTTTCTTTTGTTAAGTCTGTCCTCTTCGACTACCAGACATAAGAGTCCAAGTTCAACTGTTTGATTTTTTTGGCCCAATAATTACTTCATCATTGGATTGATGGGATGGATCAACAAAGATACATTTTATTATGGATGCACACCGAATGGATTTTGCAAAATTCGTATTCCAATCCACTTTCTTGGAAAGATTTTACAATATGACTTAATCCAATTTAAGGTGCAGCCTGATCTAATCTAATTTGTAACATTTTTAGATTGATTCAAATTGAATCATTTTTTTGGTTCCCTCTCTTTCAAATAGTAAATGATTATGCACATGTTTTTTAATTAGTTAATGTAAAGTTTTAAAGAGTAAAATTTTAAAATTGAAATTTAAAATTTATTATTTTTCCCACAAGCACGATAATAGTGACATCCGTAAAAATTTTTTTTTAAAAATATATATTAAAGATATACAAATTAATTAAGTTACACGGAACAAAAGAAAGGAAATAACTTCAACGATAATAAGGAAACAATTAACATTCCTCTGAAAGATGGGTTACGGGGTTGGGGGGACGAGAGTGGATAATAGAGGGAAAAATCTGAAAGTCGAAGGGAACTATTTTGCAAAATTTATATTACATACCTTATATATATATATATATATATATATATGCGCGCGCGCGCACCTGTATATATTATATTTTTATAGATTAAGAATTCCATCAAATTGAGTCATGCATAATTTAAATTTTACGAATTATGATATAGATCGGATTGGATAAGGTTTTAACCTAATCGAATCAACTTGTAACGGATTAAAATTTTTTTAATATAATCCAATCTATAAAGGTAAAAAGATCAATTAAATACAGTGCAATTAGATTAGAATGGATTAAATTATAAATTAATCTACTTTAGTCTTGATGTTGCTCATGAGTTATGTTCCTTTCTTATTTTTGTTATATTAATCTAAGAAATAAAAATATGCATATATTACACCGTAGTGAATTATTTCAATTAAATCACTAATTTTTTACTACCATACACTTGAAAGTCAATTTACAATAATCTATCCATAAGATCCAAAAAGAATGACTCATGTATTTCATGATGAATGACTTTAAGCATCGATGCTTTCAAACGTCACTTTTTAACTAGCTTTCAAGGTTCATCGAAGATTTTCAATTATTTATTTAGATTATATTTTCAATGGAGATCCACGTAGGAAAGCATGCGCCGCTATAGACTAGTTTAAATATAATGGTAGTATTGTAAACTAAGAAAAATTAGATGGCATACACATTGCATGAATAGGACATAAATTTTAAGTGGGCTATGTTGGATCTCGACGCTTTAGTCAATCTAATATCGATCGCCCTATTTGATAAACTACGAATAGGATAGCTAAAACCTATTGATGTTACTTTGTAATTAGCTGGCTGAACTGTAATCACTTCGATTGAGCTGGTAGACAATGTGATAATTAGAGTTAAAGATTTGACGCGCACTAAAGAAATACAAGATATGCCCTTGATTTTGGGGAGATCTTTCTTGGATACTGCAAGAGCCATAATCAATTGTGAATCAGGGTAAATGATAATTCCCTTTGAAGATAAGCGAACTGAGATCAATATTTTCAAGGTATCATCTAAAGGAAAGGAAAAATGCTCGGCAAAACAGCTAGGTTTGATTCAGGAATTCACGACCATCTCGGTAGTAGAAAACCAAGAACTAGAATTAGAAGTTTTTAGCATTACGGAGGATCTCAATTCAGCCAAGCATGATTTCAACAGATTGAGAGTATTGGAGGCTTTCACCTTTAATATTGAGGAAGTACACATGGATTTCAAGGAACAGGATGACAACATTCAATGGGATTTGGATTTATATTCCATAAATATGGAGACATTTTATGATGATGATTATTTTGAGGATCTTTAGGAATTGGGCATGGCAGATACCGAGAGTAACCATAACCCAGAGTTTGAATCATTTACAGAATTGGAGTTCTATGATCCAATAGTTACTCTGCAGACATTCACCTTTGATTGGGATAAGAATATAGAGAAGATCCATTAAATGATCCAATCTTCGAGTCATTTCTTGAGGAATCAATCTTGCACCCCTTGGAAAAGGATCAAGATGACTCGTTGGATAATAATCTATTAGGCCACATTGTACAAGAGGAACCCGACATTTGGGCTGTATTGACTAGGTGCACTTATGTTGGGTCCTGGACTCACCACAATCTTACTTCAAAGCCCTGTGATCACTACATCTTCTCGGTGATTCCTCCAAAAAACTCAATAAAAGACACTCAGAAATGAGTCAACTTGATCCGTATCATAGACCTTCTGGATTGATGCTTCATCATGATTTGGCACTCATTTGTGGCCATCTAATTCTCATTCACCATGATCACATATTCTCTCCTTCCACTCATTATAGTGTGCCAGATAGACATATCCTTTTGAATTGCATTGCACCTAGCCAATGGTGTTAAACTTAGTGCTTAACGGGAGGAAACCTATCATTTTTGAAAATCTTGAGACCCTTCTGACCTATCTTTAAGCTGAAATCATATTGCACTTTAGGATTTGTCCATTAGAATAGCCAACTCTGATAAACACCAGTTTATCATCATTCTTATGCAGTAAAACAAAACCTAGCTCTTAGGATTTTGCTCCGCAAATGGGTTTTTAGGTTGCATTTAGACATCAATTAGGTTAGGCATGCATTGCATTTTTTATTGTATTTTTGATGTGTTTTTGTGAGTGTTAGGGATAAACAGATTGTTAGATCCCTAGAACCCTAGCACTCAAGAAGGCAACTGGTGAAGGAGAAGCTCAAACTAGGTGGAACTCAGCTTTATCCAACTCACCATAGCTAGAATCTAACTCAATTGAACTAGGGTTAGCTCATCCTAGCTCCATTCAGCTCATCTCAGTTGAATGGCAGCTCAAGAGAGCTCATCTCAGCTTACCTTAGCTCAAGTTAGCTCAGATCCAGCTCAACTAAGTTGAGCCTAGCTCATCTCAGTTCCCATCTGTTCACTAAAAGCTTTAACTAGCTCAGTTAAGTTGACTGGAGTTCACCTCAGCTCAAGACCAGTTACATTCAGCTCCACTCAACTCCAGCCAGCTGAAGATGACTTCATCTTAGCTTAGGAAGCTCAAATCCAGCTCCCAGGGACTCAGCTTAGCTCAACTTAGTTGAGCTAAGCTACCTTAGCTACCTCAACTAGCTAGGTCCTCCCCGATAGCATCAGACCCAGCTTACCTCAACTCCTTTCAGTACAAGCCAGCTTGCTTTATCTTGGCTTAGCAGCTAGAAAAGAACTAGCAAGCTAAGTCAGCCAAAGTAGCTCCATGCCACTCTCTTCAGCAGCTGCCAGCTCCAGTTCAGCTCCAGACTTCTTTTGTCCAGCTCCTCCCCTCAAACCCTGGCTCCAATTGCCTACTCCTCCACCCTACTACTAGCTAAGCTAACTTAGCTTAGCTAAGCTCCAGCTCCATTGGCCATCCACCACCCTAAAACCCTACCTAACTAGCTCCACCAACTAAGCCCACCTAAGACCACCTAAGCTAGCTCCACCTCCACTCCAAGTTGGCGCCACCACCATCACCACCTTTCACCCCTCAACCACCACCAAAGGGCACCAAAAAGTTGGCACCAAAACCACCCTAACTACCTCCCTTTTTGGCGTCAACTTCATCTCCCATATCCACCCTACACCTACCCCTTCAAGCCATCACCACCCTACACCTACCAACCTTCTAGAAGCCTCCCATAGTTGGCGCCAAAACCATGGCACCTCTCCATGGTGGTGCCAACCTATGGTGCCTCTCCACCACCATAACCACCACCACCACATCCCTTAAGGTGGCGCCAACCCCTCCTAGCCCTAGGATCCCTAACCACCTCTCTAAACTTAATCCTAGCCCTCCATCATCTCCACACCAACCACCACCTTCCCTTCCTATAAATACACCATTAACTACTCACATTTCTTCATCCTCCCATAGTATATTTTCCACTCTAATTCCACCCATAACCCACGGCTAAGGAAAAGGAAGGGAGAAGAAGATTAGGGGGCACATCACCTGCCCCCTTGGTGCCTTCTTCTTTCCATTCCTTCGCCTTGTGCCACTCCTAGGAGGAGGAGCAATCCATCACTAGGAGGACGACCATGCAAAGGAGGAGTTTTTAGGGTGGACATCCACCCTTGGGAGAAGCAAGTGCACGCCCCCCCTAGGCTTGCAACTATCTTGGAGGACACCTTCTTGGAGGAGCCTTTCAAGGAAGGAGAAGAAGGAGCCCTCTTTTCAAGTCAAGGAGCTACTCAGCTTGGAGCAAGAAGCCCCCTCTTCTTCACCATTTTATATAGAGGATGATGGGAACACCATCATGAGCCATAACTAACTCAATTTAGTCATTATTAAGGAATAAATACTCCTACATAACTGCTAGAGAGCCATATTGCATTGTATAATCATTCTGAAAGAAAGATAAGAAAATAGGGTTAAAACTGTAATTTTACCATCATATCTCAATTGCAGTACAATCATAGGTTTTCTCAGGGGTTGAACAAAGGTCAAATGGTCTTAAGAGTCTAATAAGTAGGTTAAAACAGACAGAAAAGGGTTTTCATGCGTTACAAGAATTAATGGACATTTGAAACCCTAAAAATAGACCTGCTTAATCTACCAAGGTTTTGGTCAAGATAAAATTCACCCAAATCCTCTAAAATTCATATAAAATTATTCTCTAGGGTTTGGTATGCTTGATTTGACCATCAGAACCCGTCTTGACTTAAAATAGAGCCACAGGCAGACTTTTGCCCTAATTTGGGTTTTTGCATAAATTACACAGTTAAACTAGGTAAAAACCAAAATTCAACTTCACCATTGAATTCCTTAGGTCAAAATTAGGTTTGTACCAAAATCTAAGCCTAATCTGAGATCATCTTAACCTAGTTTGCAATTTGGTCATGCCTGACTCTTTTATTTCACACATCTGCCACTAACTTTTGAATCCTTTGCATTTCAGTCCCTAACTTTCTCATCGTCTCCACAGAAACGTCCCTCTGCCATTACCGCTCAAGAATCCTACTCTGACGAGCTTCATTTGGAGAGGTCTCCTTGATTGATTGATGAAACCTTCCCAAAATCGAATCGAAGACTCTTTAGGAAATCCTCTTTCCATTGGACCAACCTTGGATCCCAACTCCTTCCTAAAAGCTCGTGCGAATGCTTTGAAGGAATGGGTATCCTATTTGTGCATAAGCTCCAAGGTTCCCAAGCTTGTTTCCAAGCTTGGAACTCCCTTCTAAGCCCTATTTAAGCATGCCCAATGCATGGCCGTGCTCTTCAGCTAGGATTTGGACAAAAACCCTCTTCCTAACCCTACCTCCGGCCTCCGACCTAGCTCCTGCGAGCATCCTCCCCCGTCGTCCTATGGCCTCCCAACGGCCAAATTGGGAGCATCTTCTTCCTCCCCTACTTCCTCTGCCTCTCGACGATCACATCAAAGGTGCCCTAACCCCTTCTTCGTCGCCATCCCCCTCTCAGAGGATTCATCTTCCCCACATCCGGCCATCACACCAGCGTGGGTTTTCTACCTCCTTTGACCGTTAGATTGGGTTCTCTAAGTTTCCTCTCCATCCTGACTTTTTTCGATTCTTCTTATTCTCCAAATTCAACCCTCGC
This sequence comes from Thalassia testudinum, assembly GCA_037157565.1. Taxonomy (NCBI): domain Eukaryota; kingdom Viridiplantae; phylum Streptophyta; class Magnoliopsida; order Alismatales; family Hydrocharitaceae; genus Thalassia; species Thalassia testudinum. The sequence continues at coordinate 103,775,056 of JAZHRO010000073.1, read as the reverse complement.
TACCGTCGTTCACCCTCATCTCTTCCATCTTCGACGACCACTTTGGCGAGGATTTCCTCTCGCTACACAACTTCATCCTCCTCATCGACAAGTCCCTGACCTCTGCCACATCCACTCACACAAAAGCCCTAACTCTATTAGGCCGCTAGACCACCCCAGCCACCTGTCGAACAACCCATCATCCTCCGTCCATCTCCCTCTCTGCTAGCCATCTACATGCACTCTCATTCTACGCTACACCCACCACCATGTTCGCCATCCCACGGTGATCTTGCTGAGCGTATTTGACCCGACCGAAAGGCCTTGTTCATGTTTTCAAGTGCTTAGGTCCCCAGCGCCATTAACGACAAGCTCAAGTAAAGCTTGAAGGTCTCTGTGGCACCTGTAGCTCCAGGCGCCACCTCCAGGTGATGCGGATTCACCTCAGTAATACACTCACCTAGTCAATTGAAGCCATTGACCGCCACAAGCACTTCAATTGAGTCCACCTTCCACTGTAGCAGCAACGAAGAAAGGGATGCAGGGATAGTCCCACCTTGGCCGTTGAGAGGCACGCGGCATCACATAAATTGAATTTGTCTCATAGGCTATTCGACTCTGCACGCACATAGGGTGAGGTCCCCGCACGTGCCCCTCACACACCTCGCCTGCGACACCTTACACGCGGGCCTAGTGCACCCGATTACCCGCTAGTCGTCGTGTGTTCGTATGCTGCATTTCTTGCTCTTAATGATTAATTCGTTATAGTATATTACAAACAACGGTCACCAGTTTACAATTTATTACTCGGAATTAAAACTTTCCCAAGGTCAAACTCAGGGAGCACACGTCATTCTAGTATAGAAAGGCTCACAATTATGTTACAAAAAGAATAAGAGGGAGAGAGAGAGAGAGTGGGCAAAAGTTTGGCTTCTTCTTCTCTCTTCTTCTTCTCTTTTAGCCGATTCTTCTCTTCTTCAGTTTGCCTTATTCTTTTCTTCTTTTCTTCGCTGTGGCTACCTCTTCTTCTTTTCTTTCGTTTGCATCTTCTTCTTTTCTTCAGCAGCTCTGCGCTTCTTCTTCTTCTTTCTTCTTTTCTTTTTCTTCTCTTCTCTTCCTTTTCCCTGATCCGGACGTCTGAGTCTTCGAGTCGGATGCCTTATCGGAGTTGTTGCTATAGTGCCTCCTTCTTCTTTTCTTCTCTTTTCTTCTTCAGCTTCTTCCTCTTCTTCTCTGGCCCTTCCTTTCTCCTTCAGCTCCTTTCTTCTTCCTTCTTCTTCTTCTCTGCTGCTACTTCTTTGCGGCTAAGTCCTCGCCGCCCCTCTTCTTCTTCTTCCCTACCTGTTCCCTGCACACACACACGAAGCAAAACCTACCCCTACCCTTCCCGTGTGACTCTCTCTCTCTCTCTGAATCTCTCTTTGGTACGCTCTCCCAGAGACGGGTTATCGGGTCGGTTGCACGCCCAGGTCCAGGCGCACTGCCGTGGGTGTGGTGAGCGAGGAGTGCACAAGAGTGAGGGGTAATCGGGTCGCGGGTCAGAAGTGCGTGGGCAGTGCCACGGATGAGACCCGGAGAATAGGTGAGGGACCTCACCCCAGTGTTATCGGAGGCAACCAGTGTATAACACTTTTTCAATTTATGTGTGGGTGTGCGCCCACACACTTCCGAGGTGGGACTAAAGTCCCACCTTCTACTTCACTCGCCTGCAGGAAGAAAGAGTCGAGTGATTGGGACAGTAGCGAAGGCTTGCGACCCCAATTGAAGACCTGGGCACACTCGCGGAAGTCTTCCGCGTCGCCTGGGGCTTATGCCTGGAGCTGGAGAGGCTTGGAGCAGCTTGCGAGCTTGCTCCAAGCTTTTCGTCAATGGCGGCGAGGGGGCGCGACCTGAAAACACTGAAATGGCCTCGCGGCCACGTCAGAAAGCTCAGGAAACTTCGCCAGAGCACGGCAAAGGTGGTGCAGGTGTTAGCGGGGCGTGAGGAGGCCGGAGTGTGTGTGCCTAGGGCACACTGTGTGCGTGAGAGTGGGTGTGTTCAGGAGGTGTTCTGGGTGTGTGGAGTGGTGAGGTGAGTGGGGGGAAATGTTGAGTGGAGTGAGGGGAAGCTTGTGGGCTTGTCGGTGAGGGGTGGGGTGGCCTGTGGAGGTGGAGTGGTCTCACCGGAGTTGGTGGCCGGAGGTGGAACAGATGGTGGTGGTAGTGGCAATCGAGGGGTTGAAAGTGACAATTGAAGAGGGCGAAATTAAGAGGAGAGTAAGGGAAAGAGTTTGACCTATTTTACTAACGAAAGGGGGGAAGGGGGCGCTCAGCGCATGCCTGCCGACGCTGGAGACGAAGGTGCCCAGAGGGGGGTAACGGCGACGAGGAAGGGGTTGGGAAGGCGCCAGTTGGTGCGGCCTGGCGTGGGAAGACGAGGCGGAGTAAACTCTGCTGCAGGTGTGGCAGAAGAGCGAAGAGGAGGAGGAAAGGTCGTTGGAGCCTATGGGCACCTGATCGGAGGAGGAGGAGACGAAGATTGGGGGTTTCCTTCGGCCAAAACAGGCTTGAAGGAAACGGCTGCCCTTGCCGCTCCTTATAAAGGTGCTGGGGAGGAGAGGATCTCGAGGGGGCGATGTGGGGAGCTCATCGGAGAATGGCCGGAAAGAAGACCCATTCCTTTCGTGTGTTTGCACGAAAGGCATGGGTAGCTGCAGGTCAAAGGGGAGGGTCCCTGCGAAAGAGGACGACGCAGGGAACCCCCTTTTCGTTCCTGGGAGCGGCCTCCATACCCTGCGCAGCGCCATCCTCCGCGCAAGGTCGCCGGAGGTATGGGTGCCTACATGGGGTGGCAGAGGGGCCGTTCTACAAAGAACGAAAGAGAAGATGGGGGGCTAACTGCAAGGGTTCAAAAAGATAAGGGTCAAAAAGTAATTCAAGAGGACTAATTTGTAAAGTCGGTCAAAATGGTCTTTTCTTAGGCCCAAATTTTTATACCAACCTAATTTGAGCCTAAGGAATCTAATGGTGATGTTTGATTTTATGTTTGACCACGTTTGACTGGTCAATTTTTATAAAAACCTAAATTAGGTCAAAAATTGGGCATGGTTCTCAATCTAGGTCAAGATAAGTCCCATAGGCCAAATTGAAGGTTCTAAACCCTAGAGAATATTTTTTCATGAATTTTAGAGGGTTTAGTTAAGTTTTTTCCTTCCTGGAACCTCGTGAATTAAAACAGATTTGTTTCAAGGTTACCGAATGTCATTTAATTTCTAGAAGTTGCTATAACCCTTTTCAGATCAAATCATCCCACTTCCTTTCTTATTAAGCTCATTTGACCTGTGTTTAGACCTTTAGACACCCTGTTTGTATACTGCATTGGTAAAATTACAGTTTTACCTCTTATGAATTATTTTATTCTTAAATTTGGGATTCTCTAAGTTAGACTTTTCCTTAAGTTTTGTAGGAGCTTTTGCACACTTATTTAGATCAAATTGTGCTAGTTAGGGTTCATGATGAGGCTCTCATCATGCCCCAATGCGTAGCTTTTACTAGTCTCTTAGCAAAATTTTAAGGTTTTAACCCTTATTCTAGACCATGAATTTCTTATCAAGCTTAGATAAGTGCTTTTTTTCTCTTGTATCCTTGATTAGGTCAGAATGCCAATCATAGGCCTAATAGGTACTCTAGTACCAACCAAGATCCAGATCTGTCTAGCTTTAGCCTCAGCCTTTAGCAAAGGTTTTTAAGGCCTACAGGAACTAACCTAAGGTTTATTGGACTTCGTGGTTAAAGCACCCGTGCTTGAGATAATTTTAGCCTTGGTTCAGTTCGCAATGTGTTTTGTAAGAGAGAGACAAAAGATTTATATGTTTGGAGAGTTTTCTCTCTTTTTCTTTTTAATTCTAGGTTAGGATTGGCTTCACAACACGATCTATATCGGATTCCTTGTCCCCATCATCAATCCTCAAGGGTTCCTAGCAGTCGATGCTTCGAGATAGCACCGCCCATGGTAACCCCCAGAACCCTGGCTTTCGAGATTTTGGGATAATCCTATCCATAGTGTTTCGTGGCCGAATTCAGACCCTGGCAATTGACACTTCGTGATAATGCCATCCATGGAATCTGAACCGGCAAAGTACTTACATGCCCCCAGTAGGATGTGTAAATATCCTAAGAGACAAGCACCGAGGAGATGATATGTTGTTATGCATCTTCGAGGGGAATTTCCCACCTCTCCGCGCTGGGAACTCGTCCAAATCAACTTTGTTGATCTACTGCTCCTAATCTAGGTGACTTTTAAGAAGATTTTGAAACGCTTCTGTGTAATTTTGATACTTATGCTTACTGAACCTGACTGTGTGTGTAAATTTGGGTGCTTAGGTTACTGAGTCTCGCAAACCAAAGGTTAGTTAACGAGGTCGAATACTCCCTAAGCCTTGGACCTAATACTTTAGCTTTTCATTTTCCTCAACCTCTTGAGGAATATCTAGATCTTAATGGGTACTAAGAGTCTATCCAAGAATGCCTAAGATTTACGTTCTTACTAATCTTACTGTGCACTTTCCTTTTCTTTTCCTGAATGTGGTCTAGAACTTAGGTTAATTCCTTAATTTCTTACTAATGACTATCTCTTTTCTTTCATTTTGTGCTCCTTTTTATCATTTTGTTCTTTTTCTCCTCCTCCACAAGAATTTCTTTCCTCCTCTAATTTAAAAAAAAAAATTAATTTTTATGGTGTTTTTGGTAGATGTGAATTTTTTTGTTGAAACCTTTTCTTATGAGTTTTTATTCATTTTGCACTTTTATACCCCCCATGCCTAAGATTTGCAATGTCCTCATTGTAAATTAGGAGGATTTTTTATTTAGCTTGGTTCATGCATTAGGACAGGTATTTTGGTGAGTGGATGGGTCGGGGTGACTGTTGCGAACGATTTCTAATCTCAGATGCGAGCATCCGAGGTGGAGTTGGCTGTCCTAAAGGATAAACCTAAAGTGCAAAGAAGTGTCAGAAAAGGTTTCGTGTTTTTATGAAAGAATGAAGGGCTGCCTCCCGTTAAGCACTGAGTTTTACGCCATCGGCTGGGCGCAATAAGCTCAGGGAGAATGGAGGATAAATGAAGACTCAGCCAAATCTGTAGAGGTTACATCAATGAACGATTTGAGTCTCTGACCGTTCACGATGAAAGGTTCAGAATCGTGGCTGAGAGGACTGATTTCGACTGCTCCATTTCCAAAAACCTGTCGGACAAGATATGGTCCAACCCACTTGGATCGTAGTTTCCCAGGGAAAAGTTTGAGTCGGGGATCGAAGAGTAGAACCTTCTGACCAGGGTGGAAGATCTTTCTAGATATGTGCTTGTCATGGAAGGCTTTAACTTGCTCTTTGTAGATTTACGAATTCTCACACGCATCAAGGCGTAATTCATCGATCTCGTTAATCTGAAGCTTTCTGTGGGTTCCAGCCTTAGAAAGATCTAGGTTGCAGCTCCGTACTGCCCAATAGGTTTTGTGCTCCGGTTCAACGGGAAGGTGACACACCTTCCCGTACACCAGTCTAAAAGGAGACATGCCTAATTGGGTCTTGTGGGCGATCCTATAAGCCCACAAAGCTTCTGGAAGTCGGGACGACCAATATTTCCTGTCAGGTCGAACAATAACTTGCAGGATTTTCTTGATCTCCCGATTTGATAGCTCAGCTAGACCATTAGTTTGGGGGTGGTAAGGAGTAGAGATTTGGTGAGACACCCCGTATTTGGTCATCAGTGACCTGAACTGAGCATTCGTGAAATGGGTCCCTCCGTCAGAGATGATTGCATGAGGAATCCCGAACCGTGAGAAGATATTCTGATGAATGAATTTGATAACGATCTTGTGATCACAGGTTCAGGTCGGCATGGCTTCGATCCATTTGGACACATAGTCCACAGCGAGCAAAATGTACTCGAAGCCGTCCGAAATAGTAAAGGGACCCATAAAATCAATCCCCCAAATATCGAAGATCTCGCACACGAGAATCGGCTGCAAAGGCGTCATGTCACGGTGGCTCATGTTGCCCAGAGTTTAGCAACGACTGCATGCCTTACAGTGTCTATATGCGTCTTTGAAGATAGTGGGCTAGTAAAAGCCACACTGGAGGATTTTTGATGCAGTTTTGTGCCCAGAGAAATGGCCACCGCATGCCTGGTCATGGAAGAAGGAGAGAATGTCATTGACCTCGCCCTCCGTGACACATCGCCAGATGATTTGGTCAACACTTATGCGGAAAAGGTACGGGTCTTCCCAGATGTAGTACTTGGCATCAGAGCGCAACTTGTCTTTCTTGGCCTTTGTCCAATCAGATGGGATCTGATGAGATGCTAGGTAGTTTACTATATCAGCAAGCCATGGAAGCCTAGTACCAATAGTCAATAGGTGCTCATCAGGAAAATGCTCTGTGATGGGTCCAGAAGGGTCGATGATTTCTGAAGGAAGGCGAGACAAATGGTCAGCTACCACATTCTGTCTTCCCGCCTTGTCGTGAATCTTTAGGTCGAATTCTTGCAACAGCAAGATCCATCAGATTAATCGAGGCTTTGCATCCTTCTTAGCAAGGGGATGCCTCACAGTAGTGTGATCCGAGTAGATGACGACATGGGAACCTAGGAGATAAGATCGAAATTTTTCGAGGGAAAATACTACGGCTAGCAGCTCTTTCTCCGTAACCGTATAGTTATGCTGAGCCTTGTCAAGTGTCTTGCTAGCCTAGTAGATGACCACGGGTTTCCCATCAATCTTCTGCCCCAGAACCGCTCCTACAGCGAAGTTAGATGCATCGCACATGATCTCAAAGGGTTGAGACCAATCAGGGGATTGTAGGATCGGGGCTTGGGTGACTCGGTCACGAAGGTTCTCAAAAGCTTGAGTGCATTCTTTGGAAATTTCAAAGGGTCCATCCTTGGAGAGAAGAGTAGTCAGGGGGCGCGCGATTTTTGAGAAATTAGGAATGAAACGACGGTAAAAATCGACTTGCCCTAGAAAAGAACGGATGTCCCTGATCGAGCTAGGCATAGGAAGTCTAGAAATCAGATCAACCTTGGCTCGATCCACTTGGATGCCTTTCTCAGAAATTAAGTGACCTAGGATGATCCCCTCAGGCACCATAAAGTGGCTCTTTTCCCAGGAAAGAACCAAATTTACGTCAATGCAACGCCTGAGTATATGAACCAAGTGCTGGAGGCAATCATCAAATGATGCCCCGAAAATTGAGAAGTCATCCATGAAGACTTCCAGATAATCACCTACCATATCAGAGAATATGGCAAGCATGCACCGCTGAAAAGTCGCGGGTGCATTGAAGAGACCGAAAGGCATCCTTCAGAATGCGTACGTCCCGAAGGGGCAGGTGAATGTGGTCATCTCTTGGTCATCAGGATGAATAGCCACTTGGTTATAACCGGAGTACCCGTCAAGAAAGCAGAAGAATCTATTTCCCGCTAATTTCTCGAGAATCTGATCAATGAATGGTAGTGGGAAATGATCCTTCTTCGTGGAGGAATTGAGTCTTCGGTAATCTATGCAGACTCTCCACGAGTTGGTTATACGGTTAGGTATGACTTCTCCGATTTTAGTCATAATGGTGGTGAGCCCTGCCTTTTTAGGCACAACCTGGATTGGGCTCACCCAACGACTGTCGGAGATCAGGTAGATGATCCCTGCATCTAACCACTTAATGATCTCCTTTTTCATGACCTCCTGCAGATTGGGATTCAAACGTCTCTGCATTTCCCGGGAAGGTCGTGCACCCTCTTCAGAATAAATATGGTGTGTGCAATAAGAGGGACTTATTCTAGTCAAGTCATCGAGAGTCCATCCAATGGCTCTACGATGTTGCTGGAGAACAGTAATCAGACGAGATTCCTGATCAGGAGTCTGGAGTTTATAATCACATGAAATGTCTGATTAGAACCCAAGAAGACATATTTCAAATGATCGGGAAGGGGTTTGAGTTCAAGAATGAGGTTATCAACAGTAGTGGGTGGTTCAGAGTGAGTGTGAGGTATAAGGATAGGAGTTATGGGTTTGTTTATCTCAATGTATGCCTCCTCTAATTGCGGTTCAAGATTCTCTTATGGTTGATGGGGAATGATCATGTTGTCCTCAAGTTGTGGTTCATCAACCAGGGCTCTAACATCACAAATTTGTTTAATGACACCGCAATTGATCCCTTGTTGGGCCTTAAAGATATCAATTTTGAGAGTCTGATTTCCAAATTTCAGTTCTATTTGGCTCTTCTCATAACTTATTTAGCCCTTGCAGTGGCCAAAAAAGGTCTCCTTAGAATGATTGGTGTATCCCTTGGGTTCTCAAGTGCATCCATATCTAAGACTATGAAGTCCACAGGGAAGTAAAAATCCCGCACCCTTACAATAACGTCTTCAAGAATCCCTTTTGGTGACTTGATAGATCGATCTACTAACTGTAGTGTCACCTCGGTCGGTTTCAGCTTAGATTCTTCTAGGTGGTTGAGTAAGGATGTGGGTATCAAGTTTATGGAAGTACCTAAGTCTAGCAATGCTCTGTCGAATTGGGTTTCACCGATCTTGCATGAAATCAGGGGAGTGCCTAGGTCTTTTGCCTTGGATGGGAGTCTGCTCAGGATTATAGAGCTGGCTTGCTCTGACAGTACAATTGGACTCCCACTTTTGGTTCTTGGCTTACGCTGAGGTATACACACGTTTTTCAAAAATTGTACGTAAGCCGGTACGTGGCGGATCGCATCCATCAAGGGGATGTTTATTTGGACCTGCTCAAAGAGCTTGACTAGGTCCTCCTTAGGAGCCACGGATTTGGTTGTCTTCTTTCCCTTGGTCAAGGCCTCGGGAAATGGAACCTTGGTTGGTTCCTCTAGGATAGGTCCAGGTCTTTGATCAGGGATAGGGATGGGAACATCCTGGATTATTGTCCTAGGGTTTAGGTTACTACTAGGTTTGGAGTGGTCTGGATAAGGTGGATCTTGGGTCTCCTTACCACTGCGGGTGGTTACAAAATTAAGTCCTGCCTGGTTCTGGTTGGGGGTTGGTAGAATGGGCTACTGCTGTTGATAACCCGCATAAGAAGTTGAAGCTTCCATCCCGTCAGGTGAAGGAATAAAAGGGGCCTGATAAACCATGTGTGCTTGGCCTGGGTTTGGGTTCATAATGCGCCGCTGGGTTGGCACGCTATTAGGGTTGGGAAGAGGCTGAGAAGGAAGTGTGCCTGATTGGAGAGAATTTGCCAACTGGGCCAGTTGGTTTCGAACCTCTGTGATTTCGTCCTTGTGTTGCTTTTGAATAGCCGCATTCATTCTCTGAATGTTAGCCAAAGTCTAGAGGATGAGGGGCATTTGGTCTTGGTTTGGCTCGGATGGATAAGTAGGGTTGGGTCGAGGACGAGGTGCTTGTGGACGGGGTTGAAAGGGTGGTCTTGGATTTTGGGAATTCCCCGCCCACTGAAAGTTGGATGGTTTCGTCATCCAGGATTGTAGGTATTGGAAAATGGGTCATTCTGGATGGCGTTGAGGTCCTCGCAAGTCTGAGGAGCCTCATAAAAGTCAAAGAATGGGGGAGTAGAATTCCCTCGGCTAGAATAGAAAGGATCGGAGGTTCCTCCGATCCGAGAGTTAGATGGGGATGGATATGAGTCTACCCCAGGAGAAGGTTGATGGAAAATGTGTTGCACAGTCTTCTGTGTGGGAGGAGGCTATGCGAAGGAATTCTGCGCAAAGGTGGCTCGCTGCAAATGTTGAGTCAGTTCATCCACCTTCTTCTCAATAATAGAGACCTTGTCCAATCGACTGGCCATCAATTCCAGGTCGACTGATGCGGACAGGCCATGCGTTTCATGTGCTCCCCTAAGGTTCGTCGATGCGCGGGTATTCGTCCTGTCGAATAGTCCCATGGAGTCATTATTGATGGAGTTCTCGCACATACTCTCGAGAATCTCCCACACGGTGTCTTCATACTGACCCATGATATTCTCTCCGCAAGTTGCATTGACGAACAGTCTAATATCCTCACGGAGTCCCTGGTAAAAAGACTGGACTTGTTCCCATTTAGGAACTCCGTGATGGGGGCACTTTCTCATGAGATCCTGAAAACGATTCCGTGCTTCATGAAGAGGTTCTCCCATCTGTTGCGTGAAGTGAGTAATCTGATGGCGCAAGGCATTGGTCCGACCAATGGGGAAGAACTTTTTCAAGAACTCGGACTGAAGTTCCTCCCAAGTGTTGATTGGATGGGTCTGGGTCTGATACCAATGGGTTGCCTTGTCCATAAGGGAGAAAGAGAACATCTTCATGATTAAGATATCCCGATTATGCGTATCTGACCCGAAAGTCTGGGCCAGATGCTTAAGCTGTTTGTTGTGTTGGAAGGGGTCTTCAAAATTAAGCCCATGGAACTTAGGTATGGCATGAATCATGTTGGGCTTCAGTTCAGAATCAGGTCCTCCAGTCGGGATTCTGACTCGATGCTCAATAGCCACCACAGCGGGATTATAGTGATCTCGCATCATGGGACGCTGCAGTGGGTTCATGAAGTTCTGGAAGAGGTCATTGAGTCACTGGAGCTGGTGCTCAAGATTATTCTCTTCCTCAACTGGCTGAGCCATTGTGGAAGAAGAAGGTGAGTTGGGTTCAGAATCAGAGGAGAGGTCTATGTGAAGAGTTGGTTGCACAAGTAGGGGTACCGAGGCTCGGCCTCGGGGAGAGTGAATTTCTAGAGGAGGTTTCAAGGACCTCCTACCAAACATGCACTGATGGATTAGACAAGTTTAGCAGGTGCTGGACCCAATCAAGACACCCAAAATGTTGGGTGACTATAGAGGTTCAGGGCGGATGGACCCCTTAATCAGAAGGTCGTCCACCTGAGAATTACCTGGGCAGCCAGAGAGGGTGAGTCCCACGAAGACCCCTACACGGTAGAGCACCCCCACAGGTTATAGGGTTTCCCCCACCCGACCTCTCTTGTCACTGAGATTCCAGGTAGACCAGAATGGGGACCTTGACCTCTTAAGTCTACCACTTTTAGTTAGGATCAAGGTGCTTAGGGTTTCACTTGAACTTTAATCTTTTGAGTGCAAAGAGTGACCTAAGTTAAAGGTTGGTTGATTCAAGGGATCAACTTCACCTATTAGTTCCTTTGAGAGCTTATTAGGTCTTGTCTTTTAGGGTTCAAGTGTTTTTAAGAGCCAAATTTCTTAGGGTTTCTCTTGATAGATGTTTTCAAGCAATGGCTTGGGCACACTTCTTTTGGGAATTCTCAATTCTTGACTAGAGAGTGTGTTTCTAAAACCCTAGCTTTGAGTCTTAAGTTGGCTCTAAATGGTCCAGTTAGTTACCTCAAGATTAGGTAATTAGGGCTCAAGCAAGAAGGTTTTAGCCCTAAATACCTTTAATGGATGTACAGATAGAGTGTGTTGAAATTGAAAATAGGCAACTTTTGTGATTTACTAGGTATGGAAAATAGGTTATTCCTAAATTACTTTTTTTTTTCTTCTTTTTCTTCCTCTTTAGAATTTCGGGAGCTTAAGAGGATAGAAAATTACGTGTCCTTGGTGTGGTTGTTATGCGGCTGCTTGTTTCCTTCTTGATTTCCTGTGCCTGCACAATCAAAGAGAAGAGATTAAGTCAGTAGTAAAAAATTGTGAATAAAAATTTTCTAGAATGGCCGTTGCTCCCCGGCAACGACGCCAAAAATTGGTCGTCGTGTGTTCGTATACTGCATTTCTTGCTCTTAATGATTAATTCGTTATAGTATATTACAAACAACGGTCACCAGTTTACAACTTATTACTCGGAATTAAAACTTTCCCGAGGTCGAACTCAGGGAGCACACATCATTTTAGTATAGAAAGGCTCACAATTCTGTTACAAAAAGAATAAGAGGGAGAGAAAGAGAGAGTGGGAAAAAGTTTGGCTTCTTCTTCTTCTTCTCTCTTCTTCTTCTCTTTTAGCCGATTCTTCTCATCTTCAATCTGCCTTCCTCTTTTCTTCTTCTTTTCTTCGCTGTGCTGCCTCTTCTTCTTTTCTTTCATCTGCGTCTTCTTCTTTTCTTCAGCAGCTCCGTGCTTCTTCTTCTTCTTTCTTCGTTTCTTCTTCTCTTCTTCTCTTCCTTTTCCCTGATCCGGACGTCTGAGTCTTCGAGTTGGACGCCTTATCGGCGCTGTTGCTACAGTGCCTCCTTCTTCTCTTTTCTTCTTCAGCTTCTTCCTCTTCTTCTCTGGCCCTTCCTTTCTCCTTCAGCTCCTTTCTTCTTCCTTCTTCTTCTTCTTCTTCTCTGCTGCTGCTTCTTTGCGGCTAAGTCCTTGCCGCCCCTCTTCTTCTTCTTCCCTACCTGTTCCCTGCACACACACACGAAGCAAAACCTACCCCTACCCTTCCCGTGTGACTCTCTCTCTCTCTCTGAATCTCTCTTCGGTACGCTCTCCCAGAGACGGGTTATCGGGTCAGTTGCACGCCTGGGTCCAGGCGCACTGCCGTGGGTGTGGTGAGCGAGGAGTGCACAGGAGTGAGGGGTAATCAGGTAGCGGGTCAGATCCGCGTGGGTAGTGCCACGGATGAGACCCGGAGAATAGGTGAGGGACCTCACCCGAGTGTTATTGGAGGCAACCAGCGTATAACACCTTTTCAATTTATGTGTGGGCGTGCGCCCACACACTTCCGAGGTGGGACTAAAGTCCCACCTTCTGCTTTGCGCTCCTGCAGGCAGAAAGAGTCGAGTGATTGTGGCAGCAACGAAGGCTTGCGACCCCAATTGAAGACCTGGGCACACTCGCAGAAGTCTTCCGCGTCACCTGGGGCTTACTCCTGGAGTTGGAGAGGCTTGGAGCAGCTTGCGAGCTTGCTCCAAGCTTGTCGTCAATGGCGGTGAGGGGGCACGACCTAAAAACACTGAAACGGCCTCGCGGCCACATCAGAAAGCTCAGGGAACTTCACTAAAGCATGGCGAAGGTGGTGCGGGTGTCGACGGGGCGTGAGGAGGCCGGAGTATGCGTGCCTAGGGCACACTATGTGCGTGAGAGTGGGTGTGTTCGGGAGGTGTTCTGGGTGTGTGGAGTGGTGAGGTGAGTGGGGGGAAATGTTGAGTGGAGTGAGGGGAAGCTTGTGGGCTTTTCGGCAAGGGGTGGGGTGGCCTGTGGAGGTGGAGCAGCCTCGCCAGAGTTGGTGGCTGGAGGTGGCACAGATGGTGGTGGTAGTGGCAGTTGAGGGGTTGAAAGTGACAATTGAAGAGGGGGAAATTAAGAAGAGAGTAAGGGAAAGAGTTTGACCTATTTTACTGACGAAAGGGGGGAAGGGGGCGCTCAGCGCGTGCCTGCCGATGCCGGAGACGAAGGTGCCCAGAGGGGGGTAATGGCGACAAGGAAGGGGTTGGGAAGGCGCCAGCTGGTGCGGCCTGGCGCGGGAAGACGAGGCGGAGTAAACTCTGCTGCAGGTGTGGTAGCAGAGCGACGAGGAGGAGGAGGAAAGGTCATCGGAGCTTGTGGGTGCTTGACCGGAGGAGGAGGAGACAAAGATTGGGGGTTTCCTTCGGCCAAAACAGGCTTGAAGGAAACGGCTGCCCCTGCCGCTCCTTATAAAGGTGATGGCGAGGAAAGGATCTTGAGGGGGTGACGTGGGGAGCTCGCTGGAGAATGGCCGGAAAGCAGACCCATTCCTTTCGTGCATTCGCACGAAAGGCATGGGCAGCTGCAGGTCAAAGGGGAGGGTCCCTGCGAAAGAGGACGACGCAGGGAACCCCCCTTTCGTTCCTGAGAGCGGCCTCCATACACTGCGCGGTGCCATCCTCCGCGCAAGGTCGCCGGAGGTATGGGTGCCTGCGTGGGGTGGCAGAGGGGCCGTTCTGCAAAGAATGAAAGAGAGGATGGGAGGTTAACTGCAATGGTTCAAAAAGATAAGGGTCAAAAAGTAATTCAAGAGGACCAATTTGTAAATTTGGTCAAAATGGTCTTGTCTTAAGCCCAAATTTTTGTACCAACCTAATTTTGGCATAAGGAATCTAATGGTGAGGTTTGATTTTAGGTTTGACCACGTTTGATTGGTCAATTTGCATAAAAACCTAAATTAGGTCAAAAATTGGATATGATTCTCAATCTAGGTCAAGATAAGTCCCATAGGCCAAATTGAAGGTTCTAAACCCTAGAGAATATTTTTTCATGAATTTTAGAGGGTTTAGTTGATTTTTTTCCTTCTTGAAACCTCATGAATTAAAGCGAGTTTGTTTCAGGGTTACCGAATGTCATGTAATTCCTAGTAGTTGCTATAACCCTTTTCAGATCAGATCATCTCACTTCCTTTCTTATTAAGCTCATTTGACCTGTGTTTAGACCCTTAGACACCTTGTTTGTGTACTGCATTGGTAAAATTACAGCTTTACCCCTTATGAATTATTTTATTCTTAAATTTGAGATTCTCTGAGTTAGACTTTTCCTTAAGTTTTGTAGGAGCTTTTGCACACTTATTTAGATCAAATTGTGCTAGTTAGGGTTCTTGATGAGGCTCTCATCACCCGCCTAAGCTTGTCCACACCTCGCTCACCACCCACGCTGGTGAGCTTGGTTGCAGGTGCTCGTCTGCCCATTTACCCAATTACCCTGACTTGTGGCCCTGGGAGGGCGGATCCTAAAGATGGAAAGAGAGCGTGGGGCAGGAGAGGGTTTTTCCCTATATGCCACTTAGCTAAATCTGAGATGGCCACCCCTTGTGCATGAAGAGAAAGCAGGAGAGGAAGCCAGAAGGAAAGAAGAAGGAGCAACATACAGAGAAGAGGAAGAAGAGAACAATTGAAAAAGGAAAGCTAAAGAAGAAGAAAGGAGAAAAGCAGAAGTAGAGAAGAGAAGAGAAAAAGAAGGAGAAGAAGAATAGTGCTAGAGAAGCTCTGTAGCATCTGATGGTTAAGTCGTCTGGTCATCAAACTCGATGACTGATTTGAGGCTTGATACTTTATAGAATTACTATTGAGATATTTAAATTGATTGAATGCTTGATATATATGCTTAGAGAGAGTGATTGGTGATTCAAATCACCATTATTTTAGCTTCTCTACTTTTTTTATTGCCTCAAGATACATGAGAATTCATTGAATATCTAATGTGACAGATTAGTATTTATTGAATATCATTTTGTGGTTTAAATTCTTGTGCTCATTTACGTTATTGAGATTAGTGTGTGAATTTCTATTTGCTCCTTATGTTCGACCTCGGACTTTCATTCGAGTTATAAATATTATTTATTTTCAAGCGATTCCGACCTATACTACAACGCAACTTTTATAAACCTCGATCTCATTCTGTAAACAGAGAATTTGTGTCTTTCTTTTCTTGTATTCTCAAGTAGAGTAGAAGCATTCCTCTATAGGTTTTGTGTAAACAATTTCCATCAATTCAAGTTGCCTTCAGTTATCTTTTTGTTGTATAGTCTTTTAGAATTTTTGTCTAGCATTTTTTTCACTCCCTCTCCCTAATTACTTTAGGCCTCCACGTGCCTAGGGTGAGCTTAGGGAGAGGCTCTACTTGTCACCTTAGTAGAAGTGTAGTGAATTAGGTGTAGGCTATTTTCTCATTATCAACAATTCACATGTTTCCTGTCATTTAAAAACTATAAAAATTATAAATTTGAAAAGATCAAAAAGAAAGTTGATTTCCATTTTCAAGTAAGAGACATATTTTGCAAACATTTGGCCTCCTTGGATGACCCTAGATACCCCACTATCTAGGTTTATAAATTCAAAAGCGAAAGCGGATTTACACCTTACAACGGCACTAAATTGCTTAATTAACAAACCGCGTATTTTCGCTATCAGACTCCACCTTTGATACCTGTATCAGAGCGTGAAATCATCCGCAATAGTCATCCCAACCCATTCACCACCCACCAAACTTGTTCTAATGTACGATCTAAGCTGAACTCGAATCCACCTAATTTACAATGAGGACATTGCAAATCTTAGGTATGGGGGGTTTTAAAGTGAAAAATGCTGTGAAATTCGATTCATACAGGGGTTTCACCCAAAAAAAAAAGGATAAAAGGAGAGAACAATTTTGAGAGCTGAATTGAAAAATTGAGGAGAAAAGAAAAGAGAAAAAGGAGCAAAAAAAAGAAGGAAAATATAATAGTCCCTATAATTGAGTATGGAACTTACCTAAGTTCTAAGTTGGATTGGATGATTAATTTGGACCTGAAAGGCTTAGTGACGGATACTGACCTTAGACCTCTTGGCCTATTCCAGGGCTTAAACACTCATGTATTTGTTAAGATTTGGATTAATCCTCAAGAGGTTGAGGAGAGTGCGAAACTGATGTATTAAGTCTAAGGCTTAGGGATTATTCGGCCTTGTTGCCTACTCTTTGATTTGTAGGACTTAGTAACCTAAGCACCCAAAAATTACACACCGGTCTGGTTCAGTACACTTAATGAAGAAAAATGACAAAAGTGTTTTATTCTGAAAAAGGTTTTTCCGAAGATCTGGCTTAGGAGCGACTCGAAGACACAAATTAATTGGATGAGTTCTCGATGTGGAGAGGTGGAATGAAAAATACTTCCTTTGAAGATGTGTAATAACATATCATCTCCTCGATGCTTGTCTCCTAGGATATCTAAATATCTCATTAGGGGCATGTAAGCACCTTGTGCTGGTTCAGGCGCTATGGGCAGGATTATCCCGAAATGTCTATTGCTAAGACCTAAATTTAGCTACAGAATGCCATGGGCGGCACTATCCCGAAGTGTTGAAAGCCAGGGTTCTGGGGGTTGCCATGGGCGGTGTTATCCCAAAGAATCGAAAGCCAGGGGCCCTTCGAGGATTGATGGTGAGGACAAGGAATCTGATACAAACTGTGTTTAGGGCCAATCCAATGTTGGATTTAGGGTAATGTAAAAAGAAAAGAGAGAAAACTCTCAAAATAATATCCCTCTCTATCTCTGTTACAAAAAATGCACTAGCAAACTGAACTTAGACTTGCTACAAATATGCACGGGTGTTTTAACCGCTGGGGTCAACAAACCTCTAGGCAGTTTTTGCAGGCCTTAGAAATCTTCATAATTGACCCAAGGCTAAGGCTGGTCAGGTTTGGATCTTGGTTGGTACTTGAATACCTCTAGGCCTGTTGGTATTTTGATCTGATTTCTAGTGATGCGACTTAGTAAGCCATCCTAATGGTTACATCTGGCTTTGAGATCTGGTTTGATCCATAGGATTTTGCTAGGGACTAGCAAAAGCTAGGCATGGGGGTGTGATGGTAACACCATCATGGGTCCTGTCTAGCCACAATTAGTCATATTCAAATGATAAATGCTCCTACTTGATCATTTGAGGGTCACAATTCCGCACTGATCTAATTTGAGAAGAAAACAAGAAAACATGGTTAATTCTGTTGTTTTAATAGCACATCACAAATGCAGATCAACCATGGGGTTACTTAGGGATTAATTAAAGGTCAATTGAGCATAAAAGACTAAAAAGTGGGTTCACACTGACTGAATCAGGGTTTCATGCATTTCGAGGGCAAAAATAGTATTAAAAATCCTAATTATTAACCCTACTTAAATTGAAAAGGTTCTAGTCAGGATAAAATTAATCTAAACCTTCTAAAAATCATTGAAAAATATTCTAAGAGGTTTGATACATTCACTTTGACTATTTGAATCTATTTTGACTTAGAACAGAGTTTTAGACAAGAATTTCCCCTTATGTGGACTTCTATGCAATTTACCAAGTCAAACGTGGTCAAAACTCAAATCCAAGTTCACCATTAGATTCATTGGGTCCAAATTAGGTTACACCAAAATTTGGGCTCAATTAGAGTTCATTTTGACCTAGTTTGCATTTCAGCCCCTAAAAACTCTTTCTCACATTTATACCTTAAGTTTCAAGTTTCTTACAATTACCCCCTATCTTTATCATCTTCTTTGCATTCAGGTCCATACCACCATTAAAGGTGTGGACATAACCTAGACCATGGCTGTCGAGATTTGTGAGCCAATTTGACCAATTAAACCTTCACCAATCTACACCAAAATTGGTGTGAACATCAATTAGAGCATGGCCAATCTTTTGGGCCATGTCTTAGGATAAATCAACGCCGGAATCTCGCCGGCGAAGCTTGAAATTTCCAAGCTTGAAAATTGACCTTGAAGCAAGCTGAACTTGCTTAAATTGGCCCTTTGAGGGGCGGAAGAGATTCTATATAAACCCCCCAAAGTCCCATGGTCTAGATCAGCCAGGAAATAGCTAGTCAGACCCTTCTTCCTCCTCCTCTGGCTGTCATTTCTTGAGCTCTGGAGAACCCTCTCAGACCTTCTCCTCCGGCCGTCCAACCATCAAATTGGTCGACCCTCCGTCTTCCCTCTTCAACGCGAGTCTTATCGGCCAAAGCAAGATCGCTCTCAACCTCGTCTTCGTCGTCAATTCTCTCGTCGTTGCCTTCATCTTCTTTGCATTCAGCCTGCCAACGTCGGACGCCTTCGTCCTCCTCTCACTCCCTAAGTCCTCCTAAACTCTCTCTCTCCTTCTCTAGATCACCTCTAGGTCTTTAGAAACCTAGTTCGACCACCAACCACTGTTCTCCCCCTTCGTCTTCCCTAGCACTGGCCACACCTCCGACGAGGTCGCGCAATCACTTCACTGCACCAAACTCCTCGCCACCACCTCTGATGAGTCCATTTTAATGGACTAGTATTACACCTAAGTAACTTTAATCTTACCTTTTAGGTTTGTTAATAACTACATTAAGTTATAGAATATTTATATGCATCATGATTTAAGTTTACATCTATTTTATAACATTCTATAACTTAATATGTAATGATTTTGTTATTTTTATGTGCAAGAATGATATTTAGAAAGAACAAGGAGTTGGGGAATAAATTTCCCCAACAAACAATCGGCGACATATGTTTTTCCCCATTCTCCAGCCACCTCAACAGCCGCCGGCCAAAAATAGCAAGGGGATTTTGAAAATCCCTTGTAGCGCAGAAGAGAGGAGTTAAGAGGAGGAGCACAAGTGGGGAAGCATCTTCCTCGCTCTGGCAGGGATCTCCACCTTCTCCACCGTGGAGAGGGCGGACCCTGTGCAACCATCGTGTGCACTGTGCACCAAGTCTTCCATCGCTCCCTCCAGCAGCCCGCTCTAGCCACCGCACCAGCACCATCATAGCACCCCGTTCCAGTGCCATCACTGCACCAGCCCACACCTGCGCCCAATCCCTGCAGGCGCCCACTCTGCCCCACCAGCGGTTGCAGGTGCTTCCCCCTCTAGCGCTCGCACCACTCCAGCCCGCAAGCACCGCACCTTCTCCACCTTGCGCGCCCTAGCCAATAGCGCCTGGTCCTCCTCTTTGCAGACCGCCCTAGCCACCCGCTCTCGCAGGCACGCGCCCTTCTCCAACGCCAGTAGCCGCTCTGCCTCACGCCCAACACCTGCAGGCGCTCACGCACCGCACCTTCTCCATTGCAACGCACCCCCCTCCTCCAGAGCCCTTCACTGAAGGCGCTGCACCGCTCACGCACCCGCACAGAACCCACGCTCGCAGGCGTTTGCGCCCCTCCAGCACCGCCTCAAACTAGCACCTCTCCATCGCTTGGTGCTCCCCTCTACTAGGCCCACTCCTCTCCAGCCACCGCAGCGCGCACTCCCTTCCAGCGCCATCCCTTTCCAGTGCCTGGTGCTCCCCTTTGCAGACAGCACCCGCCACCAGCGTGCTCATCTCCAACCGCCCCTGCAGGCGCCCGCTCCAGCGCTACCACTAGAGCCCAGCACGCGAGGCTCGCGCCCAGCCGCGCGGCTGCAGCAGTAGCACACCCGCACGCACCTACGCCTGCGCATCCAGTGCCCAGCCAGCCACGCGGCTGTGGCTGTCTCCTTCTCCAACAAGCCAGCGACCCTCCTCCGCCCGTTGGCTGCTGCCGGCCACCTCTGTCCGCTGCGTCACCACCGTTCTGTAGCCCTCGTCAAGCCGCACCACCCCGCCGACTCTCGCGGCCAACCGTGCGCGGCCGCACACGCAAGGAGGAGAGAGGAGAAATCCTCTATTTTTATCTCTATTAATATTTACATTCAATGCCATTGTCAATTTTATATTAATATTTTATTCTAGCCACATTGCACTGATGCACTCATATTTTCTTGAAATTATTTTACTTGTGTTATGTGCATGTTTCTACCTTGAATTTCAAATCAGAATTGCATGAAAGTTGAATTTACATGATAAGCCATTACACATGCATCATACACATATTTTTGGAGCTTAATTCCTGACGTGAAAATTGCATAAATACCCTTGAACCTTTAAGGAAATTGCAAACTTCATTTAAAATAGTATATTCCTCGCATTAAAGTTGCAGAAGAGTTTGTGAACTATGTATTCCTTGACTCGTGAATTTATTGGTCTATTCCTCCCTATGGATACGACATTCGTTATTGTGGTTTAAATTCATATCTGTTTAATCTTTGATTGAGAGATTTTCCACCACCTTTTGTGCTACAATGATTTATTATCTTAATATTAATTATTCAAAGTGAAAGTCACTCTTTCAACCTTCACCAACTTTGCCTCACCTCCACCATCAAAATCCCTCTACCTATTTGAACTTCCACCCCACCTCCACTGAACACCACACTTCACCATTGCCCTCTCCGACACCGGCCGACCTCCACACACATGCACACACTAAATCACTGCCACTGTTGCACTCGTTGTGGTCTAGTGAAGCTTTTGAGCTAGTTTAATTGGGTCACGAGGTCGTATTCTTGTGTCTTAGGTATCACCAAATGTTTACCACCACTTCCGTCTTCCTCGACGTCCGCCGTCATGCTCCGACCACCACTGGACTCAAGATTGCATTCTATAGCAATAGCTTCACCTTGTAAGCACAAGTGCATCTTGAATCAAGCAAGGGCAGCAAGGCACAGCTCCAATTCAAAGAAGGAACCACGAGTGATTTCACGAGAGGAAACACCACCAGATAGTCCCACATCGTGCCCACTTAATTTTGAAATGCGCATAAATTATTTTGCTGTCGATAACTCTTCGCCTCAGTAAGCACGAGGGTGAGGTCCTCTATGCACGTGTCACGCATTCCTCGCCTGTGATCCCACGCATGTGGGCTTGGTCACTATTCTTGACTTGATTACTGTTGGGAATCGTATAGCGCATTTTTAATAAAAAAATATCATAGTATAGTGTGCAATACGATCAACAAAAATATTTATAAAGATGAGACTTGAGTCTTGGTCATTTGTCTATGGGAGGCATTTATGGAAATGCAGATTTGAAATCGATCTCTTTCTCTCTACTTGCTTAAAATCTCATGCCAGTTTATGGTGATTTACGCATTGATGTACGACATAGTAGTTGCCAAAAGATAGTAATTAAGACATGCAACCTCAATCACACCAAAAGATGATAACTAGGTGTTTATCAAAAGCAAAATCAGTGTTTAAAAGATAAATGCTGCGTCATAGTATAGTTGAAATCGCCTTGTAAACAAATAAGAATTTTTATTACTCGAATGCTAAGTCCGAGGTCAAACACAGGGAGCAAATGGAATTCATACTAATCTCAATAATAGATGCAATTTGAACACTTAAAGTTACTCAAAATCTAATTCAGAATATAAAGCAGGAGTTTATGAATACTAAAATGTAGCAATAAAAGAGAAATTGGACGTATGATTATAGAATCAAACGTCTTAAAAAGGTATGCTTCTTCTCTTTCTCTACTTTCTTCTTTAGTTCTTCTTTTCTTCTTTGGCTCTCTTTCTTGGCTTCCTTCCTTTCTGTTTTGCCCTTCAGCTCTTCCTCTTCTTTCTTTCCTTCTTTGGCTTTGCTTTTGCCTTTTCCTCAGTCATGCCTTCTTTCTTCTTTGTCTTCTTCTTCTTCCTTGATTTCTCCTTCCTTCTTCTTCCTTCTTCTCTGCCTTTTCTTTCTCAACCCTTAGCTTCCTTGGCTTTTGGTATTCTTCTTTCTCTTTCTGCTACAGTGCCTTCAGTGTCTTCTCCTTCCTTCCTTAGCTTCAGATCCTTACCTCCTTTGCAGCTGCACCTAAGGCTTCTTTAGCTTTCTGCTCCTTAGCTTCCTTTTCCTTCTTCCTTTCCCTGCACACAAGAGCAAAACCTACCCCTACCCTCCCCCGCGAACGCTCTCTCTCTTTTCTCTCTTCGGCTCGCTCTCCCAGAACCAATCGGGTAAATGGGTCGGGTTAACGTGCCCGGGTCCAGGTTCACCGGCGTGGGTGATGCGTGAGGAGTGTTGGGTAAATGGGTCAGGAAGCCAGGTCTGCGGAGAGGTGAATCACGGACGAGGCGAGTGGGCGAGGGGACTCACCCCATGTCAAGAGGCAAAGAGCCTCTGACAGAAATTCATCTTATACCACGTAGGGTGCTCCAAACTTATCAAGGTGGGACTAAAAGTCCTACTCGCTTCCACACGCACGCCTGCAAGGGCTGCATTCAATTGCTAAAATTGTGGGGGTCTCCCAAAGTCAATCTCTAGCTCGATGCGTGCGCGTGACAACTCCGTGCCTCCTAGATCTGTATGCCTGGAGCGCGGCTGCCTGGAGCAAAGGTTGCAAGCTCCTTCACATCTTCTCCAATGGTGGCGGAGGTCATAACCTGTTCTCAAACAACACGACCTTGCAGCCTCATTAAATCACACATGGGGCTTCACCGTGACATGGCAAAGGTGTCCCGGTGGGTGGCATGGCGTTGGGCTGTCTAGGTGTGTGTGCCTAGGTCGGTCTGTGGTTGTGATGATGGGTTTGTTCGGGGGGATTGTGTGGAACGTGTGGCGGTCGATGGAGATGGGGATAATGATCAGTGGAAGGTGGCGGATCTTATGAGGGGTTTGGCGAGCCGTGTGGGTGTGTGGAATGATTGATGCACCTTCACCAGTGGTCTGCCGGAGGTGGAGAAGATGGTGGTGGTCTGAAATAAAGGAGAAAATAAAGAGAGGAGAGACGGGAAGAGATTTAACCTAGTTTAAGGATGAAAGGGGAGGAGATGACGGACAGCTCGTACCTACCATCGCCAGAGACGAAGGTCCAGTAGAAGGGTGACGGCGACGACGAGGGGGTAGTTGGTGCATGCACAAGTATGGCGCGATGCGGACGACGGAGGTGGAGACAACTCTACCACCGTTATTGTGGCAGAGCGATGAGAGGAGGAGAAATAGGTCGTCGGAGATCACTGGGTGTTTGGCCGGAGGAGAAGAGACGAATTTGAGGGGTTGTCTCCAGCCAAACCAAGCTAAATCTGAGCGGCAGGGTCAGGGGGAGCTTTTATAGACACAGGTAGAGGGCCTTGTGCTTGGAAGGCAAGCTTCCAAGCACGGGTGTTGTTAAGACCCATTCTGTCCTGAGCCTTTTAAGACGTTTGGATTGTCAGCCAGATGTCTGGTCAGACATCTGGACATCTTTCTAGACGTCTGGAAATCATAATTTTTGCATACGAGTTTCGCGTCTGCACGCGGGCTGCACGCAAACAGTACCCTCTTTTTCCTTCCCTTCTTCTCTCCCCTCCTCATGTGAACCCTAACACGCCCTCTTTATAACCCCCCTTCCTCCTCTCTCGTTCTCCCTACTCCAGCCATCTTCTTCTCTTCCTCTCCACCCCAGCGAGAGGAGCTAGCGCGAGAGGAGAGAGTGTGAGAGCACCGATGAGGGGAGGCAATGTGAGGAGAAGAGGAGTTGAGCTCGTGAGCTCGTGCGGGAGCTCGCCGGAGAGCACATGGTTGGAGTGGCACGTGCGGGAGGAGGAGTACGTCAGGGGAGTCATCCCCGACACTGCTGCAGCTGGAGCTGTAGGTGAGGAGGCGAGCCACGGTTGCCCGCGGCCAGAGCGAGTGGGAGCAGGTTCTGGTTCTGGGTTTTTCCCAGAATCAGGCATCTGGAGTGAAGTTCAGACGACGGAATGGATGTCTGGAGGTGATTCCAGACGTCTAAGGAGAGATCTTCGTGAAGGTACGTTCCCTTTGCTGATATGGCCATGCAGGCCGCTCTGCAGCTACGCTTTGCATGGCTATATTGAGAAGATTTTGTTGTCGTGTGCAAGATTTGCTTTGGGAAGGCGTGGGGCATGCCCTTCCATGCATTTTATACGTGTGGGCAACTTACCAGATGACTGGAAGCACTTACAGACGTCCGGAGAGGAGGTCAGACGTCTGGAGCTAAGCTTAGATGGTCCAGAAGAGGTCCTGGACATTTGGGGTCGACGTAGAGCCTGAGGTGCTTTTCTGGACACTTTTAAGATATTTGGAAGTTGTTCCAGACGTCTAATTTGAGTTAGTAACCCTGTTTTTGACCCGTTTAGGATCCGTTTGAGGTCTGTTTTACATAAACAAGATATCGGTATTTTCCTTGTGAGTTTCTCTACTTGTTAGAAGGCTTTCTATACCATTTTGAATGTTCCTTTGTGATTGCTCCTTATTATAGGACTTCGTTCCATTGCAGGTTCAGGGCTTGCTGAGGCACTTGAGCCTGTCGTTCGAGCCCTTACTACTCCTGGGTTGTCTGGTAGAGTGGCTTCCCCTAATTTAAATACAAACCTGAATGCATATGTGGAATGAATGATTAGAAACTAGGATATGGCATGAATCCTAGGACGAGAAACACTTGAAATGTCTGTATGCGAGTTTGAATTGCAGTCTTGAATGAGTAGATAGAAAACAACTGCCTGTTATTGAACAAGAGCTACCTATGAAATATGAATTAACTGTGCTAGTGAAACAGTTGCATGTAACCTTACCTATTGTATATGTTAAATGCTAGAATACGAGCTGCATGTGTATAACCTGAGAATGGAAACGTGAATGATAGAAATACGAGCTGCATGTGTATACCCTGAGAATGGAAACGTGAATGATAGAAATATGAGCTGCACGTATATAACCTAAGAATGGAAATGTGAATGATGAAACCTGGTACGGAATGGCATTAGGAATATGAGCATGAACCCTACGAGGAAATTAGGAGTAGAGCTCCTGGAAATAAACGAAAGGATCTGGAAATGTGACGGGAAGTGTGTTAGCCCTTGAGTACGTGGTACCAAGGGGAGCGCATGTTCCCTCTTAGTGTAGAGGGGAGCTTGCCGCCCTTGGGGTTGAGACCTGGGGTGGGTTTGGCCACTTTGCACCGACTTCGTGGCCCTCGCATACACTATACCAGGGAGAGCTACTAGTGTAGGGAGAGAGCTAGCCACCCCACGAGGCCCGAGGTTCAACTAGCCACCCTACACCAACTTGTTAGGCCCATTGGGCAAACCAGGGTAGTCAGGCGAGGGTGCGCGGACTGTGGAGGAGTGAGACCCCTATTTAGTTCTTAGGGGCTAGACCCCTATTATTGAGAGGGCTAGGCCCTATACTGTTCCGTGTTGTACTTGGGCGCACCCGTTAACAGAAACGACTGACCACATGCCAGTGTAGGGTAGCTACACGTGCACTTATCGCGTGTGCCGTAGTCACTGTTACGTCTGTCCATGACCTTGGGGTGGTTGACTGGGTGTAGGACCACCACGGGGGACTCTCTCGACCAGGAGAGCACCACGTGCGACTCTACTCTTCGGAAAAGACTGCAATCAAGATCATTCCTATGAGGAACATTCGAGATCAAGAGAGATCTGATAAATAAACCAAGGGGTGGAAAGGAATAATTTGTTAAATAAAGTAATTGGAATAAACAGCTACTTGTTCACTTTTACTGCTTTAGTTAGTTGGTTGTCACTCTACTCAGCGTTCGCTGACTTTGTGTACTCATAATCCCTTTCAGGTCCAGGTGTTGAGCAACTCGAGTCTCCTGCTGCAGAGAGTGCTGGGCCCAGTAGAGCCCAGTAGCAGTAGTCTTCTGTTGTAGTACCTTTTTGTTGTAGTGAGTACGGACTCATGTACCTTTACTTTTCTGTATCTTTACGTTCCTGTACCTTGCTACTGTTTACTGTTGTGGTGGTGATATGTACTGTAGCAGCTTTTACTTTCCTTACTGCTATAATCTTTTACTGTTAGTTGCTTAACATAGTGAATGTGGTTTACTTTTCTACTTTTTGGTTATTTTTTGTTGGACAACTAGGTCTTGGGATCAATCGAGTTGGGCCGATCTCGTGTCCTGTAGGGATTCGGGAATCGGGTCGTAACAGGTGTCCTTGTTGGAGTAGGAATGTGAGAGATACCTAAATCTCTCATGAATTCACATGAGAGATTGGGTGATAATTAGGACTTAGGATTTGGTTCAGATGATCGGGAATTCCTCGGAGAATCTCCCTTTCCATTTTGAGAGGAAGTCTCTGAGGGATTTGGGAGAAATCCTCCTCGAATCCTCGTCGGAGTAGGACTCCTCCGCTATAATGGCGGAGGGACCTAATTGCAAAGAATGGTGAGGAATCTAGTGGGTCTTCGCAATGGTTTTCAAAAGTTAGGGGTCTAAATGTAATTGGGTTGGACTGTTTTGCAAAGTAGGTCAAGGTGAACTTCCCTTAAGTCCAAATTTTGGTATAAACCTAATTTGGACCTAAGGAATCTAATGGTGAAGTTGGATTTTAGGATTGACCACGTTTGACTGGGCATTTTACACAAAAATCTAATTTAGGGCAAATAATTGACTAGGACCCCTATTTATGTCAAAATAGGTTCCAAAGGCCAAATTGAAGGTTCTAAACCATAGAGGATATTTTTCCATGAATTTTAGAGTGTTTATTTAATTTTTATTCTGACCAGAACCTTGTTGAATTAAGTGGATCTATTTTAGGTTTACAAGAAGTCATTTAATTCCTAGATCTTACATTAACCATTTTCTGATTGAACCAACCCACTTTTTATCTTGTTAAGACCATTTGACAGATGTTTAACCCTTGAGAAATCCCGATGTTGCACTGCAATGGCAAAATTGCAGCTTTATCCTTTGTTTCTTATTTTCTTCTCAGAATAGTTATTCCTTGAATTAGGCCATTCATTTGGTTATGTAGGAGCTTTGTTCTCTTTTCTAGGTCAAAATGAGCTATTTAGGACTCATGATGGTGTTCCCATCATACCCCCATGCCTAGCTTCTGCTAGTCCCTTAGCAAAATTTTATGGTTTTAACTTCTGTTCTTGACCATGAGTTTCTATCACAATTTATGATGAGTGTGTTTTCTTTCTCTTCTTAATTAGGTTAGAATGCCGACAGTAGGCCTAGAGGTACTCAAGTACCAACCAAGATCCAGACCTGACCAGTGACGAGATGACTTTTCGCTTAGCGTTATAGTATTTAAGTGGTGGAAAATCGACTAATAAAAAATAATGAAAATAATCACTCGCAGAAGAGTGGGTCGTGTCCACAGGAAGGCAATGATGCAATCAATACTTAATTATTTAATGTTATTTCGGATAGTGCGAAATCCCTGTTCAAATCTGACTTAAAATGTGAAGGAAAGTAGATTTGCAATAACTTAAAAAGATAGGGTATAAGTGCAGTTTTTCCTTACAGAAATCCTCAATAGATTTAGGATGAATTCATGCAGTTTTCACATGATGTGTACTAAAGACAATTAGTACTTAAATTAAGCCCAAAATCAATCTTTAAACTAGTTAATATCAATACCATGCAATTATAAAGAACTATGAGTGTTTGAACGCAATTCTGCCACAATATAATAATAAAAAAATCAAATTAGGCGGCAATGGCATTGAATGTAAATTTTAATTGAGAAGAAAACATGGCTTTTTTCCTGTCTCCTCCTTGCGAGAAAGGGAGAGCACCGCGGGGGTTGTTGCGAGGCTCAAGAGGACGACGAGGTTAAGAGCTCTCCGGTTTTGGCAGCGGCAGCGATGCAGGTGGCCGGCGGTGGCCAGTGCTTCGGCCTGTTGAACAAGCAGGCGGAGGTGTTGCTACGGTGCCTGCGGCTGGTGGCGTGTGGGCGTGCGTGCGCTGGTGAGGGGGCAGGCGCTTGTAGGCTGCGGTCTGCAGGTGGGTAGAGGTAGAGGTGCATGGGCGAAGAGGGCGTGAGCGCCTACAGTGGTTGGAGGTAGAGGCGTGCGGGTAGAGAGGATGCTCTTGCTGTGGCATGGGCGGAAGGTGATGAGGGGCACGGCTTGGTGCGTGCGGGCAGGCAGATGGCGCCTGAAGGCAGGAAGCGGCCTGCAGGCGTGGTGCGGGTGTGCGCGCGCTGGTGAGGGTGGATGGACGCGTGTGCGGCTGAAGGGCAGGATGGGTTGCTGTGCTGGTAGGGGCAGACGCAGCGCCTGCAGAGGGTTGAAGTGCTGCGCTTGGTGCTGAAGGGAGGAAGCGCTGAAAGGAGGATGTGGCTGGAGATGGGTGCTTGGCGCACAGTGCGCACGGTGGGTCATAGGGTTCACCCTTTCCATGGTGAAGCAGTTCCCCGCAAGGGGGGAAAGATTGATTTCCAGTGCACGCTGCCTCTTCTCTTTTTAACTCCTCTTTCTCCCTGCGTGCGCCAATCAAGGGATTTGCAAATCCCTTTTCTATTTTTTGCCGGCGGGCGTTGGAGGAGATGGCCGGAGGAAAGGGAAAAGTTCCTCCAGTTGTTGGGGAAATTTGCTCCCCAACCCTTGCTCTTTCCGAATATAATACCTGCACATAAAAGTAACAAAATAATTACATATTAAGTTATAGAATGTTATAAACGTAAATTATGATGCGTGCAATTCTTCTACAACTTAATTGTAATTATTAACACACCTACAAGGTACGATTAAAGGTACTTAGGCTTAATATTAGTCCATTAAAATGGACTCATCAACCAGCTCTAGCCTCGATCCTCCACAATGGTTTTTAAGGCCTGAAGGAACTATCCTAAGGTTTGTTGGACTCCGCAGTTAAAGTACCCGTGCTTAAGACATATTTTAGCCTCGATTCAGTTTGCAGTGCATTTTTTTTTTGTAAGAGAGAGACAGAGGATTTATTTGTTTGGAGAGTTTTCTTTCTAGCTTCGGATTGGCTTCTCAACACGATTTTGTATCGGATTCCTCGTCCCCATCATCAATCCTCAAAAGGTCCTTGGCAATCGATGCTTCGTGATAGCATCACCCATGGCAACCCCCAGAACCCTGGCTTTCGAGATTTCGAGATAATCCAGCCCATGGTGTTCTGTAGCCAAATCCATACCCTGACAATCGACATTTCATGATAATGCCGCCCATGGCATCTGAACCAGCAGGGTGCTTACGTGCCCCCAGTAGGAAATGTAAATATCCTTGGAGACAAGAATTGAGGAGACAATATGTTGTTACGCATCTTCAAGGGGAATTTCCCACCTCTCCGCGTCGGGAACTCATCTAAATCAACTTGTGTTAATCGGCTGCTCCTAATCTAGGCAACTTTTTTCAGAACATTTAAACTCTTTTGCATGATTTTGATAGTTATGCGCAGTGAACCAGACTGTGTGTGGATTGTGGTACTTAGGTTACCGAGTCCCACAAACCAAAGGTCAGTTAACAAGACTGAATACTCCCTAAGCCTTAGACCTAATACTTAAACTTCGCATTTTCCTCAACCTTTTGAGGACTATCCAGATCTTAGTGGATACTTGAATTTTTAAACCTAAGAGTCTAGCCCAAAAGGCCTAAGATCAGCGTTCCTACTAATCTCTTTTTGTGTCTCATTAGCACTTTTCCCTTCATTTTTCTTTTTCTTGATGTGGTCTAGAACTTCGATTAATTCCTTAATTTCTTACTAATGACTATCTCTTTTTTTTCTTTTTTCATTTTGTTCTCCTTTTTTGACATTTTTCACTTTTCCTCCTCCAATTTTTGTGTGGCCTCAAAATTTTCTTTTCTCCTCCAATTTTTTGTTCTTTTTCACAATTTTCTATTTTTTTTTGTATTTTGGCATATGTGATTTTTTTGTGAGAATCCTTCTAACTTTTCTTGATTTATGTATGTTTGCACTTTACCACCCCCCGATGCCTAAGTTTTGTAATGTCCTCATTGTAAACGGAGGGTGTGAAACAGTGTTGGATTCAGGGACTTAGAATAGGATTTATCGGGTGGGCGAATGGGTCAGGAATGACTGTTGCGGACAATTTCAAGCTCTGGCACGTGTACCAGAGGTGGGATCGACTATTCTCAGACTGAACTCAGGGTGAAATAGATGTGAAGTACAGATGGATAACTAGATGGATCTCGGGTTTTTGGAATGACGGGTTGCCTCCCGTTAAGCGCTAAATTCAATGCCTTCAGCCGAGCGGGAAATGGTATGGAGAGGGAGTAGTCAAATCAACGGAGTTTTGTAGAACAAGCACCTTGATCAAGAGCCTGGTTG
This sequence comes from Thalassia testudinum, assembly GCA_037157565.1. Lineage (NCBI taxonomy): Eukaryota > Viridiplantae > Streptophyta > Magnoliopsida > Alismatales > Hydrocharitaceae > Thalassia > Thalassia testudinum. The sequence continues at coordinate 103,744,842 of JAZHRO010000073.1, read as the reverse complement.
GTCCAACTAGGTTCTTGTTTAGATCAATAGGCTAATGATGCAGCCCAAACCCAATCAATCTGGTGGGTTGATAAATGTAGATCAAGAGATGTGGAACCCACCATATGCTATGGAGCTCAGATGGATGTGGAAGTGTAAATTCGAGGTTTGGCTGAGTCAATTCAGCCTGGTCAGAGTAGGGCTTTGTAAAATAATCAGTGAATGGTACGAAAACCCTATGGGGGTGATCAGAGAATGATGGAGCATAGTCTTCAGTCTGATCAATGTCCGAAACTCGGTATATATGTGGAGTTGAATCATCTGCAATCGGCTCAGTAAGAGGGGAATCAGAATAGAAATTGAGTTCGGTTGTGGGTCGGGGTTGAAAATGGTTTTGGATGGGTTTTGTATGTGTGGAAGAGGTGGCTTTAATGAGAATTGTGTATGAGAGCTCTTCTAGAAAGGAGTGACATGTGGTTTCATGTAGAGAGTCCTCATAGTAGCTTTCAAATTCAAAAGTGAATGCCTAAAGAGTGTCTATAGGATGAGGGAAATCTGAGTCGAGAAAAGATTCGAATTCTAGGTTGTAGTCACTCTTGGCATTTTCTAGTTGTGATTCCTGAGGATCGAAAATAAATGATTCAATCTCACTAGAACCAGAACTTAAATTAGTGATCTCGTGAACCGGGACCTTAGAGCTGGAGTCAGAGAATGAATCATGTGAGCTAAGGTCATAGATTGGTTCGTTGAAATCGGGAGACAGAGTTTCTCCGAAATCATGGTAAGATTCGAAATTGTCGGAGAGTTTGCGAAAATCAAGTTTTGAATGAGATTCGATATCATGGGTTCCACCACAAAATAAATCATACGATGTAGACTGAGCAGCCTGACTTGGGTCTAGCCTATATGTAAATTATGAGCTCAAAGAGGTGTCCTTATTTGGTCTAGGCTCAAGTTTTAGGCTTGTAAGAAAGACCCAATCAAAACCCCACTCGTCCAACTCTTTGGTTTCTGTATCGTAAATTGGCATGACTTTCGAAAAATTGATTTGATTCTCTGAGGATGTTGGAGAGGGATATTCATCAAATAGCATCCAGAATCATACTCTTCATTGAAAATTTGATCTTTGTCATACGGGGCCTCGTAATCTTCCAAATAAGTTTCAGATCCAGATTCTAGGCTGAGGATGTGGGTTAAATCACTAGGATCTAGGTCTGAATTACCTTCGAGAGTCACCTTATCAGAATAAGGGGTGAGATTTACAAGCTTAAGAGGTTCAGTTCTACTCTCATCATTGCAGGAGTTTCGGAATTCTATGCTTGGTGATCCAGTTTCTAGGGTTGGCTCAACATTGTGTTCTCTTGCAATTGGAACTTCCTAACCTACTTCAAGATCAGGCATGTTGTATTCCATCTGGGTTGGGAATCCATAACAACTCTGTGCCTCAAACCCGAGATTTGGAAAACTGGATTGATCCTCAATAGTATTCCAAGATGGTTCATCATCTGTTTGGGGCATGTACGGGTATTTCTGATCGATAATTTGTTTCAATAATCTCATCATCTCTTCCCATTTTTCAATATCATCTTGGTGTTGTTCCCATAGCATAGGATTTGTCATGCATTTAAGGTATTCAAAATTGTGCAATTTTTCTATCTCAATGTATCATGTTATGAGAGTGTCATGGGTTAATCCTTTTGTGGCTTCAGTCAATAACACTTGGGCACAGTTTATGATGAAGGTTGTGGTTGTTGGTACATTAACCTGAATGTCTTTTACTGGTGTTAAGGTTTTGTATTCAATTTCATAGAAGTCAAGGGCATCCTCAATCATCCTATCTCTCATGGATCTCTGTGATTTAGGTTTTTTGAATGGTAATCCTAAGTAATTAGGCTGCATATTTAGATCAGATGGTGGAATCAAGATGTAGAATCAGAATTTGGATCAAGATGTAGAATCAAGTTGTGAAGTGAATAGATCTGAATAGAGATTCTCACTGAAAATCTATGTGTGTGCTCTAAAGAGAAGGGATGAGGGACTGGATGTGTTTTTGACCCAATCGAGGCACCCAAAGATGTTTGGATGACTATGGAGGTTCGGGGCGAATGATACCCCTGGATCGGAAAGTTGTCCACCTGAGAATTACCTGGGTAGCCAGAGAGGGAGAGTCCTACAAAGACCCCTACACGGTAGAACATCCCCACGGGTTACAGGGTTTCCCCCACCCAACCTCTCTTATCACTGAGATTCCAGGTAGACCAGATTGGGGACCTTGACCTCTTAAGTTTACCAATTTTATTTCAGATCAAAGGTGCTTAGGGTTCCACTTGAATTGTAGATGTTTTGGTTTTGTGACCAAATTTCAAGGTTGGTTGGTCCTACAAGGGGTCAACTTCACCTGACCTATCCTAAAAATGGCATAATGATTCTAGGTTAAGACCTATAAATCACCCTGATTTGACTCCTAGGGTATTGGTCCAAGGTTTTTAAGGTTCAAGTGATTTTTAGAGCTTAATTTTAGGGTTTGTCTTGCTTAGATCTTTTCAATCAAGGGCTTGGGTAGCACACAAGTGTGGGTGGGTTTGTTTCCTTTTATGCAAGCATACTAGCACTCCAAAACCCTACTGTAGAAACCCTAATTTGGTTCTATTTCCAATCCTCTTCGCTTTTCAGAAGTTCTCTTTGGACTTCAAATAAGAAGTGTGTAGTCTGTGGAGATTTAGAAATTAAGCGTGATTTCTCTAATAGGCACAGGAATTTGTGGGGTAAGATCTCTAAAAATCGCTTCAACTTTGCTAAGTTGTGTAAAAAAAAAATTCGTAAAATCAGGAAACTTTTGCCTTAAAAATGGTAATTACTTATAAAGGAAGGCAAGTGATTCCTATTTTGATTACTTCTTTTTGTCTTCCTGAGATTAGGAGATGGATTAGGGAAGAAGAGAGATTACTTGCCCTAGAGTTCATTTGCGCGGGAGATTTCCTCATGAAATACCTTGCAAGATCACAGCAAAACAAATAGGGCAAATTAGTGCTCAAATATAATCAAAATAATGTAGAGACTAGTGCGGAATTGCACGTTGCTCCCTGGCAATGGTGCCAAAATATTTATCGAAAGTGAAATCAGTGTTTAAAAGATAAATGCTGTGTCGTAGTATAGTTGAAATCGCCTTGTAAACAAATAAGAATTTTTATTACTCGAATGTTAAGCCCGAGGTCGAACACAGGGAGCAAATGAAATTCATACTAATCTCAATAATAGATGCAATTTGAACACTTAAAGTTACTCAAAATCTAATTCAGAATATAAAGCAGGAGTTTATGAATACTAAAATGTAGCAATAAAAGAGAAATTGGACGTATGATTATAGAATCAGACATCTTAAAAAGGTATGTTTCTTCTCTTTCTCTACTTTCTTCTTTGGTTCTTCTTTTCTTCTCTGGCTCTCTTTCTTGGCTTCCTTCCTTTCTATTTTGGCCTTCAGCTCTTCCTCTTCTTTCTTTCCTTCTTTGGCTTTGCTTTTGCCTTTCCCTCAGCCGTGCCTTCTCTCTTCTTTGTCTTCTTCTTCCTTGATTTCTCCTTCCTTCTTCTTCCTTCTTCTCTGCCTTTGCTTTCTCGGTCCTTAGCTTCCTTGGCTTCTGATCTTCGTCTTTCTCTTTCTGCTACAGTGCCTTTAGTGTCTTCTCCTTCCTTAGCTTCTGATCCTTAACTCCTTTGCGGCTGCACCTAAGGCTTCTTCAGCTTTCTGCTCCTTAGCTTCCTTTTCCTTCTTCCTTTCCCTGCAAACAAGAGAAAAACCTACCCCTACCCTCCCTCGTGAATGCTATCTCTCTTTTCTCTCTTCGGCTCTCCCTCCTAGAGCCAATCGGGTAAACGGGTCGGGTTAACGCGCCCGGGTCTAGGCGCACCGGCGTGGGTGATGCACGAGGAGTGCAGGGTAAACAGGTCAGGCAGCTAGGTCCGCGGAGTGGTGAATCGTGGACGAGGCGAGTGGGGTGAGGGGACCTCACCCTGTGTCAGGAGGTGAAGAGCCTCTGACACAAATTCATCTTATACCACATAGGGCACCCGAAACTTATCGAGGTGGGACTAAAAGTCCCACCCGCTTCCATGCGCGCACCCACAGGGGCTGCGTTCAATTACTGAAGCTGCGAGGGTCTCCCAAAGTCAATCTCTAGCTGGATGCATGCATGTGACAACTCTGCGCCTCCTAGACCTGTATGCTTAGAGCGAAGGTTGCAAGCTCCTTCACGTCTGCTCCAATGGCGATTGAGGTCCTAACCTGTTCTTAAACAACACGGCCATGCGACCTCATTAAATCACACATGGGGCTTCACCGTGACATGGTGAAGGTGTCTCAGTGGGTGGCGTGGCATGGGGCGGTCTAGGCGTGCGTGCGTAGGTCAGTCTGTGGCCGTGATGATGGGTCTGTTCGAGGGGAATGTGTGGAACGTGTGGTGGTCGATGGAGATGGGGATAATGATCAGTGGAAGGTGGCGGATCTTCTGAGGGGTTTGGCGAGCCGTGTGGGTGTGTGGAATGATTGATGCACCTTCGTCGGTGGTCTATTGGAGGTGGAGAAAATGGTGGTGGTCTACAGTGTTGAGGGGTTGAAAATAGAAATAAAGAAGGAAAGTAAAGAGAGGAGAGAGGGGAAGAGATTTAACCTAGTTTAAGGATGAAAGGGGAGGAGATGGCGGACGACTCATACCTACCGTCACCGGAGACGAAGGTCCAGTAGAAGGGTGACGGCGATGACGAGGGGGTAGTTGGCACGTGCGTAGGTATGGCGTGACGCGGATGATGGAGGTGGAGACAACTCTACCACCGGTATTGTGGCAGAGCGACGAGAGGAGGAGAAATAGGTTGCCAGAGCTCGCTGGGTGTTTGGCCGGAGGAGAAGAGACAAATTTGAGGGGTTGTCTCCAGCCAAACCAGGCTAAATCTGAGCGGCAGGGTCAGGGGGAGCTTTTATAGACAGGCAGAGGGCCTTGTGCTTGGAAGGCAAGCTTCCAAGCACGGGTGTCCTCACTGGAGTAGGAATGTGAGAGATACCCAAATCTCTCATGCGTTCGCATGAGAGATTGGGTGACAATTAGGGCTTAGGATTTGGTTCATATGATCAGGAATTCCTTAGAGAATCTCCCTTTCCATTTTGAGAGGGAGTCTCTGAGGGATTTAGGAGAAATCCTCCTCGAATCCTCATCGGAGTAGGACTCCTCTGCTGTAATGGTGGAGGGACCTAATTGCAAAGAATGGCGAGGAAGATAGGGGGGTCTTCGCAATGATTTTCAAAAGCTAGGGGTCTAAATGTAATTGGGTTGGACTGTTTTGCAAAGTAGGTCAAGGTGAACTTCCCTTAGGTCCAAATTTTGGTATAAACCTAATTTGTACCTAAGAAATCCAATGGTGAAGTTGGATTTTAGGTTTGATCACGTTTGTCTAGGCATTTTACATAAAAATCCAATTTAGGGCAAATAATTGACTTGGACCCCTATTTAGGTCAAAATAGGTTCCAAAAGCCTAAATTGAAGGTTCGAAACCCTAGAAGATATTTTTCCATGAATTTTAGAGTGCTTAGTTGATTTTTATCCTGACCAAAACCTTGTTGAATTAAGTAGGGCTGTTTTAGGGTTACAAGAAGTCATTTAATTCCTAGATCTCACATTAACCCTTTTCTGATTGAACCAACCCACTTTTTATTTTGTTAAGACCATTTGACCTATGTTTAGCCCCTGAGAAATCCCGATGTTGCACTACAATGGTAAAATTACAATTTTATCCTTTATTTCTTATTTTCTTCTCAGAATAGTTATTCCTTGAATTAGGCCCTTTATTTGGCTATGTAGGAGCTTTTGTTCTCTTTTCTAGGTCAAAATGAGCTAGTTAGGGCTCATGATGGTGTTCCCATCACTAGGCACATGGTGATTTTCAACATATATATTTATATATATAAAAGATGATGATGATATCAGGGTTGTAGAGCATAGGTACAGGAATGCTAGTACAGGGAAATAAAACTACTCGCTATCAGAAAACGACTGCATACTTGAATCTATGGGGGGATTTTGCATGCATCATCGGGGGAGAAGTAAGGAACTACACTATTAAGCAGTAAATAAAGCATGTAAATCTAAGAAGAACTATAATTTAGTCTAGCAAAAATAAGGGCATTTGGAGGTGGGCTCTGATGGCCTTTGAGTTGGTAGAGAGGAGAAGGAGGGGCGGCCAATGGTGCTTAGGCCGGGCCTTGGAGAGAGGTTGGAGAGGTGATCCAGCATCTTGGTGTGGAGGTGGTGGTGGCCATGGTGAAGCTACTCGTGGACATGGAGGTGGAGTGGATGTGGAATGAAACTAAGCTATATGGAACCAAGAGTGGATGAAGCCAAGAGTGGAAGGGTGCAAATGGCCACCCCTTAGGTCTTTTTATAGACCTAAGGGAGACTTTCTAGAGAAGTGTGGAACTCTCTAGAGAGAGCTCCAAGAGTGGCCGGCCAAGGTAGTTTTTAGATCCACTAAAAGTGGATCTAAGAATTGAATGGCTTTTGGTTGCTAATTTTAGCAACCAGAGTGGCGCCATCTTGAAGAGGGTTCTAGAGAACTCTAGATGGGTGTGTGTGTGTGTGTGTGGGTCGAAACCTAGGTGACTAGGTGGTCTAGGTTAGGTCCTAAGGGGTTTGGGTCAGTGTAGGTCTTAAATTAGGGTTGCAAACCCTAATTGCTAAGGGGGAATTGCAATTAAACTTAACACAAGTTTAATTGAATGAGTGTAAACCTAATTGAGAGTGAAATAACTCAATTAGGTTGGGCTTAGGTCAATTGCAATCTCACTGAGTCTAATTGGACTTGTATGGGTTGAGATCTGAGCTCAATTGGACTCTATGAGTCCAATTGACTAGGCAATGGTAGGTAATCATAATTGACTATGATCTAAGTCAATTATGTTTAGTAAGGACCTAATTGGGTCCATAGGGGGGTCTAGAGGTGATGTGCTAGGGTTAGGGCACCTTAATTTAGGTTCCTAGGGGGTTAGAATTGAGTTTAGGGAGCTAGAGATCCAAGATCAAGGCTTGAACCTCAAAACAGGAACTGGAGAGTAGTTCCAGACATCCAATAATAGTATCAGATGACTTATACTAAAAAATCAGAAGTCCAGACTTCAATTCTGGACATCTAATCAGAGTCAAGAAGGATTCTAGGTTCTGTCTTGGGTATTCTGCAGAACTTGGACGTCTGACCAAGTATCTGGACGTTCAATAACACTGCAGAAGTGGGTTTAAGGTGTGTGGGAGTTGGTTAAGGGTTTTGGACATCCTATAACTCATTTGGACGTCCAGATAGAGGTTGGAATTAGGGTTTTAAGGTTTTCTAGGGTGTGGTGACCTAATCTAAGGGTGGCTAAGGCTTAGGGAAGCTTCTAGGCTATCTTAAGGCTAGGATGGTCCTAAGTTCTTCATAATTTACTACTTTATTCCTACTTAAATAGAATAGCATACCTCAACCCCTTACATTATTGTCTACTACATCTTATTCTAGGTTTTCTGCTCCAACTCTGCTGCAACTCTAGTTATTCTTTATTCTTCAGATCTAGCTTTAGATCCAACTTCAGATCTACCTTCTGGTTAGCTTATTACCTGTAATTGACATAATGTACCTAATCAGTACATTATAGCATTATTTTATGCATAGCTAAAAGAAAGCAGTAAAGATGCAAATAATGCTTATGCATGTATGAATTATCCTAACTTATGCTAAGTCCTAGCCTAATTTAGGTCAATTAAGACTTATGATTGCTACGCAATCAATTACCCGGTTAGTGTTACCCGTATACCCTATGCCTGGATCTGAGGAAAGAGAGAAGAAGGAAATCTGAGGAGGGAGGGAGGTGATTTTACACTGTTACTCCTCGAGATTTGTGCCTTTGCCTAACACTTAGGAGAATTTTTGAAAGGTGCTGAGGCTTTGAACATTTAGGGCGTCTGCTCTTTGTGGCTGATGTTTGACCTAGGTTGAGATTACTGTGGATTTGTTTGAGACTTGTGCTGACATGGATAAGTGGTTGAAGACCACTGTTGAGATATTTGGCTGTGGTTTGAGATATTGAGTACAGGATTTGTGCTTAAATTGTAGGGCTTAATTGGTGGTATCAACCACCATTTTTAATTATTTTTTTTATATTTTAACTTTTGAGATATATTCTTGCTCTTACTTGAATATCATTTTACTTATTTTCATCTCTGATTATTGTGATTAGTGGATTGATTTGTTACACTTGCTCCCTGCAAATGACCTCGAAACTCATAATTTTTCAAGCATTATAAATTTAAAAATTGCATCAATTTTCGTCACTATACTACGACGTGATATTTTCTTAAATATGATGAATTTTGACTGCAACATTTTGGCATCATTGTCAAGGAGCAACACGCATTTCATTCACTAATCATAATCTCTAATCTGATTTTGAGTTGCTTTATCTGATTTGCTCTGTTGTTACAGGTGAATCTGAAGATCGATCGCACAAGCAACCACACCAGGGGTAGGTAAATTGGTGATCCATGCAAGGAGCTTATGCTGAAGGAATCTATCTAGTATGAAAGGATAGGAGACCTTGACTGGCCCTAAGAAGTCGATATTATAGGATACAAGAGTGGCGAAGAACCAAGAAGGGTAAATAATCTATTAGAAAGTAAGAGTAAATCACATAAATTAGAAAAATTGATGGTTGTTGCCTCTTTTTAGTTCCTTTTTAAGCAATTACCATTCCCATTCTATACAGGAAAGAGAACCATGCATCAACTAGTACAACATAATGAAACACTTGATAATCCTAGTAAGGAAAATTTACGTTAGTTAGTTATTTCATTATCTATCCATTTATATGTCTTACTTGCAAAGTATGTAATCACAACTTGGATTGGAAATGACTTGTACTGTGGATTATAGAAAGAGCTTTCGTGACCCAATTTGGGTCATGACAAGACTAGGGTCACACTTATTGACAACAACTAGGAGGCGATTGTCGAGGCTAGATGACGGAAGTTTGGTGGTGACTTGACAAGGTTGTTGGAGGAGCTTGTAGTTTAGTTATCATGAAATTAGCATAGGGAAGGAAGAATAAGAAAGAAGGAGAGAAACAATGAAAAAATGGTGGAAGGAGGCATGGTTGTAATTTTAAGAATTTTTATCATTAAAATTAATTGCTGTTAAAGTAATACTCCCTTAAATCTAATGGTATGTTAACTTAAAGTTTATTGTCTAGTTAAAAACTTTTGAGGGTATAAATATAAATATCACTTGTATGTGTGTGTGTGTATATATATATATATATGGAAAACTTTTATAAAGATACCCATCTAAAAATACTTTTTTATCTTTCTTACTTAATTTACCCACTTTTTGCATTTACCATGATCTTGATGACACACAAACACACATATATATATATATATTAATTACTTGATAAAAAGTAACATTTGAGATTATGAGATAATTTTTCGTGGTTGGTATCTCCTTTTACATTGCTTTTGGATTGCACCTAATAAAAAGGTAGTTTGGCCAGAGGCATCCCAAGGTTAAGAGAATATTCCAGGGTTAAACTCTCAAAGTCAAAAAAAGAAGTAACTTATCCTACTCTATTAAATTAATATTAATATATATTAAAATATGGATGCATGTATCAAAATATAAAAATTGACATATTTTATAATACGTTGATGTGATATATCGATATAAAATCATCGTCAATCATTTTATATTGATATAAAATTATTTAAATTCACTTTTATCACTCCATGACCATTTTACACTGATGCAAAATCATCATAAATCACTTTTACACCAATACATCATAAATCACTTTACATTGATACAAATCACTCTATAACCATTTTACACTAATGTAAAATCATCCAAAATCACTTTGTATCGATGTAAAATCACTCCATGACCATATACAAATGCAAAATCATCCAGAATTACTTTACACTGATGTAAACTAATACACTATATCAACACATTACAAAATACATCACATGATATATTTTTATATATTTTAACTTAAAATATACATAATATCAACATTAAAATATTATTCACTAACATCATATTACTATATCAATTATTTTAATCCCCCCACTCTTAACGAAATAATATCCCATCATATCAATATATCACTTCTTCAACTTATCCCTCTTATTCTATCTCAAGATGGGGTTATCCTCAGTCCAACCGCTGCCTTAAATGATAATAGCAATATTCTAAGTTTCAAAAGAATTGGGTGACATCCACGAGCCCGAATCCCAAGCAACGTGTAGATAAAAGGGTCCACTTCGCATTCTTTATCAATAAATTAACCAAGGCGAAGCTTGTTAGAGAAGACGATGGCCTGTGTGGGGTCCCCAGTCCTTCGGTCATACGGTGGAGCTCTCTCTATCCGCATAAAGAAAGATCTCTTTGTCCTATTGCAAAGCCCCGTTGCCAAAGTCATCACGTTCCTTTTCTATCTCTTCTCCGGTGCGCTTCTTAATTTCTTGCAGGAGAAGGAGATGGATGCATGGGGGACGCTTATATATATACAAATACATATATACACATATGTAGTCCACAACTCAACCCATGTCACTCCCATAACCACGCAAGCTGATCCCTTCCTCGTCTCCCCTTCTCTCCATTTCACTTTAATGGTGGTGTGGCGCCCCATAGCTGCCGATCTCCTCCTCCCCTTCTTCTCCACCTCTGCACACGATCCCCTCACCGCCTTCTGCTTCTGCAACGTCATCATCTTTGTCCTCCTGCTCGCCACCCGTTCTGGTGATCATCGTGGTGGCGATTGCGACGGCTATCCTGCTGCCAGCTGTTTGCCTCCCGATAAGCAAGAAGTACTCCAGTTGGCGATGGGCGAGCAGATGGATATTGGCAATGATGTGGTGACTAGGAAAAGACACGGTGACGACGACGACGACGACGACGGCGACGACGACGACCATCATGATCATTGTGATGATGGCAATGGCGATGATAATGGTGATGATGGATTGGAGAATGATGAGGAATTGGAGAGGAGAGCAGAGGAGTTCATAGAGAGGATGAAGAGAGCGTGGAGAGTAGAGCAGCTGAACTTCCAGTAGAGCTCTCTGGTCTCACGTGGCTGTTTGCGTCATCAGTGCTCCTTGCTGAGATGTATATATCACACAGTAAAAGGTAATTTATGTTGTGGGAAAACATAGCTACGGAGTGGTTAGGTTGCCATTTGGAAGTGGATGATAGTTATTTTAAAATAAAATATTGTGAAGATAAAATAATCAGCGATATTGATGTAATATTAGTAAATAATTATTTAATATTAAGATATAAATAAATAAGTTAATGTATTATTATAAAAATATTTTAATTATTAAATATGTTATATTGAAGTGAATAAATTTTAATATATTTTAATATTAAATGATATAATAGTTAAGATGGTATATAAAAATATTAATTAAAATAATTTATTCACATTCCCTTCCTTATTCTATGGGCAAACGGGTCTCAAATTTCAAACATGGATACAGAAAATATTTCCTAGTTACTCTCCAGCTTTATGCTGCTTGTAATGTTGTACCCTTACGTTTACGATGGTATGAACAAATCCAAAAAACAGTGTAATGATGTTCTGTTCTTGGGTCTCACTGATTTGCTTTATCGGAAAGGAGTAAACACAGCCTATTCGACTGGCTGATCCATGCATCGCCTCTTCCAGAGGCTCACGTGAGGGTGATGGTGAGCGTTATGGAGTGCTGATGGAGCTGTCGAATCACACGTGACCGATCACGTGAGGGAAGTTTTCGTCCTGCTTGGTGCTGCGTTGAAAGTTCTATGACGTTTTTTTTTTATTTGAAAATAAATTTTCATTGAAAGGGGGAAGAACTCAAGGGCGTGAGGAAAAAATAGAAATATCTAATTTTTAAAAGAAAAATAAAATATCTGGGTAAAACGGAGGAACACCAAAATATAAAATAATAAGATAAAAATTAAAGTAAAAGAAAAGCAACACTCGAGATTGAAAATTGGATGATTTTCTGAAGGAAAATGATCTTATATTCGTAAAATGACAAAAGATCGCTTCAGAAGTATTATGATGTTTGGAGCCTCGTGTTGGGGGTGTTGCATGTGTGTTCCTGCGTAAGCTATGGTAAATTTTGGTATCTTCAAGTGTATGTGCTCCTTTATGATCTTCCTGTCTCTTCCTGCATATGTTCCATGTGTGCATTGATTTATGACCTTCTATGTTTGTTCGAGTGTGTGTTGTGTGTGCTTCTTTATGACCTTCCTTTGTCTTCCTATGTATGTTGTTCCATATGCGATTGTTACATGTGGTTCTCCAATGTTACTGTACTTACTTGGTAGAAGAAATTATGTGGCCTGCAATTCTATTAACTAAATATGAACTTCAATGTAGGTTCAATGTTGTAACTATGGATTTGGATTTGAGCGCTTCATTCAATAATCTTGATATTGATATGTTTAGCATTAATCATAAAGATATACTGTTGTACTTTGACATTGATATATATGTTTAGCATTGATTCATGCCATCGCCAAAATTTTTAACTTACTGATTATGTGTACTTCATATAGCACACTTGCACTGATTTCCATTTAGTGGCTAATACAAGACAACTTTACCTATAAACAAACTTATAATTTGTGATAACAAACAATTTGTTCACTTGAAGTTGTATGCTATGACAAGTGGGAATAAATTTATTAAATAATTGAGGATAAATGTGCTGTAGATTTGACATCTACAACATTAAATACGTGAGTAACGTGTGGTAGATTTAATATAAAGTGTATTAAATGAAAGATTGATGCATACTTTGTAGAGGATGTAAATGTCGATGAAATTATAGATCTAATTGATGGAACACCTTCAAATGAAATATCTATGGATGCTCTAGGAGTTGCTCAAATGATTTTAGGAACAAATAATTTAATTATAAGTTTATCGGGATTTAATCAGGAGGCGAGGTTAGATTCCATTCTCAGCGGTTGTTCAAACTTCTCAACATTCTCCCTCATGGACTTTGTGACTGCCTTCCAATCGATTTTCAATTTATCACTAAGATCAACATTAGATTCTTTGATTTTATCTTCAAGGAGTCCTTCATTCAATTCAAAAGAAAAATAATCATAGTCAATTTTATCCCATGGTTGATCCTCATAATAAAATGTCTCATAATCAATTTTGCTTTCTAGTCCCATATCAAAAGCTTTCAATGAGTCATCTTCAAAAATGAACTTATCAAAGTTAGAGTTGAGGTGAAACATCTCAAATTCAGATTTACTTTCAATCTTTGAATCTTCATTAAAATCTCCATCTTCCAATGAGACATCCTTAATGATAGATCCTTCAATATTAGAATCAAAGAATTTGTGACCCCTTTATTTCCAATACATATATTTCCATTAGTTTCTAAGTCATTTGATAAGACATTTTTTTTTCTCATTCTCATTTTCTTCAAGATTAAGGACCTCAGGTGCATGGATCATTTTTTCTTTAATTTCATTTTTAAATTTACAGTCGTAGTGTCCTTGTCCTCTACATCCACTAAATCAAGCCTATGGTGTAGGATCTCATCAATGATATTTTCAAATTTATCTAAATCTTTCAACATTGGAGCATTGGGAACATCAATAGGGGGTTAGTTAGTTCAGGTTTATTGAATTCAATTAGCCCTAGGCCTTGCAACACTCTCATAAAGTTAGGATTTATATTTAGAAATTTTTGTTGGGCCTCTTTGTCCAATTGTTGGAATATATTCATCATTAAGATTTTCATCTTAATTAACTTCAAATTTTACTTCATTTGCTCCAATTGTCTAGCCTTAGGTGTTGATTGAGTGACTTCAGATTGACCTTAGACCTTATTTATATTAAATCCAAAATCAAGATTTAACTTAAGAGGACATGGGTCAAAATGTTGAAGATTAGAGGGTATAGGATGAGAAGATCTTAAATAGGAATCAGTGTTTGAGCTAAAATTTTTAAGTGGGTCCTCTATTCTATCATTTGCTGGATCTAGTTCTTCTAGAGGTACCATCTTTCCCTTAGTTTTGCTCCAAAATAATTCAGGCTCTAAATCATTCTCCCAATCAGATTCTTCATCAGGGGACCAAGGTTGAGGATCAATAGGTTTGGTTAACCCTTCCAAACTGTGGGTCAAGTAAGAGTAATCAATTGGCTTTGGTGACCCATTTTTGGAACTATCTTGGGTATGGTAAGGGTTCCTCCATTGGGCTCTAGAATCATCATTAATTCCCCAATTTGGTATGAGATTCTCCAAATTAGAAGATGGATAAGGTTGATTTAAATTTGGATTAGGGTTCATGGCACTTTAGGCATGTCCACCTTAGTTGTAGGTTATATTGAATACTCGTTAAAGTTTGATGACTCATATTGAAAGTTAGTTTCTAGAGGGTAGAAACATTGGTTGTGGCATTGGTATCCCGGTTGACAAGTAGATCTCCAATTGAAAGTAGGTTTATCCCAATTTGAAGATTGGTAAAATTGATGCAAATTGGGATCAAGGTCATAATTACTTTGGGGATAAGAATTTTGATCTTGATATTGCCACCCTAGGTTATGTACCCAATTTGTAGTTGTATTATCCCAATGTGTAGATTGATAGGATTGACTTGCATTGGCATCAAAATTAAAATTATTTTGGGGATGGTTGTAGGTTGGAGGGTAGGGATTGGAGTCTATGGATGTGTTGGAGGAATAAGAAGTGTTGTTAACCACACCAATGTAGGGCCAATATTCAATTCTAGGGCTTGGCTGTGGGTTTGATCTGGTTTCTTGATTTTCAATAATGCTAAATGACGAGCAGTATTCAATCCTAGGTTTGTTTTGATACGCCATCTCGAACGAGTTCAAATCAAGCAATCAAGCAATAAGAAAAAGTAGTGGATTCTTTTACTTTGATTTTTCAGGTTTTGAATCCAAGTGAGTAGGTGACCAAACAAGTTATCAAACAGTTACGTGTCCTAAAATTAGTCTTCAAAGTGCCTTAGTAAGACGTACAATCAACATAATGTGATCTTGAGTCAAGCCTACTCACTACTAGACTTCCCGAGGTACGGGTGAGACAGACTTGACTTCTGACCACTTTCTCTTGAGATGCAGATAAAAGTGGTAGACAGACTTATAGTTAACAATCGGGTTAATCTTAGATCAAGCTTACTCACCACTAAACTCCCTGAGGTACGAGTAAGACGGTGTAAAGACTTGTTCTGTCCTGAGCCTTTTAAGATGTCTGGACTGTCGGTCAGACGTCTGGTCAGACATCTGGACCCCTTCCCAGATGTCTGGAAATTGAAATTTTGCTACGAGCCTTCGCGTCTACGAGCGGGCTGCGCGCATACAGTACCCTTCTTCTCTCTCTTCCCTCTTCCCTCCTCCACCGAACCCTAACACACCTTTATATAAACCCCTCTTCCCCTCTCCCTTTCTCCCTACTTCACCACAACACCTCCTTCCCTTCCTCTCCACCCCAGCGAGAGGAGCGAGCGCGAGAGAGAGCACGAGAGAGGCGATGAGGAGGAGAGGCGACGTGAGGAGAGGAGGAGCTTGAGCTCGTGAGCTTGTGGGGGCTCGCCGGAGAGTGCACGGTCGGAGCGGCGCATGCGGGAGGAGTGCGTCGGGGCGGGGGGGGGGGGGGGAGTTGTCCCCGACACTTGCTGTAGCCGGAGCTGCAGGCGAGGAGGTGAGGTTGCGGTTGCGCGCGGCGAGGGAAAGCAGGAAGCGGTTCTGGTTCTGGGATTTTCCCAGAATCAGACATCTGGCGTGATGTCCAAACGACGGGGTGGGCGCCTGGTGACTACATCGGACGTCTGAAAGTAGATCTCCGTGAAGGTACGTTCCTTTTGCGGATATGACCATGCAGGCCGCACCGCAGCTACGTTTTGCGTGGCTAAATATAGGAGATTCGGCTGTCGCATATAGGGATTGCTTCGGCAAGGTGCGGGACACGCCCTCCCACGCGTTTCGGACGTGTGGACAGCTTACCAAATGACCAGAAGCACTCCCAGATGTCTGGAAGAGAGGTCGGACTTCTACAGCTGGGTCCAGACGGTCGGGAAGAGGTTCTGGACGTCTGAGGTCGACGCAGAACCTGAAGGGTGTTCCTGTTTACTTTTAAGACGTCTGGACTTTGTGCCAGACGTTTGATTTGGGTCTATAGCCCTATTTTCGATCCGTTTGGGGTCCGTTTGAGGTTCGTTTTACGCAAATAAGATACCGATATTTTCCCTGTGAGTTCCTCTAATTATTAGAAGGCTTTCTATACTATTCTGAATGTTCCATTGTGGTTGTTCCTTGGTATAGGACTTCATTCTGTTGCGGGTTCAGGGCTTGCAGAGGCATGTGAGCTTGACGTTCGAGCCCCCAATACTCATGGGTTGTCTGATAAAGTGGTTTCCCCCTATTTTTAATTATAAAACCTGATTGCATATGTGAAATGAAATAAGTAGAAAACCTAGGATGTGGTATGAATCCTAGCATGAGAAGTACTTGCATTATTTGTATGCGTGTTTGGAATAGCAGTCTTAAATGAATGAGTAGAAATGTGAACAACTGCCTGTTAATAAACAAGAGCTGCCTGTGAAATATGAAGTGCCTGTGCTAGTTAGATAGTTACCTGTAACACTACTTGTTGTATATGTTAAATAATGGAAATATGAGGTGCATGTGGATAATCTGAGAATGGAAATGTGAATGATGAAACCTGGTATGGAATGGCATGAGAAATACGATTATGAACCCTATGGGGAATTAGGAGTAGAGCTCCTGTGAATAAATGAAATGGATCTGGAAATGTAGTAGGAAGTGTGCTGGCCCTTGGGTATGTGGTACCGAGGAGAGCGACTGTCCCCTGTTTAATGTAGAGCGGAGCTAGCCACCCTTGAGTTGGGACTCGGGGTTAGGATTGACCACTCTACACTGACTTCTTGGCCCTCGCGTACACTGTACCAGGGAGAGCTACTAGTGTAGGGAGGGAGCTAGCCACCCCACGGGGCCCGGGGTTCAGCTAGCCACCGTACATCGACTTGTTAGGCCCACTGGGCAAACCAGGGTAGTTAGACGAGGGTGTGTGGACTGTGGAGGGCGAGACCCCTATTTGATTCTTAGGGGCTAGACCCCTGTTACTGAGAGGGCTATGCCCTATACTGTTCTGTGCTGTACTTTGGGCGTACCCGTTAGCGGAAACGACTGACCGCGTGCCAGTGCGGGGTAACTATCGTGCGCTTATCGTGCGTGCCGTAGTCACCGCTACGTCTGTCCGTCACCTTGGGGTGGTTGAATGGGTGTAGGATCACCACGGGGGACTCTCCCGGCCAGGAGAGCACCACGTGTGCCTTCTACTCTTCGGAAAAGACTGCAATCAAGATCGTTCCCACGAGGAACACTCGAGATCAAGAAAGAGACCTGAAAATATAAACCAATGGATGAAAAGGAATAGCTTGTAAAATAAAGTAATTGGCATAAATAGTTTACCTATTAGCTTTTACTGCTTTAGTAGTTGGTTACCACTCTGCTCAGCATTTGCTGACTTTGTTACTCATAACCCTTTTCAGGTCCAGGTGTTGAGTAGCCCGAGTCACCGGCTGCAGAGGGTGCTGGGCCCAGTAGAGCCCAGTAGTGGTAGTCTTCTTGTTGTAGTACTTTCTGTTGTTAGTGAGTTTCAGACTCTTGTTACCTTTACGTTTCTGTACCTTGTTCCATTTTTCTATTGTGGTGGTGATATGTACTGTTAGCAACTTTTACTTCTTTTATTGCTTGTACTCTTTTACTGTTAGTTACTTAGCATAGTGAATGTGGTTTACTTTCCTGCTTTTTGGTTATTTCTTGTTGGACGACTGGGTCTTGGGATTAGTCGAGTCGTGCCGGTCTCGGGTCCTGTAGGGATTCAAGAACCGGGTCATAACAGACGGGTTTTTTGATCTCTAACTAACCCCCTCTTGGTGACCTTATATGCGTGCTCAGTGTAATAAAGATGTGTCAGCCAACAAGCGATGAAACCACAAATAAGGTCCTTTAGCACTCATGAATCTTATTTTAGGGTTTCACCTTCAATAATTGACTTTTAAATGTTCTCACTTCAAGGTAGATTCAATTCAAACAAGTAAGATTCTTTGAGTTAAACACAAAGAGAGGTAGAAGTGTGTGACAAATAACTTAAAAGGGTTGAAAGATACATACCTTACTCCAGCACTCAATGCAAATGTGGTATTCGTAGAATTAAAATCTAGATGCTATTATACAAATCTTAACATGAATGCCTAAGGGTATGCAGCTTCTAGATAGGCATGAGAGAGATTTTCTTTTTTATATATGTAACCAAGTAAACAAGCAGCTACTATTACTAAAGTGTGTGTGTCATAAAATATTACAGTCCAAAAATGCACTTTCTCACCAAATAGGTAATGCAAATAGCCTAAAATAAAATAAAAATATCCTAAACTAATTTGTGCCTCGCTTGTGTCCCGCCTATGCAAATCTTGCACCCCACCCTCGCATGTTACTGCAACCTCGCTTTGCGTAGTTGGTACCTACCAAAAATGAAGAATAATGCACACAAATGCAAAAAAGAAAGAAAGCACCCAGAGTGTGTGCCTCCGCGGCAATGGCATCAAAAACTGATCAAGAAATCACAGTATTGATAAAATCGTCATTGTAGTTGCGAAAACACGTCATTTTAAATTTGTTCTCATAAAGAGGTAGGGATGTATAGATTTTTCCTGACCTAACTAAGCCATCTAAGATTTTTTTGGGATTTTTTGAAGTATTTTGCTTTTTTTTTTTGGATTTTTGAATAGAGATTAAGGTAGATAGACAGTACTGACCCCTAAGAAAAGACACAACTGGTCCTTAAACCTATAGTTGTCAGAAAACATCAATTTTATAGGAGATTTCTAGCTTGAAAATTGAACTAATGCAAGTGATTTTACACAATTTGTATAAGTAGAAAATTCAAGAAAAAATAGGTAAGCTAGGAAAATTTGGTTGTATTTTACTGCCTGACCTCCTATTAGTGCATGGATTTTTAAAAATAAAATATAGTGAGTTATGCTATGAAATTTTTTCATAGTGAAAATAGACTTGAATTGATGGGAACACCATCATGAACTATAACTAGCTCAATTTGGTCTTATAAAGTCAATAAAAGCTTCTGCATATTAGTCAGAAGGTCTCTTAAGCAGGATGAGTTGTTTTGAGAAGAAAAGATGAAAATAGGGTTATTTCTACAATTTACCATCTTATCACAAATACAGAATAACCACGGGGTATGCCAGGGGTTTATTAAAGGTCATTTAGTCATTAATGCTTAGTAAGTGGGTACATACAAACAGAAATGGGTTTTCACGCATTTCAAGAATTAATGGACATCTGAAATCCTAAAAATAGAATCGCTTAATTATTGAGGTTCTGGTCAGGATAAAATTCATCTAAACATTCTAAAAATCATAGAAAAATATTCTTTATGGTTTGACATCTTTGATTTGACCATCTGAACCCATTTCGACTTGAAATAGAGTCTTAGACATATTATTACCCTAATTTGGATTTTTGCATAAATTACCTAGTCAAACTAGGTCAAAACCAAAATACAACTTTACCATTGGAATCCTTAGGTCCAAATTAGGTTAAATTTGGGCCCAATCAGAGATTGCCTTGACCTAGTTTGTAATTTGGTCCAGTCTAGCTCTTTCTCTCTCGCACAACCCCTCAGCTTTTGAAATTCCTTGCAAATACCCTCCTATCTTTGTCATCACTCTTTTCAAATAGGTCCCTCCGCCATTGTCGTGGAGGAAACCTACTCCGGCGAGCTTCTTTTGGCAAGAACTCAGTGATTACTTGACGAATCCCTCTTAAAATTGAAAGGGAGATTTGTTAGGTAATCTCCTTTCTATTAAGCCATGTCTAAGTTTCTAATTCTTTCCCAATCTCTCGTGCGAACACATGAGAGATGTGGATGTCGTACTCCGGCGAACTTACCAAGCTTGAAAGCTTGGTTTCCAAGCTTCAAACGTCCATCTAAGGCCTATTTAAAGACCCCTAAGGACAAACCGTCCTCTTCACACTCGTTTTTGGCCGGAGTACCTCTCCTTCCTCCCTCCTCTCCGACCAAAAGGCTCCATGACGTCCGACGCCTCTCTCCGACCACTCTCGTCATTCGCTCGCAATACCAACAGCAGATTCTCCTTCCTGTCCGTCTTCCGCATCGCACCATACTAGCGGGTGCCCCAATTCCCTTCGTCGTCGCTGATTCTCTCCCACCGGAGCTCTCTTCATCTCCGACGCTGGCCACACCACACCCAGCGTCGCTTCTCGTCCCTGTCATCTGCTACCTACTTAATCATTTCTCTCTCTCCTCACTTCTCTTTCCCGCACTTACGACACACGCACGACCACCGTTTCCCCCCCTCAACGCCATCATCTTCCTCCACTCTAAAAACCACTTCGACGAGGCTCTCCGTCCGCTACACCACACCATAAATCTCGCCACCTATCCCAAAAGCTTCACCTCACCCACATGAGCAAAAGCCCTAACCAAGCTAGCCCTATTGTTCACTCCTACCCTATGTCGCACTCCACGCTCACCGCACCCATGTTTCAAGGTCGTACGACCTCATCACCCCGCCAAACACCACCGCACGGCCACCATCAAGTTTGTTGTTGCTCGGGGACACTACTGAGCTGGTTTACCAGGGTCGAAAGACCATTCTTTGGATTTCAGGTTTAGGACCTTCATCGCCATTACTGTAGCATCTTCGAGCAAGCTCCAGCTATGTTCTTGAGACTTCAGCTCCAAGCGAGTGCCCCAGGTCATGCAGAGTAGTCCTAGGACCCTTCCCAGGTCCTTGATTGGGGACGCCAGCATCTGCAACTGTCTCAATTGAAGGCATCTTCGTAGCAGCTGGCGCATGAAGAAGGAGGCGACACTTAATCCCACCTCGTAAAGAGAAGAGGTGGAGGCAGCGGATAAATTGAATTTGTGCTTGCGGCTATTTGCCTCAGCACGCACAGGGGGTGAGGTCCCCGCCCACGCATGCGCATACGCATGCCCTCGCCCACGGTCCACGCCACATGGATCTGGGCCTCGGTTTGTTTACCCGGTTACTTGGGTCTGGTCTGGTTCGTCTAATTCTGAGAGAGAAGGAAGAGAAAGAAAGAGAGAGAGGATGGGAGGTTTTTGCCTCAGTGCCTATCTCTCGACACTTAGCCAAAATTCGTGAGTTTCCTCCCTTGAGCATGAGGAGAAAAGTGTGAAGAAGAAAAGAGCCTAAGGAGAGAAAGGAAAGGAAGAAGAGTGCCCTCTTGGCACTGTAGCATCTGGACGGTTAAGCTGTCTGACTGAAGTTCCAGCCATCTGATCTCTGACAGGGAGTGCACTGTGCACTTATCATACGTGGCATTTGGTTGATTGATACTGTAGCTTTATTTGAGTATAATTGTAATAGGGTAATTTGGTGATTCAAATCACCATTTTTACCCTAATCTTTTTGGCTACATTGACTCTTGCTTCTATATTTATATTATTTGTGCTTGAGATTTCCATTATATTGTTATATTGTGCTTAAAATTATGATCTTGAGATAAATTGCCATATTGCTCCCTACATTTGACCTTGAACTTTTCTGAGTTATAAATATTAAGTGTTCTACGCGATTTATCGATTATACTACAACACATTACTTTTAAACACTGATTCAGAGCATTCAACATAAATCTCTATAGGCAAGAAGCATTTGGTGATTTTCTAATGACTGGATAGTACAAAATGAATTTTCTAATCTAGGACTTAGACTTTAAATTCAATACAAACTTCTAAACTACCAACCTAAGGACTCTTTTTTTGGGGTTTTTGGGATTCACACAATTTTTTAGGTTTTTGTAATAATAAAGCAAACACAAGGAGGCATAATAGAGATACTAGAAATCCATGAAAATAGTATTGAAACTCAATCAAGGTCTACAACTAATAATCAAGTACATAAACAAAGAACACAAGAGAAGAATAAGAAAAAGAGGGGGCGTAAAAGAAGTTAAGTCATAGGGTAGCAAAGCCTCGAAGAACTTGTGATGGTGGTGAAGTCTGCCTTCATCCTCGAAGTGCGAATAAGAATGAAGGAACTTGAAGAAGCCAGAGAGATGAAGCACCTTGTGCAGAGAAGAAATTGGAGTAGAAGAAGTAGAAGAAGCATGGTAGAGGAATGCTTCTAAGGAGAGAACTTAAAGGAAATTGGGATTCTAAAGAATCTAAGGACCTAAACTATGGAGATTAGAAGGTGGAGGTGGTGGTTGCTATGGTGGTGTTGTATGGAGGAAGAAGAAGGCGGGGTGGGCAACTAGGGTTTATGGAGAAAGAAGAAGGAAGAGGCCAAGGGAGAAGAGGAGGAAGAGGGAGAGAGGGGGCACATCTAAGGTGGTGGGAGGGTGGTTTTATAGATGTGGGGAGGCTTTGTGGTTAAGTTAGGTTTAGGTTTTATTGAAAGTAGGAATAGGATTAGGAAATTGGGATTGTGATTGAAAATTGATTGAGATTAGGAAGCCAAAGTGGGAGTGGGCCATGGAGGGTTTTGGAGGCTATTTATGTGAACCCTAGGGAAGTGGGTACGACTTCATGGATGTGGTTTTGGTGGCTTATAGGTGGGTCATGTTCACACCTTAATTTGTGCCCACATTGGAATTGATTGGTAGATAGTTAAGTGTGTGATTGAAGGCCTAATTGAATTGATTAGATGCCACATTAAATCAAGTGATTCCAAAGAATATTTAGTGCATTTTGAGATGTAGGAAAATTATGTGACAAGTGAATAAGGTGGAGGGCTTCTAGAAGATAGGTTTAGAATTAGGATTTAGGCAGGGTCACTAGGAGTGTGAGCTAGGTAAATTTTAGGATTAGGTTGGGGATGAGGTTTCGGGTTAAGGTTAAGGTTTGGGAAGCTCAATATGGTAGGTTAGGGTTTTAGGTCAAGGACTAGGATTAGGGTTTTGGAATTTGGCTAAATTAGGCAAGTAGGAAGTAAGCTTATGGTTAGGGTTTTAGGAATAGGAATGGGATTAGGATTAGGATTAGGAATAGGAATATGATTTATGGCTAAGGTTAGGATCGGAATTAGGGATTTGGAGTCGGGTTTAGGATTAGGAAAGGTGATCAGAATTAGGGTTTCGGGGTGATTGGTGAAATGATTTCTTCTCCTCTTTATTCATGCAGTTTGAATAGACTTGACTTGAGTTGAACCAAATAGTTTGCACAAAAGAGAGACTCAATTAGTAAACCTAGAATAATAAGGATCAGTTATGCAACCCTAAAATCTAATGTGCATGCATGAAGATATTTATAATATGCCCTAAATCTAACTAATGCTACAAAACTAGCATAATCAATCATGTTAACATATAACTGAGCACACTTATCAGTGGCCATTAACCTACCATTCACAACTTCATTGATGACATGAGGTGATTGACGTGCATGGGGCCTCATAGAAAATAAAATAGTAAATATGCAAACCAAGTGCACAATGTAGACATAAAGAAATTGTTAACTCAATTTCACTTCAATGGGTGTACGTTTGGGAAGGGGATTCAACCTTAGGAGTTCCACCAATCAAGATTACTAGGAAATGTAAGTAGGCAGAATGCCTTGTACAATGCCCATAGGCCAAATTTATTAGGAATGTAATTCCATAATCTTCGAAGGATCCTGCTGCGGCTGTTCTTGCAGGGCACATTTCTTGTTCTGACTCTTTCATAGATTTATGGCATGTGGACTTTCCTTTTTAGTTCGTTATGAAGGTCTCGGAGGATCCGGAAAATCTCAGTTGCCATAATTGCTGCTTTGCCTTTTGGAGGGATCCTTTCAAGCAAGTGACATTCCCCCCCAAAGTTAAAAGGTTGCCCCTTGCAAGTGGTGCTAGCGATGACCTTAGGTAGGTCTTTACTAGCTGGGTTAATCCTAGTAGATTTACTTTGTCTTCTAGAATGGATTCTTCATATTTGCTTTTGCTTGGAAAGAACTATCTAGTTCCTCATTGGATCCTTAGAAGGGCTGGGTTTAGTTGGATACTCACTTGATCTATTAACTAGGCTACTTGGTTGTTGGGCTTATAATCCTATTGGGCCTAGGCTAGCAAGCCTCTCAAACCTATTTTATGTGGCTTGAATTTCTTCCTCATCAGGAGGATGCTTGTTGTCCATGCTTTTGTAGTCACCACCACCATTGTTCGTTTTTCTTTTTCCTTCTTAAAGTATCTTGAAAAAAAGGCAACTACGCCACTTCTTTGGATCCTTAATATCTCTTATATCGACCATGGTACCAAGCATCGAATCCTCTTTCTTCAACGACCTTTGAATGCCTTCAATTAATTCTAGTTCTTCACTGTCCATCTGATTGAAAGGAGTGGAATATTACCATATAAGAAGAGAGAAAGTGGATGTAGTAATGAATGAGAGGACTATACCTTTGCAGTAGCATGCAACGATGAATGTGATTGGACTCCTTTGTAAATAGAGTATCAGACTCAACAATCACACAAGCAATCACAATAAAGAGACAAAAGAGTTGGTGACTCAGTTCCACCGCAAGGGGTGTACATGTGGGGAGAGGGTAGTGCTCCCAAGTTTCCACTAGAATTGGCGGTATTACAAAAAATCTCTCTCTCTCTCAAATTGCGTAAAGAGAGCCCTGGAGGGCCTCTTTTCTCTATTTATAGTACACACCATATCCCAACAACGATCCTCGTGGATTCTCCGGCACGTCCATTACTTGGCTATTAATAGCTTTGGTAACGCCATCGTTACCACCGCCTCTCTGACTCCAGTCAATCCAGGTCCTTTGGTGGGTTGGTTCCATTTGGATCCACTTGGATGAAGGCAGGTCAGGATTTGCCTGAGCATGGGTGGGTTGGGCGAAGCTGGATCCGCCTATATGCCCAGTATCTAGCTAGTTGGATCCTCTTTTTGGGATTTATAAGGAGTTTAGGGTATGAGGGCGCTTTTTGCCCCTCATCATGTGCCCCCACTCTCTAGCTAGCGGATGTTGCTAAGAGAGTAGTCAAGGTACTTAAAACTCCACAATATACGATGCCCCCAAATGCCTTCCTGACTATCTTTCAAGCAGGGTAAGCATTTGTTATGAAGGGGGAGTTTTAACTTCAGGAGAGCAAGGCGCCTATAATCATGTGATGTATTACCATTGAAATATGTATGGAATGTGGGCGTATCCTACTTGGGTTCCTGTTGACCTTGCGAGGTCAACCTACAAAAATATAGGGGGAACGTATGTGTGTTCTACTTGACTTTTTGCTAGCCTTAAGAGGTCAACATTTGGTGAAAGGAATGTGGCCTTGTCTGCTTGAATTCTTACCAACCTTAAGAGGTCAACATTTAATAAAGGGAACGTAGGCATATTGCCTCTTGAGTTCCTGTCAGACTTATGAAGTCGGCATCCTGGGTGAAATACGTGACATAAGCGTCACCTTCCACAAGTGGTGACCAACCGCTGCAAGAATTGATTTTTATCTTGTTGTGTGATAAGACTAACATTAATTGCTGTCATGATTAGGCGTAATGGCCTCAAATATCGTACTTGTTAGCGACGTGATCGCTATCACTATGGTGAGAAGATACGCGTGCAGGGGCATTTAATTCCTATAATGATGACTGAGGTTTATTTCGATTTTGGCAGGATATTTTGAAATCCGTGTCGTGGTTTGCAAGATTTCATTTTTTTGAAATCCACGCCCCTCAGGGGGTGTTGAAGAGTTGAAAATTGTCATATTTAGGAAAATATTACGTCGTAATATAGCGACGAAAATCAATTCGACAACATTTAAATTTATAAGCTCGAAAAACATATATGAGTCTGAGGTTGTTCACAGGGAGCAAATATGGAATTCATGATACTAGTCGCAATTATAGAAAATGAGCATAATGATTAAGCACAAGAATGATATACAATGAATTTACTCGAAAATATATTTAATGATAGCAATTGTCTTAGAAATAAGTGGGATAAAAAGAATATAAATGAAACCTAAAAATGTTGATTTAAATCACCAATTATATCCCCAAATTAAGCACATATCCTAAGGTAATCACAATCTTAAACCAATTTAAATATCTCAATAGTGTTTCCAACCACTTGCCACGTTAGCTCAGGAGCCAATGTCTCAAGAGTATCAGAACCAAGCCAAGTCAGACATTGGAGCTTAAGGTCAGACGGCTTAACTTTCAAAGCCTCAACACCTCTGAATTTCTCTAAGTATTGAGTGTGCTGGCATTTATCTCGAGGAGTAATAATGCAAAACCCACCCCTCCTCGCTCAGAATTCTCTCTCTAATTAGGTAAACGGGTGATCGGATCTGGACTGGGGACCAGGACCGCGTGTGTGTGCACGAGTGAGGTGTGTACAGGCACGTGTGAAGGGGAGCCGACCCCCATGTCTTGGGCGAGGGAATAGCATCCGAAGAATGTTATGAATCGAAATCTAGAATGTGTCCCTACGATGTGGGACTAAAATAGGATGCTTCTGCTACTGCAACTGTGTGGAGTTGTTTGTTTGATTGCTGGTGCTGCAGCTGTTTCTTCTCTCAATTGAGGGGTCAATGCTGCTTCAGGGAGTGGCCCTCTTTGATTCGTAGTGGTGGAGAGGCGGATGGTCTTTGGATGGTGGTTGCTGGAGGTGAAGAAGACGACGGTGGTGGCAGAGCTCCGCTCGTGACCTAAAACGCAAAGTATGAGCTAAATGCCTTGGTTAAAGCATTCAAGAATGTCGTCGTAGAGTGAGGAGTGTGATGGTGGGGTTAATTTGGTGGATGGTGGTGTCTGGTGCCTGACCAAAGTTGGAGTAAGACGGCAGAGACATGGGTTGGTCGGCTGGAGTTTTAGGTGACCAAAGCTCCCAATAAACATGAGGCTTTTAGTCGTGGAGGTGAGTGGAAGGTAGTGGTGGTGGTGGTTGGGTGTTTCGTGTGGTGTAGCGGTTGCACAACTTTGTTGGAGGCGTGGTCGACACTAGGGAAGACAAAAGGGGAGATGTTGAGTTGTCAGTCGAATCGAAGTCTAAAGGGCTAATTCCTAATCTAAGGAGAGAGAGGAAGGGATAAGACCTAATTATTAGACGAATAGGGGACAGAGTCCACAGCGGCTTGACTCGCCGACGTCGTGGACGAAGAAACCTTCGGTGAAGAGATTGATGACGAGGAAAAGGGGAGACAGCCTCTGCTTTGGCCGGCAAGAGGCAAAAGAGAGGAAGGTCGTGGGTCGGTCAATTTGACCGTTGGCCAGTCGAAGGACGATAGGGGAAGGAGGTCACCGGAGTTGTGGCGGAGGTAGTCGAAGAAGAGAGGAAGTAGGTGGTTTTGGCTTGGAATCAAGCTCGATTTCACTTAGGAACTTCGAGGAGTATAAATAGAGGAGGATCAGGCCCTCAAACGTGCGAAATTCGCATGTTTGCTTGTAAGTTTGGAAACCTAAACTCCTAATTTTTCTCACACCAGCCAGAGCTCTAGGATTCATCTTAAGATTTAGGATCGAGTTCAATCGCTAGGGAATCTCCTAAATATCATTTCCTCCAATTTTATAGGGAATTGATTGACATATTGAGGAGAAATCCTTGATTGAAGCTCGGCGATTTGGGTTTGAGGCCTATTCATACTATTCATGGTGGTAGGGACCTAAATGCAAGGAAGACGACAAAGTTAGGCTTTATGCAAGAAACTTGAAACTTGGGGAGCTAATTGTAAGAAGTAGAGATGTTAGGGACTAAATTACAAACTAAGTCAAGATGGATCCTGATCGGGCCCAAATTTTGGTATTAACCTAATTTAGACCCAAGGAATATAATGGTGAACTTGGATTTGAGTTTTAACCTAATTTAGGGTAAATTCTTGTTTGAAACTCTATTCTAGGTCAAAATGTGTTCAGATAGTCAAACCAAAGATATCAAACCTCTTAGAATATTTTTATATGATTTGTAGGAGGTTTAGATTAATTTTATCTTGACCAGAACCTTTTCGATTTAAGTAGGGTTGATAATTAGGATTTGTGTCTTGCTTTTGTCTTAGAAATGCATGAAATGCTATTTCTGTCAGTGCGGACTCACTTTTTGGTCTTTAATGCTCAATTGGCATTTAATTAACCCTTGGATAACCTTGTGGTTAATCTACATTTGTGATGTGATGTTACCGTGGTTAATCTAGATTTGTGATGTGATGTTAAAACTACATAATTAACCTTATTCTTTTGTCTTATTCCCAAAACAAATCAAAGTGGAATTAGGGTCCTTAGGCGATCATTTAGGAGCATTTATCTCTTGATTTTAACTAATTTAAGTTAGTTATGACGAATGATGGTGTTACCATAAGGGGGGTTATAAATAGGGGGTGGGGCACAGTTAATGACCTACCTACCCTCTTCACTGCAGTGGAAAAACCTTGCGAGCCAGCCTCTACACTTCTCTGACGAACTATGAGAAGATCCATTACCAGAACTTCATGCCTAGAGGAGTAGCTAAGGCTAATCATGTCTGGGCTCGCAAGCAAGGGTATGTTCGCCTCTTCCTCATTTAGTATCTTGCCTGAGATGGAGTTGTATAATTTTCCTTCTAACTTTCGTAGTTAGAGTGCCATTAAGGCATTGCTAGATGTATATGGGCTCAGGGGTGTTCTGTTCCATGCTTGTGGGTCCCAAACTTGTCTATGTTCCGACGGGTTGAATGAGATGTTCCTCATACGTAGATACGCCATAGAACATGGTTTACGAGTGATTGCGCAGCAATCACAGGTCTTAATTGACCTAAATTAGGCTAGGACTTAGCATAAGTTAGGGTTATTCATGCATGCATACGCATTGTCTGCACCTTTACTGCTTTCCTTTAGCTATGCATAAAATAATGTCATAATGTGCTGATTAAGTGCATTATGTCGATTGCAGGGAATAAGTTGATCAGGAGCTGGATCAGAAGGTGGATCAGGAATAATAGGAGTTGTAGCAGAGCTGGAGCAGAAGGCCTAGTTTAGATGTAGGAATAATAATGTAAGGGGGTTAAAAGTTTTCTATTCTATTAAGTAGGAATAAAGCAGTAAAATGTGAAGAGCTTAGGTCCATCCTAACCCTAGGATAGCCTAGAGACTTCCCCAAGCCTTAGCCACCCTTAGATTAGGTCACAACACCCTAGGAAGCCCTAAAACCCTAGTTCCAACCCTTCTTTGGACGTCCAGATAAGTTTTAAGACGTCTAGGACCCTTAGCCAACTCCCGCACACTTCAAACCCACTTCTGCAGTGCTATTGGACATCCAAACACTTTGTCAGACGTCCATGCGAAAATATATAGCCTAGAGTTCTCTAGAACTCTCTACCATGTGTGGTTGCCTTGGTTGCCAAAAGTAGCAACCAAGAGCCATTCAATTTTTAGATCCACATTTGGTGGATCTAAAAACCACCATCCACCCTCTCTCTCTCACTCTCCCACGAGCTCCCACCATAGGCCTCTCTAGAGAATTCCATAATTCTCTAGAGAGCTTCCCTTAGGTCTATAAAAGACCCCTTGGGTGGCCATTTGCAACGATTCACTTCTTTGCCAATTGCACTCCATTGGTGCCACTTACGCCACCTCCATAGTCACTCCACCTCCACGAGCTCACTACCACCACCATGGAGGACACCATGTCGGGATGTTGGATCAACCCTACCTCTCTCCAAGGGACGGCCTAAGTTCCATTGGCCGCCCCTCCTTTTCTCGACCACTCCAAGGCCATCGGGGACCACCCCTAAATGCCCTCTATTCTTCTAGCCTTAAATCATGCTCTTCATAATCTTTATTGCTTTCATTTACTGCTTAGTAGTGTAGTCTTCTCCCCCAATGATGAATGCGAAATCCTCCCGTTGATTCTTGTATGCAATCGTTTTCTGGTAGTTAGGTTTAATTTTTAAGCATTCATGTATAAGCTTTCCTTTAGATTTCCTTGTGCAAAAACTCTCCAATGATGAATGAAATTTCATTATATATATATATCTCTTATGTGTTTGAAATCACCACGAGTTGAATGATTATCATATTTGCGTGATTTAAGTGCCTGTTCTTTAATTGCCTATATATTACGCACCAGCATGTCATTTAAATAAAGTAGAGCGATTTTAAGATCGATTTCAAAAGCAAAAACAATGCCTCCTAGAGATGAACGACCGGGACTCAAAGTCTCGTTATTTTTACAAAACAATATCTTTGTTGGATCGTATTTCGCAACTATACTACGATGCTTTTATCAAAAATGCGAGCTACGACCTTCCAACAAATGGTGCCGTTGCCGGGGAGGCGACGTCATTTTCTTTGATTTCGATCTTGAAACTATCACTAACGAATTGGCCTCTACTTTGTTCTTGATGTGCAGGACAACATGGAAGAAAAATGGGATTTGCGCACACAACAAGCGCGGAAAAGAAATCAGGTGCACATCACATTCTCTTAGATTAGGTTTATTTTCTGAACCCTAGGACTAAATCTACTTCCTGCAATTTCTTTTGAAAAAATATATATAAAAAAAGAGAGGAGAAAAATTTTGAAAAAAATCTACAGTAGGTTCCCTTTTGAATCTAGCTTAAAAAAAAAAGAAAAAAAAAGAGATTTTCGTTGAATCTTTTGAAAAAATTCTTTTTGAAAAAAAAGAACAGTTCAAAAGATTAAAAAAAAAAGCATTTTTGGTGGAAGGTTTGAATTTCAAGTTCAAACATCTTTAAAAGCTTTTCCACCACCTTCTAATTTTCGGCCAGATTTCAAATTTCACTTAAAAATTCGATTGTCGAAAAATTCGTCAGCGAAAATTCTAAAATTCAGGCTGAACCTTCATTTTCAAACCATCTTTCAAATTCCACCATTACTTTGAAAAAACTCCAAGTATAAAATTTTTAAAAATTCGTGAAGTGCACGGGGTCAGATTGACCCAGATTCAAAAATTTTCAAATTTCCAAAAGCGATTTCGAGCGATCTGCGAATCTGTTTTGACTAAAAATGGTGGGGTTTGAAATCTGATCTAATTGGATTTATTTTTCATATTTTTACCAAATTTTTGAAGATCATTTGATACTATTTCAAAGCGAAAAACCATCCAGGGGTCAAAGTTCCAATTCTGACCCCCTGATATTTAAAATTCCCTAAAAATTCAGTTGAAACAGTAAAAAAATTCCAAAAAAATATTCTCTGAAAAACTAATTGAAAAAGGAATCTACTTGCAAAATTTCAAATTAATTGGATTCCAATTATTATTAGAGAATCAACATTATTTCTGTGGTCTGTTGAAATAGAGAAAAACCCTAGAAGTGCATGCAACTTAGGTTGAACCTTTAGGGTCACAAATAGAGAGCACACTTTTGGCTAACCTAGACTTAATCAAGTCTAGTTAGCCGGTGAGCTTGGTCACCTTGTGGGCCACTTACCACAAACCCCACTGAAGAAAACGGGTTAAAAACTAATTTTGAAACACGAAATCAACCTGAGTTCGTTGTCGTACTACTGGATGAGTTTAATCTCTCTTGCCAAACCTGGTGACTAAGTCTGCGGGGTAGTGTTAAACGACCGCGGCTTGAGGGTCAACGGAACCAGAGGCGTAAGCTAAAGGAAGAACCTTCCCCTTAGTCCCCTCGTAACCAGACTGGCTGGGTTAGCTTGAGAGATGGAATTCACTTTCAGTCGGTTGTACGACGAACTTATCTTCAGGAATTCAAATCGCTAACGAAAAATCTGGTCACCTGATATATAAGGACCACTTGATTGACAGGGCCTTAGCCTTGTCCTGCGTGGCTACACCAACCCAGGGGTTGGGCGGTGTATGCATGGAAGGAGGTCACTTCGACCTCACTTGGTTGGACCTTGGGAGCCACTCCCAAGGAGGCGAGTCACCTCACTCGGACCATCTTCTCCCCACATTTCTTCTACTCCAAGAGCCACCATGGCAAATCCTGGACCTGGACTTAGACCGGGTCAGGACATTGAGAATCTGGACCCGATGGCTCGTCTGGAAGCTCGGGTCGCTGAATCTGAGGAACGCATCAGCAGAGCATGGATCGTATTCTGACGGCGCTTGACAGGATGCAGCACCCGCCACGAGGAGAACAACTGCGGGATTTTTACGACCCAGCCGCACCTATCGTCGCACCGCTAGTCAGAATTCCCGCAGGTGGAGACGCGTTTGAGCTCAAGCCCAATGTAATTGGGTTGATCAGCACTCATTTCTATGGGAACTCAAGCGAAGATCCGTTCCAGCACCTTGAGGACCTGAGTCGACTCGCTGAAACGATCCGACCGAGGAATATTGATCTCGGAATCGTTCTGATGAAGCTCTTCCCGTTCTCTCTAAGGGACAAAGCTTCATACTGGTTCAAGACTATTTGGAAGCCAATTGGAACCTGGCCGGAATTACGACGTGAATTCTTGCAAAAGTTCTTCCCAAATGGTTGAACAAATGCAATGCGAGCGCAATCACGACTTTCTCCCAAGGAGTTGGGGAGAAATTACATGAAACATGGGATAGATTTCATGACCTTCTCCGAAAATGCCCGCATCATGGTATACCCAGATGGCTCTTAGCTCAAATTTTTTACCATGGGCTAGATGACACACATCGGTATCTGGCCGATGCATCTAGCGGCAGGAATTTTCTCGCAAAAGATGAGAACAGCGCATTTGAGCTGTTCGAATCATTAGCGGAGAACTCAATGAATGCCGCATCTATGAACCAGTTCCAGCGGCCTGGTCAGCAGCGGGTTGGTGTCCACGAGGCTCACACCGATTCTATTCGAGCTAACATGGATATCATCGTCAAGCAGCTGGATAGAATGAACCTGATTGAGAAGAAGATTGACCAGATCAATCAAGGTCAATCCGACTTGAGCTCTGTCACCACAAGATCCTCTTATGTACCCCAAGCTCCACCTGCTCGAGTTAATCTACTCACTCGGGATGCACCTTCTCCATATTTACGAGATCCCGCATATCAGGATCCCGTGAATAATCCAAATCTGGCACCCTACGACCAGGGTTACACACCACCCACAGATTATAATGCGTATCCCTTTGACGGATATATGTCTCAAACATCTTCGGCCTACGAGGACGTCAGTGCTATCCAAGGATATGGGCGTAATAACCCGTATTTAGAGACATATAACCCTGGTTGGTGCCAGCATCCAAACTTCTCCTGGTCTGGTAATTCATAGAGACCACATCAAGATCCACACCACCAGACCAGACAATACGGGAATGCGCAAAACACGTATCCTAGGCAGCAGCCATTCCCGCCTCAGCAGCAGCAACCCCGCTCGTTATACCAGCCGTTGCACCAAGCTGCCAACCACCCTCCAAAGCGGGCCGACCCTTTGGAGGCACTGAAAGAGGAGCTACAAGAATCGATGAGGAAGTCTACACAAGATAGCTTACAAATAATGAAGGCTATGGCTGATCAGATTCAGACCATACAAAATACGCAAAACCAGCTGTTGCAGGAGCATAGGACTCAGGGAGCCTTGCCCTCCCAACCCGTACCAAATCCTCGATATGTGCAGAACCAGGGCGCCCTGCCTAGGTTTCAGGCACCACAGGGACAGGCACATGCCATACTACAGGCGCCTCCTGCACCACCCAGTTACGCGCAAGGCCAGCCGCCTTTACAGAATCCTGCGTATTTTGCCCCATCCGCTCCCCCACCACCTCATGGATAGCAAGCCAAAGCACACGCTGTCTCATTGCGGAGCAGAAGGAAGACATTCGACCCACCACCTAGGCAGGCGGGTTTTGATTTTTCCCACCCTTCGCCGCAGGCAGATTCGACTCCTTCAGCATCTTAGGAGCCACCTGTGGTAGATAAGGGTAAGAGGCCACTTAACCCTGAGATTCCCGTCCCTTTTCCTGAGACTCTGACACAAAATATAGTACGGAAAAAGGACACGTGGAATTTCGAGGACCTGAAATCGATGTTTAAAGAAGTACATATTCAAGTCCCCCTCCTCGAGGCTATCGATCACATTCCCGCTGTCGCTAGGTTCTTCAAAGATTACTGTACCCCAAAGCGACAGCCGAGAATTGGACGATAGGCGGTACTGTCGAAAGAAGCTAGCGCCGTGATTCTAGCTGACCTACCACCGAAGAAGAAAGACCCTGGCACCCCACTCTTATCTTGCTTTTTGCAGGATTCTCCATTTGATCGGGCCCTTCTAGATTTGGGTTCGTCCATCAACTTAACTCCCACCGCAGTATTTGATCAATTTTGATTTGGGGAGTTGAAACCCACCTCGATTACGATTCAGCTGGCTGACAGATCAATCAAAACACCGAGGGGGGTGGTTGAGAACGTGATCGTAGAAGTCCGTGGGTTCTGCTTTCCCACAGATTTTTTCGTTCTCGATATGGAAGTTCCCCCTAATCTCCGAGATGCACCAATTATTTTGGGTCGCCCATTTCTGGCGACAGCTCGAGCGAACATCGATTGTGCGTTCGGGTGTATGGAGATTGCCCTAGGCAATGAGCAACTTCGACTAGACATATTTAGGGCAGCAGAGAACTTCGACTGTGATCGAATAGAGGAGGAAGGTAAAGATGAGGATTCAACTTACTGTGGTAACATTGGGCTCCTTTGTGACGACCCAATGTCTCATTCGTCTACACTATCAGGGTTCTCGGACCTCGATCCACACGGGATTGAAACCACTGCATTACACATATCTCCTCGAGGATCTGACTGTTTAGGGTGTGCTTCTGACCACAGCACCCCTGAATCCAGCTATCTTGATCCATATATTACTGAATCACCCCTATTATTACAGGAAGACGTGACTACAGCTAATGGGTTTCCCGTTAACGCAATCACAACAGATTTCACAGGGAGTGACTCAGCGGGAATTCACGTGTACATGGATCAGCGGATTCCCACCCTCGATTCTACTCCTCCCATTCTCAGTTCTGACTCAGACCCACCCGTGATCAAATTGAAGCCTGTACCCACTCCACACTTTCTTATAGCTAGACTTTTTGGAGTAGGGGTGCACAATCAGCTGGTCCGCATCTTTGGACCACTGTTTCTAGGAGCATACGAGCACATCTTTCTCTTAATTTTGACTGGCTCCTATGCAAGAATTGATACATCTGATTGAGTGCTCGCCCAGCTGGAGGCGTTAAACTCAGCACGTATAAATACCATTTCACCATCATCTATAAATAACCATTTTTATACATAGCATATTTTTGTTTTAGCATATTTTCCTTTTCTATATTGCATGTTAACAGGTTGGCCGGTGTTGAATATAATTTCAGGAGCAATTACAGGTGATTTCTATCCATTCTTTCCCTGCATCATTTATTTTCTTTTACATTCATGCATGAGGACATGCAAGAACTTAGGCATGGGGGGGTAGATACAGAAAAATTGAAAAAAAAAATTTTTGCCAACACTTAGGAAAACCTCGGAGCTGCATGCAAAACGTACTTTAGGACCTTAAATAAAAGAACAATCGACTCCACCTCCAATGATCTCATTGGAGCTAGAAATCGTTTGCAACAGCCACTTCCGACTCACCCACCCACCTTTTGTTCTAAATTTAGGGTCAAGCTGATTGTAACCTGATACGGGAAATTCATGAAGTACAAATTATATGAGGTTACATTTTTATAGCATATATAGATATTGCATTCATGAATAAGATTATTTTATTAAGAGAGTGCATTAGGGATTTTATCCTTTAGTTGATTCCTGTAATCTGGAATCCAGTACAACTTTTCACACACATGTATAATTTGCAATGGATTCACGGTGAAGGCTGATAAACGTCTTCAGTTTGTCGAGAAGTAGTGCTTCTTTTCCTGAACCCTTGGACAATGTTTTGGGAGTCAGGCAGATTTTCCTCCAAAAATCCACCAAATAGTGTGAGATGAGAGTAGAGTGTACTGGTGCTCTAAGATTAGTGCGAGGAATCTGGAATCCTAGATAATTAGGTAATGATACTTTGAGATTAGACATAGTTTTCGCTCTCGATTCCCGCGTATACATTTTTGTGCAAAATTTTGAGAGCCACCGAATAAGGCAAATACGCGGAGAGCGAGTTTTTATAAAACTAGGGCTAAGGTGGATGGTTACGACCATTCTTTATGGAATCCTTGGCTGAAGGAGGGTATCGATGTCAAGGTGAGAAATACACCATCCTATCCGTCTCTTCCGGTGTCGTGAGTAGGCAGTTCCACCAAATAAGCCACCCAATGCCTCTTGAGTACCACCAATCCCCAATAATGCCTCCTTAATAAAGTTCATGGATGTATGCCAGTTGTGTTATGCTGAAAAAAAAATAAAAAAAATAAAAAAAATGAGAAAAAGAAAAAGAATGATGAAAAGAAAGAAAAATTGAAAAAAAAACTAAAAAAAAAATTAGAAAAAGAAGAAAAAGCAAAGAAAAGAATGAATATTTAGTGTTTATTTCATCGAGGCAATACCACCAAATAAAATTGAGCTCCACCAAATATGGCCTTAACCTATTTTTCTTATGTTTCTGACTGCCCGAATACTGGCTGAGGAATCTCGACTTAGTGTTAGGGTTATGAGAACTCAATTAAAGTGTTAATGCCTAATGAGACCACCAAATACATAACATATGTGTGAATCTGGTGAGGTTGTGAGCTCTAAGAAAAAGAAAGAAAAAGAGTAAGAGAGA
Source organism: Thalassia testudinum (assembly GCA_037157565.1). Lineage (NCBI taxonomy): Eukaryota > Viridiplantae > Streptophyta > Magnoliopsida > Alismatales > Hydrocharitaceae > Thalassia > Thalassia testudinum. The sequence goes on along the minus strand of JAZHRO010000073.1, from coordinate 103,708,121 downwards.
ATGAATACAAAGGAATCAAAAGGGAGCATAGTTTTTCTCGTCTTTCTCTGAGTTAAGTTACTTAGTAATTCGGGAATCTGGATTCTGTAGTACTAGTCTCTATGTAGCACCAAGTGAGAATGAGCCACCAAATATATATTCCTTTCCCTCAAAGATTCTCTACCTAAGCCCAAAGCCGGGGTGAAATTCATAGAATATCTTGAATACCCCGAGGGAAGAAATCTTCCTATCCCGCTAGAATTTTTATTAGGGGTTAAGTATAGGCTTTAGAGGTGCATTAGTTTTCACTCAAATATGTTGCAAAAGCTACATAGTTGCACCTTCACGATTGTCTGGATTTCTAGAGCATAGGATGAAAACAAAAGGGAGAAAAATCTCTATGCAAACACTTGATAAAATAACCAGTCCCTTAGGGACCCTTGCTGTAAATAATTTAGTCTTGCATTTGCTAGGGACTAGCAAGATTTAGGCATGGGGGTAAGATTGTGCAGCAATCACAGGTCTTAATTGACCTAAATTAGGATAGGACTTAGCATAAGTTAGGGTTATTCATGCATGCATATGCATTTTCTGCATCTTTACTGCTTTCCTTTAGCTATGCATAAAATAATGTCATAATGTGTTGATTAAGTGCATTATGTCGATTGCAGGGAATAAGTTGATCAGGAGCTGGATCTAAAGTTGGATCAGGAATAATAGGAGTTGTAGCAGAGCTGGAGCAGAAGGCCTAGTTTAGATGTAGGAATAATAATGTAAGGGGGTTAAAAGTTTTCTATTCTATTAAGTAGGAATAAAGCAGTAAAATGTGAAGAGCTTAGGTCCATCCTAGCCCTAGGATAGCCTCAAGACTTCCCCAAGCCTTAGCCACCCTTAGATTAGGTCACAACACCCTAGGAAGCCCTAAAACCCTAGTTCCAACCCTTCTCTTGACGTCCAGATAAGTTTTAAGACATCCAGGACCCTTAGCCAACTCCCGCACACTTCAAACCCACTTCTGCAGTGTTATTGGACGTCCAGACACTTTATCAGACGTCCAATTTCTACAAAATACCCAAAAACAGAACCCGAAATCCTTCCTGACTCTGATTGGACGTCTAGACAACAAGTCTGGACTTCTGATTTTTGAGTATAAGACGTCTGATTCTATTATTAGACATCCGATACTGCTCTCCAATTCCTGTTTTGAGATTTAAGCCTTGATCTTGGATCTCTAGGTCCCTAAACCCAATTCCAATCCGATAGGAACCTAAATTAAGGTGCCGTAACCCTAATACATCACCTCTAGACCTCCCTAAGGACCTAATTAGGTCCTCACTAAACCTAATTGACTTGGATCTTAGTCAATTCCATCAGCCTATTCAATTGGACTCATTAAGTCCAATTGAGCCCTGATCTCAGCACACACTGTCCAATTGGACTCAATGAGAGTCTAATTGACCTAGACCTGACCTAATTGAGTTGTTTTACTCTCAATTAAGTTTTCACACACCCAATTAAACTTGTATTAAGTTTAATTGCACTTTACCTTAGTGAATTAGGGTTTATAACCCTAATTTAAGACCTACCTTGACCTAAAGCCATTATAACCCAACCTAATCAACCTAGCCACCTAAGTTTCGACCCACACACACCATCCATGCGAAAATATATAGCCTAGAGTTCTCTAGAACTCTCTACCATGTGTGGTTGCCTTGGTTGCTAAAAATAGCAACCAAGAGCCATTCAATTTTTAGATCCACATTTGGTGGATCTAAAAACCACCATCCACCCTCCCTCTCTCACTCTCCCACGAGCTCCCACCATAGGCCTCTCTAGAGAATTCCATAATTCTCTAGAGAGCTTCCCTTAGGTCTATAAAAAGACCCCTTGGGTGGCCATTTGCAACGATTCACTTCTTTGCCAATTGCACTCCATTGGTGCCACTCATGCCACCTCCATAGTCACTCCACCTCCACGAGCTCACTACCACCACCATGGAGGACACTATGCCGGGATGCTGGATCAACCCTACCTCTCTCCAAGGGCCGGCCTAAGTTCCATTGGCCGCCCCTCCTTTTCTCGACCACTCCAAGGCCATCGGGGACTACCCCTGAATGCCCTCTATTCTTATAGCTTTAAATCATGCTCTTCATAATCTTTATTGCTTTCATTTACTGCTTAGTAGTGTAGTCTTCTCCCCCAATGATGCATGCGAAATCCCCCCGTTGATTCTTGTATGCAATTGTTTTCTGGTAGTTAGGTTTAATTTTTAAGCATTCATGTATAAGCTTTCCTCTAGATTTTCTTGTGCAACAACTCTCCAATGATGAATGAAATTTCATTATATATATATCTCTTATGTGTTTGAAATCACCACTAGCTGAATGATTATCATATTTGCGTGATTTAAGTGTCTGTTCTTTAATTGCCTATATATTACACACCAGCATGTCGTTTAAATAAAGTAGAGCGAATTTAAGATCGATTTCAAAAGCAAAAACAATGCCTCCCAGAGACGAACGACCGGGACTCAAAGTCTCATTATTTTTACAAAATAATATCTTTGTTGAATCGTATTTCGCAACTATACTACGACGCTTTTATCAAAAATGCGAGCTACGACCTTCCAACAACGAGTACCTTTAAACTCATTTTTGCTTTCTTTCCTTTTGACGAGTCGACTTTCTGCTTTGCGTTGTAGTATTTAAGTGGTGGAAAAATCGACTAATAAAAAAAAATAAAAATAACCACTCACAGAAGAGCAGGTCGTGTCCACAGGGAGGTAATTATGCAATAAACTCTCGATTATTTTATATTCTTTCGAATAAGTGTGAAATCCCTATTCAAATCTGACATAAAATGCGAAGGAAAGTAGATTCACAATAACTTAAAAAGATAAGGGTATATGTGCAGTTTTCCCTTACCGAAATCTTCAATAAATATATGATGATTTTGTGTAATTTTTACGTGTCATATACTAGAGAGAATTGGTGCACGTGTTGATCCCAAAATCAATCTTAAAACAAGTGAATATCAATAACATGCAATAATCAGAAAATATGAGTGTGAATGCGTAATTTCATCATAATATAATAATAATAAATAAAAATCAAATTCTGGTGGCAATGCCAGTGAATGTAAATTTTAATTGAAGAGGAAACAGAGCATTTGCTCAATCTCCTTGCGAGAGAGAGAGAGAGAATCGGTGGGCTGTGGATTCACTAGGGAGGTTGGCGAGGATGAGGGCTATCCGATGGAGGCCGTGGCGTCGACGGAGATGGCTGGAGGCGGCTGGCCGGCGGAGGAGTGGCGGTGGTGGACGGTGCTGGCGCTACCGCGCGTGTTGCAGATGCACGGAGATGGCGCGGGTCGGCAGCTGGTGCTGTTGTTGTAGCGCAAGTGCTTGTAGGAGGGGCTTGGCGTGCGCGCGCCTGTGGGTGCGGCTGGAGGATGGCAGATGGGTGCATGCCTGCAGTCGTGAAAGCGTGCAGCAGGAAGGAGGGCGCGGTGCAGTGTCTGCGGGCGCGGCGTCAGGTTGAGGTGCGGGTCTGCGGGCGTGTGGGCGGGAAAGAGGAGGCGTTGGAAGGGAGGTGGGCACGCGCCTACAGCTGAAAGCGGACGGTGGAGACGTTGCGGCGCAGTGCAGCGCCTGCGGGGGTTGAAGGCGCTGGAAGGGAGGTAGCACATGCGGGTGTTGAAGCGGAGCGGGTGCTGCAGAGGGTTGAAGGCACTGGTGTGCGGTCGCTCTGCAGAGGTACGGGCGGATGCGCCTGAGGTGGCTGCAGGCTTGGTGGATGGGTGCTTAAGGGTGCTTAGCGCCTGCGTGAAGGCATCGCCTGCGGTCGCGCAAGGTGCATGGCATTGAAGGCGCTGGAAGGGCGCGGAGATGGTGCTAGCAGGTGTAGGCTTGGTGCGGGCAGAGTTGAGGGTGCGGCTGAGGCGCGCGGTGGGGGGGTGGGGTGCTAGGGCGCTGCTGCAGTCGTGCGGTGGGGAACAGCATCTATGGGCGCGGCTGCAGGAGCGAGGGCGGTCCCTGAAGGGGGCGCTGTGGTGTGAGTGCCTGCAGTGTTGAAGGGAAGGTGATCCTGGCCCACAGTGCACGCAGGAGTTATTCACCCTCTCTCTCTGCATGATCTTCTCTCCTCTTTCTCCGCCTCTTCTTTTAACTCCTCCTGGTTTGCGCCTGTGAGAGTTAAGGGATTTTCAAATCCCTTAACTATTTCTGGCCGGCGGCTATTGAGGGTACCCGGAGGATGGGGAAAAGAACAGCCGCCGGTTATTTGAAAGGGTAATTTACCCTTTTCTCCTCATTCTTTTGCCAATTATTTTTCCTGCACATAAAAAGAACATATTAAGTTATAGAATAGATGTAAACCTAAATCATGATGCATGCAAACATTCTATAACTTAATATAGTTATTAACAAACCTAAAAGATACAATTAAAGTTACTTAGGCGTAATATTAGTCCATTAAAATTGACTCATCACCTTTCATATTATAACCTTGCCCCCTCGTAGTTGAGCCTTAATTGCTGGCTTGTCCTTTATGCATTTACTGCCATTTGTCTTCATTTGGGGATTGCTCCCCGACTAGGCGTATTCCACCTAATTTTTGGGCTCATGCCCCTTAAGGTGAAAAGGGGTAGGCCGCCTTCTGGCAACTATACTTTGGATAGCCGGTATACCAAATGCCGAATCGTTGATCTCCTGATAGTCTGAAGGGGCAAGATCATCGCTTCTTTTTTCTTTCCAACATTGAGGACCTACCCATCCCTTATACTTGGCAAGGCCTGCTTGAGCGGGACTTGCTGCCTAGGCTCGAAGAACTTCACCTATCTACACAGGTGGATGCAGACAAGGTAATGAAGTTTGGGCCAATTGGCCGCTCGGAACTCAGGCAGGATGACATTTTGGAAGCATTGTCATGGGTTGCAAATGCCTATCCCGCACCAAGTTAGGGGGCAATAGTTTTAGAAAACGTATTTCCTCCACCCTTTACTTATCTTCGTTTTGCTTTGTAATGTAGCTTGTGGGTGGTTTGCCCACCTAGAGACTTCCAAGCATCGAGGCAGGAATTCCACGCACCATAAGTCTCGCCATGGGGTAGAGAGGCCGTCAGAATGAGTGGAGGGGAGTGAATCTTCGCACTTCAAGGAGGCAAAGAGGAAAGGAGTGGTGGGCGAGGAAGTGGCAGAGGTCCCCTTGAAGCATCTGAGAAGGGGACCTCCTATGAGGCTATTGAAAGGGGAGCTAGAAGCATCCGCTTCCTCAAGCTGGGGTGAGGCTGAGTTGAAGGATGTCCCCATGGACCTATCTTGCCCATCTTACTTGCTTGAGGCAATCATCTTAAGCGATTCCCCGCCCACAGTGTTTACAGAGGTGGCCTAGACAGGGGCCACCAGCTTATCCATCCCGTCCACCGGCTCTACTGGTGCCTTCACTCAGTTGGCGTATGAGGTGGCTATCACCAGGGGTTTTCTATTTGGCAACATCTTCGTGCAGCCTTACCCTAGGCGAAGCTCAATGAGAGCAAGAATGCTGGTGGATCCTACTAGCTGGGGAGGCCAGGGGATGATAGGCCAGATGGTCGGATCCATCGGAGGATCCATCCTAGAGGGGGCTCCTGGAGGCCTCGTACCTAGTCGGGTGGCGCCAGCTCAGGTGGGTGCTTAGAGCAGCGCCCCACACATGGAGAGACGGGTGCTCCGACACCTGAATGATGCCTTATTTTGGGTGACCTCCTGTTCAGGAGGGATGAACTTCAACCACATGTTTTTCTATTTTCACGCGTGGTGAGTGTTCTTCTGTTGCAATCTCGATTCCTACTTTTTATAAGTCATTGAGTCTTATATCCTCATCTGTGTCCCTTGACAGTTTGAAGGTCTCGAGGCCTTCTTTGTCTTGACTGGAGAAGCACCCTCAAACATCGCTGATCTTGGTGCTTCCAGCAAAGCGGTTGAAATGGCTGCTAAATGGGCTGTAACTACAAGAATGGAGCAGAGGAATTTTACTCGTTTGCTCATGGAGGGTACTATCGACCGAGAGAGGGTGAAGAAGGCCGTTGAGGAGGCCACTCAAAAGCTTCGCTCGTAGCAACAGGCGACCATCCAAGTTACCCGACTTGAGGAGGAACTGAAGAAGGCCCACCAAGGCCTAAGAAGAGACGGGTATCTAGGTGAGAAGTTGGAGGAGAGTTTCTTCCAGATCCACAAGAGGGATCTAGTGGCATTGCAGGACTTATCCGAGTGCATGAAAACCTCCTGTACCAATGTGCTTTTGCTGAAGGAGGAACTGCAGATGCTTAAGGTTGAGCATACCTCATCCGTGGAGGGCTATGAGGCAGCTCTTCAAGAGGAGCACCTTTTCTTGGGTGTGACTATTGACGAGCTTGCCAGTCTGAAGGCAAGTCGTGATAAGGCGGAGGCGGCTATGGAGAGCCTAAGAGCCAGCCTCACCAAGGCCTAGCAGCTTGTAGAGGACAGGGGCAAGAAAGTGCTAGAGTTGGAACGTACTGCGGAGCCAAACCTTGACCTTGAGACAGTGATGGCATTCTTCATCTCTACTTCTTCTATGGAAGAGAGCCGAGAGACGATCTCAAAGGAGATTGACAAATATACCCTGCCAGCCGTGCAGTCGTTGTTGGAAGGCAAGAAGACATCTGTGGAGGAGCTGTGCACTTGGTCTATGGATCGGTTGTTGAAAGGGCTATAGTTAAATCTCCTAAATAAAACTCTCAACAAGTACAATTTATAACTCGAATATCTAGAAATGAAGTTCGAGGTCGAACACAGGGAGCAAGTAGGAATTCACACATTAATCTTGATTAATATATAAGCACAAGGAATCAAGCCAAGAATGATTATTAATGAATAATATCTACTCAAAATTGATCTTCAATGCAAAACATGAGTATATCAAGAGTTTAATGAAGTAAAAAGATGTTTAAGGAAAATAATGGTGACTTAAATCACCAATTATTAGCTTAGATGCATATATATATGAATTACTCAATAGTATAAATAAATGAACAGTATCAACCACTTAAACACTTATCCACATAGGCAGATAAATCCACAGTATTGAGCCTCAAATCCTTATCAGACATCAGCTTTCAATTTTAGACAGCTTAAACGTTGCTACTACAGTGCATGCACAGGCCTTTTTGATGAGAACCTCATCATGAGCCATAAATAGCTCATTTTGACCTAATACAAAGGATAAAAGCTCCTACATAACTCAAGGAAAGGCTTAACTCAGAGAATTCTGAGTTTAAGAAGAAAACAAGTCATAAGGGGTAAAAATGCAATTTTACTAGCACAATCTGCAAGCAGGGTAATTCAGGGTCCAAACATAGGTCAAACAAACCTAATAAGAAGGGAAGTGGGATGATCTGATCTGATAAGGGCTACAGCAACTCTAAGGAATTAAATGACAATCTGTAACCCTAAAACAAACCCACTTCAATTCACGAGGTTCGAGGCAAATAAAAAATCGATTAAACCCTCTATAATTCGTAGAAAAATAATCTCTAGGGTTTAGAACCTTCAATTTGGCCTTAGGAACCCATTTTGACCTACATTGAGAACCATGCCCAATTAATGACTTAATTTGGGTTTTTACGTAAATTGATCGATCAAACAAGGTTTGATCTAGAAATAAAATTCACCATTAAAATCCTTAGGCCCCATTTAGTCATTCACAAAAACTTGAGCCTAAGAAGAGACCTTCTTGACCAACTTTTCATTTTGGTCCTCATCTATTACTTTTTGACCCTCAACTTTTGAAACCCTCGCATTTTGGCCCCTAACTCTTCTTCGTTCTTTGCATTTGGGTCGTCCCTGCAAAACCCTGAGCAGCGCCATGCTCCGGCGACTTTGCGCGGAGCATGGCGTCGCGTAGGGTAAGGGGGACCCTTTGCCAAGTCAACCGGGGGTTCCCTGCGACCTCTGCTGTCGCAGGGACACCTCCATGGTCTCTGCAACCACCCATACCTTCCGTGCGAATGCGCGGAAGGTATGGGTCTCCATCTCCGGCGTCCTCCGGCGAGGGAGGCACGTCGTCTCCCTCCGCCCTCCTCTCTGATTTCGACTCTATAAAAGCCCTCGACGCTCTGCCGCACTCTCGAGCTCGGATCTGACGGAGAAACCCCCCCTTTTTCCTCTCTTCCCACTCCAACAGAAGCCCCCCTACTCCGGCGGTTCTTCCTCCTCCTCCTCGTCGCTCTGCCGCACTACCAGCAGCAGAGCTGCCTTCACCTGCTCTTCCCACGTCGTGTCGTACCCAGCGCGCGCTCTCCCGCTCTCTCCTCGCCGCCGCCCTCTCTCTCTAGGCACCTTCTTCTCTAGCGACAGTCGATACGACTATCGCCCTGCTCCGGCCCCCTCGTCCCTCCAAGTAGGTACAGTTCTTCCCTTTCCTCCTCTCTTTCTTTTCCCTACTTTAATTTGCTCAACCGCCCTTCGACCGCGCTTAATCACCCTCATCTTCTCCATCTCCGGCCACCCTCCGGCGAGACGTTCCCATCGCTCCGCTGCCCCATACGCCTCGCCGACCCTCACAGAACCTCCGCCTCCTCACCCTGATCAACCTCCGCTCACCCATTAGCTCTCCACACCCCCACCATACTCCACCGAACAAACCCATTCTCGCAGCCACAGTCTGACCTAGCCCCTCCACCAGACGCCATACCACGACCTGCCACACCCTGCACCACCTTCACCTTGCCACGACGAAGGTCCCCCGCGTGTTTGATTAGGCCGAAGGGCCGTATTCCTGTCTAACAGGTTCGCTGCTCCAGCCGCCATTAGCGACGACTGAAGCAGCTTCGAGGCGAGCTCTAGGCCCTGCAGCCCCAGATTCCCAGGTGCTGCAGGTTGGGGCGAAGTCCGCGAAGGCTTCTGCCTCTTCAGTTGGCCCAGACATTGACTGCAGCTGATCAGAGGGCGAGGTGGAGTCGTCCTGCGGGCGCCCGCGAAGGCAGCAGAAGTTAGTCCCACATCGTGGGATTTCGAAGCCGCGCACCCGCATAAAGGCAAAAAGTGCCTTAGCCTGTTTGCCTCCTGACCACGGGGTGAGGTCCCTCTCACCCACTCGACTCGGCCTCGTTTGCGACAACCCCACGTGGACCTGGCCCGACCCGTTTACCCGACCTGCACTCCTCGCCCACCACCGCACACCGGTGGGCCTGGACTCGGGCGTGACCCGTACCCGACTACCCGGCAGCTCTGGGGGAGCTATCCTATGACTGAATTCTGAGAGAGAGAGACGCGGGGGAGGGTAGAGTAGGTTTTTGCCCTCTGACCAAACTACGAGTGTGCAGGCACAAGAGAAAAGAAGAAGAAGAGAAGGCAGACCGCAGAGGAAGAAGAAGAAAGAAGGAAGGAGGATGCACTGTAGCAGTGGGTTACTTAAGTCGTCTGATTGAAAAATCAGACGACGCTCCGAGGACGAAGAAGAAGGAGAAGAACAGAAGAACAGGACCGCAAGAAAGCAAGAAAAAGAAGAATAGAGGAAAAAAAAAAAAGAAGTAGAAGCTCTGAAGAACCCAAGAGAAGAACAGAAGGAAGAAGACAAAAGAAGAGAAGTAGAACATGAGAAGAAAAGAAGAAGAAGCTCTGAAGAAAAAGAAAGAAGAAAGCAAGAAAAAGAAGAACAGAGGAAGAACAAGAAGAAAGAAGAAAACTGAAGAACCAAAGAGAAGAGAAAAGAAGAAGAAGCCAACAAGACAAATTTTTCTCTCTCTCTCTCTTTATTTTTGTAATAGAAACTTTGTATCTCTAGAATACAGTTTGCTCCCTGAGTTCGACCTCGGGAGATCTTTTATTTCCGAGTAAAAATTGTAATAGTGGCAATGACTATCTGTACTACAACGCCAATTCTATAACAAAACAACAAAATCGAGTCATACCGCCACTATTCCTGGCGCCGTTGCCGGGGAGCAACGACTATTCTAGAAGCTTTGAATTTCTTTTAAGAGATTGCTAATCTTTTTCTCTCTCTTTTGTGCAGGTACAGAAAGAAACAAAAAGACACAGCCGCACCACAGCCACTCCAAGGACAGGTAACTTCCTATTAAACCCTAAAATTTTAAAGAAAAAGGAAAGAAATAGTCATAACCTGTCTTTATACATAGTAATAGCTGCATATTCTCAGAAACTATTATTCCTGCACACAGTTTTAAAGGTGATTAGGGGCTAACACATCCTTGCCTGAGCCCTAATTACCCAAACAAAGAGTTAAATGGACCAAGTAGAGCCAACATAAGGTCAAAAGCTAGGGTTTTTAGAGACACACCTATTAACAAAGAAAAGATCTTCCCAAAAAGAGGTGTACCTAAACCTTGTTTGAAAAAATCTACACAAGAGAAACCCTAAGCAAATGGCTCTCTAAACATTTGAACCCTAAAAAGAAAGGACCCAAAAGCTCTCAAAAGAACAAGAGGTGAAGTTGACCCCTTGGGTCAACCAACCTTAAAATTGGGCCACTTTGTTCACAAAAACACCTAAGAGTTCAAGTGAAACCTTAAGCACCCTGATCTTAAACTAAAATTGGTAGACTTAAGAGGTCAAGATCCCCATTCTGGTCTACCTGGAACCGTAGTGACAAGAGAGGTCGGGTGGGGGAAACCCTGTAACCCGTGGGGACGCTCTACCGTGTAGGGGTCTTTGCGGGACTCACCCTCTCTAGCTGCCCAGGTAATTCTCAGGTGGACGATCTTTCTGATCAAGGGGTCCATCTGCCCCGCACCTCTATAGTCACCCAACACATTTTTGGGTGTCTTGATTGGGTCTAGCATCTTCTGAACTCATCTCTTCCAGCAGTGCATGTACGGTAGGAGGTCCTTAAGACCACCCTTAAGACCTCCTTTAGAAATTCACTCTCGTCAAGGCCAAGCCTCGACGCCCGTGTTTGTGCAACAACCCCCTCACATTATTCTCTCTTCTGATTCAGAACCAAGTTCTTCTTCTTCTCCCATCATGGCTCAGCCAGTTGAGGAAGAAAACAATCTGGAGCATCAGCTCCAGTGACTCAATGACCTCTTCCAAAACATCGTGCACCCACCGCAGCGTCCTATGATGCGGGACCACTACAATCCTGCTGCGGTGGCCATTGAGCCTCGAGTCAGAATCCCGACTGGAGGACCTGATTCCGAATTGAAGCCCAACATGATTCATGCTATACCTAAATTCCATGGGCTTAATTCCGAAGATCCCTTCCAGCATATCAAACAACTAAAGCATTTGGCCCAAACTTTTGGGTGAGATGTGCAAAATCGGGATATTCTTCTCATGAAGATGTTCTCCTTTTCTCTTATGGACAAGGCCGCCCATTGGTATCAGACTCAGACCAGGCCGATCAACACTTCGGAAGAACTTCAATCCGAGTTTTTGAAAAAGTTCTTTCCCGTTGGTCGGACCAACGCCTTGCGCCATCAGATTACTCACTTCACTCAGCAATTAGGGGAACCTCTCCATGAGGCATGAGATCGTTTTCAGGATCTCATGAGAAAGTGCCCCCATCACGGAGTTCCTAAATGGGAACAGGTCCAATCTTTTTACCAGGGACTCCGTGAGGATATCCGTCTTTTCGTCAATGCAACCTGCGGAGGAAATATCATGGGTCAACATGAGGACTCCGTGTGGGAGATTCTCGAAAACATGTGCGAGAACTCCATCAACAATGACTCCATGGGATTATTCGACAGGTCGAATACCCGCGCATCGACGAATCTTAGGGGAGCACATGAGACGCAGGGCCTGTCCGCATCAGTCGACCTGGAATTAATGGCCAGTCGATTGGATAAGGTCTCGATTATTGAAAAGAAGGTGGATGAACTGACTCAGCACCTGCAGTGAGCCACCTCTGCACATAACCCCTTTGCACAGTCTCCTTCCACAAGGGAAACTGTGCAAAATATTCTCCATCAATCTTCTCCTAGGATGGATCCATATCCACCATCTGATTCTCTAACCAGAGGTCCATCCGATCCTCTCTATACCAACCTGGGGAATTCCATTCCCTCTTTCTCTGACTCTCTGGAGGTTCCTCAGACCTGCGAGGACCTCATCGCCATCCAGAACGACCCGTTCTCCAACACCTATAACCCTGGATGGCGAAACCATCCCAACTTTCAGTGGGCGGGAAATTCCCAAACCCAAAGACCACTCTTTCAACCCCGCCCACAACCCCCTCGTCCTTACCAGCCGCCTCAGCCTCGGCCCAACCCTACTTATCCATCAAGGCCAAATCAGGATCCAACGTCCCTAATCCTTCAGACTCTGGCTGACATTCAAAGAATGAATGCGGCTATTCAAAAGCAACACAAGGACAAGATTACAGAGGTCCGAAACCAATTGGCCCAGTTGGCAAATTCTCGCCAGCCAGGCACACTTCCTTCCCAACCTCTTCCTAACCCAAATAACGTGCCAACACAGCGGCACGTTATGAACCCAAACCCGGGCCATGCCTATATGATTTATCAGGCCCCCTCTGTTCCTTCACCAGACAGGATAGAGGCCTCCACTTCTTTTGTGGGTTCCCAGCAGCATCCCATCTTACCCAATCCCAACCAAAACCAGGCAGGACTTAATTCTATAACAACCCGTAGTGGTAAGGAAACCCAAGACCCACCTCATCCAAACCACTCCAAGCCTGGTAGTGATCCTGAGCCTAGGACAGTAATCCAGGACATTCCCACCCCTATCCCAGATCCAAAACCTGGACCTATCCTAGAAGAACCAACCAAGATCCCGTTTCCCGAGGCCTTGACCAAGGGAAAGAAGACCACCAAGCCCATGGCACCTGAGGAGGACCTGGTCAAGCTCTTTGAGCAGGTCCACATAAACATCCCTTTGATGGATGCAATCCGCCACGTACCGGCTTACGCACAATTCTTAAAGAATGTGTGTACATCCCAGCTTAAGCCGCGAACCAAAAGCGGGAGTCCAATTGTTCTGTCAGAGCAAGCCATCTCTGTAATCCTAAGCAGACTCCCACCCAAGGCTAAAGACCCTGGTACTCCCCTGATTTCCTGCAAGATAGGTGATACCCAATTTGATAGAGCTTTGCTAGACTTGGGCGCATCCATAAATCTGATACCCACCTCCTTACTTGACCATCTAGAAGAACCTGAGTTAAAACCAACCGAGGTAACATTACAATTAGTAGATCGATCTATAAAGTCACCAAAAGGGATTCTCGAGGATGTTATTGTGAGAGTGCGGGATTTCTATTTTCCTGTAGACTTTATAGTCTTAGACATGGATGCACCTGAAAACCCTAGGGATACACCAATCATTTTAGGGAGACCTTTCTTGGCTACTGCTAGAGCCAACATTAGCTGTGAGGAGGGCCAAATAGAGCTCAAATTTGGGAATCAAACCCTGAAAATTGATATATTTAAGGCCCAACAAGGAATCAATTGTGGTGTCATTGAACAAGTTTGTGACGTTAGGGCTTTGGTTGATGAAACATACTTCCAGAATGGCCTGATTATACCTCATCAACCGCAGAAAGATCTTAACCCGCAAACTAAGGACTCGAATCCAGATATAAACAACCCAGTAACTCCCACCCTTGAACCTCACATCTATATTGAACCACCCGCTGCTGCTGATAACCCCACCCTCGAACTGAAGCCACTTCCTGCTCACTTGAAATACATTTTTTTGAGTTCTAATCAGACCCTTCCTGTGATTATCAATTCCAACCTCAATCCCGAACAGGAATCCCGTCTGATTGCTGTCCTCCAGCAACATCGCAGAGCCATCGGGTGGACTCTTGATGATTTGACTGGAATAAGTCCCTCTTATTGTACTCATCATATCTATTCAGATGAGGGCGCACGACCTTCTCGTGAAATGCAGAGACGCTTGAACCCTAATCTGCAGGAGGTCGTGAAAAAGGAGATCATCAAGTGGTTAGATGCCGGGATCATCTACCTGATCTCCGATAGTCGTTGGGTGAGCCCAATTCAGGTCGTGCCCAAGAAGGCAGGACTCACCATCATAACGACTGAGACCGGAGAAATCATTCCTACCCGATTAGCCAATGCATGGAGAGTCTGTATAGATTACCGCTGACTCAATGCCTCCACGAAGAAGGATCATTTCCCACTACCTTTCATTGATCAAATTCTCGAGAAACTAACGGGAAATAGGTTCTTCTGCTTTCTTGACGGGTACTTCGGTTATAACCAGGTGGCAATCCATCCTGAGGACCAAGAAAAGACCACGTTCACCTGCCCCTTCGGAACTTACGCTTTCCGAAGGATGCCTTTCGGTCTTTGCAATGCACCCGCTACCTTTCAGCGGTGCATGCTTGCCATATTCTCAAATATGGTAGGTGATTTTCTGGAAGTCTTCATGGATGACTTTTCAGTTTTTGGAGAATCTTTTGATGATTGCTTCCAACACTTGGTCCAAATACTCAGGCGATGCATCAAGGTGAATTTGGTTCTTTCCTGGGAAAAGAGCCATTTCATGGTGCCTGAGGGAATTGTCCTGGGACACTCAATCTCGGAAAAAGGCATCCAAGTGGACCGAGCTAAGGTTGATCTGATCTCTCTCCTTTCTATGCCTAGCTCGATCAAGGACATCCGATCTTTTTTGGGGCACGTCGGTTTTTACCGTCGATTTATCCCTGATTTCTCAAAAATCGCGTGCCCCCTGACCACTCTTTTCTCCAAGGATGTACCTTTCTAAATTTCCAAGGAATGCACTCAAGCATTTGAGGCCCTACGTGACCGAGTCACCCAGGCCCCGATAATACAGTCCCCTGATTGGTCTCAACCCTTTGAGATCATGTGCGATGCGTCTGATTTCGCTGTAGGAGAGGTCCTGGGGCAAAAAGCTGACAGGAAACCCGTGGTCATCTACTACGCTAGCAAGACACTTGACGAGGCTCAGCGTAACTATACAGTTACGGAGAAAGAGCTGCTAGCCGTGGTATTTGCCCTTGAAAAGTTTCGATCGTATCTTCTGGGTTCCCATGTCATCATTTACTCGGATCACACAGCTGTGAGGCATCTCCTTGCAAAGAAGGACGCGAAACCTCGATCAATCCGATGGATCTTGCTGTTACAAGAATTTGACCTTGAGATTCGTGACAAAGCGGGAAAGAAAAATATGGTAGCTGATCACTTGTCCCGCCTTCCTTCTGAAATGATTGACCTGTTCGGACCCATCACAGAGCATTTTCCCGATGAGCACCTGCTGACTATTGGTACTAGCCTTCCATGGTTTGCTAATATAGTAAATTACTTGGCATCTCATCAGATCCCGTCTGATTGGCCGAAGGCCAAGAAAGACAAATTGCACTCTGATGCCAAGTATTACATTGGGGAAGACCCGTACCTCTTCCGCATAGGTGCTGATCAGATCATCCGAAGATGTGTCCCGGAAGAGGAATTCAACAATATCCTCTCTTTCTGCCATGACCAGGCATGCGGTGGCCATTTCTCTGGGCATAAAACCGCATCAAAAGTCCTCCAGTGCAGCTTTTACTGGCCCACACTGTTCAAAGACGCGTACAATCACTGCAAGACATGCAGTCGTTGCCAGACTTTGGGCAACATGAGCCATCGCGACATGATGCCTATGCAACCGATTCTCGTATGCGAAATCTTTGATGTTTGGGGGATTGATTTTATGGGCCCCTTTCCTGCTTCGGATGGTTTCGAATACATTCTGCTGGCTGTGGACTACGTGTCCAAATGGATTGAAGCCATACCGACCCGAACTTGTGATCACAAAATCGTTCTCAAATTCATTCATCAAAACATTTTTTCAAGGTTCGGGATTCCTCGTGCTATAATCTCTGATGGGGGGACCCATTTCACAAACTCTCAGTTTTGGTCACTGATGACCAAATATGGGGTGTCTCACCGAATCTCTACTCCTTACCACCCCCAAACCAATGGTCTAGCTGAGCTGTCTAATCGGGAGATCAAGAAAATCCTGCAAGTCACTGTTCGGCCTGATAGGAAGGACTGGTCATCCCGACTTCCGAAAGCATTGTGGGCCTATAGGACCACCCACAAAACCCAGTTAGGCATGTCTCCCTTTAGACTGGTGTACGGGAAGGTGTGTCACCTTCCTGTAGAATTGGAGCATAAAGCCTATTGGGCAGTACGGAACTGTAATCTAGATTTTTCAAAGGCTGGAACCCACAGAAAATTTCAAATCAGCAAGATCGATGAATTACGCCTAGACGCGTATGAGAGCTCGCGAATCTACAAGGAGCGGGTTAAAGCCTTCCACGACAAGCATATCTTGAGAAAAATCTTTCATCCTGGTCAGAAGGTCCTACTCTTTGATGCCCGACTTAAACTTTTCCCGGGAAAGCTGCGATCCAAGTGGGTCGGACCATATTTAGTCCGACAAGTTTTTAGAAATGGAGCTATCGAAATCAGTTCGCTCAGCCACGATTCCGAACCTTTCATCGTGAATGGTCAGAGACTCAAGCCGTTCATTGATGTGACTTCTATTGATTTGGCTGAAGCATCTTATATCCTCCATTCCCCTTGAGCTTATTGCGCCCAGCCGATGGCGTAAAACTCAGCACTTAACGGGAGGCAACCCGTCTTTTTCCTAAAAATCAAAAACCTTTTTCTGACACCTTTTTGCACTTAAGGTTCACCCTTGTAGACAACCGACCCCACCTCAGATGCTTGCATCTGGGATTAGAAATCATCCACATTCTGTCTTAAGGAATGAGCTAAGTAAATAAAAAACCCCTTAAGTCACAATGAGGACATTGCAAACCTTAGGCATGGGGGGGGAGTATAAAAGTGCAAAACTGGTAAGAAAAGTTTTTTAAAAAAAAAAAAAATCGAAAAAGAATAAAAGGAGAAGGAAATTTTATGGAGGAAGGAAAGAAAAAAGATGAAAAAGGAGTACAAAAATATGAGGAAAAAAAAAGTAGTCATTAGTAAGAAACTAAGGAATTAACCTAAGTTCTAGACCTCATTCAAGAAAAGAACTTGAAAGTGCACAAAGGGATTAGTAAGAACGCAAACCTTAGACATTCTTGGATAGACTCTTAGTACCCATTAAGATCTGGACACTCCTCAAGAGGTTGAGGAAAATGAAAAGCTGAAGTATTAGGTCTAAGGCTTAGGGAGTATTTGACCTCATTAACTAACTTTTGGTCTACGGGACTCAGTAACCTAAGCACCCTAACCTCACACACAGCCTGGTTCAGTAAGCGTAAAAATCAAAATCACGCAGAAGCGTCGAAAAATTATGAAAAGTACACCTAGAGTAGGAGTGGCCGATCAACACAAGTTGATTTAGACGAGTTCCAAGTGCGGAGAGGCGGGAAATCCCCTCGAAGATGCGTAACAAAATATCATCTCCTCGGTGCTTGTCTCTTAGGATATTTACATATCCTACTGGGGGCATGTAAGCACTCTACTAGTTCAGATTCCATGGATGGCATTATCTCGAAGTGTCAATTGCCAGGGTCTGGATTCGGCCACGGAACACCATGGATGGGATTATCTCGAAATCTCAATAGCCAGGGTTTCGGGGGTTGTCATGGGCGGTGCTATCTTGAAGCATCGATTGCCAGGAACCCTTGAGGATTGATGATGGGGGCAAGGAATCTGATACAAACCATGTTGAAAAGCCAATCCTAAGCTAGAATTAAAAAGAAAAAGAGAGAGAAAACTCTCCAAAATAGAAAAATTTTCTATCTCTCTCTCTTACAAAACGCACTGCGAACTGAGCCAGGGCTAAAATCATTCCAAGCACGGGTGCTTTAACCACAAAGTCCAATAGACCTTAAGTTAGTTCTTGTAGGCCTTAAAAACCTTTGCTAAGGACTGAGGCTGAGGCTAGACAGATCTGGATCTTGATTGGTACTAAAGTACCTTTTAGGCCTATGGTCAGCATTCTAACCTAATCTGAGTTCAAATGAAAAAGCACTTATCTAAAGCTATTAAGAACTCCATGGTCTAGAACAAAGGTTGAAACCTTAAGTTTTTTGCTAAGGGACTAGCAAAAGCTAGGCATGGGGGTATGATGAGAACCTCATCATGAGCCATAACTAGCTCATTTTGACCTAATACAAAGGATAAAAGCTCCTACATAACTCAAGGAAAGGCTTAACTCAGAGAATTCTGAGTTTAAGAAGAAAACAAGTCATAAGGGGTAAAAATGCAGTTTTACCAGCATAATCTGCAAGCAAGGTAATTCAGGGTCAAAACACAGGTCAAACAAACCTAATAAGAAGGGAAGTGGGATGATCTGATCTGATAAGGGCTACAGCAACTCCAAGGAATTAAATGACAATCTGTAACCCTAAAACAAACCCACTTCAATTCATGAGGTTCGAGGCAAATAAAAAATCGATTAAACCCTCTACAATTCGTAGAAAAATAATCTCTAGGGTTTAGAACCTTCAATTTGGCCTTAGGAACCCATTTTGACCTACATTGAGAACCATGCCCAATTAATGACTTAATTTGGGTTTTTACGTAAATTGACCGATAAAACAAGGTCTGATCTAGAAATAAAATTCACCATTAGAATCCTTAGGCCCCATTTAGTCATTCACAAAAACTTGAGCCTAAGAAGAGACCTTCTTTTCATTTTGGTCCTCATCCATTACTTTTTGACCCTCAACTTTTGAAACCCTCGCATTTTGGCCCCTAACTCTTCTTCGTTCTTTGCATTTGGGTCGTCCCTGCAAAACCCTGAGCAGCGCCATGCTCCGGCGACTTTGCGCGGAGCATGGCACCGCGCAGGGTAAGGGGGACCCTCTTCCAAGTCAACCGGGGGTTCCCTGCGACCTCTGCCATCGCAGGGACACCTCCATGGTCTCTGCAACCACCCATACCTTCCGTGCGAATGTGCGGAAGGTATGGGTCTCCATCTCTGGCGTCCTCCGGCGAGGGAGGCATGTCGTCTCCCTCCGCCCTCCTCTCTGATTTCGACTCTATAAAAGCCCTCGACGCTCTGCCGCACTCTCGAGCTCGAATCTGACGGAGAAACCCCCCCTTTTCCTCTCTTCCCACTCCGACAGAAGCCCCCTTGGTCCGGCGGTTCTTCCTCCTCCTCCTCGTCGCTCTGCCGCACTACCAGCAGCAGAGCTGCCTTCACCTGCTCTTCCCGCGTCGCGTCGTACCCAGCGCGCGCTCTCCCGCTCTCTCCTTGCCGCCGCCCTCTCTCTCTGGGCACCTTCTTCTCCGGCGACAGTCGATACGACTGTCGCCCTGCTCCGGCCCCCCTCGTCCCTCCAAGTAGGTACAGTTCTTCCCTTTCCTCCTCTCTTTCTTTTCCCTACTTTAATTTGCTCAACCGCCCTTCGACCGCGCTTAATCACCCTCATCTTCTCCATCTCCGGCCACCCTCCGGCGAGACGTTCCCATCGCTCTGTAGCCCCATATGCCTCGTCGACCCTCACAGAACCTCCGCCTCCTCACCCTGATCAACCTCCACTCACCCATTAGCTCTCCACACCCCCACCATACTCCACCGAACAAACCCATTCTCGCAGCCACAGTCTGACCTAGCCCCTCCACCAGACGCCATACCACGACCTGCCACACCTCGTACCACCTTCGCCTTGCCACGGCGAAGGTCCCCCGCGTGTTTGATTAGGCCGAAGGGCCGTATTCCTGTCTAACAGGTTCGCTGCTCCAGCCGCCATTAGCGACGACTGAAGCAGCTTCGAGGCGAGCTCTAGGCCCTGCAAGCCCAGATTCCCAGATGCTGCAGGTTGGGGCGAAGTCCGCGAAGGCTTCTGCCTCTTCAGTTGGCCCAGACATCGACTACAGCTGATCAGAGGGCGAGGTGGAGTCGTCCTGCGGGCACCCGCGAAGGCAGCAGAAGTTAGTCCCACATCGTGGGATTTAGAAGCCGCGCACCCGCATAAAGGCAAAACGTGCCTTAGCCTGTTTGCCTCTTGACCACGGGGTGAGGTCCCTCTCACCCACTCGACTCGGCCTCGTCTGCGACAACCCCACGCGGACCTGGCTCGACCCGTTTACCCGACCTGCACTCCTCGCCCACCACCGCACACTGGTAGGCCTGGACCCGGGCGTGACCCGTACCCGACTACCCGACAGCTCTGGGGGAGCTATCCTATGAGTGAATTCTTAGAGAGAGAGACGCGGGGGAGGGTAGAGTAGGTTTTTTCCCTCTGGCCAAACTACGAGTGTGCAGGCACAAGAGAAAAGAAGAAGAAGAGAAGGCAGACCGTAGAGGAAGAAGAAGAAAGAAGGAAGGAGGACGCACTGTAGCAGCGTGTTACTTAAGTCGTCTGATTGAAAAATCAGACGACGCTCCGAGGACGAAGAAGAAGGAGAAGAAAAGAAGAACAGGACCACAAGGAGAAGAAAAGAAGAACAGGACCGCAAGAAAGCAAGAAAAAGAAGAACAGAGGAAGAAAAAAAAAGGAGAAGAAGCTCTGAAGAACCCAAGAGAAGAACAGAAGGAAGAAGACAAAAGAAGAGAAGTAGAACACGAGAAGAAAAGAAGAATAAGCTCTGAAGAAAAAGAAAGAAGAAAGCAAGAAAAAGAAGAACAGAGGAAGAACAAGAAGAAAGAAGAAAACTGAAGAACCAAAGAGAAGAGAAAAGAAGAAGAAGCCAACAAGACAAATTTCTCTCTCTCTCTCTCTCTTTATTTTTGTAATAGAGACTTTGTATCTCTAGAATACAGTTTGCTCCCTGAGTTCGACCTCGGGAGATCTTTTATTTCCGAGTAAAAATTGTAATAGTGGCAATGACTATCTGTACTACAACGCCATTTCTATAACAAAACAACAAAACCTAGTCATACCGCCACTACTTTTCCTCAAGCTTTCATCCTTCTTCCTCTTCTTCTCTTTAGCCCTTGGCCTCTTTTCTTCCTTCTTTTCTTCTCACACACAAGAGGCTTCTCGAGTCTCACAGCAACTAAGTGTTGAACCCTTGGTATGAAGAGAAAAACCCACCCTTACCTCACTCTCTCTCTTTCCTTTGCTTCTCTTCTCTCTTAGAGGTTAGGGTAATCTGGTATTCGGATCGCGTACTCAAGTCTAGGACTGCGGGCATGGCTCGTAGCCGAGGAGTGATAGAGGCTTAGGTGGGTCGGGTAAGCGTGGGTGTAGTGGGACCTCACCCCGTGGTTGGAGGCGATAAGCCCTAATCAAAAAATCAATTTATGCATGGGCATGTGGCCTTCCACAAATGATGTAGGACTAAATGTCCCTCCTTTGCGTACGCCTGTGGCTGTCAGGATCTCTGACAGATGGTGATTCTCACGCATGTTTTGAAAACAGAGATCTCGTCGTAGTATAGTGCACGAAAATGCTCGTCAAAAATAATTTATAAAATAACAAGACTTGAGTCTCGATCATTCGTCTCTGGGAGGCATTTAGAAAATGTAGATTTGAATTCGATCTAGCTCGCTCTACTTATTCACAAATGCATGCCAGCTTACAATAATTCGTATTGATGCACGGCATGCTTAGTTGCCAGAGAATACAATTTTCGTGCATGCAACTTTAATCACAAGAAAATATGGCAATAAGGTCATGGTGATTTTCACACATAGACATAGAGATATGTAAATGATGATTTCATTGATTGCATCATGGTGGCTATAGAGTGAAGCTCGCAAAAAGCTTGTATAGGAAAGCTTTAAAATAATAAACTAGCTAACAGAAAACAACTGCATACATGAATCTATTGGGGGATTATGCATGCACCATTGGGGGAGAATATGGAGCTACACTACTAAGTAATAATAAAGCATTAATCTACGAAGAATTACGTAACTTAGCTAACAGAAATAAGGGAATTCGGAGGTGGCTCCGATGGCCTTTGACTTGGTTGAGAGAAGGAGGGGCGGCCAATGGTGCTTAGGCCAGCCCTTGGAGAGAGGTTGGAGGTGATCTAGGCCTACTGTGGAGGTGATGGAGATGCCATGGTGTGCTCATGAAGATGGAGGTGGAGTAATGGAGGTGGAATGAGGCTAAAATTAGATGGAAGGCTAGATGGGTGCAAATGGCCACCTAAAGGTCCTTTAAGTAGACCTAAGGGAGCCTCTCTAGAGAAGTGTGGAACTCTCTAGAGAGGCCTATGGTGGGAGCCCATGGGAGAGTGAGAGAGAGAGGATGGATGGGTGGTTTTTAGATTCACATTTGGTGGATCTAAAAATTGAATGCATCTTGGTTGCTATTTTTAGCAACCAAGGCAACAACACATGGTAGAGAGTTCTAGAGAACTCTAGGCTAAGTATTTTCATGTAGATGGTGTGTGTGGGTGTGTGTGGGTCGAAAACTAGGTGGCTAGGTTGGTTACGTTAGGTTCTAGTGGGTTTAGGTGAAGGTAGGTCTCAAATTAGGGTTGTAAACCCTAATTCATTAAGGTAAAATGCAATTAAACTTGATACAAGTTTAATTGCATGTGTGAAATCCTAATTAAGAGTAAAAAAACTCAATTAAGGTAGGTCTAGGTCAATTGTACTCTGATGATCGTTCCTTTGTCGATTTTAAAAGTATAGTCGTTGTAGTATGTTACGAAAAAAATGATGGTCAATTTATTTTAATTTATTACTCGAAATTTAGAATATCCCGAGGTTGAACTCAGGGAGCAAACTTTGATTCTAGAAGCATACAAATTCACAATTAACTATATACTATTTTACAAAAATTAGAGAGAGAATCAGACCCCTTATCTGCCCCTTTGCTACAGTGCCTCGCAGCTTCTTCTCCTCTTGGCTTCTTTTTCTTCTCTTCTTTGTTCGGCTTCCTTCTTCTTCTTCTTGCATTGTGCTTTCTCCTTCTTTAGTTGGCTTCTCTGCCTTCCTGTCTTCTTCTTTCTTCAACTACTCCTCTACCGCTCCTCTGCCTTGAGTTCCCTTCTTTCTTCAGCAACTGCTTCTTCTTTCTTCTTTCAGCTGCGCTCTGTGTGGCTAAGTCTTCAGTTGCTCCTCCTCCTCCCTTCTTCTCCTGCTTCCCTGCCCATCACAAGGTTAGGCAAAACCTAACCCCTACCCACCCCATGTCTCTCTCTCTCTATTTCTCTCTCAAAGGTTCGCTCCCAGAGCATTCGCAGGTATACGGGTCGGGTAACGTCCCCGAGACCAGGCCCACCGGCATGCGGTGGTGGGCGAGGAGTTCTTGGTCGGGTAATCGGGTTCGGCCCAGGCACGCGGGGCGTGAGCGCGGGCAAGGGCGGGTGCGAGCGCGTGGCGCGCTGCGTGCGTGGGCGAGGGACCTGACCCTTGTGTATCGAAGGCGATAAGCGTAAGGCACTTTTTCAATTTATTTGAAGTGCTGCGCTCAGACGTTTACAAGGTGGGACTAAAAGTCCCACCTAAATTTCACGAACGCTCACAACAGGAGCTACGTTCAATTATCGACGCTGCAGGGGTCCTTGCGGCCAAACACTTGGCTGGGGTTGTGCGTAGGAGGACTTCGCGCAACCTGGGGCTGTGCACCTGGAGTGGAGAGGCCTACGCTGCAGTAAGCTCTCTTCAAGATTCTTCGACAATGGCAGAGGGATGTCGGAACCTGAAACATGTGAACACAGCCTTGTGGCCCGTTCAGATCAGAGGAAAACCTTCGCTGCGAAGGTGAAGCGGAGGTTGGCTGGCCGCAAGGCGGCTTAGGCGTGCGTGCTTAGGTCACTCTGTGGCCGGAGTTATGGGTTAGGTCGGGGGGCGCTTGTGGTGGTGTAGGCGGTGTGTGAGTGGGTGGATGATGTTCAGTAGAGTGTGGTGGAGGTTGTGAGGTGGGTGGCAAGACATGTGGGGGTGCGGAGTGACGGAGGTGTCTCGCCGGAGGGTGGCCGGAGATGGGGAAGATGCGGGCGAACAGTGGTGGTCGAGGGGTGTTGTGTGAAATAGAAAGAGGGAAATGAAAGAGTGGGAGACGGGGAGCTTATCTGGATTATTTGGAGTGAAGGGGGGGTAGTAGAGACGGATGGCTCGTTTGTGCCATCGTCGGAGAAGACGGCCCTAAGGGAGATAACAGCGACGAGGAGGATAGGAAGGCGTGTGCTGGTGCGGCACGACGCGAGAGGACGAGGCAGAGTGAACCCTGCTGCAGGTATGGCAGCAGAGCGACGAGAGGGAGGAGGAAGAATCACCGGAGCTTGCGGGCTACTTGGCCGGAGAAAGGGGAGATGAAATCTGGGGGATTCTGCCGCCAAAACAAGTCTGTCCCAAACGGCAGCCCCTGCCGCTCCTTAAATAGGTGCTGGCAAGGAGGAGAACTCAAGGAGGAAGCGTGGGCAGGCCTTCGGAGAATGGCCGAAAAAGAGACCCATTACTCTCATGTGTTCACACGAGAGGTATGGGTGTCGACAGTGCATGGGAGGGGGTCCATGCGGAGGAAGACAACGCAGGGGACCCGCCTCTCGTTTCTGGGGCCGATCCCCATACCTTGCGCAGAGCCATCCTCCGCGCAAAGTCGTCGGAGGCATGGGCAGCTGCTATGGGTGGTAGAGGGACCGGCTTGCAAAGAACGAAGGGAAAGTTGAGGGGTTAAGTGCAAGGGGTCAAAAAGTTAAGGGTCAAAAAGTAATTCTTGAGGACCAATTTGTAAAGCAGGTCAAGGCAAACTTTCCTTAGGTCTAAATTTTGATATAACCCTAATTTGGACCTAAGGAATCCAATGGTGAAGTTGGATTTTATGTTTCACCACGTTTGACTAGTCAATTTGCATAAAAACCTAAATTAGGTCAAAAATTGGGTATGGTTCTCAATCTAGGTCAAGATAGGTTCCAATGGCCAAATTGAAGGTTCTAAACCCTAGGGGATATTTTTTCATGAATTTTAGAGGATTTAATTGATTTTTATCTTGCCTGAAACTTCATGAATTAGAGAGGGTTTGTTTTAGGGTTACAGAATGTCATTTAATTCCTAGAAGCTGCTATAACCCTTTTCAGATCAAATCATCCCACTTTCTCTCTTATTAAGCCCATTTGACCTGTGTTTAGACCCTTATACATCCCGTTTGTGTACTGCATTGGTAAATTACCGTTTTACCCCTTGTGAGTTACTTTATACTCAAATTTATAGTTCTTTGATTTAGGCTTTCCCTTGGGTTTTGTAGGAGCTTTTGTATACTTATTTAGGTCAAAATGTGCTAGTTAGGATTCATGATGAGGTTCTCATCATACCCCCATGCCTAGCTTTTGCTAGTCCCTTAGCAAAAATTTAAGGTTTTAACCTTTGTTCTTGACCATGAATTTCTTCCATCAAATTTTGATAAATGCTTTTCCTTTTGTATCCTTGATTAGGTCAGAATGCCAATCATAGGCCTAAAAGGTACTCTACTACCAACCAAGATCCAGATCTATCTAGCTTTAGCCTCAGTCTTTAGTAAAGGTTTTTAAGGCCTACAAGAACTAACCTAAAGTTTATTGGACTCCGTGGTTAAAGCACCCGTGCTTGAGATATTTTTAGCCTTTGTTCAGTTGGAAGTGCGTTTTGTAAGAGAGAGATAGAAGGTTTATTTGTTTGGAGAGTTTTCTCTCTTTTCTTTTTAATTCTAGCTTAAGATTGGCTTCATAACACGATCTGTATCTGATTCCTTGTCTCCATCATCAATCCTCAAGGGTCCCAGGCAATCAATGCTTCGAGATAGCACCGCCCATGGTAACCCCTAGAACCCTGGCTTTCGAGATTTCGAGATAATCCTGTCCATGGTGTTCCGTGGCCGAATTTAGACCCTGGCAAGTGACATTTCGTGAATGTCATCCATGGAATCTGAACCAGCAGAGTGCTTATATGCCCCCGGTAGGATATGTAAATATCCTAGGAGACAAGCACCGAGGAGATGATATGCTGTTACTCATCTTCGAGGGGAATTTCCCACCTCTCTGCGCCAGGAACTCATCCAAATCAACTTGTATTGATTGACTGCTCCTAATCTAGGTGACATTTTCAGAATATTTGAAACACTTTTGCGTGATTTTGATATTTATGCTCACTGAACCAGACTGTGTGTGTGAATTTGGGTGCATAGGTTACTGAGTCTCGTAAATCGAAAGTTAGTTAACGAGGCTAAATACTCCCTAAGCCTTGGATCTAATACTTAAGCTTTTCATTTTCCTCAACCTCTTGAGAAATATCTAAATCTTAACGGGTACTAAGAGTCTAGCCAAGAATGCTTAAGGTTCGCGTTCTTACTAATCGTGTTGTGCACTTTTCCTTTTCTTTTCCTTAATGTGGTCTAGAACTTAGGTTAATTCCTTAATTTCTTACTAATAACTATCCCTTTTCTTTCATTTTGTTCTCCTTTTTACCATTTTGCTCTTGTTCCCTCCTCTTTCTGTAAAGTTTTCCAGCATTTTCTTCCTCCTTCAAAGTTTTTTTTTTTGTATATGCGGATTTTTTTTATTGAAATCTTTTCTTGTTATGTCATTTCATTGCACTTTCATACCCCCCCATGCCTAAGATTTGCAATGTCCTCATTGTACATTAGGTGGGTTTTTATTTAGCTTGGTTCATGCATTAGGACAGGTATTTGGTGAGTGGATGGGTCGAGGTGACTGTTGCGGATGATTTTTAATCTCAGGTATGAGTACCTGAGGTGAAGTTGGTTGTCCTAAAGGATGAACCTAAAGTGCAAGGAAATGTCAGAAAAGGTTTCGGGTTTTTCAAAAAGAATGACGGGCTGCCTCCCGTTAAGCGCTGAGTTTTATGCCATCGGCTGGGTGCAATAAGCTCAGGGAGAATGGAGGGTAAATGATGACTCAGCCAATTCTGTACTGGTTACGTCAATGAACGGTTTGAGTCTCTGACTGTTCACGACGAAAGGTTCGGAATCGTGGCTGAGAGGACTGATTTCGACTGCTCCATTTCCAAAAATCTATCGGACAAGATACGGTCTGACCCACTTGGATCGCAGTTTCCCAGAGAAGAGTTTGAGTCGGGCATCGAAGAGTAGGACCTTCTGACCAAGGTGGAAGATCTCTCTAGATATGTGCTTCTCATGAAAGGCTTTAACCCGCTCTTTGTAGATTCACGAGTTCTCATATGCATCAAGGCGTAATTCATCAATCTCGCTTATCTGAAGCTTTATGTGGGTTCCAGCCTTAGAAAGATCTAAGTTGCAGTTCCGCACTGTCTAATAGGCTTTGTGTTCCAATTCGACGGGAAGGTGACATGCATTCCCGTACACCAGTTGGCGAAACGGTGGCAGCAACTAGCTTTTCTTAAGTCGTTGTAGTACAGATAGTTATTGCCATCATTTGCCAATATATAATCTTTTACTCGGAAAATAAAGAGTTCCCGAGGTCGAACTCAGGGAGCAAGTTGTATTCTATAGATATACATGTTCTATTACAAAAATAAATAGAGAGAGAGAGATGAAAGTTTGGCTTCTTCTTCTTTTCTTCTTTCTTTCTCGTTGTCTTCTCTTTAGCTTTTGTTCTTCCTGTTCTTTTCTTGCTTCAGATCTCCTTCTCGTGCTCTTCTTCTTCTGCAGAGTCTTTCCCTTGGCCTCTCTGTGTTCTCCTCTGCCTCGCCTTCCTTCTCCTTCTTTGCCTTCAGGACGTCATCTGATTTTCCAATCAGACGACTTAAACCGCCGCTGCTACAGTACCGCTCGGTGCTCCTCCTTCCTTCAGCTTTCGTCGGCCTTCTCTGTTCAGCGGGCGTCTTTCTTCTTCTTCTCTGCCTGCACACTTGCACAGCTTGATCAGAGGGGCAAAACCTAATTCTACCCTCTCCCCCGCGTTTTTCTCTCACGGAAGTCGCTCTTAGGAAAGCTCTCCCAGAGCTGCCGGGTATTCGGGTACGGGTCGTGCCCAGGTCCAGGCCCACCGGCGTGCGTGGTGGGCGAGGAGTACAGGTCGGGCTTAGTCAGGTCGGGCCAGGTCCGCGGGGCGTGGTCGCGGACGAGGCCGGGTTGAGCGGGTGAGTGAGAGGGACCTCACCCCGTGCTCAGGAGGCAACGAACATAAGGCACTTTTTGCCTTTATGCGGGCGCGCTCCTTTGAAAAGTTACGAGGTGGGACTAAATGTCCCACCCCAATCAGGCGTCCGCAGCTGAAGACGCTGCAGGAGTTCGCGGTTGCACGCGAGGCCTTTGCCCCAGCTGCAAGTCTGGGACGCTTCGCGGAGATGCCCCGTGCAGCCTGGGAGTCGCACCTGGGCGAATCGCACCTGGAGCTGCAGGTTGAAGGTGCTCCTTCCACGCAGCAATGGCGACGGCGGTCGAGATACCTGTCCACAGAGGAACGGCCTCTCGGCCTAATCAGATACGCGAAGAACCTTCGCCGTGGCACGACGAAGGTGGTGGGGGGTCTGGCAGGCGACGGGGCGGAGCGTGAGGGTCGCCCTAGGTCAAACTGCGGGCGGAGAAGTGGGTTTGTTCGGGGGGTCTGCAGAGGGTGAGTGGCGGGAAGTGGAAGGGCGGAGGTTGATCAGGGTGAGGAGGCGGAGGTTCTGTGAGGGTCGGTGAGGCGTATGGGGCTGTGGAGCGACGGGGGCGTCTCGCCGGAGGATGGCCGGAGGTGTGGAAGATGACGGTGGTCGGGTTGGTCGAGGGTTTAATTGAATGTAAAATAGCGAGGAAAAGAAAGAGGGGATAGAGACGACTAATTCTAACCTAACTAAAGTGACGAAGGGGACGAAGTGGCTGCCGGCTCGTACCTACCGGAGCTGGAGAAGAAATGCCCAGAGGGAGAGAACGGCGGCGACGACGGGGCTGAAGCAGCGCGCGCCGGTATTGCGCGAAGCGGAGGAGAATCAGGAAGAAGTCTCTGCTGCTGGTATTGCGGCAGAGCGAAGAGGAGGAAGGGGAGAGGCCGCCGGAGCTGGAGGGCTTCCTGTTGGAGTGGGAAGAGAGGAAGTGGGGGTCTTTCTCCGTCAGGACCGAGCTGCTCAGAACGGCGGAGCGACGGGGGTATTTATAGAGGCGGAATAAGAGAGGAGGGCGGAGGGAGACGACGTGTCTCCCTCGCCGGAGGACGCCGGAGATGGAGACCCATACCGTCCGTGCGTTCGCACGGCCGGTATGGTGGGTTGCAGCGACCAGAGGGGTGTTCCTGCGACGGCTGACGACGCAGGGCACCCCTGGTTGTCTTGCCAGACCCTCCCCCTTACCCTGCACGGCGCCATGCCCCGCGCAAGGTCGCCGGAGCATGGTGCTGGTCAGGTTTTGGTAGGAGGGACCTGAATGCAGAGAACGAAGGAGAGTTAGGGGCAGAAATGTGAGGGTTCGAAAGTTGAGGGCCAACAAGTAAATATATGAGGACCAAAGTGTAAAGTTGGTCAAGAAGGTTTCTTCTTAGGCTCAAGTTTTTATACATGACTAATTAGGACCTAAGGAATCTGATGGTAAATTTTATTTCTAGATTAAACCTTGTTTGACCAGTCAATTTACGCAAAAACCCAAATTAAGTTATTAATTGGGCATGGTTCTCAATGTAGGTCAAAATGGGTTCTGAAGGCCAAATTGAAGGTTCTAAACCCTAGAGATTATTTTTCCATGAATTTTAGAGGGTTTATTCTATTTTTACTTTTCCTCGAACCTCGTGAATTGAAGTGGGTTTGTTTTAAGGTTACAGATTATCATTTAGTTCCTTGGAATTGGTGTAGCCCTTGTCAGATCATCCCAGTTTCCTTCTTATTCGGTTTGTTTGACCTATGTTTGGACCCTGAATTACCCTGTATGCAGATTATACTGGTAAAATTGCATTTTTACCCCTTATGACTTATTTTCTCCTTAAACTCAGAATTCTCTGAGTTAAGCCTTTCCTTGAGTTATGTAGGAGCTTTTATCCTTTGTATTAGGTCAAAATGAGCTAGTTATGGCTCATGATGAGGTTCTCATCATACCCCCATGCCTAGCTTTTGCTAGTCCCTTAGCAAAAACTTAAGGTTTCAACCCTTGTTCTAGACCATGAAGTTCTTAATAGCTTCAGATAAGTGCTTTTTCATTTAAACCTAGATTAGGTTAGAATGCTGACCATAGGCCTAAAAGGTACTCTAGTACCAATCAAGATCCAAATCTGTCTAGCCTTAGCCTCAGTCTTTAGCAAAGGTTTTTAAGGCCCACAAGAACTAACCTAAGGTTTATTGGACTTTGTGGTTAAAGCACCCATGCTTGAAATGATTTTAGCCCTGGCTCAGTTCGCAGTGCATTTTGTAAGAGAGAGAGATAGAAAATTTTTATGTTTGGAGAGTTTTCTCTCTTTTTCTTTTTAATTCTAGCTTAGGATTGGCTTTTCAACACGGTCTGTATCAGATTCCTTGCTCCCATCATCAATCCTCAAGGGTTCCTAGCAGTCGATGCTTCTAGATAGCACCGCCCATGGCAACCCCCGGAACCCTGGCTATTGAGATTTCGAGATAATCCCATCCATGGTGTTCCGTGGCCGAATCCAGACCCTGGCAATTGACACTTCGAGATAATGCCATCCATGGAATCTGAACCAGCAGAGTGCTTACATGCCCCCAGTAGGATATGTGAATATCCTAAGAGACAAGCACCGAGGAGATGATATTTTGTTACGCATCTTTGAGGGGATTTCCCGCCTCTCCGCGCTGGGAACTCATCCAAATCAACTTGTGTTGATCGGCCGCTCCTACTCTAGGTGTTCTTTTCAGAATTTTGCGACGCTTCTGCGTGATTTTGATTTTTACGCTTACTGAACCAGGCTGTGTGTGAGGTTAGGGTGCTTAGGTTACTGAGTCCCGTAAACCAAAAATTAGTTAATGAGGCCAAATACTTCCTAAGCCTTAGACCTAATACTTCAGCTTTTCATTTTCCTCAACCTCTTGAGGAGTGTCCAGATCTTAATGGGTACTAAGGGTCTATTCAAGAATGCCTAAGGTTTGCGTTCTTACTAATCTCATTATGCACTTTTCAGTTATTTTCTTGAATGAGGTCTAGAACTTAGGTTAATTCCTTAGTTCCTTACTAATGACTATCACCTTTTCTCATAATTTTGTGCTCCTTTTTCATTTTGTTTCTTTTCTCCTTCTCCTTCACAAAATTTCCTTCTCCTCTTTTCCTCTTATTCTTTTTCGAAAATTTTTAATTTTTATGGTGTTTTTGACATATGTGAATTTTTTGTTTGAAACCTTTTCTTACAAGTTTTGCACTTTCATACCCCCCCATGCCTAAGATTTACAATGTCCTCATTGTAACCTAGGGGGTTTTTATTCAACTTAGTTCATTCCTTAAGACAGAAATTTGGATGAGTGAATGGGTCGGGTTGAATTTTGCGGACGATTTCTAATCACAGATGCAAGCATCTGAGGTGGGGTCGGCTGTCTACAAGGGTGAACCTTAAGTGCAAAAAGGTGTTAGAAAAGGTTTCAGGTTTTTAAAGAGAATGACGGGCTGCCTCCCGTTGAGCGCTAAATTTGATGCCTTCAGCCAAGCGAGAAATGCGATGGAGAGGGGATGGTGAAATCAGCAGAGTTTTGTAATACAAGCACCTTGATTAAGAGCCTGGTTGGTCCAACCAGGTGCTTGTTCAGATCAACAGGCTGATGATGCAGCCCAAACCCAATCAATCTGGTGGGTTGATAGATGTGGATAAAAAGGTGTGGAACCCACCATATACTATGAAGCTCAGATGGATGTGGAAGTGAAAATGCAGGGTTTGGCTGAGTTGAATCAGCCTGGTCAGAGTAGGGACCCGTAGAATAATCAATGAATGACGCGGAAACCCTACAGGGGTGATCAGAGAATGATGGAGCATGATATGTAGTCTGATCAGTGTTCCAAACCCGATGTGGAAATGCAATCGGCTCGGTGAGAGGTGAATCTGAATAGAAATTGAGTCCGGTTGCGGGTCGGGGTTGGGAAGAGGTTTTGATTAGTTTTGTGTGTGCAGACGAGGTGGAAACTGTGTATGAGGATTCTTTTAGAAAGGAATGACAGGTGATTTTCTGTAAAGAGTCCTCTGGGTAACTATCAAATGCCTGAAGAGTGTCTGTAGGATGAAAGAAATCTGAATTGAGAAAAGATTTGAATTCTGGGTTGCAATCACTCTTGGCATTTTCTATTTTTGGTTCCTGAGGATTGACAAGGAATGATTCTGTGTTATCAGTGATCTCGGGAATCAGGACCTCAGAGTCGGAGTTAGAGTTATGTGAACTGAAGTCGTAGATGGGCTTGGCGTGTTCAGGAAGGAAGGTCTCTCCACAATTATAGTTAGATCTGAAATTGTCGGAGAGTTTGTGAAAATGAGATTCATGATCATGAATTCCACCACAGCAAAAATCATCAGATGTGGAATCAACAGCCTGACTGGGTTCTAGCCTATATGTCAATTCTGGGTTCAAAAAGGTGTTCTGTTCAAGCTCGAAGCTGGTAGGATAGACCCCATTAAAACCTTGCTCATCCAACTCCTCAGTTGCTGTATCATAGATTGGCATGTTTTCTGAAAAATCGATCAGATTTCCTGAGGATGTTGGAGAGGGATATTCATCAAATAGAGGCCCGGAATCATACTCTGTAAAAATTTGATCTTTCTCATAAGGGGCCTCATAATCTTTCCAATAAGTTTCAGATCTAGGTTCTAGGCTTAGGATATGGGTAGAGTTACTAGAACCTAAGTCTGAATAACCTTCGAGGGCCACCTTATCAAAATAAGGGGCGGAATTTATACCCTCAAAAGGTTTAGTTTTGATCTCATTATTGCAGGAGTTTTGGAATTCTAGGCTTGGCAATTCATGGTCTTCGTTTGGCTCATCATTGTGTTCCCCTGCAATATTCCAACCTAATTCAACATTGTCTTCTATCTGGGTTGGGATTCTACAACCACTTCGTGCCTTAGTCCCGAGATCTGGGAAACTGGATTGTTCCTTAATACTGTTCCAAGATGGTTCATCCTCTGTTTCTGGTATATACGGGTATTTCTGGTTGATAGTTTGTTCTGGTGATTTCATCATTTCTACCCGTTTTGTAAGGGCATCTTGGTGTTGTTCCCAAAGTACAGGATTTGTCAAGCATTGAAGGTATTCAGATTGGTGTAATTTTTCTATCTCAATGTATCCTGTCATGAGCATATCTCGGGTTGATCCTTTTGTAACTTCTGTCAAAAGAATTTGGGCACAGTTTATGATGAAAGTTGTGGTAGTTAGGACATCAACCTGAATGTTTTCTATTGGTGTTGAGGGTTTATATTTGATTTCATAGAATTCAAGGGCATCCTCAATCATCTTATCTTTCATGGATCTCAGATATTCAGGTTTTTTACATGGTAGTCTTGCTAGGTAATTAGGCTGCATCTTCGAATCAGGTGGTGGAATCAAGATATAGAATCAGAAGTTTGAATTAATGGAAGAAGGGGACTTTGTTCAAAATCAGAGGAAAGAGGGGCTATGCGAATGATTTCTGCAGAAACAAGGGAGCCGAGGCTTAGCCTCGGGGAGAGTGAATTTCTATAGGAGGTTTCAAGGACCTCCTGCAAAATACTGAAGGACTGGATGAGATAAGCAGGTGCAGGACCCAATCAAGACACCCAAAAATGTTGGGTGACTATAGAAGTTCGGGGCAGATGGACCCCTTGATCAGAAAGATCGTCCACCTGAGAATTACCTGGGCAGCCAGAGAGGGTGAGTCCCGTGAAGACCCCTACATGGTAGAGCGTCCCCACGGGTTACAGGGTTTCCCCCACCCGACCTCTCTTGTCACTGCGGTTCCAGGTAGACCAGAATGGGAATCTTGACCTCTTAAGTCTACCAATTTTAGTTTAAGATCAGGGTGCTTAAAGTTACACTTGAACTCTTAGGTATTTTGAGTGAGAAAGTGACCTAATTTTAAGGTTGGTTGACCCAAGGGGTCAACTTTACCTCTTGTTCCTTTGAGAGCTTTTGGGTCCTTTCTTTTAGGGTTCAAGTGTTTAGAGAGCCAATTGTTTTAGGTTTTCTTTGAATAGGTATTTTCAGACAAGGGCTTGGGCACACTTCATTTGGTTTTCTCAATTCTTGCTTAAGGAGTGTGTCTCTAAATCCCTAGTGTTGGATCCTAGGTTGGCTCTACTTGGTCCAGTTAGCTCTTTGTTGGGTAATTAGGGCTCAAGCAAGAATGTGTTAGCCCTTAAATACCCTTAATAGTGTGCAGTAATAATGGGTTGAAAACATGCAACTTTTGATGGTTTACTGAGTATAGAAGACAGGTTAGACCTATATTGCTTGTTCTTTTCTTTTCTTCCTCTTTAGAGTTTAGGGGTTAATAGCGAGAGGAAGAAAAATTACCTGTCCTCGGAGTGGTTGTCGTGCGGTTGCTTGTCTTCTTAATTTCCTGTAGCTGCACAAAAGAGAGGAGATTATCAGAAACTAAAAGAAATAGGAATGTTTACCTCTAGAATAGCCGTTGCTCCCCGGCAACGGCGCCAACTGGCGGAACGGTGGTAGCAATTAGCTTTTCTTAAGTCGTTGTAGTACAGATAGTTATTGCCATCATTTTCCAATATATAATCTTTTACTCGGAAAATAAAGAGTTCTCGAGGTCGAACTCAGGGAGCAAGTTGTATTCTAGAGATATACATGTTCTATTACAAAAATAAATAGAGAGAGAGATGAAAGTTTGGCTTCTTCTTCTTTTCTTCTTTCTTTCTCGTTGTCTTCTCTTTAGCTTTTGTTCTTCCTGTTCTTCTTTTCTTGCTTCAGATCTCCTTCTCGTGCTCTTCTTCTTCTGCAGAGTCTTTCCCTTGGCTTCTCTGTGTTCTCCTCTGCCTCGCCTTCCTTCTCCTTCTTTGCCTTCAGGACGTCGTCTGATTTTCCAATCAGACGACTTAAACCGTCGCTGCTACAGTACCGCTCGGTGCTCCTCCTTCCTTCAGCTTTCGTCGGCCTTCTCTGTTCAGCGGGCGTCTTTCTTCTTCTTCTCTGCCTGCACACTTGCACAGCTTGATCAGAGGGGCAAAACCTAATTCTACCCTCTCCCCCGCGTTTTTCTCTCACGGAAGCCGCTCTTAGGAAAGCTCTCCCAGAGCTGCCGGGTATTCGGGTACGGGTCGTGCTCGGGTCCAGGCCCACCGGCGTGTGTGGTGGGCGAGGAGTGCAGGTCGGGCTTAGTCGGGTCGGGCCAGGTCCGCGGGGCGTGTTCGCGGACGAGGCCGGGTCGAGCGGGTGAGTGAGAGGGACCTCACCCCGTGCTCAGGAGGCAACGAACATAAGGCACTTTTTGCCTTTATGTGGGCGCGCTCCTCTGAAAAGTTACGAGGTGGGACTAAATGTCCCACCCCAATCGGGCGCCCGCAGCTGAAGACGCTGCAGCAGTTCGCGGTTGCACTCGAGGCCTTTGCCCCAGCTGCAAATCTGGGATGCTTCGCGGAGATGCCCCGCACAGCCTGGGAGTCGCACCTGGGCGAATCGCACCTGGAGCTGCAGGTTGAAGGTGCTCCTTCCACGCAGCAATGGCGACGGCGGTCGAGATACCTGTCCACAGAGGAACGGCCTCTCGGCCTAATCAGATACGCGGAGAACCTTCGCCGTGGCACTGCGAAGGTGGTGGGGGGTCTGGCAGGCGATGGGGCGGAGCGTGAGGGTCGCCCTAGGTCAAACTGCGGGCGGAGAAGTGGGTTTGTTCGGGGGGTCTGCAGAGGGTGAGTGGCGGGAAGTGGAAGGGCGGAGGTTGATCAGGGTGAGGAGGCGGAGGTTCTGTGAGGGTCGGCGAGGCGTATGGGGCTGTGGAGCGACGG
Organism: Thalassia testudinum; assembly: GCA_037157565.1. NCBI lineage: Eukaryota > Viridiplantae > Streptophyta > Magnoliopsida > Alismatales > Hydrocharitaceae > Thalassia > Thalassia testudinum. The sequence continues at coordinate 103,672,530 of JAZHRO010000073.1, read as the reverse complement.
AGGCGTCTCGCCGGAGGATGGCCGGAGGTGTGGAAGATGACGGTGGTCGGGCCAGTCGAGGGTTTAATTGAATGTAAAATAGCGAGGAAAAGAAAGAGGGGATAGAGACGACTAATTCTAACCTAACTAAAGTGACGAAGGGGACGAAGTGGCTGCCGGCTTGTACCTACCGGAGCTGGAGAAGAAATGCCCAGAGGGAGAGAACGGCGGCGACGACGGGGCTGAAGCAGCGCGCGCCGGTATTGCGCGACGCGGAGGAGAATCAGGAAGAAGTCTCTGCTGCTGGTATTGCGGCAGAGCGAAGAGGAGGAAGGGGAGAGGCCGCCGGAGCTGGAGGGCTTCCTGTCGGAGTGGGAAGAGAGGAAGTGGGGGTCTTTCTCCGTCAGGACCGAGCTGCTCAGAACGGCGGAGCGACGGGGGTATTTATAGAGGCGGAATCAGAGAGGAGGGCGGAGGGAGACGACGTGTCTCCCTCGCCGGAGGACGCCGGAGATGGAGACCCATACCGTCCGTGCGTTCGCACGGCCGGTATGGTGGGTTGCAGCGACCAGGGGGGTGTTCCTGCGACAGCTGACGACGCAGGGCACCCCCAGTTGTCTTGCCAGACCCTCCCCCTTACCCTGCACGGCGCCATGCTCCGCGCAAGGTCGCCGGAGCATGGTGTTGGTCAGGTTTTGGTAGGAGGGACCTGAATGCAGAGAACGAAGGAGAGTTAGGGGCAGAAATGTGAGGGTTCGAAAGTTGAGGGCCAACAAGTAAATATATGAGGACCGAAGTGTAAAGTTGGTCAAGAAGGTTTCTTCTTAGGCTCAAGTTTTTATACATGACTAATTAGGACCTAAGGAATCTGATGGTGAATTTTATTTCTAGATTAAACCTTGTTTGACCAGTCAATTTACGCAAAAACCCAAATTAAGTTATTAATTGGGCATGGTTCTCAATGTAGGTCAAAATGGGTTCTGAAGGCCAAATTGAAGGTTTTAAACCCTAGAGATTATTTTTCCATGAATTTTAGAGGGTTTATTCTATTTTTACTTTACCTCGAACCTCGTGGATTGAAGTGGATTTGTTTTAAGGTTACAGATTATCATTTAGTTTCTTGGAATTGCTGTAGCCCTTGTCAGATCATCCCACTTTCCTTCTTATTCGGTTTGTTTGACCTATGTTTGGACCCTGAATTACCCTGTATGCAGATTATACTGGTAAAATTGCATTTTTACCCCTTATGACTTGTTTTCTCCTTAAACTCAGAATTCTCTGAGTTAAGCCTTTCCTTGAGTTATGTAGGAGCTTTTATCCTTTGTATTAGGTCAAAATGAGCTAGTTATGGCTCATGATGAGGTTCTCATCACCTGTCTAAAAGGAGACATGCCTAATTGGGTCTTGTGGGCGGTCCTATAAGCCTACAAAGCTTCCGGAAGTCGGGATGACGAGTCCTTCCTATCAGGTCAAACAGTAACCTGTAGGATTTTCTTGATCTCCCGATTTGATAGCTCAGCTAGACCATTAGTCTGGAGGTGGTAAGGAGTAGAGATTCAGTGGGACACCCCGTATTTGGTCATCAGTGACCTGAACTGAGCATTGGTAAAATGGGTCCCTCCATCAGAGATGATTGCACGAGGAATCCCGAACTGTGAGAAGATATTCTGATGAATGAATTTGATGACAATCTTGTGATCATAGGTTCGGGTCGGAATGGCTTCGATCCATTTGGACACATAGTCCACAATGAGTAAAATGTACTCGAAGCCATCCGAAATAGGAAAGGGGCCCATAAAATCAATCCCCCAAATATTGAAAATCTCGCATACGAGAATTGGCTGTAAAGGCATCATGTCGCGGTGGCCCATGTTGCCCAAAGTTTGGCAACGACTGCATGCCTTACAGTGATTGTATGCGTCCTTGAAGATAGCGAGCCAGTAAAAGCCACACTGGAGGATTTTTTATGTAATTTTGTGCCCAGAAAAATGGCCACCGCATGCTTGGTCATGATAGAAGGAGAGAATGTTATTGATTTCGCCCTCTGGGACACATTGCTGAATGACTTGGTCAGCACCTATGTGGAAAAGGTACAGGTCTTCCCAAATGTAGTTCTTGGCATTAGAGCGCAACTTGTCTTTCTTGGCCTTCGGCCAATCAGACGGGATCTGATGAGACGCCAAGTAGTTTACTATATCAGCAAACCATGGAAGCCTAATACCAATAGTCAAGAGGTGCTCGTCAGGAAAATGCTCCGTGATGGGTCCAGAAGGGTCGATGATCTCAGAAGGAGGGCGAGACAAGTGGTCAGCTACCACGTTCTATCTTCCCGCCTTGTCACGAATCTCGAGGTTGAATTCTTGCAACAGTAAGATCCATCGGATTAATTGAGGCTTCGTGTCCTTCTTAGCAACGAGATGCCTCACAGCTGTGTGATTCGAGTAGATTATGACGTGGGAACCCAGGAGATAAGATCGGAATTTTTCGAGGGCAAATACTACGGCTAGCAGCTCTTTCTCCGTAACCATGTAGTTACGTTAAGCCTCGTCAAGTGTCTTGCTAGCGTAGTAGATGACCACGGGTTTCCCGTCAATCTTCTGCCCCAGAACCGCTCCTACAGCGAAGTTAGATGCATCACACATGATCTCAAAGGGTTGAGACCAATCAGGGGACTGTAGGATCGGGGCTTGGGTGACTCGATCACGAAGGTTCTCAAAAGCTTGAGTGCATTCCTTGGAAATCTCAAAGGGTACATCCTTGGAGAGAAGAGTAGTCAGGGGGTGCACGATTTTCGAGAAATCAGGGATGAAACGACGGTAAAAATCGACGTGCCCCAGAAAAGATCGGATGTCCCGGATCGAGCTAGGCATAGGAAGTCTAGAAATCAGATCAGCCTTGGCTCGATCCACTTGGATGCCTTTCTCAGAAATTAAGTGTCCTAGGACGATCCCCTTAAGCACCATAAAGTGGCTCTTCTCCCAAGAAAGAACCAGAATTACGTCAATGCAACGCCTGAGTATGTGAACCAAGTGCTGGAGGCAATCGTCAAATGATGCCCCAAAAACTGAGAAGTCATCCATGAAGACTTCCAAATAATCACCTGCCATATCAGAGAATATGGCAAGCATGCACTGCTGAAAAGTTGCAGGTGCATTGCAGAGACCAAAGGGCATCCTTCGGAATGCGTACATCCCGAAGGGGTAGGTGAATGTGGTCTGCTCTTGGTCCTCTGGATGAATCGCCACTTGGTTGTAATCGGAGTACCCATCAAGAAAGCAGAAGAATCTATTTCCCGCTAACTTCTCGAGAATCTAATCAATAAATGGTAGTGGGAAATGATCTTTCTTCGTGGAGGAATTTAGTCTTCGGTAATCTATGCAGACTCTCCACGAGTTGGCTATACGGGTAGGTATGACCTCTCTGGTTTCAGTCATGATGGTGGTGAGCCCTGCCTTCTTAGGCACAACCTGGATTGGGCTGACCCAACGACTGTCGGAGATCGGGTAGATGATCCCTGCATCTAACCACTTAATAATCTCCTTTTTCATGACCTCCTGCAGATTGGGATTCAAACGTCTCTGCATCTCACGTGAAGGTCGTGCGCCCTCTTCAGAATAGATACGGTGTGTGCAATAAGAGGGACTTATTCCAGTCAAATCATAGAGAGTCCAACCAATGGCTCTGCGATGTTGCTGGAGAACAGTAATCAGATGGGATTCCTGATCAGGTGTGAGTTTGGAGTTTATAATCACAAGAAATGTCTGATTAGAACCCAAAAAGATGTATTTTAAATGATCGGGAAGATGTTTGAGTTCAAGAATGGGGTTATCAGCAGCATCGGGTGGTTCAGAGTGAGTGTGGGATACAAGGGTAGGAGTTATAGGTTTGTCAAGATCAAGTCTGACTCCTCTAATTGCGGTTCAAGATCTTCTTGTGGTTGATGAGGAATAATCATTTTGTCCTCAAGTTGTGGTTCATCAACCACAACTCTAATATCACAAATTTGTTCAATGACACTACAATTGATCCCTTGTTGGGCCTTAAAGATATCAATTTTGAGAGTTTGGTTCCCAAATTTCAGTTCTATTTGGCCCTCTTCACAACTTATATTGGCCCTTGCAGTGGCCAGAAAAGGTCTCCCTAGTATGATTGGTGTATCCCTTGGGTTTTCAGGTGCATCCATATCTAAAACTATGAAATCTACAGGGAAGTAGAAATCCCGCACCCTCACAATAACATCCTCAAGAATTCCCTTAGGTGACTTGATAGATTGATCTGCTAACTGCAATGTCACCTAGGTCGGTTTTAGCTCAGATTCTTCTAGATGGTTAAGTAGGATGTGGGTATCAAGTTTATGGAGGCACCTAGGTCCAATAATGCTCTATCAAACTGGGTTTCACCGATCTTACATGAAATCAAGGGAGTGCCTGGGTCTTTTGCCTTGGGTGGGAGTCTACTCAGGATTACAGAGCTGGCTTGCTCTGACAGTACAATTTGACTCCCACTCTTGGTTCTCTGCTTACGCTGAGGTGTACACACGTTCTTCAAGAATTGTGCGTAAGCCGGTACGTGGCGGATCGCATCCATCAAGGGGATGTTTATTTGGACTTGCTCAAAGAGCTTGACCAGGTCCTCCTCAGGAGCCACGGGCTTGGTCGTCCTCTTCCCTTGGTCAAGGCCTCAGGAAATGGAACCTTGGTTGGTTCCTCTAGGATAGGTCCAGGTTTTTGATCTGGGACAGGGATAGGAACATCCTGGATGACTGTCTTAGGGTTTGGGTCATTACCAGGCTTGGAGTGGTCTGGATAAGGTGGATCTTGGGTTGCCTTACCACTACGGGTTGTTACAAAATTTATTCCTGCCTATTTCTGGTTAGGGATTGGTAGGATGGGTTGCTACTGTTGGTAACCCGCATAGGAGGTTGAGGCTTCCATCCCATCAGGTGAAGGAATAGAAGGGGCCTGATAGACCATGTGTGCTTGGCCTGGGTTTGGGTTCATAACGCGCCGTTGGGTCGGCACGCTATTAGGGTTAGGAAGAGGCTGAGAAGGAAGAGTGCCAGGTTGGCGAGAATTTGCCAACTGGGCAAGTTGATTTCGGACCTCTGTGATTTCATCCTTATGTTGCTTTTGGATAGCCGCATTCGTTCTCTGAATGTCAGCCAAAGTCTGTAGGATAAGGGACGTTTGATCTTGGTTTGGCCTGGATGGATAAGTAGGGTTGGGCCGAGGCTGAGGCGGCTGATAAGGACGAGGTGCTTGTGGACGGGGCTGAAAGGGTGGTCTTGGATTCTGGGAATTTCCCGCCTACTGGAAATTGGGATGGTTTTGCCATCCAGGATTGTAGGTATTGGAAAAAGGGTCATTCTGGATGGTGTTGAGGTCCTCGTAAGTCTGAGGAGCCTTAGAAAAGTTAGAGAATGGGGGAGTAGGGCTCCCCCGGCAAGAATAGAAAGGATCGGAGGTCCCTCCAGTCCTGGAGTTAGATGGGGGTGGATACGAGTCCATCCTTGGAGAAGGTCGGTGGAAAATGTGCTGCACAGTTTCCCATGTAGGAGGGGGTTGTGCGAAGGAGTTGTACGTAGAGGTGGCTCACTGCAAGTGCTGAGTCAGCTCATCCACCTTCTTCTCAATGATAAAGACCTTGTCCAATCGACTGGCCATTAATTCCTGGTCAACTGATGTGAACAAGCCCTGCATCTCGTGTGCTCCCCTAAGGTTCGTCGCTGCGTGGGTATTCGTCTGGTCGAATAATCCCATGGAGTCATTGTTGATGGAGTTCTCGCACATATTCTCGAGAATCTCCCTCACGGTGTCTTCATGTTGACCCATGATATTCCCTCCGCAAGTTGCATTGATGAACAATCTAATATCTTCACGGAGTCCCTGGTAAAAAGACTGGACTTGTTCCCATTTAGGAACTCCGTGATAGGGGCACTTTCTCATGAGATCCTGAAAACGATCCCATGCCTCATGAAGAGGTTCTCCCATCTGTTGCGTGAAGTGAGTAATCTGATGGCGCAAGGCATTGGTCCAACCAACGGGGAAGAACTTCTTCAAGAACTCGAACTGAAGTTCTTCCTAAGTGTTGATCGGGCGAGTCTGTGTTTGATACCAATGGGCTACCTTGTCCATAAGGGAGAAAGAAAACATCTTCATAAGTAGGATATCCCGATTTTGTGCATCTGACCCGAAGGTCTGGGCCAGATTCTTAAGATGTTTGATGTGCTGGAAGGGGTCTTCAGAGTTAAACCCATGGAATTTAGGTATGGCGTGGATCATGTTGGGCTTCAATTCAGAATCAGGTCTTCTAGTCGGGATTCTTACTTGAGGCTCAATTGCCACCGCAGTGGGATTATAGTGATCTCGCATCATGGGGCGCTGCGGTGGGTTCATGAAGTTTTGGAAGAGATATTGAGTCGCTGGAGCTGGTGCTCAAGATTATTCTCTTCTTCAACAGGCTGAGCCATTGTGGAAGAAGAAAGGGAATTGGGTTCAGAATCAGAAGAGAGGTCTATGTGAAGAGGTTGTTGCACAAACAAGGGTACCGAGGCTTGGCCTCGGGGAGAGTGAATTTCTAGAGGAGGTTTCAAGGACCTCCTACCAAACATACACTGATGGATTGGACGAGGTTAGCAGGTGCTGGACCCAATCAAGACACCCAAAATGTTGGGTGACTATAGAGGTTCGGGGCGGATGATACCCCTTAATCAGAAGGTCACCCACCTGAGAATTACCTGGGCAGCTAGAGAGGGTGCGTCCCGCGAAGACCCCTACATGGTAGAGCGCCCCCACAGGTTACAGGGTTTCCCCCACCCGACCTCTCTTGTCACTGAGATTCCAGGTAGACCAAAATGGGGACCTTGACCTCTTAAGTCTACCACTTTTAATTAGGATCAAGGTGCTTAGGGTTTCACTTGAACTTTATCCTTTTATGTGCAAAAGGTGACCTAATTTCAAGGTTGGTTGATCCAAGGGATCAACTTCACCTATTAGTTCCTGTGAGAGCTTAGTAGGTCTTGTCTTTTGAGGTCCAAGTGACTTAAGAGTCGGATTGCTTAGGGTTTCTCTTCAAAGATCTTTTCAAGCAATGGCTTAGGCACACATCTTTTGGGAATTTTCAATTCTTGATTAGAAGGTGTGTCTCTAAAACCTTAGCTTTGAGTCTTAGGTTGGCTCTAATTGGTCCAGTTAGTTGCCTTAAGATTAGGTAACTAGGGCTCAAGCAAGAAGGTTTTAGCCCTAATTACATTTAGTGGATGTACAGATAGAATGTGTTGAAATTGAAAAGCAGGCAACTCTCGTGATTTACTACGTATGAAAGAAAGGTAACCCCTACATTGCTTTTTTTTTTCTTCCTCTTTAGAATTTTAGGGGCTTAAAAGAGAGGATAGAAAATTACCTGTACCTTGGTGTGGTTGTTGTGCACCTGCTTGTTCCTTCTTGTTTTCCTGTGCCTGCACAACTAAAGAGAAGAGATTAAGTCAGTAGTAAATCAGAAATTTTGAATTAATAGCTTTTAGAATGCCCATTGCTCCCCGGCAAAGGCGCCAAAAACTAATGATCGCTCTTTCGTCGGTTTTAAAAGTATAGTCGTTGTAGTATGTTACGAAAAAAATGATGGTCAGTTTATTTCAATTTATTACTCAAAATTTATACTATCCCGAGGTCGAACTCAGGGAGCAAACTTTGATTCTAGAAGCATACAAATTCACAATTAACTATATACTATTTTACAAAAATTAGAGAGAGAGAGAGTGAACAAAAAAAATCCTTTTTTTCTTTTCTTTCTTTCTTCTCCTCTTCTCTCTTCCTTCTCTTCTTTCTTTGCCTTTCCTTTTTCGGACGTTTGATTCTTTGAATCAGATGCCTTATCTGCCCCTTTGCTACAGTGCCTTACAGCTTCTCCTCTTGGCTTCTTTTTCTTCTCTTCTCTGTTCGGCTTCCTTCTTCTTCTTCTTCTTCTTGCACTGTGCTGTCTCCTTCTTCAGTTGGCTTCTCTGCCTTCCTGCCTTCTTCTTTCTTCAGCTGCTCCTCTGCCTTGAGTTCCCTTCTTCTTTCTTCAGCAGCTGCCTCTTCCTTCTTCTTTCAGCTACGCTGTATGCGGCTAAGTCTTCAGCCATTCCTCCTTCTCTCTTCTTCTCCTGCTTCCTTGCGCATCACAAGGTTAGGCAAAACCTAACCCCTACCCACCCCATGTCTCTCTCTCTCTATTTCTCTCTCAAAGGTTCGCTCCCAGAGCATTCGCGGGTATACGGGTTGGGTAACGCGCCCAGGACCAGGCCCACTGGCGTGCGGTGGTGGGCGAGGAGTGCTTGGTCAGGTAATCGGGTTCGGTCTAGGCCCGCGGGGCATGAGCACGGGCGAGGGCAGGTGCGAGTGTGTGGCGCGCTGCGTGCATGGGCGAGGGACTTGACCCCTATGTATCGAAGGCGATAAGCGTAAGGCACTTTTTAAATTTATTTGAAGCACTGCGCTCGGACGTTTATGAGGTGGGACTAAAAGTCCCACCTAAATTTCGCGAACGCTCACAGCAAGAGCTGCGTTCAATTGCCAACGCTGCAGGGGTCCTTGCGGCCAAACACTTGGCTGGGGTTGTGCGCAGGAGGATTCTGCTCAACCTGGGGCTGTGCACCTGCAGCGGAGAGGCCTGCAGCTGCAGCAAGCTCTCTTTAAGCTTCTTCGGCAATTGCGGAGGGACGTCGGAACTTGAAACGTGTGAAGACGGCCTTGCGGCCCTGTCAGATCAGAGGAAAACCTTCGCCGTATCACGGTGAAGGTGAAGCGGAGGTTGGCTGGCCGCAGGGCGGCCTAGGCATGTGTGCCTAGGTCGCTCTATGGTTGGAGTTATGGGTTAGGTCAGGGGGCATTTGTGGTGGTGTAGGAGGTGTGTGAGTGGGTGGATGATGTTCAGTGGATTGTGGCAGAAGTTGTGAGGTGGGTGGCGAGACGTGTGGGGGTGCGGAGTGACGTAGGCGTCTCGCCGGAGGGTGGCTGGAGATGGGGAAGATGCGGGCGGACAGTGGCGGTAGAGGGGTGTTGTGTGAAATAGAAAGAGCGAAATGAAAGAGTGGAAGATGGGGAGCTTATTTTGATTATTTGGAGTGAAGGGGGGGCAGCAGAGACGGACTGCTTGTTTGTACCATCGTCGGAGAAGACGGCCCTGAGGGAGATAATGGCAACGAGGAGGATAGGAAGGCGTGCGCTGGTGCGGCGCGACGCGGGAGGATGAGGCGAAGTGAACCTTGCTGTAGGTATGGCAGCAGAGCGAAGAGAGGGAGGAGGAAGAATCGCCAGAGCTTGCGGGCTACCTGGCCGGAGAGAGGGGAGATGAAATCTGAGGGATTCTGCAGCCAAAACAAGTCTGTCCCAAACGGCAGCCCCTGCCGCTCCTTAAATAGGTGCTGGCAAGGAGGAGAACTCTAGGAGGAAGCGTGGGCAGGCCACTGGAGAATGGACGGAAAAGAGACCCATGCCTCTTGCACGTTCGCACGAGAGGTATGGGTGTCGGTAGGGCATGGGAGGGGGTCCATGCGGAGGAAGACAACGCAGGGGACCCGCCTCTCATTTCTGGGGGCGGTCCCCATACCCTGCACGGCGCCATCCTCCGTGCAAAGTTGCCAGAGGCATGGGCAGCTGATGCGGGTGGCAGAGGGACAGGCTTGCAAAGAATGAAGGGAAAGTTGAGGGGCTAAGTGCAAGGGTTCAAAAAGTTAAGGGTCAAAAAGTAATTCTTGAGGACCAATTTGTAAAGTAGGTCAAGGAAAACTTTCCTTAGGTTTAAATTTTTATATAACCCTAATTTGGACCTAAGAGATCTAATGTTGAAGTTAGATTTTAGGTTTGACCACGTTTGACAGGTCAATTTGCACAAAAATCCAAATTAGGTTAAAAATTGGGTATGGTTCTTAATCTAGGTCAAGATAGATTCCAATGGCCAAATTGAAGGTTTTAAACCCAAGGGAATATTTTTTCATGAATTTTAGAGGGTTTAATTGATTTTTATCTTTCCTGGAACTTCGTGAATTAGAGTAGGTTTGTTTTAGGGTTACAGAATGTCATTTAATTCCTAGAAGCTGCTATAATCCTTTTCAGATCAAATCATCCCACTTTCTCTCTTATTAAGCCCATTTGACCTGTGTTTAGACCCTTAGACATCCCGTTTATGTACTGTATTGGTAAAATTGTAGTTTTACCCCTTGTGGTTTACTTTATACTCAAATTTATAGTTCTTTGATTTAGGCGTTCCCTTAGATTTTGTAGGAGCTTTTGTATACTTATTTAGGTCAAAATGTGCTAGTTAGGGTTCATGATGAGGTTCTCATCATACTCTCACTGGGTCCAATTGGACAGTGTGTGCTAAGATCAGGGCTCAATTGGACTTAATGAGTCTAATTGAATAGGATGATGGAATTGACTAAGATCCAAGTCAATTAGATTTAGTGAGGACTTAATTAGGTCCTTAAGGAGGTTTAGAGGTGATGTAATAGGGTTAGGGTACCTTAATCTAGGTTCCTGTGGGGTTGGAATTGGGTTTAGGGACCTAGGAATTCATGATCCAAGCTTGAATTCAAAAACAGGAACTGGAGAGCTATTCCAGACGTCTGACAATAGTGTCAGATGTCTTAAAATGAAAAGTTAGTCATCCAGACTTGTTGTCTGGACGTCCAAACATGGGCAGGGAAGAATTAAGGTTCTGTTTGCAGGAATTGGACGTCCAGACCAAGTGTCTAGACATCTTAAAATGTTGTAGAAGTGGGTTTTAGGTGTGCAGGTTGTGGTTAAGGGTTTTGGACGTCCTGTAACTCATCTGGACGTGCAGATAGAGGCTGGAAATAGGGTTTTAGGGCTTCCTAGGGTACAGTGACCTAATCTAAGGGTGGTTAAGGCTTGGGGAAGGTTCTAGGCTGTCCTAGGGCTAGGATGGACCTAAATTCTTCGTAGTTTATTGCTTTATTCCTACTTAACAGAATATCATACTTAACCCCTTACATTATTGTCTACTATATCTTATTCTTGGTCTTCTGCTCCAGCTCTGCTGCAACTCTGGCTTCATGTCCAGCTTCAAATCCAGTCTCAGATCTAGCTCCTGAGCTTCTTATTTCCTGCAATTTATATAATGCACCTAATTTGTATATTATAGCATTATTCTATGCATAGCTATAGGAGGACTAGTAAAGATGCAAATAATGCTTATGCATGCATAAACTACCCTAACTTATTCTAAGTCCTAGCCTAATTCTGGATAATTAAGACCTATGATTGCTGCGCAATCATACCCCCATGCCTAAATCTTTCTAGTCCCTAGCAAATGTAAAACTAAATTATTCATAGAAGGATCCCTAAGGGATTGATTATTTTATCAAGTGTATGCCTAGTGATTTTTTCTCCTTTTTGTTTTCATCCTATGCTCTAGAAATCCAGACAAATGTGAAAGTGCAGCTACGTAGCTTTTGCAGCGGATTTGAGTGAAAGACCTGATTCACACCTAAAGCCTATACTTGACCCCTAGTAAAATTCTAGCAGGATAGGCGGACTTCTTCCCTCGGGGTATTTAAGATATTTTATGAATTCCACCCCAGCTTTAAGCTTGGGTAGAGGATGTCTAAGGGATACGGGTGTTTATTTGATGGCTCACTCTCAGGTGGTGCTACATAGAGATTTGTACTTCAGAATCTAGATTCCCAGATTATCAAGTAACTCAACTCAGCGAAAGACGAGAAAAACTATGCTCTTTTTTGGTTCCTTTGTATTCATTCTTTCTTACTCGCTTTGTTTTTTTTTCCTTAGAGCTCACAATCTCACCAAATTCTTACGTATGATCTGTATTTGGTGGTCTCACTTGGCATTAACACTTTAATTGAGTTCCATAATCCTAACACTAAGTTGGAGTTCCTCAGCCAATATTTGGATGGTCAGAAACATAGAAAGATAGGTTAAGGCCTTATTTGGTGGATCTCAAATTTATTGGTGGTATTGCCTCAATACAACTGAAATAAACACTAAATATTCACACACTTTTTTTTCTTGCTTTTTCTTCTTTTTCTAAATTTTTTTCTTTTTTTTTTCTTTTTCTCCTTTTTTTCTATGTATAATTTTCTTTTCAACACAACACAAGCTAGCATACATTCATGAACTTTATTATGGAGGCATTATTAGGGATTGGTGGTACTCAAGAGACATTGGGTGGCTTATTTGGTGGAAGTGCCTATTCACGGCACTGGGAGAGACGGATAGGACTGTGTATTTTTGACATTGACATTAATACCCTCCTTCTGTCGTGGATTCCGTAAAGAATGGTCGTAACCATCCACCTTAGCCTTAGTTTTATGAAAACTTGCTCTCCGCATATTTGCCTTATTTGGTGGCTCTCAAAATTTCGCACAAAAATGTATATGCAGGAACTGAGAGCGAAAATTATGCCTAATCTCTTAGTTTCATCACATAATTATCTAGGATTCCAGATTCCTTGTACTAATCTTAGAGCACCAGTACTCTATTCTCATCTCACACTATTTGGTGGATTTTTCAAAGAAAATCTTCCTAGCTCCCAAAACACTGTCCAAGGGTTCAGGAAAAGAAGCACTGCTTCTTCTCGACAGACTAAAGACGTTTATCAACCTTAACCATAAATCCATTGCAAATTATATGTGTGTGTGAAAAGTTGTACTAGATTCCAGATTACAGGAATCAACTAGAGGATAAAATCCCTAATGCATTCTCTTAATAAGATAATCTTATTCATGGATGCACTATGTATATATGCTATAAACAAGTAACCTCTTATATTCGTACTTCATGAAATTTCCCTTTCAGGTTACATTTAGCTTGACCCTAAAAAGGTAAGCGGGTGAGTTGGAAGTGGTTGTTGCGGACAATTTTTAGCTCCAATGCGAGCATTGGAGGTGGAGTTGGTTATTCTTTTATTTAGGGTCCTAAAGTATGTTTGACATGCAGCTCCGAGGTTTTCTTAAATGTTGGCATAAAAATTTTCAGTTTTATCGTATCTACCCCCCCATGCCTAAGTTCTTGCATGTCCTCATGCATGACTATAAAAGAAGAGAAATACAACAGGGAGTAAATGGGTAGAAATCACTTGGAATTGCTCCTGAAGTTTAACATTCAGCACCGGCCAACCTGACGGTATGCAACATGCGAAAAGAAAATATGCTAAAAGAAAAATATGCTATGTATAAAAATGGTATGTATAGGTGATGGTAGAATGTGGGCTAGATGCTGAGTTTAATGCCTCCAGCTGGGTGAAAACTCAATCAGATGTATCAGTTCTAGCATAGGAGCTGGTCAAGATTAAGAGAAAGATGTGCTTGTATGCTCCTAGAATTAGTGGCCTGGAGATGCAAACCAACCGATTGTGCACCCCTACTCCAAAAGGTCTAGCTATAAGAAAGTGTGGAGTGGTGGTGGAATAGAGGATAATCAGAGGGGGGGTCATGATGTTGATTCAACTGATTTATCATGTCCCACAATTCAGCAGGAAGTTGCTGAGGGAGTAGATCAACATGCATCTCAGAACCAAGATCTCAGTCATAGGGATCCTCATAATGATAATTGACATCAAAGATCATGCCCTCTCCAGGCTCTAGGTCATATGGGGGTATCCGTGAAAGTAAAAGATCAGTGGGGAGGTCACTGAAATCCTCTCTGGAAATCACTTCATCCTCATCAGTACTCATCTCTGACTCATCAGAGGCTGACTCTTCATGCTCCGAGTCGAGCCATCCATTAGATTGACTAGGATGGTAGGTGCGTCCCTAGCTCATTCTGCTCAAAGCCTCATCCTCGTATGCATTGGGCTCCTCAGTAATTCCTGCCTCAGCTAGCATATTTATTTCTTCGGTCAAGTCATCCATAGCTACTTCTGGTCTTCGGATGTCAGGATCAGGGATGGAAAGTGTCATCTCAGAATCTCTAGCATTCGCATTAGGGATGTAGGTGAAAGAAGAAGAGTGCAGATCAGAAGATGTTGGCCTTAGCATAGGTTCACCTACAATGGGAAGTGGCCTAGACTAATCAGTAGTGTCACATGTAATGTTTGCCTCAAGATCCATATCCTCAAATGAATCTACTTCCCTCATCATGGTTGGGTTATCTAACCCAAGAGGTATCTCCCAGGATTCAGGATAATCCGATTGTGGCTTAGTCCTGGAGATATCAGTCCTTTCCTCAGTTTCCTGAATGGAGTTCTTAGACGAACCCATTTAGAATAATTCCTACTCCTGTCTCATATCCAAGCTGGATTCTTCTTCCCCTGCATTATCTTCTGGCATCTGCTCCCGAGAATCTCCTATGTGTCCGTCCGACGTAGTTGTTTTACATTCTTTGAGGTCTTCAAGGCTATTTTCCACTTGATATCTCAAAAGCAGCAGTTCTTGAGTTTCCTGATTTGTCCAATTAGCCTTGTTATCCCTGTTGTTCCCTTGAGGAGCTCCATCAAAGCTACTTGATTCGGAATCCAGCTTCGTCTTTGGTTTGGATCAGTGGTAGCTTGGATTCGTTTAGATAGAATGCGGCCTTCTCCTTAGAGCTAGATATGGCTCTCTGTATTCTGTAATGCGATTGCATTGCACTGGTAGTTCTTCAGGGGTTCCAGGGGGTGAATTAGGTCTACCCATATTCCATGGGTGAGAAGCAGGAGTATGAAATCCATATCCTGGGTTATAAGATGTAGTCCTTTGAGGGACTGGCTGGTATGGGTCATAATATCTAGGGTTAGGATATGGGTTAACCATTTCGGTAACCCGAGGAGAAGGATCAGGTGAAGTGAAAAGTTGTCTTCGCCACCTTGGGTTCTGATCCCAATGTTGAGCTGATTCAGTGACCCGGGCTCTCAGATAAGCTCGTGGGTCTAGATCTTCTGGATCCTGATTAGGTCTAGATCCAGGGTTAGCCATTGTGGCTAAGCAGATAGAAGAAGAGGGTGGGGGAGAAGATGGCCCGGGAGAAGTGACTCACCTCCTTGGGAGTGGCTCCCAAGGTCCAACCAATCGAGGTCTGAGTGACCTCCTTCCTTGCATGCACCAACCAACCCCAAGGTTGGTGCAGCCAGCCAGACAAGGCTAAGGCCTTGTCAATCAGATGATCCTTATGATCAAATGACCAGATTTTTTGTTTAAAATTCTAATTCCTAAAGAGAAAATTCGTCGTTCAACCAACTAAAAGTAATTCCCACCTCTCAAGATAACCCAGCCAGTCTGGTTATGAGGGGACTAAGGGGAAGGTTCTTCCTTTGGCCCATGCCTCCGGTTTCATTACCCCTTAGCTGCGGTCGTTTGACACTACCCCATAGACTTAGTCACCAGCTTTGGCAAGAACAGTTGAAACCACCCAGTAGTACGACAACGAATTCGGATTTATTTTGTGTTTTACAATTTATTTTAAACCCTTTTTTCTTCAGCTGGGGTTTATGGTGAGTGGCCCACAAGGTGACCAAGCTCACCGGGTAAACCTTAGTCTTGATTAAGTGTAGTCTAGCCCAAATATATGGTCTCTAGAGTGTAACCCTAAAGGTGTAACCTAAGGTTCATGCAATTCTAGGGTTTTTTTTTCTTCTTCAGCAGACCAGGAAAATAAGAATAATTCTCTGATGAAAATTGGAATCAGAATAAGTTGAAATTTGGCAAGTATGTTCCTTTTTCAATTATATTTTCAGCGAATATTTTTTTATAATTTTTACTATTCCAATTGAATTTATAGAGATTTTTAAATGTCAAAAGGTCAGATTTGAAATTTTGACCCATGGTCGATTTTTTTCTTTGAAATAGTATCAAATGATCTTCAAAAATTTGGAAAAAATATGAAAATTAAAGCTAATGAGATCAGCTTTAAAACGCCACCATTTTTAGTCAAAATAGATTCGTAAATTGCTTGAAATTGATTTTTGAATTTTGAAAAATTTCAAATCTGGGTCACTCTAACCCCCTTGCACTTCACAAATTTTTAAAAATTTACTACTTTGAATTTCTTCAAATGAATGGTGTCGTTTAAAAGATGGTTTGAAAATGAAGATATAGCCCGAATTTCAGAAATTTTCAGTCAGTAATGTTTCAGCAATTGAATTTTTAAGTCAGAATTTAAAATTTGGCCGAAAATTAGAGAATGGTGGGGAAGCTTTTAAAAGGTGCTTGAATTCAAAATTCAAACTTTCCACCAAAATGATTTTTTTTTCTTTTGAATTTTTTTTTCAAAAACTTTTGAATTTTTTTTAAGGGAAAAGCTTTTTTTTTTCAAAATTTTTTTCCCTTTTTTTTCAAGCAAACTAACCTAAGATTCAAACAGAAACCTAATCTAACTATCTAGACTTTTTTTGATTTTTTCTTCACGAAAATAAGTAGGCTTTTTTTTTTCAAATGAAATTGCTAGAAGGAAATCTAACCTAGGGTTCGGAAAAGGGAAATCGTAATCTAAGAGGAGATGTGCACCTGATGATTTTTCTATGCTCGATATGTGCGCATAACCTATTTTTCTTGCTTTCCTGCACGTCCAACAAACAAGCAAAGGAATATTTGTCACTAAAAGTGATGAGAACCTCATCATGAGCCATAACTAGCTCATTTTGACCTAATACAGAGGATAAAAGCTCCTACATAACTCAAGGAAAGGCTTAACTCAGAGAATTCTGAGTTCAAGAAGAAAATAAGTCATAAGGGGTAAAAATGTAATTTTACCAGCACAATTTGCAAACAGGGTAACTCAGGGTCCAAACATAAGTCAAACTAACCTAATAGGAAGGAAAGTGGGATGATCTGATCTGATAAGGGCTACAGCAACTCTAAGGAATTAAATGACAATCTGTAACCCTAAAACAAACCCACTTCAATTCACGAGGTTTGAGGCAAAGAAAAAATCTACTAAACCCTCTAAAATTCATAGAAAAATAATCTCTAGGGTTTAGAACCTTCAATTTGGCCTTAGGAACCCATTTTGACCTACATTGAGAACCATACCCAATTAATGATTTAATTTGGGTTTTTACATAAATTGGCCGATCAAACAAGGTCTGACCTAGAAATAAAATTCGCCATTAGAATCCTTAGGCCCCATTTAGTCATGCATAAAAACTTGAGCCTAAAAAAAGACCTTCTTGACCGACTTTGCATTTTGGTCCTCATTGATTACTTTTTGACCCTCAACTTTTGAAACCCTCGCATTTTGGCCCCTAAGTCTTCATTGTTTTTGCATTTGGGTCCTCCCTGCAAAACCCTAATCAGCGCCATGCTCCGACGAGGCATGGCGCCACGCAGGGTGAGGGCGACCCCCTACCAAGATAATGGGGTGTTCTCTGCGACGTCTGCTGTCGCAGGGACACCTCCACGATCTCTGCCTTCGCCCACACCTTCCGTGCGAATGCGCGGAAGGTATGGATCAAAATCCGGCCATCCTCCGGTGAGGGAGGCACGTCGTCTCCCTCCGCCCTCCTCTCTGATTTTTGCCTCTATAAAAACCACCCCCGTCTGCCGAACTCAGGAGCTCGGTTCTGACGGAGAAACACCCCCCTCCTTCCTCTCTTCCCACTCCGGCAGAAGCCCTCCAGCTCCGGCGGTTCTTCCTCCTCCTCCTCGTCGCTCTGCTGCAATACGAGCAGCAGAGCCACCTTTGCCCGCTCTTCCTGCGTCGCGCCGTACCCAGCGCGCGCTCTCCCGCTCTCTCCTCGCCGCCGCCCCCTCTCTCTGGGCACCTTCTTCTCCGACGACAGTCGATACGACTGTCGCCCCACTTTGGACCCCTTCGACTCTACAACTAGGTCAGAACTTCTCCCTACCTCCCCCTCTTTCTTTTCCTCACTATTTTACATTTGATTAAACCCTCGATCGACCTGACCGCCCTCACCTTCTCCATCTCCGGCCACTCTCCGGTGAGTTGCCCCCGTCAATCCACCACTCCACACAACTCACCACCTACCCCAAAAGCTCCGCCTCACCTCACCTGACACCCCCCGCCCCTTTGCTGGCACTCCTCACCTCCACAACACTCCCCCGAACAAACCCACTTTTCCAGTCGCAATTCGACCTAGGGCTGCCGCCAGACACCGCCCCACAACCTACTACACCCTGCATTACCTTCGTCGTGCCACGGCGAAGGTCACCCTGTAGTCTGATTAGGCCGAGAGGCCCTGTTTGTGTTTGGCAGATCTGCAGCCCCGGCTGCCATTGGCGACAAGGCGAGGAGCTTCCAAGCAAGCTCCAGGCCCTGCAGCAGCAGGATCCCAGCTGAGGTGAACTGGAGGGACTTGGGCGAAGGCAAGGAGCAGATCTGCAAAGAGAAACGAGCGCGTTGCTGCTGAAGCCAGGTCGCGCCTTCCTGCGGGCGTGCGCAAGCGAGGGACAAAGTTTAGTCCTACATCGTGGGATTTCGAAGCGCCACACCGGTTTAAATTATTTTTGTGAAATAAGCTTATCGCCTCCGAACGCACCGGGGTGAGGTCCCGCGCCCACTCACTCGCCCGGTCCGCGAGCTCACCACGCGGATCTGGCAGATCCGACCCGAACCTATCCTGAGCACACCTCGCGCATCACCCACCTTCCGGTGCGCCTGGTCCCGGGTACGAAGCTCGACCCGATTACCCGACGGCTCTAGGAGAGCTATCCTACGAGTGAAGTCTAAGAAAGAGAGAGACGTACGGGTAGAGGGAAAGGGGTAGGTTTTGCATTGGCTGAGGTGTGTACAGGAATAGGCCGAGGCAGAGAAGAAGAAGCTCTGAAGAAGAAACGGCTGAGGAAGAAAAGCGAGGCAGAGAAGAAGAAGGCCGACGAAGAAAGATTGAAGGAAGAAGGAGGAGCACCAAGCAGCACTGTAGCAGCGGCGACTTAAGTCGTCTGATTGGAAAATCAGACGACGCTCTGCAGAGGAAGAAAAGAAGAAGGAAAGAAGAGCAGGCACCGTAAAGAAAAAGAAAGAAAGAAGAAGAAGGAGCTCTGCAGCTGAGGCAGAAAGAAGAAGAAAGAAAAGAGAAGCTAAAGAAGAAGACGAGAAGCGCAAGGAAGACAGAGCTGAAAGAAGAAAAGAAATAAAAGAAGCAGCAGAAGAAGAGGAACTGAAGGCAGAAGATTCGAGAAACAAGAAGAAGAAAGTAGACAAAGATGAGAGAAAGAAGAGAAGAAAAAGCCAAGAGACCAACCTATCTCTCTCTCTCTCTCTCTCTTATTTTTGTAATAGAAACATTGTACTTCTAGAATATAACTTGCTCCCTGAGTTCGACCTCGGGAACTCTTTTATTTCCGAGTAACAAATTGTATTAAACTGGTAACCACTTCTCTATGCTATACTACGATGAAATAATAGAACTATAGAGGAGAACCGATCGCCAGTTTTTGGTGCCGTTGCCGGAGAGCAACGGCTGTTCTAGAAGCTTTAAATTTCTTTCAAGAGATTACTAATCTTTTTCTCTCTCTTATGTGCAGGTAAAAATTGGAAGAGCAACCACACAACAAACACTCCAACAAACAGGTAATCTTCATTAGCCCTCTCTTAAACTCCCTTAAAATCTAAAAAGGAACAAAAAGAAAAATCAACTTAAGGCTACCTACATCATACATAGTAATTCCTCAAAGTTGCCTAAATTTTTCATTTCAACACATTTTAACTGTCCATCCAGCTAAGGTAACTAGGGCTAAAACCTTCTTGATTGAGCCCTAGATACTACATTTTTGAGGCAACTAAAATGGACCAACTAGAGCCAACTCAGGAATTGAAAAGCTAAGGTTTTTAGAGACACAGCTTCTATTAACAAAGAAAAGATCTTCCCAAAAAGAGGTGTACCTAAACCTTGTTTGAAAAGATCTATACAAGAGGAACCTTAAGCAAATCAGGCTCTTAAATCCATTTGAACCTTAAAAGAAAGGACCCAAAAGCTCTCAAAGAAACAAGAGGTGAAGTTGACCCCTTGGGTCAACCAACCTTAAAATTAGGTCACTTCTTCAGTTAAAATACCTAAAAGTTCAAGTGGAACCTTAAGCACCTTGATCTTAAAGTAAAATTGGTAGACTTAAGAGGTCAAGGTCCCCATTCTGGTCTACCTGGAACCACAGTGACAAGAGAGGTCGGGTGGGGGAAACCCTGTAACCTGTGGGGACGCTCTACCGTGTAGGGGTCTTTGTGGGACTCACCCTCTCTGGCTGCCCAGGTAATTCTCAGGTGGACGATCTTTTTGATCAAGGGGTCCATCTGCCCCGCACCTCTATAGTCACCCAACAATTTTTGGGTGTCTCGATTGGGTCCAGCACCTTCTAAACTCATTTATTCCAACAGTGCATGTACGGCAGGAGGTCCTTAAGACCACCCTTAAGACCTCCTTTAGAAATTCACTCTCGTCAAGGCCAAGCCTTGACGCCCGTGTTTGTGCAGCAACCCCACCACATTATTCTCTCATCTGATTCAGAACCAAGATCTTCTTCTTCCCCCATCATGGCTCAGCCAGTTGAGGAAGAAAACAATCTGGAGCATCAGCTCCAGCGACTCAATGACCTCTTCCAAAACTTCGTGCACCCACCGCAGCGTCCTATGATGCGGGACCATTACAATCCTGCTGTGGTGGCCATTGAGCCTCAAGTCAGAATCCTGACTGGAGGACCTGATTCCGAATTGAAGCCCAACATGATTCATGCTATACCTAAATTCCATGGGCTTAATTCCGAAGATCCCTTCCAGTACATCAAACAGCTAAAGCATCTGGCCCAAACTTTTGGGTCAGATGTGCAAAATCGGGATATTCTTCTCATGAAGATGTTCTCCTTTTCTCTTATGGACAAGGCCGCCCATTGGTATCAAACTTAGATCCGACCGATCAACACTTGGGAAGAACTTCAGTCCGAGTTTTTGAAAAGGTTCTTTCCCGTTGGTCGAACCAACACCTTGCGCCATCAGATTACTCACTTCACTCAACAATCAGGGGAACCTCTCCATGAGGAATGGGATCATTTTCAGGATCTCATGAGAAAGTGCCTAACTGGTCGATCTTTCGCTTTTAAGTCGGTTGCAGTTTAATGTGGTGGAAAAATCGACTGATCAATATTTAAGAAGAAATAACCACTCGCAGAGGAGCGGGTCGTATCCACAGGGAGGCAATGACGTATTAAAATTCGCACCAATTAAAGACGTTCGTTCGTAGTTAGTTTGGACAAGAATCAAGCTAAGATTGCCTTTAGATTAAGGTTTAAGCAAGAAACAATGCTGAAATGGAAATTATGAGAGACTAGAGGATATTTTCCGCAATGCAGAATCAATAAAATATCATTAAAAATTGACAATGGCAGAAAATGTAATTTCTAATTAATGGTTTACTGTAGCAAAACAGGGGAATTTTTCCCCTTTGTCTTGCGCGACGAGGAGCGGATGGCCGGGCACGGGAAGCTCGGAGGAGGTCCCTTGGACCGAGGGCTTCGAATCGGTGGTGGCAGTGAGTCGCGCGGCGACCGGAGGTGGCCGAACGAGCTCCGGCGGAGGTGCTGCAGCCGGTGAGCTTGCGCGGCCTGCTGGCGTGAGATCTGCCACGTGCTGCTGCTGGCGGGTTTGCAGAAGCGGGCGGACGGGTCTGCAGGCGTTGTTGGAGGATGCTGCGGGCGTGCGGGTCTGCAGGCACGAGGAAGGTGTGCGCTGCAGGCTGAGGAGGGCGTGGGCTACAGGAGCTGCTGGCGGTTGGCATGGGCGCGCAAGCTGCAGGCGCGGGCGTGCGGGTCTGCAGGAGCGGGCGGACGGGTCTGCAGGCACGGCTAAGGATGGTTGCGCGGGTCTACAGGCGTTGTTGGATGGCATGGGTTGGTCTGCAGCTGTGCGCGGGTCTGCAGGCGCGTGGAGAGCGCTGCAGCCGGTGAGCGCATGGAGATGGGCGCGGTTGGAAGGTGGCGTGGGCTGGTCTGCAGGCGTTGTTGGAGGATGCTACGGGCGTGGGAGCGTGTGCGTTTGGAGGGTGTAGCAGGCTGAGGCAGACGTGGCTGTTGGAGGTGAGCGGGTGGAGGGCGTTGCGTGGAGAGCGGGTGCGGGTGGACTGCAGATGGGTATGCAGGCGAGTGGGTGGAGGTGAGCGGGTAGCTTCAGACATCTGGGAAATTTCCCGGACGTCTTAAGTTACTGAAAGGGTGGCTGAATCAGTAGCTCGGTGGTAGTGGTCGGCGACGACGGCGAGGGAGATGCACGCTAAGGTGCTCACGATGATGCGGACGAGCTCCGGATGGCGGTGTGGCCTGTCACACCACACGCCCACGGTGATGGAGACTCGCCGCCACAGTAGAGGCCGGCAGTATGGAGTGGAAGAGAGAAGTTCTCTCTACACAGTGGTGGGTCGGTGGTGGAGGCCTCCCGAGCTCGGCTGCCTCCCTCCTCCTTTTGTAGTGGCCTGCACAAGTTTGAAATCAGCCGCTCGACCAGATCCACCACATCCGCTCCCCTTTGAATGGGTCTTCACTGCGGCCGTTCGACGTTGGAGCGACAGCCAGCCGTTCCTGCAAGGAGAAGAGTAAAGAAAATAATGTTAAAATATTAAGGTCATTTGCATACAGACCCTCAGCTTCTATGTTAATGAAAACAATGTACCTAATTGGTTGTCTAATTAGATGAATGCTATTCTAAGCTAATTCTAAACGCACTTAAGGTATGAATGCAATGTATGGATTACGTAATTAAATTAAAACTATGAATTAATCTATTTACATCCTAATTTATGCTAAATAAATGTTAGAATTAACCTAATGTGTAGGCACTTAAATACTTAAATAGCCCACAATTATGGGCTAATCAAATACCCCCATGCCTAGTTTTTGCTAGTCCCTAGCAAAATTAAGCGAAACCTAGCACTCTAAGTAGACTAGTCAACTCACTTAGTCTTCCTTCAGAAGCATATTAAGTTCAAGCTCTAGACCCAAGGTTCTTAAGTAGTTGCTAAGTTACAGACTAGGTCGGCTAAAGACGAGTTGCAGGCACAAGTTTCCCTAATTTCTGACTCTACCCTAAAGTTTATTGATCCCTGAGATTAAAGCATCTGTGCCTGTGCATTGGTCTGAGATATTTGAGTTAAAGGATTTTTTTTATATATATATACCCCTTTTTTTTCTTTTTTTTTTTGTTTGATTCTTCTAAGTCTAACCTCAGATCAGCTATCAACACGGTCTGTGTCGGATTCATTGTCCCCATTACCATACCTCGAAGGGTGCCTGGCTTTCGATGCTTCGAGATAGCACCGCCCATAACGACCCCAAGAACTCCTGGCAATTGATACTTCGAGATAGTATCGCCCATGGATTTCTTAAGCGAATTCAGGCCTATGGCAATCGGCACTTCGGGATAGGGCCGCCCATGGTACCTGAACCGCGCAATGCGCTTACATGCCCCCAGTAGGATGGATATCCTAAGAGACAAGCGCCGAGGAGGTAATATGTTATCATCGCATCCTCAAGGTGAGTATATACTCGACCTCTCCTGCGGTGGGAACTCTTCCAATCAAAATGTGTTTTCAAGCCTCTCTTAAGTCAAAACTAAGAGAACCAAATCTCTTTTCAGAAAGATAGAAATTAAGTTGATTACTAGACCAAGTGTGTGAAATTTGGATGCTTGGGTTACAAGGACCCATAAACCAAAAGGTAGAATAAGACTCTAGGTACTACCCCACCTTTTAACTCAAACCCTAGTTTCCCTTCCTCAACCTCTTGAGGAATGGTCCGCAACTTAACTCCTACTTAAGTTTTTAAGTCCACAAAGGACCCTAAAGGTCTAAAGCTAGTAGCTCATTTAGCTTCTAAAGTTTGACCCTAGAATTAACTTAGTCTACCCTAGAGTTCTGATTTGCTTAAGACTGCAAGATCTAGCCAGTTAAGCTCAAATTTTTTTTCTCTCTCTTTTTTTTTCTCTTTTTCTCTCTTCTTCTTATTTTTTTTATATATATGTGTTTGCACCTCAAAACACGCCTGTAATAACGCCTTCTTGTGCTATTTTCTAGCATTAACATTGCATAATAGGATCCTGTAATCGCATTTGTAAAAACACTTGCATGCATGCATTTAATCAAGAGAGGAAGAGGAGTGAAACAATCGCCTGCATAGTTACATTTTTCTTCAAGTGCCTCCTTGCAAAATCACCCTCTTTTTATTTTTCCTCTTGATTTCTTCTTTTCTCTCCTTCCCGCGGCTGCACCCTTCTCGCGGCTGCACTCTTCCCGCAGCTGCATGCAGCAGCCACGCAGCACTTCTTCCCGTCACTTCTCCCTGCCAACGCCGCTCCCTATAGCTGCAACTCGCACACCCTCTCCCTGCTGCAGCCGGCACGCCACTCTCCCCTCCTCTATAAGTAGCTGCAGCTTCATCCTTGCAAGACCAGCTGCTGCAAAGACCCCGCAGCCACCACCTTCCTCTCCACCCTGACCAACGCATACTGTGACGTTCCCCAATCCCTCCCTTGTCCAGTACCTTCTCCTGGCCAGACTTCTGACGAGGTTTTCTCCGCTTCCCATACCTCGTGGTCTGAGTCATATCCGGGCTACTCACTGTCGGTCCATACTCATGAAGATCGAATTGCCCTTTCTTCCCCGCCAAATCAGGCGGATTTACAAATCCACACTGGGACCTTGAGCCCATATACTTCTCACTGGGGCTATTCATTTTTGGATCCATCTATCCAAGAAGCCCCTCTTCTTGGCCAATCTGAAGGCCAGTTTCTTCCTCCTAACTTGTTCTCCTACCCGTCTGGGACACTCTCGTCCCAAGAAATGCCAGATCCTTCCCCATCCACTCCCGAGCTAAAAGTGTTGCCTAATACACTCAAGTATGTTTTCCTGGGACCAAATGAAATGCTCCCTGTAATCATCAGTTCAAAATTAACCATGGAGCAGGAGTGCAAACTAACTAAGGTCCTCCTAGAACACAAGGCAGCTATTGGATGGTCTTTATCAGACTTATCTAGTATTAGTCCCTCCTACTGCACTCATCGTATATATACGGAGGAGGAGGCTCGACCTTCTCGCGAGATGCAGCGACGTCTCAACCCTAACATGCGGGAGGTCGTTAAGAATGAAATCATTAAGTGGCTGGATGCGGGTATAATCTACCCGATCAGCGATAGCCCCTGGGTGAGTCCGATTCACGTTGTGCCCAAAAAGGCAGGACTCACCATCCGTGTCAATGACAGGGGCGAATCCATCCCTACACGCACTCCTACATCTTGGAGAGTGTGTGTAGATTATAGGAAACTCAATGCTGCAACCAAGAAAGATCACTTCCCACTACCATTTATTGACCAAATCCTGGAGCGGTTAGCGGGAAATAAATTTTTCTGCTTCCTGGATGGATTCTCAGGATATAACCAGGTGGCAATAGACCCCCGAGACCAAGAGAAAACCACTTTTACCTGCCCTTTCGGCACCTTCACCTTTAGAAGGATGCCGTTCGGACTTTGTAACGTGCCAGCAACTTTCCAGAGATGCATGCTGGCGATATTTCATGACATGGTGGGTGACTTTCTCGAGGTCTTCATGGATGACTTTTCAGTCTTTGGACCATCTTTCGACGAATGTCTTGCCAACCTGACTCGCATCCTTAGGAGATGTATTGATGTAAACCTCGTGCTTTCCTGGGAAAAAAGTCATTTTATGGTGCACGAGGGAATTGTTCTTGGACATATCATCTCCGATAGGGGTATCGAGGTTGACAGAGCTAAGCTCGATATCATTGCTGATTTACCTGTGCCTGGTTCTGTCAAACAAATCCGCTCCTTCTTGGGACACGTCGGTTTCTATAGGAGATTCATCAAAGACTTCTCCAAAATTTCTCGACCCTTAACTCATCTCCTATCAACCGACGTGCCCTTCGACATGGGCCCTGACTGTATACAAGCATTCACGCAGTTGCGTAATGCTGTCACCAAGGCCCCTGTTCTCCAGCCGCCTGATTGGTCCCTCGACTTTGAACTTATGTGTGACGCTTCAGACCTTGCAGTCGGAGCCATCCTGGGACAAAGACGCGATAGACACCCCTTCGTGGTATACTACGCCAGTAAGACGTTGGACGAGGCCCAGCGTAATTATACTACCACTGAAAAGGAACTACTGGCAGTCGTCTTTGGGCTGGAAAAATTCCGTTCTTACCTTCTAGGCTCTCACGTTATTGTTTTCACTGATCACGCGGCCATTCGCCATCTCATGCACAAGAAGGATGCCAAGCCTAGACTGATTTGTTGGATCCTTCTGCTCCAGGAATTTGACATTGAGATTCGTGATAAGGTTGGAGCCCAGAATGTTGTGGCTGATCACCTTTCCAGACTGGACCCTGACCATATTGGACTTACTCTGCCAATTAATGAAGTTTTTCCTGATGAGCACCTATTGGCAATAAATGTGGCAAGTGGACCGTGGTATGCCGACATTGCCAATTACCTTGCTTCTGGATCTCTTCCACGTGGCTGGCCTAAAAACCAGCGCGAGCGTCTCATGGCAGAAGCAAAGTATTATTTCTGGGATAATCCACTTCTTTTTCGGATAGGTGCTGATCAAATCATCCGTCGCTGTATTCCTGACAGTGAGTTCCCCAGTGTGCTATCCTTCTGCCATGATCAGGCCTGTGGAGGCCATTTCTCTGGGAGGAAAACTGCAGCCAAGGTGTTGCAGTGCGGTTTCTTTTGGCCCTCCCTTCACCAGGACGCGCACACTTATGCCAAACATTGCACTAGGTGCCAGTCATTAGGGTCAATGGCACGTCGTGACATGATGCCCTTGCAACACATCCTAGCTGCGGAAATCTTCGACATCTGGGGAATTGACTTCATGGGTCCCTTTCCTCCATCCAACGGCTTCGAATTCATCCTCGTGGCCGTCGACTATGTTTCAAAATGGATCGAGGCTATTCCCGCGCGCCGTGCTGACCATGTTATCTCCACCCGATTCGTCAAAGACCATATCTTTGCGCGTTTTGGGATCCCTCGGGCCATTATCTCGGATGGAGGAAGCCACTTTACCCATGCTTCTTTTCGGGCACTTCTGAGGAGGTACGGAGTCCACCATCGTATCGCATCCCCGTATCATCCTCAGACGAACGGCCAGGCGGAAGTGTCGAACCGGCAAATCAAGCAGATTCTCCAGAAAACGGTTCGGCCTGACCGTAAGGATTGGTCCGACAAGCTGACTGACGCACTTTAGGCATATCGGACCGCCTTCAAGGCTCCCCTTGGTATGTCTCCATATAGAATCGTTTACGGGAAGCCTTGTCATTTGCCTGTGGAGTTGGAGCACCACGCTTATTGGGCGGTTCGCCAATGTAACCTCGACCCAGACTTGTGTGAACGAGAAAGGAAACTCCAACTCCAAGAGCTGGAAGAGCTCCGTCGTGAAGCCTATGATTCTGCTCTAACCTTTAAACATCGCACTAAGGCTTTTCACGACAGCCATGTTCGGCGGAAGGAATTTGAGCCATCTCAGCAAGTTTGGCTCTATAATGCCCGACTCAAATTCTTTCCTGGGAAATTAAAGTCCAAATGGACTGGTCCTTTTCTGGTCTCAAGACCATTCCCCAATGGGGCCGTCGAAATCGAAGATCCCAAATTTGGGCGTAAATTTACGGTCAACGGGCAGCGTTTGAAACCCTATCTGACTCATGAACCTGCCCCCGTTGGAGAAACCGTTGCCCTGCTGGAGGGTAACTAATTCTTTGCCTCATTCTGAGTCCAGCTGGGGACATTAAATTCAGCGCTTGTTGGGAGGCACCCTAACAGCACTCACCATCCACCATCACTTTTCACGCCTCTATCGCAATCACTTCACTTTTCTCTTCACCACCCACCATCCACCCACCCTTCCACCCTGATTTATACCCTGAACCTCAGCTCCTGTTACCCAATCTGTCGTCCGTTCTCTGCCTTTCCCTGCATGCATATGAGGACATAACATTGTTTGGCATGGGGGGGTGGATAGGCATCCATAGGATCCGGGTATGTTATGGTATCATACAGTTCCCACCTATTTATAAATATGCAAGGAAAAAAAAAATATATATATATATTATAATAAATGGTGTTTAGTAATGATCTTGAAGCTGAAACAAAAAGGCAATAAGTGTTTATGGATATTCAACCTCTGTTTTGAAGACTTTCCAGGCCACAAAAGCTTGATTCGCTCAGGCTCGGCTTAATTCACTTAAAGCATTGACAAAATAGATCAAGATCTCTCCTAACTAAGGATGTATTCTTGTACCTGAGACACCAGTACAGGATCCGTTAGTTTGCTTTTTCTTGAGAGCTTAAGTAAACTTGGTTCACACTACACATATCAGGAAAGACCAGGTGAACATAAGATCCAACCCTAGTGTTCATTAGGGAAGGTGGAGTCCTTACCTGTGTGCGCAGGTAGACTTTTTATCCCAGGCTTTAGTCTTGTGTTTAGGAGCGACTCTTTCCACCAAAAAGAAACTCTCCCACCAAAAAAAAAAGTGTGCTTCAAAATGTGTTGTAAGAGATATACTGACACGTGTTTCGAAAAAAAAAAAAAATCAGAAAAGAGATGTTTTAAAAGAGTCAGTATATCTCATAAATGTCTGTATACTTTGTTTTTCGGTGAGTCACAAAAAAAAAAAAAAAATCAGAAAATGGGAGTTGAGTTTTCCGTCATCATCTTAAAGGTCAATTCGAAGACATGAGCTGAAACTGGGACCAACCTGTACTTAAAAATTCGTGAAACCCTGGGATTGAGTCTTAATGTTCATCTGGTCAGTCTTGATCCTTCACTATGCACAAACCATAACCTCTTGAGCTCTCGAGTACGGCAAAAACCTCCTGGGTCCTGGAAATCGTACTTAAGGTTTAAATATCAAGAGTCCTGGTTAGTTGAGAGATGATCTATGTCATGTGAGACTTAAAGTACTGGTAGTCTTCTTTACAATTGGTTCTCACAATATTCCATAGTAAACACACCTGTATCACCTCAGAAGAAAATCTTCAGCTTAAGATCATTTCTAAATACTATTTTGCTAGGAACTAGCAAAAGATAAGCATGGGGGTATATGTTTGCACCTCAAAACACGCCTGTAATAACGCCTTCTTGTGCTATTTTCTAGCATTAACATTGCATAATAGGATCCTGTAATCGCATTTGTAAAAACACTTGCATGCATGCATTTAATCAAGAGAGGAAGAGGAGTGAAACAATCGCCTGCATAGTTACATTTTTCTTCAAGTGCCTCCTTGCAAAATCACCCTCTTTTTATTTTTCCTCTTGATTTCTTCTTTTCTCTCCTTCCCGCGGCTGCACCCTTCCCGCGGCTGCACTCTTCCCGCAGCTGCATGCAGCAGCCACGCAGCACTTCTTCCCGTCACTTCTCCCTGCCAACGCCGCTCCCTATAGCTGCAACTCGCACACCCTCTCCCTGCTGCAGCCGGCACGCCACTCTCCCCTCCTCTATAAGTAGCTGCAGCTTCATCCTTGCAAGACCAGCTGCTGCAAAGACCCCGCAGCCACCACCTTCCTCTCCACCGTTCTCCCCTCCCATACGCCGGCCCTCTGTAACGACCCGGTTCCCGAGTCCCTACGAGACACGAGAACCGGACCGACTCGACTAATCCCAAGACCCAGTCGTCCAACGAGGAAGTAACCAAAAGACAGTAAAATAAACCACATTCAGCATGAATATAACTAACAGTAAGAAAGTACAGCAGTAAGGAAAGAAACTACTACAGTAGGCACCACCACAACAGTAAAACAACATTTATCATATAACAAAAACTGCAGGTAAAGAAGGTACAGCGGAAACAAAACTACTCACTAGAACAGAAACAAAAAGAAGGTACAAAGCTGTGGTAACTCTACTGGACCCTACTCGGCCCAGCGTCCTCTGCAGCCGCCGACCCTGGCTGCTCAACACCTGGTCCTGAAAAAGGTAACGAGTGTAACACGTCAGCAAAACGCTGAGTAGAGTGGCAAACTAACTAAAGGCAACGGTAGAGTGTACAGTAGCTGTTATATTCTATTACTTCCTTTATTTACATCTTTCAATTTTTCTCACTATTTCATTTACTTCTCAGATCCTTTACTTGATCTCGGATGTCCTCGTGGGACGATCTTGATTTGCAGTCTTTTCCAACAGTAGAAGTAGCACGTGGTGCTCTCCTGGCCGGGAGAGTCCCCCGTGGTGATCCTACCCTCAGTCAACCACCCCAAGGTCACTGACAGACGTAACGGTGACTACGGCACGCGCGATAAACGCACAGGTAGCTAGCCCGTACTGGCACGAGGTCAGTCGTTTCCGTTAACGGGTGCGCCCAAAGCACAGCACGGAACCAGGGCAGAGCCCTCTCAGTAACAGGGGTCCAACCCCTCCACAGTAACCAAACCGGGGCCTTGCCCCTCCACAGTCCGCGCACCCTCGCCTGACTACCCTGGTTTGCCCTAGTGGGCCTAACAAGTCGGTGAAGGAGGCTAGCAGAACCCCGGGGCCCGTGGGGTAGCTAGTACTCTCCTAACACTACTAGCTCTCCTTGGTACTACGTACACGAGGGCCAACAAGTCGGTACAGAGCGGCCAAGCCTAACCCCGGGTCCCTGGGGCGGCTGGCCCCACTCTGCACTAAAACAGGTACAGGTACTTCCCTTGGTACTGCGTACCCAAGAGACATTACAAACTACATCTCAGTTCCATTCCTTTTTCTTTCCAGGAGTTCCACTCCTAATTTCCCGTAGGGTTCCAGCTCTTTATTTCAGAACATCATATGTTTCACTTTCCAGATTCACGTTCTCAATTTCCATGATCTCAAACATGTTTCTTTGTTCATAACAGGCAGCTGTTAATTAATTTCACAGGCAGCTTATATATTCCTTTCCATTTTTCCAAGACTGCAGTAATATACATTCCACTAGTTTTTCCATCCTAGGATTCATGCCATATCCTAGGATCTATCATACAATCTAGTTTTCCGGCCCTAGGATTCATGCAACACCTAGGAGCTATCATTCCATATATTTCTCATTCCTAGGATTCATGCAATGCCCTAGGTTCTAGTTATGGTTCCATACTTTAACAGATTTTATTAATACTTAAAACCACTCTACCAGGTACAACGGGAGTAATGGGGGCGTGATCGGGAATCCCGCGCGCCTCCGCGACTCTCAAGACTGCAACTGAACGGGATCCTGTCACAAGGATCAAACACAAGGAGTGTCTCAAAACAGTGTATAGCTACTGTAGGCGGGTAGAGGAATAAATTCTGAAACGAACACAACTCGAATCACGGAAAACGGAGCCCAAACGGGCCCTAAACGGGTCGAGAAAGACGATACTGTGCAAAATCAGACGTCTGGAACTCCTTCCAGACGTCTTAAATGGTGGATCAGAGAATTACCTGTTCGGCTTGGTTCCCCGGACGTCCAGAAGTCCGTGGGGACGTCTCTCCTAGATCCCAGACGTCCGATGGTCTCTCCGGACGTCTGGAGGTCACTCCCGCCGTCTGGTACAACTTCCAGACGTCTGATTCGCAAAGGATGACGAATCCGAACACCTGCGCACAGCCAACCCTCCTCCCTCAGTACGGTCAGTCGACAAAAAGAAGGAGAAAGCGGAAACTCACCTTTCAGACGTCTGTATGATCTCACAGACGTCGACCTTGCCGTCTGGATATCAATCCAGACGTTTGATTCTGGAAATTTTTCCAAAACCAGAACCTTGCTCGGCCTCCGCTCGCGACGCCGCCCGCGTCGCACCTCGCGCGTCCGCTGCTCCGCCCGCAGCAGGTCCTTCTCCGCGACGCTCTGCGCCCCCTGCGCCCTCCGCCGGCCGGCCAAGCCGCTCCCGGCGAGCTCGCCCTCACGGCAGAGCCCCGCCCTCGCACGCCGCAGCTCCTCCGCGCCTACTGCGGCTGCCGCTGCCGCTGCGCCCTCGCGTCCGCTCGCTCTCACGCGCACAGGCAGGAGAAGAAGGAGGAAGATGGTGGAGACGGGAGGGGAGGCGCGCCCCCCCCCTTTTTAACGCCGTGCGGAGAGGAGAGAGAGAGGCGGTCGCAGTCGCCTGCCGCCGCAGAGAAGGAGGCAGGATCGCAGGTCTGCGCGCACAGGCGCGCAGACGAATATCCCGTGCGAGCATAACTGTTCGCCAGATGTCTGTAAACTATCCCGGACGTCTGGTTAGACGTCTGGATGTGATCCCAGACGTCTTTACAGACGTCTGGGCCACCTCCCAGACGTCTTAAAAGACGTCTGGGGCACGCGCTCGTTACACCCTCCGTCGAGGAGGCACCCGGCGAGCAGGAGAACCCACTGTGGTGCACACCACCACAGTGGGAGCACCACCGCCCAGCTCTTCCACGAGCCGGTGGGCGTGGTGTTTTCTTTTCTCTTCGTTTTCGTCTCCACGCCATTGCTGCCGCTTCAAGCTCCGAAGCTTGAAGCAGCAGCAGCAGCAGCAGCCCAGCACCAGCAGCAGCAGTAGTAGCAGGTCCTCCCGCTCCTCCGCGACCGTCCCCGCAGTCGCTCACCGCCTCCGCGCGTGTCTGCAGGGCGTTCCCCGCCTCCGTCTCCATTCTGTCCGCCTCGCAGTTGCACCTGTAGCCGTCCGCCGCGCGCACTGCAGCGGCCGGCTACGGCCTCGCGCCGCCCCCTGCCCTCCTCCGCGACCCTCCGCGACCACCTGCAGACCTCCTCCACGCTCGCTCCTCCACGCCTTCGCCCGCCCGTCGCCTTCGCGCACGCCTGCAGGAACCCTGCGCGAAGGCGCGGTGCACCGCGACGGTCAGACGTCCGCCTTCGCCTTCAGACGACGCGGCGTCAGACGTCCGCCACCTCTTGCAGACGTCTTAACTCGTGCGTCCGCGATCTCCCTCTCTCTCTGCCGCTCTCTCCCACGCGCGTCCGCTCGATCTCTCCCGCCCGCTCCCGCTCTCTCTCTCTCACGTATTCTCTCTCTCTCTCTTTTATTTAACTCACAGCAACACACACACACACATTCATCGACGCACACACAAATTCACCGACACACACACACACACACTTATAGTAACATATATACATATATATATATATATATATATATATATATATACATACATATATCTATATATATATACTTATATACATAGTATATCTATATAGTTATGTATACATACATATATATATAATATATATATATATATATCTACTTATATATACATCTATATACTTATACATATACTTATATATATATAGACATATATACTTATATACATATATATATATATACATATCTATATACATATATATATACATATATATAGTAATATATATATATATACTTATATACATATATATACACATATATATCTATATATATATATCTATACATATATAACTATACATTTATATATATATAGATATATTTACTTATATACATACATAAGTACATATATTTTCACGTTATTTATTATACGCTGTATCGCGGGGATATCTGCACCATTTGCTGATATTCCCTGATACACGCGTACAAAAAAAAAAAAAGCGTGGTCCCATACATCATCCATCCTCCATCCACACTCCACGCGGCACCTAGTCGTGTTGGTTGCGTCTCTCTAGACGTCGACTGACTCGACATAGTGCTACACTCCATCGTCACCTCCACCCCCACCCCTTTATATATATACTACATATAAATATATATCTATAGCTACTATATTTACTTTCTATCTGTTATCTTCCTTCTTAGTAAAAAGATAAAAAAAAGGTATAAAAGTGAAAAGATAATCTTTGATTTGCAGGTACCCCGTCTTGCAAGTAGCAAGGCGTGTTTTGGGACTCTGTTTGGCTAAAAGCCAATGACACAATTTTGAGGGTGTGCCTCAAGAACAAGGATTACCATAAAAAACCTAAATAAGAAAAACACAAAAAAACACAATAAACGAATGGAAGAGACGCGTTTTAAGGAAAACGTAGAAACTCGACTTTAACCCCACTTCCCTGTGTTCGACCCTGGGCCTAAAAGTGACAAGATAAAATCAATTAGGCCAGGTTAAAAATTTTGTAAAGAGATGGTTAGGTCTGAATTAGGTTAACCACTATACATATTTTAACGACAAAAACATCATATTAACAACCTATCCGGGCCGACCATCAATATGCTATAAACAAAATGCCTTAGGTCCTCTCCCCCATGCCTGGTTCAAACAATGTCCTCATTGAAAACAAAAAATAGCTAAAGGAAGATATTACCTGAGGCGGAGAAAGGTAGGAGCTAAGGCTCCTCAAGAGTGACTTCGTCAACCAGATGGCCATCTAAAGTTATGTATGGTTTTAACCGTTGACCGTTGACGATAAAGGGAGTTGCTGAAGAGGAAGGATTTTTGATCTCCACAGCTCCATGGGGGAATACTTTGGTGATTATGTAAGGCCCATCCCAACGAGATTTTAATTTCCCAGGAAAAAGCTTAAGTCTGGAATTGAAAAGCCAGACTTGTTGGTTGGGTTCAAAGGTCTTTCGAAGAATAAACTTGTCATGCAAGACCTTAGTTCTTTCTTTATAAGCTTGAGAGGTGTCATAAGCATTATTCCTCAGCTCCTCAAGCTCACTTAATTCTAGAAATCATGCCTTACCTACCTTCTCTAAATCCATGTTAACACTTCGAATAGCCCAAAGTGCTTTATGTTCCAACTCAATAGGTAAATGGCACGCTTTTCCATACACAATCCGAAAGGGAGAAGTACCCAAAGGGGTCTTATAGGCCGTTCGATAAGCCCACAAAGCATCATCGAGCTTTTGGGACCAATCTTTCCTATCAGGTCTAACGATTTTTTCCAAAATATTTTTTATCTCCCTATTTGATACTTCAACCTGGCCACTTGTCTGAGGGTGGTAAGGGATAGCAACCTTGTGAGTCACTCCCAAACTCTTAATTAACCGATTGAAGTGGTGGTTTCGGAAATGAGGTCCCCCATCACTTATAATAGTCTTGGGGTAGCCGAAACGGGATATGATATTGGCCTTCACAAATTTCAAAACCACAGAGTGGTCATTTGTGCACGTAGGAGTGGCCTCTATCCATTTAGAGACATAATCAACTGCCACCAAGATATATTCAAAACCATGGGATGACGGGAAGGGGCCCATAAAGTCAATTCCCCACACATCAAAAATTTCAACAGATTGAATAGGATGTTGAGGCATTTCATTTTTCTTCCCAATCGTTCCAATCCATTGACATCTAATACAGGCCTTAACAAAATTATGAGAATCCTTAAATAAGGAAGGCCACCAAAAATCGGACTGGAGAACCTTAAAAGCAGTTTTCTTAACACCAAAGTGTCCTCCACAATGAAGTTCATGGCAAAAACTCAGCACACTTTGTTGTTCCTCCTCAGGCACACAACGTCTCAATACTTGGTCTTGTCCAATTCTAAATAATTCTGGCTCTTCCCAATGAAAATATCTTGCTTGAGAAATGAATCTCTTTGTTTTCTGCTCATCCCAAGAGCTAGGAGTTTGTCCAGTGACCAAGTAATTTACAAATGTCTGCATACCAAGGTAAAGTTGATGTTACCGCCATCAGAGTTTCATCGAGAAATTTCTCGCGAATGTCTTCAGAAATAGAGTCACTAAGAGGAAGGCGAGACAGGTGGTCAGCCACAACATTTTCTACTCCTTTCTTTTCACGTATTTCCAAGTCAAATTCTTGAAGGAGTAAGATCCACCTAATCAGACGTGGCTTAGAGTCTTTCTTAGCAATGAGATGTTTCACTGCTGCACGATCAGTAAAAATAACCACCTTAGACCCAAGTAAATAAGACCTAAACTTCTCCAGAGCAAAAACTACAGCAAGTAATTCTTTTTCAGTGACGGTGTAGTTTTGCTGAGGTTCAGTTAAAGTCTTGCTTGCATAATGCAGCACATGAGGTCTTCCCTCAACCCTTTGTCCAAGGACTGCTCCCACTGCATAATCCGAAGCATCACACATAAGCTCAAATGAGAGTGTCCAATCAGGAGCTTGGAGAACAGGCGCAGAGATCAAGGCTTCCTTTAGAGTTTGAAAGGCCTCGGCACACTTTGAATCAAAACTGAAGGAAGATTCCTTCGCCAAAAATTCACAAAGTGGCCTAGAAATCTTACTAAAATTTTTAATAAAGCACCTGTAAAAGCCAGCATGGCCCAGAAAGGATCTAATCTATTTGACATTCGTAGGCAATGGAAGTTTGGAAATAGAATCAATCTTGGCTTTATCTACTTCCAAACCTTGCTCGGATACAACATGCCCAAGTACAATTCCTTTCTGTACCATGAAGTGACTTTTCTCCCAGCTGAGGACTAAACCAGTCTCCTTACATCGTTTCAACACATTCTCCAGGTGCAGGAGACACTGGTCGAAAGACGAGCCATAAATAGAGAAGTCATCCATAAATACTTCAACACACTCATCAATCATGTCCGACAAGATAGACATCATACACCGCTGGAAAGTTGCAGGGGCATTACATAATCCAAACGGCATACGCCTGAATGCAAAAGTACCGTAAGGACTCGTGAATGTCGTCTTTTCCTGGTCATCAGGAAAGACTGCCACCTGATTGTACCCAGAATATCCATCTAGAAAGCAATAATACTTATTCCCTGGCAATTTTTCGAGAATTTGATCAATAAAAGGCAAAGGAAAGTGATCCTTCTGGGTAGCGGTGTTCAGCTTGCAGTAATCAATATAGACCCTCCATCCAGTTGAAGGTCTAGTGACAACTTGTTCACCTTGGTCGTTGAGTTCCATAGTAAAGCCTGCCTTCTTTGGCACCACATGAATGGGACTGACCCATTTACTATCAGCAATGGGATATATGATCCCAGCGTCCAACCACTTCAGGATTTCCTTTTTTACAACCTCCCTCATATTAGGGTTCAAACGTCTCTGCATGTCCCTAAAAGGCTTGATGGAATCATCAGTATAAATGTGGTGCATGCAGAGTGTAGAGTCTATACCCTTAATGTCAGCAATGCTCCAAGAAATAGCTTCCTTGTGCCTAAACAGGAATTCAATCAAGGCTCCCTCCTATGCCTCAGACAGCACAGCCGAAATGATAACGGGGAGCGTATCATTGGCACCTAGGAAAACATACTTGAGAGTGTCAGGGAGGGGTTTCAACTCAAGATTGGGGGCTTGTATGGTTGAGGGTTTCATAATAGATGTCCCCATCTCAGGTAGCAAATCTGCCTTTGGCGGAAATGATGGGGGAAGAGACTCAGCAGAAACTCCTAGCAATTCCTCTAGTTCTAGTATATCCCCTTCACATTCCTCCAAGAGATGGGAATGCTCATTTAGCATGACATGCTGAAGGGGGTCATCACTTAACATTGCAGGAGTTGCCTCTTCAATCAGGTCATCTATCACCTCAACTTGAGAACAATCCTCAAGTCCAGCTTGTTTGTAAGCATCAAACACATTAAGCCTGATTTTCCTGTTCCCAAAGCCCATTTTCAATGCCCCAGTATTGCAATTAATTGAAGCATGGGAAGTTGCAAGGAAGGGGCGGCCCAAAATGATGGAGGGTTTGGTTGGCTTGTTGGTAGGGTCAGTGTCCAAAACTAAGAAGTCAACGGGAAAGAAGAAATCCTCCACTCTTACGAGGACATCTTCCAAAATTCCCCGTGGTGTCTTAAGTGATCGATCAGCAACTTGAAGGATTACAGGGCTAGGCTTCAAATTGCCTCCCCCAAGTTGTTCATACACGTAGCTCGGAAGGATGTTCACCCCTGCACCCAGATCAAGCAGAGCCTCATCAATTTGTAAGTCACCAATAACTACAGAGATATATGGGGCTCCTGGGTCCTTAAGTTTTGGGGGTGTGCCATGTTGAACAATTGAGCTAACAGAATCAGGCATGACAACTTTAGATTGGACTAGTTTTCTAGATTGCCTCTTTTTCGTGCACAAGTCCTTTAAGAAGCGGGCATAAGACGGAATCTGCCTGATAGCTTCAAGCAAAGGCAGGTTAATCTGCACTTGCTTGAAAGTTTCCATAATCTCATCCGTCTTATCTTTAGCTCCAGATGAGCCAGCAGAAGTCTGCCCAGAGGTGGATAAGCGCTCTGGAAAAGGCACTCTCGATCTCTGGGTGGAAGGGTTGTCATGTCGAGTAAGGGGTGGAACGGGGGCAACTTCTTCCGGTGAGGTGATTTCAAGCGGAGAAGATTTGGGCAAATCTTCTCCAGTGGGGGTGAAAGTCGGGGTGGATGGTTTTTTAGGGGGTGAGACTATAGGAGCATCGGGTTTGGAAATTTCTTTCCCACTCCTCAGAATAGTCACCGCCTGAGCATGCTCCCTAAAGACAATCCCTTTTCCTTTAGGATTTTCCTCAGCAGCACTGGGAAACTTCCCAGTCTCCCTCTATCTAACGGCCTCAACAAGGTGTCCAATTTGTGATTTCATCTCATGTATAGCCTTGTCATGAGATTGGATGATGGCACTTTGACTTTCTTGCATAGTTTTCAACATCGCCTTCAATTCATCCATCTCAGAGGTTTTAGGTTGGGCAAAGGTCTGAGGTTGGTTCATTTGATGGTTTTGAAAGGATTGTGGTTTGTAATTCCCTGAATTTGAGACATTTCCTTGTCACCATGAAAAGTTTGGGTGGTTCCTCCATCCCTCATTATAAGTGTTGGAGAAAGGATCATTACAAGGTCTTGGACGGAACCCTTGAGCGGCATTCAAATCCGCTTGTACAAGCTCAGGGAATTGGGAGGCCAAGTGGCAATCCACAGTGGCGTGTGTATTGCCTTGACAAATTACGCATTCGGAAGCTTGGGATGTGGAGGCGTTAGGTGTGAATGAACTCGGGTTCGACATAAGCCTTTCCATGTTTTGATTTAGTAATTGAATTTGATAGGCTAAATTCCGGGTGTCCCTTGCTTCATTCGCCTCCAACTTTCTTTGCATGAGAGTGGGCTTTCTATCCATGTAGGCAGAATTCAAGTGAATAGAATTCTCACTCAAAGTATCAAATAAGTTCCAAGCTTCACCCTCAGTCTTAGATAGAAAGGTTCTTGCACAGGCACCATCCATAGTTTGCCTATGTGAATCATTAAGTCCGGTGTAGAACCTTTCAACCAGTTGCCATTTAGGCACCTGGTGATGTGGGCAAAGTCTCAGCAAATTGTTAAAACGCTCCCACGCATCATGAAAAGCTTCCCCATCCTTTTGAGCAAAACTCATAATTTCCCTCCTAAAGTGATTTGTTTTGCTCATGGGGAAGTCCTTCTTCAAAAACTCCTTCTTCAGGGCATCCAAAGTATTTATATTATCAAGGGTGTGATACCAATACTTGGCTTTGTCCTTTAGGGAGAAGGGAAAGAGGGTCCGCATTTGAGCGTCATCAGTAACGCCCTGCAGCTTCACCGTGGAACAGACCTCGGTGAATTCCTCAATATGCCTGTAAGGGTCTTCCCTAGTAGTACCATAAAAGGAGGGTAGCAAGGATATGGTACTAGTTTTGATCTCATATGGATTGTCCCCTCCAGGTCTACGTAGTGCTAGGCCAGCTTGGTTGGTTGGGATGAAATATTCCTTAAGGCTCCTTTGACCGGCCATTTCTACCCTTGGAAGGTCTTTTCTTAGGATTCTTTCAGGTTTAGGATCAAATACAAGTTGTCTCCTAAGAGAACGCCTACCAAGCATGCACTACAAACACAATTCAAACGGACTTGTTTGGTCTTTACAGATGTAGGCTTTTGACTTTAGTTTAAATTGTAGGTGACAAAACAAGTTGCCCAATCAATTACGCGCCTATTGTCAACCTTCGAAATGCCTAAAAAGACCTAGTTGGAACATAGGTATTCTTCCCTAAATCTCAAATGGTCAAGTAAATCCAAAGACGGAAGATCGAGGAATGCAAGTAGTCCTAAGCCTTCCTTTGAAGCTGTGCTTTCGCGGTGCTCCTCAACTACCGCAAAAATCCGTGACAGGGTATCCCCTTCTTTGGATTTACAAAACCTTTGATCTCAAGTTCCGAACACTTCAGAATCCAACGATAGGAGGGCTCTTGTCCTAGTCGTTTCAAGACTTAGGAGTGTCTAAATGAGTGCTATGGTGCAACAGATATAAGTGTGCATTCACTGCAAAATGATTTTGAATTTTGAATCGCACACCACATTTTATGATCAAGTCCTTGATTTTTAGATATCCCTCCTTTAATTAGTCCTTTTTTCGAATATATGTGACCACTTGTTAGATCGCTTCAAGACAAACTTTGTGGTCTTTGCATTAAATCCTAAATGCAATGCGTGATCAAAAATAGGATGCAAAGTAAGAGAATACGTACCTTGCCTCCAGCGATCTATGATGCAAAAATGCACGCAATGAAGAAAAGTAAATCTAGAGGCTACTCATACAGACCTAAATGGTTCGTCCTAGGGCAGGCAGCTTCTAGCAGGCAGCTCATTTTTTTTTTTTCTATTTTTTTTTAGAACTACTTATGCACAAGAAAATAAAAGTAATAATAATAAAAATAAAAAATAAACCTAAATCTAAAGAAAAGGGAACAGACTCCCAATAATTACCCAACACGGGCCCAAAACAAAATCGGGGAACAGACCCCTCAAAATATGCCCCAGAACAAGGGTTTCAAACTATCTGCAATGAAAAATTAAGTCTACAGTCTTAATTCTAGTCTAATTAAACTAGCGACTAAATACAATGGTGTCCGTCGCGTCCTCGTCCTTCTCCTCCTTTCAAAATTGCTCGTCCACTTCTCGTCTGGCAACGTCAAGGGTCGCCTCTCACACAGGCTGATTCTTGTACAAAATTTCTCACACAGAAAAGAAAATAATAGATGGTCAAATCTCTGTGCAATTGACAAATAATCAAAATAAAATTAGGCGAAATTATTGCGTCTGTTGCCTCCCCGGTAACGGCGCCATTTGACTGGTCAATCTTTCGCTTTTAAGTCGGTTGCAGTTTAATGTGGTGGAAAAATCGACTGATCAATATTTAAGAAGAAATAACCACTCGCAGAGGAGCGGGTCATATCCACAGGGAGGCAATGACGTATTAAAATTTGCACCAATTAAAAACGTTCGTTCATAGTTAGTTTGGACAAGAATCAAGCCAAGATTTCCTTTAGAATAAGGTTTAAGCAAGAAACAATTCTGAAATGGCAATTATGAGAAACTAGAGGATATTTTCCACAATGCAGAATCAATAAAATATCATTAAAAAGTGACAATGGCAGAAAATGTAATTTCTAATTGATGGTTTACTGTAGCAAAACAGGGAAATTTTTCCCCTTTGTCTTGCGCGATGAGGAGCGGATGGCCGGGCGCGGGAAGCTCGGAGGAGGTCCCTTGGACCGAGGGCTTCAAATCGGTGGTGGCGGTGAGTCGCGCGGTGGCCGGAGGTGGCCGGACAAGCTCAGGCGGAGGTGCTGCAGCCGGTGAGCTTGCACGGCCTGCTGGCGTGAGATCTGCCGCGTGCTGCTGCTGGCGGGTCTGCAGGAGCGGGCGGACGGGTCTACAGGCATTGTTGGAGGATGCTGCAGGCATGCAGGTCTGCAGGCGCGGGGAAGGTGTGCGCTGCAGGCTGAGGAGGGCGTGGGCTGGAGGAGCTGCTGGCGGTTGGCGTGGGCACGCAAGGTGCAGGCGCGGGCGTGCGGGTCTGCAGGAGCGGGCGGACGGGTCTGCAGGCGCGGCTGAGGATGGTTGCGCGGGTCTGCAGGCGTTGTTGGATGGCGTGGGCTGGTCTGCACCTGTGCGCAGGTCTGCAGGCGCGTGGAGAGCGCTGCAGCCAATGAGCACGTGGAGATGGGCGCGGTTGGAAGGTGGCGTGGGTTGGTCTGCAGGCGTTGTTGGAGGATGCTGCGGGCGTGGGAGCATGTGCGTTTGGAGGGTGCAGCAGGCTGAGGAAGACATGGTTGTTGGAGGTGAGCGGGTGGAGGGCGCTGCATGGAGAGCGGGTGCGGGTGGACTGCAGATGGGTATGCAGGCGAGTGGGTGGAGGTGAGCGGGTAGCTTCAGACGTCTGGGAAATTTCCCGGACGTCTTAAGTTACTGAAAGGGTGGCTGAATCAGTAGCTCGGTGGTGGTGGTCGGCGACGACGGCGAGGGAGATGAACGCTAAGGTGCTCACGGTGATGCGGACGAGCTCCGGATGGCGGTGTGGCCTGTCACACCACACGCCCACGGTGATGGAGACTCGCCGCCATAGTAGAGGCCGGCAGTATGGAGTGGAAGAGAGAAGTTCTCTCTGCACAGTGGTGGGTCGGTGGTGGAGGCCTCCCGAGCTCGGCTGCCTCCCTCCTCCTTTTGTAGTGGCCTGCACAAGTTCGAAATCAGCCGCCCGACCAGATCCACCACATCCGCTCCCCCTTGAATGGGTCTTCACTGCGGCCGTTCGACGTTGGAGCGGCAGCCAACCGTTCCTGCAAGGAGAAGAGTAAAGAAAATAATGTTAAAATATTAGGGTCATTTATATACAGACCCTCAACTTCTATGTTAATGAAAACAATGTACCTAATTGGTTGTCTAATTAGATGAATGCTATTCTAAGCTAATTCTAAATGCACTTAAGATATGA
This sequence comes from Thalassia testudinum, assembly GCA_037157565.1. Classification (NCBI taxonomy): domain Eukaryota; kingdom Viridiplantae; phylum Streptophyta; class Magnoliopsida; order Alismatales; family Hydrocharitaceae; genus Thalassia; species Thalassia testudinum. The sequence goes on along the minus strand of JAZHRO010000073.1, from coordinate 103,630,076 downwards.
ATGCAATTTATGGATTACGTAATTAAATTAAAACTATGAATTAATCTATTTACATCCTAATTTATGCTAAATAAATGTTAGAATTAACCTAATGTGTAGGCACTTAAATACTTAAATAGCCCACAACTATGGGCTAATCAGTGCCCCCATCACGGAGTTCCTAAATGGGAACAGGTCCAATCTTTTTACCAGGGACTCCGTGAGGACATCTGTCTTTTCATCAATGCAACTTGCAGAGGAAATATCATGGGTCAACATGAAGACACCGTGTGGGAGATTCTCGAAAACATGTGCGAGAACTCCATCAACAATGATTCCATGGGATTATTCGACAAGACGAATACCCGCACATCGACGAATCTTAGGGGAGCACATGAGACGCAGGGCCTGTCTACATCAGTCGACCTGGAGTTAATGGCCAGTCGATTGGACAAGGTCTCAATCATTGAGAAGAAGGTGGATGAGCTGACTCAGCACTTGCAACGAGCCACCTCTGCGCGTAACTCCTTTGCACAACCTCCTTCCACACAGGAGACTGTGCAAAACATTCTCCACCGATCTTCCCCTAGGATGGATCCATATCCATCCCCATCTGATTCTCGGATCGGAGGGTCATCCGATCCTTTCTACACCAGCCCAGGGAATTCCATTCCCCCTTTCTCTGATTCTCTAGAGGTTCCTCAGACCTGCGAGGACCTCAACGCCATCCAGAACGACCCATTCTCCAACACCTACAACCCTGGATGGCGAAACCATCCTAATTTTCAGTGGGTAGGAAATTCCCAAACCCGAAGACCACCCTTTCAGTCTCGCCCACAGCCCCCTCGTCATCACCAGCCGCCTCAGCCTCGGCCCAACCCTACTTATCCATCAGGGCCAAATCAGGATCAAATGTCCCTTATCCTTCAGACTTTGGCTGACGTTCAAAGAACGAATGCGGCTATCCAAAAACAACACAAGGACGAACTTACAGAGGTTAGAACTCAACTGGCCCAGTTGGCAAATTCTCGCCAGCCAGGCACACTTCCTTCCCAACCTCTTCCTAACCCGAATAACGTGCTAACCCAGAAGTGCGTTATGAATCCAAATTTAGGCCACGCACAATGGATTTATCAGGCCCCTACTGCTCCATCGCCAGACGGGATGGAAGCTTCAACATCTTATGCGGGATTTCAGCAGCAACCACCCCTCTTACCAAACCCAAATCAAAATCAGGCCGGATTAAATTCTGTAACAACACGTAGTGGTAAAACAACTCAAGACCCGCATTATCCAAACCACTCCAAGCCTAATAACCAAGACCCTAGGATAGTTATCAAAGATACCACTGTCCCAGATCAAGAACCTGGACTTATCCTAGAAGAACCGACCAAGGTCCCATTTCCCGAAGCCTTAACCAATGGAAAGAGAATAACCAAGCCCGTGGCACCTGAAGAGGACCTGGTCAAGCTCTTTGAGCAGGTCCACATAAACATCCCCTTGATGGATGCAATCCACCACGTACCGGCTTATGCACGATTCTTAAAGAATGTGTGTACACCCCAGCGTAAGCCGCGAACCAAGAGTGGGAGTCCAATTGTTCTGTCAGAGCAAGCCAGCTCTGTAATCCTAAGCAGACTCCCACCCAAGGCTAAAGATCTTGGTACTCCCCTGATTTCCTGCAAGATAGGTGATACGCAATTTGATAGAGCATTGCTAGACTTGGGTGCTTCCATAAATCTGATACCCACATCCTTACTTAACCATCTAGAAGAATCTGAGCTGAAACCAACTGAGGTGACATTACAATTAGCAGATCAATCTATAAAGTCACCAAAAGGGATTCTCGAGGATGTTATTGTGAGGGTGCGGATTTCTACTTTCCTGTAGACTTTATAGTCTTAGACATGGATGCACCTGAGAACCCTAGGGATACACCAATCATTTTAGGGAGACCTTTCTTGGCTACTACTAGAGCCAACATTAGCTGTGAGGAGGGCCAAATAGAGCTCAAATTTGGGAATCAAACCCTAAAAATTGATATATTTAAGGCCCAACAAGGAATCAATTGTGGTGTCATCGAACAGATTTGTGACATTAGGGCTTTGGTTGATGAAACACACTTCCAGAATGACCTGATTATACCTCATCAACCGCAGAAGGATCTTGACCTGCAAACTGAGGAGTCGAATCCAGATATGAACAACCCAGTAACTCCTACCCTTGAACCTCACGTCTATACTGAACCACCCGCTGCTGCTGATAACCCCATCCTCGAACTGAAGCCCCTTCCTGCTCACTTGAAATACATCTTTTTGGGTTCTAATCAGACCCTTCCTGTGATTATCAATTCCAACCTCAATCCTGAACAGGAATCCCGTCTGATTGTTGCCCTCCAGTAACATCGCAGAGCCATCGGGTGGACTCTCGATGATTTGACTGGAATAAGTCCCTCTTATTGTACTCATCATATCTATTCAGAAGAGGGCGCACGACCTTCTCATGAAATGTAGAGATGCTTGAACCCCAATCTACAGGAGGTCGTGAAAAAGGAGATCGTCAAGTGGTTAGATGCTGGGATCATCTACTCGATCTCCGATAGTCGTTGAGTGAGCCCAATTCAGGTCGTGCCCAAGAAGGCAGGACTCACCACTATAACGACTGAGACCGGAGAAATCATTCCTACCCGATTAGCCAACTCGTGGAGAGTCTGTATAGATTACCACCGACTCAATTCCTCCACGAAGAAGGATCATTTCCCGCTGCCTTTCATTGATCAGATTCTCGAGAAACTAGCAGGAAATAGGTTCTTCTGCTTTCTTGACGGGTACTCCGGTTACAACCAGGTGGCAATCCATCCTGAGGACCAAGAAAAGACCACGTTCACTTGCCCCTTCGGAACATACGCTTTCCGAAGGATGCCTTTCGGTCTTTGCAATGCACCCGCTACTTTTCAGCGGTGCATGCTTGCCATATTCTCAGATATGGTAGGTGATTATCTGGAAGTCTTCATGGATGACTTTTCAGTTTTTGGAGCATCATTCGACGATTGCCTCCAACACTTGGTCCAGATACTCAGGCGGTGCGTCGATGTGAATTTGATTCTTTCCTGGGAAAAGAGCCATTTCATGGTGCCTGAGGGAATTGTCCTGGGACATTTAATTTCAGAAAAAGGCATCCAAGTTGATCGAGCTAAGGTTGATCTGATCTCTCGCCTTCCTATGCCTAGCTCGATCAAGGACATCCGATCTTTTTTGGGGCACGTCGGTTTTTACCGTCAATTTATCCCTGATTTTTCAAAAATCGCGCGCCCCCTGACCACTCTTCCCTCCAAGGATGTACCTTTCGAAATTTCCAAGGAATGCACTCAAGCATTTGAGATCCTACGTGACCGAGTTACCCAAGCCCCGATCCTACAGTCCCCTAATTGGTCTCAACCCTTTGAGATCATGTGCGATGCATTTGACTTCGCTGTAGGAGTAGTTTTGGGGTAGAAAATTAACGGGAAACCTGTGGTCATTTACTACGCCAGCAAAATACTGGATGAGGCTCAGCGTAACTATACGGTTACTGAAAAAGAGCTGCTAGCTGTAGTATTTGCCCTAGAAAAATTTAGATCATACCTTCTGGGTTCCCGTGTCATCATATTCTCGGATCACACAGCTGTGAGGCATCTCCTTGCAAAGAAGGATGCGAAACCTCGATTAATCCGATGGATCTTGCTGTTGCAAGAATTTAACCTTGAGATTTGCGACAAAGTGGGAAAGTAAAATGTGGTAGCTGATCACTTGTCCCGTCTTCCTTCTGAAATAATTGACCCTTCCGGACCCATCACTGAGCATTTTCCCGATGAGCACCTGCTGACTATCGGTACTAGCCTTCCATGGTTTGCTAATATAGTAAACTACTTGGCATCTCATCAGATCCCTTCTGATTGGCCGAAGGCCAAGAAAGACAAATTGCGCTCTGATGCCAAGTATTACATTTTGGAAGACCCGTACCTCTTCCACATAGGTGTTGATCAAATCATCCGGAGATGTGTCCCGGAAGAGGAATTCAATAATATCCTCTCTTTCTGCCATGACCAGGCATGCGGTGGCCATTTCTCTGGGCATAAAATCGCATCAAAAGTCCTCTAGTGCGGCTTTTACTGGCCCACACTATTCAAAGATGCATACAGTCACTGCAAGGCATGCAGTCGTTGCCAAACTTTGGGCAACATGAGCCATCGCGACATGATGCCTATGCAGCTGATTCTCGTATGCGAAATCTTTGATGTTTGGGGGATTGATTTTATGGGCCCCTTTCCTGTTTCAGATGATTTCGAATACATTCTGCTGGCTTTGGACTACGTGTCCAAATGGATCGAAGCCATACCGACCCGAACCTGTGATCACAAAATCGTTCTCAAATTCATTCATCAAAACATTTTCTCAAGGTTCGGGATTCCTCGTGCTATAATCTCTGATGGGGGGACCCATTTCACAAACGCTCAGTTTAGGTCACTGATGACCAAATACGGGGTGTCTCACCGAATCTCTACTCCTTACCACCCTCAAACTAATGGTTTAGCTGAGCTGTCAAATCGGGAGATCAAGAAAATCCTGCAAGTCACTGTTTGGCCTGACAAGAAGGACTGGTCATCCCGACTTCTGGAAGCATTGTGGGGCTATAGGACCACCCACAAAACCCAATTAGGCATGTCTCCCTTTAGACTAGTGTACGGGAAGGCGTGTCACCTTCCCGTAGAACTGGAGCATAAAGCCTATTGGGCAGTACGGAACTGTAATCTAGATTTTTCAAAGGCTGGAACCCACAGAAAACTTCAAATTAGCGAGATCGATGAATTACGCCTAGACGCGTATGAGAGCTCGCGAATCTACAAGGAGAGGGTTAAAGCCTTCCATGACAAGCATATCTCGAAAAAAATCTTTCATCCTGGTCAAAAGGTCCTACTCTTTGATGCCCGACTTAGACTTTTCCTGGGAAAGCTGCGATCCAAGTGGGTCGGACCATATTTAGTCCAACAGGTTTTTGGAAATGGAGCTATCGAAATCAGTCCGCTCAGCTACGATTCCGAACCTTTCATCGTGAACGGTCAGAGACTCAAGCCGTTCATTGATGTGACTTCTACTAATTTGGCTGAATCATCTTATATCCTCCATTCCCCTTGAGCTTATTGCGCCCAGCCGATGGCGTAAAACTCAGCGCTTAACGGGAGGCAACCAGTCATTTTCCTAAAAATCCAAAACCTTTTTCACACTTTTGTGCACTTAATGTTCACCCTTGTAGACAGCCGACCCTACCTCAGATGCTTGCATCTGGGATTAGAAATCGTCCGCAAAATTCATCCCGACCCATTCACTCATCCAAATTTCTGTCTTAAGGAATGAACTAAGTAAATAAAAAACCCCCTAAGTCACAATGAGGACATTGCAAACCATAGGCATGGGGGGGGCATAAAAGTGCAAAACTCGTAAGAAAAGGTTTTAAACAAAAAAATTCACATATGCCAAAAACACCATAAAAATTAAAAAATTTTTCGAAAAAAGAAAAAGAGAAGGAAATTTTGTGGGAGAAGGAAAAGAAACAAAATGAAAAAGAAGCACAAAATTATGAGAAAAAAGTAGTCATTAGTAAGAAACTAAGGAATTAACCTAAGTTCTAGACCTCATTCAAGAAAAGAACTGAAAAGCGCACAATGGGATTAGTAAGAACGCAAACCTTAGGCATTCTTGGATAGACTCTTAGTACCCATTAAGATCTGGACACTCCTCAAGAGGTTGAGGAAAATGAAAAGCTAAAGTATTAGGTCTAAGGCTTAGGGAGTATTTGACCTCATTAACTAACTTTTGGTCTACGGGACTCAGTAACCTAAGCACCCTAACCTCACACACAGCCTGGTTCAGTAAGCGTAAAAATCAAAATCACGCAAAAGCATCACAAAATTATGAAAAGTACACCTAGAGTAGGAGCGGCCGATCAATACAAGTTGATTTGGACGAGTTCCCAGCGCGGAGAGGCGGGAAATCCCCTCGAAGATGCGTAACAAAATATCATCTCCTCGGTGCTTGTCTCTTAGGATATTTACATATCCTACTAGGGGCATGAAAGCACTCTGCTGGTTCAAATTCCATGGATGGCATTATCACGAAGTGTCAATTGCCAGGGTCTGGATTCGGCCACGAAACACCATGGATGGGATTATCTCGAAATCTCAATAGCCAGGGTTCCGGGGGTTGCCATGGGCGATGCTATCTCGAAGCATCGATTGCCAGGAACCCTTGAGGATTGATGATGGGAGCAAGGAATCTGATACAAACCGTGTTGAAAAGCCAACCCTAAGCTAGAATTAAAAAGAAAAAGAGAGAGAAAACTCTCCAAATAGAAAAATTTTCTATCTCTTTCTCTTACAAAACGCACTGCGAACTGAGCCAGAGCTAAAATCATTTCAAGCACGGGTGCTTTAATCACAAAGTCCAATAGACCTTAGGTTAGTTCTTGTAGGCCTTAAAAACCTTTGCTAAGGATTGAGGCTGAGGCTAGACAGATCTGGATCTTGATTGGTACTAGAGTACCTTTTAGGCCTATGGTCAGCATTCTAACCTAATCCAAGCTCAAATAAAAAAGCACTTATCTGAAGCTATTAAGAACTTCATGGTCTAGAACAAAGGTTGAAACCTTAAGTTTTTGCTAAGGGATTAGCAAAAGCTAGGCATGGGGGTATGATGAGAACCTGATCATGAGCCATAACTAGCTCATTTTGACCTAATACAGAGGATAAAAGCTCCTACATAACTCAAGGAAAGGCTTAACTCAGAGAATTTTGAGTTCAAGAAGAAAACAAGTCATAAGGGGTAAAAATGCAATTTTACCAGCACAATCTGCAAACAGGGTAACTCAGGGTCCAAACATAGGTCAAACTAACCTAATAAAAAGGAAAGTGGGATGATCTGATCTGATAAGGGCTACAGTAACTCCAAGGAATTAAATGACAATCTGTAACCCTAAAACAAACCTACTTCAATTCACGAGGTTCGAGGCAAAGCAAAAATCTACTAAACCCTCTAAAATTCATAGAAAAATAATCTCTAGGGTTTAGAACCTTCAATTTGGCCTTAGGAACCCATTTTGACCTACATTGAGAACCATGCTCAATTAATGATTTAATTTGGGTTTTTACGTAAATTGGCTAGTCAAACAAGGTCTGACCTAGAAATAAAATTCACCATTAGAATCCTTAGGCCCCATTTAGTCATGCATAAAAACTTGAGCCTAAGAAAAGACCTTCTTGACCGACTTTGCATTTTAGTCCTCATCCATTACTTTTTGACCCTCAACTTTTGAAACCCTCGCATTTTGGCCCCTAAGTCTTCATCATTTTTGCATTTTGGTCCTCCCTGCAAAACCCTGAGCAGCGCCATGCTCCGGCGAGGCATGGCGCCGCGCAGGGTAAGGGCGACCCCCTACCAAGACAACGGGGTGTTCCCTGCGACGTCTGCTGTCGCAGGGACACCTCCACGATCTCTGCCTTCACCCACACCTTCCGTGCGAACGCGCGGAAGGTATGGGTCGCAATCCGGCCATCCTCCGGCGAGGGAGGCACGTCCTCTCCCTCCGCCCTCCTCTCTGATTTTTGCCTCTATAAAAACCACCCCTGTCTGCCAAACTCAGGAGCTCGGTTCTGACGGAGAAACACCCCCGTCCTTCCTCTCTTCCCACTCCGGCAGAAGCCCTCCAACTCCGGCGGTTCTTCCTCCTCCTCCTCGTCGCTTTGCCACAATACGAGCAGCAGAGCCACCTTCGCCCGCTCTTCCCGCGTCGCGCCGTACCCAGCGCGCGCTCTCCCGCTCTCTCCTCGCCACCCCCTCTCTCTAGGCACCTTCTTCGGCGACAGTCGATACGACTGTCGTCCCACTCTGGCCCCCTTCGACTCTACAACTAGGTCAGAACTTCTCCCTACCTCCCCCTCTTTCTTTTCCTCACTATTTTACATTTGATTAAACCCTCGACCGACCTGACCACCCTCACCTTCTCCATCTCCGACCACTCTCCGGTGAGTTGCCCCCGTCAATCCACCACTCCACACAACTCGCCACCTACCCCAAGAGCTCCGCCTCACCTCACCCGACACCCCCCGCCCCTTCGCTGCCACTGCTCACCTCCACAACACTCCCCCGAACAAACCCACTTTTCCGGTCGCAGTCCGACCTAGGGCCGCCGCCAGACACCGCCCCACAACCTGCTACACCCCGCATTACCTTCATCGTGCCACGGCGAAGGTCACCCTATAGTCTGATTAGGCTGAGAGGCCCTGTTTGTGTTTGGCAGATCTGCAGCCCCAGCTGCCATTGGCGACAAGGCGAGGAGCTTCCAAGCAAGCTCCAGGCCCTGCAGCAGCAGGATCCCAGCTAAGGCGAACTGGAGGGACTTGGGCGAAGGCAAGGAGCAGATCTGCGAAGAGAAATGAGCACGTTGCTGCTGAAGCCAGGTCGCACCTTCCTGCGAGCGTGCGCTAGCGAGGGACAAAGTTTAGTCCCACATCGTGGGATTTCGAAGCGCCGCACCGGTTTAAATTATTTTTGTGAAATAAGCTTATCACCTCCGAACGCACCGGGGTGAGGTCCCGCGCCCACTCACCCGCCCGGTCCGCGAGCTCACCACGCGGATCCGGCAGATCCGACCCGAACCTATCCTGAGCACACCTCGCGCATCAACCACCTGCCGGTGCGCCTGGTCCCAGGTACGAAGCTCGACCCGATTACCCGGCAGCTCTGGGAGAGCTATCCTACGAGTGAAGTCTGAGAAAGAGAGAGATGTGCGGGTAGAGGGAAAGGGGTAGGTTTTGCGTTGGCTGAGGTGTGTGCAGGAACAGGCTGAGGCAAAGAAGAAGAAGAGAGTAGGGCATAGAGAAGAAGAAGCTCTAAAGAAGAAATGGCCGAGGAAGAAAAGCGAGGCAGAGAAGAAGAAGGCCGACGAAGAAAGACTGAAGGAAGAAGGAGGAGGAGCACCAAGCAGCACTGTAGCAGCGGCGACTTAAGTCGTCTGATTGGAAAATCAGATGACGCTCTGCAGAGGAAGAAAAGAAGGAAAGAAGAGCAGGCACCGCAAAGAAAAAGAAAGAAAGAAGAAGGAGCTCTGCAGCTGAGGCAGAAAGAAGAAGAAAGAAAAGAGAAGCTAAAGAAGAAGACGAGAAGCGTAAGGAAGACAGAGCTGAAAGAAGAAAAGAAATAAAAGAAGCAGCAGAAGAAGAGGAACTGAAGGCAGAAGATCCGACAAACAAGAAGAAGAAAGAAGACAAAGATGAGAGAAAGAAGAGAAGAAAAAGCCAAGAGACCAACCTATCTCTCTCTCTCTCTCTCTCATTTTCGTAATAGAAACATTGTACTTTTAGAATACAACTTGATCCCTGAGTTCGACCTCGGGAACTCTTTTATTTCTGAGTAACAAATTGTATTAAACTGGTAACCACTTCTCTATGCTATACTAGGACGAAATAATAGAACTATAGAGGAGAACCGATCGCCAAAAAGCTCAAAAGATTGAAATCAATTTCGTTGCCTCCCCAGCAATGGTGCCATTTGACGGGAGGCGATTCTTGTGTGTGTTTTGAAAATAGAGATCTCGTCGTAGTATAGTGCGCAAAAACGCTAGTCAAAAATAATTTTTAAAATAACGAGACTTGAGTCCCGGTCGTTCGTCTCTGAGAGGCATTTAGAAAATGTAGATTTGAATTTGATCTAGCTCATTCTACTTATTCATAAATGCATGCTAGTTTACAATAATTCGTATTGATGCACGACATGCTTAGTTGCAAGAGAATACAAATTTTGCGCATGCAACTTTAATCACAAGGAAATATGGCAATTAGCTCATGGTGATTTTCACACATAGACATAGAGATATATAAAATATGATTTCATTGATTGCATCATGGTGGCTACAGAGTGAAGCTCGCGGAAAGCTTGTACAGGAAAGCTTGAAAGCAATAAACTAGCTAACAGAAGATGACTGCATACATGAATCTATGAGGGGATTATGCATGCATCATTGGGGGAGAATATGGAGCTACACTACTAAGCAGTAATAAAGCATTAATCTACGAAAAATTACGCTACTTAGCTAACATAAATAAGGGCATTCGGAGGTGGCTCCGATGGCCTTTGACTTGGTTGAGAGGAGGAGGGGCGGCCAATGGTGCTTAGGTCGGCCCTTGGAAAGAGGTTGGAGGTGATTTAGGCTTGGCGTGGAGGTGATGGAGATGCCATTGTGTGCTCATGGAGATGGAGGTGGAGTAATGGAGGTGGAATGAGGCTAAAACTAGATGGAAGGGTAGATGGGTGCTGTAGCGACCCGATTCCCGAGTCCCTACGAGACACGAGAACTGGACCGACTCGACTAATCCCACGACCTAGTCGTCCAACGAGGAAGTAACCAAAAGAGCAGTAAAATAAACCACATTCAGCATGAATATAACTAGCAGTAACAAAATACAGCAGTAAGAAAAGGAACTACTACAGTATATACCACCACAACAGTAGAACAACAATTATAACATAACATGAAGCTACAAGTAAAAAAAAGTACAGAGAGTAACAAGAACTACTCACTACAGTGGAACAAAAGGGATACAAAAAGAACTGCGGTAACTCTACTGGACCCTACTCGGCCCAGCGTCCTCTGCAGCCGCTGACCCTGGCTGCTCAACACCTGGTCCTGAAAAGTAACGAGTGTAACACATTAGCGAAACGCTGAGTAGAGTGGCAACGAAAAACTAAAGAAGCAGTAGAGTGTACCATGACTGTTATATATTTACATCCTTTATTTGCATCTTTCTGTTATTTCACGATTTATTTATTTCTCAGATCCTTCACTTGATCTCGAATGTTCCTCGTGGGAACGATCTTGATTGCAGTCTTTTCCGAAAGGTAGAAGTAACACGTGGTGCTCTCCTAGTCGGGAGAGTCCCCCGTGGTGATCCTACTCTCAGTCAACCACCCCAAGGTCGCTGACAGACGTAACGGTGACTACGGCACGTGCGATAAACACACGGGTAGCTACCTCGCACTGCATGCAGTTAGTCGTTTCCGTTAACGGGTGCGCCTAAAGAATAGCACGGAACTAGTATAGGGCAGGGCCCTCTCAGTAACAGGGGTCCAACCCCTCCACAGTAACCAAACAGGGGCCTTGCCCCTCCACAGTCCGCGCACCCTCGCCTGACTACCTTGGTTTGCCCAGTGGGCCTAACAAGTCGGTGTAGGAGGGCCAGCAGAACCCCGGGGCCCGTGGGGCAGCTAGTACTCTCCCTACACTAGTAGCTCTCCTCGGTACTATGTACACGAGGGCCAAAAGTTGGTACAAAGTGGCCATACCTAACCCCGGGTCCCTGGGGCGACTAGCTCCGCTCTACACTAAGAGGTAATGTGTGCTCTCTTTGGTACCACGTACCCAAGAGACAACACACTTCCACATTTCACTTTCTCAGTTCCATTCTATTCTCTTTCCAGGAGTTCTACACCTAATTCCCCGTAGGGTTCGTATTCTTTTTGTTTGGCCATTGTAGGTTTCACTGTTCCAGTCTTACGTTCATACAACCCACATTCTTAATCATATTTATTCATTCATAATAGGCAGCTATTAATTTACAGGCAGCTATTATTTCCTTTCCACTTTTCCAAGACTGCAATATATATATATTCCACTAGTTTTCCAGTCCTAGGATTCATGCAATACCCTAGGATCTATCATTCAATCTAGTTTCCAGTCCTAGGTTTCATGCAATACCCTAGGATCTATCATTCAATCTAGTTTCTCAGTCCTAGGTTTCATGCAATACCCTAGGATCTATCATTCAATCTAGTTTCTCAGTCCTAGGGTTCATGTAGTGCCCTAGACTCTATTAATTATTCCACAATTGTAACAAATTTGATTAAGTAAATTAAAAGCCACTCTACCAGCTACAACGGGAGTACTGGGGGCATGGTCGGAAATCCCGCGCGCCTCCGCAATCCCCAAGACTACAATGGAACAGGGTCCTAACATAAGGATCAAACACAAGGAGTTTCTCAGAACGGTATATAATTACTGTAAACGGGTAAAGGATTTTATTCCGGAAAGAACGCAACTCAAAACGCCCGAACGGGCCCTAAACAGGTCGAAAACGACGAAACTGCCCAAAATCAGACGTCTGGAACCTCTTCTAGACGTCTTAAAATGTGGGTCAGAGCATACCTTCGTTCTGTGTAGTCCCTCAGACGTCTAGAAGCCTGCGGGGGCATCTGGCTTACTTCCCAGACGTTCGATGGTCACCCCGAACGTCTGGAAGTCCTTCCCGTCGTCTGGCACTACGACCAGACGTCCGATTCACGTGAGATGGTGGGCCCTCGCGCCCTCCCGAGCAAAACCTGCATGCACCCACACCTGTTCTCAGTACGACGAGTCGCAGACGAAGGCGCGGCGGACGGTCGCATGACCGTACACGCGAAAAAGGAAGAAGATAGAAATATCTTACCTGACAGACGTCTGGATAGTCCTCCAGACGTCTTCACCGTCGTCTGGTCGTAAGCCCAGACATCTGATTCTGGAAAAATTTCCAGAATCAGAGCTCAACTCGCTCTCCACCCGCGACGTACGGCCGCGCCTCGCCCCGTCCGCCTGCTTTTCGAGCTACAGTAACCCCTCCGTGACACTCCACGCCCGCTGCTCCCCCCGCCAGCCGGCTCTAGCTGCCCCGGCAAGCTCGAGCCCTCACGGTCGAGCACCTCCTCCCTCGCTCAACACCTCCTCCCGCACACTTGCCGCGGCCGTTGCTGCCGCCGCTCGCTCGTGCTCTCGCACCGGCTGGGAGAAGAAGGAGAGGGACACGGAGGAGATGAGGGTGAGGGGCCTTTTAAGGCCGCGCGGGGAGAGAGAGAGAGACGCCGCTCCCTGCAGGAGGAGAGAGGGAAAAAGAGGGAAGAGAGCGGCGGGCGCAGGTCTGCGCGCGCATGCGTGCAGATGCAACCCCGTACGCCGCAAAAATTAAATACCAGACATCTGGAAAGGGTTCCATACGTTTGGTCAGACGTCTGGGCCACTTCCCAAACGTCTTAAAATCGTCTTGAGGCCGTGTTCATAACAGGTGCAAATGGCCACCTAAAGGTCCTTTAAGTAGACCCAAGGGAGCCTCTCTAGAGAAGTGTGGAACTCTCTAGAGAGGCCTATGGTGGGAGCTCGTGGAAGAGTGAGAGAGAGAGGATGGATGGGTGGTTTTTAGATCCACATTTGGTAGATCTAAAAATTGAATGCATCTTGGTTGGTACTTTTAGCAACCAAGGCAACAACACATGGTAGAGAGTTCTAGAGAACTCTAGGATAGGTAGTTTTATGTAGATGGTGTGTGTGGGTGTGTGTGGGTCGAAACCTAGGTGGCTAGGTTGATTAGGTTAGGTTCTAGTGGGTTTAGGTCAAGGTAGGTCTCAAATTAGGGTTGTAAACCCTAATTCATTAAGGTAAAATGCAATTAAACTTGATACAAGTTTAATTGCATGTGTCAAACCCTAATTGAGAGTAAAACAACTCAATTAAGGTAGGTATAGGTCAATTGGACTCTCATTGAGTCCAATTGGATAGTGTATGCCGAGATCAGGGCTCAATTAGACTTAATGAGTCCAATTGAATAGGTTGATGGAATTGACTAAGATCCAAGTCAATTAGGTTTAGTGAGGACTTAATTAGGTCCTTAGGGAGGTCAAGAGGTGATGTACTACGGTTAGGGTACCTTAATTTAGGTTCCTATGGGGTTAGAATTGGGTTTAGGGACCTAGGAATTCAAGATCCAAGCTTGAATTCAAAAACAGGAACTAGAGAGCAGTTCCAGACGTCTGACAATAGTGTCAGATGTCTTAAAATGAAAAGTTAGACGTCCATACTTGTTGTCTGGATGTCCAAATAGAGGCAAGGAAGAATTAAGGTTCTGTCGGCAGAAATTGGACGTCCAGACCAAGTGTCTGGACATCTTAAAATGCTGCAGAAGTGGGTTTTAGGTGTGCGGGTTGTGGTTAAGGGTTCTGGACGTCCTATAACTCATTTAGAAGTCTAGATAGAGGCTGAAAATAGGGTTTTAGGACTTCCTAGGGTACAGTGACCTAATCTAAGGGTGGATAAGGCTTGGGGTGGCTTTTAGGTTGTCCTAGGGCTAAGATGGACCTAAGTTCTTTGTAGTTTACTGCTTTATTCCTACTTAACAGAATAGCATACCTCAACCCCCTACATTATTGTCAACTACATCTCATTCTTGGTCTTTTGCTCCAGCTCTGCTGCAACTCTGGCTTCTGGTCTAGCTTCAGATCCTATCTCAGATCCAGCTCTTGAGCTTCTTATTTTATGCAATTTATATAATGCATCTAATTAGTATATTATAGCATTATTCTATGCATAGCTATAGGAGGAACAATAAAGATGCAAATAATGCTTATGCATGCATGAACTACCCTAACTTATGCTATGTCCTAGCCTAATTCTGGATAATTAAGACCTATGATTGCTACATAATAAATCTCCCAATTGGCATCGTGGCTATGCTTGAAGTCCCCGATTGAGGACCTGGAGAGGGTCCTGGAGGTCACCCACGTCTCCTGAAGGTGGTACCTGGGAGAAGGGTCACAAGAACACCTTCTTCAAGGTCGCATGAAGCTTTTTCAATGGCGGAGAAGGGGTGAATACCTGAAAACAAGAGCACGGCCTCTTGGCCATGTTAAAATAGTTTAGAAGGGTCACCGGGGCATGACGAATGTGGTGGTGGTTGTGGCGTGGAGGATGGAGGTGCGTAGTGGTCGGTTGATGACAGAAATGAAGCATGAAAGATGGGTTGTTTGGTGGGTTATTTGAGTGGTCTAAATGATGGAATAGGAGAGGGGTTTTGATGAATGTGATGTGGCGAAGCTTTTGGGAGAGTCGGCGAGGCTTTTGGAGGTGTGAAGCATGTGAAGGATCTCGCTGGAGGTTCGATCAGAGTGGAGGAAGATGACGGCGTGCGTGGAGGTTGAGGGTTGTTTTTTGGGTTTTGGGTAGTGGGATAAAACTAAGGGAACTATGGGAACTAATCTAGCCCTAAACTAATGGACAAAAAGGGGGGAATGGCGTCGGTTGTGGTATGGTCGACGCCATGGAAGAGAACTTCTCTGGTGAGAGGGTGGTGAAGAAAGAGAGGGTCGGAGAGCGCTTCGCTGAAGTTGCAAGGAGCAGACGAAGGAGGGGAAAAGGGTGAAGAAGTCAGGGAAGAGGGCTCACCGAATTTGGTCAGAGGAGGCTGGAGGAAGGAGTTTTTGGTGAAGAAATGCGGCTAAACCTAGCTAAGGTTGTAGGGTTGCACATAGGGGCTTTTTATAGGCCATTGGGTTGAGCTTCAAGCTTGGATACCAAGCTTGAGAGCTTCGTAAATCAAGAAATAGATTTAGGATTTTTGTGAGTTCGCATGAACTCTTAGATGAATTAGGAAGGTCGTGGAAGAGTTCAGATGGAAGGGGTTCTCCTTAGGAATCTCCCTTCCATTTTTGGAAGGGTTTCTCCATGAAATCAGGGAGATCTTCCTAATTGAAGATCAGCTCTAGGTGGGTTCACACAGCCATGGAGATAGGGACCTACGTGCGAAGAAGATGAAGAAGTTGGGGGGGTCCTTGCAAAGAATTCGAGAGTTAGGGGCATGTGTGTGAGAGAAAAGAGTTAGATAGGACGAAAATGCAAGCTTGGTCAAGATGATCTCTAATTGGGTCCAAATTTTGGTAGAAACATGATTTGGACCCAAGAAATCTGATGGTGAAGTCAGATTTAGGTTTGGACCAAGTTTGATTGGGTAATTTATGTAAAAACCTAAATTAGGGCAACTGTCTGTTTGAGACTCTATTTTAGGTCAAAATGGGTTCCAATGGTCTAAGAAAGCATACCAAACCTTATAAAATATTTTTCTATGATTTTTAGAAGGTTTAGGTGAATTTTATTTTGACCGAAACCTCCATTATTTAAGCAGGTCTGTTTTTAGGGTTTTAGATGTCATTTAATTCTTGAAACGTGTAAAAACCCGTTTCTGTATGTGTGAGCCCACTTATTGGACATTTATGATCATTTAACCTTCAATAAACCCCTAGGAAACCTTGTGATTGTTCTGCAATTAGGATATTCTATTAAAACTGCAGTTTTACCCCTGTTTTCATGTTTATTTCTCAGAATGAATATACAGTGAATTACAGTCTTGTGGCAGTTATGTAGGAGCATTTATCAGTGGAATATAACTAATTAAAGTTAGATGTGACTGATGATGAAGTTATCATCACCGGTTCTTGTCTGAGTTCAACCATAAAAAAGCTGATGGTTTGATCATGGACAAGGCTCCCATCTAACTGTTTGAGGACTAGCTGAGAGTTCCAACTCATGAAGAGCAGACGGACAAATCGGGTCTGTCAGGAGTTGGGGATCCAAGCTACTCATCCAGTTAGTCTGCCTCGCACGATCTCATCACCCCTTTAGACTCTTGGAGCTGATATTTTTGACGTCTTGGAATGAAGACGTCATGCTTTAGAGGGTGGTGGTGTTGTTTCTTTTTCCCATTATTAACTTTTTTTCTTTTTGGTGGGGGAGCCGTAGTCCTGAGAAACGTAATAGACAACACTTGTAATGGAAATGAAAGGAAAAGTTTTTACTTTATTACCTTTTCTCTTTCTTTCTATACATGATACAAACGTAGATTACTCATGTGCCAAGTACGAGGAATTGCCTTGCCGCCTAGGGTCTGTAATTCATAGAAGTCGCCCTGACTATCTTTACGAATTTTATAAGGCCCTCACATGGGGCGTCTAACTTCCTGCTTGAGTGACTTGGCATGGAGACTTTAGTTTTGCGCAAGGCTAAATCTCCATCTGAGAACTTCCACTTGCATACTCGCTTGTTGTAGGCGGTTGCTATGGCTTTGTTGTATTCAAGCATCGCTTCCTCCCTTAACTCATCCATAAGGTCCAAGGTCAGGCAGACTTGATCATCATTGGTGGTGGGGTTATACAGTTGCATCTGGTAGGTGGGGAGGACTGTCTCTATAGGTGGTTGGGCTTCCATGCTATATACAAGACTAAATGGTATGTGGCCTGTGGAAGTCCTTTGACAGGTCCTGTAGCCCCATAATACATTTGGCAGCTCGTCCGCCCACCTCCCTTTGGTTGAATCCAGTTGGCATTTTAGCGTTGAGATAATGGTACAATTGGTTATGTCCGCTTGTCCATTTGCATGGGGGTAACCCATGGACGTGAAACATAGGCGAATATTCTAGCTAGTGCAAAATTCTTTGAACTTTTTGCATGCGAACTGGGTGCTATTGTCTGTGACAATGCATTGAGGTATTCCGTACCGAGCTATGATGTTTTTGCAGATGAACGAGATGACCCTATCTGCTGTTGGATTGGTCATGGCCTTAGCTTCGACCTACCTGGAGAAATAATCCACTGCTACCAGTATGAACTGCTTTTAAGCCAGGGCTGGCAGGAAAGGGCCTATGAAGTTCATTCCCCATTTGGCAAAGGGGATGGGAAACATGACAGGAACTAACTTTCCAGGCAGCAAGTGGTGCAGGGTAGCAAACTGCTGACATTTGTCACACTTGTGCACCCCACTTGGAACAACTGGGTCAAGCGTGCCTTGTATCCTTCATGGTTCCTGCATATACCACCGTGGGCGTCTTGAAGAGCTTGAGATGCCTCTTCTTTTGTAAGACGACGCAACAAGGGGGTGGAATACCCCTACTTGTACAGTTGCCCCTCTATTAGGGTGTACTTGGAGGCCTTTAGGCAAAATGCCTAGGGTCGTGGGTCCCTTGGGGGCAGCTCACCCGTGTTCAGATAGGTGATGATAGGTGTCGTCCATGATGTGGATTGCTCTATCATGAACATCTTGGGAGCAAGTATTGTTGGCTCATTCAGAGTCTGAAGATAGATATCTTCCTCTTGCTCGAGCAGGATTGCCGAGGCTAGGTGGGCTAAAGCATCTATGAGGGTGTTGTCAGATTGAGGTATCCACCTGATCGAGACGGTCTTGAAATTCGATAGTTCCTCTTTGCTCTTGTCAGCATACAAGATCATATTTGCATCCCAGGCTTGGTACTCACCATTGATTTGATTGGCGACCAAATGGGAATCCATGTAGACTTCTAGTGAGGAGATGCCTCTACCCAGATGTCGACTAACACGACCTCATATTTCACCTGATTGTTGGATGATGGGAAGACAAGTTTAACGGCATACTTATGAGTGACGCCGTCTGGGGCGGTCAAAGCTATGTTGGCCTTAGACTTGGTTATCATGGATGAGCCGTCAACATATAGCTTCTAGGGCAGAGTGAGGCAAGCATCTGAGTCTGTAAATTCCACCACGAATTCCACCAAGACTTGTCCTTTGATGAATCTCCTCAGCTAGTAGTGGACGTCAAATTCTTCCAGCTCCATAGCCCACTTTATCTGTCATGCTGATTCCGTGGGTTTATGTAACATTCGCCGTAAGGGGTAGTCAGATAGGACAACTATGGTATGGGCTTGAAAGTACGAACATAGCTTTTTGGTGGCGGTCACCAAAGCTAGTTTGAGTTTCTCAATAACTGTATACTTAGCTTCTACTCCTTGATAGGTCTTTCTAATGAAGTATACTGGCCATTGTCCCCCTTCGCGTTTGCCAACTAAGACTGTGTTGATGGTGGACATGGATGCTGCCAGGTATAAGTAAAGGGATTCCCCAAGCTTAGGAGCCGTCTGGATGGGGGGACTTTTGAGTGCTTCCTTCACTTTCTCTAAGGCCTTCTGGCAATGAAGAGTCCAATGAACTGCCATATAGCCTTTGCCATTTTTTATACAGTCAAAGAAGGGAAGGCATTTGTCAAAATATCCAGACAAGAATCAGCCTAAAGAGGCGACCTTGCCGACTAATGACTGCATCCCTTTCAGTGTACTTGGTGGTTCCAAGGCCATAATTTCCTGAATCTTGTTGGGGTTGGCTTCGATTCCTTTGTTGGACACCAAGAACCCCAGAAATTTTCTAGCAGAAACCCCAAATACACACTTCTCAGGATTCAAGTGGAGGCGGGTGTTCCTCAAGACATGGAACAATTCTACCAAATGTTCTAAGTGTTGAAGGAAATTTGATCTCTTCACCAACATATCATCTATGTACACTTCAAATAATTTTCCTATTAAACGAGAAAAAAATTATATTTACAAGGTGCTGGTAAATTGCTCCATCATTTTCTAGGCCAAAGGGTATGACTCTATACCGAAACTGACCCCTATCAGTTATGAACGAAGTATCAGGTTTGTCTGCTGGAGCAAGGTTGATCTGGTGGTACTCGCTGTAGGTGTCCAGGAAGGACATTTGGGATTGCCCACTGCAGGAATCTACCAGAGCATCCACCCTTGGCAAGTGAAATTCATCTTTTAGGCAGGCTTTATTCAAGTTGGTGAAGTCAATGCACATTTGCCATTTTCCGCTAGCTTTCTTTACCATAACCACGTTTGAGAGCCATGCTGGGTACAAGGAGCTTCTGGACTTCAGCCTCAGCTGCTTGCCATTGCTCGACTGACTTGTGCCTGATTGCACAGCAATCATAGGTCATAGATGACCTAAATTAAGTTGGAACTTAGCATAACTTAGTGTAATCCAAGCATACATGAGCATACTTTGCATCTTTCTTGCTTTATTTTACCTATGCAATAAATAATGTTACAATGTGCTGATTAAGTGCATTGTGTGGATTGTAGGAAATAAGAAGATCTGAAGCTGGATCTGAAGCTGGATCTGAAGCTGGATTTGAAGAATAAAGAGAAGCTGGAGCTGCAGTAGAGCTGGAGCAGAAGACTTAGGAATAAATAGATGAAGCAATAATTTAGGGTTGAGATATGCTACTCTACTAAGTAGAAATTAATGCTTAGATTAAATTATGAAGAACATTAGGACATCCCTGCACTTATCCCTAGCATTATGACAACCCTATCCTTATCCTTAGACTCTAGGATAACCCTATCTATGTCCCTATCCCTGAGCCACCACTCTATTAGGCTAATTTGGTTGAAAACCCAAAACATGGATAGTGTTATCCATGCCCTTATCCACATCATCCCAACTCTTATCCCCCTTCGGGGATACCTTTATCGCTAAACCTCAATTTCCCCAATTCAGCCAAAACCTGGATAACACTATCCAGATTCCCACTATCCACTATCCCTATACTTAACCCTCTTATCCCTAACCCAATTCCCACCTTAAAATTCCATTTAGATCCCTTGATATCCCAATTAGCTCAATTGGAGGTAATTGGGCCAACCTTGTTCTAATTGGGTCTAGATGAACTTGATTTGGCTAACCTCAATCTAATTAGGCTCAGACTATTCTAATTGGACTCAGCCCCAAACCCAATTACCTAGACAACATCCAATTGGGTGCATTCCTACTTGATTAGGTGCACCTAAATCCAATTGGGTCTACCTAGGATCCAATTAATCCATCCCTACCTATTCAAGTCTAATTAGGCTCATGATAACATTGCATATGGGGGTGATAATTCTATTAAATAGGGCCCATCTTAAGAATAAAAGGCATAACATAAGTAGAATAGGAGCATTGCATGCATCATATACCAAGATTGCTTATAAAACTATATTAATGGCCATTTGTGTAAGCACTTGTCAAAGCAGGCCTCAGATGAGCAATCGGACCTCACAGAGGGATTTAGAACGACGAACGGAGTCCAACGGACTCAAGATCGGCCAAATCTGACATCCGGAGCTCCTTAATGGGCTCAAGAAGTTCTGACCATTGATCTGATGATCAACGGTCCTCGTTGCGCCACGTCGCCCCTCGCTCACCGCACGCCACTTCCTCCTTCAGCTGAGATCAAATCTCAGCTGTCGATCTTCGATCGGGCGGTCGAGAATTGCGCGCCCGCCCGCGGTCGCCGTGACAAAGAAGCGGGCATGGCGCAGCGGTTAGCACGCACGCCCGCCCGCACGCAATGCAGGTTCGAGCCACGCGGGGTGAAGACTCGAAGATGGAGCGGCGCGCAGCGAAATTGGGCTGCCCTATCAGCAGAGGGCGGTCGAGATCGCGCCACGCGACGCGCCCTCTGACAGCGAGTGCCCACGCGCGCGCGCACGCCGGGCAACGACGCTCGTGCGCACGCACGCTCGAGGTGCAATTCGAGCGCACCTGAGGGAGGATCTCAACCGTCCGATCTTCGATCGGACGGCTCTCACACAGCGGACACGGATCAGGCATGAAGAAGAACGGCGCAGGTGTGTGGCCAGCGGGCTGGAGGGCTTCACCGATGCTTTTGGAAGGGTTTTAGAGACATCCTGGACGTCGCTAAAGCCCCTTCTTCTTTTAGAAAGCCCTTCTCTCTATTTAAACCCCCTCCAACCACTCATTCAAGGCATTCACTTCCCTTGCAACTACTCTACCCCTCTCTTAGCTAGCTTTAGGCCCTCTTGTAATCGCCGGAGACGACAAGCCACCGACGGAGCCTTCTCCACTGCCGTGGCTGCCTCGCCGCTCTCCCCCTCTCTCTCTCTCTTCTCCTCTCTTTTAAGCTTTCCCTTACTTTTGTTTAAGCATGTATTTAATGTTATAAGATGTGAACTAAAGCAGCAAGATTAATGAAGTTACTTTTCGTTCAGTGTTTACTTGATTTCCTATTTAAGTTGCATGATCAAGCAAAGAAACAACTCTAACCCTAATCTCTCTCTCTATCTCTCTCTCGCTTTTCAACCGCACCTTTCGCAAGCAAAACCCCGCAATTTCCGTGACAACAAGTGATAAGCAAAATCCAATTTTCACGCCTCCCTGAGACTGACACTCGGACTCATCTCCGTTTCTTTATTTTAAAATCAGCATTGCAAGTGTGACTATAACGACACTTCTTAACACACACGCACAAGCGCACGTCAATTTTTGACGCCGTTGCCGGGGAGGCAATGGATTTGTTTTGTCACTTCCATTCCACATCAATTCTCACATCGTCTAATGCCCTATTTTCCTTTTTACTTGATGGTTGCAGGAATTTGGTGCGTGGACGGCGAAGTGACGCATCCCACGATGATAACAAGGGAGTAGGCGCAACAAGGACCGATAGTGAGTAATTCTTCACTCATGATTGTTTGCTTGCATGAAAAACTAAAAAAATTGTAAAAATTGAAAAAAATTGGCGTGGTGTATGATTGCTTGACCTACATCCTTAACACATCACCCCACAAAAAAAAATGTGCACTCTAACATTCTGAATAAATTCTTGGAGTGTTCTTTTCTCTTTTTGAGTGGTGTTTGCGAAGCCACCATGAGTTGACTTGGGCCGCACCACTCAACCCTAAAATCGACTCGTCTAATAGAAGTTGCATAATCATTAGGATGAGTACATTAGGGTTTTAGAGCCTCTACAGAATAAAAGGAAATCTACTTTCACCGAATTGTGTGCAGAACTTGACGTGCCCACTGAAACTTGTCTGAAAACATTAACACACGTCAACCCTAAAAAGCACTAAAGTAAGGATGAAACACTAAAAGACACCACATCTTAAAAATCCTTGCTTGAAAACCAAGTTTTGATAGAAGCACACACCTTGAAAGTGGAAAATTAAGAGGCACCACCCCAATCAATGCCTCATCACATAACCCTAGCACAAGTACTATCCTAGCCCTTTAAAACTGAGTAGACGTGCCTTAGGCAGGACTGAGTTAAGTCTCAAAAGGCGAGGCTTTGTTCGCTGGGCACTTGGCTTTCATTCCCTTGGTAGAATCTGGTGACTAGGCTGCGGAACAGTGTCAAACGACCGCGGTTGTGGGGTCTACGGAATCGGAGGCGCAAGCCAAAGGAAGAACCTTCCCTGCAATCCCCTCGTAATCAACCTGGCCAGATTAGCCTTGGGAAGGGGAGTCCAGTGCTTACGGACTTAATCACCCTTTGTGAGATTTCTAGGTCTCCTAAGGAATACCCCATAAGGACTAGGCTTGTTTACTTGATTGAACACAATTATCGCATTTGTCACTCTCCGCATCCCCTCCTATTCTTCTCTAGTGTATGCACGGGAGACGCTCACTGCATCCCGAGTTGTTTGTTTTGGGGCAGGAATTGAGGTGACATGATTCTGTTAGGAACATGGCTGAACCTAGGGTAGATGAGGCTGAGGATCAACCCCCACCAAACACAATGGCCATCATCAAGCCCAAATTAATGCAAACCACCGGCTTCAGCAACAACAAATCCACACCATCATGCAAGCCATACAACGGTTACAGAACCCACAAGAACAACCACCACCACCTTTCCAAGGCATACAAGGGCAACCACCACTCGATATACCACCATTTCAGGATCAGCCGAGGCCCCTCCGCTATTAGAGTTGAGCCACACCTTAGGATCCCCAAAGGGGGAGATGATTTTGAGCTGAAACCAAATGTCTTAAGTCTGATCCAGAACCACTTTCATGGAAGCTCAAATGAGGACCCCTTTCAGCACCTAGAGGATCTCGACCGCATAGCACAAACTGTGAAACCTAGGAACATTAGCCTTGACATTGTTCTAATCAAGATGTTTCCCTTCTCATTAAGAGACAAGGCTTCTCACTGGCTTAGAACCCTAGGTAGACCCATCACCACCTGGGAAGAACTAAGGCATGCATTTTTAAAGAAATTCCTCCCCATAGGAAAGACCAATGCCCTCAGAAGAGCTATCACTACCTTCACACTCCAGGGTGGGGAACAGTTCCATGAGGCGTGGGAAAGATTTAATGAACTCTTGAGGAAATGCCCACACCACGAAGTACCAAGGTGGCAATTGGCCTTGATTTTC
Organism: Thalassia testudinum; assembly: GCA_037157565.1. Classification (NCBI taxonomy): domain Eukaryota; kingdom Viridiplantae; phylum Streptophyta; class Magnoliopsida; order Alismatales; family Hydrocharitaceae; genus Thalassia; species Thalassia testudinum. The sequence goes on along the minus strand of JAZHRO010000073.1, from coordinate 103,606,253 downwards.
TATCATGGTCTGGACAGTAACCTACGGAACTTCGTCGATGCCTCATGCGGGGGGAACTTCCTGAACAAGGACGAGGAGAGCGCGTTTGAGCTCTTTGAGTCTATGAGCGAAAATTCGCTCAATAATGCCTCCATGACCCAGTTCAACAGGTCCAGTCAACCCCGTGGTGGGATTTATGAGGGATAAGCAAATTCTGGAATGGTTGACATGGACATCATTGCCAAGAAATTGGATTGAGTGGAATTGGTGGACAAAAAGATTGATGAGCTACTGAACCAGACCAAGAACCCCTTACAGACCTTCTCCCTAGCAAAGGCAGCACATAATGTTGACCTGGTCCAGCCCTTAACCCAACTGAACCTGGGACAACCCCTGACCACATTCCAGGGAGGGACCTTTGCTCCCTCAACCCTTGATTACTCTCTTCCCTCTTCATCAACATCAGCTATCCTTGAAGATGTACAAGCAATCCAAGGTTATGGGAAACCGGACCCTTTCTCCAACACTTACAACACTGGCTGGCGTAACCACCCCAACTTTGGTTGGAGAAACCAGAAACCATCACAATTCTAAAACCAGCCCAGGCCAAACCAGCAGCCACACTTGCCCCCTCTCAGCAAGTGCCACCAATTAGACCCCAATATAATCAGAATAGGGCGGCCCCTCCCCCACAAAACCAAATGGACACACTAACAAAGATGATGGCTGACATGAACTAGAAACATCAGGAGGAAATGGCCTTGGTAAAGGGACAGTTAAGCCAACTCTTGGACTGTAAACAACAAGGATCCCTACCTTCCCAGCCACAACCGAACCCACGAAACATAATTAACAGAGGCCCTAATTCGCAAGGGTTCCAAGGCAATCCCGGGCAGGCTCACATGGTCCAGCCAGCCCCGCAAACACCCCCTGGGTTTGGTGCTTCTTCGTCCTCGTCTTCTCAAGGATCAACCCATGGCCCCAATGCCTCTGTGAATGCGGTGACCTTGAGAAGCGGCACCAAAACCCAGGATCCCAAATGGCCGACTCTCCCTGAGACTTCACCCGCTGAAATACTCGACTCAGAAGAGGCACCAACCAAGGACCCAGAAATAGACCCGATCCACATTCAGACACCCTACCCTGAGGCCTTGGAAACAATCAAGAAAAAGAAGAATGTTGTGGAAATTGAGGAGCTTTTGGAGATCTTCAAGCAAGTACAGATTAATATTCCGCTCCTTGAAGCCGTCAAGCACATCCTTGCTTACGCCAAGTTTTTAAAGGATTCCTGTACACCCAAGCGTAAGCCGGGACCTCAATCACCTAGGAAGGTTGTGCTCTCCAAAGAAGCAAGTTCCGTAATATCAAGCAACCTTCCGCTCAAGCGAACTGACCCAAGAGTGCCCCTGATTTCCTACAATATGGGGGACATGACATTTGATAGAGCGCTCCTGGACTTAGGTGCTTCTATCAATCTGATTGCAACAACCCTGTACCACCAATTTGGTTTCGGAGAGTTGACACCAACACCCGTCACCATCCAGCTAGCTGCTAGATCCATGAAAACCCCAAAGGGGGTTGTCGAGGACGTGATTGTACGGGTCAAGGACTTCTATTTCCCGGTCGACTTTTTGGTGCTCGACATGGAAGTCCGTGAAAAATTACAGAACTCACCCATAATCTTAGGCAGACCTTTCTTAGTTACGGCTAAGGCAAACATTGATTGTGACACGGGATGTATGGAAATCACCTTCGGGGATAGGAAAATGCAATTGGATATCTTCCGGGCGACAAAGTCTTTTGATTGTGATTGCGTTGAGGAACATGATCCCGTGGAAACTCTGATCGAGGAATGCCTCACCCTTAGTTCTGTATCAGACCACCAAACTCGTAATGACTGTTCTGACCTGTCACCATCACTAGTCGTGGACCTCTGTAAGGCTGAGTACTATCACACAACACCATTTGAGGAGATCGATGTTGATCAACTCCCGCCCTTTCCCTTTCCATCAACTGTGGTTCCATCGCACCTGAACTTAAGCCATTGCCCGAGAATCTCAAGTATGTCTTCCTGGGACTTGACCAAACCTTCCCTGTGATTATTAATTCTCATCTAACCAAGGATCAGGAACTTAGGTTGACCGCGACCCTTTCAGAACATCGAGCTGCCATTGGTTGGACCATTTCTGACTTAAGAGGAATTAGCCCCACCTATTGCACCCATAAGATCTACCTGGAAGATGGGGCACGACCCTCCCGCTAGATGCAGAGATGTTTAAACCCAAACATGCGGGAGGTCATTAAGAAGGAGATTATCAAGTGGCTTGACGCCGACATCATCTATCCTATCTCCGATAGCCCCTGGGTGAGCCCCACTCAAGTGGTTCCCAAGAAAGCTGGGCTCACCGTTGTCACCAATGATCAGGGCGAATCCATCCCCACCCGCACTACCACCGCATGGCGGGTGTGTATTGATTATAGGAAGCTCAATGAAGCCACTAAGAAGGATCATTTCCCCTTGCCATTCATTGACCAAATCCTTGAAAGATTGGCAGGGCAGAAGTATTTTTGCTTCCTGGATGGATATTCAGGATATAACCAAGTCGCAATTGCTCCAGAGGATCAAGAAAAGACCACATTCACTTGCCCGTATGGTACGTTTGCATTCCGTCGAATGCCGTTCGGGTTATGCAACGCACCTGCAACCTTCCAGCGTTGCATGCTAGACATTTTTTCAGAAATGGTGGGTGAATACTTAGAGGTCTTTATGGATGATTTCTCTGTATTCGGGAATTCATTCGACCATTGTCTGAGCAACTTGGAGAAAATCCTGAAATGATGTATCGAAGTTAATCTAGTGTTAAGTTGGGAAAAGAGCCATTTTATGGTTCAAGAAGGAATTGTCCTCGGTCACATTGTATCGCATAGGGGCATCGAGGTAGATCGGGCTAAGGTTGATTTGATTTCCAAACTTCCTCCACCTAGCTCGGTCTAACAGATTCGCTCATTCCTAGGACATGTTGGCTTCTAACGAAGGTTCATTAAAGACTTTTCCAAGCTTTCCAAACCCTTGACCGACTTTCTAGCCAACAACACCATATTCCACGTCTTCTGATTGCATCCAGGCTTATCACACCCTCTGGGACTTAGTCTCCACAGCACCTGTACTTCAACCCCCAAACTGGTCCTAGGACTTTGAGATTATGTGTGATGCATTAGATTTTTCCATAGGAGCTGTCCTGGGACAAAAACAAGACAAGAAGCCCGTGGTGATCTACTACCCAAGCAAAACGTTGGACGAGGCCCAACAAAATTATACGGTCACAGAGAAAGAGTTGCTCGCTGTAGTCTTTGGACTTGAAAAGTTCTGACCATACTTGCTGGGATCCCACGTGACAATTTACACTGACCATTCAGTCATTCGTCACCTGTTGGCCAAGAAGGACGCAAAGCCCAGGCTCATCAGATGGATCCTACTTTTGCAGGAATTTGACCTGGAAATCCGTGACAAGGCTGGATCAAAGAATGTGGTGGCTAACCACTTGTCTAGACTTCATCCAGAACACATTGGACCCTCCCTACCTCTATCTGACGCCTTCCCTGATGAACACATTCTGGTTGTGCAAGACAAGAGAATGACATGGTATGCTGACTATGTCAACTACCTGGTTTTAGGACAAACCCCGCGCAGCTGGTCCAGACAGCAACAGGACAGGTTCTTGGCTGAGGCCAAGCACTATTTTTGGGATGATCCCATGCTATTTCGCCTCTGTGCTGACCAGATCATCAGGAGGTGTATCCCCGAGAATGAAGTTTAAAGTGTGCTTTCCTTCTGTCATGACCAGGCTTGTGGTGGCCACTTCTTTGGAAAGAAAATGGCTGCAAAGGTTCTGTAGTATGGATTTTACTGGCCGTCCCTATTTAAGGATGCACACAACTTTGCCAAGACTTGCTCACATTGCCAAACGCTGGGGACCATGACCAAGGAAGATATGATGCCCCTCCAGCTCATTTTGATTGTCGAAATCTTTGACGTCTGGGGTATCGATTTTATGGACCCCTTTCCACCATCCAACAGCTTCGAGTACATCCTAGTCTTAGTAGACTATGTTTCCAAATGGATTGAAGCCATCGCCACCCGCCGATGCGATCACAGGACTGTCATGGACTTTGTTAAGCAAAACATCTTTTCCCGGTTTGGAATACCCAAAGCCATGATCAGTGATGGTGGAAGCCATTTTATCCATTCCCAATTCCGTGCCCTACTTAGAAAATACGGGGTAAACCACCGCATTGCTACCCCGTATCATCCACAAACAAATGGGTAGACTGAGGTCTCAAATAAACAAATCAAGAACATTTTACAGAAGAATATGAGACCTGACAAGAAAGACTGGTCCACACGACTAGATGATGCCCTGTAGGCATACAGGACTGCTTTTAAGATCCCGATAGGCATGTTGCCTTATCGCCTGGTCTTTGGCAAAGCCTGCCATCTTCCTGTCGAATTGGAACACCGGGCTTACTAGGCTGTCAAGCAATGTAACATGGATTCCTAGTTAGCCGGTGCACAGAGGACGCTCCAATTATCTGAGCTCGAAGAAATTAGTCGGGACACTTTTGAAAATAGTCGACTGTATAAGGAGAAAATGAAAGCCGTCCACAATCGACTCATTCATAGAAAAACCTTTGAGCCTAACCAGCAAGTCTGGCAATTTGACGCCCACCTAAAACTCTTCCCGGGGAAACTCAGGTCCAAATGGATAGGACCATTTCTAGTGGTTAAGCCCTACTCTAATGGGGCAGTTGAAATCGCTAATCCTAACACTGGGCACACTTTTACAGTTAATGGTCAAAGATTGAAGCACTTCCTGGCCCAGGTTCCCCCAAAGGAGAGTGTCACCCTTGTTGAGGGATGACACGAAGCACCGCCCAACTGGGGGCATTAAACTCAACGCTTCCTGGGAGGCAACCTAGAGGATTCAGACTAATCCGGTATTTTACGTCACTCAGGTACTATCTTTTTGAACCCCTATGCATCCATATATTTGCCAATGAAGACATTGTCCAACTTAAGCATGGGGGGTGGTAAATTGCACAATCCTGAGCTCATTTAATCAGTTTGAATAAAATAAAATAAAATTAAACAAAAAAAATGAATGAATTTAGGAAGAAACTTAGGCATTAGAAACTTATCAATAGTGGGAAATAATACAAAGAGAACTTAAACACTTAGACTTTTTAGGCTGTCAGGATTAATCAGCCCTGGTGTCCGTTAAAATATGGATTTAGCTTCAAATCCTTGCAACCTTAAGCTATTCTAATCCACCTACTAAATAAGGTGATAAGTATACGACTTATCAACTCACCCTCTAATTCAGAAGAACTTTGAGTCTAAGCATCTGCACACATTTTTGCACAGACTCACTCCTCGGAGATTTTGATAGAAATTGGGTAGCTAATGAACTCTGGAGGGTGGTATGGCTGGCAAGTTATCGTGGGTAACAGCCCATTGGCAGGTTGTCCAGAACCCAGCCACAGGACCATTTCTTCTTCATTGCCTTTAGGTACATTTGAGATCAGGGAAGCCACCTACGAAAAAAAAAGGAGAAAAAAAAAGAAAATAAACCACACTTCACCGCACGAGTATGGCTGGCAAGTGATCGTGGGTAACAGCCCATTGGTCGGTTGTCCAGAGCTCAGCTCAATAACTGCACAAAAAGAACCAAAACACTTAAGGAAGAAGCGGGGAAGTAGTACAAGCCGGGGAGATATACATTGGAAAAATTCTTGTGTTGACCCCAATTAAAACAAACGTAGGGAAAAAGCTACCAATCGAACAAATACACCTTCAGGAAAATATATTTCCTCTTCCGGTCACCTAGGGGCGTAGAAGCCCGAAGTTTGTCTGAATTACCATTAAGTGAGTCTATCACAATCTTCACACCAAGATGCTTAGCACTTAGGGTTTTGACCAAGTTTTGGGTGGGCTGGGTAGCCGTAAAAAGTTACCAACCCACGCTGAATCCCGAAATATATACATATATATATACATATACATATGTATAGTTATCTACATTAAAGCAAAGATTCGGGCGATTTGTATTTTGGCAGACACCTGGGCGCTGCTTAGTTTTTGTAGATTAAGATATTGGTATATTTCCTCCTATTTACAAATGATGAAGTGTTTAAGCAATTACTTCTTAAATTTTGAAAGAAAATAAAGGCTAGAATAAACCTTGCTAGGGACTAGCAAAGAGTAAGCATGGGGGTGATAATTCTGTTAAATAGGGCCCATCTTAAGAATAAAAGGCACAACATAAGTAGAATAGGATCATTGCATGCATCATATACCAAGATTGCTCATAAAACTGTATTAATGGCCATTTGTGTAAGAGCTTGTCAAAGTAGGCCTCAGATGAGCAATCGGACTGCACGGATGGATTCAGAATGACGAACGGAGTCCAACAGACTCAAGATCGGCCAAATCCGACATCTGGAGCTCCTACAATGGGCCCAAGAAGTTCTGACCGTTGATTTGATGATCAACGGCCCTCGTTGCGCCACGTCGCCCCTGCTCAATGCACACCACTTCCTCCTTTAGCCGAGATCAAATCTCGGCCGTCGATCTTCAATCGGATGGTCGAGAACCATGTGCCCGCCTGCGGTCGCCACGACAAAGTAGTGGGCGTGGCGTAGCGGTTAGCACGCACACCTGTACGCACGCGACGCGTGTTCGAGCAGCGCGGGGTGAAGAATCGAAGACGGAGCGGCGAGCGACGAAATTGGGCCGCCCGATCAGCAGCAGGCGGCCGAGATCGCGCCACGTGACTCGCCCTCAGCTAGCGAGCGCCCATGCACGCGCGCACGCCAAGCAACGACGCTTGCGCACACGCGAGCTCGAGGTGCGATCTGAGCACACCCGAGGGAGGATCTCAGCCGTCTGATCTTCGATCGAACAGCTCTCACGCAGCGAACACGGATCAGGCACAAAGAAGAAGGTGCAGGTGTGTGACCGACGGGCTGGAGGGCTTCACCGACTCTTTTGGAAGGGTTTTAGCGACGTCCTGGACGTCGCTAAAGCCCCGTCTTCTTTTAGAAAGCCCTTCTCCCTATTTAAACTCCCTCCAACCACTCATTCAAGGCATTCACTTCCCTTGCAACTACTCTACCCCTCTCTTAGCTAGCTTTAGGCCCTCTTGTAATCGCCGGAGACGACGATCCGCCGATGGAGCCTTCTCCACCGCCGTGGCTACCTCACCGCTCTCCCCCTCTCTCTCTCTCTTCTCCTCTCTTTTAATCTTTCCCTTACTTTTGTTTAAGCATGTATTTAATGTTGTAAGCTGTGAATTAAAGCTGCATGATTAATGAAGTTACTTTCCGTTCAGTGTTTACTTGATTTCCTGTTTAAGTTGCATGATCAAGCAAAGAAACGACTCTAACCCTAATCTCTCTCTCTCTCTCTATCTCTCTCTCGCTTTTCAACCACACCTTTCGCAAGCAAAACCCCACAATTTCCGTGACAAGTGATAAGCAAAATCTGATTTTCACGCCTCCCTGAGACCGACACTCGGACTCATCTCCATTTCTTTACTTTAAAATCGGGGTTGCAAGTGCGACTATAACGACACTTCTTAACACACACGCACAAGCGCACGTCAGCTTAGTAGAGCCTAATTAAGGTTGGACTTGAATCTGATTGATTCAAATCAACCCAAGCAAGTCCAATTGGATCTACTTAGTCCAATTCGCTAACCCAAGACCATCCTAAGAACCTAATTAGGTTCTTACCAAACTCAATTAAACTTAGCCAAGTTTAATTGATCAACCATCTAGTAATAGGTTACACTTAAACCGATTTTTAGAAACCTACATAGGACCAACCTACACCTACTTAGAAGTGGACAAACTGGTCCACTTGACCACCTACCCACGGCTACACTTAGCCACACATTCACGCACACACACACTTTCACACACCATCGAGAGTCTTCTCTAGATGGAGCCACCTTTGGTTGCCAAAAATGGCAACCAAGGGAGTCCACTTTTAGATCCACAAAATGTGGATCTAAGAAGACCACTTCCCCTCCCATCTTGATGCCAAGATGGAGATTCTTCTAGAGAACTCCATAGTTCTCTAGAGAGCCATGCCAAGGGTCTGTTTAAAGACCCCTTAGATGGCCACAAGCCCCCATCTAGCCATCTAGCCACTTAGCCATCCACTTTAGCTCCATGTGCACCTCCATCCATGAGCTCCATCACCATCACCACTCCCACCTCCATGCCAAAGGCTAGAGAAAGCTCTCCACCACCTCTCCAAGGGCCGGCCTACCTACCATTGGCCGTCCCTCTTTCTCCTTCCTGCAACCTCAGGCTCCACAGGCCATTGGAGACCACCTCCAATGGCCTCATTTCTCGTAGATAAGTGTTCTTCGTAGTTTAATTTCTGCATTGAATTTACTGCTTAGCAGTATAGTCATCCTCTACCTGAATGATGCATGCGTAATCTTCCATAGATACACACATGCATCCATTTTCTACTAGCTAGAATTCTCGCTTTAATCATTCATTTACAGGCCTTCCTCGAAAGATGATTGTAATGACAAATATTTGTGAATGAATGAAAGCATCATCTTATCTTTCTCCACTATGATCATGAGTTGCCTAATTTAACTTCCTATTACTTTGCAATAAAATGTCTGTTTCCAAAGATATAGAAGATTTATTCGTATTTTAAACATCGGACTCCAATTTTAAGCAAGTAGCGAAAAGATCAAAAATCAATCTCATTTTTTTAAATGCCTCCCTGAGATCAATCGAGACTCACCATCTCATAATTAAAATGTTTGGTTGAGTCGTATTTCACGCTATACTACGATGTGTTTTAAATCAAATACACGATCTACGAATACAACAAATGGTGTTGTTGCCGGGGAGGCAACGCAATTTTGATTTGTGAATTTTGAGAGCTTAATAGTGACAAATTCTCTTCTACTTGCTTTTTGATGTGCAGGAAATGAAGAATGGAGTCTGCGTGCTCATCGAGTGCAGTTAAAAAAAATTAGGTGCACATCTCCACTCTTAGTCTTAGGTTTCCCTTTCTGAACCCTAGGAAGATTTGAATTCTAGGTAGATTTGATTTTTGAAAAAAAGAAAATAAAAAATATCTACATATTTTCATGAGAAAAGAAAAAGAAAAAATTAGGTTGTAGATTTAGGGTTCTTTTTGAATCTTAGGTTAGAGTTATTGTTTGAAAAAAAGAAATTGAAAAAAAATTTGAAAAATTTTCCCTCCAAAAAAAAGTTTTGAAAAAGTTTGAAAAAAGGGTTTTGAAAAAAAAAATTGGAAAAAAAGAAAAAAAAATTTGTTTTGGTGAAAAAGTTGGGATTTTGAATTTCAAGCTCTTTCAAAGCCTTTTCGCCATCTTGCAAAATTCGGCTAGACTTTATTTTTGAATTAAAAATTCAATTAACAAATATTTATTGAGCCAAAAAATATGAAATTTGGGCATAAGCTTTGTTTTCAAACCAGATTTCAAACGGCACCATTCATTTGAGAAAATTTAAATTTTTTGAATTTTTAAAAATTTGTGAATTACAAGGAGGTCAAACTGACTCAGATTTGAAATTTTTAAAATTACAAAAAGTAATTCCAAATAGCACGCAAGTCATATTTGACCAAAAATGGTGGGGTTTGAAAGCTTATCAAATTAGATTCCATTTCCATATTTTTCCCAAATTTTTGGTAGTTTATCTGATATTATTTCAAATTGAAAAACCAACAAAGAGTTAAAATTCCAGATCTGACCCCTCGACAGTTAAAAATTCATATATATTCGGTTGAAATAGTAAAAATTTCAAAAAAGTATTCCCTAGATAGCTAATTGAAAAAGAGATCTTCTTGTTGTATTTTAAGTAAATTGGATTCAAATTTTGCCGTAGAGAATAATTTGAATTTGAATACTGGTTTGCAGCACACTTAGAACTTGCATGAACCCTAGTCTCAACATTTAGGGTTACATTCTAGAGACCACATTGAGCTAACCTAGACTTAATCAAGTCAAGTGGCTAGCTGGTGAGCCTGGTCACCTTGTGGACCACTCACCAAAAACCCCAAATTGAAGGAAAAGGTTAAGAAAAAAACTGCCTAAAACACATTAATTAACTTGAATTCATTGTCATACTACTGGGTCATCATAACCACCTTAGCCAAATCTTAGCCAAATCTGCTGGGTAGAATCAAACGATCATGGCTCGGGGGTACAAAGGAACCAGAGGCAAAAACCAAAGGAAGAACCTTCCCCTTAGTCCCCTCATCCAGATTGGCTAGGTTAGCTTTAGGGGGTTGGGATTACTTGTAGTCGATTATACGACGAATTTCTCTTCATTAATCAGAATCTTAACGAAAAATCCGGTCACCTGACCCTAAGGACCAATTGATTGACAAGGCCTTAGGCTTGTTTGGTTTGGCTGCGCTAACCCAGGGGTTGGTTGGTGTATGCAAGGAAGGAGGTCACTTAAACCTCAATTGGTTGGATCTTGGGAGCTAATCCCAAGGAGGTGAAGGTGATTTGTCGCATCGCCCAAACCATCTTCTCGCCCTTCTACTCTCTTAGCTGAGATGGCTAACCCTGGACTCGAACCTGGTCAAAATCTAGCAAATCAAGACTCAATGGCTCACCTGGAAGCTCGAGTAGTCAAATCAGAGGAGCATTATCAGCAGAATATCGACCAAATCTTGGCGACATTGGATAGAATACAGCATCCACCCCGAGGAGAACAACTACGGGATTTCTACAACCCGACTGCGCTGATTCTCCCACCTCAAGTTTGGATTCCCGCAGGTGGAGACACATTCGAGTTGAAACCCAATGTAATTAGCTTGATCCAGAATTACTTCTATGGGAACTCAAATGAAGATCCATTCCAGCACATAGAGGACCTGAGTCGAATCACAAAAATGGTTCGACTTAGGAATGCTGACCTGGGAATTATTCTCATGAAGTTTTTTCCGTTCTCTCTTGAGGAGAAAGCTTCATACTGGGTCAAGACCATCGAAAGGCCAATTGGAACATGGGCGGAATTACGATGTGAATTCTTGCAAAAGTTCTTCCTGATCGGTCTCACGAATGCGATGAGATGCGTGATTACAACTTTCACCCAAGGACTTGGGGAGAAGTTGCATGATGCTTGGGACAATTTCATGATCTCCTTAGTAAATGCCCGCACCATGGTGTGCCCAGATGGCACTTGGCTCAGATCTCTTACCATGGATTGGATGACACACATTGGTATCTGGCTGATGAATCTAGTGGCAGGAATTTCCTTGCAAAAGATGAGAACGCATTTGAGTTGTTCGTGTCTTTAGCAGAGAATTCTATGAATGTCCCGTCAATGAACCATTTCCAGCGACCTGGACAGCAACGGGTTAGTGTCCATGAGGCTCAAGCCGAATCAACTCAAGCTGATATGGACATCATCACCAAGCAGCTGGATAAGGTGGATTTGCTAGGTAAGAAGTTTAACAAATTGATTCAAGCTTGACCGAATATAGTCAAAAATTATGCTGCATCTTGATCCTCCTATGCACCCCAAGCCCCTCCTGCTCGAGTTAATATACTCACTTGGGATGCATCTTCTCCGTATTCACTGGATTTTGCAAATCAGGATCCCGCGAATAACCTCAATCTGGTACCACAAAATCAGGGTTACGCATCGCATGACGATTTCGATGTGTATTCCCTTGATGAATATACATCTTAGATGTCGTTGACGCACTAAGAAGTCAACGCTATTTAGGGATACGAGCATAATAACCTGTACTTGGAGACGAATAACCCTGGTTGGTGCCAGCATTCGAACTTCTCTTGGTCAGGTAATTCGCAGAGACCACGTCAAGATCCACACTACCAGACCAAGCAATATGGGAATGCGCAAAACACGTATCCAAGGTAGTAGCCATTCCCGTCCTAGCAGCAACAATCCCATTCTATATACTAGCCGCTGCAACAAGCTACCAGTCACCCTCCAAAGTAGGCCAACCCTTTGGAGGCATTAAAAGAGGAGCTGCAAGAATCAATGAGGAAGTCGACACAGGATAACTCGCAGCTTATGAAGATGATGGCTGACCAGATATAAAGCATCCAAGACATGCAGAACTAGCTATTGTAGGAGCATAGGACTTAGGGAGCCTTGCCCTCCCAACCTATCCCAAACCCACGATATGTGCAGAACCAAGGCGCCTCGCCTAGGTTTCAGGCACCACAGGGACAGGTGCACGTGGTATTACAGGTGCCCCCTACACCAACTTGTTACGCTCAAGGCCAGCTGCCTTTGTTGCAGAACCCTGTTTACTCGGCCCCTTCCACTCCTCCACCACCTCACGGATGGCATGCCGATGCGGAAGCTATTTCATTGAGGAGCGGGAAGAAGACATATGACCCACCAATTAGGCAGGCAGGTCCTGATTTTTCATGCCCTTCACCGCAAGATGGTTTGACTCCATCTCAAGAGTCATCCACGGTAGATACGGGCAAGAGGCCAATTGACCCTGAGATTCCCGTCCCTTTTCCTAAGGCTTTGACGTGAAATGTAGTGCGGAAAAAGGAGATGTAGAATTTTGAGGACTTGAAATCGATGTTCAAGGAAGTACATATTCAGGTCCCTCTCCTCGAGGTCGTCGATCACATTCCCGTTGTTGCTAGGTTCTTTAATGACTATTGTACCCCGAAGCGACAGCAGAGGAACGGATGACAAGCGGTACTGTCGAAGGAGGCTAGTGCCATGTTTCTAGCTGACTTACCACCTAAAAAGAAAGACCCTGGTACTCCACTCATTTCATACTTTTTTCAAGATTCTCCATTTTATCGAGCCCTTCTTGATCTGGGTTCGTCCATCAACTTGACTCCCATTTCAGTATATGATTGATTTCGATTTGGGGAGTTAAAACTACCTCGGTTACTATTCAGTTAGCTGATCGATCAGTGAAAACACCAAGGGTGGTGGTTGATAACGTGATCATTAAGGTCCACAGATTCTGCTTCCCCGCAGACTTTTTCATTCTTGATATGGAGGTTCCTTCTAATCTCCGTGATGCACCAATTATTTTAGGTCGCTCATCTTTGTCGATAGCCTGAGTGAACATTGACTGTGCATTCGGGTGTATGGAGATTGTCCTATGAGATGAATGACTTAGACTTGATATATTCAGGGCATCAAGAAACTTTGATTGTGATCACATCGAGGAGGATGGCAAATACGAAGAATTGGCATTCTGTGGCAACATGGGGCTCCTTTGTGACAACCCAATGTCTCATTCATCTTCACTATTAGGGTATCTAGACCTCGATCCACATGGGACTGAGACCACTGAAATGCACATTTCTTCCCGCGGATCCGATTGTCTAGGGTGTTCATCTAACCACAACACCCCTGACTCTGACTATCCTAATCGACATATTACTAAATCACCCTTACTAATGCAGGAAGGGGTGACTCCAACAAATAGGTTTCTCGTTAATACAGTCATGACTAACTATGTTGCAAGTGGTGAATTAGAAGGAACCCCACATGTCAGGATCATCAGATTTCCACCACTGATTTCGCTTCTCCTACTCCCACTCCCACCTCTGATTCTGACCCACCCGTGATTGAACTGAATCCCTTACCTGACTCACTCAAATATGTGTTTGTGGGTGAAAGTGAGACATACCCGGTTATCATTAATGCTCACTTAACCCAAGAATAGGAATATCAATTGATTTCTATATTACACAATCATAGGGTTGCTATTGGGTGGAGTATTGCTGATCTTCGTGGGATTCGCCCTTCGTATTGTACTCGTCACATTTACACAGATGAGGGGGTGAAACCCTCGAGATAACCTTAAAGACGGTTGAACCCAAATATGCTAGAGGTTGTTAAGAAGGAGATCATCAAGTAGCTGGATGCGGGCATTGTATACCCGATCTCTGACAGCCAATGGGTGAGTCCAATCTAGATTGTGCCCAAGAAAGTAGGACTCACCGTAATAAAAAAATGATAAGGGCAAATCCTTCCCGACCCGCACCGTGACATCATGGGGGGTTTGCATAGATTACAGGAAACTGAATATGGCTACCCAGAAGGATCACTTTCCTTTACCATTCATTGATCGAATCTTGGAGCGGTTAGCCAGGCGCAATTTCTTTGCTTCTTGGATGGATACTCCGGGTATAATCAGGTAGCGATTAACTTGGAAAATCAAGACACGACCACATTCACATGTCCCTTTGGAGCATTTGCCTTCAATTGAATTCCCTTCAGCCTCTACAATGCACTAATGACATTTCAGCGTTGCATGATGGCCATTTTCTTTGACATGATTGGGGATTATGTGGAGGTGTTTATGGATGACTTCACCATTTTCGAAGATGATTTTGCATCTTGTCTTGATAACCTCACCAAGATCCTGAAACAGTTTATTGAAGTAAACCTAGTACTCTCATGGGAGAAAAGCATTTCATGGTGAGGGATGGCATTGTACTAGGACACAGGATCTCATCTAATGGACTTGAGGTTGACTGAGCTAAATCTGAAATTATATCCCGATTACCTCTACCTAGCTCGGTTAAATAGATCAGATCGTTCTTAGGTCACGTTGAATTTTACCGGAGATTTATATGTGATTTCTCGAAAAGCGGGAGCCCATTGATGAATCTCCTGGTATCTGATGTCCCATTTGATTTTGATTCCTCGTGTCTCAGTGCTTTTGAGACTTTACGAAGAACTATTTCTGATTCACTGATTCTCCAACCACCTGACTGGTCGCTCGACTTTGAGATGATGTGCGACGCATCCGATTTCGTCGTCGGAGCCATTTTAGGCCAACGTTGGGAGCACCAACCTTTTGTTATATACTACGCTAGCAACACGTTGAATGAGGCGCAGTGTAATTATACTGTCACTGAAAAGGAGCTGCTAGTATTAGTATTTGGGTTGGAGAAATTCCGTTCATATTTGCTGGGGTCCAAGGTGATAATTTTCATAGACCACTCTGCCCTTCGACATTTGTTGGCAAAGAAGGATGCCAAACCTCATCTTATCAGATCGATCCTTCTCTTGCAGGAATTGGATGTTGAAATACGTGATAAAGTCGGAGCACAAAATGTTGTGGCGGATCACTTATCTAGACTACACCCAGCCCACATTCCATATTCCCTACCTATTTCAGATCAATTCTCAAATGAATCTCTTTTGGCAATTCATTCTGTTGAGTTTCCCTAGTACATGGATATCACAAATTATCTTGTCACAAGAAAGATGCCTGCGAATTTATCCAAGGGCCAGAAACTCAAATTTATATCGAAAGCTAAATTCTATTTCTGGGACAACCCTTTGCTCTTTCGCATTAAAGCAGATCAGATTATCATGCGATGCATCCAAGATTCTGAGATCTCTAGTGTGTTATCTTTTTGCCACAACGAAGCCTATGGAGGTCATTTCTCAAGTTGAAAAACTGCTGCAAAGATTTTGCAGTTGGGATTTTTCTGGCCAACCATCTTCAGAGATACACATGATTACGCCAAATGCTGTAAGCGATGCCAGTCGACTGGTTCTATGACCAGGAGAGACATGATGCCTCTCCAACCCATCTTAGTCGTAGAAGTGTTCAATGTATGGGGCATCAATTTCATGGGCCCTTTTCCAAATTCACATGGCTTCGAGTACATACTCCTTGTTGTTGATTATGTCTCGAAGTGGGTCGAAGCCATCCTGGCAAGACGAGCTGATCATAAGACTGTCATTTCTTTTGTACGAGAATACATTTTTGCGAGATTCGGTGTACCTCGTACCCTGATTAGCAATGGGGGAAGTCACTTATCCACGTCCATTTTAGGTCATTATTAAAGAAATATGGGGTACATCACCGTATAGCCACCCCGTATCACTCGCAGACCAATGGGCAAGCTGAGGTGTCTAACCATCAAATCAAGCTAATTCTCTAGAAGACAGTTAGACCAGATAGGAAGGACTGGTCCAACAGATTAATCGATGCACTTTGGGCATATCGGATCCCCTATAAGGCCCCACTTGGAATGTCGCCATATCGTATGGTATATGGTAAGGCCTATCACCTTCTTGTCGAGCTGGAGCATGGTGCCTTTTGGGCGGTGCAGAAATGCAATCTTAACCTCGATGTAGGAGGTAAGGAAAGGATGCTCCAACTTACTGAATTAGAAGAAATTTTGCAGGGGGCCTATGAGAAGGCATCAATCTATAAAGACAAGACCAAGGCCTTTCATGACTGCCAAATCTAGAGAAAGGACTTCACGCCTAACCAACGAGTCTGGTTATTGGATTCACACCTAAAATTCTTTGCAGGGTAGCTCAAGTCCAAGTTGATTGGCCCGTATATCGTGATTCACCCATATGCTAATGGGGAGGTCCAAATCATGGACACAAGATCTAGGCATGTTTCTACGGTAAATGGCTAGCGCCTCAAGTCATTTATGGCCCAAGAACCTCCTCCTACTGATGAAATCATTCATTTTATTGAGGACGTATGATTGAGTTTTCACTCAGCTAGAGGTGTTAAACTCAGCACTTATAAATAACATTTGATACATTTCTGTACATGGCATATTTTCTTTTAGCATAGTTTTCTGCATATTGCATATCATCAGGTTGGCTGGTGCTAAATGAAAATTTAGGAGCAATTCCAGGTGATTTCTACCCGCATGCTCCCTATCGCACCTTATTCTCTTTTATATTCATGCATGAGGACATGTAAGAACTTAGGCATGGGGGTAGATACATCAAAACTGGAAATTTTTTTGGCCAACATTTAGGAAAACCTCTAAGCATCATGTAATTGTACTTTAGGGTCTTAAATTTAAGAACAATAAACTCCACCTCCAATTCCTACATTGGAGCTAGAAAAAATTTGTAACAGCCATTTCCGACTCGTTCGCTCATCTTTTTGTTCTGAATTAAGGACCGAATTGAATGTAACCCGATAAGGGAACAACATTAAAGTACAAATCAGAAGAGGTTATGTGTATATAGCATATATACATATTGCATTCACGAATTAGATTTTTATCAAGTGGATGCATTAGGGATTTTTAGCCTCTAGTTGATTCCTGTAATTTAGAATCCAGTACAAAATTTTCAGACTCACACATAGAATTTGCAATGGATTCACTGTGATGACTGATAAACATCTTTAGTCTGTCGAGAAGAAGCAGTGTTGCTTCTTTTCCTGAACCCCTGGATAGTATTTGGGGAGTCAGGTGAATCTTCTTCTAAAATCCACCAAATAGTGTGAGATGAGAGTAGAGTGTTACTGGTGCTCTAAGATTAGTGCAAGGAATCTGGAATTCTGGATAATTGAGTGATGATACTCGGAGTTAGGCACAGTTTCACTCTCGATTCCTGTGTATAAATTTTGTACAAATTTTTGAGAGCCACCAACTAAGGCAAATACACGAAGATCGAGTTCTAATAAAATTAGGACTAAGGTGGATGGTTACGACCATTTTTTATGGAATCCTCGGCTGAAGGAGGGTATTGATGTCAAGGTCAGGAATACGTTGTCCTATCCGTCTCTTCCTGGTGCCGAGAGTAGACACTTCCACCAAATAAGCTACCCAATTTCTCTTGAACACCACCAATCCCTAATAATGCCTCCTGAATAAAATTCGCATATGTCATGTGCTATACTGAGTTGTGAAAAAAAAAAAATATATATATATATATATAAAAGAATTTTTAGAAAAAAACTAGGAAAAAAGAGAAAAAAAAGAAAGAAAAAAAAATATTATATAGAAAAGAAAAGAGAAAGAAAAAAAATTTATTAGAAAAAGCAAAGGAAAAAAGTGAGGAGTTTATGAGTGCCTTAGTATTTATTTCAATTACATTGAGGCAGCATTATCCACCACAATGCCGATCCACCAAATAAGGCCTTAACCTACCTTTTTGTATTCTTGACCGCCTGAATACTGGCTAAGGAATTCTAACTTATTGTTAGGGTTATTGGAATTCTATTAAAGTGTTAATGCCATGTGAGACCACCAAATATAGACTATATGTATAAATCCGGTGAGATTGTGAGCTCAAAAGAAAAAGAAACAAGAAAAGAGAAAAAAAGAAGAGAAGAGAAAAGAGAGAGTGAATAAAAAGGAACCAAAGAGAGCATAGTTTTTCTCACTTTTCTCTGGGTTGATTCACTTAATAATTTGGGAATCTAGATTCTGTAGCACTAATATCTATGTAACACCAAGTGAGAGTGAGCCACCAAATACACACCAATTTGCCTCATTCTCTACCTAAGCTAAAAGCTGAGATGGAAATCATAGAATATCTTGTATATCCCGAGGGAAGAAGTTCGCCTATCCTGCTAGAATTTTACTAGGAGTCAAGTACAGGCTTTAGAGGTGAATCGGCTTTTCACTCGAATCCATTGTAGAAGCTACATAGTTGCACTTTCACAATTGTCTGGATTTCTAGGTTATAGGATGAAAATGAAAAGGAAAAGAATATCTAGTCTTATACTTGATAAAAATAATCAGTCATTTAGGGACCTATTTGTAAATAACTTAATTTGTGTGGATTGTAGGAAATAAGATCTAAAGCTGGATCTGAAGATGGATTTGAAGAATAAAGAGAAGCTGAAGCTACAATAAAGCTGAAGTAGAAGACTTAGGAATAAATAGATGAAGCAATAATTTAGGGTTGAGATATGCTACTCTACTAAGTAGAAATTAATGCTTAGATTCAATTATGAAGAAGATTAGGACATCCATGCACTTATCCCTAGCATTAGGACAACCCTATCCTTATCCTTAGACTCTAGGATAACCCTATCTATGTCCCTATCCCTAAGCCACCTCTCTGTTAGGATAATTTGGTTGAAAACCCAAAACATGGATAGTGTTATCCATTCCCTTATCCACATTATCCCAACTCTTATCCCCCTTCGGGGATACCTTTATCGCTAAACCTCAATTTCCCCAACTCAACCAAAACCTGGATAACACTATCCAGATTCCCACTATCCACTATCCCTATACTTAACCCTCTTATCCCTAACCCAATTCCCACTTTAGAATCCCATTTAGATCCCTTGATATCCCAATTAGCTCAATTGGAGGTAATTGGGTCAGCCTTGTTCTAATTGGGTCCAGATGAACTTGATTTGGCTAACCTCAATCTAATTAGGCTCAAACTATTCTAATTGGACTTAGCCCCAAACCCAATTACCTAGCCTACATCCAATTGGGTGCATTCCTACTTGATTAGGTGCACCTAAATCCAATTGGGTCTACCTAGGATCCAATTGATCCATCCCTACCTATTCAAGTCTAATTAGGCTTAGTAGAACCTAATTAAGGTTGGACTTGAATCTAATTGATTCAAATCAACCCAAGCAAGTCCAATTGGATCTACTTAGTCCAATTCGCTAACCTAAGACCTTCCTAAGAACCTAATTAGGTTCTCACCAAACTCAATTAAACTTAGCCAAGTTTAATTGATCAACCATCTAGTAATAGGTTACACTTAAACCTATTTTTAGACACCTACATAGGACCAACCTAGACCTACTTAGAAGTGGACCAAGTGGTCCACTTGACCACCTACCCATGGCTACACTTAGCCACACATTCACGCACACACACACTTTCACACACCATCGAGAGTCTTCTCTAGATGGCGCCACCTTTGGTTGCCAAAAATGGCAACCAAGGGAGTCCACTCTTAGATCCACAAAATGTGGATCTAAGAAGACCACTTCCCCTCCCATCTTGATGCCAAGATGGAGATTCTTCTAGAGAACTCCATAGTTCTCTAGAGAAACAAGCCAAGGGTCTGTTTAAAGACCCCTTGGATGGCCACAAGCCCCCATCTAGCCATCTAGCCACTTAGCCATCCACTTTAGCTCCATGTGCACCTCCATCCATGAGCTCCATCACCATCACCACTCCCACCTCCACGCCCAAGGCTAGAGAAAGCTCTCCACCACCTCTCCAAGGGCTGGCCTACCTACCATTAGCTGCCCCTCTTTCTCCTTCCTACAACCTCAGGCTCCACAAGCCATTGGAGACCACCTCCAATGGCCTCATTTCTCGTAGATAAGTGTTCTTCGTAGTTTAATTTCTGCATTGAATTTACTGCTTAGTAGATAGTCATCCTCTACCTGAATGATGCATGCGTAATCTTCCATAGATACACACATGCATCCATTTTCTACTAGCTAGAATTCTCGCTTTAATCATTCATTTATAGGCTTTCCTCGAAAGATGATTGTAATGTCAAATATTTGTGAATGAATGGAAGCATCATCTTATCTATCTCCATTATGATCATGAGTTTCTTGATTTAACGTCCTATTACTTTGCAACAAAATGTCTATTCCAGAAGATATAGAAGATTTTATTCATATTTTAAACATCGGACTCCAATTTTAATCAAGTAGCGAAAAGATCAAAAATCAATCTCACTTTTCTAAATGCCTCCCTAAGATCGACTGGGACTCACCGTCTCGTAATTAAAATGTTTTGTTGAGTAGTATTTCGCGCTATACTAAGACGTGTTTTAAATCAAATACGTGATCTACGAACACAACAGTGCCTACGTGCCTACTTGACTGCCCAGGCGCCTGCCGAATATTAAGGTGGTGTTGAATAAGGGACAGGTCCACCCCGGCAAGTCATTGGTGGACTAAGCGAATATGTCCGTGTTGGTCCTGAGTGTGACGACTCGAACCCCGCTAACTGACGAGACCTGAGTCGCTGTGTGCTAACACTAGCACAAATCACCCACAAGATTGCATTCACCCAACCCATAATCATAAAATATAAACATAGCCAACAAACAATTCATATTACAAAATTTAAGGAAACACAAATTTAATACTAATTGGAGGGTTTACCTTAGTATATAAGTCCAAGGAGATGTACAATGGAAAACTCCTAGTGAATTGCCAAGTACACCTGAGTATGGAACCCAAAAACACTTCAATAAAAACTGAGTAGAGTAAAAACAACAACAGTAAAGAGCAACAGTAACTGATGTATGGAAAATTCGTCGCAAAAAGATTTGAGTTTTGAAAACCTGGACGAGGGTGGTGAGATGACGGATGAGGGAGAACGAAGATGGAAGATGGAGGACAAGGTAGGGTGACGTCGTAGCGGGATCTACTTCTTGAACGCGGTGAGAAGACAACTGCGAGCGCTCCACGAATGAGGATGACAAGGTGGAAAAATTCTATTTTAAAATGTAATGGAGCATCTTGGGTTTGGGACAATCTCTTAGAGCTTTGGAGGGAGTGAGAGAAGAGAGGAAGAGATGACAAGAATGTGGGGGTCGTAGGGCCTTTTTATAGGTGTAGAGGTTGGGGGAAACAATATCTTTTAAGGCTTAGAAGATTAAATGCATTAGCCTTTAGTGATGGATATGTCACTAAAGGCTGAACGTGGGTGTAGATCTACGCATGCCCCCGCCTCTTCCTCTTCAGCCATTGAGATGCTTCTTCATCGTGCACATAATATTAGCCGTTCGATTGAGAGATCGGACGACTAAGGAGAGCTCAAGCCTCTTTACCTTACTGCACCCTCGACGGTCACGTAAGATCGTGCATGACAAGCCGTGCTCATTTGTGTCGCCATCTTGCCTCGTTCACCGTCGTCCGATCGCCATCTAACGGGCGAATTTTCCTTGCTCAATCAATTTAAGGTGGGCGGGACTCGAACCAGCGACCTTTGTCTCGTGAGGAGGCGCTTGCCCAACATGCCAAGCGGCCTCTTTGGTCGCATTTTGAATTTAATGCACATGCGCCCTCATTCGTTGAATCTCATTCCAACAGCTGAGATCTCATCTTCATCGAGCCTTCAGAGGTGGAGTGGAGGGCTTGGGCCGGTGTTGGGTGGCTGGGATGGTGCCACGTGGTGTCATCCTTGCTGTCCATTTTCTCTTGCTTGTAACTGGTGCCACGGAAGTCAGATTGGACCAATTTTCATGCCGTTGGGCTACGATCGTTGATTCGAACGCATTCGTGTGGTTAGATTTGTCATTTGAAGTATGGATTTACACCACCTGGCCCCTTGATCTCAGATCTTTCTTAGACTCCATCTGATGCTACGGAAGTCCTATCGAGGCGATCTTGGAGCCGTTGAACTCCAATCGTCGCCCTGATCAGATCCGTACAGTTGGATCTTCAATCCGATGCCCTGATTAAATATTGCCCTATCCCTGGCCACCAAAAAGAGCAAATTACTATACAATTTGTATAATTTGACCTAAATGCATGATGATGCATGTTATGCAATATTTACAATGTATGATGCTTTTACAACACTAAGAACATGCATATATAGATATTTTAGGCTACTTAGATGCATACACATCAGTAACCAAGCACAAGATAGAATGGGTACTATAGTTTTAATTAATCCATCTATTAAGCATCTCGTTATCCGGTTCCATTTCGTATATTGGAAGCCCAATTTATTACAGTTCACAATCAGTCAATCAACGTCTCAGGGCACGAGACGATTTCGTGTGACTTCTTGCAGTGCAAGACCAGTATAAGCCACCCTCCGGACTGAGAAGATCGCTTATACCCACCGAGTCGCTGCTCTCGATCACCTTGGGGTCATTTTGAGAAGGGGTGGCGGTTACATCGTATGTGTAGATTCCCATAGGAGGGGGTGAGGTATGCATGACGTATAAAATACGGAATAAAAAGATAATAATCTCACAAAAAGAGCAATCTCATAATGTACACAAGTATTTTTAGGTGGAAACCCAAATCGGGTGAAAACCACTACCTAACCCTCTCGAGTTAGGATTTCTCGATCGATCTAGTCGATCAAATCCACTATACGAACTACTTAAACGAGGGTAGTTCAACCTCAATTACAACCATGCTACAAGTATGAGGGTAGAGTTCCTCATCCCCTCCTCTTCATAAGGAGGATTTTGTCTTACGAAGGAGACGAGAACTCGCAATGCGAATACCCAACCAATAATAAAGAAAAATTACAAAACAACCTATAGAGCCAACAAAGATTAACCTAGCTACCATAGGTAAAGATACTTCCCTTTTCTTGGAAATGCGTCGGCTTGACACGGGTGCGTAAACCACCCGGCGACTCTTGGTCGCTCTTGTAATCTCGGAGGGAGAGCGGGTGCGCAAATGAAGATAAAGCTCTTAGGTGTGGACATGGGCTTTGGAGAGCTTAGAACTTCTTCTTAGTATCAATGTGACACAATAAGAGTGGAAAGTAGTCTTGCAAGATGTGTTTTTATAAGGTAAGGGTCTTCCTCTATTTACAGAGGGCCTAGGAAGGCTTTGGAAGCCCTTAGAAAGCTTCCATAGCCGTTGGGGTTGAACCCAAGGCAAAACAGGCCGTAATCAGAATCAATCATGATTCTGACAGGGTTATCAGACGTCTGGTCCGGGTATCAGACATCTGGTCTGGGTATCAGACATCTAGAAAACCTATTTAAGACGTCTAGGAACTAAGTCAGACGTTTGATTCTAGGCGGGTTTCCTTACTGACTTGATACAGACCTAAACAGGGTTCTAGTGTATTTGTATCAGACGACGTACAGGATGTCTGGCACTAGATCTAGATGTCTAGAAACTTATTGTACAACGAGAATGGATTTCCAAAATAGGTTAATGGCTAGAAAATCTTACAAAGGAGATTTTAGGCTAGTCGAGGCAAAACGGTCACATATCAGATGTTTGGGGTGCTCTACAGACATTTGATATAAGCCTAACGGTCATTTCCCTTAATGTTTGTTTAGGAATCTAATGTTCCACTAATTAGACGTCTGGCATAAACATCAGACATCTTCTAAGATGTCTGGACTAATGTCTGGTCATCTGATTTTATCAGACAGAAGCTACAAAGTCTAGCCTAAGTTATTGGACATCTGAGTCAACAGTCAGACGTCTTAAAAGTCACTATTAGACGTCTGATTTTCAGATTGGACGTTTGATTAGGCTGTCAGAACCCTATTTTGATTTTCTAAGTTCTTTGTAGAAAACCTAAGTATCCTAGGGTTGTGCAGGTGTTCCTAGAACTACTTTAAGGGTTCTTTGAGGCTCTTTAACATAAGATCTAAGAAAGAAATAAAGAGCAAAACAAAGAAACAAAATTACATAGAACAAGATAAAAGGAAATCTATCTTATTCTTGTCTTCACGCTTCTTCAGGCTATCGCTCCTCGCGAAGCTCCTCTATTCTCTGTCAAGCTCCTCCAATCCGTCATGGATGCGAGCTCAAACTTCATCTAAACATGTCTCCATTTGCAATTAACCTGAAATCTAAGACTTCAAGTGCAAATGTTAAATAACACGTGTTTTGTTATCATCAAAATAAACGATCGTGGTGCTCTAGCACCAACAATCTCCCCCTTTTTGATGATGACAAAATCATAAATAATAATCCATAAAATTCTCTCCCTTTTTGACATTATCAAAAAAGGTATTATAAATTTTAATTTTCCTAAACTCCCCTTTAAAACATTCTCTTCTATTTTTTGGGTTAAATTTCTTTTAACAAGAATATTGTTCTCCCTTTGTAATAACAAGATATCTATATCTTTTTCTCCCCCTTTCTAAGGGAAATATAACTAACTTATTTTTGAAACCTCCCCTTAAAGATTGACAAGTAGCTCATTAATTTTAACTCCCCCTATTTATATGCTAATGAAAAAAAGATAGGGTTTAGAGATTACCTTAGCTACCATGGCCAATAGAGTGGCCCAAATGGAGGTGGATGCCAAATCGGATGGGGTTCCCATCCGTAGCTTGGAGATCCAGGCATTTGCATCGATCTCCAATTGGGCGGTTGATGTGCGGCGGATCGGTCGGTTGTTCGTCATCTCGTCGATCTCCTCTTTCCCTTTTTCCTTGGTCTATTCCTTGGTCCTCCCAATTTGAGTTGACCATCCTTGAACTTGTAGGTCCAATCTTTTGTATTATAGCCTCCCTTGAAACCTACAAAATAGGATTCAAGTTGGTCTTTCGGTATCCAAGTTAGCTTGGATCCGATTTTGTTAGTTGGTTTCATTGACGGAGATCCTTTCTCAATCTTAGGGTTAGATAAAGTTTCTACTTTATTGATTAAATTATTTGATTTTTCCTTAAGACATGCAATTTCTTTTTCTATAATATGCATCTTGGTTTTTAAGCTAAAAACTTCTAATTTTAAATTAGTGTTCTCCTCAATCAATTTATTATTTTCGATGATTAGATTGTGATTTTCTAATGACAGATCATCATCTTTAGGACTAGAACTACTTTCTAGGTCCTTAAGTTTTATTTCTGACCTATCATTTTCAGATTTGAGAAAACTAAGATTCTTTTTGATATTTTTATTTTCTACCTTAAGTGATTTACTAAGTCCAAATAATTCATCAAATGCATCTTGTAAATTGGAATTTACCTCATTGTCGGAGTAACTTTCGCTGTCACCCGTTGTCTCCATGAAACACATGTAGGTGGTTTCATTCTACTTTTCGGGATTTTCTTCTTCTTCTTCCTCTGAGCTTGAGTCGTCCCAAGTCGCTTGGAACGCCTTCTTCTTATACTTCTCCTTCTTCTTCTTCTTCTCCTCCTTCTTGAGAAGAGGGCACTCAGGTCGAAGATGACCCTTTTTGTTGCAGTTGTAGCAACGTCTCGGGCTATCTTTTTCCTTCTCCTTTTCTTTCTTTGATTCCCTACAAAACTTAGAAAATTTTTTAAGTAAAAATTTAAAATCTTCGTCATCGGAACTTACCTCGTTATTTGACGCGGCTCTGAATGAGAGGGTCTTCTTCGATTTTGGCTCTGGTGTATCCTTTTTCTTCTACTTTAGCTTTTTCTCTAGGCCATCAGATTGCCTAGGAGATCCTCCATGTTGAGCTTGTCTACCTCGTTCGCCTCCTCGATGGTGGTGACTTTCTGTTCCCACTCCGGTCTGAGAGAACAAAGAAGCTTCCCTAGAAGCTCCCCCTTGATGAAGGTCTTCCCTAAAGCTTTCAAATTATTTACTGAGAGTGAACCTAGTGTTCATCTCACTCAAAGTTTTGTTAGTCTTCATAGAAAATGATTCAAATTCTTGTGAAAGTAAATTAATTTTAGAAGTCTTTACCTTAGAGGTACCCTTGTGAGTTACCTCAAGTGTGTGCCAAATCTCATATGCGGTGGTGCACTGCGAGATTCGGTTGAATTCTTCTGGGCTTAATGCGCAATACAATGCGTTCATTGTTTTTGTGTTGAGAGAGAGCTCACGATTTGTTGTTGCGAGTAGCCTCTTGCGGGTTTCTCCGGGATGTCAAATGGCGTCTCGCATCTGGCCCAAATCGTGAAGTCATTGGCTTGAAGCCACGTCTTCATCTGTAGCTTCCAGTAGGGGTAGTTGCTCCCGTCGAAGAAAGGTGGATGGGTGGTGGATTGCCACTCAGAAATCCTGATTGCTAAACTTCTCCCATCCATAGACCTCTTGCCGGTTGTTACGCCAAATAAGTAAGAACCTGCTCTGATACCAATTGTAGATTCTCACGGGAGGGGGTGAGATATGGGTGACGTATAAATTGCATAATAAAAAAATAACAATCTCACAAAAAAAGTAATCTCACAATGTATACAAGTATTTTTAGGTGGAAACCCAGACCGGGTGAAAACCACCACCTAACCCTCTCGAGTTAGGATTTCCCGATCGATCTAGTCAATCAAATCCACTATACGAACTACTTAAATGAGAGTAGTTCAACCTCAATTACAACCATGCTACAAGTACGAAGGTAGCATTCCTCAACCCCTCCTCTTCACAAAGAGGATTTTGTCTCACGAAGGAGACGGGAATTCGCAACGTGAATACCCAACCAATAACAAAGAAAGATTACAAAACAACCTATAGAGCCAACAAAGAATAACCTAGCTACTATAGGTAAAGAAACTTCCCTTTGCTTGGAAGTGCATCGGCTTGACGCGGGTGCGTGAACCACTTGGAGACACTTGGTTGCTCTCGTAATCTCGGAGGGAGAGCGGGTGCGCAAACGAAGATGAAGCTCTCAGGTGTGGACACGGGCTTTGGAGAGCTTAGAACTTCTTCTTAGTATCAATGTGACACAATAAGAGTGGAAAGTAGTCTTGCAAGGTGTGTTTTTACAAGGCAAGGGTTATCTACTATTTATAGAGGGCCTAGGAAGTCTTTGGAAGCCCTTAGAAAGCTTCCATAGTCGTTGGGGTTGAACCTAAGGAAAAACAGGCCGTAATCAGAATCAATCATGATTCTGACAGGGTCATCAGACGCTTGGTCCGGGTATCAGACATCTGGAAAACCTATTTAAGATGTCTGGGAACTAAGTCAAATGTCTGATTCTAGGTGGGTTTCCTTACTGACTTGATACAGACCTAAATAGGGTTCTAGTGTATTTACATCAAACGACATATAGGACATCTGGCACTAGGTCTTGACGTCTAAAAACTTATTGCACAGCGATAATCGATTCCCAAAATAGGTTAATGGCTAGAAAATCTTACAAAGGAGATTTGGGGTCAGTCGAGGCAAAACGATCACATATCAGACATCTGGGGTCCTCTACGGACATCTGATATAAGCCTAATGGTCATTTCCCTCAATGTTTGTATAGGAAACCAACGTTCCACTAATTGGACGTCTGGCACAAACATCAGATGTCTTCTAAGATGTCTGGACTAAGGTCTGGACGTCTGATTTCATCATACAGAAGCTACAAAGTCCAGCCTAAGTTATTGGATGTCTGAGTCAACAGTCAGACGTCTTAAAAGTCACTATCAGACGTCTGATTTTCAAATTGAATGTCTGATTAGGCTGTCAGAACCCTATTTTGGTTTTCTAAGTTCTCTGTAGAAAACCTAAGTATCCTAGGATTGTGCAGGTGTTCCTAAGACTACTTTAAGGGTTGTTTGAGGCTCTTTAACATAAGATCTAAGAAAGAAATAAAGAGCAAAACAAAGAAACAAAATTACATAGAACAAGATAAAAGGAAATCTATCCTATTCTTGTCTTCACGCTTCTTCAGGCTATCGCTCCTCGCGAAGTTCCTCTATTCTCCGTCAAGCTCCTCCAATCTGTCATGGATGCGAGCTCGAACTTTGTCTAAACATGTCTCCATTTGCAATTAACCTGAAATCTAAGACTTCAAGTGTAAATGTTAAATAACACGTGTTTTGTTATCATTAAAATAAATGATCATGGTGCTCTAGCACCAACAGTATGGTATGAACACGTACATGCACTATGTACGCTGAGCCACAGATAGATAATGACCCACTCACTGGCCGTGAAAGAAACCACTCCAACTCTCGAGTCCTGCAAATCTGCTATCCCAGTTGGCCGCTAAGCCTAACTAAACAGTAGTAGGGAGGCCAGCAACTCCCTAAACTAGCCCAGACCCTGTCTGAAAAGACCAGAGCAACAGCCAAAATTTGGTGAGTAGCAGGCTGAAACCAATTATCTAATTCCTTTACTTTTTGAAAATTCCATCATATTATATATCCTATTTCCAGATAACTATATCTTTCATTTTCAAGCTATCTTTAGTAATTTCACATTATCAATTCCAGAACTAACCAATATTTACATTATCCTCCAACTTATCCATTTCCAGGAAATTTTCAATTTCTAATCGTGGATCCAATCAAATCATTATTTAACCATCCTAATGATGATAATTTTATTAAAAATAGAGTTCCTTTTATACATGCAATGATAAGCCATAACTAACAAGCTTAAATACTTTATAATTCTTTTACTTCATGAACTTACCAAATAATTGGTCGTTAACTCCTTTTAATTCGGTAGTTAACTATATTACTTGGGTTATTCACATTTCAAGTCAACAACTTGATTTTTATCATTAATATTTAATATTCCAGTACCTAAAGCAACAAGAAATATACAAATAGGTCCAAACCCAGCAAGAGGTAAGAATGTACACTAAACAGTGCAATACACGAAGAGAATCACTATATAGATAAATTGTACGGAAAAGGAAAGAGACTACTCTACCTAATGTCACTGGAGGGTTGCAGTGACTTCGAACCATGCGCATCGGGCCTGGGGCAATATCCACGCCTGCCTTGAAATTCGTGCATGAACCGAGGGCAAGAGTAACGTCGAGACACGAAAGGAATAATTTAAAATGTCATAATCTTTTATTGAAATTTTCATGTAACAATTAATTTCCAAAACCAGGTTTACAATTTACCCATGCGTAGTTTGTGGAGAGACGATTCTAACGGATCCTGGAATGCAGAAAACAGATAGCGTTTGACCCCAGAACAAATCAGAGCAACGATCACGCACGTACGTCCTTTCTCCATGTGCCTCGAGAATTAGAGTAGAACCCACCCGATCCAACCATGCAGATGCGTCCGGCACCCTCGAGTATGCCAAGATCGACTCTTGGATCGCCTAATTTCGATCTCGGAGGTCCTCGATCTACGCAAAATAAATCTGACCGTCAGATGTTAAGTAACATATTAATTCCCTTTACAGGGACCTATACATAATAATAAAAAATTATAATTTCCTAAACATAATTTTTTCAAATCTAAAAATCCCCACTCGCCGGTGCTCCGGCTCCCGATGGCCTCTCTAGTCCTCCACCGGTGATCTGCCGACCACGCCAACCACCGTCGGTGCCCTACCTTTTCTCCTTAATCTCCCCTTCCTTCTCTTTCTTTGTTTCTTCTTCGGCTACTGTTCACGCATGCACCCATGCATGCATGCGCAGTGGTCCACTCATCGACACTGTCTTCAGCTATCGCGACTGCCTCGATCCTTCGGTGACACTCCGATAACGTCCTCACCGACCGGACGACCGTCGAACTCTCCCTCTCCGACGCTCCTTGTCTCCTGCATACACGTGTTGGGTTCCAAACCCATGCATGCACCACCTCCATGATGGATCGCCTCCGCCATCCACTAGAACCCTTCGTCGGACCCTGCCGACCCTCGGCAACCCTCCGATGAAACCGTCCTCCCTCTTCTTTGTCAGCCTCTGCGCATGCATGAAAGACCCATGTGCATGGATGGTTCTGTTGGTGCTAGAGCACCACGATCATTTGTTTTGATGATAACAAAACACGTGTTATTTAACATTTGCAATTTGAGTCCTAGATTTTAGGTCAATTGCAAATGTGGACGTGTTTAGACGGAACTCGAGCTTGCATCCAAGATGGATTGGAGGAGCTTAATGAAGAACAGAGAAGGTTCGCGTGGAGCGACAGATTGAAGATAGAAGACAAGAAGAATAGGATAGATTCTTTTTAATCCTTTCTTGTATCTCTTGTCTTTATTTTCTTGCACTTTTTATTTTTCTTAGAATATTATGTTAAAGAGCATTAAAGTACCCTAACAGTAGTCCTAGGAACATCGACACAACCCTAGGATACTTAAGTTTTCTGTAGAATACTTAGAAAACCAATATAGGGTTCAAACAGCACTTCCAGACGTCTCATTCCCAAATCAGATGTCTGATAAAAGTATTTTAAGACGTCTGACTGTTGTTTCAGACGTCTGATATCTGTTAGGCTGGACATAGCTAGTTCTGTCTGATGAAATCAGACGTCCAGACTTTAGTCCAGACGTCTTAGAAGACGTCTGATGGACTTGCCAGACATCCAATTAGTGGACCGTTGGCTAGCTTACCAGGCACTCAAGATTATGACCGTTAGAGCCTTATCAGACGTCCTTAGGACTTTCCAGATGTCTGATAAATGACCGTTTTGCCTCGGCTGACCCAAAATCTCTTCTCAGAGATTTTCTAGCCGTTGCAACATTTGGAAAATCCATTCCCACAGTAAAAGTAGGTTTCCAGACGTCCAGACATAGTGCCAGACGTCCTATATGTCGTCTGATGGACTTGCGCAAAAACCCTGTTTAGATCTGATCCAAGTCAGGAAGAAACCCGCATGAAATCAGACGTCTGACCTTGAAATCAGACGTCTTAAAGTGGCCTTCCAGACGTCTGATGCAATAATTAGACGTCTGATCACCCTGTCAAGTGTAATCATTATCCTGATTTCGGTCTGATTCTCTTGGGCTTTGCACCCAACGGCTATAGAACCTTTCCTAAGCCTTCCAAAGCCTTCC
This sequence comes from Thalassia testudinum, assembly GCA_037157565.1. Taxonomy (NCBI): domain Eukaryota; kingdom Viridiplantae; phylum Streptophyta; class Magnoliopsida; order Alismatales; family Hydrocharitaceae; genus Thalassia; species Thalassia testudinum. The sequence continues at coordinate 103,575,157 of JAZHRO010000073.1, read as the reverse complement.
TAAGGCCTCTATAAATAGAGGGAAACCTTTGAAACACTAGGATACACCAATACACACTTGGATACACTTAGCTACACACTTTCACACTCTTTTGTGTCCAGAAAAGATCTTGCTCTCTAAGCTCAAGTTCTACATCTTGAGCATCAAGCTTCGCGCACCTACTCTCCCGCCGTTGTTTACGAGAGCGACGTTGCGCTGTCGCGTGGCACACGCACCGCATCATCAACTCGACGCACTCCTTGCAAAGGGGAGTTTCCTAATTCCTATAGAAGCTAGGTTTATAATTACTTTGTTGGCTCTATAGGACTTGTTTCTTTTATCTTTGTTATTTGGTTGGGTATTCGCTTTGCGAATTCCCGTCTCCTTCGTGGGACAAAATCCTTCTCGTGGAGAGAAGGGGTTGAGGAACGCTACCCTCGTACTTGTAGCGTGGTTGTAGTGAGGTTGAATCACCCTCGTTTTAAGTGATTCGGTTTAGTGGATTTTGATCAACTTGGTTGATCGGAAAATCCTAACTCGAGAGGGTTAGGTGGTGGTTTTCACCCGATTTGGGTTTCCACCTAAAAACAATTGTGTACATTGTGTGATTGGTTTTCTTTGGTGAGATTGCTTTATATTTTATTTCCGCATTTATTACGTCACCCCTCTTCGAAGGGCAAACCTACAATTGGTATCAGAGCAGGTTCTTGTGAGATCGGAGTAACACCCGGCAAGAAGATCATGGAGGGAAGCTGTTCCACAAGCAGGATTTCCGAAGGGCAGTCACAACCCGTCCGCCGTTCTTCGACGGGAGCAACTACCCCTACTGGAAGTTGCGGATGAAGACCTGGCTTCAAGCCACCGACTTCATGATCTGGGCCAGATACGAGACGCCATTTGAGATCCCAGAAAAACCCGCGGGAGGCTACTCACAGCTGCATATTCGAGAGCTTTCACTCAACGCAAAGGCAATGAATGCCCTGTATTGCGCGTTGAGTCCGAAAGAGTTCGAGAAAATCCAAGAGTGCACTACCGCCCACGAGATATGGAGGAAATTAGAAGACACTCATGAAGAGATGAGCTCGGAGGAAGAAGAAGAAGAAAAAGAAGAAGAAACCGCTTGCTTTGGTTTCATGGCCAGAAGAACCAATAGCGACAGTGAAAGCGGAAGCGACTCCGACGATGAGGTAAATCTCGATCTACAAGAAGCTTTTAATGAACTTTTTGAAGTTAGTAAATCACTAAAAAGAGAAAATAATAGCATTAAAAAGAATCTTAGTTTTCTTAGAAATGAAAATGATAGGTTAGAAAAATAACTCAAGGACATAGAAACTAGTCCTAAGGATAATAACCTATTATTAGAAAATCATAACCTCATCAATGGAAATAATAAATTGATTGAGGAAAATGTTAGTTTAAAAATAGAAATTTCTGATTTAAAGACTTAGATGAGTATTATAGAAAAAGAAATTGCATGTCTTAGGGAAAACTCTAACAAATTAATCAACAAAGTAGATGATTTATATAGCCCTAAGATTGAGAAAGGATCTCCGTCAAGGAGACCCGCTAACAAATCCAGATCCAAGCTCACTTGGATACAAAAGGAAAAATTAGAATCTTGTTTTGTAGGGTTCAGGGATAATTACAACACAAAGGACTGGACCTACAAACTCAAGGGTGGTCAACTCAAGTTGGGAGAACCAAGGAGTAGACCAAGGAGGAGAACAAGAAGACCGACGAGACGGCGAACAAACGACGGACCCGCCGCACATCGATCACCAGATTGGAAACCGGCGCCGATGCCCGGGCCTCCAAGCTACGGATGGGAGCCCCATCCGATGTGGCATCCACCACCACCATTCGGGCCATTTTATTGGCCATGGTAGGTGAGGTAAAACCCTTTACCCTATCTTTTTATCATAAGCATTTAGATAGGGGGAGTTAAAATTTATGAGCTAATTGTCAATTTTTAAGGGGGAGATATAAGTTAGGTAAATTTCCTTTAATAAGGGGAGAAAAATAATAGCTATCTTGTTGTTACAAAAAGGGGGAGAATATCACCTTTGTTAAAATAAATTCATAGAAGAGCATGTTTTAAGGGGGAGTTATATAAATTTTAAAAACCAATCAAACCTTTTTGATAATGTCAAAAAGGGGGAGGATTTTTATGCATTATTATTTACGATTTTGTCATCATCAAAAAGGGGGAGATTGTTGGTGCTAGAGCACCACGATCATTTATTTTGATGATAACAAAACACGTGTTATTTAACATTTGCAATTTGAGTCCTAGATTTCAGGTCAATTGCAAATGTGGACGTGTTTAGACGGAACTCGAGCTCGCATCCAGGATGGATTGGAGGAGCTTAATGAAGAACAGAGGAGGTTCGCGTGGAGCGACAGATTGAAGATAGAAGACAAGAAGAATATGATAGATTCTTTTTAATGCTTTCTTGTATCTCTTGTCTTTATTTTCTTGCTCTTTTTATTTTTCTTAGAATATTATGTTAAAGAGCCTCAAAGTACCCTAACAGTAGTCCTAGGAACACCGGCACAAACCTAGGATACTTAGGTTTTCTGTAGAATACTTAGAAAACCAATATAGGGTTCAAACAGCACTTCCAGACATCTAATTCCCAAATCAGACGTCTGATAAAGTATTTTAAGACGTCTGACTGTTGTTTCAGACGTCTGATATCTATTAGGCTGGACATAGCTAGTTCTGTCTGATGAAATCAGACGTCCAGACTTTAGTCCAGACGTCTTAGAAGACGTCTGATGGACTTGCCAGACGTCCAATTAGTGGACCGTTGGCTAGCTTAGCAGGCACTCAAGATTATGACCATTAGAGCCTTATCAGACGTCCTTAGGACTTTCCAGACGTCTGATAAATGACCGTTTTGCCTCGGCTGACCCAAAATCTCTTCTCAGAGATTTTCTAGCTGTTGCAACGTTTGGAAAATCCATTCCCACAGTAAAAGTAGGTTTCCAGACGTCCAGACATAGTGCCAGACGTCCTATATGTCGTCTGATGGACTTGCGCAAAAACCCTGTTTAGATCTGATCCAAGTCAGGAAGAAACCTGCATGAAATCAGACGTCTTAAAGTGGCCTTCCAGACGTCTGATGCAATAATTAGACGTCTGATCACCCTGTCAAGTGTAATCATTGTCATGATTTCGGTCTGATTCTCTTGGGCTTTGCACCCAACGGCTATAGAACCTTTCCTAAGCCTTCCAAAGCCTTCCTAAAGCCTCTATAAATAGAGGGAAACCTTTGAAACACTAGGATACACCAATACACACTTGGATACACTTAGCTACACACTTTCACACTCTTTTGTGTCCAGAAAAGATCTTGCTCTCTAAGCTCAAGTTCTACATCTTGAGAGCATCAAGCTTCGCGCACCCGCTCTCCCGCCGTTGTTTACGAGAGCGACATTGCGCCGTCGTGTGGCACATGCACCGCGTCATCAACTCGACGCACTCCTTGCAAAGGGGAGTTTCCTAATTCCTATAGAAGCTAGGTTTATAATTACTTTGTTGGCTCTATAGGACTTATTTCTTTTATCTTTGTTATTTGGTTGGGTATTTGCTTTGCGAATTCCCGTCTCCTTCGTGGGACAAAATGCTTCTCGTGGAGAGAAGGGGTTGAGGAACGCTACCCTCGTACTTGTAGCGTGGTTGTACTGAGGTTGAATCACCCTCGTTTTAAAGTGATTCGGTTAGTGGTTTTGATCAACTTGGTTGATCGGAAAATCCTAACTCAAGAGGGTTAGGTGGTGGTTTTCACCCGGTTTGGGTTTCCACCTAAAAATTCTTGTGTACTTGTGTGATTGCTTATTTGTGAGATTATTTATATTTCATTTCTGCAATTATTACGTCACCCCCTCTTCGAAGGGAAAACCTAGAGGTTCCAACTCCCTCTCTCTTCGTTCTCTGTGCCTTTTTCTTGTCCTCTCTCTTTCTCTCTTTTCCTATATCTTCTCCTCCTCCCCCTACACACATTCCTATCTCTCCTCCTCTCTCTCTCTCTCTCTTTCTCTTTCACTTTCTCTTCTTCTCTCCTCACGGTCTTTCCTTTCTCTCTTTCCCATTCTTTCTTCTCCTACCTTTCTCCCTCTTCTTTTCTCTCTGCGGTCTCGCTCTCTCTCTTGATCTCTCTTTCTCTCTATCTCTCTCTCTCGTTCTCTCTCTTCCTCTCCTCTCTTTCTCTCTATCTTTCTATTAGGTGTGGGAAAAACGTGAGAGGGTTTGGGGTCATATAGAAACGGAGTGGAGGGTGAGGTAGGATTTTCAATAAACAAAATAAGAGTATTTTTATTTCTGTTTACAAGTAGGTACACTCTCATAACACAATCGAACGAGCTCCAACTTCAACGAAACATGTACCATCAGAATTATTACAAAACAAGGAATCTGATGAAATTTTCGGATTTTAAAATGGAGATCATTTGCAAAATATGATCCTCAAGTCAGATCGCATGCGAGTTTATTCGTAATTTACACACTTTTTGCACATTCGAGGTTCGACCCCCACACGAAACATACCGTAAAAATCCTTGTGACACCAGAAGTTACAGTACTTTCGGATCGTCGATCTGAGGTCTAGATTACAAAAATGAAAAACACACAGGTTTCATTTGATTACGCATTTTTTATTCGTGCAGGCTTCGATTTACATACGAAAAGTGTCGATGGATTTGTCTTGGCACACTTAGTATGAAATGACTAAAAAACTCAGGTTCAGGACGTTACACTGATTAGGAGTAATAACTCTTGAACCTTGGAGGGATTAAGGTCTGCTTCGACCTTGACAAGCTTGGTAGTGTTGTTAAGATGAAACTGGATAGCCATGGCTAAAGAGCTTGGCTAGAGTTTCGAAGTCGCTGGTAGATCAGTTGGATTTGTTTCCTGTTGGATCGCTTGGACTTGACTTCTCTTCTTCCCTCATTTCTGTGGCTTGGGGGCTCTCAGCTCCACGGATCGTTCTAGCTCAATCCTTAGTAGTTCTCATCTAACTGTTTGATCCTCATGTACTATTCCTACTCCTCAAGGAGTTTGGAATAGCATGAATTGGAAATACGAGGAGGAGATCAGGTGGAAGGTGTGGGTCATTGGGTAGCCGATGATGCCGTCAAATGCTATCGTCAATCTAGCCACTATGAACGTGGCCAACCTATTGAGATGCATGTCTCCATTGCAAATGAACAAAGGAAGGCTGATATCTCCTTTTGACATCACCTTGTGATTGCCAAACCCCACGATTGGGTCAATTGACGGGGAGATGTGCTCTTCTTTGAAGCCTAGCTTAAGCAGGGTCCTTGAAAAGAGGACATCGACGGTGCTGCCTTCGTTCACCAAGAGCTTGGGCTACAGTTGCCCCGCCAGTAAAAGAGTCACTGAGAGTGAATCATTATGCTCTGATGGGTTAGGCAGAGAGGCAAAAAGCCTAGAGCTCACCTGCTTGACAAAACCTCTCTCGCCCCACTAAAGAGTGGGGAACGCATTGTAAAGTACTCGACCAAAGGGTTTGGCTTGTTGACTTGGGGAGGTGATGACCCCTAAAATGACCTCGACCTCCTTGCCTAGGGGTTCAGAAGACGGGAGATGACCGTTTTGGGGTAATGCGGCCATTGACGCCAGAACCTAGTAATGGTATTCTACCGAGGGAAGCGAAGGAGATACCGCCTGCTCGGTCTAGTAAGCCATCAACCCGTTTGGCTCCTGGTCCACGGCAAGGACCATGTTGACTCCTCGAAGCTGCTGGAGCTTCTCCTTATGGTAGTCTTCTAGACCCTTTGTGGGTCTCTTTCCCTCTTCTTGGCTCTCATTTCGCCTGACGAAATGGGCCAAGTTTTTTGTGCCAGATTTGGTCGCGTAGATCCTAGCAGTCTTCAGTAGCATGCCCATGGGCCTTGTGGTACTTGCAGTAGGGCTCGAACTCAACTTTCTTCTTCAGAGGCTTTGGCGAGGGTAGCGGGTCTTTGTCTATGGACCAGACCTTCGCTAGTACGTCTGCCTGGTTCACAGCCAGGGGGGTGTATTCTTCAAAAAACTCCCACTTGGACTGGTGGGGTCCAGTGTTTCGGCCCTTGGCGGGCCGGTCGCTTATCTGATCATGGAAGTTGGCCTTCATCTTGTTGAAGTGACTGTCTCCACGGATGGATATGGGAGCCAACTCTCCTGAGGTTCTCTTCTCTTTGACAGGACCGAGACCGTCTCCGTATCTTCCGCCAGTTGGCTATGGGAGCGGAAAGAGTAGTCTTGTTCCGCAAACCTCGTAGCCCTGTCCCACAACTCTGTCATATCTTAGGAAGGAAGTCATCGATGTCATACCAAAACCTTTGGGTCAAGAGAATTGGCTTGAAGTATTGGATGACTATAGTATCGTAAGGCCTTTTGCATTTGAAGTATTGGGCCTTGAATCGGTCCAGGTAGGATTGGAAAGATTCATTCTTCCGTTGTCGGATTTTCGACAACCTTTATGGGTTGTCTTTAACCCTTTGCTGCCTTGCAAAGTACTAGCAGAACTTGTCTGCCAATTCTTAGAAGCAGGTAATCTATCTGGTCGGCAGCTCATTAAACCACTCATGGTTCATGTCAGATAGATAAGATGTGAATACCTAGCAAAGTACTCTGTCTGGGTAGCCATGCACTAACATCATCTGGTGGTAGCTCTCCTTGAAACTATTAGGGTCCACCGTCCCGTCATACTGGGCCATGATGGGTTGCTTGAATTTCTCCGGTAGGGGGGTCATCATCACCTCCTCTATGAAGGGATAAGTGGTGACGTAGGCACGTGACCATATACACTCATTGCCCTAGTGACCCGGTGGATGATCTCGGGTATTGAGCCTCCGCCACTGGTCACCAAGGGCTAAGCCCTGGACTGCTCCCCCAATGAAGGTGGGCGGGGAGCTTTAAGAGGGCTAGGAGGAACTTCTCATTTCTGGCTACTAAGCTTGCATTTCAGCTTCTCGAACTGTTTGCGTAGGCGTGCAGTTTCTTCTTCCACCGTGCAACGCCACTTCATTTGCTTGTCTTCCAGATTGGAACTTTGGGCTTCCTCTAGCTAGATCTTGCCCAACTCCTTGATTTGACTAATATCAAGGAGTTTGTTAGCAATTGACTATTGCTCTGCCTTTAGAGTTGCCAGCCTGGCCTCATACTCTTCTTCCTTCTCTTGCATCTCTAGGAGGGGATCCCGCTGGGGGACCTTAAGTAACCAGCTAGGCTGAGCCGACTTCTGCTTACTGGGCTCGGTAGGCTGGGGATGTCCCTTGGATACTAAGATGATCGACTCCGCCTGCGTCACCACCTTCTCAGGATTACCACAAGAGGAATTACAAGTCGTGGGGGCTATCACTAGGAGTTTCGACGAGGAAACGATATAGTATGATAATCGCTTTCCATAGACGATGCCAATTAATTAGGCTCCTTCATAAATGAAGGATTCGACGCAACAATCACACAAGCAATCACAACAAAGAGACAAGAGGGTTGATGACCCAATTCCACCACAAGGGGTGTACGTTTGGAGGGAGGGCAGTGCTCCTAAGTTTCCACTAGAATTGATGGTATTACAAAAAATCTCTTTTTCTCTCTCTTAGATTGCGTGAAGAAAGCCCTAGAGGGCCTCTCTTCTCTATTTATAGTACATGCCATATCCCAGCAACGTAAAATCTTCTGCAACGGTTCTCGCGAATTCTCTGGCACGTCCGTTACTTGGCTATTAATAGCTATGATAATGCCATCGTTACCACCACCTCTTTCGCTCTAGTCAACCGGGGTCCTTTGGTGGGTCAGTTCCATCTGGATTCGCCTGCGTGAACGCAATGTTGGTGCAAGGGCACCATGATCGTTAATTTTGATAATAACAAAACACTTGTTATTTAACATTTGCATTGAGTTTAAGATTTCAGGATAATTGCAAATGGATACAAGTGTGAAAGAGCTCAAGTTCGCATCCATGGAGGATTTACGGAGCTTGATGGAGGAGAAGGAGCTTCGCGTGGAGCGAGAGCTGGAAGACAAGAAGATGAAGAATAATAAGATAGAAGTTCTTTCTATTTTTACTCTATGTATATCTTTTGGTTCTTTGCTTTTTATTTGCTTAGATTTTTTGTTAAAGAGCCCCAAAGTATCTTACAGTAGCCTTAGGAATACATACCTAACCCTAGGATACTTAGACTTCTAGTAGAGAACTTAGAAAAATCAAAGTAGGCATCAGATAGCCTGATCAGATATCAAATCTGGACATCAGATATCTGATCTTAGACTTTAAGATGTCTGACTGTTTGATTAGACGTTTAAAATACTTAGGCTGGAAATATACTCTTTGTCTACCACTTTTAAATGTCTAGCCCTTAGTCCAGACGTTAGAAGGCGTCTGATGACCTTGCTAGATGTCCAAGTAGAGGACCGTTCGCTTGACAAATCCGATCGTTGAAGATTAACCCTTAATATGATTCACATTCACTTTCAAACGTCCATAGTTCAACTCATACGTCTGATAAATAGACGTTAGGCTAAGATCTAACTCTAATTACTTCTTATCAAACATTATAGTCATTTGAGCCTCGGGAAATCCAGTCATGCAATGTTCTTTGTTTCCAGACGTCTAGACTTACTACTAGACGTCCGATCTGTCATCTGTGCAACTTAATACTAGAACCTTGTTTCGATCTGATGACAACAGGAAGGAAACCATCTTAGAATTAGATGTCTGATTATTCTTCCAGATGTCTTATAATTGAATATTAGACGTCTGCCTTGATCTAACTTAGTCAAGATCTTCTACCCTTCTAGATCAGGTGACCGATCCCTAGATCAAATGTTGACCCAAACGTCTAATAATAGATCCAGATGTTTGATAACCCTATTAAAATCATTAATGATCCTAATTTCAGGCCGTTTTGCCTTGAATTTCTTCCCAACGGCTGTAGAATCCTTCCAAGGCCTTCTAAACCTTCTTAGGGCCTCTATAAATAGAGGGACACTCTTCCTTTGTTAGAGATACTAAAGTAATACTTCTTCCACTCATATTGTGTCCAAGAGAAGAGAGAATCAAGAAGGAAAGTCACCATGCTCTCCAAGATCCTAAGCATACATCCGAGAGCATCCTTTTAGCTACACAACTGCTCTTTCATCTTCGCACATTTGAGAGCGACATCGTGCCTTGAGTGGTTCACGTACTTCGACTTCCATCTAAGGAAGGTTTCTTTTTCCTATAATAGCTAGATTAACATTAGTACTTTGTGGCTCTATAGGACTGTTGTAATTTCCTTTTGTGCTTGGGTATTTGCCTTGTGAATTCTTGTCTCCCTCATGAGATAAAATACTTTTCGTGAAGAGGAAGGGTTTTGAGGAACGCCGCCCTCGTACATAGTAGCGTGGTTATATTGAGGTTGAGTCACCCTCCTTTAAGTGACTTGATTAGTGAATTTGATCGACTGAGTTGATTGGAAAATCTTAAATCGAGAGGCTTAGGTGGTAGTTTTTACTTGGGTTTAGGTTTCCACCTAAAAATACTTGTATTCTTGTGTAATTGCTCCTTTTGTGAGATTGTTTATTTCGCATTATTTGGTTTATCACGTAAATCTCAACCCCCTCTGTTAGAACCTATAGGTAGGTTTGGATCTGCTTGAGCATAGGCGAGTCAGATGGAGCTGGATCTGCCTGTATGCCTAGTATTCAGATAGCTGGATCCTCTTTTTGGGCTTCGTGCGAAGTTTTAGATTCGAAGATGCTTTTTATCCCTTATCAGAATGCAACCACAATACAATAAGTTAATAGATGTAAGGCTCTACGAATAATAATTGTGCGGATGAGACACACATAAGGATATAAGAAGATGGAGCATTTTGAGTAGATTCGAAATGATACAATAAGATCCTGAGGGTCTCATGCAATATATAGAGTCAAAATCTACAAAAACTTCGACACCATCTCATGAGACGAGGACTTCTCCTTCGACGTGTGATTTGCTTCTATTTCTGGTCAATATTTCACTACCCCGAAGAGCGGAAGTGCCAGTGTGGAACAAGAAGGATTAAGTGCATTTTCCTTTGAGGGTTATACAAATTGAAATGGTTAATTACGAGTATAGATATAAAAATACCTCTTCGAGAGACGGTTCCGCGCATGCTACGGCCCTTCCTTTAACCGTGTACTCATTCTATCTTTCCATCCATACGGCACTTGTTGCCGCACTGTTCTCACGGCGGCCCACCACCATCGGAGATCGAAGGTTCCCATTCCTCTCTCCAAAGCCTCCTCTGTTGTCTCACCTCTCCATGAAAACCCTCGCTTGCCCTCTTCTCTCTTTCGTTTGCTACCATCATATCATGTGGCCATCATTGTTGTTATATGCTGTGTAGGCATTTTCTTCTCCATAGGGAAATTATTGGTGCCGATCGTTAAAACGTATGGAGGGAGGGGCCCGCTGCATGCAAAGATTTTTTTTTTTTACCCCTGGAAGGAAAAGCATATTCTATATTCCTTTCTTTTTTTTTGTCTTTTTTTTTGTTGGGGGGGGGGGGGGGGGGGGTGGTGTGTGTTGGGGGGGGTTTCTAGAGAGGATCAGACGAGGAATAGAGTTCGACCTTAATTTAGTAAATCCACCGAAAAAGAATTACAATGCTTTGACTTGCGAAACGGAATACCTTGCCTTTTCGTCGTCTCAAAAGTCACATTGATGTCAAAAATGCTGAGGTCATCTTTCCGTGTTTTTTTTTTCTTTTCTTGGTTTTTGGAATTTTGATTTGTCAAGGTTGCTTGGAGTTCATTTAATTATGTAGCATAATCTGATAAATTGAAGTGCTTATCTCTGACTATCCAGCGATTCTTCTGTGGATGTGGGTGTTTAGTATTGTTGTAAATGCAATTTTCTGCTAAATCAATACTATACTTGAACTTTCACTCAGCAGAAAGTGAGAGTTTATTGGCCTTCTGAAGGTGCATCTGACTGTAATCCATGGCCTAATTAAAGTTACAAGAGCTTCTGCTGGTGAGAAGATAAACTGTTTGGGAAGAAGGTCCCTTTGTTTTCCACCTTCGTTAGAATTAGAAAGCCTCCCCGTTTAAGGTGGAAATTTCTATTTCAGCACATCCAACATGTCTTACCATTAATATCCGAACACCCTTGTTGAGTTTGATCTTCCAAAATAACACATGGAGACCATCAATGGAGAATCACCGTTCTCCTTCCATTTTTTTCTCGTAGGGCTTGTTAGGTAGAGGAATGAAGAAAAAAGGAATTGCAAGAGGAATTAGAAGAAATTGAAATTAAGAGAGGAATTGGACACTTGTTTACTTTGGGGAATTAAACATATTGTCATGGATTATTTAAGAAGAGTGAATTATTTTCTAACGGAATTAAACACTAAATTCTGGAATAAAATAAATCTGGAATTTAGGATTCCAGACGAGGAATTTCAGTGCCAATTCCTTGTTCCAAACAACCCCTTAGTGAACAGATACCCTTCCAATTACGAGCTGCTCCGCCACCCCTCCAACATGAAATTTTCAGCTGTAGCAAAACACCTATGCTGCAGCAGCCTGCATCTTCAAATCTTCTTCTGCTGGTGTTCCGTCCCATTTGCTTCTTGTTCCTCAAACCATTCCTACATCTTGACATTACTGTCAAACATCATCATTTTGCAGTGACCAGTCACCTCTTGTATATGTATTCCCCTCATTTTGCTCTATGGCTCCCACTAAATGGACTCCTGTTCCTCCAACACAAAGAAACCTCTTCCTCTTCCCTTTCATTGTTGCTATGTAACTAATAATGAGCAACCTGCTCCAACCTATCCCTTTTATGTTGGTACCCCTTCTTGGATTGGGATGCCTCTGAACTGAACTGCATGCACGTTATGAGCAGTGTTAAATTGTTTGATTGTTGGCATTGACGATTAGAATGGTCTTTTAATGTGTTGCTTGTGTTATTCATTTTTCATCTAGGAGGTTGCTTAGTTTCTCTCAACAGTAGATTTTCCAGTCAAACATCATTGTGAACTGGATTTTGTCACTTCTGATCATCATTTCTGTTAAGATCCTCTTTCTTTTTTTATCTCCCTGTAATATTATGGACTATCCTCTTTCTTTGTTGTCTCTCTAGAGTATATTTGCAGGATAAGGATGCATCTTCTTAAGTTGATTTGCGTTAGGAGACAATGCTTTCAGGTGCTGATTGCCTGCAAGGAACTTAGCTGTAAAATAAAAGCCTGGATTCATTATTTGTTATTCATTGTCTTTCTGCTATTTAGAAAAATTTTAATTATTTTAGAAATTTCTAGTTTCTAACAGTGATCTTTTGCAGGCAGGATTCATTTTTCTGTACCAATAGAGTGCCAAAATGTCAGGCAAAGAAACTGAGCGTGTCTCTGGTGTTTCTAGTCCCCTATACAAGGCCCTTGACTGCCGCAGCTTCTGGAGAGCTGGGTCTGATGATGACTTCACTGCTCCAGCTTACCTTTCAGATGAGAAATTAGAACCTTCTGAGTTTGAACGTGCAAGAGTGCACCCAAAATTTCTACATTCCAATGCAACAGCACATAAATGGGCTTTTGGAGCAATTGCTGAGCTTCTAGACAATGCCATAGATGAGACATGCAATGGCGCAACTTTTGTCAAGGTGGACAGGGTTTTTAATTCAAGGGATAATAGCCCTGCCTTGCTTTTCCAAGATAATGGTGGAGGGATGAATCCCCAGAAGATTCGTCATTGCATGAGTTTGGGGTTTTCATCTAAGAAAACCTCTAAAACGATTGGACAATATGGCAATGGTTTCAAAACTGGTACTATGCGTTTAGGTGCTGATGTAATTGTTTTCAGTTGCTCCAGCTGCGAGGATCATTCTACTCAGAGCATAGGCCTCCTGTCATATACATACTTGATGAAGACTTGTAAAAATGACACAATTGTCCCATTTATTGATTTTAAGGTAGTAGTTGATGACAAGGCTGTTCCGTTAGTTTATGGTTCGCAGGATGATTGGAATCGCAACTTGAGGACAATTCTTGATTGGTCTCCTTTTACCTCCAAGGAGGAACTTATGATGCAGTTCAAGGGCATAGGATACCATGGAACCCAAGTAATTATATACAACCTGTGGTATGATGACGATGGAAGGCTAGAATTGGACTTTGACAATGATAAGGAAGATATACAATTGAGAGACCGTGCCAAAGCGGGGAACTTCTCACAAGCCCGCAGTGAGATTATGGAGTCTCATATTTCTTTTGCCTACCGCTACTCTCTGCGTGCTTATGCCTCAATACTTTATCGCAAAAAGTTCACTTCCTTCTCCATTATACTTAGGGGAAAGCCTGTCGAGCATCTTTGCATCGCCAGCGAATTAAAATTTTCAAAAGTAGTGCTGTATCGGCCTTATGTTGGGAAAGATGAAGCAGTTAAGATGACAATTGGATTTGCAAAAGAAGCGCCTGTTCTTGGCTTGTATGGTTTCAACATATATCATAGGAACCGTCTCATAATGCCTTTCTGGAAAGTGTTTCAGGAAGCCAGTTGCAGAGGCAAGTGCATAATTGGAGTTCTTGAAGCAAACTTTATTGAACCAGCTCATGACAAGCAGGACTTTGAGAAATCAATGCTGTTCAATCGCCTCGAGATAAAACTGAAAAAGACGATTGCCGAGTACTGGAATACTCATTGTCACTTGATAGGTTACAAGTCATACATGGAGAAGAAGCAGAGTGCCCAGAGGGAAGCCAACAAAAACTCCAGCACATCTCGACCCAATGTTGCTCAACAAGATGCTTCCAATCAACCGACAGCAGGTCATTCGATTAGTTCAGACCAGTATCTTGTTGAGGAGCCTATGAATCTTCAAGTCTCTTCCCCTGCACAGCCTGTGATTGGCCTGGCATCTTGCTTTGAAAATGGAATACATCTTTCCCATCCCTTTAATGCGTATGGGGTTATTAGTGGCTCTGCTGGTGGTGGATCTAATGCCCAACTCAGTGGATGTGTTCCTGAAGAACATGCTTTCCCATGTGCTGATGATGACCAAATAACTATGCCGGAAGCTATATCTAGTCTAGGTGAAAATGTCAACTTGTTGGATTCTTATTCAATTTATGCACTTAGCGAGGAAAATGTGAAGCTGTTTACGGAGTGTCAGCAGCATCATCAGAAACAGGCAGAGTTGAAGCATGAAATTGAGAAATTGGAGGAAGAATTGCAAGATGTCAGAACAAAATGTGCTATACTTTCCTCCGAAATACAATTCCAGAAGAAGCGGCGAAATGCTTGAAAATTTGAAGTTGAGTCATGGAGGCTGTGTTTACGAGAACCTTCTTGCAGTCTACTAGTTCTCAGCCACTTAACCCTCTCGGTACTGTTAAATAGGAACCCTTTTTTGTCCCGAAGTGACTTCTCCCTGGATGGGAGTTGCTATTTCATCTCTATATGCTGTGATGAAAAGAAACTAACTACATTAACAAGTCTACTTCCAGCACTATGGCTGATACTTTGCGGTGCTTACGCATATATATAAATTTTTGGTTTGTGGTTGGGTTTCTATTAGATTCCTTTAGCCATCTCCCTTTTCTTGTGGAATTAATGTTGGATTTATTGCTTTCTCATGTGTTTACTTGCAATTAATCCTGTCAGAAGAATTGGTATTCTGTGTTAAGGGATTTTTTGTTCTTGCTCTCTTGGAAGAATGAAACTTTATAAAGATAACTCCATCCTGGTGGGTGCGTTTTTATGTGTAGATTTGTTTTTGGGGGGATGATTTTCTTATTTTGACTTGTCATAACCGAAGGGTTTGCGACCAAGTTGATTCAATCAGGGCTGTTGTTGATTAGGAAGATGCAGTGGTGAATAGAACCATATTCTGCACTATATATATATAGAGGATCCTAAGCACATTATGTTTAAATTAGATTTTGAATGCTCTACCTTATAGTTAACCGATAAATATTTAATGGTTCTATATAAAATTATTAATCTTTATGAAATGTGATTTTACGTATTTAGGGGAATTATTCTAAAAAAATTAACAGTAATATTATTAAATATATCACCTTCACGAAAAAATTAATGCTAAACATAAACATCAGATCTCCTTTAACGTAGCAATTAAATATGAGCAAAATTTGAAATTCAAAATAGAAATGAGGCAAAATATGGTCATATGATTTAAAATCATGATAAGAATAAGAAGGTGAATACATTACTTGTAACACAGGTAACGAGTCATATGTCGATGGCAATTGCAACAATGGATGGCAATCAACTATAGGTATGTTTTATAGTAAAATGGATAATTTTTGTTGTATTGTGTGCATTTGGTTGATGAAATATAAGTTATATAAGGTTGTATCAAGTGATTCATGTGGTTGTAATGAAGATGATGACAAGTTGTAATGAAAGTAGAAATTAGTCGTATTGTGTCATACGATGAACTAGTGACCAAGTAAAACTTTGATGCATTTAAAATCTTAATACAACAGTATATAAAAGGTGTCCTATGAATATGGTGTTCTAATACAAATATATTGTACTGCAACTGAAATTTTTGGTGTATTATAATATTTGAAATTTGTATTACAAATATGGTGTTCTAACACAATATACTATGTTGCGACTAACCATCTATCATATGTTATAGTCATTATTTTGATATCCTACTACGAATGAGGATATTAACTTGAATTTGGGAAAATCATATATCATAATACGTTCATGTTACACCGTTTGTTATACGAGTATTACTATTGTCGTAATATGAATATAATACAACATATAGAGTTTTGCATGTAAATTATATGATGTAATACAACCACTTGAAGTCTAAATACAAAATATGGTATAATATGCTTTGTTTAGGAATTCATATTATAATTAACGCATTCTCAACATATTATATTAAGACTGAATATGAGAATGTTCGAATGTTGTAATATATATTTAAATATCCTACAACAAATCAGTATATTAGCCTATGTTCAAGGAATGCATGTATCGTAAAACGAATGTGTTACAATGTTTGTAATACAACAAATTTTATTGATGTATTACGATTTTGCTTTGTAAACCTTGTATGAGGATTACTTATAATCGTACTACGACTTGTTAATATATCGATAATCTAACGATCTTCATTATGACATAACATCTATAGAGCGATGTTATGATACATGCAACATTATGTAATTCGGCTTTTGACCAACTAAATATATATACATATATTTCTACGATATAATACATGGCCAAGGTGTATATTAAAACTTGAAAATCATGTTTCATTGATAAATACCGCAAGAGCCATCTTCATCACTAAGAGATCCGTCCATATTCTCTATTAAAATCAATGGATCCAAAAGCCATATCATGTCAACATAAGCAATTCCAAGTGATAAACAAAGACATCAAAAAAAGGTAGCAATTGAAATATAACCTAAATAAGTTCAAGCATTTAACGATTTTTTCTCTTACTTCGAAAAAATCTTACACATGATTAGGGTTGTACGATCATCGAATTTTTCCTTTTAGTAGTCAAAAGGAGTGATACCACCGTATTTTATAGTTCACATTTGGAAATTACATTACATATCTAATTATTACCTAGTTGCATAAATTAAGGAAGCCAACATGAGTGCTTAGTGGTTTCCAATATCATTGTTCATAAAAAATTGAATTTAATGTAATATGATGTGTACAATCGCACAATGGTCATTGTGTACATAATTTCCATCTTTTGAATACAATGCTTAAAAGATACTTTTACTCTCTCTCTCTCTCTCTCTATATATATATATATATATAAAAGAGGGTTGGAAGCATGTAGGTGACGTGCATGTAAGTTATGTGAAAGTGTGACAATATCTTCCACGACAAGTAATATTTTGGATTGAAAATTTAAGAATTAAGATCACTCCATGTAAATATTTTACGCACCAAATTTGAAGTCAATCTAACACTCCTAGCACCTACATTGAAAGCGACTCATTTTTGGCGACCTAAGTATTATGAAATTTAGCCTTAGTGGATGTAGATGCTAGGAGTATCAAATTGATTTCAAATTTAGTACATAAGATGTTCATATGAAGTGATTTTAATTCTCAAATTTTTATTTCAAAATATTAATTGTAGTAGAAGATATTGTCGCACATGTAGGTGCATCAATATCTTCTACTACAAGTAATATTTTGAGTTGATATTCCTACAGCACCGCAAGAAGGATATGAAATATTATGGCATTGTATTATACTTAAACCATTGATTTTGCATTGAGCAGATTCAGATCCCTTTCAGGACATGGCACCATTTGAGGTGCCAACTTGATAACCAATTCTCATCTTTTGTGATTCTGCTCATTTTCTCAACCACTCCTCATAACTAAATCCTAGTTTCAGTTGTAAGGAAATTTGTGCCAATTTGCTTGGGCCACCTATAGAACCAGCTCCATCATTTGCAGCCCAATGACTAACATTCTTGTAGACATCTAGGGTAGGGGTTGATAAGGCGAGCCTTGATGGTAAATTTTCTTGTCAGCTTTCTCGTGATGGCTAATGTTGCTACAAGGTAGCCCACTACTATGGTGAGGCAGATCCATACTAGTACCATCAAAACTTACCAAACATACAAGGTGCCACGACCGAGGCCATGGAAATCGGAGATGTCTGGGATGCCATCTTTGTTGACTTTCTTAGCGATGTGCCCATTCATTTGGTTGTCCAAGGTGTTCAGTGATGCTCTCAAGTAAGGGAAAAATAAGGCCTTAGTCTTCAAGGTCATGGGGACAGTGGAGTGTTGAGGAACTGTCTTGACGAACTTGACAATTTCTGCAAGGAGGTGAAGGAACTACAGAACTTCCTGTTCATAGGTGGAACACGATCTTGACTTGTGAACTTGGGCCATTCCCACTCAACTCAATTGTCTAATAATTCTAGAGTGCCCTGGAAGGGGAACAATCTCTACCCTTAGCTTCCTTTAAATGATAGACCTTTGTTATTCTAACGAACTTGAGGATCCTTGTTATTCTCATCCTATTTTAATTAGAGAGGTGCAAGCATTCACTGCTATATTCTAAAATTGATGAGGGAGGAAACATTCCTCTCATGGACCTAATTGAAAGAGGTCCGCATTAGTCCGTCAGGTCCAATAACTTAAGCCTAAAACCTAAAAGGGGCCGTCACCTATACAAGGTGAACCTTCTCTCTGTAGAGGATGAATGGGTGGGTCTACAGCCTCATATGGCATGTAGGAAAACCTCCATAATTAGTTAGGAAGGTGAAAAATCCACGCATACGACTAGTCATTCCACAAGTCCAACTAACAGTGGTTTAGGCAATTAATTGGGATGGAATCCTGACTTAGGTGGCTGATCTAAAAGGTGTGCAAACGCCTTATTAAAAAGAGTAATAGAAGAGTAATGAGCTTGATCATTCGATATTGGTAAATTTCTAGTTTGATTTATTAGCTCATACTCTAGTGCATCGTGTAGAGGGATGAATCCCCTCCCTAGACATACACCTTGGAGGCGGAACTAGGTCACCATCTTGTCCTTACTACTGAATGGCATGCTATGATATCTTGTTTCTCCCTACTTTCCCTATTAAGACACAATCGCTCGGTTAGTTGGTGCCAAACGTCGGAAATGCAGCAGAAAGCCAAGCTCTTCCAACTAGAGGATATGATCCCCCTATAGGCACCACATGAACAACTCTAGTGCATGAACCATCCCCTAACCCAAGGCATGGTTCATTGGTTGAGCATGCATTGTGCACCCATTGAAAGCTAAGCAGTGGGTTGGATGACCTAAGCATCCCTCGATTGAGAACTTGGCCGAGTGAGCATAACACATCCACCAGAGGTTATGAGGTGAATTGTCGAGCGCTCCTGCCCAAGAGGTGGCTACATGGAGGAATATCCAAGAATGTCCCCATCGAGTACTCCAAAAAAACTCACTCATACAAGAGAAGTCTTTCTTTCCTTTCTTTATTTCCATGATACTAATAAAGTCCACTCATTTTATGGCATTCAAGCGGCTCTATCACATATTTATATTCTAGCCATTTAGAACAAAAATGTTCATTCCATCAAAAAATTTTTCATCTACCTATCTTATAAAACTGCACCCTACTCATCTCCCCACTTGCCTATGAGCTAACACAAATCGAGATGGAAAAACCCCCTTTGTTCTCAATACTATGAGCTACATGAGAAAGCAGGCTGTTAGAGGGTGCCCCCACGAGAGAGACCTTGCGCCTCCCAAGAAGAGTAGGATAAGTAAGAGGAACATTGGCATACTAGTGTCGGTTACCTTTAAAAGAGGCCCTAAGGAGAACCTAGGTGCTTTAGTATCTATAGCATAGTGCGTGAGTCAAGATCGAGTAAATTGAGATGCAAGTATTTTAAGTCAAGTTCTTTGATTGACGTATACATGTATTTGTTAGTTCAAACTCTCCTAAATAATGTTTTGATGATTTTACAAAATAAAGTAAAAGAAATAAATATTGGATATACCATATTCTTTCTCTGGCATAACTCAATTGCAGGTTTCACCATCAAGGAATCAGAGCATGAAGATATGTATATAGTCTAGGTCTTAGGATTTACTGTATATTTCAAGAATTGTAATTTTCTATTTATTTGAATCTAGAAAGAGTTGTAAAGAGCCCCAATAAAACATACATATATCTAAACTTAGGCTGACAACACTTAGGAAATAGAAACAAAAAATCAAATTCAGAAACATATATCAGACGTCCAATCATATTCACAAATGTCTGATTCTTCAGTTTAAGTTGTCAGACATCTCTATCAAACTACCAAATGCTTGTAGCCTTGCCTTAAGATTTTAAACACTTAGGCTCTAGTTGATGAAAACTAACTCCAAATGTCCGTAGGTCTAGTTAGATGTCCGATAAGACTATCAAACATCCTTAGAGAGTATCGGTGATCAAATTATTTCCAAATCTCCTTTTGTCATAATACATCCAAGGGTAGGATTGCCTTAACCTCTGTTCCAAATATTTGGACATGTCTCCATACATTCAATAATGGAATGTTACACCTAAATCTCTGTGCAAAGATTTTTGGAATAAATCTTACTTTTTAGATTCACAAGAAATTCGAACCCCAAGATAATTATGATCTTCAGACTTCCAGAATATATGTTAGACGACCAAGTTGATGTTTGACCCTTAAACACTAGAACCTTATTTAGTTCCGGTCCAAACCAAGAACAAACCTGTACAAAATTATATGTCTAAAATTTTACCTAGACGTCTTATGGTAGTACCCCAGGCATCTGACCTAGAACCCTATTTCCATCCAAAAAAAATAGGAACGCTAACCCTTTGTATCAGACGTTCAAATATATTATCAGATGTCTAACCCAAAAATAGACGTCTGATTCTGCTGTCAAAATCATTATGAGCCTAATTTGAGTTGGATTTTGTCCCAATATCTTGGGACTTGCCTCCAAAGGTTAGGAGCCCTCTCCCAAGTCTTCTCGAAGGTTCCGAACTTACTTATACATACCTGTTGATAGGGCTAGATCGAGGGTTTTGACAGATGCGTTCGTTGTAGTAATAAATCCTCAAAAATAGCTTGAACAACAGATAATATTTATAACTTGAAGTTGAAGTCCGACGTCGTTTGCTGGGAGCAAATAGGAATTCAATCGCTAATCTCAATAAATAATGTAAATGAGCACAAGATTTAAGACAAATAATACTAAGAAATGAATAATAATTACTTAGAAATGATAATCAATGTAAAAGCATGAGTTTAACAATAGTTATGCATGGCAAAAAGAATCTCAAAGCAAAAACAATGGTGATTTAAATCACCAATTATTCAATTTAAGCATATATGCATTGAGTTCAAATAATACAACAGTGCCATCAACCATTCAAACTTAGGTACTCAAATATATCTGAAGTATCAATTGCTTTACCCAAGTCAGATGTCGCCTTAAGCCATCAGACGACTTAAACATGTGTTTGCTACAGTACTTTCCCTTTTATTCTTGACTGCCTTCTTTCTCTGCTTCTTCTTCTTTCTATTGTCCTTCTTCTCTTCAATTCTCCTTCCTCTCCCTTTCTTTGGTTTCTGTTCTTCATGTACAGAGGGAGGCAATCCCTCTAGCGGCTAAGTGTCAGCCGACTCTCAAGAGAGCAAAACCCCTGACCCCACTCTCTTTCTCTCTCTCTTTGGGATCCTCTTCCCCGCCTTCCCAAGGCCATAGTATCGAGTAATCAGATATTCGGGTAGAGCACACTCGGGACCTGGCTCACCGACAGTGGGTGGTGAGCAAGGAGTGCGCGGGTTAGGCAGGTATATGGGTCGGACCAGGCCCGCGTGAGTAGTGTCACGGGCAAGGCAAGTTCGGGTGAGTGGGGACCTCACCCCCTTATGTCTGAGGCGATAAGCTGATGACACAAAATCAATTTGTCACTGTGGGCACTCTTTAGCAACTGATGTGGGACAAAGTCCTTGTCTTCTTCGCATAAGCAGCCGCAATGCTCCTTCGTTCAATTTGAGTTCAATGTTGGTCTAACGTCCCAATTGACCACTTGAAGACATTCGCTTGATGATTCCGCACCACCTGGTGCTTTTGCCTGGAGCTCTTGGATTGGAAGTAAGCTACAAAGCTTGCTCGAAGCTTTACGGTAATGGCAGCGGTGGCGGTGAACCTGAAATGAAGAACACGGCATTGCAACCTCATCAGATGGTTCAGCAGCGTCGTCGTAGCACAGGGAACATGGTGGTGTGTGTGGTGAGGCAAGTGTGTGCGTGAGAAGGTCGTACGACCTTGGAACGGAGTTGCGGTGAAGGTGGAGTTCGGGGGTGCGTTTGGATGGATGGAAGGGCAAATAGGTAGAGGGGTTTGGTTTGCGAAGTTGAGGCAGAGGTGCAAGGGGTTTCAGCAAGGCATTTGGAGTAGTGGAATGAGCGGGGAGCCTCGCTGGAGGTCTGGTCGGAGCAAAGGACAATGGAGGTGAACGACGGCGTCGAGAGGATATTTTTATTTTTTTTGGGTAAGAAATTAAACTAGGGACCTAGAGGAACTAATATAGCCTTAAACTAACTAACGAAAGAGGGAGAATGATGTTGGCGTTGGTAGGTTGGCACCTGAGACGTGGGCTTTTTCACCGGGTTTGTGAGTTTTGTTATAACGTTGTAGTAAAGCCGGTTATTACCAACATTTCAAATATAAATTTTTTTTTACTCGGAAAATGAAAGAGTTGCCGAGGTCGAACTCAGGGAGCAAGTCGTATTCTAGAGATATACATGTTTCTTTTACAAAATAAAGAGAAAGGGAAAGAATTTGTTGTGATGTTCTTCTTTCTTTCTCTTTCTTCAGATCTCCTTCTTCTTCTTCCTTGGTTTCTGCTATGGTGATAATCTTCTTCTGCAATGGTGATGCTCTTCTTCTTCCTGCTGTTCCTGCGTTGGTGATGTTTTTCTTTCTTCAGAGCTCCTTGTTCTTCTTCTTTGGTTTTCTGCCTTGACCTCTCTTCTTCTTCTTCTGCAATCGTGGTGCTTCTGCCTTCGACTACTAAGTCTCCCTTCCTTCTTCTTCAGCCTGCCTTCTGTGTTGCTCTGGCTGCTGACTTTCCGTCGTCTGGCGCGGTGCTTCGACGACTTAACTGAGCATTTGCTACAGTGCAGCTCCTTCGTCTTCGCCTGCACTTCTTCTTCCGCGGGTCTTCTTCTTCTTCTTTGGCCTGCACACTTCAGAGATTTTCGTCAAGAGGCAAAACCTACTCTACCCTCCCCCCCCCGCGTCTCTCTTTTTCTCTGAAACCGCTCTTGGGACAGCTCTCCCAGAGCTACCGGGTAATCGGGTTCGGGTCAGGCCCGGGTCCAGGCCCACCGGCGTGCGGTGGTGGGCGAGGAGTGCAGGTCGGTCTAATCGGGTCGGGCCAGGTCCGCGGAGCGTGGTCACGGACGAGGCCGGGTCGGGTGAGAGGGACCTCACCCCGTGGTCAGGAGGCAGACAGCATAAGGCACTTTTTGCCTTTATGCGTCCGCGCCCCTCCGAGAAGTTCCGAGGTGGGACTAAATGTCCCACCCCAATTGAGCGCGCGTCGCGGATGGAGCAGTGGGCGATCGTGGCTTCCCGCGCGGCCTTCGCTCCATCTGTGAACCAGGGACGTTTCGCGGAGAGTCCCTGCGCAACCTGGGAGTCAGACCTGGGCGAAGGCGTGCCTGCACCTGCAGGTGAAGCAGCTCTGCCTGCGCAGTAATGGCGACGGCGGGCGAGTCACCTGGTCACAGAAGAACGGCCTCTCGGCCAAATCAGACAGGCGGGGGACCTTCGCCGTGGCACGGCGAAGGTGGTCAGGGGGTCTGCAGGGGGCGTGATGGAGCCAACAGGTCGTCCTAGGTCAAACTGTGAGCGAAGAAGTGGGTGTGTTCGGTGGATCTGCAGAGGGTGTTTGGTGGGAAGTGGAGGGGCGGAAGAGGATCAGGGTGAGGAGGCGGAGGTTCTGCGGTGGTCGGCGAGCCGTGTGGGTCGCTGAGGTGATGGGAGCGGCTCGCCGGAGGGTGGTCGGAGGCGAAGAGGGTGAGGGTGAACAGGGTCGGTAGAGGGCTTAATTGACTAAATTGAAAGCGGGAAAAGAAAGATGAGGAGAAGGGGAGTAACTCTAGCTTACTTGCAGGGACGAAGGGGGAGGAACAGGGCGACAGTCGTATCGACTGTCGCCGGAGAAGACGATGCTCAGGGAGAGGGGCGGCGGCGAGCAGAGAGCCGGAGAGGCGCCAGCTGGGTGCGGCGTGGCGCGGGAAGAGCAGGGGAGGAAGTCTCTGCTGCTGGTATTGCGGCAGAGCGAAGAGGTGGAGGGGGAGGAAGCCGCCGGAGCTGGTGAGCATCTGCCGGAGAAAGAAGAGAAGGAAGTTGGGGATTTCTCTGTCAGATCCGAGCTGCCCTCGTCGGTGGAGCGGCGGGGGGTATTTATAGAGATGAAGCAGGGAGGAAGGCGGAGGGAGACGACGTGTCTCCCTCGCCGGAGAATGGTCGGAACATGAACCCATACCGTCCGTGCGTTCGCACGGCCGGTATGGTGGCCTACAATGACCAGGGGGGTGCTCCTGCGACGGCTGACGACGCAGGGCACCCCCGGTTTACTTGCCAGGTCCCTCACCTCACCCTGCGTGGCGCCATGCTCCGCGCAAGGTCGCCGGAGCATGGTGCTGGCAGGGTTTTGCAGGAGGGACCTGATTGCAAAGAACGAAGGAGAGTTAGGGGCCAAAATGCGAGGGTTTAAAAGTTGAGGGCCAAAGAGTAAATATATGAGGACCAAAGTGTGAAGTCGGTCAAGGAGGTTTCTTCTTAGGCTCAAGTTTTTATACATGACTAATTAGGACCTAAGGAATCTGATGGTGAATTTTATTTTCATATTAAACCTTGTTTGACCGGTCAATTTGCGCAAAAACCCAAATTAAGTTATTAATTGGGCATGGTTCTCAATGTAGGTCAAAATGGGTTCTAAAGGCCAAATTGAAGGTTCTAAACCCTAGAGATTATTTTTCTATGAATTTTAGAGGGTTTATTCTATTTTTACTTTGCCTCGAACCTTGTGAATTGAAGTGGGTTGTTTTAGGGTTACAGATTATCATTTGGTTCCTTGGAAGTGCTGTAGCCCTTGCTAGATCATTTCATCCCACTTTCATTCTTATTAAGCTGTTTTGACCTATGTTTGGGCCCTGAATTACCCTGTATGCAGATTATACTGGTAAAATTGCACTTTTACCCCTTATGACTTGTTTTCTTCTCAAACTCAGAATTCTCTGAGTTACGCCTTTCCTTGAGATATGTAGGAGCTTTTATCCTTTGTATTGGGTCAAAATGAGCTAGTTATGGCTCATGATGAGGTTCTCATCATACCCCCATGCCTAGCTTTTGCTAGTCCCTTAGCAAAAAAAAACTTAAGGTTTCAACCCTTGTTCTAGACCATGAAGTTTTCAATAGTTTTAGATAAGTGCCTTCATAGATTAGGTTAGAATGCTGATCATAGGCCTAAAAGGTACTCTAGTACCAATCAAGATCCAAATCTGTCTAGCCTTAGCCTCAGTCTTTTAGCAAAGGTTTTTAAGGCCCACAAGAACTAACCTAAGGTTTATTGGACTTCGTGGTTAAAGCACCCGTGCTTAAAATGATTTTAGCCCTGGCTCGGTTCGCAGTGCGTTTTGTAAGAGAGAGATAGAAAGTTTTTCTGTTTGGAGAGTTTTCTCTCTCTTTTTCTTTTTAGTTCTAGCCTAGGATTGGCTTTTCAACACGGTCTGTATCAGATTCCTTGCTCCCATCATCAATCCTCAAGGGTTCCTGGCGATCGATGCTTCGAGATAGCACCGCCCATGGCAACCCCCGGAACCCTGGCTATTGAGATTTCGAGATAATCCCATCCATGGTATTCCGTGGCCGAATCCAGACCCTGGCAATTGACACTTCGAGATAATGCCATCCATGGAATCTGAACCAGCAGAGTGCTTACATGCCCCCCGTAGGATATGTAAATATCCTAAGAGACAAGCACCGAGGAGATGATATTTTGTTACGCGTCTTCGAGGGGATTTCCCGCCTCTCTGCGCTGGGAACTCGTCCAAATCAACTTGTGTTGATCGGCCGCTCCTATTCTAGGTGTTCTTTTTAGATTTTTGCGACGCTTCTGCGTGATTCTGATTTTTACGCTTACTGAACCAGGCTGTGTGTGAGATTAGGGTGCTTAGGTTACTGAGTCCCGTAAACCAAAAATTAGTTAACGAGGCCGAATACTTCCTAAGCCTTGGACCTAATACTTCAGCTTTTCATTTTCCTCAACCTTTTGAGGAGTGTCCAGATCTTAATGGGTACTAAGAGTCTATTCAAGAATGCCTAAGGTTTGCATTCTTACTAATCTCATTGTGCACTTTTCAGTTATTTTCTCGAATGAGGTCTAGAACTTAGGTTAATTCCTTAGTTCCTTACTAATGACTATCACTTTTTCTCATAATTTTGTGCTCCTTTTTCATTTTGTTTCTTTTCTCCTTCACAAAATTTTCCTTCTCCTCTTTTCCTCTTATTCTTTTTCGAAAAAATTTTTAATTTTTATGGTATTTTTGGCATATGTGAATTTTTTGTTTGAAACCTTTTCTTACAAGTTTTTGCACTTTCCTTCCCCCCCATGCCTAAGATTTGCAATGTCCTCATTGTAACCTAGGGGGTCTTAGTTCATTCCTTAAGACAGAAATTTGGGTGAGTGGATGGGTCGGGTTGAATTTTTGCGGACGATTTCAAATCTCAGATGCGAACATCTGAGTTGGGGTTGGCTGTCTACAAGGGTGAACTTCAAGTGCTGAAAGGTGTCAGAACAAGTTTCAGGTTTTCAAAGAGAATGACGGGCTGCCTCCCGTTAAGCGCTGAGTTTTACGCCATCGGCTGGGCGCAATAAGCTCAAGGGGAAAGGAGGATATAAGATGCCTCAGCCAAATCAGTAGAAGTTACATCAATGAACGGCTTGAGTCTTTGACCATTCACGATGAAAGGTTCAGAATCGTGGCTGAGTGGACTGATTTCGATTGCTCCATTTCCAAAAACCTGTCGGACCAAATATGGTCCGACCCACTTAGATCTCAGTTTTCCTGGGAAGAGTTTGAGTCGGGCATCAAAGAGTAGGACCTTTTGACCAGGATGAAAGATCTTTCTCGAGATGTGTTTGTCGTGGAAGGCTTTAACCCGCTCCTTGTAGATTTGCGAGTTCTCGTACGCGTCTATGCGTAATTCATCGATCTCGCTGATTTGGAGTTTTCTGTGGGTACCAGCCTTAGAAAGATCCAGATTACAGTTCCGTACTGCCCAATAGGCTTTATGCTCCAGTTCGACGGGAAGGTGGCATGCCTTTCCGTACACCAGTCTGAAGGGAGACATGCCTAATTGGGTCTTGTGGGCGGTCCTATGGGCCCACAATGCTTCCGGAAGTCGGGACGACCAGTCCTTCCTGTCAGGTCGAACAGTGACTTGCAGGATTTTCTTGATCTCCCGATTAGACAGCTCAGCTAGACCATTAGTTTGGGGGTGGTAAGGAGTAGAGATTCGGTGAGACACCCCGTATTTGGTCATCAGTGACCTAAACTGAGCATTTGTGAAATGGGTCCCCCCATCAGAGATTATTGCACGAGGAATCCCGAACCTTGAGAAAATGTGTTGATGAATAAATTTGAGAACGATTTTGTGATCACAGGTTCGGGTCGGTATGGCTTCGATCCATTTGGACACGTAGTCCACAGCCAACAGAATGTATTCGAAACCATCCGAAACAGGAAAGGGGCCCATAAAATCAATCCCCCAAACATCAAAGATTTCGCATACTAGAATCGGTTGCATAGGCATCATGTCACGACGGCTCATGTTGCCCAAAGTCTGGCAACGACTGCATGCCTTGCAATGACTGTATGCGTCTTTGAACAGTGTGGGCCAGTAAAAGCCGCACTGGAGGACTTTTGATGCGGTTTTATGCCCGGCAAAATGGCCACCGCATGCCTGGTCATGGCAGAAAGAGAGGATATTGTTGATTTCCCCTTCCGGGACACATCTCCGGATGATCTGATCGGCACCTATGCGGAAGAGGTACGGGTCTTCCCAAATGTAATACTTGGCATCGGAGCGTAATTTGTCTTTCTTGGCCTTCGGCCAATCGGACGGGGTCTGATGAGATGCCAAGTAATTTACAATATTAGCGAACCATGGAAGGCTAGTACCAATAGTCAGCAGGTGCTCATCGGGAAAATGCTCCGTGATGGATCCGGAGGGGTCAATTATTTCAGAAGGAAGACGGGACAAGTGATCAGCTACCACGTTTTGTTTTCCCGCTTTATCGCGAATCTCGAGGTCAAATTCTTGCAACAGCAAGATCCATCGGATCAATCGAGGCTTCGCGTCCTTCTTTGCAAGGAGATGCCTCACAGCCGTGTGATCCGAGTATATGATGACATGGGAACCCAGAAGGTACGATCTGAACTTCTCTAGGGCAAATACTACAGCTAGCAGCTCTTTCTCAGTAACTGTATAGTTACGCTGAGCCTCATCGAGTGTTTTGCTGGCGTAGTAAATGACCACAGGTTTCTTGTCATTTTTCTGCCCCAAAACCGCTCCTACAGCGAAGTCGGATGCATCACACATGATCTCAAAAGGTTGAGACCAATCAGGGGACTGTAGGATCGGGGCTTGGGTGACTCGGTCACGCAGGATTTCAAATGCTTGAGTGCATTCCTTGGAGATTTCGAAGGGAACATCCTTGGAGAGAAGAGTGGTCAGGGGGCGTGCGATTTTTGAAAAATCAGGGATAAATCGTCGATAAAAACCGACATGCCCTAAAAAGGATCGGATGTCCCTGATCGAGCTAGGCATAGGAAGGTGAGAAATCAGATTAACCTTAGCTCGATCCACTTGGATACCTTTCTCCGAAATTGAGTGTCCCAGGACAATTCCCTCAGGCACCATGAAATGGCTCTTTTCCCAGGAAAGAACCAAATTCACGTCGATGCACCGCCTGAGTATCTGGACCAAGTGTTGGAGGCAATCGTCGAATGATGCTCCGAAAACTGAAAAGTCATCCATGAAGACTTCCAGATAATCACCTACCATATCTGAGAATATGGCAAGCATGCATCGCTGAAAAGTAGCGGGTGCATTGCAAAGACCGAAAGGCATCCTTCGGAAAGCGTATGTTCCGAAGGGGCAGGTGAACGTGGTCTTTTCTTGGTCCTCAGGATGGATTGCCACCTGGTTATAACCGGAGTACCCGTTAAGAAAGCAGAAGAACCTATTTCCCGCTAGTTTTTCGAGAATTTGATCAATGAAGGGTAGTGGGAAATGATCCTTCTTCGTGGAGGAATTGAGTCGACGGTAATCTATACAGACTCTCCACGAGTTGGCTAATCGGGTAGGAATGATTTCTCCGGTCGCAGTCGTTATAGTGGTGAGTCCTGCCTTCTTAGGCACGACCTGAATTGGGCTCACCCAACGACTATCGGAGATCGGGTAGATGATCCCGGCATCTAACCACTTGATGATCTCCTTTTTCACGACCTCCTGTAGATTGGGGTTTAAGCGTCTCTGCATTTCACGAGAAGGTCGTGTGCCCTCTTCTGAATAGATATGATGAGTACAATAAGAGGGACTTATTCCAGTCAAATCATCGAGAGTCCATCCGATGGCTCTGCGATGTTGCTGGAGGACAACAATCAGACGGGATTCCTGTTCAGGACTGAGGTTGGAATTGATGATCACAGGAAGGGTCTGATTAGAACCCAAAAAGATGTATTTCAAATGAGCAGGAAGGGGTTTTAGTTCAAGGATGGGGTTTTCAGCAGCAGCGGGTGGTTCAGTATAGATGTGAGGTTCAAGGGTGGGAGTTACTGGGTTGTTCACATCTGGATTTGACTCCTCTGTTTGCGGGTCAAGATCCTTTTGTGGTTGATGAGGCATACTCAAGTCATTCTGGAGGTGTGATTCATCAACCAAAGTCTTGATGTCACAAATTTGCTCGATGACGCCGCAATTAATTCCTTGTTGGGCCTTAAATATATCAATCTTCAGTGTTTGATCTCCAAACTTAAGCTCTATTTGGCCCTCCTCACAGCTGATGTTGGCTCTAGCAGTAGCCAAGAAAGGTCTCCCTAGAATGATTGGTGTATCCCTAGGGTTCTCAGGTGCATCCATGTCTAAGACTATAAAGTCCACTGGAAAATAGAAATCCCGCACTCTCACGATAACATCCTCGAGAATCCCTTTTGGTGACTTTATAGATCGATCTGCTAATTGTAATGTCACCTCGGTTGGTTTCAGCTCAGATTCTTCCAGATGGTCAAGTAAGGATGTGGGTATCAGATTTATAGATGCACCTAAGTCTAACAATGCTCTATCAAATTGGGTACCACCTATCTTACAGGAGATCAGGGGAGTTCCAGGATCTTTTGCCTTGGGTGGGAGTCTACTAAGGATTACAGAGCTGGCTTGCTCTGACAGAACAATTGGGCTCCCTCCCTTGGTTCGCGGCTTACGCTGGGGTGTACATATATTCTTTAGAAATCGTGCGTAAGCTGGTACGTGGTGGATTGCATCCATCAAGGGGATGTTTATGTGGACCTGCTCAAATAGCTTGACCAGGTCCTCCTCAGGGGCCACGGGTTTGGTGGTCTTCTTTCCCTTGGTCAGGGCCTCGGGAAACGGGATCTTGGTTGGTTCTTCTAGGATAGGTCCAGGTTGTGGGTCTGGAACAGCGGTACCTTGGCTAACTATCCTAGGGTCATGGTTATCAGGCTGGGAGTGGTTTGGATAATGCGGGTCCTGAGTTGTCTTACCACTACGTGTTGTTACAGAATTTAATCCGGCCTGATTTTGGCTTGGGTTAGGTAGGAGGGGTGGCTGCTGCTGAAATCCCGCACGAGAAGTAGAGTCTTCCATCTCGTCTGGAGATGGAGCAGTAGGGGCCTGATAAATCCATTGAGCGTGGCCTAAATTTGGATTCATAACGCGCTTCTGGGTTGGCACGTTATTTGGGTTAGGAAGAGGTTGGGAAGGGAGTGTGCCTGGCTGGCGAGAATTTGCCAACTGGGCCAGCTGAGTTTTAACTTCAGTAAGCTCGTCCTTGTGCTGTTTTTGAATGGCCGCATTCGATTTTTGAATGTCAGCCAGAGTCTGAAGGATTAAGGACATTTGATCTTGATTTGGCCCTGATGGATAAGTAGGGTTGGGCCGAGGCTGAGGCGGCTGGTAGTGATGAGAGGGCTGCGGGCGGGATTGAAAAGGTGGTCTTTGGGTTTGGGCATTTCCCGCCCACTGAAAATTGGGATGGTTTCGCCATCCAGGGTTGTAAGTGTTGGAGAATGGGTCGTTCTGGATGGCGTTGAGGTCCTCGCAGGTCTGAGGAACCTCCTGAGAATCAGGGAAAGGAGGAATGGAGTTCCCCTGGCTGGTGAAGAAAGGATCGGGTGTTCCTGATCTTCCAGTCCAAGAATCAGATGGGGATGGATATGGATCCATCCCAGGGGAGGATCGGTGTAGGATGTTTTGCACAGTCTCCTGTGTGGAAGGAGGTTGTGCAAAGGAGTTACGCGCAGAGGTGGCTCGCTGCAAGTGCTGAGTCAGCTCATC
This sequence comes from Thalassia testudinum, assembly GCA_037157565.1. Taxonomy (NCBI): domain Eukaryota; kingdom Viridiplantae; phylum Streptophyta; class Magnoliopsida; order Alismatales; family Hydrocharitaceae; genus Thalassia; species Thalassia testudinum. The sequence continues at coordinate 103,544,054 of JAZHRO010000073.1, read as the reverse complement.
CACCTTCTTTTCAATGATTGAGACCTTGTCCAATCGACTGGCCATTAATTCCAGGTCGACTGATGCGGACAGGCCCTGCGTCTCATGTGCTCCCTTAAGATTCGTCGCTGCGCGGGTATTCGTCCTGTCGAATAATCCCATGGAGTCATTGTTGATGGAGTTCTCGCACATGTTTTCGAGAATCTCCCATACGGTGTCTTCATGTTGACCCATGATGTTTCCTCCGCAGGTTGCATTGACGAAAAGGCGGATGTCCTCACGGAGTCCCTGGTAAAAAGATTGGACTTGTTCCCATTTAGGAACTCCGTGATGGGGGCACTTCCTCATGAGATCCTGAAAACGATCCCATGCCTCATGGAGAGGTTCTCCTGATTGTTGAGTGAAGTGAGTAATCTGATGGCGCAAGGCGTTGGTTCGACCAACGGGAAAGAACTTTTTCAAAAACTCGGATTGAAGTTCTTCCCAAGTGTTGATCGGCCGGGTCTGAGTTTGATACCAATGGGCGGCCTTGTCCATAAGAGAAAAGGAGAACATCTTCATGAGAAGAATATCCCGGTTTTGCGCATCTGATCCAAAAGTGTGGGCCAGATGCTTAAGCTGTTTGATGTGCTGGAAGGGATCTTCAGAATTAAGCCCATGGAATTTAGGTATAGCATGAATCATGTTGGGCTTTAGTTCGGAATTAGGTCCTCCAATCGGGATTCTGACTCGAGGCTCAATGGCCACCGCAGCAGGATTGTAGTGGTCCCGCATCATAGGACGCTGCGGTGGGTGCACGAAGTTTTGGAAGAGGTCATTGAGTCGCTGGAGCTGGTGTTCCAGATTATTTTCTTCCTCAACTGGCTGAGCCATGACGGGGGAAGAAGAAGAACTTGGTTCTGAATCAGAAGAGAGAATAATGTGAGGGTGTTGCTGCACGAATACGGGCGTCGAGGTGTGGCCTTGACGAGAGCGAATTTCTAATGGAGGTCTTAAGGGTGGTCTTAGAGACCTCCTTCCGTACATGCACAGTTGGGAGAGGTAAGTTTAGAAGGTGCTGGACCCAATCAAGACACCCAAAAATGTGTTGGGTGACTATAGAGGTGCGGGGCAGATGGACCCCTTGATCAGAAAGATCGTCCACCTGAGAATTACCTGGGCAGCCAGAGAGGGAGAGTCCCGCGAAGACCCCTACACGGTAGAGCGTCCCCACGGGTTACAGGGTTTCCCCCACCCGACCTCTCTTGTCACTGCGGTTCCAGGTAGACCAGAATGGGGATCTTGACCTCTTAAGTCTACCAATTTTAAGATCAGGGTGCTTAAGGTTTCACTTGAACTTTAGTCTTTTTAAGTGCAAAGAGTGACCTAATTTAAGGTTGGTTAACCCAAAGGGGTCAACTTTACCTATTGTTTTCTTTAAGAGCTTTTAGGTCCTGTCTTTTAGGGTTCAAGTGTTTAGAGAGAGCCAATTGTTTAGGATTTTTCTTGTTAATTATTTTCAATCAATGGCTTGGGCACACCTCTTTTGGATTTCCTCAATTCTTGATTAAGGGGTGTGTCTCTACTGAAATCCTAATGTTTGACCTTATGTTGGCTCTACTTGGTCCATTTAACTCTTTGTTGGGCAATTAGGGCTCAAGCAAGAATGTGTTAGCCCTTAAATACCCTTAATAGTGTGCAGGAGTGATGAGTTGAAAACATGCAACTTTTTATGGTTACTAAGTATGGAAGACAGGTTAGCCCTATATTGCTTTGTTCTTTTCTTTTCTTCCTCTTTAGAGTGTAGGGGTTAATAGTGAGAGAAAAGATTTACCTGTCTTCGGAGTGGTTGTGTGGTTGCTTGTCTTCTTGAGTTCCTGTAGCTGCACAAAAGAAAGGAGATTATCAGAAATTAAAAGATACAGGAATGTTTACCTCTAGAATGGCCGTTGCTCCCCGGCAACGGCGCCAAATTGAGACGTGGGCTTTTTCACCGGGTTTGTGAGTTTTGTTATAACGTTGTAGTAAAGCCGGTTATTACCAACATTTCAAATATAAATTTTTTTTTACTCGGAAAATGAAAGAGTTGCCGAGGTCGAACTCAGGGAGCAAGTCGTATTCTAGAGATATACATGTTTCTTTTACAAAATAAAGAGAAAGGGAAAGAATTTGTTGTGATGTTCTTCTTTCTTTCTCTTTCTTCAGATCTCCTTCTTCTTCTTCCTTGGTTTCTGCTATGGTGATAATCTTCTTCTGCAATGGTGATGCTCTTCTTCTTCCTGCTGTTCCTGCGTTGGTGATGTTTTTCTTTCTTCAGAGCTCCTTGTTCTTCTTCTTTGGTTTTCTGCCTTGACCTCTCTTCTTCTTCTTCTGCAATCGTGGTGCTTCTGCCTTCGACTACTAAGTCTCCCTTCCTTCTTCTTCAGCCTGCCTTCTGTGTTGCTCTGGCTGCTGACTTTCCGTCGTCTGGCGCGGTGCTTCGACGACTTAACTGAGCATTTGCTACAGTGCAGCTCCTTCGTCTTCGCCTGCACTTCTTCTTCCGCGGGTCTTCTTCTTCTTCTTTGGCCTGCACACTTCAGAGATTTTCGTCAAGAGGCAAAACCTACTCTACCCTCCCCCCCCCGCGTCTCTCTTTTTCTCTGAAACCGCTCTTGGGACAGCTCTCCCAGAGCTACCGGGTAATCGGGTTCGGGTCAGGCCCGGGTCCAGGCCCACCGGCGTGCGGTGGTGGGCGAGGAGTGCAGGTCGGTCTAATCGGGTCGGGCCAGGTCCGCGGAGCGTGGTCACGGACGAGGCCGGGTCGGGTGAGAGGGACCTCACCCCGTGGTCAGGAGGCAGACAGCATAAGGCACTTTTTGCCTTTATGCGTCCGCGCCCCTCCGAGAAGTTTCGAGGTGGGACTAAATGTCCCACCCCAATTGAGTGCGCGTCGCGGATGGAGCAGTGGGCGATCGTGGCTTCCCGCGCGGCCTTCGCTCCATCTGTGAACCAGGGACGTTTCGCGGAGAGTCCCTGCGCAACCTGGGAGTCAGACCTGGGCGAAGGCGTGCCTGCACCTGCAGGTGAAGCAGCTCTGCCTGCGCAGTAATGGCGACGGCGGGCGAGTCACCTGGTCACAGAAGAACGGCCTCTCGGCCAAATCAGACAGGCGGGGGACCTTCGCCGTGGCACGGCGAAGGTGGTCAGGGGGTCTGCAGGGGGCGTGATGGAGCCAACAGGTCGTCCTAGGTCAAACTGTGAGCGAAGAAGTGGGTGTGTTCGGTGGATCTGCAGAGGGTGTTTGGTGGGAAGTGGAGGGGCGGAAGAGGATCAGGGTGAGGAGGCGGAGGTTCTGCGGTGGTCGGCGAGCCGTGTGGGTCGCTGAGGTGATGGGAGCGGCTCGCCGGAGGGTGGTCGGAGGCGAAGAGGGTGAACAGGGTCGGTAGAGGGCTTAATTGACTAAATTGAAAGCGGGAAAAGAAAGATGAGGAGAAGGGGAGTAACTCTAGCTTACTTGCAGGGACGAAGGGGGAGGAACAGGGCGACAGTCGTATCGACTGTCGCCGGAGAAGACGATGCTCAGGGAGAGGGGCGGCGGCGAGCAGAGAGCCAGAGAGGCGCCAGCTGGGTGCGGCGTGGCGCGGGAAGAGCAGGGGAGGAAGTCTCTGCTGCTGGTATTGCGGCAGAGCGAAGAGGTGGAGGGGGAGGAAGCCGCCGGAGCTGGTGAGCGTCTGCCGGAGAAAGAAGAGAAGGAAGTTGGGGATTTCTCCGTCAGATCCGAGCTGCCCTCGTCGGTGGAGCGGCGGGGGGTATTTATAGAGATGAAGCAGGGAGGAAGGCGGAGGGAGACGACGTGTCTCCCTCGCCGGAGAATGGTCGGAACATGAACCCATACCGTCCGTGCGTTCGCACGGCCGGTATGGTGGCCTACAATGACCAGGGGGGTGCTCCTGTGACGGCTGACGACGCAGGGCACCCCCGGTTTACTTGCCAGGTCCCTCACCTCACCCTGCGCGGCGCCATGCTCCGCGCAAGGTCGCCGGAGCATGGTGCTGGCAGGGTTTTGCAGGAGGGACCTGATTGCAAAGAACGAAGGAGAGTTAGGGGCCAAAATGCGAGGGTTCAAAAGTTGAGGGCCAAAGAGTAAATATATGAGGACCAAAGTGTGAAGTCGGTCAAGGAGGTTTCTTCTTAGGCTCAAGTTTTTATACATGACTAATTAGGACCTAAGGAATCTGATGGTGAATTTTATTTTCATATTAAACCTTGTTTGACCGGTCAATTTGCGTAAAAACCCAAATTAAGTTATTAATTGGGCATGGTTCTCAATGTAGGTCAAAATGGGTTCTAAAGGCCAAATTGAAGGTTCTAAACCCTAGAGATTATTTTTCTATGAATTTTAGAGGGTTTATTCTATTTTTACTTTGCCTCGAACCTTGTGAATTGAAGTGGGTTGTTTTAGGGTTACAGATTATCATTTGGTTCCTTGGAAGTGCTGTAGCCCTTGCTAGATCATTTCATCCCACTTTCATTCTTATTAAGCTGTTTTGACCTATGTTTTGGGCCCTGAATTACCCTGTATGCAGATTATACTGGTAAAATTGCACTTTTACCCCTTATGACTTGTTTTCTTCTCAAACTCAGAATTCTCTGAGTTACGCCTTTCCTTGAGATATGTAGGAGCTTTTATCCTTTGTATTGGGTCAAAATGAGCTAGTTATGGCTCATGATGAGGTTCTCATCAGCACCGGAGAAGGGAACTGCTCCGTGAGAGGGGGACGGCGACGACGATGGAGAGAGCGACGACGGCTGGTATTGCATGACGTGGAGGAAGGTGAGGAAGAAGAATCCATCGCCGATATTGCGGTCGGACGATGAGGAGGTAAGGAGAGTTGCCTGAGATCGAGGAGCTATTCGGCCAAAATAGGAGAGAGGAATTTGGGGATTTTCTGGCTGAAATCGTGTCTGAGGAGAATGGCGAGGTCTGTGGAGTCGTATATATTGCTCTAGAGGTTGACTTGAGATTGGGAAGCAAGCTTCCCAAGCTAGGAAAGCTCGTCGGAGTTGGAAACTTGAAGGATACTTGAATCTCTCATGCGTTCGCTTGAGAGATTAGGAAGGTTTTGGGGCTTAAGACTAGATTCATTGGAAAGAGGACTTCTCAAGGAATCTCCCTTCCAATTTTGGAAGGGATTGATTGATCTTGAAGGATACTTGAATCTCTCATGCGTTCGCATGAGAGATTAGGAAGGTTTTGGGGCTCAAGACTAGATTCATTGGAAAGAGGACTTCTCAAGGAATCTCCCTTCCAATTTTGGAAGGGATTGATTGATCAGAGAAGGAGTTCTCTTCAATCAAAGGTCACCAGAGTTGTTGGATTAGGATTCTAGGGTGGTAGGGACCTTTTTATGAAGAATACGACAAAGCTAGGGGGCTATTTGTAAGAAATTCAATAGCTGAGGCCATGAGTGTGAGATAAAAGAGTTAGACAGGACCAAATTGCAAACTAGGTCAAGGTGATCTTAGATTGAGCCCAAATTTTGATACAAATCTAATCTAGACCCAAGGAATCCAATGGTGAATTTACATAATTACCCAAATTAGGGCAAATGTTTATCTGAGACTCTGTTTTGGGTCAAATTGGGTTCCAATGGCCAAATCAAGCGTACCAAACCCTAGAGAATATTTTTCTATGAAATTTATAGGGTTTAGGTGAATTTTATCCTGACCAGAAGCTCAGTTAATTAAGCGAGTCTATTTTTAGGATTTTAGATGTCATTTAATTCTCAAAACACGCAAAAACCCTTTTCTGTCTGTGCTAACCCACTTGTTAGACTTTTAAGACCATTTGAACCTTAATTAACCCATGAAGAAATCCCGTGATTGTATTGCAATTGAGATATGCTGTTAAAACTGCATTTTTACCCCTATTTTCTTGTCTTTCTCTCAGAATGATTATGCAATGAATTAGGGCTCTCTGGTGGTTATAGGAGCATTTATTTCTTGATAATGATTAATTAAAGCTAGATATGACTAATAATGACATTATCATCATACCCCCATGCCTAACGTTTGCTAGTCCCTTAGACAAATCTTGTGGAATTAACTCAAATTCTAGACCATGCCTTTTTATGCTCAAAACTCTGATGTGTGCTTTTTCTTGTAGATTAGGTTAGAATGTCAATAGTAGGCCTAGAGTTACTCAAGTACCTACCAAGATATGGACCTGACCAGCTTTAGCCATAGTCTGCCGTGAAGGTTTTTAAGGCCCATGGTAACTAACCTAAGGTTCGTTGAACTCTGCGGTTAAAGCACCCATGCTTGTAACATGTTTAGCCTAGGTTTAGTTTGCAGTGCATTTTTGTAAGAGAGAGACAGAAGATTTTTTTTGTATTTTTGGAGAGTTTTCTCTCTCTTTTTCTTCTTTATTTCTAGCTTCAGATTGGCTTTACAACACGGTCTGTATCGGATTCCTAGCTCCCACCATCAATCCTCGCAGGGTCCCTGGCAATCGATGCTTCGGGATAGCACCGCCCATGGCAACCCCCAGAACCCTGGCTTTCGACACTTCGAGATAGTGCTGCCCATGGTGTTCTGTAACTAAATTCAAGCCCTGGCAGTCGACATTTCGGGATAATTTTGCCTATGGTACCTGAACCAGCACAAAGTGCTTACGTGCCCCTCGTAGGATATTTAAATATCCTAGGAGACAAGCACCGAGGAGACGATATGTTATTACGCATCTTTGAGGAAAATTTCCCACCTCTTCACACTGGGAACTCTTCCAAATCAACTTGTGTTGATAAGCCGCTCTTAATCTAGGTAGCTTTTTCAGAATAGAATTAACGCTTTTGCGTGATTTTGATAATTAAGCACACTGAACCAGATTGTGTGTCGATTAGGGTGCTTAGGTTACTGAGTCCCGCAAATCAGAGATCAGTGAATGAGGTTGAATAATCCCTAAGCCATAGACCTAATACTTAAGCTTCGAATTTTCCTCAACCTCTTGAGGACTATTCAAATCTTAATGGATACTTGAATTTTTAAGCCTAAAACAAGCCCAAGAGGCCTAAGATTAGAGTTCATACTAATTTGTGTTTCTGTAGCACTTTTGTCTTTTATTTCTTTCATTTGATTTGGTCTAGAACTAAGTAGATTCCTTAATCTTTTACTAATGACTAACTCTTTTTGTTTCAAATTATTTCTCCTTTTTGACATTTAAAATCACCTCCTCTCTTCCACCTGAAGAATGATATGCTTTCAATTCATTCAAAATTTCCTCCCCTTTTCCATTTTTTTGTTCTTTTTTCACTTTTTTTATTTTTTTGGTTTTTTGGAATATGCATTTTTTTGTGAGAACCCTTTTGAACTGTGAATTTTTATGTGTTTGCACTTTAACACCCCCCATGCCTAAGTTTTGCAATGTCTTCATTGTAAATGGAGGGCATGAAACAATTTGGGTTCGGGGATTAGAACAAGATTATCGGGTGGGCGAACGAGTCGGGATGACTGCTGCAGATGATTTCAAGCTCTGATACGAGTACCAGAGGTAGGATCGACTATTCTAAAATCGAACTCAGAGTGCAATAGATGTGAAGTACAAAAGGATAATCAGAAGGATCTCAGGTTTTTTGGAATGATGGGTTGCCTCCCGTTAAGCGCTAAATTTAATGCCTTCAGCCGAGTGGAAAATGGTATGGAGAAGAGGTGGTCAAATCATATGAGTTTTGTAGAACAAGCACCTAATCAAAATCCTGGTTGGTCCAACCAGGTGCTTGTTCAGGTCAGCAGGATGATGATGCAGCCCAAACCCAATCAGTCTGGTGGGTTGATAGATGTGAATCAATAGATGTGGTGCTCACCAGATACTGTGAAGCTCAAAAGGATGTGGAAGTGTATGGCTAGGGTTTGGCTGAGTCGATTCATCCTGATCAGAGTAGGGATCCTCAAATGAAAAAGAAGCAGTGGAAGATGTAGGAACCCTATGAAAGTGATTATAGAAGGTTGGGGTGTGATTTGTAGTCTGATTGATGTCCGAAACTTGATAAAAATGTGGAGAATCATGTGCAACTGGCTCATTGAGAGGAGGATCAGAGTAGATATTGAGTCCGATTGCGGGTCGGGGTTGAAAATGGGTTTGGGAAGGTTCTGCTTGTGTAGAAGAGGTGGCTTCAAGAATAACTGTATGTGAGGGCTCCTCTAGAAAGGATTCAAAGGTGGGTTCATCTAGAGAGTCCTCATAATAGCCATCAAAATCAAAGGTAAATGCTTGAAGAGTGTTTATAAGATCAAGAAAATCTAAGTCAAGAAAAGATTCGAACTCTAGGTTGTAGACACTCTCGGCAATTACTGTTTCTGATTCTTGAGGATAAAAAAGAAATGATTCCATCTCAATGGAACCTGATTTTGAATCAATGATCTCGGGATCAGGGACCTCAGAGTCAAAGTCGAAGAATGGATCGTGGTTGTTGAGATCGTTGATTGGCTCATAGTCGTCAGGAAACAATAGTTCTCTGAAATCAGAGTAATAGTTGAAATCGTCGGAGAACTTGCGAGAATCATGTTCTGATTCTAATTCGGGATCAGAGATTCCACCACAGAATAAATCAAGAGATGTAGAACCAGTAACCTAACTTAGATCTAACCTAGTTTCAGATTCCAAGCTCAAAAAGGTATCCCTATTAGGCTTGGGCTTGGGTTCTTGGCTTGTAGGGAAGACCCAATCAAAACCCAACTCTTCCAACTCCTCAATTTCTGTATTGTAGATTGGCATGACTTTCGAAAAATCAATCTATGTTTCTGAGGATGTTGAAGAGGTGCATTCATCAAATAAAGGTCCAGAATCATAATCCAAATTCAAAATCTGATTTTCATCACACGGGGCCTTGTAATCATCCTAAGAAGTCTCAGATCCAGATTCTAGGTTAAGGGTGTGGGTTGGATCATTAGAATCTAGGTTGGGCTCTATAGGGATGTCAAAATTGCTCTCGAGAGTTACCTTATCAGAATAAGGAGAGGAATTTACACCCTCGAGAGGTTCTGACTTAATCTCATTATCACAGGTGTCTGGGAAATCTAAGCTTGGCGAACTAGGTTCTTAATTTTCTAGGGCAGGCTCAAAATCGTGATCATCTGCAATCGGATCCTCCCAACCTGTCTTAAGATCAGGTGTATCAATTTGTTCATAATTTAAATTAGATTCCATTTGGGTTGGGGGTCATAACAACCTTGATCATCACACTTGGGATTTGGGAAATTACATGGATTACTGGAATTACTCAAAGATGTCATCTTAACTTCTGATGGGTATTTTTGAACGATGGTTCTATATAACCCATTCAGCAATTCTCCCCGTTCTTTCAAAAAATTCTGGAGTTCTTTCGGAACTGAAGGATTTGACCAATATTGCAAACAATCATTGTTGTGTAACTTCACCAATTCATTGTGTTTTGCTAATAGATGATCCCAGGTTGAACCGTGTTTTATTTGTGTCCATATTATCCCTACACAGTTCGTGATGAGGTTTATTGTTTTTGAGAATTTTTCCATCATGTCCCTTTTATAATATTCTTTTTGATTTCTATAGGCATTCTCAAGTATCTTTTCTTTTATGCTCATTTGGGACTTAGGTTTCTTAAATAGTCTTCCTATATAGTCTGGCTACATTTTTGAATCAAATGGTGGAATCAAGATGTAGAATCAAACTGAAGATTTGAAGTTGATTAGATCTGAAAGAGATTCACAAGAAGATCTATGAGGCTTCTTAGGTTAAAAACCTAATAGCCTTCCTATGTATGTGCTCTAGAGAATAGATGAGAGACTGGATGTTATTTGGACCCAATCAAGAAACCCAAAGATTTTTGGATGACTAAGGCAGCTTTGAGGAGGATGATGCTTCTGAATCAGAAATTCGCACACTCGAGAAGTACCTAGGCAGGTAGGAAGGGAGAGCCCCTCAAAGACCTCTACACAATAGAGCATCCCCATGGGTTACAGGGTTTCCCCCACCTAACCTTCCTTGTCACTGAGGTTCCAGGTAGATCGGAATGTACGAACTTAAGTCCTTAAGTCTACCAATTTTATGTCCTAATTTGTGCCTTGGATTTCACTTGTTTAGAAGTTAATGCAACTTGTGACCTAATTTGGAGGTTGATTGGCCTACAATGTAGACCAACTTCACCTAACCTGCCCTAAAGATGGCAGAATGAGACCTAGGTCAAGACCTAGAAATCACCTTGATTTGACTCTCAGGTTGTTAGGTCCAAGGATTTTAGGGTTCAAGTGAATTTAGAGCCTGATTTTATGATTTTCCTGATTAGATCTTTTCAAACAAGGGCTTGGGTAGCATACAAATGCGAGTGCATTTGTTTCCTTTTAATTCAAGCAAAAATGTCTACTAGCACTTCAAAGCCCTAATGCAGAAACCCTAATTGGCTCTATTTCCAAGTCCAATTGATCTTGACATGTTCACCTTGGGCTTCAAGAAAGAAATGTGTTAGCTCAAAGTGACTTATAATTTAAGCGTATTCCCTACTAGGTACAGGAAATCAAAAGTTGAGGGCAAGAGTGTGAGATAGAAGAGTCAGACAAGACCAAATTGCAAACTAGGTCAAGATGATCTCAGATTGGGCCCAAGTTTTGGTACAAACCTAATCTAAAACCAAGGAATCTGATGGTGAAGTTGGATTTTGGTTTTGACTTAGTTTGACTAGGTAATTTACATAATTACCCAAATTAGGGCAAATGTTTGTCTGAGACTCTGTTTTGGGTCAAACTGGGTTCCAATGGTCAAATCAAGCATACCAAATCGTAGAGAATATTTTTCTATGAATTTTAGAAGGTTTAGGTGAATTTTATTCTGACCAGAACCTCAGTTAATTAAGCGGGTCTATTTCTAGGGTTTCAGATGTCATTTAATTCTCAATACACGTGAAAACCCTTTTCTGTCTATACTAACCCACTTGTTGGACTTTTAAGACCATTTGACCCTTAATTAATCCCTGGAGAAATCCCGTGATTGTATTGCAATTGAGATATGCTGTTAAAATTACAGTTTTACCTTGTTTTCTTGTCTTTCTCTCAAAATGATTATGCAATGAATTAGGGCTCTTTGGCGATTATGTAGGAGCATTTATTCCTTGATAATGATTAATTAAAGCTAGATATGGCTAATGATGACATTATCATCAATATCCGAAACCTCTCTTAGGCAAGACACACCTTGAAGAGATAATTTACAAGAAAATCACTTGCTCTACTTGCTCCATTGCTCCCATTGCTCTATTGCTGTGCAACGAACCTCTCTTGGGCAAACTCATTGTGTTACAACCTTCATCATCAGGGAGTTTACTTACCCTTAGTAGCTAATTTAAAGTAATCATATTTTGGGGAGCTCTATAGGGTGCTTTATTTTCTATTTACATATATCTATTGTAGTTGGGTATCCGGCTTGTCGGATCTCCGTCTCTTCCTAGTGAAGGGAGAAACCTCTGTTCAGGGATCGGAGGTGGGAATTGTAATTGAGGTATACTACCCTCATTTCAAGTTGTGTGGATAGTGGATTGATCACGATTGTGATCGTAAATCTTAAGTTAGGGATTGATTTAGGTGGTGGTTTTCGCCCGATTTGGTTTTCCACAAAAATCTTGTGCCTCTATTGTGTGATTGATTTTTTTTATTTATCTATTGTCTTTCAATTTCATTATTCACTCCCCCTCTAGTGCAATTTCAATTGGTATCATAGAAGGTTTCTGCATCTTTGTTGTAAAAATCGTAGAAGATCCAACGGAGGGGAGAATCGTATCAACTAGCAGGACAAGAGGTAGTCCACCAACCGTCCATTGCTCTTCAAGGGTACCAACTACTCCTACTAGAAGCTATGGATGAACATGTGGCTTTACGCCAATGATTTCTTCATATAGGAGAAATGTGAATTGAGCTATGACATTCTCATCAAGCCAAAGACGGGATACATTGTAGAGCAAATCCATCACCTTGGATTAAATGCAAAAGTAATGAACTCACTTTATTGAGCACTTAGCTTGGAAGAGTTCAATTGTGTTAGTCAGTGTAAGATCGCCCATGAGATTTGGAAGAGTTTAGAGGTAACCCATTGATTAACGAGATTCGTACGCGTAAAGGTTGAGTTAAAAACCTGTCATTGTAGTTGTGTAAAAATCTTCTATCAAATAAAATTTATAACCGAAACTTTGGTGAGTCCCAAGTCTAACAGAGGGAGGCGAACATTTTATTAAAAATCACGTTTGGAATTATTTTAGGAAAGCAGATTAGCTGGTTGAAATTAATCTATGCAAGCTATTTTACTTAAATAATAAATATAGAAAAGAGAGAGAATAATATAGAGAAAAAGAGAGAGAGAACCAATATTTCATAACCAAATGTTCATTACAACTAATTTCTACAACTAGAAAGATGGAAATCTACACTAGAAAGAGGTAAAAAGAGAGGGATGAGAAAAGCCTCCTCAACGGTTGCTTAGAGGACGATCCGCGTTGACAGAATGCCTGGAAGAAGGTGGTGAGATGCTAGACGAGGAGAACAGAGATGGAGGATGAAGAATGAGGCAGGGCAACGTTGTAGCAGGATCTGCTTCCTGAATGGTGGCGAGAGACCAACCATGGGGTGCTCCACGAAGGGGGTAAGAAGATGGGAAAACTATTTTACTCTAGCTCTAATGGTGCATCCCGGGTGTGGGATCAGCTCGTAGAGCTTTGGAGGAGGTGAGAGAAGAAGAGAAGAGATGATGAACGAGGAGGGGATATGTGCCCTTTTATAGACAAGGGGAAAGGGGTTTTAAGGTCTTGAAATTAATATTAGGGTCTTTAGTGATAGATGCAGCAGTTACTGTAGGTGAGCGACGCTATAGCCGTGCTCCATCTCCACCAGTGCACGTTGATCGGACGCACATCGTTGAGCCAAGTAGATGCCCGTTCTTCTTTTGCAGTTGAAGCCTTCACACCAAGCGACAGCTAATTAGGGCCATCCGATATCATCACACGCATAGGTTGTGTGCCCGCACTTCTTGGATCAAGATCAGCTATCCGATCATGTGATCAGACAACTTAAAAGTCGCTTCCTCGCACTATAGAAAGGGTGCTCATCCTATCATGCATCTAATAGGGCGTGATCTCGCACGCCTTAATCGCGCGGTGCTCATTGCGCCACATTGCTTCATCGGATGTCACTCATTGTTAATTGAATGGCTGAATTGTGCACACCCCTCCTACGCCTTCGATTTGAGGCACTTAGGGTCTCGAATCGGCATCACTGCGTGAAGCGTAAGACTAATGTAAACACATTTACACTACTTAAAATGTCTATTTATACATGTTCTTAAGCATAGGATTGCATTTCATGATATAAATATTGCATAACATGCATCATTTTGCATTTAGAGTAGTTTGAATAAAATGGAGGCTAATTGTCTCCTTTTATGTGCTTGGACAGGGCAAACATTTTATCGGGTCCTCAGATCAAAGATCCAATCGTATGGATGTGATCAGGGCGACGACTGGAGTTCAACGACTCCAAGATCGCCCTAATCAGGAATCCGTAGCATCATATAGTGACCAGGGAACCCTAGAAGATCAAGGGTAAGGATGGTGTAAATCCACACTTTAGATGAAAAATCCGACCACACAGATGAATTCGGATCGACGATCGCAGCTCAATGACGCAAAAATCGAGTCAATCCGACATCCGTGGCACCATCTACAACTTCCAGAAGATGGACGGCCAAGATGGCGCCACATGGCGCCATCTCGATCGCCCAAACGACCTCTTACATTCTATAAAGACCGCGCACCCGCCCCCTTTCCGCCATTGGATCTCGATCTAACGGCTGTGGACGCAGCTCTTTAAAATCATCCGCATGACCTTTTGGGTGAGGCAGCACAGCGGTCCAGCACCTTATCGCGAGGCGCTGGCACGCGTTCGAGCCTCGCCAAGCGGTTTCTGAGGCGAGCGGGCGTGTTTTGATCAACCGTCAGATCGCAATCGGATGGCCGCGCACGCCCGATAGCATTCACGCGCGATTGAACGCACGGTGTCACGCGCGATCGCACGCGCTAGGCGGGCGCACATCGAGCGGGTGGAGATGCATCTTAAGCCATCCGATCTTGCGATCGGACGGCTGAGAATCAAAGAACGTGTGTGGGCGTTGGAAGTGGGCAGCTGAGGAGGCGCGCGTGGGCGCGGAAACTACGCCCACGTTGGGGGCTTTAGTGACGGATTTATCCGTCACTAGAGACCCCTCATTTATTATTTTAAAGTTGTAATGCCCATTTTTCCCCCACTCCTTGCAACTATAAAAGGAGACCCCCTCCATACGAAATTCTCATCTCTTCCTTCTCTTCTCTACCCCTCCAAAGCTCAAGAGAAGCTTGTCCCACACCCGGGATGCTTCTCGCGATATAAAGTCCAAATTTTTGTCCCCCTTCCGAAGTGGATCCAGCGACGACAACGGCGTGCTGCTCCGTTCCCGTTCTTCTGCTTCGTCCTCCTTCGTCCTGCTTCATCCTCCTTCGTCCAGGCGTCATCCCGTCCAGCTTGTCCTCCAAGCGACCGTCGAGGAGGATTTCTCTCTCCCTATTCTTTTTACTGCTTTCTAATATAGATTTACTACTTTCTAGAGTAGTTATGCTCGTCCTCCAAGCAATCGTTGAGGAGGACATTTCTCCCTCCATTCTTTTAATGCTTTCTAGAGTAAATTTATCGCTTTCTAGTGTAATTGTTTTATGCTTTTTAGTTGTAATGAACAATCTTGTCAATGATAAATTCTTTGTTTATTCTACGTCTCATTTTGATTTCTATGTGTAATATTCTCTCTCTCTCTTACCCTCTCTCTCTCTTCTATTTGTTGTAGATACTTAGATAGTTTTAAATTGAATTACTTCGTGACAAATAAAAAGAAATGCGTAGTTTTTAAATCAAACGTCCTCCTCCTTGTGTTCAACCCGGAATTTCAATTTCGGTATAAATTTTATTTGTTGAACACGAATTCTTCACTTTCAAACTACAACGACAGGTTTTCCAAAACCAAACACGTTAGCGTAGCGATTCGTAGCGTTCAACATTTTGGCGCCGTTGCCGGGGAGGCGACTATCTTTGATTTCTCTTCGCGTTTTGTAACTTACAAATCATTTACTTCACTTTTCTCCTTTCTTATTGTAATTGCAGGTACTCTTTTGAGACGAGCAAAAGCGGTAGATTGGAGTAAAGTGCTGTGGAAGGTTTTGTAAGTTATCCCCCATTCTTTCCCCCTCCATAGATTTCATTCGCCACATTAAATCGAAATTCCAATTAACCTAGGTGTTTGCATAAATTCTAGGAATAGTTTGGTTGTTTGGATTCTCACTCACATTCATTCCACCTTCATATAAAAAAAAAAGCAAAAAGATAATTTTGTGGGGCAATTTTCAACAAACACACAACGTACACCCACATTCAAAGGCACTTAACCAAATTGATTTGTTTCTACTCAACCAGGTTCTGATCTGTGGAACCGGTACACATAAAGCAACACATAAAAGAGCAGAAATCATTTTAGGTTAACCATCTTTGTGTGCCTAACTTAGTGGTGCATTTGTGGCCAGTTGTTTGAGTTGTTTGGGCCGCACCACTTCAATTAAAATCAACTCATCAAGTAGCTGCCAATTAGGTTCAACTCTTAGGGATTTACCAGGCACTCCACATTCTTTTTAAGCTTCAAAGGAAAACATTTTCACCCGTGCTTTCAAAACCTGGTGTGCCAATGAAACTTGTTTGAAAACACCTAAAGTTGAATCCTAAAAGCTACTAAGCAAGATTTGAACCTTAAAATTCACCACATCAAAAATAATCTTGCTTGAAAACAATTGGTTGTGCACGCACACACAAATCAATCAATCATTAAGGGCACAACCCATTTAAAGGGCCATCACATTCTAAAGCACATTCAAACCTAGCCCTAAATAAAACAGAGTAGACGTTGGCCTTAAGGATTGGACTCGCTCTTCAGAACCCAGAACGAGATTATTTTCGATTAGTCTGTTTCTACTGTTCAATCTGATGTCTAGCTAGGGGAGTAGAGTCAAACGATCGTGGCTAGGGGGTACACTAGGAACTGGAGGCGCAAGCCGAAGGAAGAACCTTCTCCCCAGTCCCTCCTTCTAACTGGTTGGATTGAATAGACGGAAGTAGACAAAATCGTTTCTTTATCTCAAGATGGGCTTTGGGAGTCTGTAGGTCTGTAGGTTAACCCATTTAAGGACAGGTTTGATTGTTTGTATTGCAGGGCACCTTTCTTCCTCCCGTGTCTTATGAATCCTTCCACATATTTCACGCATTCCCGCTCTTTCCCTCTTGTTGTGAATTATCCTCAACATGATGATTATCCCAACTTGTACTATAATCAACCATCAGTTAGTTGGGATAATTCGGATTGGGGATACAGTTTCGGACCTCCGTGTTTTGGGTCTAACTGATGAGAGCCTCATCATGAGCCATAACTAGCTCATTTTGACCCAATAAAGAAGATAAAAGCTCCGACATAACCTAGAAGAAGGCCTAACTGAAGGAACAAGTGCTCTGAGAAGAAAACATGAAATAAAGGTTAAAACTGCAATTTTACCATTGCAGTACATAAACGGGATTTCTCAGAGGCAAAACATAGGTCAAATGGTCTAAATGAGATAATTGAGTCAATCAGAAATGGGTTCATGTGCAATCTAAGAACTAAATGACACTTGGTAACCCTAAAACAGACCCGCTTAAATTAACAAGGTTCCGATCAGAACAAAAAGCAAGTAAACCCTCTACAAATCATGGAAAAACATACTCTAGGGCTTAGAACACTTAATTTGGCCTTTGGAACCTAGTTTGACATAGATTAGGGTCCTAGCTCTTCAATTAACCTAATTTGGGTTTTTACACAAAATGTCAAGTCAAACGAGGTCAAACCTGAAATCCAACTTCTCCATTGGATTCCTTAGGTCCAAATTAGGTTTGTAACAAAATTTGGACCTAAGGAGAGGTTATCTTAACCTACTTTGCAATTTAGTACACCCAAATCACAAATTGGTCCCTATCTTTTGAATACCGTTGCAGAGAACCCCCTAGGTTCTTCGCCTCCTTTGCAAACCGGTCCTGCCGCCATTGCTAGGGCAGAACCGAGCTCCGGCGAGGTTCGAAGAGGGATTGCTCTCTAATCCCTCAGAGATTCCCTCCCAGAAATGGAAGGAGGATTCTCTGAGGAATTCCCTTCCTTATAAAGTCAATTACAATCGCTGGTGTGAACCCAATCTCTCGTGCGAACGCACGAGAGATTTGGGTATCCTAACTCCTTTCCATCTCCGGCGACCAACCTCAGGCAATTACGTGCCCTTCACGCCCTGCACACCCAGTCCAGCGCCTATATAAGAACCCACAACTCAGGCCGAAGAGGCTGAGCTTGATTTGGCCGAGTTTCCCCCTTCAATTCCTCTCCTCCTGCCCGGCCAAATGTCCCAGCTAGCTCCGGCGAGCCCCCCTCCCTCTTCGCTCTTCCACAAAACCAGTGGCAGAGTTAGCTTCCTGACCTCCCTCCGCGTCGCGCAGTACCAGCGCACGCCGCCTCAGCCCCGTCGTCGCCACCGTTCTCCCCCCACTGGGCGTCATCTTCTCCGGCGACAGCAGGTACTGCTGTCCGCCTTCCGTCCCCTTTCGTCTTTACAATTAGGTTAGAACTCCTCTCCATCCTCTCCTCTCTCTTTTCCCCCAACTGTTTTACTTGATTACCCCTCGACAGTACCTAACCACCCTCATCTTCCACATCACCGACCGACCTCCGGCGAGCTGCTTCCACCATTCCAGCACTCCACACGGCTCGCCAACCACCTCGTGAGCTTCGCCTCACCACCAGGAACCCATTCCACCCCATCACTGCCACTCCAGACCTTTACAAGCACCCCCCGACCAACCCACCATCTCCGGCCACAGGTTGACCTAGGCGCGCACACCTAGGCCGACCGACAACCTGCAGCATCACCCACCGCCTTCGCCGTGCTACGGCGAAGGTTTCCAGCTATTCTGATTGGGCCAATAGGCCGTTCTGTGGAATCTCAGGTGAACGCCCCGGCCGCCATTAACAGCCGAAGCAGCAGGAAGCTTGGAGCAGCAGCAGGCGACAGGCTTCCCAGGCGGCAGGTGCAGCAGACTCTCTCAAGTATCGCGAGGTGACTGAGTTCAGCGAGGAGCACCAGCAAGGCCTTCAGCGTGGGCAATTGCACACGAGAGTCTGCGGGCGCGCGCAAAGGGCGGAACGTTTAGTCCCACATCGTGGAATCTCAAGGCACAGGTATGGTATAAAGAGTTTTTGTGATATAGCTTTACTGCCTCGAAAGCACAGGGGTGAGGTCCCTCACTGACCCCACACCCGCCTCGTCCGCGGCTTGACCACGCGGATCTGGCGGATCCGACCCGACCTAAGCCTAGGCACTCCTCGCGCATCACACCACCTGCAGGTGCGCCTGGTCCCGGGTACGATCCGACCCGATTATGGCTGTGGCTCTGGGAGAGCGTCCGTGAGTGAATTGCTTGAGAGAGAGAGACGCGTGGGTAGAGGGAGAAGGGTTAGGTTTTTCTCCTGTGCAGGCCAGGCTGAACGCAGGAGAAGGACTTGGCTGCTACAGAAGAAGAAGGAAAGGCGAGGCGAAGAAGAGAAGAAAGAAGGAGCAAAGACAGAGAAGAAGAAAGAAAGAAGCCTTCACACGAGAAGAAGGAAAGCAGAAGAAGAAAGAGCAAGACACAGAGAAGAAGAGAGGCAAAGAAAAGATTAGAAGATCAAAAGAAGAAGAAGAAGGCTTCGCAAGACAAGAAAGAAAGCAGAGAGAAGCAAAACGAAGGAGAAATACTTTTAAGACGTCTGATCACAAGATCAGACGTCCAATTTCATATTTTTGTCCTAATTATTTTTAATTGCATACATGCACATTTGAATTGATATTTTGAGTAAATTAGAGTGTTCAATTACATTTTGACTAGTAGTAAATTCCATTTGCTCCCTGTGTTTGACCTCGGATACTCCGGTTTTCGAGTAATAAAAATCTTTATTTGTTTTGAACGCTTTCGCGGCTATACTACAACGCGATATTATCTTTTAACAAACCGCACAAAAGCGCGACGAACATTTTGGCGCCGTTGCCGGTGAGCAATGCGCAATTTACCACTAGTCTCTACATTCTTTTTATCGTATTGAACACTAACTTGCCCTACTTTGCTTTGATATGATCTTGCAGGTACTTCATGAGAAAATCTATCCCGCAAGTCAACCACTCCAGGGCAGGTAATTTCTTTTCTTCCTTAATCATCCCCTAATCTTTGAAAGACAAAAGGAATAAAATCAATTTAGGAATCAATTGCCTTCTTTATATAGTAATCACCATCTCTAAGGCAAAACATTTCCTAATTTTGCGAAAATTTCTGCAAATATTCTTGAAGTTGAAGTGATTTTTTTTCCATCCCACAAATTCTTGTGCCTAATTGAAATAACGCTTAATCTCGGCGGACCACACACTTCTTGTTTATAAGTCCAAAGAGAACTTTTGAAAAAGAAAAAGAGGATTGGAAATAGAACCAAATTAGGGTTTCCACATTAGGGTCTTGAAGCGCTAGTCACACATGCCTGTATAAAAGGAAATAAACCCCCCCGCATCAGTGTGCTACCCAAGCCCTTGATTGAAGAAAGCTAAAAAAGACAAACCCTAAAAATTGAGCTTTAATCACTTGAACCCTAAAAACTTTGGACCTAATAACCTGGGAATCAAATCAGGGTGATCTCTAGGCTCCAAACTTAGAATCATTCTGCCATCTATAGGACAGGTCAGGTGAAGTTGACCCCTTGAGTCAACTAACCTCTAAATTAGGTCACAACGCCAAACACATCTAAAGTTCAAGTGAGAACCCTAAAAGCACCTTTGAAATAAAAAGTGATAGACTTAAGAGGTCAAGGTCTCCATTCTGGTTTACCTGGAATTTCAGTGACAAGAGAGGTCGGGTGGGGGAAACCCTGTAACCCGTAGGGACGCTCTACCGTGTAGGGGTCTTTGCGGGACTCTCCCTCTCTGGCTGCCCAGGTAATTCTCAGGTGGACGATTTTCTGATCCAGGGGTCCATCTGCCCCGAACCTCCATAGTCATCCAAACATTTTTGGGTGTCTTGATTGGGTCAAGAACATCTCCAGTCCTGCATCTTTTCTCTGTAGAGCACACACACTCATTTTCAGTGGGACTCGTTATTCAGATCTGATCGCTTCATAACACATCTTGAGTCAAACTCTGATCTTGATTCCACCACCTGATCCCAATATGCAGCCAAACCACCTAGGACTACCAGTCAATAAACCTGAATATCAGAGATCCATGAGAGATAAAATGATTGAGGATGCCATGAAATTCTATGAAAATGAAGAAACCTCAACAACAGTAGGAAACATTCAGGTTGATGTCCCAACAACCACAACCTTTGTCATAACTTGTGTCCAAGTACTATTAGCAGAAGCCAACAAAGGATCAACCCGTGACTTGCTCATTACTGCATACATTGAGATAGAAAAATTGCATAATAGTGAATACCTTCAATGTATGACAAATCCTCGACTTTGGAAGCAACACCAAGATAGTCTTGAAAAATGGGAAGAGATAATGAGATTAGTAAAACAAGTTATTGATCAGAAATACCCGTATATACCACAAACAGAGGATGAACTATCTTGGGACAACATCGAGGATAAATCTGACCTCGGGTTTGAGGCACAAAATGGTTGTGGATTCCCAACCCAGATGGAGTATAATGCACCTGATATTGAAGAAGGTTGGGGAGCTCCAAATGCAGGAAAAGACCATGATGAGCCCATTTTAGAATCCCAAGACTCCTGCAAGTATGAGAGTAGAACTGAACCTCTCAAGGGTATAAATTCCGTCCCTTATTCTGATAAGGTGACCCTCGAAGGTTATTCAGACCTAGATTCTAGTTATTCCACTCACATCCTAAGCCTAGAACCTAGATCTGAAACCTATATTGAAGATTTCAAGGCCCCATATGAAGAAGGTCAACCTTTTAATGAAGAATATGATTTTGGGCCTCGATTTGATGAATATCCCTCGTCAACCTCCTCAGAGGAACGAATCGATTTTGCGGAAGTCGTGCCAATCTACGACACAGAAACCGAGGAGTTGGATGAGCAAGGTTTCAATTGGGTCTACCCTACTAGCTTAGAATCTGAGCCTCTACCAGATAAGGATACCCTTTTAAGCTCAGAATTAACATTTAGTCTAGATCCCAGTCAGGCTGCTGAATATACAACATATGATTTATTCTATGGTGGAACTCATGATCTAGAATCTCATTCAAACTTTGATTTTCGCAAACTCTCCGACGATCTCGAATCTGACCATAACATCGGAGAAAATCTGCCTCCTGATTATAACATGTCAATCTTCTTTGAAGCCACCTGCTCCACATATACAGAACCAATCAAAACCCGTTCCCCACCCCGACCCGCAACCGGACTCAATTTCTATTCTGATTCACCTCTCACTGAGCCGATTGCAGATGATTCAACTCCATATCTATACCGGGTATCGGACACTGATCAGACCACAAATCAGGAGCCTCCATCCTTTGATCACCTCTGTAGGGATTCCACACCTTACATTGATTATTTTTCGGAACCCTACCCCCACCAGGCTGATTCGACTCAGCCCAAACTCGAGTTTTCACTTCCATATCTATCAGAACATCACTGCATCTGGTGGGTTCCACATCTGCTAATCTACATTTATCAACCCACCAGACTTATTGGGTTTGGGTTGCATCATCAGCCCACTGATCTGAACAAGTACCTGGTTGGACCAACCAGGATCTTAATCAAGGTGCTTGTTTTCCAAAACTCCATTGATTTGACCACTCCCTCTCCACCCCATTTTCCGCTCGGCTGAAGGCATTAAATTTAGCGCTTAACGGGAGGCAACCCGTCATCTCAAAAATAGAGACCCGTCTGATTATCCGTCTGTACTCCACGTCTATTGCACCTTGAGTTCAGCCTTAGATAGTTGATCCCACCTCTGGTACACATACCAGAGCTTAAAATCGTTCGCATCAGTCATTCCCGACCTATTCACCCACCTGATATATCCTGTTCTAAGCCCCTGACCTCAACACTAATTCCCACCCTCTGTTTACAATGAGGACATTGCAAAACTTAGGCATGGGGGGGGGGGGGTGATAAAGTGCATACATACAAAACCAAGAAAAAAATCAGAAGGATTCTCACAAAAAATTCACATATGTCAAAAACACAAAAAATTGAAAAATTACGAAAAAGAACAAAAAAAAATGGGGAGGGAGGAAATGTTGTGAGCCATATAATCATAAGGAGGAGAAAAAGAGCAAAAATGAAGAAAGGAGCACAAAATGAAAATGAAAAGAAATAGTCATTAGTAAAAGATTAAGGGGTTAACTGAAGTTCTAGACCGAATCAAGAAAAAGAAAAGAAAAGTGCTATGGAGACATAACAAGAGATTAGCGGGAACGCTGGTCTTAGGCCTTTTGGGCTAGTATCTTTAGCTTAAAAATTCACGTATCCGTTAAAATCTGGATAATCCTCAAGAGGTTGAGGAAAATGCGAAGCTTGAGTATTAGGTCTAAGGCTTAGGAAGTATTCGGCCTCGTTAACTGACCTCCGGTTTGCGGGATTCGGTAACCTAAGCACCCCAAATTCACACACAGTCTGGTTCAGTGCACATAAAACATCCAAAACACGCAAGAGCGTTTAATATTCTGAAAAAGTCACCTAGATTAGGAGCGGTCAATCAACACAAGTTGATTTGGACGAGTTCCCAGCGCGGAGAGGCGGGAAATTCCCCTCGAAGATGCGTAACAACATATCATCTCCTCGGTGTTTGTCTCTTGGGATATTTAAATATCCTACCGGGGGCATGTAAGCACTCTGCTGGTTCAGATGCCATGGGCGGCATTATCACGAAATGTCGATCTCCAGGGTCTGGATTCGGCCACGGAACGCCATGGGCGGGATTAGCTCGAAATCTCGAAAGCCAGGGTTCCGGGGGTTGTCATGGGCGGGATTATCTCGAAATCTCGAAAGCCAGGGACCCTTGAGGATTGATGATGGGGACGAGGAATTCGATACAGACCATGTTGAGAAGCTAATCCGAAGCTAGAAATAAAAAGAAAAGAGAGAGAAAAGCTCTCCAAACAAATAAATCTTCTATCTCTCTCTTACAAAAAACGCACTGCAAACTGAACTTAGGCTAAAAATATCTCAAGCACGGGTGCTTTAACCGCGGAGTCTAACAAACCCTAGGTTAGTTTCTGTGGGCCGTAGAAACCTTTGCAGAAGACTGAGGCTAAAGCGGAACAGGTCCGGATTTTGGTTGGTACTTGAGTACCTCTAGGCCTATTGTCGGCATTCCCACCTAATCACAAAAGAAAAGGAGAAGCACTTATCATTGTTGACAGACACTCAGGGTCTAGAATGGAAGTTAAAACTTTGAAATTTTGCTAAGGGACTAGCAAAAGCTAGGCATGGGGGTATGATGAGAGCCTCATCATGAGCCATAACTAGCTCATTTTGACCCAATAAAGAAGATAAAAGCTCCGACATAACCTAGAAGAAGGCCTAACTGAAGGAACAAGTGCTCTGAGAAGAAAACATGAAATAAAGGTTAAAACTGCAATTTTACCATTGCAGTACATAAACGGGATTTCTCAGAGGCAAAACATAGGTCAAATGGTCTAAATGAGATAATTGAGTCAATCAGAAATGGGTTCATGTGCAATCTAAGAACTAAATGACACTTGGTAACCCTAAAACAGACCCGCTTAAATTAACAAGGTTTCGATCAGAACAAAAAGCAAGTAAACCCTCTACAAATCATGGAAAAACATACTCTAGGGCTTAGAACACTTAATTTGGCCTTTGGAACCTAGTTTGACATAGATTAGGGTCCTAGCTCTTCAATTAACCTAATTTGGGTTTTTACACAAAATGTCAAGTCAAACGAGGTCAAACCTGAAATCCAACTTCGCCATTGGATTCCTTAGGTCCAAATTAGGTTTGTACCAAAATTTGGACCTAAGGAGAGGTCATCTTGACCTACTTTGCAATTTAGTACACCCAAATCATAAATTGGTCCCTATCTTTTGAATACCGTTGCAGAGAACCCCCTAGGTTCTTCGCCTCCTTTGCAAACCGGTCCTGCCGCCATTGCTAGGGCAGAACCGAGCTCCAGCGAGGTTCGGAGAGGGATTGCTCTCTAATCCCTCAGAGATTCCCTCCCAGAAATGGAAGGAGGATTCTCTGAGGAATTCCCTTCCTTATAAAGTCAATTACAATCGCTGGTGTGAACCCAATCTCTCGTGCGAACGCACGAGAGATTTGGGTATCCTAACTCCTTTCCATCTCCGGCGACCAACCTCAGGCAATTACGTGCCCTTCACGCCCTGCACACCCAGTCCAGCGCCTATATAAGAACCCACAACTCAGGCCGAAGAGGCTGAGCTTGATTTGGCCGAGTTTCCCCCTTCAATTCCTCTCCTCCTGCCCGGCCAAATGTCCCAGCTAGCTCCGGCGAGCCCCCCTCCCTCTTCGCTCTTCCACAAAACCAGTGGCAGAGTTAGCTTCCTGACCTCCCTCCGCGTCGCGCAGTACCAGCGCACGCCGCCTCAGCCCCGTCGTCGCCACCGTTCTCCCCCCACTGGGCGTCATCTTCTCCGGCGACAGCAGCTACTGCTGTCCGCCTTCCGTCCCCTTTCGGCTTTACAATTAGGTTAGAACTCCTCTCCATCCTCTCCTCTCTCTTTTCCCCCAACTGTTTTACTTGATTACCCCTCGACAGTACCTAACCACCCTCATCTTCCACATCACCGACCGACCTCCGGCGAGCCGCTTCCACCATTCCAGCACTCCACACGGCTCGCCAACCACCTCGTGAGCTTCGCCTCACCACCAGGAACCCATTCCACCCCATCACTGCCACTCCAGACCTTTACAAGCACCCCCCGACCAACCCACCATCTCCGGCCACAGGTTGACCTAGGCGCGCACGCCTAGGCCGACCGACAACCTGCAGCATCACCCACCGCCTTCGCCGTGCTACGGCGAAGGTTTCCAGCTATTCTGATTGGGCCAATAGGCCGTTCTGTGGAATCTCAGGTGAACGCCCTGGCCGCCATTAACAGCCGAAGCAGCAGGAAGCTTGGAGCAGCAGCAGGCGACAGGCTTCCCAGGCGGCAGGTGCAGCAGACTCTCGCAAGTATCACGAGGTGACTGAGTTCAGCGAGGAGCACCAGCAGGGCCTTCAGCGTGGGCAATTGCACACGAGAGTCTGCGGGCGCGCGCAAAGGGCGGAACGTTTAGTCCCACATCGTGGAATCTCAAGGCACAGGTATGGTATAAAGAGTTTTTGTGATATAGCTTTACTGCCTCGAAAGCACAGGGGTGAGGTCCCTCACTGACCCCACACCCGCCTCGTCCGCGGCTTGACCACGCGGATCTGGCGGATCCGACCCGACCTAAGCCTAGGCACTCCTCGCGCATCACACCACCTGCAGGTGCGCCTGGTCCCGGGTACGATCCGACCCGATTATGGCTGTGGCTCTGGGAGAGCGTCCGTGAGTGAATTGCTTGAGAGAGAGAGACGCGTGGGTAGAGGGAGAAGGGTTAGGTTTTGCTCCTGTGCAGGCCAGGCTGAACGCAGGAGAAGGACTTGGCCGCTACAGAAGAAGAAGAAGGAAAGGCGAGGCGAAGAAGAGAAGAAAGAAGGAGCAAAGACAGAGAAGAAGAAAGAAAGAAGCCTTCGCACGAGAAGAAGGAAAGCAGAAGAAGAAAGAGCAAGACACAGAGAAGAAGAGAGGCAAAGAAAAGATTAGAAGATCAAAAGAAGAAGAAGAAGGCTTCGCAAGACAAGAAAGAAAGCAGAGAGAAGCAAAACGAAGGAGAAATACTTTTAAGACGTCTGATCACAAGATCAGACGTCCAATTTCATATTTTTGTCCTAATTATTTTTAATTGCATACATTCACATTTGAATTGATATTTTGAGTAAATTAGAGTGTTCAATTACATTTTGACTAGTAGTAAATTCCATTTGCTCCCTGTGTTCGACCTCGGATACTCCGGTTTTCGAGTAATAAAAATCTTTATTTGTTTTGAATGCTTTCGCGGCTATACTACAACGCAATATTATCTTTTAACAAACCGCACAAAAGCACGACGAACACTAACCCTGAACACTTTGATTCTGATTTCTATCCTTCTCAGAGCTACATCGATTATAGATCGTCTTCCTTTCATGAATAGCCTAATACGATCTACAATCAAGTGGGATACACCGATCCTTACCCATCCTCTGATTTCACTGCCTTTAGGTCATGACCATCTTTTCAACAATCTGAAATGACCTATTATCAGGAAGGGTATAACGAATCTCAATTCGTTAATTCCCCTGCATTGAGCCCAAACCCACCCAACCCTAAACCAACTCATTTGGTTCAGGTTAACCAGGTTCAAGATAAGGTTCTGGCTAACTTGAGCAATATCATTCAATCTTTAGAAGTTCAGCCAATACCTTGCATTGAGTGATTGGAGCCACTGATTGAAATGATTGATGATTTGAATAAGTCTTTGTTGGATTGGCTCCAGGATGTTAAGGATAAGAACCCGGGTGAGTTTCTACTTGGGAAATTAGCGAAATTGAGGATGAGATTCGTGGTTGCTTTGATTCAATCTTGGGATGATTCCCAGGATGAACCCTCTTCAGGAAAGCCAATGACAGAACCCGCTCAGGCACCTGTTGGGGGGGACACATGTTATGAGGCTGACCAGATTGAATTAAAGCAACCAATTAAGGATGATCTGATTTCTTCACCTAAGATCCTTGAGCCGGGTTACGAGAAAATGTATGTCTCCTTGGAACAAAAAGTGACAAATGATTTTGGGACATACATTGATACGAATCCTGATTTCTTTGATGGTGAAGATTCAAGTTGCGAAGTCTCACGTGTGTTTTCTGAACACGACTTTTGTGAGACGATTGGGCCTGAGGAATCTGATAGATCATTTGATAGCCCAATGACTGAGGAAACTGATCTTAGGACACACATTACAGATCCAGGATTACATTTTCTGGATGAATCAATTCAATGCCCTGATTATCAGTTACACCCCATTGAGCTTAGCGATAATTCTGTTTCTGAGATAATTAGACCCAAGTCAATTCTGATTCTGCCACATCATTTAGACTTGGAGATTTTAGACGGGGTGATTAATATGCAAGAGGTCTTAGAATTTAACATTCGGAATGAGGAGGATAGGAGCTTGGAAGTTCTGATTTGGGAAGTTAATTTTGGAGGAAATGGAAGATTGAGTCGAAGGGTTCCTTTTAAGCTGAAACCATCAAATCAGAACCCTTACAACATTTGTTTCGAGGATGTCAAACTCAAGCACACATTCAACGATTATCCTTTGGAGCTTCAATTCTCTGTAACCCGACTTTTTGGTCTTAGGTTGCATCCTCATAAATCGCAGGCCCGACCCTGCTTGCATTCTGATTTTAGGTTCTGGGTAATTTTTATCCAAAACCTAAGATATTCTCGATTATGGGGGATGGGTCTGCACCACAATTTGGTCCACATCTGTGGATCGCTGTTGATAGGTCAGAGGATTCTTCTGTTTATTTTAATTCTGACCTGCACTTGTGAATTCTTCATTTCTTTTCTTTGTATAGTGTGCCTAGCTGAAGGCACTAAACTCAACACATATACAGTTCTTTTTAATTTTCATCTCGGAGCGGACCTGACATTCACGCAATTCTGGTGCTTTCTACGCTTTTCCACTCTATTTTATGTCTTTTTAATACAATGAGGACATTGCATTAGATAGGCATGGGGGGTGGATATTTATCTCTGAATTCATTCGTCAGCTCCGTAGATTTGTTTTATTTTCTTTTATTAAAAAAAATCGAAATTAGGAAAGAGAATTTGGGTTTAAGAAAATTTTCAATCTTAGGAAATACTACATTATGATTTGAACACAAAGACCCTTCAGGTCTTTGGACTTAATCAGCCCGTGTATCCACTAAAATGTGGATTTATTTTTCGAGTTCTCGCCAACCTAAATTTTATTTTAATTGGAGTAAATAAGTTTGGGTGATAAGTACACGACTTATCAACCCGCCCTCTGATTTGAGGGAATTTTGAATTTCTAGCATCTACACACTATCTTGTCACTGACTCGTTGTTCGACAATTTTAACGGAAATTGGGTAGCTAATGAACCTTCTAGGGTGATATGGCTGGCAAGTTATCGTGGGTAATAGCTCATAGGTAGGTTGTCTAGAGCCTAGTCACTGGATCTTTCTCTTTTTACTGCCTTTAGGTAAATCTTAGACCAGGGAAGCCACCTACTTAAAAAAAAAAAAAATCAAAAAGAAAAGGAGAAAAGAAAAAAAAGGAATAAGCCACACTTCGCCACACGAGTATGGCTAGCAAGTTGTTGGTGGTAACAGCTCATCGACCGGTTGTCCAGAACCCAGCTCAGTAAATGCACTAAAAATTCCCAAAACACTTAGGAAGAAGCGGAGAAGTAGAATAAATCGGGGAGATATACACTGGATTCACCCTTGTGTTGACCCCATAAAAAATAAAAGTAGGGAGAAAGCTACCTGTTGTAAAGATACACCTTTAGGCAGAATTCTTTTTGAGGTCACCTAGAGGCATAGAAATCCGAAGTCCGTTTTAATTGCCGGTCAACGAGTCTATCACAATCACAATAAGATGCTTAAAACTTAGGATTCTCATAAAATCTTGGGTGAGTTGAATGGCTGTAGAAAGCCACTCTTAAACCCTAAAATTTGAAAATCCAAAAAAATTAGAAAAGAGAAAAAGAGAAAAAGAAATTTTTCTTTTAATAAGGCGAGGGCTTGAGGCGGTCTGCATTTTGGCTGATACCCGAGCACTGTTGTGTCTATGAAAGTTCAGTTCCTAAGTAGATAATTTCTTAATGATTGAAAATAACTCAGGTCCAAATAATCCAACCTAATTCTTTTATAAATAGCATATAGTTTTTGTTAGGGACTAGCAAAAGAGAGGCATGGGGGTATGATGTAAACACATTTACACTACTTAAAATGTCTATTTATGCATGCTCTTAAGCATAGGATTGCATTTCATGATATAAATATTGTATAACATGCATCATCTTGCATTTAGAGTAGTTTGAATAAAATGGAGGCTAATTGTCTCCTTTTATGTGTTTGGACAGGGCAAACATTTTATAGGGGCCTCGGATCAAAGATCCAACCGTATGGATGTGATCAGGGCGATAATTGGAGTTCAACGACTCCATGATCGCCGTAATCAAGCATCCGTAGCATCAAATAGTGACCGGGGAACCCTAGAAGATCAAGGGCCAAGATGGTGTAAATCTGCACTTCAGATGACAAATCCGACCTCATGGATGAATTCGGATCGACGATCGCAGCTCAACGACGCAAAAATTGAGTCAATCTGACATCCGTGGCACCATCTACAACTTCCAGAAGATGGACGGCCAAGATGGCGCCACGTGGTGCCATCTCGGCCGCCCAAACGGTCGCTTACATTCTATGAAGATCATGCACCCGCCCCTCTCCATCGTTGGATCTCGATCCAACTGCTGTGGACGCGGCTCTTTAAAATCATCCGCGCAACCTTTTGGGTGAGGCAGCGCAGCAGTCCAACGCCTTATCGCGTGGCGCTGGCGCGCGTTCGAGCCTCGCTAAGCGATTTCTGAGGTGAGCGGGCGCGTTTTGATCAACCGTCAGATCGCAATCGGACAGCCGCGCGCGCCTGATAGCGCTCACGTGTGATTGAACGCGCGGCGTCACGCGCGATCGCATGCGCCAAGCGGCGCACAGCGAGCGGGCGGAAATGCATCTTAAGCATTCCGATCTTGCGATCGGACGGCTGAGAATCAAAGAACGTGTGTGGGTGTTCGAAGTGGGCAGTTGAGGAGGCACGCGTGGGCGCGGAAGCTACGCCCACGTTGGGGGCTTTAGTGACGGATTTATCCGTCACTAAAGACCCCTCATTTATTATTTTAAAGTTGTAATGCCCATTTTGCCCCCACTCCTTGCAACTATAAAAGGAGACCCCCTCCATACGAAATTCTCATCCCTTCCTTCTCTTCTCTACCCCTCCAAAGCTCAAGAGAAGCTTATCCCACACCCAGGATGCTTCTCGCGAGATAAAGTCCAAATTTTCGTCCCCTTTCGGAAGTGGATCCCGCGACGACGGCGGCGTGCTGCTTCGTTCCCGTTCTTCTGCTTCATCCTCCTTCATCCTGCTTCGTCCTCCTTCGTTCAGGCGTCGTCCCATCCGACTCGTCCTCCAAGCGACCGTCGAGGAGGATTTCTCTCTCCCTATTCTTTTTACTGCTTTCTAATATAGATTTACTGCTTTCTAGAGTAGTTATGCTCGTCCTCCAAGAATCGTCGAGGAGGACATTTCTCCCTCCATTCTTTTAATGCTTTCTAGAGTAAATTTATCGCTTTCTAGTGTAATTGTTTTATTCTTTCTAGTTGTAATGAACAATCTCCTCAATGATAAATTCTTTGTTTATTCTACATCTCATTTTGATTTCTATGTGTAATATTCTCTCTCTCTCTCTTACCCTCTCTCTCTCTTCTATTTGTTGTAGATACTTAGATAGTTTTAAATTGAATTACTTCGTGACAAATAAAAAGAAACGCGTAGTTTTTAAATCAAATGTCCGCCTCCCTGTGTTCGACCTGGAATTTCAATTTCGGTATAAATTTTATTTGTTGAACACGAATTCTTCGCTTTCAAACTACAACGACAGGTTTTCCAAAACCAAACACGTTAGCGTAGTGATTCGTAGCATTCAACAAAGACACTTGACCACCATGCTAAGAGTGCAGATGGTCGAGTTTTTGAATTCTCCCTCCGGTGTTCTCCACCGTTGGATGATGATCCAATGGTGGAGACTAATTTGATGTTGGTGAAGAAGGAGGGCTATGGTGACGTGGGTGGCTTGGATGGTGCCACGTAGCGTTATCTGGGCCATCAATCTTCTAATGCTTGTAGATGGTGCCACGGATGTTGAATTGGATCAATTTTTGTGCTGTTAGGCTGCGATTATCTATTCGAACCCATTCGTGCGATTGGATTTGTCTAAAGTTTGGATTTTACACCACCTTACCCCTTGACCTCTAATCTTTCTTGGACTGCATCTAATGCTACGGAGGTCCGATTGGGGCGACCTTGGAGTCATTGAACTCCGATTGTTGCCCTGATCAGATCTGTATGGTTGGATCTTCAATCCAAGGCCCTGAAATGATATTGCCCTATCCTCTGCCTACAAAAAGGGAAAATTAACCTATGATTTGTATAATCTAACCTAAATGCATGATGATGCATGCTATACAATATTTATAGTACTTAATGCAATTATTGATGGGAACACCATCATGAGCCATAACTAGCTCAATTTGGTCTGATAAAGTTGATAAAAGCTCCTACATAACCATCAGAGGGACATATATGCATAATGTTATGTTTTGAGAAGATAAGAAACCAGGGTTATTTCTATAAACAAGGGGTATTCTAAGGGCTAATTGAAGGTCAAATGGTCATAAATGTCTAAAAAGAGGGTCCATGTAAAAAGAAATAGGTTTTCATGCATTTTGAGAATTAATGGACATCTGAAATCCTAAAAATAGACCTGTTTAATTAACTAAGGTTCTGATTAGGATAAAATTCACCTAAACCTTCTAAAACTCATAGAAAAATATTTTATAAGGTTTGGTATATTTGATTTGACCACTAGAACCCATTTTAACCTAAAATAGGGTCTCAGAGGATAGTTGTCCTAATTTAGGTTTCTGTGCAAATTTCACAGTAGAACTTAGTCAAAACCAAAATCTAACTTCACCATTAGGTTCCTTGGGTCCAAATTATGTTTGTACCAAAATTTGGGCCCAATCAGAGCCTATCTCGACTTAGGTTGCATTTTGGTCCTCACAGACTTATTTTCTCTCTTATAGCGCCTCAGGTTTTGAAAACTTTGAGAAATGCCCCCTAGGTTTATCTTCGTTCTTTGCAGTTGGGTCCCTTCCACCATGGTAGGTGTGAACCTAAAGAGGCCAAGCTTCAATCAAGGATTCCTCCCTGATTTCTTGATCAATCTTTTCCAAATTTGGAAGGGAGACTCCTGAGGAGATCCTTTTCATTTTGGACCGCATCTTGACTTCTAATTCTTGTCCAAAAGCTCATGCAAATTCTTGAAAACTCCTAAACCTATACCACTAAATTCAAGCTCTCCAAGCTTGTTTCCAAGCTTGGAGACTCTCCCAATGGCCTATAAAAGACCCTTATGGACAACCTCACCTCCTTAGCAAGTTTTGGTGAGCCAAATACCCCTATTTCTCATCCTTCGGCCACCGAAACCTGTGCTCTGGTGACCTCCCTCGATCCCGCTCTTTCGGTCATCCAACCATCAAATTGGACGGTCGATGCTATTCCCCTCGTCCTTGCGATCCTCCCTGGCCAAAGGGAGGTTGTTCCTCCATCTACATCATTGTCGCCATCCTCCCGCTCCATCATCTTCTTTACCTCTGGTCAACTGCAACTGGAGCCTCTCGGCCTCAACTATCTCTCCTAAGACCCCCTTTCTCTTCCTTTCTCCCTCTACATCATTTCCCCCTCACATACACTCCCAATCGACAATGCAACACGCCCCGACGTCCTCACCTTCTTCCACCTCAGTGAAGCTCCGGCGGCGCCTCCAGTTTGCTCTGTTGCACAAAACTCATCGCCACCAACTCTATTAGCTCCATCTCGACCTCCACAACAAAAGCCCTCTATCAATTAGGGCATTCACCCTCTCCATCACTTCACTGGCCAACCCACCTCTGCAGCTCCTCCGTCACCGATAGGCATCCACTGACCACCATGCACCCTCCACTCGACACTGCTCAGTTCGCCTTCCCACAGCGAAGCTATTGAGCATTCTAATTGGGGCTTAGTTTCCGTATCTTGTGTTTTAGGTGCCTCACAGGACGGCTGCCGTTGCCACCGTCTTCTCCGACGTGTTCTTCCACCTCTAGGCTTCAAATCATTCCGCTGCAGCTTTTGATCAAAGTGGCCTCAGGTCCTTTAGCGTTTCAGGTGCTTAATTGAAGATCGCGATCGCGTCTACTACTTTAATTGAAGGAGGTCATCCTGCTGCCTTTGTGCAAAGAATGAAGGGACTCTATAGTTCCACATCGGTGGGAGAGAAGCCAACGTGCACGCATATATTGATTTTTTCACTTGGGCTCATCACCTCCGAGAGCACCAGGGTGAGGTCTCGCTCGCATGCTCCAATGCACATGCCCTCGCCCGTGCTTACTCCACGTGGGTATGGGTGTGGGTCCGATTACCTAGATCCATTCAGGTTTCTGATAGAGAGGAGAAGAAAGAGAGAGTGGGGGGGGTTTGCCCTCAGCTATGCCCTCTCTACATTTAGTTGTTGGGAGGCCCTTCATGCCTTTGTTGGTGCTGTATTGTGCCTTCCTTCTCTTAAGGTTTGAAGGAAAGAGGAGGCTTCGTGCCTTTGCCTACTTAGGTGCTGTGTTTGCTGAGGCAACTTAAGGTGTCTGAAGGCCTTGTGCATTCGTCTGATATTTGCTGGTCCTTAGTTCTGTTGGGTTATTTTATCTGGTTGATGTGGAATATTGGTTGATAATTACTATTGATAAATTCTAATATTTGAAGCTTAACATTAAAAATGTTAATTGGTGATTCAAATCACCATTTTAACCCAATCTTTTTGCACATTGCTACTTGGTTTATATATATATCATTTTGAGTTGTTATGAATGAAGTTTTGATTGTAATTGCTTACATTTCTAATTAAATTGTGATTGGTGAGATTAAATTGC
Source organism: Thalassia testudinum (assembly GCA_037157565.1). Taxonomy (NCBI): domain Eukaryota; kingdom Viridiplantae; phylum Streptophyta; class Magnoliopsida; order Alismatales; family Hydrocharitaceae; genus Thalassia; species Thalassia testudinum. The sequence continues at coordinate 103,510,138 of JAZHRO010000073.1, read as the reverse complement.
AATTGATTGCTCCCTGTGTTCGATCTTAAACTTCAAATTCGAGTATAAATTATATTTGTTTTCGTAAGATTTCGACCTATACTACGATGAAGAATTTTAAAAGCTTGATTTCTTGCATTGATAATTATATACCTAAGAACATGAAGAATAGATAGTTTATGTGAAATAGATGTGCCTACATCACACCCCTATGCCTATCTTTTGCTAATCCCTAGCAAAACTATATGCTATTTATAAAAAAATTAGGACAAATTACTTGGGCAATAGTTATTTCTCAACACAAAGAAATTTCTACTAATGACCTGAACTTCCTAGACTCAACAGTGCCTGGGTGTCTGCCAAATGCAGACTACCTAAGCCCTCGCCTTATTCAAAAGCAAATGCATTCTTTTTTCTTTTTCTTTTCTAATTATTTTTTGGATTTTTGAGTTTATAGTTTCGGGAAACTTTCTATGGCTACCCAACCCATCCAAGGCTTGAAAAGAACTCTAAGTTGTAAGCATCTTTTTGTGATTTTGATAGACTCACTGATGGGCAATCAGAACGAACTTTGAGTTTCTACACCTTTAGGTGACCTTAAAAAGAAAATCTGCCAAAAGGTGTATCTGTTTGACCGGTAGCTTTCTCCCTACTTTTTGTTTTTATGGGGTCAACACAAGGGCGAACTAGTGTATATCTCATTGGCTTATTCTACTTCTCCTCTTCTTCCTAAGTGTTTGGAATTAAACGTGCATTTCGTGGGTTGGGTTCTGGATAATCGGCCAATGGGTTGTTACTCACGATAGCTTGCCAGCCATACTTGTGCAGTGAAGTGTGGCTTATTTCTTTTTTCTTTTCTATTTCTCATCATTTTTTTATTTTTAGGGTTTTTTCTCTTTCTTTTTTTTCTAAGTAGGTGGCTTCCTTGATCTAAGATTTACTTAAAGGCAGCAAAAAGAGAATGATCGTGTGGCTGGGCTCTAGACAACTAGCTAGTGGGCTGTTACCCATGACAACTTGCTAGCCATACCACCCTAGAAAGTTCATTAGCTACCTAATTTCCGTTAAAAGCACCAAAAGGTGAGTTAGTGCAAGTAGTGTGTAGATGCTTAGATTATAAGTCCCCTCAAATCAGAGGGTGGGTTGAAATGTCGTGTACTTATCACCCCAACTTATTAACCATTTAGAAACAAATTGAAAATGGTGAGGACTCGAGAAACAAGTCCACATTTTAGTGGACACTCGGGTTGATTAAGTCGGAAGACCTGAAGAATCTAAGTATTCAGGTCCTAACGTATTATTTCCTATGGTTGACAAATTTCTAAAGATCAAGTTCTCTTTTTCTAATTCAATTTTTTTTTCACAAATAAAGGAAAAAAAAGAATCTACGGAGCTAACAAAATAATTTAGATAAAGATATCCACCCTCCCATGCCTATCTAATGCAATGTCCTCATTGTATTAAATGGCATGAAAAAGAGTGGAGTAGAGAAAAAAGCACCTGAATTTCGTGATTAATAGGTCAGCTCCAAGATGAAAATAGACTATAGACGCACTAAGTTTATTGCCTTCAGCTAGGCATACTATACAAACAAAGAGGAAATAAAGAATTCACAAGTGCATGTTAGGATCAAAATAAGCAAATTGATTTTATGACCTGCAAGGAGAAGATGTCCATAGATGTGGACGAGATTGTGATGCAAGCCCATGCCCCAGGGTCGGGTGGTTCTAATGTTATGGATAAAAATTACCCATAACCGAAGATCATTGTGCAAGTGGGTTGGGCCTATGGTTTATGAGGTTGCAACCCAAGTCCAAAAAGTTGGACAATAAGAAAATTTGTATCAAAAAGATAATTAGTTAATTTGTGCTTGGGTTGGACATCCTCTGAGTTGAAAATGTCATGAGGGTCCTGATAAAAAGTTGGTGGTTTCAAGTCTATGGGAACCCTTAGACTCAAATTTCTGCTTCCCTCGGAATTGGCTTCCCAAATCTTAATTTCCTAGCTCCTATCCTCCACAATCACAATTTTCAGGACCTCAAAAAAGTCATCATCCCCGTATAAAATATCCAAGTCCAAAATTTGTGGTTGAATCAGAATTGACTTGGGTTTGGTAATTTGAAGAAGATAATTGAAGATGGCGGATTCACACGCAGAAAGGATTAGATTTGGAAAACCCGTTGTCGTAGTTCGATTCACGAGAAAATCTATCAATCAGATAAAATTTATAACAAAAACTCGAAAAGTGAGTCCCGGGTCGAACACAAGGAGGCGAATGTTTGGTTTTGAAAATCCACATTTCGCTTTTTATTTATTTTTGTCATTTTTATATTTGGTAATTTTTTTGGTATTTTTAGCAAGCAAGAGATCAGGTTGATGAATTCTAGATAATCTACTTGCAAAATAAAAAGAGAGAGACAGAGACAGAGAGAGAAACAATCATGTATTTTTATAATTAAATGTTGATTACAACTAGGAAAATGGGAAAACTATACTACGAAAGCAGTAAAGATAGAGATAGGTGAGAGAAATCCCCCTCGACGGTCGCTTGGAGGAAGACTCTCTCTGACGTCGCCTGGAGGAAGGTGGTGAGGAGTGGGACGAATGAGGGCAGAGGCAGAGGACAGAGGGCAAGTGTTACGACCTGGTTCCCAGATCCCTACAGGACCCGAGACCGGCTCACCTCGACTAATCCAAGACCTAGTCGTCTAACGAGAAATAACCAAAAATAGGAAATAAACCACATTCACACATGCAATATAACTAAGCCACATTGGTAGCAGAGGGGTACCCGACCTCCTCCCTCAGTAGGTCCCTGCTGGTGGCTGGGCGGGGGTCCGGTGCTAGCAACTAGCCCTTGTCAGGGGCCCCCAAAGGCCACTGGTGGACCTGCAGAACAAGATGGCTCTCCTGCGGGCCCTGAGAGTACTCATGCTAGTAGGGCCTCTTTTGTCTGCCGTCAGTGTCTCGCATGGCTGGGTTGGTCTTCTCGTAAGTCATGGCTGCCTCGACCAAACAAGAGAAAGTGGGTAGCTTCAAGGGTTTTACATACCCTTGAATAGCAGGTCAAAGCCCCTCAGTAAACCTTCACAGGTGCTCCTCCTTAGTAGACACAGCTGTCGGGGCAAAACGTGATAGCTCCAAGAAATGCGTGCGATACGAGCTAACCATCATCGTCCCCTGGCGAAGAGTGGGTAACTCCCGCCTCCTCTAGTCCTGCCAGGTCTACTGGAAGTACTGCTCGTAGAAGAGAGCCACGAACTGATCCCACGTCGGCTCTCTCCCCTCTGGCCTCTAACTACCCTCCATCACCTATGTGTTGCGCTCTCTAGCTGGTACGTGGCAAAGGCCATGCAGTACTCTGCAGGAGGGCAAAGGGTGTCGAACACCTTCTCTATTTGCTCCAACCAGTCCTCTGCCTCAAACGGGCTCTCATCCCCCTTGAAGGATGGGGTCTTCAGCTTCCGGAACTGTTTGGAAAGCTCACAGTGTAGCTGCAGTGGGGGAATGGGCATGCCTCCAGGCAAGGAGGGCTCATGCTCAGAAGTGTTAGAGTGTGGTGGGGGTGGTGGAGGACCACCCCCTCCCCCTCCTACTCGTCTGACGCTGCGACTGTCTCTCTGTCCCACCGAAGACTACCCCTCCACGTCCTCAGGAAGAGGTGCTCGAGGAGGTCACTGGAGCTCCTCTCACACGATGTCTCTGATCAGCTGGGCAAGACCCTGGACCTGAATGCCCGGGAGGAGAGGTGGATCAACTGGTGGCTCAGGTCTGGCACGTTCACCCTTCTAACCTCATCCACGGCCATGACTACGGCCTGCCTCGGGAACTCCTCGATGAGGTATCTCCCACAAGGAGATGTAAGAGATAGAACAAGAGTTGTCAATGATACAAGATTACATCGAGAAAAAGACTCAGAAACGAATATCAAAGCGATACGTTGCGGTGGCTATCCTAGTTATATGCACGTGAGTGGTTATTCTCGGACCAATTGGTTCATTTCTTGGGACGACCTTGCTCTGATACCATCTTGTTATGACCCGATTCCCGGATTCCTACAGGACCCGAGACTAGCTCGCCTCGACTAATCCAAAGACCTAGTCGTCCAACGAGAAATAACCAAAAGTAGGAAATAAACCACATTCACACATGCAATATAACTAAGCAGAAGGAAAAATAAAGTAGTAAAGAAAGTAAAGCAATTGTCTCAAAATAGTACATGCCACCACAACAACAATAGAAAACAGAAAGCAACAAGAACAGAAATTTTAAAGTCCAGTACTCACAACTACAGCAGAAATAAAAGAGCTGGAAAGAAAACTACTATGCTGGGCTCGGCTTGGCCCAGCACCCTCTACAGTCGGAAACTCGGGCTACTCAACTCTTGGTCCTGAATAGGGTTATGAAAAGATAGAGTCAGCGAATGCTGAGTAGAGTGGTGTTTACATTATTTATGTGCAAGAAAAGTAAAAACAACAAGCAGGTTTTATTCTCATTTCTATTTATCTGATCTATGTATTTCTGGTTCAAAGTATCCAAGTATTTCTTGATCTTGCTTGTTCTTCTTGGGAACGATCTTGATTGCAGTCTTTTCCATGGAGTAGAAGGTACACGTGGTGCTCTCCTGGCTGGGAGAGTCCCCCACGGTAGTCCTACACCCAGTCAACCACCCTGAGGTCACTGTTGCGACATAGCGGTGACTACAGCATGCGTGGTAAGCGCACGGGTAGCTACCTTGCACTGACATGCGGTTAGTCGTTTCCGCTATGGGTACACCCAAACTACACCACGGAACAGTATAGGGCCTTGCCCTCTCAGAGCAGGGGTCTTGCCCCTCAGAACCAAACAGGGGTCTCACCCCTCCACAGTTTGTGTACACTCATCCGACTACCTCGGTTTTCCCAGTGGACCTAGCAAAGTCGGTGTAGGGTGGCTAGCTTAACCCCAGGCCCCGTGGGGTGGCTAGCTCCCTCCATACACTAGTTGCATGCCTCGGTACCGCGTACGCGAGGGCCAATAGGAGTCGGTGTAGAGTGGACAATCCTATCCCCGGGTCTCAACCCAAAGGCATCTAGCTCCACTCTACACTAAAAGGGATAGTTGCTCTCCTTGGTACCGTGTACACAGGGCCAGCTCACTTCCCATCTACATTCTAGATTCCTTTCATACACAAGAGTTCTACTCCTAATTCTCCGTAGGGTTTATGCTATATTCATCTCATTTATCAATATTCAGATCTCATGTTTCATAACTCATTCCTCATCCATATACACACAGCTCGTGTTTTCACAATTCAATTCTCGATCATATACAGGCAACTTGTGGTTTAACAGCTCAATTTCTCATTCACATATAGGCAGTTCGTATTTTCACAATTCAATTCTCAATCATATACAGGCAACTTGTGGTTTCAAGTAAAAGAGTAGCTCAGACATCAGGCTCATACATTTCTACCTTAGGATTCATTCCACATCCTAGAGTTTCAATCAATTTAATGTAAACATGCATATTCTTTATTCATATCTTAACAAATGAATTAAACCACTCTACCAGGTATCACGGGAGGAATGGGGGCTTGCACTGTAGATCTCGTCGTCACCGCAGGCCCCAAACACGCCATTGACTGGTAACCTGTACGAGCGACTAATTTACATCAGATGAGGTCAAAATAGTAGGTACTCAACATGAACACGTAGAGAAACTCGAGTGGAAAACAACGGTACTTCGTTTGTAGAAATCCGATTCCATTTGGGCCTTAAATGGGCCAAAAACTCGGTTACAGTCCAAAATCAGATTTCTGGGACTAGTCCCAGATGTCTTAAAAGGCGTCAGATCTCACCTTTCACTTCCTATGGCTGTCTCAGCCATCCAGAGTCCCTCCGTGACCATCTGGGGGCAGCTCCAGATGTCGGACAAAGCTTCCGGTCGTCTGGGAGCACCTTCGGATGTCTGGCGACGTGATTAGATGTCCAAAAGTGCCTAGAAAAGTGCACTGCGTGCCTTCCTAAAGCCCTTCACCAGCGTACGAAAGTCCCAGGTCCATTAACGACCAAACATCTCCTATTCTACAATCTACATGGTGGAAAGTAGCGCAAGAAGATATGTACCTCGCACGATATATGCTTTCAGACATCCGACTTCAGCTCCGGACGTCCTGGTGCCTCGCCAGACGTCTAGTCGATCTCTAGACGTCCGATACTAGAAAACTTCTAGTACCATAACCTCCTCCGCGATGCTTCTCTCCTTGCAGCATCGCCTGCAACGCACCGCAGCAGCTTCAATAGTTGCAGAGGGCCGGGAGGTCGCCTCCCTGAGCCCCTCCTCGTGCGCATGCCCGCCGCCGGCCGCGCTAGCTCTGCTGAGCTCCCCGAAGGTCCACTGACCTTGTTCTCCTCTCTCATTCTCTTCCTTTCTCTCTCCCTCTCCAAGGCCGCATAGGGAGGATGCTGGAGGTGGTGGTGGCTGGTGGTGAGGGGGTGAGGGTGGTGAGAGGAGGGTTTAAATAGAAGGGGGTGTTAGGGTTTAGGGGTGGAGTTGTGGAGAGAGAAGCTCTTCATGCTACCCGCATGCAGAGCGCAAAGGAACGTACGAAAATTCCCACTTTCAAATGTTTGGGCCTGTGTCCAGAAGTCTGATTGAAACTCCAGACGTCTTATCCAACTTAAAGGGCAACGGGTCATTTCATCATAATAAACTTAAAGGAAGTTTCATCCCCGAAACTTGATCAAGCTAGGGTGCGGAAAAAGGAACGTAAAAACACATGAAAACTTAAAGAGGATCGAAGTAGGTCTGAAAAGACGTACCCTCAAAAAGCTCTGGGTATCGCTCTCGCATCGCTGCCTCAGGCTCCCAGGTCGCCTCCTCGTATCGCTGGCTTCTCCATAGAACCTTCACCAGTGGTACCTGCTTCCGTCTCAAACTCCGGATGGCTCTGTCTAGTATCTGTACTGACCTCTCGGGATAGGTCAGGTCATCCCCCACCTCGATACCAGAACCTCAGTTAATTCAGCAGGTTTATTTTTGCAATTTCAGATGTCCATTAATTCTTGAAATGTGTAAAAAACCTGTTTCTGTCTACATGAACCCACTTATTAGACATTAATGACTAAATGACCTTTAACAAACCCTTGGCATACCCCATGGTTATTCTGTATTTGTGATGAGATGGTAAAATTACAGAAATAACCTTGTTTCCATCTTTTCTTCTCAAAACAACTTTCCCTACTCTAGAGACCTTCTGACTGATATGTAAGAGCTTTTATCGACTTTATAAGACCAAATTGAGTTAGTTATGACTCATGATGGTGTTCCCATCAGGGACTAGAATAATGGTTAAAGTAAATTGTAGCAGAAGATGTTCACGTTACGCACCCTTTAATAGCAGGATCCCTACACTTGTGAGACTGTTGATACCCCCATGCTATTTTGATTGGAGGCAGGTCCCTCAGCAATATAAGGATGAGTTCATTCATAAGCTAGGGGTATTAATATGATATTGTTGTTATGTCATTCATTTGGTAGGTGACGTATGATTGGGGAACAAATAAAATGTTGATTACATATATTCTCTAAGCAGCAGGGAGGGCAATTAGTAGTTGGAAAGAAGAGCTTAAAAGCCAAGTAAGATATAAGCATAGATATAGAATTCATAATAGCACAATAACATAACTATTTACTTTTAGGTGTTGCTAACTTTTCTTGTATATATAAATAGTTCTTTATTGGTAAGAATTATAAGGATGCATTGAGCGACGTGCCACCAGGAGTACAAGCTAGTCATTGCATGGTGTGCTATGAATATTGGGATCGGGAAAACACGAAGGTAATTAATATTTTATATTAATTACATCTATTCTAAAAGCAAAATAATTAAGTATCAATTTCAATAATTTGTTGTTATAGGAGCAAGCTGAGAAAAATAAAGCTAATAGGGCGAAAGCTCCAACTGCAACCCACTGCTTGTGACGGATGAGCATAAATACCTTGAGGGATAATTATGTAAGTACATTTTCACCAGCTTAATTGACAATATAAAAATTATTGATTATAATATCTATTGTAAAACTTACAAGTTAGGAGACATAAATAAGAGAAGCTAAAATTTAGAATAACTTAATTTATAACCACATCTCAAATATGCAGTCAGATACGCATAATGGTGTACAACTTGATCATGTTTTGATCTATGAGAGGAGTCATAGCAAGTCTACTACTGATGGCCCCTGTGTTCGGATTGATCCATTATATCAAGAGAGACATGTAAACTCATTGAAACAAGTAATGAATAACTTAGTGATAAACATTTAGGAGAACTTACCATAAGCTCAACTATGTGTAGGACCGCATGATGGAGTTGATGCATCCTTCTAGTGATGATATGGATGAGCAATCAGGGACTGGCCCATTACAGCCTATGACAGCAGAGGAAGCATTTAGGACAATTATGCCCCCCGAGCATGGTGGTTTTATTCATAGTGCTGGTGCGAGTGAGACTATTACTAGTTGGTAGGAAGAAAGGGATCGGGGGGTTCAAAGATGTTTCAACAGTTATGGACACAGGTGGAGACCTTTCAAGGGAAACTAAACAATGTTACATTGAAGTTAGACAAGACAAATGACATACTAGAACGACAGAGACATGAAGCACAACAACAACGAGAGTAGATGCAGGCATAATTTTAGGCAATCTTAAGTGCATTGGGGTGAGGTGGTGTAGATCATTCTTATTTTCACTTCCCACGTCATCCACCTGATGATGACTGCAGAGGTTCTGGAATAGGCGGCATAGAAGCCATTACATAGTTGCCTAGATTTTTTTATTTTCACATGTCTATTTTTATGTATACATTTCAAAACATGTGATATATACATGTGTTTTATTTATGGAGTATCATGCATGTGGTGAATGATGGAATATATAAATGAATGGTAGAATGTATGTTTGCATTTGTGGTATATGAATGTGGGAAATAATGATATGAGTATGTTTGCAATTGTGGTATATGAATTTGGAAAATAATGATATGAGTATGTTTTCATTTGTGGTGAACGTATGAGGCAGGTGTTTACGCGGCTAGATCGTGTTTTAGCAGATATCTCGTTGTAATATAGATGAACTCTCCGCGAAAACAAATAAGAATTTATAACTTGAAAATCAAAGTATCTGAGGTCGAACAGAGGGAGCAATTGGGTATTCCAAAACTTGAGAACACAACTTTCAATAAAAAGCAATAACTAATTCAACAAAAATAGCTAAGTAATGTCATGGATAAAGTGCTCAAAAAGAATTGAACGTCTGATATTATATCAAACGTCTTAAAAACTCAGACTACAGTGCTTTTAAATCGTTGGCCTTTTGTGTCTTCTTTTGCTTTGCTCTACAGCTATGGCTTCTTCTTCTCCCTTTCTTCTTTGGCCGCTCCTGCTTCTCTTCTTCTTCTGCCATTGCTTTCTCTCTTCTTGATTCTCTTCCTGCAGCTAAGTCCTGGCCTTCTCTTCTTTTCTTCCTTAGTTTCCTTCTTCTTTTTCTTCCCTTGGTCTGTCGCTCCTCTGCTACAGTGCATCTCTTTTCTTCTTCTCCTTTTTCTTTCTCTTGCTGTGGCTACCTCCTTCCTTGCTAAGTCTCTCTTCCTTTCCTTCTCTTGCTGCACCTCTTCCTTAGCTTCTTCTTCATACATAATCACCATGCAACAAAACCTATCCCCTACCCTCCCCGCATCTCTCTCTCTTTTTCTCTTTGTGGTACGCTTTCCCAGAGCTAGGTAATCGGGTCGGGTGCGTGCCTGGGTCCAAGCGCACCGATGTGGGTGTGGTGCACGAGGAGTGCTAAGTTAGGTAAACGGGTCGGGTGCCAGATCTACGAGGGAGTGTCGTGAACGAGGTGTGGCGAGTGAGGGCGAGGGACCTCACCCCTGTGTTCTCAAGGCAAACAGCATAGATCACAAATTCAATTTAAACTACTTACCTCACTCTTGCATTTCCGAGGTGGGGCTAAAAGTCCCACCTGCTTCTGCTGGCACCTGCAGGAGGATGTCTTCACGCAATTAACGCAGCTGAAGGGTCCATAGCGACTGCTATCAGACTGGAGTCACTCGCGTACTCAGCCCACGCAACCTGGGAGCCTGAAACCAGAAGCTTGCGGTTTGGAGCTCAGAAGCAAGCAAGCTCATGTGCTTGTTAATGGAGGACAGGAGCTCTACCCTGCACGACACAAAAGTAGCCTTGCGGCTCTATCAGACAATAGGAGAACCTTCGCTATATCACAACGAAGGTGAGGTGAGGGTCGGCGTGGCTTAGAACATCCTAGGAGTGCATGCCTAGGTCGGTCTGAGTCCGTGTGAGTGGGTTTGTTCGGTGGAAGCGTGGAGCGCATGTGGCGATCTGTGAGTGGGTGGAAAGTGTTCAGTGGTCTATGGCGGTGGTAAAGAGGTTGGTGGCGAGATGTGTGGAGGTGTGGAGTGATGGATGCGTCTCGCTAGAGGTCAGCCGAAGATGGGGAAGATGAGGGTGGACAGTGGAAGTCGAGGGGTGATTTGTGAAAAAGATTGAGGGAAAATATAGAGTAGGAGAAGAGGAGCTTATCTGGGGTACTTAGAGAGAAGGGGAGGCGGAGGAGACAACGGCGCGTTTGTGCCATTGTTGGAGAAGACGGCCCTGAGGGGGAGATAACGGCAACGAGGAGGAGATCAGGAAGGCATGCACTGGTGTGGCACAACACGGAAGAACAAGGCAAAGCGAACCCTGCCGCTGGTATGGCAGCAAAGCGACGAGAGGGGGAAGGAAGAGTTGCCAGAGCTTGTGGGCTACTTGGCCGGAGAGGGGAAAGAGGAATTCTGGGGGATTCTTCGGCCAAGTTAAGCTTAAGGGATTCGCAGAGGACCGAGGATCCTTTTATAGTTGCTAGCTAAGCTTCTGGTGATTGGAGGGCAAGCCTTCTATCGCCAACTCCTCGTCGGAGAAGGAAAGTAGTTGGAGACCCAAATCTCTCGTGCATTCACATGAGAGATTGGATGCAAATCAAAGATTGCAATTGAGCTTAGATGGAAGGGAATTCCTCAGAGAATCTCCCTTCCAAATCTGGGAGATCTCTGAGGAATCAGGGAGTGCTCCCCCTCCATTCCTCGTCAGAGAATGATTTCTCCCCATTAATGGTGAGGGGACCTGTTTGTAAGAGTGGCGAATGAGTTACGGGGGTCTGTGTAATGGTTTTCAAAAGATAGGGGTTAAAATGTAATTGAGTGTACTATTTTGCAAAGTAGGTCAAGATGACCTCCCCTTAGGTCAAAATTTTGGTATAAACCTAATTTTGACCTAAGGAATCCAATGGTGAAGTTGGATTTTCTGTTTGACCATGTTTGATAGGATATTTTGCATAAAAACCCAAATTAGGTTAATTAATGAGCTAGGGCCCTAATCTAGGTCAAAATAGGTTCCAAAGGCCAATTTGAAGGTTCTAAATCCTAAGGGATATTTTTACATGAATTTGAGAGGGTTTAGTTGATTTTTATCCTACCCAGAACCTTGTTGAATTAAGCAGGTCTCTTTTAGGGTTACAGAATGTCATTTAATTCTTGGATTACACAAGAACCCATTTCTGACTAAGCCAACCCACATTTTATCTTATTCATACCATTTGACTTATGTTTTGCCTCTGAGAAATCCCATTTATGTCCTGCAATTGTGAAGTTACAGTTTTAACCTTTATTTCATGTTTTCTTCTCAGAACACTTATTCCTTGAATTAAGCCTTTCTCTAGGCTATGTAGGAGTTCTTATTCTCTTTATTATGTCAAAATGAGCTAGTTAGGGCTCATGATGAGGCTCTCATCATACCCCCATGCCTAGCTTTTACTAGTCCCTTTTCAAAATTTCAAGATTTTAACTTCTGTTCTAGACCATGAGTTTCTTCTACTAGTTGTGACAAGTGATTTTTCTTTTTCTTTTGTGATTAGTTCAGAATGCCAACAATAGGCCTAGGGGTGCTCATGTACCAACCAAAATACAGACTTGACCCGCTTTAGCCTCAGTCTTCCGCAAAGGTTTTTAAGGCCCACAGAAACTGTCCTAGGGTTTGTTGGACTCTGCGGTTAAAGCACCCATGCTTGAGATATTTTTAGCCTATGTTCAGTTTGCAGTGCATTTTTGTAAGAGAGAGACATGATTTATTTGTTTGGAGAGCATTCTCTCTCTTTTCTTTTTATTTCTAGCTTCGGATTGGCTTCTCAACACGGTCTATATCGGATTCCTCATCCCCATCGTCAATCCTCAAGGGTCCCTGGCAATCGATGCTTCATGATAGCACCGCTCATGGCAACCCCCAGAACCCTAGATTTCAAGTTTTCGAGATAATCCAGCCCATGGCGTTCTGTGGCCGAATTCAAACCCTGGCAATCATCATTTCGTGATAATGCCACCCATGGTATCTGAACCAGCAGAGTGCTTACATGCCCCCAGTAGGATATTTAAATATCCTAAGAGACAAGCACCGAGGAGATGATATGTTGTTACATGTCTTTAAGGAAAATTTCCCGCCTCTCTGCGTCGGGGACTCGTCCAAATCAACTTGTGTTGATCGGCCGCTCCTAATCTAGGCGACTTTTTGAGAACATTGAAATGCTTTTTGCATGATTTTGATATTTATGCGCACTGAACCAAACTGTGTGAATTGGGGTGCTTAGGTTACCAAATCCCACAAGCTGAAGGTCAGTTAACGAGGCCGAATACTCTCTAAGCCTTAGACCTAATACTTAAGCTTCGCATTTTCCCCAACCTCTTAAGGAGTATCCAAATTTTAGTGGGTACTTGAATTTTTAAGCCTAAGAGTCTAGCCCAAAAGGCCTAAGATCAGCATTCCTACTAATCTCTTTTTATGTCTCCTTAGCACTTTTCTTTTATTTTTCTCTTTTCTTGATGTGGTCTTAAAACTTCAGTTAATCCCTTAATCTTTTACTAATGACCACTTTTTTCTTTTTCATTTTGTGCTCCTTTTTGGCATTTTGCTCTTTTCCTCCTCTCATTTTGTATAGCCCAAAAAATTTGCTCTCCCTCTTCCTCAATTTTTTCTTTTTCAAGATTTTTTTTCCTCGTGAATTTTTTTTTTTTTTGAAACCTTTTCTTGATATGAGTTTTCCTGACATTTTGCACTTTCATACCCCCCCAGGCATACGATTTGTAATGTCCCCATTGTAAATTAGGTGGGTTCGAACTCAGCTTAGTTCATTCATTAGGACAGGTGTTGGGTGGGTGAACGGGTCAAAGTGACTGTTGCGAACAATTTCTATTCTCGGATAGGGGTACCTGAGGTGGAGTCGGTTGTTCCAATGGATGAATCCTAAAGTGCAATTTGAATTCAGCATAGAAATGTCAGAAAAGATTTCAGGTTTTTCAAAGAATGACGGATTGCCTCTCGTTAAGTGCTGAGTTTACGCCATCGGCTGGGCGCAATGAGCTCAAGGAGAATGGAGGGTAAAGGATGACTCAGCCAAATTTGTATTAGTCATGTCAATGAACGATTTGAGTCTCTAACCATTCACAACAAAGGGTTCAGAATCGTGGCTGAGTGGGCTGATCTTAATGGCTCCATTTCCAAAGATTTGTCAGACTAGGTAGGGTCGGACCCACTTAGATCGTAGCTTTCCTGGAAATAATTTGAGTTGGACATCAAAGAGTAGAACCTTATGACCAGGATGAAAGATCTTTCTAGAAATGTGTTTATCATGAAAAGCTTTAACCCGTTCTTTGTAAATTCGCGAGTTCTCATATGCGTCGTGGCGTAATTCATCGATCTCACTCATTTGAAGCCTTCTATGGGTTCCAGCCTTAGAAAGATCTAAGTTGCAATTCCATACTGCCCAATAGGCTTTATGCTCCAATTCGACGGGGAGGTGACATGCCTTCCCGTACACTAGTCTGAAGGGAGACATACCTAATTGGGTCTTGTGGGTGGTCCTATAGGCCTACAATGCTTTCAGAAGCCAAGCAGACCAATCCTTCCTGTCAGGTCGAACAGTAACCTGGAAGATTTTCTTGATCTCTTTGTTTGATAGCTTAGTTAGACCATTAGTTTGGGGGTGGTAAGGAGTAGAGATTCGATGCGACACCCCGTATTTGATCATCAGTGACCTGAACTGAGCGTTTGTGAAATGGATCCCTCCATTAGAAATTATTGCTCGTGGAATCCCAAACCTTGAGAAGATGTTTTGATGAATGAATCTGATATCAACCTTATGATTATTGGTTCAGATTGGAATGGCTTTTATCCACTTGGACAAGTAGTCAACAACGAGTAAGATGTATTCGAAGCCATCCGAGATATGGAAGGGTCCCATAAAATCAATCCCCTAAATGTCAAAATTTCACATACCAGAATCGACTGTAGAGGCATCATGTCTCGATGGCTCATGTTGCCCAAGGTCTACCAACGGGTACATGCCTTACAGTGATCGTATGCATCCTTGAAAATTGTGGGCCGGTAAAAGCCACACTAGAGGACTTTTGCTGTGGTTTTGTGTCCTGAGAAATGTCCATCGCATGCCTGGTCATGGCAGAAGGAGAGTATGTCTTTGATTTTTGCTTCTGTGACACATCATCGAATTATTTGATCAGCACCAATGCGGAATAGATGCGGGTCTTCCCAAAGTTAATACTTGGCATTGGAGCACAATTTGTCCTTCTTGGCCTTTGGCCAATCGGATGGGATCTGATGTGATGCCAGGTAGTTCACTATATCTGCGAACCATGGAAGCCCTGTATTGGTAGTCAGGAGGTGCTCATCAGGAAAGTGTTCTGTGATGGGTCCAGAAGGGTCAATTATTTCAGAAGGAAGGTGGGACAAGTGATCAGCTACCACATTTTATTTTCCGACTTTGTAGCGAATCTCGAGGTCAAATTCTTGCAATAGCAAGATCCATCGGATTAATCAAGGTTTCACGTCCTTCTTTGTAAGGAGATGCCTCACAGCTGTGTGATCCAAGTATATGATAACACAGGAACCCAGGAGGTATGATCTAAATTTTTCTAGGGCAAATACTACAACCAGCAGCTCTTTCTCAATAACCGTGTAGTTACGCTGAGCCTCGTCTAGTGTTTTGCTAACGTAGTAAATGACCACGGGTTTCCCGTCAATTTTCTACCCTAAAATCGCACCTACAGCAAATTCAGATGCATCGCACATGATCTCAAAGGGCTGAGACCAATCAGGGGACTGTAGGATCGGGGCTTGGGTGACTCGGTCACGAAGGATCTCAAATGCTTGAGTGCATTCCTTGGAGATTTCGAAAGGAACATCCTTGGAGTGAAGAGTAGTCAGGGGGCGCGCGATTTTTGAAAAATCAAGGATAAATCAACGGTAAAAGCCGACATGCCCCAAAAAAGATCGGATGTCCTTAATCGTGCTAAGCATAAGGAGCTTGGAAATCATGTTAACCTTGGCTCGATCAACTTGGATGCCTTTCTCCGAGATTAGATGTCCCAGGATGATTCCCTCAGGCACCATGAAATGGCTCTTTTCCCAGGAAAGAACCAAATTCACATCGATGCACCGCCAGAGTATTTAGACCAAGTGCTGGAGGCAATCGTCAAATGATGCTCCAAAAACTGAAAAGTCATCCATGAAGACTTCCAGATAATCACCTACCATATCTTAGAATATGGCAAGCATGCACCGCTGAAAGGTCGCGAATGCATTGCAGAGATCGAAAGGCATCCTTCGAAACGCGTATGTCCCGAAGGGGCAGGTGAATGTGGTCTTTTCTTGGTCTTCTGGATGGATTGCCACCTGGTTGTAACCGGAGTACCCGTCAAGAAAGCAAAAGAACCTTTTTCCCACTAGTTTCTCGAGGATCTAATCAATAAACAGTAGTGGGAAATGGTCCTTCTTCATGGAGGAATTGAGTCTTTTATAATCAATGCAGACCCTCCACGAGTTAGCTATTCGGGTACGTATGACCTCTCTGATTTCAGTCGTGATGATGGTAAGAACAACCTTCTTAGGCACAACCTAGATTGGACTCACCCAGCGACTGTCAGAGATCGGGTAGATGATCCCTGCATCTAACCACTTGATGATCTCCTTTTTCATGACCTCTTGCAGGTTAGGGTTTAAACGTCTCTACATTTCTCATGAAGGTCGTGCACCCTCTTTTGTGTAGATTTGATGTGTGCAATACGAGGGGCTTATGCCAGTTAAATCATCGAGAGTCTATCCAATGGCTCTACGATGTTGCTGGAGAACAATAATCAGACAGGATTCCTGGTCAGGTGTGAGTCGGGAGTTGATAATCACAGGAAACATCTGATTGGAACCCAAAAAGACGTACTTCAGATGCTCGGGAAGGGGCTTGAGTTCCATGACAGGATTATCAGCAGCAGTGGATGGTTCGGGGTTTGTATCAAGAACAAGGGTCGGAGTCATGGGTGTGTCTAGATCAGGTTCATACTCCTCTATTTGCAGGTTTTGATCTTCTAGTGGTTGATCAGGGATAATCAGGCTGTCCTTAGTATGTGATTCATCAACCACGGCTTTGATATTACATATTTGCTCTATAACCCCACAATTAATCCCTTGTTGGGCCTTAAAGATGTCAATCTTCAGAGTTTGATTCCTGAATTTTAATTCTATTTGGCCCTCTTCACAATTTATGTTGCCCCTAGCCATGGCCAAAAAAGGTCTCCCTAATATGATTGGTGTGTCCCTTGGGTTCTCAGGTGAGTCCATGTCTAGAACTATGAAATCCACCGGGAAGTAGAAATCCCGTACCCTAACAATGGCATGCTTGAGTATTCCTTTAGGTGACTTGATGGATCGATCGGCTAACTGCAACGTCACCTCAGTCGGTTTAAGTTCAGACTCTTCAAGGTGGTCAAGGAGAGATGTAGGTATTAGATTTATGCAGGCACATAGGTGTTGCAGGGCTCCATCAAATTGGGTTTCCCCAATTTTACATGAAATCAGGGGAGTTCCTAGGTCTTTAGCCTTGGGTAGGAGTTTACTCAAGATTATAAAGCTGGCTTGCTCTGACAATACAATCGGATTCCCACTTTTGGTTCGCAGCTTACGCTTAGGTGTGCATACATCTTTCAGAAATCTTGCATAAGCCGGCACGTGACGGATTGCATCCATCAAGGGGATGTTTATCTGGACCTGTTCAAAGAGCTTGACCAGATCCTCCTTGAGAGCCACGAGTTTGGTTATCCTTTTTCCTTTGGTCAAGGCCTCAGGAAATGGAATCCTAGTTGGTTCCTCTAGAATAGGTCCAGGTTCTTAATATGAGACAGGGATATCTTGGATAACTATCCTAGGGTTTTGGCTACTACCAAGCTTGGAGTGGTTTGGATAATGTGGGTCTTGGGTTGCTTTACCACTACGAGTTGTTACAGAGTTTAATCCTGCTTGGTTTTGGTTTGGGTTTGGTAAGAGGGGTGGCTGCTGTTGAAATCCCGCATAAGATGTCGAAGCTTCCATCCCGTTTGGTGATGGAGTAGCAGGGGCCTGATAAATCCAATGTGCGTGGCCTAAATTTGGGTTCATAACGAACCTCTGGGCTGGCACGTTATTTGGGTTTGGCAGAGGTTACGAAGGAAGGGTGCCAGGTTGGCGGGAATTTGCCATCTGGGCTAGTTGATTGTGAACCTTTGTGATTTCATCCTTGTGTTGTTTTTGCATTGCCGCATTCGTCTTTTGAATGTCAGCCAGTGCTTGAAGGATAAGAGTCATTTGATCCTGGTTTGGCCCAGATTGATAGGTAGGATTGGGCCGAGGCTGAGGCGGCTGATATGGATGATGAGCTTGTGGATGGGGCTGATAAGGTGGTCTTTGAGTCTGAGAATTTCCTGTCCACTGAAAGTTGGGATGATTTCACCATCCAAGGTTGTAGGTATTGGAGAATGGGTCATTCTGGATGGCATTGAGGTCCTCGCAGGTCTAAGGAGCCTCAGAAAAGTCAGAATACGAGGGTTTAGAGTTCCCCCAACTCGAATAGAGTGGATCAGAGGTACTCTGGTCCGAGAGTCAGACAGGGGTGGATACGAGTCCATCCCCTGAGAAGATTGGTGATAGATGTTCTGCATAGTTTCCCTCTCCAGAGGTGGCCGTGCAAAAGAGTTCTACGCAGAGGTGGCTCGTTGCAGATGCCGAGTTAGCTCGTCCACCTTCTTCTCTATGATAGAAACCTTTTCCAACCAACTAGCCATTAGTTCTAAGTCGACGGATGTGGACAAGTCCTGCGTCTCATGTGCTCCCCTAATATTCGTCGATGCGCGGGCATTCGTCCGGTCGAATAAGCTCATGGAGTCATTATTGATAGAGTTCTCACACATGTTTTCGAGAATCTCCCATACTATATCCTCATGTTGCCCCATGATGTTTCCTCCGCAAGTTGCATTGATGAATAATCGAACGTCTTCACGGAGTCCTTGGTAAAAAACTGGACTTGTTCCCATTTAGGAACTCCATGATGGGGGCACTTTCGCATGAGATCTAAGAATCGGTCCCATGCTTCGTGAAGAGGTTCTCTCGTTTGTTGAGTGAAATAGGTGATCTGGTGGCGCAAGGCATTTGTCCGACCAACAGGAAAGAACTTTTTCAAAAATTCAGACTGAAGTTCATCCCATGTGTTGATCGGACGAGTCTGAGTTTGCTACCAATGAGCAGCCTTGTCCAAGAGGGAGAAAGAAAACATTTTCATGAGCAGAATATCCCGATTTTGTGCATCTGACCCAAAGGTCTGGGCCAAATGCTTGAGTTGTTTAATGTGCTGGAATGGATCCTCAGAGTTAAGCCCATGAAATTTTGGTATGGCATGAATCATATTGGGCTTGAGTTCAGAATCAGGACCTCCAACCAGGATTCTGACTCGAGACTTGATTGCCACCGCAGCAGGATTATAGTGATCTCGCATCATTGGTCGCTATGGTGGGTTTACAAAGTTTTGGAAGAGATCAGTCAGGTGCTGAAGCTGGTGCTCAAGGTTGTTCTCTTCTTCAATGGGTTGTGCCATGATGGAAGAAGAAGGAGAACTTGGTTTTGAATCAGAGGAAAGGTCTATGTGGTGAGGTTGCTGCACAAACAAGGGCGTCGAGGGTTGGCCTCGGCGAGAATGAATTTCTAAAAGAGGTCTTAAGGATGTTCTTAAGGACTTCCTACCAAACATGCACCAAAGAATGTGATGAGATCAGAAGGTGCTAGACCCAATCGAGACACCCAAAAATTGTTGGGTGACTATAGAGGTTCGGGGCGGATGATACCCCTTAGTCAGAAAGGTTGTCCACTTGAGAATTACCTGCGCAGCCAGAGAGGGAGAGTCCCATAAAGACCCCTACATGGTAGAGCGTCCCCACGAGTTACAGGGTTTTCCCCACCCAACCTCTCTTGTCACTGAATTCCAGGTAGACCAAAATGGGGACCTTGACCTCTCAAGTCTACCTTTTTTTTAATTAAGATCAAGGTGCTTAGGGTTCCACTTGAACTTTAGGTCTTTTGAGTGAAAGAAAAGTAACCTAATTGTAAGGTTGGTTGACCTAAAGGATCAACTTTACCTCTTGTTCCTTTGAGAGCTTTTAGATCCTTTCTTTTAGGGTTCAAATGGATTAAGAGCCTGATTTGCTTAGGGTTTCTCTTGTATAGGTCTTTTCAAATAAGGCTTAGGCACACTCTTTTTGAAATTTTTGCTTCTTTAATTAAGAGAAGATGTATCTCTAAAAACCCTAGCTTTGCAATCTTTAGGTTGGCTCTAGTGAGTCCAATTTAGTTGCCTCAAAATTTGATGTCTAGGACTCAATCAAGAAGGTTTTAGCACTAGTTACCTTAATTGGATGTGCAATTCAAGATGTGTTGAAATGAAAATCAGGCAACTTTGATGAATTACTAAGTATGGAAACAGGTAGCCCTAGGTTGATTTTTCTTTGTTTTCTTTTATTTCAAACTTTGAGGGGATTAAGAGAGAGGGATAATGAAAGTTACCTGTTCTTTGGTGTAGTTGTTGTGCGGCTGCTCTTCTTTTCTCTACGTTCCCTGAGACAAGCACAACAAAGGAGAGAAAATTAAGTCAGTATTGAATCAGAAGTTGTGATCAAAAGTTTCATAAGTGCCCGTTGCTCCCCGGCAACGGTGCCAAAATGGTTACGTAGCTAGATTGTGTTTTAGCAGATATCTCATTGTAATATAGATGAACTCTCCACGAAAAAAAATAAGAATTTATAACTTGAAAATTAAAGTATCTGAGGTCGAACAGAGGGAGCAATTGGGTATTCGAAAACTTGAGAACACAACTTTCAATAAAAAGCAATAACTAATTCAACAAAAATAGCTAAGTAATGTCATGGAGAAAGTGCTCAAAAAGAATTGAACGTCTGATATTATATCAAACGTCTTAAAAATTCAGACTACAGTGCTTTTAAATCGTTGGCCTTTTGTGTCTTCTTTTGCTTTACTCTATAGCTATGGCTTCTTCTTCTCCCTTTCTTCTTTGGCCGCTCCTGTTTCTCTTCTTCTTCTGCCATTGCTTTCTCTCTTCTTGATTCTCTTCCTACAGCTAAGTCCTGGCCTTCTCTTCTTTTCTTCCTTAGTTTCCTTCTTTTTCTTCCCTTGGTCTGCCGCTCCTCTGCTACAGTGCATCTCCTTTCTTCTTCTCCTTTTTCTTTCTCTTGCTACAGCTACCTCCTTCCTTGCTAAGTCCTTCTTCCTTTCCTTCTCTTGCTGCACCTCTTCCTCCCTTAGCTTCTTCTTCCTACACAATCACCACGCAGCAAAACCTATCCCCTACCCTCCCCGCATCTCTCACTTTCTTTTTCTCTCTGTGGTATGCTCTCCCAGAGCCAGGTAATCGGGTCGGGTGCGCGCCTGGGTCCAAGAGCACCGACGTGGGTGTGGTGCACGAGGAGTGCTAGGTTAGGTAAATGGGTCGGGTGCCAAATCTGTGAGGGAGTGTCGCGGACGAGGCGTGGCGAGTGAGGGCGAGGGACCTCACCCCTGTGTTCTCGAGGCAAATAACACAGATCACAAATTCAATTTAAACTACTTACCTCACTCCTGCGTTTCCGAGGTGGGACTAAAAGTCCCACCCGCTTCTGCTGGCACCTGCAGGAGGATGTCTTCACGTAATTAACGCAGCTGAAGGGTCCGCAGCGACTGCTATCAAACTGGAGTCGCTCGCGTACTCAGCCCACGCAACCTGGGAGCCTGAAACCTGAAGCTTGCGGTCTGGAGCTCAGAAGCAAGCAAGCTCGTGTGCTTGTTAATGGCGGACAGGAGCTCTACCTTGCATGACACAAAAGTAGTCTTGCGGCTCTATCAGACAATAGGAGAACCTTCACTGTATCATAGCGAAGGTGAGGCAGGGCTCGACATGGCTTAGAACAGCCTAGGCGTGCATGCCTAGGTCGATCTGAGTCCGTGTGAGTGGGTTTGTTCGGTGGAAGCGTGGAGCACGTGTGACGGTCTATGAGTGGGTGGAAAGTGTTCAGTGATCGATGGCAGAGGTTAAGAGGTTGGTGGCGAGACGTGTGGAGGTGTGGAGTGATGGATGTGTCTCGCTGGAGGTCGGCTGGAGATGGGGAAGATGAGGGTGGATAGTGGCAGTCGAGGGGTGATTTGTGAAATAGATTGAGGGAAAATAGAGAGTAGGAGAAGGGGAGCTTATCTGGGGTACTTGGAGCGAAGGGGAGGTGGAGGAGATGAATTGCACGTTTGTGCCATTGTCGAAGAAGATGGCCCTGAGGGGGAGATAACGGCGACGAGGAGGAGATCAGGAAGGCGTGCACTGGTGTGGCACAACGCGGAAGAACGAGGAGAAGCGAACCCTGCTGCTGGTATGGCAGCAGAGCTATGAGAGGGAAAAGGAAGAGTAGCCGGAGCTTGTGGTCTACTTGGCCGAAGAGGGGAAAGAGGAATTCTGGGGGATTCTTCAGCCAAGTCAAGCTTGAGGGATTCGCAGAGGACCGGGGATCCTTTTATAGTTGCTGGTCGAGCTTCTGGTGCTTGGAGGGCAAGCCTTCTATCACCAACTCCTCGCCAGAGAAGGAAGGTAGTTGGAGACCCAAATCTCTCATGCATTCCCACGAGAGATTGGATGCAAATTAGAGATTGAAATTGAGCTCAGATGGAAGGGAATTCCTCAAAGAATCTCCCTTCCAAATCTGGGAGGAGATCTCTGAGGAATCAGGGAGTACTCCCCCTCCATTCCTCGCCGGAGAAGGATTTCTCCCCATTAATGGTGGGGGGACCTGTTTGTAAGAGTGGTGAAGAAGTTAGGGGGGTCTGTGTAATGGTTTTCAAAAGATAGGGGCCAAAATGTAATTAAGTGTACTAATTTGCAAAGTAGGTCAAGATGACCTCCCCTTAGGTCCAAATTTTGGTAAAAACCTAATTTTGATATAAGAAATCCAATGGTGAAGTTTTATTTTTGGTTTGACCATTTTTGACTGGACATTTTGCATAAAAACCTAAATTAGGTCAATTAATGAGCTAGGGCCATAATCTAGGTCAAAACAGGTTCCAAAGGCCAATTTGAAGTTTATAAACCCTAAGGGATATTTTTACATAAATTTAGAGGGTTTAGTTGATTTTTATCATGCCCATAACCTTGTTGAATTAAGCGGGTTTATTTTAGGGTTACATAATGTCATTTAATTCTCAGATTATACAAGAACCCATTTCTGACTAAACCAACCCACTTATCTTATTCATACCATTTGACCTTTGTTTTTCCTCTGAGAAATCCCATTTATGTCCTGCAATGGTGAAATTGCAGTTTTAACCTTTATTTCAAGTTTTCTTCTCAGAATACTTATTCCTTGAATTAAACCCTTCTCTAGGTTATGTAGGAGTTCTTATTCTCTTTCTTAGGTTAAAATGAGCTAGTTAGGGCTCATGATGAGGCTCTCATCAGAAGGTTAACATGTTTCTT
This sequence comes from Thalassia testudinum, assembly GCA_037157565.1. NCBI lineage: Eukaryota > Viridiplantae > Streptophyta > Magnoliopsida > Alismatales > Hydrocharitaceae > Thalassia > Thalassia testudinum. The sequence goes on along the minus strand of JAZHRO010000073.1, from coordinate 103,487,259 downwards.
TGTAAAGTATATCGGTTAACATGTATGATAATAGATGCTGAGGAGAAATGGTTGATCATTCTGCACAGCCACCAATGGGACCGTTGAAAACAACGGAGGCAGCGGTGTTGGAAGCTTTCACAGTGGTAGTAGCACCAACAACAGTAGTGGACTCTGGTTATTATTCTAGAATTGGCAATAAAGAGCTCAGGTATCAGATCTACCTAGCCTTTTTTCCTTCTTTCAACCATTTTTGTTTAACTCTGACTTGTCGTGTTGTTCTTTTTTAGCGATTACCAATTTGATAATATAATTCTGATTTCTACTAATGGTAGTGCCTTAAATCAACAAAGGCAAAAAACTAAGATGTTTCAGTAAGTGTGGCTGCTTATTCCAAAAGGGGAGAGAGCTAGAAGAGAACTTGGTCTAGTCTTTAGCCTTTTCATGGAGCCCTACTTACCCATTGTGATATGTAATACTTTGTCAAAAATTCTTTTCGTATGAGAACCATGTAGAGATTCTCACCTTTATAAGGGCTTTTATACTATAATGGCTAACCATCACACCCAAAGTGTGGATTGAGCTGTAGGAGTTCTTTGTTGTTTATGTTGTCCCCCACAAATAAATATAATTTCGGATGTCACTGATTTTATGCACAATCTCTTTTTAACTGTTAAGTCTTAAAATTTTGAGATTGAGCAGCTGATGTTTATAAATGCACTCTATGTGGTTGGCAACGCTGGTCCTAGATGGTCTACCACTTGGAAGATGGCACTCTAGGCACATCCTTAGAATGAACATGTGTACAAGTTGATCAAGCAGTTGATAATCTTGGTTGACCCTGAACATAAAGAAGACTTTGAAGGTGGCATGTATAATAGCTTGTTCACACCACACCCACCTTTCTAGATTGATGCAAATTTTGTTCACGCTGCTACTGCCTTGCCTTTTGTTTTCACACAGGTAGATAGATAGATTTCGGGGCTTAGTAAGTATTATACATGTTTGCTTCTTTTCTATCTTTATTCCAAAAAGAGTCACTGATGGGAACACCATCATGAGCCCTAACTAGCTCATTTTGACCTAAAAAAGAGAAAAAAAGCTCCTACATAACCATGTGAAGGGCTTAACTCAAGGAATAACTGGTTTGAAAGAAAAGTAAGAAACAAAGGGTAAAACTGCAATTTTACCATTGCAGTGCAACAACAGGATTTCTTAGAGGCTAAACATAGGTCAAATGATCTTAACAAGATAAAAAGTGAGTTGGTACAATCAGAAAAGGGTTAATATGAAATTTGGGAATTAAATGACTTCTTTTAACCCTAAAATAGACCCACTTAAGTTAACAAGGTTATGATTAGGATAAAATTATACTAAAACCTCTAAAATTCATGAAAAAATATCCTCTAGGATTTATAACCTTCAATTTGGCCTTTATAACCTATTTTGACCTAAATAGGCCTCCTAGTCAAATATTTACCCTAAATTAGGTTTTTGTGTAAAATGCCCAGTCAAACGTGGTTAAACCTAAAATCCAACTTCTTCATTGGATTCCTTAGGTCAAAATTAGGTTTATACCAAAATTTGAACCTAAGGGGAGTTCACCTTGACCTACTTTGCAAAATAATCCAACCCAATTACATTTAGACCCCCAACTTTTAAAAACCATTGCAAATACCCCCCTATCTTCCTCATCATTCTTTGCAATTAGGTCCCTCCACCATTACAGCGGAAAAATCCTACTCTGACGAGGATTCAAGGGGGAGTTCTCCTTGATTCCTTAAAGACTCCCTCTCAAATTTGAAAGGGAGATTCTTTGAGGAATTCCCGATCATATGAACACAATTTCAAGCCCTGATTGCCACCCAATCTCTCATGCGAACTCATGAGAGATTTGGGTATCTCTCACAATCCTACTCCAGCGAAGATGCCCGTGCTTGGAAGCTTGCCTTCCAAGCACAAGGCCCTCTGCCTGCAACTATAAAAGACACCCCAAGTCCTCCCATCCATCCTTAGCTTGGTTTGGCTGGAGACAACCCCCCAATTTCTTCTCTTCTCCTCCGGCCAAACACCTAGTGAGCTCTGGCGACCTATATCTCCTCCTCTCGTCGCTCTGCCACAATACCAGTGGCAGAGTTGTCTCTTCCTCGGTCATCTGCGTCGCGCCATACCTACGCACGTGCTTGCATCCTCTTCGTCGTCGCCGCCCCCTTCTAACTGGATCTTCGTCTTCGGCGGCGGTAGGTACGAGCCGTCCACCATCTCCTCCCCCTTCATCCTTAAACTAGGTTAGTTACTTTCCCCTCCTCTACTCTTTATTTTCCCCCTCTCTATTTCTGTTTCCACCCCTCGACAACCATAGACCACCACCGTCGTCTCCACCTCCGGTAGACCATCGGTGAGGTGCCTCCGTCACTCCACGCACCCATCCACCTCGCCAAACCCCTCAGAAGCTCCGCCACCTTCCACTGATCATTCTCCCCCTCTCCATCGACTGCCACAGCCTCCACACATTGCCCCCGAACAAACCCATCACCACGGCCATAGAACGACCTAGGCACGCACGCCCAAGCCGTCCTGCGCCACACCAACCCCCGAGACACCTTCGCCGTGCCACGGCAAAGCCTCCTACGTGTTCTAATGAGGCCGCAAGGCTGTGTTGCTTGAACGTAGGTTCTGACCTCTATCGCCATTGAAGCAGATGTGAAGCTTGCTTGCAAGCTCGAACCAGGCAGCCTCGCTCCAAGCCCCAAGTCCCAAGTGACGCGGATTCGTATCACGCACACATTCAACCAGGTAATTGGCTTTGCAAGGCATTGCAGTCACTACAATTACGTGAAGACCCCTGCGAGTGCATGTAAGGAAGTGGGTGGGACATTTAGTCCCACCTCGGTAACTTTAAGGGAGGTGGAGTGGTATAAATTGTAATTATGTCAGGGGCTTGTCGCCTCCTGACACGGGGTGAGGTCCCACTTTCCGCATCACGCCTCATCCGTGCCCACGCTACGTGGACCTAGTAGCCTGACCCGATTACCTGTGCACTCCTCGCACACCACCCACGCCGGTGCACCTGGTCCTGGGCATGTAACTCGACCCATTTACCCGAGAAAGGCTCTGGGAGAGCGAACCAAAGAAAGAAAAGAGAGAGAGTTCACGGGGAGGGTAGGGGTAGGTTTAGAACTTGCTTGTAGAGCCAAGGAAGAGGAAGGAAGAAGAAAGAGGAAGCTGAAGGAGAAGCTAAGGAAAGAAGAAGGAAGCTAAGGAGAAGAAAGCCGCAGAGGAAGCTAAGGCAAAGAAGAGCCAAGGAAGGAGAAGGCACGGTTGAAGAAGAAGAGTTGAAGGCCAAAGCCAGAGAGGAAGGAAGAAGAAGATAAAGAAGAAAGAAGCCACCACCAAAGGAAGGACCAAAGCCAAGGTAGAAAGAAAAAAAAGAAGGAAAGAAGAGCCAGACAAGGAAATAAGAACAAAGAAGAAAAGAAGAGAAAGAGAAAAATGAGCCAAAGGAAGAAGACAGAAGAACCAAACACTTTTAAGACCTCTAATTTTATAGTCCAATTCTTCCCAATTTCTCTTTTATGCTACATTTTATTATTCATAAACTCATGCTTAACATTCTGAATTATATTTTGAGTAGTTTTAAGTGTTCAAATTGCCTCTATTATTGAGATTAGTGTATGAACTCCATTTGCTCCCTGTGTTCGACCTCGGACTTAAACTTTGAGTAATAAAATTTATTTGTTTTGAATGCTTTTTCGACTGTACTACAATGCAACCTTTCTAAAACACGATCAAGCGCTCTCAACAGTCACCTTTCCAAATGCAGCAGCAAATGCAGATGTAGCAACAGTAGCAACAGAGCACTGCCATGTGATGCAGCAGCAGCAACAGATGCAACAACAGGAGGAGCCATGATCTTTCTGGTCTTGGCAAATTGCTAGCTTTGCCCTTCAGATTAGATGTGAAGGTTATCCTTTATTGTTACCCTTCATATTAGCTTTGCCCTTCAGCAACGAAAATGCAGGATAACCCAGCCATAAAAAGATTATTGCACATAATCTACCATGTTACCAAACTAAGATTTACAGATTAGATGTGGACAGTCTCAATTTATTGTTGAAGGGCTATTTTAGTTGGCCACATGACATGATATTGGCTACCTTCACTTTGTGTTTGTTAGTACCCGTGAATGTTTGTGTGCTAGTATTTGTTTTTTGAATCATATCTCAGCCAGAACATTAGGAAATTGGTTAAGGATGATTTTATCATCAGGAAGCCCTAGAAGATCCATTCTCACTCCCGTGCAAGGAGGGCTTTGGAAGCAAAGAGGAAGGGGTGCCATACTAGCTATGGTGCGAGTCTAGCTTGTTTTGCTTGCCTTTTTTTTCTTTTTAATTCTTCTTCTTATATGAAAATTATTGTTTCACAGGTAAAAGAAGGGGTACTAGAGAGGCGAGACCTCCAACCAATGTTCTATGGATGCGTGTATTAAGGTGCTTGCTTAGGAAGTATAGGGAGGCAAAGAAGATCAATAAGCACATGTATCATGACATGTACATGAGGGTAAAGGGTAATGTTTTAGAATGAATCCCTTCTTTACAACTTTGATCCCTTCTTTCATTATTCTTTTAATTAGAATGAATACTTGAGTGCTCTTCAATGCTCAGTATCATTTTGTTCATGTAAAAATTTGATCAAAGTGGAATCATTTTTGATCATCTATTCTAATTTTAGTAATATGCAAGAGTAAATAATCCATTCCTTTAATAAATTAATAAAAATCTTAGATATCGGTGGACGCTAGCGCATGTATTACCGTGGTTTTTCCTTCCTGTTGACCTTTTTCCATGTTGTTTATTTAAAAGATTATGGTTGATTGGAGGAGCCTATCCATATCTACTATGTATGTTCGGCGTTGGTACATATTTTGTTAGTGGAATAAATAGATTTTCCTTTCACATTATTTCTGTTGACTCCAAGAATTATCTCTTCCAAAGAAAAAGATTGAATTTAAAAATTTTCTTGGAGCAGTCCATATACTTAACACAATCAATTTCCTTGATTTTTTCTCTCTTATTTTTAAGTGCCAAATGCAGCTTTGTAGAGTAGCCTATAACATCAACTTGCAAGCTGATTTGTTCTATACTTGTCAATATATTTCCATCTTGTGTGGGTTAGCTTCAGCTATTTGGATGAATTTGTCTATGTGGTTTTGAGATCAACATCACAACAAATCGATATAGGTGCAAGGGAGTACTTGGAAGCGACTGTCAAGTTGATTTTCCACATAAGTGATCTATCTCAAGAAATTTGCAATTAGATTCTGTAAAATATCTTAACATTAATGTAAATTCATCATTAATGTTACCAAATCCCAAATCTCAAAATATTTGCAAGTGATGTCTAATGAATTTGATTTTTTACTGAAATTATTCTTTTTGGAGAATTTAAATAATTTTCACCCACACTTTAAAACCATGATCTCGGATTTCACAAATTTGAGTTTTTCAACTGAAACACGAGTAGATAATTAATTTTTATTTTCTAACTACCCGGTATCTCTTCAGAATATAGCAAGGTTTAATATTTGCAGAATTGAAAGAGTCCTCTAATCAACTGTTGAAAAACTAGAGAAGGTTAAAAAAATATTTATTTAATTTCTATATGATTGACAAATGGGAGTGCAGGCAAACATCTCTAATATGACATGGAACAACCCCAAGGATCATCATAAAAGACCCTAACATGATAAAGGAAATTCTATCAGAAAAATCACGGTGCATTCGGAAGCCACCTATAGGTAACCCTCTGGCAGAGCTCATTGCAAACGGGGTCACAGTCCCTGTAGGCGAGGAATGAGTGAGGCGGCGGAAGTTGATTAATCCAGCTTTCCATACTGAGAAACTAAAGGTCAGCCCTTAATATGAGTTGATATGGAGAGATTAAACTTCCATGAGAACATATGCTTTCTCCTTTGCCAATTCCATTTCTCAATTATGGATTTGTTAGCAACTGCGGGGAATGTTGCCAGCATTTAAAAGTAGTTGCATCGAATTATTAAACCGGTGGGAGAAGTTGGTCGGCGCAAATGAGTTTTGCGAGTTGGACATCTGGCCAGAATTCCAGAGCATGACTGGGGATGCCATATCACAAGCTTGGAACAGGGCAATGATATCCGGATAGTGGGCAGTCCTCATTTCAAATAGGTATATTTGGATACATCTTATACATTATCATGGCGATTGCACATTAATGTGGTATTCCTTGTTGATTCTCCTCCTCCAAGTTGGTGTGTGTGAAGGAAGCCTGATCTACTTGCACGTCAGGCAAGAATGCTGGATGCATCACCGTGGCATCAACTTTATAGTGGATGGAAATTGATTGAGTAAATTATGAGTGAATAGAGCTTGAACAAGATTGTTGATAATATCTGCAAAGGAGGATGTGTCGGCGTAGGTGGCGAGGGTGATGGTGAGAGATGGAAGTGGAAGGTGGAGACAAAAGAAAGGTTTCACTCTAATAGTATATTTTTGGAGAACTATACTTCATCTCTAAGTCCCAACCTCTTGAATCCGAGGATCAGTGGTCTAGGCTCTTAGAGGTCCATAAATATATATGAACAGATCACAGAATGCTAGCTTTGTTGGCTTTAAACAACAATTTCCTAAAAAATTAATAAAGAATTCAATCATAGCCCTATTGTGTTGGTTAAGCTACATAAAACATTTTGTCACCATTCCTTTTTCAAGCTCAACTCCAAGCTACATTTTTTTTTGTTGGAAGGGAAGAAGATAAACTACATCAGAAGTAACCAACTAGAAGGTTTCCAAGATTTAGGGTGGCTTCTGCCATCTCTGAATTTGAGCCTGTCACTGTTTGTGCTCCTGCTTCTCAGGTTGGTGCCTTTTTGTTTGATGCCTTTTTGTTGATGCCTTTTTGTTTGAACTTACATGAAGCACAAGATTTGTTAATCCTTTTACTGCTGCTTCTATGTCCAGCTTTACATTTGGAATGTTTCTCTTCCAAACATCCTAAACTGCAACTTTTTTTGCCTTTATTTCTTCCTTGACCTATGCAACATATGTCCCATCCAACACAAATTAGCTCGCTTCGTCCCTTTCAATATGAATAAGCTATCTCTTTCATATTCTCTTGGAAATATGTAATTATATGTTGGATATTAATGAAGGAGATTTTCGGTAACTAAGTGTGCTCTCTTAAGTTCATTGAAATGTATTTAATTTTTATCTACCAAGGGGACTTAAAAAATGAAGTTTAACTCAAAGTGCAGGACTCTGATGCTTTGATTTCGTTATTTCTTTGTGCATATTTTGTAAGCACTGACTATGGAAGTGCTTCATAACTTAGAAATCTTTTATGGAGATTTCACTGCTGGTAATAATGTGATGCATGCTGTTAGTTCGAGAATATTGACATTGTTGTTGTAGAGAACAATGTCCGCGGTTAGAGAATGGGCAGCATCTCAAAATAGCAAACTTCTTGAGGTCATCATCCCTTCTTTCATCGTCATTGAACTTCCTGCTACTTTATTCCTTTCAATCAATTATTAGATGCCCATGAGAAGATTCTTCATATTGTCAAAAGCAAGCCGTAGCTGTAAATAATTTGGGAAAATGGAAGACAGCAACACAGATGGTAGCATTGATAGTTCTTCTTCTTACAAGAGATGAAAGTCATGTTCTTTGTTTTCTTTCTTTCAGCTTGTTTATTGTGGTACATCATCCCTCTCTCAAAAAAGAAAAAGCAAAAGAAACAGAAGTGGTATATGAACTCATTTTTGTTTTCTTTCTCTAGTTTAAAAGGTGCCAGTTCTCTGGTTGCTTCTGGTGTTGTTCTTCTCTATATATCAGGTTGGTGTTGTACTTTCTGGTGTTGTTCTTCTGGTGTTTGTGGTCCTGCTTCTCAGGTTGGTGTTGTGCATTATTGTTCTCGGGTTATATTTGTGTACTCTTGGAAGGCTAATCTGCTTGTGTCAAATATTGCAGTATTTGAAGGCTCGCAACTTGCTGGAGAACAATTCTAGCATAAGGGTTGTGGAGAGGAGCATGAATGATGCATGGTTTCATGATATCGAACCAACTGTTAGTTCCTTTTTATCTTTATATACGTCTCTGACCTTTTGCAATTACTGTTGGTCTAAAAGTTAGATGTATAGTTTGTTATCTGTGACAGAAAGGCAAATGCAAACCATATTAAGGATCGGGTTGCTGGGATAGATTGGACTTTTAATTGTTGGGGATAGATTGGACGTTTAATTGTTGGGGAGGTAACCCTTCTATGTTGTAGTGGCTTCTGGTCACCGTTAGTTTGGAAGTAAGTCGTAGTTATGCTTGTAAATGATACAAATGGCCATGCTCTTGAATTTATGTGTCTGTCTAAATTTCATATTAAATTAGAGTTCCTATTTGCTGATTCAATCTAACAAAATCCAGTTACGAAACCTGTAATGCCTAAACTCCATTTCCAGAACAATACCCACTTCCATGTGCATCTTTCACTCAAAGCAAATGATGATCCAATGATGCACATCGTTTTCCTGATTAATCTAGAAACATGATATATAGATTGGACGATGAATTTGCATGTTTAGAAAATTTAAATTGGAGCAGATACTGATGAATTAGAATAGTGTTCTATTCCAATTCATGCACAAAAATGGTGAGTGAGAAGCTACTCATCACCAGAGCTTGACGAGCCATGGAAGTCGAACCCATCCTGGTCTGATTTACATAGGCTTCAGTTTTGACCTCCCTTTTGCTTGGCAAAGTATATTTTGCAAGTTGTATGTTTGCGAACTTCATAGTTGGCAGATTTTTATATCGAGATATGTTTGTAGTTAGAGATTGGGTGTATTCGTGTGTTTGCGATTGGTTATGAGAGTATCACTTATTACAGAAGCTGTTCATGTGAGTAGCTTGGTTGGTTTTTCCACGTAATTGTATTGGATGCCAATTGCTTTTGCAGGTTCATATTACTCTGAAAATCCTGGTGTAATATTATCACTATCAACACTGCAGCTTCTTAATCATGTATCCTTGCAGAAGCTGGGTTACTATTATGATATTAAATAATTCAGGTTTGTGTTGAGTCAACTTCTGATTCATTTTTACATGTATTGATGATGGATCTATTCTAGGTATTTGGTAGACTACAATTATCTGATCCACACACAAACACTTCGTTCTTTCTTGGCGTTGTTTTTACGTGATTTTGGTCACTTTTATCTTTGAAAGCATTTGTTTTTTTCTTTTCCCTTTTTTTTTCACCTTTTCAGTCTCTTGTGATGATCAAAAGTAAAACTTTCCTTCTGCTGAGGTTTTGGCCTGTGTGAAAAAATTCTGGAGACTTGAACTAATGAGACCGACTCCATTTTTATCCACATTTGACCAATTTTCTTTTTATTGCTCCTTCAACTTTGGTTTTGATCCTTGTGATGATCTTTTCTAAATAAAAGTAATGGTGCAGGGTATGGTAAAATTGCATAGCATTCCAGACACCAAACATATTGGCATTTATTTATCTTGTTGTTTAGGAGACGTTTGGTCACGGTTAATAAACCGTGACCAAATGATGTCTTTGGTGACGGTTGGTCAAACCGTGACTAACGAACCCTTCTTCTTCTATGCCAAATTTTGGTCATGGTTATTAACCATGATCAAAGCTCTTTCTTTAGTCATAGTTTTACAGCTGTGACTAAAAGTATTTGATCACAGTTTGTAACCATGACGAAAACTCTTGAAAGTAGTTAACGGTGGAGCTTTGGTCACGGTTTTATGTGGAACCTTGACCAAAGTTTTTAGTCACGGTTTTGGATGGAATCGTAGCCAAAGATTCTTCCACCATGCAACTTTTGGTGACTCTAATCGATGACAATTATAAAGCAACCGTGACCAAAACCCTTCTTTGTTGTAGCCAGTAGATCCTCACCGTAACGCCATCCCACCCCGTCCTCCTTCCTCCAACACCGTTCTTCTTCGTCAAGTCTCTCGCCACCTTCGTCCTAGGTGTTGTCAGAGTGAGTCGTCCTCCAAGCAGCCATTGCAGGGGACTCTTCTCACCTCTATCTATCTTTTAATGCTTTCTAATGTAGCTGTTTATCTGTTGTAAACTTTGGTTAGTTATATATTGATATATCTCTCTCTTTCTCTCTCTGTGCAAGTAAATTAGTTAGATAAATATTTTGTCAGTAGGATCACTTACCTATTAAAATACCAAGAAAATTGCAGAAAATTAAAGCAACAAAAAGAAATAAAATCGAATTACGGATTTCAAAACCAAACGTTCACCTCCGTGTGTTCAACTTGGGGCTCATCTTGAGTTTCGATATAAATTTTATCTGATAGCGATAGTTTGCGACTACGACGGTTTCACCAAAACCCTGATTTCCCACACAAAATTGATGCTTACCACCCCTTCCTTAGAGTATCTAAACACTTTGTCACAAGATAATACCAGAACCACAATGTGAAATAGGAGGGTCTACACCGATAAAGAGATCGGTGCCTATAGCCAGAATGGAGTGAGACCTAGTGTGGTGCCTATGGTGCGTGCTCAATGTAAGAAGTGTGCATTACACTAAAAATCAGTTTGTTTTTTGTAAAGAGTCGCATGCAAGTCCCTTTGATTAGATCAAATGCGATTTTGTTTTGAAGGCCAAATTTGATTAGCTATCCCAATTTCAATTAAGCGACCACTAAGGTAAATTCAATCAGTCTAGTGGTCATGAAATTTAATCCAAATGCAATACATGAACAGGAGCTGGATGCAAAGATAGAAAAGTATACCTGACTCCAACAATCTTCGTGCAGATAATGGACACAATGCAAAGAAATAAATCTAACGTACTGCTCAATCACCCCTAAATGCGTGCACCTAAGGGTATGCAACTTCTAAGCAAGCAGCTCGATAGTTTTTTTTTTTAGCAGCAAGAAAATAGCTAAACTAGGTACTAAGCCTACCACAGAAGAGTCCAAACCACAGAGGAATAATCCTAGTAGCTAAAGAAAGTGGGGACAGACCCTCGAAAACCAGCCTCGATGCTACAAAGGCGAGAAGACTGAAAATGTAAAATTAGGAAACTATGCTCCTAATCCAATCAGTGTCAAAAGAGAATCCCCTGCAGGGTCCAAGTCTCCTTCTATCTCCTCAGGTCATCTCATGTCGTCTAGTGGACACAGCTCAAGGTCCACGCCAGGGCTTTGTCACACGTGTCGTCTCAACTTGTCAAGTCCTCGCACAGAGAGATAAAATGAGTCAAGATAATTTTCACCTCAAAATAAATCAAAAATAAAATCACATGAACCTATCGCATCCGTTGCCTTCTCAGCAACGATACCATTTGATTGAGAGAATTTCACTTAAACAAGATAATATCAAGAAAATATGTTGTTGCAGTAATTCTTGTGATGGAAAATTCTCAATAAAAAATTAATAGAAATATATTGAAATTATACTACAATCGGAAGTAAAAATGTAATAAAATCACAAATACCTATCATTCCCAATCAAAAATTCGAGGTTCGTATCACACTCTAGCGTAAAATAAGGATGATATGAAAGAGTCAAATAATAACTCAAGAGTGCAAGGGCATCCTAAGTAATTTCTCCTCAATAAAATATACAAATCCAAAGTCAAAATCTGCATTGAATGTAAATACTAATTAAACCTTCTTTTCTCTCTATCGTGAGCGCTCGTGGGGCCGCAGCGGTCGGCGAGAAGCTGGAGGAAGGTCGACGTGCTTGAGGGTAATGCGTTGGTGATGACGGGATAACGGCGGTCGGTGGTGGTCGGATGGTGAGGAGGACGCTGGCGCCGATGGCTATCGTCCGATGACGTGGGGTTCCTGCTGCCTTCACCAAACGAAGGAGGAGGCTCGTGGCGTTGACGTGGCTGCTGTGGTGGTGTTGATGAGATTGGTGGCCGGACGTGGCTGCTGCGGCGAGAAGGACGAATGCATGGTGATGGGTTCCTTGCTAGAAATGCGAGAGGAGCTCACGGCGGTGTCTGCCAGCGGTGGAGGTTGTCGTAGACGAACAGAGCTGCTGCTGCGTGAGAGGAAGGAGCACGCACTGTCATAGTGGTCGCGCGGAGGTCGCCGACGAGTGGAAACGGTGGCCGATGGTGGGGTTGTTGGGTGTAGTTGCAGAGGAAGAAGAAGAAGAACGAAGACAGGTGGTCGTGCGCAGTCGGAGGTTGAGGAAGTCGAGGGTGATCACAGTGCATGGATGGCTTGCGATCGTGACGTGTCGAGGAAGATGGAACGGTGATCGCTGCTGATAGGCCTCAAAGGCGGAGAGAGGTCAGGGCATTCACGATCTTCTGAGAGGGAGAGGAGCGCGGTGCTGATCACGGTCGTCGTGCCTAGTGTGGTTGCGGTCGTCGAGGAGGAGTGCAGTGCATGGTGGCTGCACGTCGTCGCGTCGTCGTGCCTCTGTCAGGGGCACGGTGAAGGTGGTGGCTCGCTGTGGTGTCGATGGTGCGGTGCAAGGAGGATGAAAGTCGCTGTCGTGGACTTTGCCTGCGGTGGTTGTGGTGGCCGAGAGGGTGGACGCTGCCGTAGACGTCGGAGCTGTCACCTCCGACCATGGTGGTGGCTTGCGGTGGTGGTGCCGATGGCGTGGACGACTCGCGGTAGTGGTAGCGGAGAGGAGATCTCGACGGGGGTTGTCTTGTTGTGTGTGCGTCCAGGGAGAACGAAGGTGGGAGAGCCAGAAGAAGATGCTGAAGAACGAAGAGGAAAGGTCGGCAATGATTTTTATGTGTGGCCGTGCGTACTTCCCACTCATGGGGTTTTCCCCTGGGCAGAGATGAAAATAGAGAGAACAAGGGAGAGGGAATTAACGAGGGAAAGGGATGTGGTGATCGAGAGAAATTTTTGGTGAGAGAGAAATTGAGGGAATAATCGGAAAAGTTAACGAGAATGAGGGAATTTTGGCCTTTTATGCGATCCTCAAAGTAGCCTGTCCATACGATTCTCTTCAAAATAAATTATTTCCATCACTATTTTCTTCTTAAAAGGAAATCTTTCTTAAGCTTTGGTACCTATTTAAAGGGTCAAGATGATATTTCTAGTATGTGCCTCCAATTAATCCTACAAATATACGTACATAAATTAGTATATAAATGGGTATTACAAACATATGCACATGAAGTACCTCAATGAAAATGCATGAATGACAATTTACAAACTTAATGGTTTTCCCATTAAAATGTATGTTCAAAATTTCCTTAAATCTTCAATTTGAATGTTCTAAGGTGTAATTATAGTTCACTAAAATGGACCTATCAGTGCACAGAAGCGAGGGCTTTGCGATCGTGGTAGCAGCTCGGTTGATGGTGGACGGAGACAGCAACCGCATGTGGAGATTGACGGTGGTGGGTCCTACCGACGATGAGTAAAGGTGTTGTTGGCGATCATTGACGTTGAGGAGGATTTAGCAGTGCGTGTTCCGGGTGTTGGTGAGGTTGGCGTCGACGATGGTGACCGGCAGTGGTGGTTGCGAGCAGGTGGCTGGCGATGGTGTTGGGTTCCCACAAGGGCGACACTAGGTGGAAAGAAAAAGAAGATGGAAAAGAAGAGGATGAGGACTGGGCGCACGGTGGTGGGCACGTGGTGATGGGCTTACGGTGATGGGGCCATGCACATCACCGCTCGGCTTTTGCAGTGGGTTCACAATAGCGGAGGAGCATCAGAGGTGGGTTCTCGGTGAAGGCAGCACTTTCGATTCTTGTGGGAACAGAGGAAGAAGAAGGAGGAGAGGAAATCTGGTGGTAGTGCTGTGCATCAAGGAAGGCGTGGTGAAGGGGATCTCCTAGTGTGCGGTGATGCACAATGGAGTGGCTGGTGCTATCACCACACGGTTGATCGTGATAGGCTTGCAATGAAGATGAAGGTAAGTAACGCAGTGGTCTGTCACGGTGGATCTCCTGATCCTCATCGCTGTTGGGGTCCTCTACCTTATGAAAACAAAGGCATGCGAACGTTCACATGAGCGTCGCGCACTATTAATCCACTATCGAGCATTGCAGTGGTGGGGATCGGGTGAGGATGTCAACGCATGCTATATAGAAATAAACAGAAAAAAATAAAAAGAGAAAAACCAAAAATACAATGAAGAAAAATGTAGGTGCTTAATAAAAATTATAAACTTTAAATGGTTCATAATGCATGCTATTTACAATATATAGATCCAAAAATATTATAGGTTAATTAGATAATTAGTCCATCAAAGTGGACCTATCAAATGCCCTTATGCCTAAAATTTGCTAACCTCTAGCAATATCTATGAAGAACTCCTAAGTTCCAGGTTAGATTTAACCGTCAGGATGGCTTGTTGTACCTCACCTTTAGAGACTTGTTGAAATACTAACCTTAGACCTTAAGGTATCCAAGTATCGGTCAAGATACAGACCTGATCTGCTTTATCTTTAAGTCTAAGACAAAGGTTTCTTAAACTTCTAAGTTTATCCTAGAGTTTGTAAATCCCAGAGGTGAAAGTGTCCATGCTCAGTGCGTAATTTGATTAATGGGCATCCACGCTTATTCTTCCCATACGTTCCCAAGATCAAACTTGCCCTTCACCTACCTAGACCTACCTAGGTTCAACTATACTCAGACTTGGTTGCTTTCTCCTCACCATTTTTTTAATCTCAAGGTCAATACAAGGGCGAACCAAGTGTATATCTCCCGGATGAGCATGTGGCCCTTTTTATTCACTCGATTGTTTACACTCATCTCCACATCATTTTTTTTAACTCACAATTAATAATAACACCCATTTGTAGCAACGTGTTGTTTTTTTTTATTTTATTTTTTGAATTTTTCTGGTACCCATGTGTAACGAGGTACCTTTAATTCTCCATAGCACCCATGTGTAGCAAGGTACCATTTCCCTCCTCATTTTTCTCTTTATTCTCCATTTCATTTTTCTTGTGAGTGGCTCTCTTTCGTCCTTTCTAAATGCTTCACCTAAGTAAAATCTAGGAAGACTCGGGGCACAAGGTTAAACTCTGGACATCCCACACCCAGTGGTTACTGCATGTGACATGCCAGCCATATCCCGTAGGAATCTCTATTAGGTTTGAATATGAGTTATGATAAATTAATTTAGAGCCCCCAACCCTAGTTCTGATAGAACACACGGTAAGCTCTTACATGGTTGCCCAGGTTTTAAGTTTGTGCAAGGATCCCCAAATAACGGAATAAGTAGAGAAGTTCTATACTTCCTAAGCCTTTGACTTAATACATTAGCCTCTCAGCATCCTCAATTGCGGCAAAAATATGTATCTGAAAAAATACTTAGATTTTTAATCCAAAGCAGCCCTAGGGGTCCAAGGATAATATCTCTCGCTTATCTCTTGAGGCAGTACACTTAAGGTCATATCTCATCATTCATTTCAGTCTAGAACTTTAGGTAAACTTATCTATAGAGATTGTTAGGACTAGCCAATTAAGCTCAAAAATAAAAGTTTTTCTTTAATTAGAGAAAGAAAACTACTAATGCACCTATATGCATGCAGGAATGTATAAATGCTATAAACAAAACCTCAGGTTTTACTCCCATGCCTAAGCTTGACAATGTCCACAGTGAAATAAAACAAGAAAAGATAATACCAGAGGTGGAGAGTGAAAGGAGCTATGGCTCCTCAATAGCAAAGGTGTCAAATTTGTGGCCATAAGATAAAGTGACATAAGCTTTTAAACGCTGGCCGTTAACTTTGAAAGGCTTACCAGAGGAGGGATGTTGTACTTCGACCGCTCCATGCGGAAACACCTTGGTGACTATGTAAGGCCCATTCCAACGAGACTTGAGTTTTCTTGAAAATAATTTAAGTTTGGAATTGAATAACCAGACTCGTTGGTTAGGCTCAAAGGTCTTCCTAAGAATATGTTTGTCATGGAAGACCTTGGTATGCTCTTTGTAAGCTTGAGAGGTTTCATAAGCTTCATTTCTAAGTTCCTCAAGCCCACTCAGTTCCAGCATGCGTGCTTTGCCTACCTTATCCAAATCCATATTCATATTCTAGATAGCCCAGAATGCCATATGCTCCAACTCTATAAGCAAATGGCACACCTTTCCATACACGATCCAAAAGGGAGACATACCCAAAGGGGTCTTATATGTTGTCCTATAAGCCCACAGAGCATCATTCAGCATTTGTGACCAGTGCTTTCTGTCAGACCTAACAGTTTTCTCAAGAATTTTCTTTATCTCCCTATTGAACACTTCAACCTGCCCACTTATTTGGGGGTGATAAGGAGTTGCCACTTTACGTGTGACCCCTAGACTCTTGAGAAGACAGGTGAACTACACATTCCGGAAATGTGGTCCCCCATCATTGATCACAGCCCTAGGGCAACCAAATCTACAGATGATATCGACCTTAATGAACTTTAGGACCATTGAATGATTGTTTGTCCTAGTCGGAATGGCCTCTATCCACTTCAATACATAGTCAACTTGTAGGATCTACTAAAGATAATGTGATCTGATGGCTATGCGCACAAACAAACTCAATGCGAATATTAGTAATAAAAGAAAGATTTGCACAAATAATTCAAACCACAAAATAGTCATAAGATATATACTGGTTCCCCATAGGATTTTTAACCCAATTCCCTCAATTCGGAGGGAATCAATTTACTAAATGAGGGAATTAACGGGTTACCTCAACTAAAGTACAAGAATGAGTTTGTTACAACCCAAACAAAGAGCAAAAGCTTAATACAAAAATAATAGCACTAGTGTAAGAAAGATAAAATCTTACAACAAAGATTCCTAAGCCTCTCAACAATAATTAGAATAAAATTACCAAATAGAGAGCCTAGAAAAGACATGAATTACCTTGAAAATGAGCTTGAAAAACACGTCAATGAGTTTGCAAAAGTGTAGAGCAATTTGAGAGCTGCAAACTATTTCTTCTATTGAGAAAGTGGTGGAAAATATGAAAATTAAGCTTTAGGAATTTCTCTTCCATTTCTTGTGTGCAAACTAAGAGTCCTAGGGACTTTTTATAGAGTTAGGACCTTAGTAATACATCTACTAGATGTCGGGGTTTAAATCCCAACATTCATCTTCTCAAAATTAATTTTCTAGCAATGGCTAACTCTTATCATTATTGAAATATAGGTACTGGTACTGCAACTAGCACAAATGAGTCTCGGTACTGATACTCATCATGGGTACCAGTACTTGTGACTCTCAGGTTTGAGACTCACTAGG
The DNA here is from genome assembly GCA_037157565.1 of Thalassia testudinum. Lineage (NCBI taxonomy): Eukaryota > Viridiplantae > Streptophyta > Magnoliopsida > Alismatales > Hydrocharitaceae > Thalassia > Thalassia testudinum. The sequence continues at coordinate 103,470,039 of JAZHRO010000073.1, read as the reverse complement.
TACTATGACCTATCTATACCGGTACTCATCATGGGTACCAGTACTTGTAAGGTCCAGGCCAAAACTGAGTCTTCGAACTATGACCATCAGATACCGGTACTCTTGATTAGTACTGGTACTTGTTGTTCACAGTTTGAGACATAGGCTCAAACCTGTGCCTTGCATGTATCGGTACTAATGGACAGTACCGGTACTTGCTTTCAAGTAACTTTATTTAAGTGTAGTACTAATTAGTTCATTAGTTTGCTTTAACCACTAAAACAATATCTTTTAAACAATACGTATTTTGAATGATCGTAACGTTAATCCTAATTTATCTCTAATTAATTTTACGATCTAATACTTGATTCTTTGTTAAGAGACATACATTCTAATAAAGTAAAAAAAAAAAACTAATCTAAAAGACAACCGAAAACTTTAAATGATCTTCTATCATCAACTCCTTGTCATCATGCCTCCTTGACATAATTCTCTGTTTGCCTTGATCTTCACCTAAATCTGAAATATCACATAATTGTAAACATTAATATATAATAATTTTGTTAACACCAAAACAAGATGTGGAACAGGGTTCTAACACAACTGCCACTAAGATGTATTCAAAGCTCTGGATATTGGGAAGGGACCCTATGAAATCGATGCCCCAAACATCGAAAATTTCAACAGGATGTATTGGTTGTTAGGGTATTTCATTCTTCCTTCCAATAGTTCTAGCCTGTTGGTATCGAGTACAGGCCTTCACATACTTATGTGCATCCTTGAATAGTGAGGGCCACCAAAAGCCAAACTAAAGGACATTAAATACAGTCTTCTTTACACCAAAGTGTCCCTCACAATGTAAAGTGTGACAAAAATTCAGGACACTCAACTGTACCTCTTCTGGAATACACCTCCTCAAAACTTGGTCACTCCCAATCCTAAAAAGCTTTGATTCCTCCCAGTGATAATATTTAATTTGGGACATAAACCTATCTCTCTCTTTCTTGTCTCAAGTACTGGGAGTCTCACTAGTGACCAAGTAATTCACAATATCCACAAACTAGGGGGATACACACCGCCATAAGGGTCATGTCAGGAAAAGATTCTCGGATTTCACTTGACAGGGTCTCAACCTCTTGGGGAATTCTAGATAGGTGGTCTACAACAACATTGTTGGCTCCTTGCTTAGCTCAAGGACAATTTCTTGAAGGAATAGAATCCACCGAATTAGCCTTGGTTTGGTGTCTTTCTTGGCAATGAGATGTTTCACTATGGAATGGTCTATATACACCACATCCTTGGACCCTAGTAAATATGACCTAAACTTCTCTAGAGCAAAAACTACTACAAGAACTTCATTTTCAATCATTGTGTAGTTTTACTGAGGGTTGGATAAGGTTTTGCTTGCATAATAAAGTACATGAGGTTTCTTGTCAACCCTTTGACTCAGGACTGCTCCCACAACATAATTAGATGCATCACACATCAGCTCAAATGGGAGAGTACAATCAGGAGCTTGGAGAATAGGCACAGTAGTAAGAGCCTTCTTCAAGATGTGAAAGGCCTCGGTACACGTTTCATCAAATGCGAAGGTAGAATCATTCATCAGGAGGTTGCAAAGTGGCCATGAAATCTTGCTAAAGTTTTCTATGAAGCGCCTATAAAAGCTAGCATGGCCTAGGAAAGGTCTAACTTGCTGACATTGGTGGGTGGTGGGAGTTTAGAAATATATTCTACCTTGGCTTTATCTACTTCTAAGCCCTATTCAGACACTACATGCCCTAAAATAATGCCTTGCTGGATCATAAAATGGCTTTTTCCCAACTCAAAACCAGTCCTGTCTCCTCGCAATGGGTTAAGACTTTCTCAAGGTGTGAGAGACACTAGTCCAAAGACGTGTCCTAGATTGAGAAATCATCCATAAAAACCTCTACGCACTCATCTATCATGTATGAAAAAATAGACATCATACACCACTAAAATGTTGCAGAAGCATTACATAATCCAAATGGCATACGTTGAAATACAAATGTGCCATAAGGACTTGTGAATGTGGTCTGCTCCTGGCCATCAGGAAAGACGATAATTTGATTATACCCAAAACATCCATCTAAGAAATAGAACTTATTCCCTACCAATTTTTCTAGAATCTGATTAATAAAGCACAAGGGAAAATGATCTTTCTAGATAGCGATGTTTAAATAGCAGTAATCGATACAGACCCTCCAGCCAGTCAAGGGTCTGGTAGTAACCTATTCCCCCTTCTCATTAATCTCAACTATAAATCCTCCCTTCTTTGGCACCACACTGATTGGACAGACCCACTTGCTATCGAATATGAGATAGATTATCCTAGCATCCAACCACTTAAGAATTTCCATCTTTACCACTTCCCTCATGTGGGGGTTCAATTGCCTCTGCATAACCTGAAAGGGTTTCACGGACTCATCTGTGTATATGTGATGCATGCAGAGGGTGGAATCAACGCCTTTGATGTCTACTATGGTCCAAGAAATCACTTCTTTGTGCCTCTTAAGGCAATTAAGGAGTGCTCCCTCCTGGGTTTTAGATAACGCAGCTGAAATGATGATGGGGAAAGTATGGTTAGGCCCAAGGAAGGCATATTTGAGAGAGCCCGAAAGTGGTTTAAGTTTTAATTCAGGTGCCTTTTAGATCGAGGGTACAAGGTTTAATGTCCCTACCTCAGGTAGCAAATCTACCTTAATAGTCCATGGTGGGAAAGGAGACTTGGTTCCAACACTCAGCAACTCCTCTATTTCTCAAGCATCCCCCTCATTTTCAAATGCCGAGATGTGGTCTTTAGATATGACCATTTTGAGGGGATCATCACAAAGAAGTGTTGTTGTCATCTCCTCCACAATTTCATCAAATCCATTTAGATGAATCTTTCTATTCCCGAAGCCCATTTTTAACACCCCAGTATTGCAATTAATAAAAGCATCTGCAATAGCAAGGAAAGGATGGCCCAAGATGATGGATGGCTTGGTGGGCTTGTTTGATGGGTTTGTGTCCAATACAAGAAAGTCAATGAAGAAAAAGAAGCCATCCACTCTTACATGGATATCTTCTAGCAACCCTCGGGGTGTCTTTAAAGATCTATCTGTAACTTGAAAGATGACTAGACTAGGTTGCAACGTGCCTCCTCCAAGTTGTGGATACAGATAGCTCGGAAGAATATTCACCCTCGCACCCAGATCGAGAAGAGACTCATCAATATGAAGGTCACCAATGACCACAAAAATATATGCAACTCCTGGGTCCTTCAACTTAGGGGGTGCGCCATGTTGCAAGATCAAACTAACCAAGTCGAGCAGAACGACCTTAGCTTGCACCAGTCTCCTAGATCTTTTCTTCTTCTTGCATAGGTCCTTTAGAAAACGAGCATAGGATGGGATCTATTTGATAGCTTCCAACAAAGGCAAGTTGATATGCACCTATTTAAAGGTCTTCGTTATCTCATCCATCCTATCTTTGGTTCCAGATGAGCCAGCAGAGTTGTCCACAGAGATAGATAAGTGCTTTGGATAGGGCACCCTCAGTTTCTGTGTAGAGGGTTGTCATGTCGGGTGGTAGGCGAATTTCACAAGGAAAAATCATTGTTTTGGACAACCCATCGTTGTAGTCGCAAAAATCGCTACCAGATAAAATTTATAGCGAAACTCGAGATGAGTCCCTGGTCGAACACAGGGAGGTTAATGTTTGGTTTCGAAATCCACGCTTTGATTTTATTTCTTCTTGTTATTTGTATCTTTTGCAATCCTTTTGATATTGTATACGGTAAGAGATTAGATCGATGAAATCTAACTAATCTACTTGCAAAATAAGACAAAGAGAGAGTGAGAGAGCATCAATATATATCTCAAAGAGTTTGCTATAGATAAGAAATCAGAAAACTACACTAGAAAGCAAAAAGATAGAGAGAGGTGAGAAGAATCCCCCTCTTTGAGAGTGTCGCTTGTCACCAACGCATTGTCGCTATAGATTGCCATGAAGATCAACAGAAGCACGATCGCTCGCAGCTGTTGGATGAAGATCCAACGGCCGTGAGCTCTTAGAGAGTGTATGCTGTTGGGAGAGAGGCGATGTGGCTTCACAAGAGTCGTTGGATGGACATCCAACGACCCAAATCTCACGAGGGGAAGTGCCTTTGAGGAGGGGTGGCTATTGAGGGTTGATTTGGGTGGTTGGGATGGTGCCACATGGTGCCATTCTGGTCGTCCATCTTCTTTGTTTTGTAGATGACTCCACGGATGTCGGATTGGATCAATTTTCATGCTATTAGACTGCGATCATTGATTCAAATCCATCTGGGCGGTTGGATTTGTTGTCTGTGGTTCAGATTGGTGCCACCTTGTCCCTTGGCTTTTGATCTTCCTCGGACTGTATAATGTGCTATGGAACTCCGATCAAGATGATTTCGGAGGCGTTAGACTCCGATCGTCATCTTGATTAGATCTGTATGGTCAGATCGTCAATCCGATGCCCCAAAATAGATCTCCTCTCTTGGCCACGAAAGGATGCTAATTAACCTATAATTTACACAAACAATTCTAAATGCAAAATGATTCATGCTATGCAATATTTATAATATGAAATGCATCTCTAAGCTTAGGAGCATGCAAAAATAGACATTTTAACCTAAATGGATGTGTGTAGACATCATCGAGTAAGGGGTGGAACGGAAACAACCTCTTCCGGGTGAGTGATTTCAAGCGAGGGAGGGTTGGGTGACTCTTCCTCGATGGAGATGGAAGTCAGGGTGGATGGGTTTTTAGAAGATGCGACTATAGGAGTGGGTTTAGGTCTTGGCACTTCCTTGCCACTCCTCAAAATAGTTATTAGACACTGTAGACTTAGAATTTTTATTTCACTGTTTTCTTGCCCTTATATCTGGGACTAGTTTTCGGCGTTTGTTCCCTAATTTTTTTAGCTGATGAGGATTTTTTTATCTTTTTGTGGTTTGAACAAGCATGTGGTTACATTGATAGATACTTATTTACATGCCAAGTGAGATTAGAAAAAAAAGAACTAAATGAGCTGCATAACATAGAAGTCGCTTGCCCCTAGGTTCATGCATGCTAGGTTTGATTGAGCAACATAATAGATCTATTTTTTTGTATTGTTTAGCATTTTGCACAAAGAACGCTGGAGGCAGATAAATTCTCCATCATTGCATTATTTCCCATCATGCATTGCATTTGTACTTAGATTCAAAGACCACCAATATGTTTGAATAAATTAATAAGTGGTCACATTTTAAAAATTGGGACATAAAGAGGAGGAAACTTAAACTTGAGGGCAAGTGCTTTTAACTAAAGGCATTGTGTGTGATTATCTCAAAATAAAAAAAAATCCTTTTACGGTGTGATGCCCACTTTCTACACCAAGCACGTACTTTAGCCACTACACTAGGTCTTGATCCCTTAAGGCTATATGCATCTATCTCTTTATCGGTGCAAACCTTCCTACCTCACTTTGTGGCAGTGATATTATCCTATGATCGAATGCTTTGATACTTTAAGGAGGGGGACACCCCTTAAAGGAACAAAAGGGTAGTTAAGAGGCATCGCAAACACATTGCCTGAATGAAAGGCTCATCCTACTTGCATCCCTCAGTTCCATCTTTAGAGTAACTTTTTACTTAATCACTTGAGAATATTATTTAAGCAAGGTGTAAGTTTTAAGGCCTTCTAAGGTCGACTTAGTACGTGTAGCTGTACTGTGAAAACTTGATTGGCCACCTTTGAAAGGGAACTTAATTTTGTAAGCCTAAACATGCTTTAAAGAAATAAATCAAAGTCTCATTTGGATTGTGTTTGTTAATGCATCCTAGGGAGGTGATCCCTTAGGAGACAACTTGTGTTTGATCCAAATCCTGAAAGAATCCTTAAAAGAGCCAACCAAGAGAGAAGAGAGATGGCTGAGGGAGGAGAGAGAAAATAGGATTGTAGAAAACCAACAATCTTTGAGAGAATATTTTATCCCTACCAACCAACCTGGCCATACACTGAGAAGACCTGGGGAGAACAACACATATGAAATCAAGAGTAGTACCATATCTCTGTTGCCCTCATTCTATGGTACTACTAGGGAGGACCCTACAAGCATTTGGAAGAGTTCACCAAGGTCTATTCTATGGTGAGATTGCAAGGCATTTCTAAGGATGCCCAAATGCGAATCCTCTTCCCCTTCTCCCTTAAGGATAAGGTCAAACATTGATATCACACTCTAGACTATAGAGTGAATATTTGGCATGCCTTGAAGGGAGAGTTTTTGAAGAAATATTCCCCATAAGCAAAACTAATCACTATAGGAGGAAAATAATAGGTTTTGCTCAACAAGATGGGGAGTAATTCCATCACCTCCACATCAATCCCACCGCCAGCTGAGGCTCTGTCGATGAGCACCATCTCCTTGAACAAAAGCTCTGTTCTACTACAGTAACCAATCCAAATAGTTTTTATGAATAATGCCATTGCCATTCACTATTCATCCTCTTAATTTCACTATTTCTCTTACTCTTCATGTAGATATCTATCCTTTTCTCATAGTATCACAACTCATATTTTTGATCGAATAGTTTCATGCAACAATTTTTATGGTATTGCTAATATAAATGGGAATTTTATGTAAGCATTCTTGATGGAAATAATTATGAGTTTATTGGCTTAAGCCTCCCTAAGGATACGACATCTTCACCGTGGTTTAATTTGAGATCCATTTTAATCTTTGGATCTAAGGATTTTCCACCACTTTAAACTACGTCATTATTTCTCTTTTCATTTAGGCAATAATAATTTTAAGCAAAAATCCTTACGATCAAATGAAGCCATTGGCGCTAGGGATCTCCCAGTGTGCAGTGATGCATGGTGGAGAGACTGGTGTTGTCACCACATGGCTGACTGCAGTAGTCTTCCTATGAAGATGAAGGTGAGTAATGCAGTGGTGTATCACGATGGATCTCCCGATCCTCGTCGCCGTTGGGGTCCTCTGCCTTATGAAGATGAAGGAATGCGCACGTTCGCATGAGTGTTGCATGCTATTAATCCACTGTCTGGCGTTGCAGTGGTGGGGATTCAGTGAGAATATAAACACATGCTATATAGAAATAAAAAGAAAAAACTAAAAAGAGGAAAACCAAAATTACAAATGTTGAACGTGATTTCTATGCTGAGAATTTGCATTTTGAAAACCCTATCGTTGCAATCGCATAAAAATCCGACAAACAGATAATTTAACTGAAACTCTAATGAGTTTCGATTCGAACATGGAGAGGTGAACATTTGATCAAAAACCACACTTATAATTATTGTCACGAAGCAGATTAGCTGGTCGAATTAAATCTACGCTAGCTATCTACTTAAAGAATTATTAATAGAAGATAGGAAAAGAATAATACAAATAAAGAGAAAAATAGGGGGAGAATAAACAAATATTTCATAACCATGGAATCAGGTTCATTACATCTAATTGCTATACTAGAAAGCAAGAAGTCTATACTAGAAAGCAATAAAAGAGAAGGTGATGAGAAATCCTCCTCAATAGCTGCTTGGAGGACAAGCCGCATTGACCAGGTGCCCGGACGAGGGTGGTGAGATGCTGGATGATGGTGAATGATGATGAACGAAGGAGGATGGAGCAGGGCAACGTCGTAGCAGGATCCTCTCCTCGAATGGCGGTAAGAGGACAACCGCGGGATGCTCCATGAATGAGGGTGAGAAGATGGAAAAATTATCTTTTAACTCTAATGGAGCATCCCGGGTTTGGGACAAGCTCGTAGAGCTTTGGAGGGGGTTCTTCCCTTGGCTTTTGCCTCAGCTTCCTTTGATACCCCCCAACCACGGTCGTTTGACTCTACTCCCCTAGCTAGACAATAGATTGAATGGTAAAAGTAGATTAATTGAAAATAATCTCGATCTGGGCTTTGAAGAGCAAGTTCAATCCTTAAGGACAATGTCTACTCTATTTTAATTAATAATAGGTTTGAAAGTGCTTTGGAAAGTGATGGGCCGTTCATCTAGGTTGTGCCCTTAAAGATCAATTTCAATGTGTGCATGTGCACAACCAATGGTTTTCGAGCAAGATTATTTTTGGATGCAGTGAATTTTACGGTTTAAATCTTGCTTAGTATATTTTAAGATCCAAATTTAAGTGTATTCAATCAAGTTCAGTTGGCACACCATGTTTTGAAAGCACAGATGAAGATGTCTTCCTGTAAAACTTAAAAGAATGTGGAGTCCCTGGTGAAATAGCGATCTTCGTTTTCGTTGAATTTTTAAGATAAAATGACGCATCGTTGTATTTAGTCACGTAATAGAAAATCATTTTTCAAAACATTTAGTTCTCAAAATCTAATCACAAAAATAGTTAGGTCGTATCCGCAAGGAGGAATTAGCTTATTAAACTAGTAAGTGGTGCCTCGTTTATTCGGGAATATCAATGGGTATGCCTATTCATTAATGCAACTCATTTCCCACATAAATGCTCATTCTAAGCAATTAATAAAAAATGCAAGTGTTTAAATGCAAAATCACCACAACATAATATTCTGTAAATACGTGAATCGTGACCTTGGCAATGGCAATCACCGTGAATCTTAATCTCAAACAACATAGAGTTTGTTCGTTTTAACCCTTAAGTCATAATCTTAAAGAACTCAACTGTAGATAATTTCAATTAAAAAGAGGGATGCCCATGTAATTTACTACAATATATTAAATCAGGAAAATAAAGGAATAGTGCATCCCACAATAGCATATGCTGTAATTTTTAATACCAGTCAAAACATAGCATTTGCTCTCTCTCTTGCTCATGCACAGGAAGGAGCGTCGACGGGTTGCTGATGTGCGAGGGCGATAGACGAGGATGAGGTTGATTCGATGGAGGCCACAACATTGACGGAGACAGCCGAAGGTGGCCGATCGGCGGAGAAGAAGCTCACCAACGGTGGCCTGTGCACGCGTACTCGGGGACCACGATTGGTGCAGCTGAGGACTTGGTTAGGTTCGTGGCGTCGAGGGGAGGTCGATGGAGTGGTTGGTGATTGCACAGCAATCATAGGCCCTAATTCGCCTGAATTAAGGTCGAACCTAGCTTAACATGGGCATTCTGCAAGCATACACATCGTACTTTGCATCTTAGATGATTTTTATGTTTTATACATAATAATGTGCTATTTGAGAGGTATTAATAATTGCAGGCAGTCCAGAGCTGCAGATGACCGATCCAACCTTATGGATCTATTTGAATGACAACGGGAGTCCAACACTTCCAAGAGCGTATCAACCAGACTCCCGTAGCACCCTAAGGAGTCCATCGAAGAAGCAAGATCCAAGGGGCAAATTGAAGAATATCCGAACTTTAGATGACAAATCCAACCACACGGATGGATCTGGATCGATGTTCGCAGTCCAACGGTGCAAAAATCAACTCAATCAGAGGCCTGCATCATCAGATACAAGGAGAAGAAGATGGACGGCCACGATGGCACCATGTGGTGCCATTGCAGCTGCCCCTCACCGCGCCACAATTTCTGAAGGCCTCGCACCACGCATTGTGGACCGTTGATCTCCATCCAACGGTCGCAATTGCACCACGCCGCCTGACCATCTGTGCTTCATTGAGGAGGAATAAATCTCGACCGTTGGATCTTCATCCAACAGCCTGGAATAAGTTACCACAAAACAAAAGCGCAATGATAACACTACACAAGGGGGTGATAATTATGTTGAATATGGCCCATCTTAAGAATAAAAGGCACAACATAAGTAGAATGGGAGCATTGCATGCATCATGTACCAAGATTGCTTATAAAACTGTATTAATGGCCATTTGTGTAAGCATTTGTCAAAGCAGGCCTCAGATGAGCAATCGGACCACACGGATGGATTTAGAACGACGAACAGAGTCCAACGAACTCAAGATCGGCCAAATCTGACATCTGGAGCTCCTACAATGGGCCCAAGAAGTTCTGACCGTTGATTTGGAGAGTAATGGCCCATATTGTACCACGTCACCCCCGCTCCACTGCATGCTGCCTCTTCATCTAGCCGAGATCAGATCTCGGCCGTTGATCTTCGATCGAACGGCCGAGACTCGCGTGCCCGCCCGCAGTCGCCGCGACAAAGCACGGGCGTGGCACAACGGTTAGCGTGCACGCCCGCACACACGTGATGCCAGTTCGAGCCGCGCTGAGCCTGAAATTGAAGACGAGGTTGCGCGCGGAGAAATTGGGTTGCCCGACCAAAAGTGGGCGGCCGAGATTTCGCCACGCGGCGCAACCACAGCTCACGGGCGCCCACGCGCGTGTGCACGCCGGGCGATGACGCCCACGCACACATGCGCCTGAGGCGCGATCCCAACGTAGCCGAGGAGAGATCTCAGCCGTCCGATCTTCGATCGGACGGCTCTCACGCAGTAGCCGTGGATTGCACGAGAAGAAGAAACAAGGCGGGCTGCTGACCGACGGGCTGGAGGGCTTCACCGACGCTTTTGGGAGTGGTTTTAGCGACGCTCTGGACGTCGCTAAAGCCCCTTCTTCTTTTAGGAAGCCCTTAACCCTATTTAAACCCCCTCCAACCACTCATTTAAGGCATTCACTTCCCTTGTAACTACTCCACCCCTCTCTTAGCTAGCTTTATGCCCTCTTGTAATCACCGAAGACGACGAGCCGCCGACAGAGCCTCCTCCACCGCCATGGCTGCCTCGTCGTTCTCCATCCTCTCTCTCTCTCTATCTCTTTTAAGCTTTCCATTACTTTTGTTTGAAGCATGTATTTAATGTTGTAAGCTATGAACAAAAAGTGCATGATTAATGAAGTTATTTTCTGTTCAGTTGTCACTTTAATTTTTGCTTAAGTTGCATGATCAAACAAGGAATGCTCTAACCCTAATCTCTCTCTCTATCTCTTTCTCGCTTTTCAAAATCGCATCTTTCGCAAGCAAAACTCCGCGCTTTCTGTGACAACAAGTGATAAGCAAAATCCGATTTTCACGCCTCCCTGAGACCGACACTCGGACTCACCTCCGTTTACTTATTTTAAAATCGACATTGCAAGTGCGACTATAACGACACTTCTTAACACACACGCACAACCACATGTCATGCAACAAACATGTGGGAGTAGCGCAGCGGTGAGCGCCCTCTCTGTAGAGCGGCGGACGCCCGTTCGAGCCACAATCATCGCGAGGACGGGCATGGATTAAATCAAGCCGTCAGATGAGGAGTGAAGGCAGCGATCAACCCACGTGGCGCTACAAGAGGGGATCGCGGTCATACGCATGATCGAACACATGAAAGCACGTGCCTTCCATGCAATAAAAACGAGGGCGCATGTGTTAAGCTGTCCGATCAAGAAAGCAAAGAGGTGCGTGATTCAAATTCAAAGGGCAGCGCAGGCATGAATCTTAACCGTTCAATCTTACGATCGGACGGTCGATGATCGGGTGGGTTTCGAAGGCTAGCGACGAAGCAAAGAACACAGTGTCCGAGTGAGGAAGCAGCTGAGCTTCCCGATCTTGATTAAACGCTCCAACGGCTGCCACGTGGCAGCACCAGATCAAACCATGGATGGAAGAAGGATTTGGAAGGCTTAATCAGGGCCGTTGATCTCCTGATCAACGGATCTGATTAATCTAAAGCCTTTGCACGGAATTAAGGGCCCAAATACCCTAAATGCCCTTCACAAAAGCTATAAAAAGAGGTCTAAGGGTCCCCTTTGAAGGCATTCTCTTAGTTTTCTTCCTCTTCCTCCTTCTACAACTCGTCTCTCTTCTTCTTCTTCCCGTCTTCTCTGCCTCTATCTCTGCATCTCCATTTGAAGTGTCCGTTGGGCCACCCCGACAGATCGTTGCTACTTTTCCCAACCTCTCCAAAAAGCCACCACGGACCACCCGTGGTGCCCTCATTCTGTTACAGTAGTAGTTGTTTACATTCATGTTTTCATTCTATTACATATATCAAATTCAATCTCTTTGTGATGTGGATATTGTGATTGATTGTTTCTATTACTTAGTACTTATATTTGGAATAAACACATAAAATCAAAAGTGATTTCTGCCTCCCTGTGATCGATCGGGACTCACCAGTTCCGTTAATTATTTGCTCGAAATGTATTTTGCACTATACTACAACGTGCTAATCCTCTACGTGATTTAGGCCCTGAATAGTTGGCGAGGAGAATCGAGGCCTGTGGTGATGGTTGCGCAGAGATGGACCGGTGTGAGGTGTGGGTTCCTCTTTGTTGGTTGTCGTGAGGTTGAAGAAGATGAACAATGCGCGGGTCTTTGTTTGTGCATGTGCGCGCAAGGGAATGAGGGGCTGGTGCATAGTGTTGTTGCGGTACGGCGTTGGTTGAGGTGGAGTTGGCTATGGTATGTGGCAAGGGGATTAGTGGTGGTGATGTGGAATTGTTGGGTTTGGTAGGTTGAAGAAGATGAATAGTAGTCGATGATGTTGAAAGAGGGAAGAAAAAGAAGAGAAATGGAGAAGAGGAGAGGGTGGGTGATGGGAACACCATCATGAGCCTTAACTAGCTCATTTTAACCCAATGAAGAGAATAAATGCTCCTACATAACCAACTGAAGGTCATAATTCACTACATAACCTTTCTGAGAGAAACACAAGAAAATTGGGGTAAAACTACAATTTTACCAATGAAATGCAACCATGGGTTTTCTCAAGGGCTAAACAAAGGTCAAATGTTTTAATAAGATAAAAAATGGGTTGGATTTGACAGAAAAGGGTTTGTGTATTCTATGAATTAAATGACTTCTTGAAACCTTAAAAATAGTCCCACTTGATTAACCAAGGTTCTGGTCAGGATAAAATTTACTTAAACCCTATAAAAATCATAGAAAAATATTCTCTAGGGTTTAGTACCTTTAATTTGACCATTAGAACCCATCTTGACCTAGAATGGGGTCTCAGACAGATATTTACCCTAAATTGGATTTTTTGCATGAATTTTCCAGTCAAACGTAATCAAACCTAAAATCCAACTTCACCATTGGATTCCTTAGGTCTAAATTAGGTTTGTACCAAAATTTGGACCCAAGATGAGTTTGCCTTGACCAAGTTTGCAAAAAGGTTCAGCCTGATTACATTTCTACCCCTAACTTTCAAAAACCCTTGCTAATAGCCCCCTAGCTTTCTCGTCGTCTTCATAAGTAGGTCCCTTCGGCATTATCGTGGAGGAAACCTACTCCGGCAACCTTAAACTTGGAAGTTCTCCTTGATTGCTTGGAGGATCTCTTCCAAAATTGGAAGGAAGATCCTTCGAGAAATTCCCGTCAGTATGAACCCATATTTGAGATATGATTCCCTCCCAACCTCTCATGCAAACGCATGAGAGATGTGGGTATCTCAACAACTTTCATCGTCAGCGACCTTCCAAGCTTAAGAAGCTTGCTTCCCAAGCCCTAACCGACCTTCAAAGCTCTATTTAAAGGAGCCTAGACCTCTCCGACTGGTTCACACTTGATTTCGGCCGCGAATACCTCAAATTCCTCTCTTCCCTCACGGCCCTAGGCTCCTCGACATCCGTCGACCTTCCCTGCTCCCCCTCGTCGTCCAACTTCCATACCTGCGGCGGATCCATCTTCCCTGACTTCGTCTGCGTCTTGCCGTACCAGTAGGCATTTCTCTCTCTTCGTCCTCGTTGATCCCACCTCACCGGAGTCGCCTTCGCCTTCGGCGTCGGCCATACCAGACCCAATGCCCTCGCTCGCCCCCTTCGTCCCTTAACACCCTAGATAAGTCCTTGACCCCTCTACTTTCTTTCCGCATTTATTTCACCTCAAATAGACCATTGCCGCCCGTCGCACCTCCATCCCTTCCATCTCTGACCACCAACTTCGGCGAGGCCATCCCACCTTCACAGGCCACCACAATCCTCGCCGACAAGCCCACGAGCTCCGCCTCACTTCACTAATCACTTCCCCTCACTCCACTCACCATGCCACTTACCCGAACACACCCACTCACTCGCACATAGTGTGCCCTAGGCACACACTCACAGGCACCTCCGAGCCACGTCAACATCCCCATCACATCCGCCGTGGTCTAGCGACGCTTTATGAACGATTTGACGTGGCCGCAAGGCTGTTCTTGTGTTTTCAGGTAGCAGGCCCCATCCACCATTGGCGCAAGCTTGAAGCTCACTTGAAGCTTCGCCCAGGTCTTGCTATGCTCGGTTGCTACCCCAGGACACGCGGAATTCTCTCGCACATGCATCTAGGCCTTCAATTGGAGTCTTGTGCCCTTGCAGCCTCACCAATTGAGAGAGCCACTGCCTGCTACAGACGTGCGGTAGGCAGGTGGGACATTTAGTCCCACTTCGGAAGTGAAAGAGCGCTTGCACCCACATAAAGGGAAAAAGTGCAAGAGGCTGTTCGCCTCCAACACTAAGGGTGAGGTCCTCCTCCCCCCTTCACCGGACTCGTTTGCAGCACTACCCACGCAGACCTAGCCAACCCAACTACCGACCTAACTTCACTCCTCTATCACCACACACGCCGATGAGCCTGGACCCGAGTATGCGATAGGTTCGATTACCTGACCGACTAAAGGTTCTGGGAGAGTGAGACTGAAATAGAAAGAGAGGAGAGAGGAGAGCTGTGCGGGGTTAGGGGGGTTTTTGCCCTGAAGAGATTGGCCCCAACACTTAGCCAATTCAGAGGAAGGAGAGGAGGTCAGGAAAAAGAAGAAGAGAAGGCCAAAGGAAGAAGCTGAAGAGAAAGAGAAGGATCATAGAAGAGAAGAAGGAAGAAGTTGAAGAAGGAAGCCAAGGGAAAGGAAGAAGAAAGGCAAAGACAGAGAGGAAGACATGGACAGAGAAGAAGCAAAGGTAGAGAAAGAGAAGGAAGGATTAGACATTTAAGTCGTCTGATTCCTTCATCAGACGACAGAACATTAGCTTACATTGCATATTCATACATTGAATCATTTGGTGATATTGTAAAAGTATTTGGTGATCTACATCATCATTTTACTACCATACTTTTGCACTTTGATATTGTTGCATATTCTTTTAATTCTGAATTGTGATCGTGATTTCTAAATACCAATTTGCTCCCTGTGTTCAACCTTGGAAATCTTTTCGAGTAATAAAATTATATTTGTTTTGAACACTATTTCGGCTATACTACAATGCAACACTTTTTAAACTCTAACTTAGCATGACAAACAGTGGGTGGTGCTCGTGCTGTCACCACGAGCATGGAGTACGATGGGAAAGGTGGCGATGGAGTTCGCTCAAGCCATGGTACACACTGGAGTTCCACTGTGTAAGCTTGGTTCACGATGCAGGCGATGGAGGAGGTCCCTACCAGGGGAAAGAAGATGGTCTGTGGCTGAAGGGTAAACATAGTGCGTGGAGAAGGTGATGCGTTGGTGATGAAGGTGGTGGCGGTGAGGGGTAGGCGATTATGGTGGAGATGGTGTGCGCACTCTCACCGCACACACCACGACAGGGGAAGGTTGGCGGAAGTGAAGACTCGTCATGCAGGCTTCAATCACAGTGTACGTGGGTTCCATAGTGTTTGTGGGATGCACTATGGTGGAGCAAAGCAGATGCTTCACGGTGGAGAGGATGACGGCTTTTTAAAACCTCCCCATCTGTTTCTCTTTAGTCGCAACTTCTCCAACCACTCGGCGAAGATCGCGAGTGGTTGGAACAGAAGATAAGGTCTGGCCATACTTTATCCGACGTCCGATCAATAGTCCAGATGTCTTAAAAAGTGTGGATCGCAGTGAGTCCACGATAGAGGTTCTCAAATGTCCAAACTAGGCTCCGGACATCTTATAGAATGTCTGAATAATGTCTTCATGCTTCTTCCACCTAGCCTGCTGATCGTGTTTTTGCGCGGTTTGTTAATTTAAGGTTTAAGTAGTTGCAATGCAAAAAAATAGATTCGCTTTTAAATTTTTAACCTAGATAGGGGAGTATCTAGTGTCGTCCAAGGAGGCGATGTTTTGCAAAAATCAATCTCTTGCTCGAAAATGCAACTGAACTTTCTTTTTGTTCTTTTTCAAATATATAATTATTTAGAGTTTTTGATTTAACAAGGCAATACAAAGTTGGTGGCGAAAAAGACAAAACCTATTTTAGCAACTATGTGGCAAAGTAACCTCTTCCCAAGCTCACCTTAGGCAAGTGAAGGCCTAGGATAATTGGGAAGAGGGTGTGAAAGTCCTAAAATAAAACCAAAGTAGAGAATAAAATGCATTAAATTAGGAAAACAACTTTATAAGACAATCAGACTTTTGTTCTACACTAGTAGAGGAAAGCTTATAACAACAATGAAAATATAAAACAAGCGAAACAAAAGTCCTGGTTGATGAAGATAGTGAAGAAGGTGAAGCCCTTGCTCCAAGCCTGGTAGCTCCCGGGCTTGAAAAGAACTTCTCTAACTCCTTCTCTTTGAAAGCTCCTTCGAGTTGAGGTCTCCTCCTTTTGGCAAGCCCTAGGGTGGGCATGCCTTGGCTCCTCCAAGGTGGAAGCTACCACCTTCAAAGATCTCCTTCAAGGGTGGGCATGCACAACCCTTTCTTCCTCCAAGGGTGGTAGTGTACCACCCTCAAATCCTCCTCTTCCTAGGGTAGGCGTGTACCCTAGGTTGTCCTCCAATGCCTGGTTTCCTCCCTTGGCTGGCGTGGGCACAAGAGAGAAGAGAAGAGGATAAGGCACCAAGGGGATAGAGTATCCCCTTAATCTTCTTCTTCTTCTCTTGACCTTCTATGTAGGTGGAAATATGGGTAGAAAAAATGTAGCCAAGGTTGGATTTTAATGGTGGTGGTAGGGGGTTTTTATAGGAGTAGGAGGGGGTAGGGTTAGTTATAGGATGGACAGCTATGATGGGGGTTAGATGGTGGTTATAGGATCCTAGGGCTAGGGTTGTTGGCACCAAAATAGAAGAGCACTTGGTGGTTGGTGCCAAAATAGAAGGGCACTTGGTGGTTGGCACCAACTCTAGGTGGTTGCTAAGGTTAAGGGTCTAGTTAGGTGTGTTGTAGGGCTAGGATAAGATCATAGGGTGGTAGTTAGGAGATGGATGGCTATGTTTAGTTGGCGCCAATTATAGGGATGTGTGGAGGTATGGTTAGGCACTTTGGCGCCAACTAAAGGGGGTTTAGGTGGGTTAGGTGGCGTGGATTTTAGGAAGGGTTGGGATGGCTTTATTTGGTGGTGGTTATGGGAGTAAGGGTAGATATAGATGGTGCCAAAATGAGGGGGTGTGGGTGATGTATTTTGGTGCCAACTAGGGTGTGGTTTATGGTAGTTAAGGGGGGTTAAGGTTGGCGGCAAGTGTAGGTTTCTAGAAGGGGTTAGATGGGTGGTGGGGATGGCTTTAGGTGGTGATGTGTAGGGTTAGGATTTAAGGGGAAGTTGGTGCCAAGAGGAAGGGGTGCATGCGGTGTTTTTGGTGCCAACTTGAAGGTGTGTGAGTGGTGGTAGTTGGTGTGGGTTGGCGCCAAAAAAAAAAAGTTGGGTTAGGTTAGGGTTGGTTAGGGTTAAGGTGGATAAGTGGACGGCCATGACATTTTTTGGTGGAGCTAAGGGTTTAGCTTAGCTAGTAGAGTGGAGGTGGAGGAATTAGGGTTTTGTGGAGGAGAGCTGAAGAAAAGTATTCTGGAGCTAGTATCTGGTACTCTGGAGCTGGGACTACTGAGGCAGAATCAAGGGGAGCTCAACTACTGAGGTTAGCTACTTAGTTCTTATGCAAGTAGCCAATCTTGGGTAGTTGAGCTCAGTTGAGCTGGCCCTAACCTAACTGGAGCTAGGTTAAGCTGGAACTGCCTCTGACGAGAACTCCAAAGCTAGCTAAGCTACTAGTTGACAAGTAGTAGCTCAGCTAGCTTAGAGTCTAGCTATTGTGAGCTGGCTGGAACTAAGGTGAGCTGAACTTGAGCTGAGGTGAGCTGAGCTTGAACTGAGGTGGACTCAAGGCAACTTAGTTGAGCTAGCTAGAGCTCCCAGTGAACTTGTGGGAGCTGAGATGTGCTAGACTCAACTAAGATGAGCTGGATCTGAGCTGACCTGAGCTAGGGTGAGCTAAGATGAGCTCTCTTGAGCTACCATTCAGCTAAGGTGAGCTCAATGGAGTTGAATGGAGCTAACCATAGTCCAAGGGAACTGGTATCTATTCATGATGAGCTGGAATCAGCTGAGTCCTAGCCTGATTGAGCTTCCTCTTCATCAGTTGCCTTCCTGAGTGCTAGGGTTCTGGGGATCTGACTCTCTGCTTATCCTTAACACTCCAAGAAACACACCAAAAATAAAATAACAAATGCAATTCATGCCTAACCTAATTTATGCCTAAATGCAACCCACAAACCCATTTACGAATCAAAATTCTAAAAGCTAGGTTTGTTTTAATGCATAAGAATGATGATAAACTAGCGTTTATCACCTGCATCCACCAAATGATTATCTTATCAAGTTAAATGGAAAAATTTGTGTATAAGATTTTATGCAGACTAAGGTAAATTCCCATTTAACTCCTACTCAATTAACAACTAAGAACAACTAATTAAAGAGTACTTAGGCCAAATAATGATTCACTAAAGTGGACTTATCAAATACCCCCATGCCTAAGTTTTGCTAGTCCCTAGCAAAATGTGAAAAACAATGGAAGTAACCAAAACGTTTCTTCTTTTCTTATTTCAAAAATTTAAAGATCCAGGCAAATATGAAGTAATAGTAGCCTAGGTAATGGATCCAAGTGAAAAGCCAACTTACATTTACAGTTCATACTTAATCCTTGATAAAATTCTATCGGGATAGGCAACAACTTCCCTTGGGGATAAAGAAGAAAATGATCTATAATTTGACCCCGACTTTTTGGCTTAGGCAGGAGATACTGAGTTGAATGGATTTATATTTGGTGGCTCATACTCATCTGGTGATACATGTAATCTAGTACTGCAGACTTTAAATCTCTAGACTATCAAACGAGTCAACCCAAAGAGATGCTAAAAACTGTGCTCTCTTTGTGTTCCCTTGTGCCCACTCACTCTCCCTTTTTTTTTTTCTTTTTTGAGATCACATAACTTACCAGATTTTGTAAATGTACTTAATGTTTGGTGGCCTCATATGACATTCACACTTCAATTAAAGTCCTAATAACCCTACAACTGAGTTAGAAGTCCTTAGCCAGTATTCGAGCAATCAGAAATACTGAAAAGTAGGTATGGGTCATATTTGGTGGATCGTAATGAGTGTTTTTGTTGCCTCAATATTATGGACACCTGATAAAATAGATACCTAAGACAGCTATAACTTGAATTTTTTTTTCTTCTTTTCTTTTGTACATATATATATGTTTTTCTCTTTTTTTTCTATGTATATCTATATATTTCTTTTCTTCTTTTTTTCTCTCTCTCTCTTTTTTAACTCCAACACAACATGACACAGACTTTTATTTTTGAGGCATTATCAGGGATGATGATGGTCAAGACGATATTGTGTGGCTTATTTGATGGAAGTGTCTACTCTGGACACCGGGAAGGAATGAATAGGACAAGTGTATTTCTGACCTTTGACATTACTACCCTCTTTCAGCCAAAGATTCTATGAAGGACGGTCATAACCATCCACCATAGTCATAGTTTTATTAGGACTCACTTTCTGTGTATTTGCCTTATTTGGTGACTCTCAGGGATTCACACAATATTTGCACACAGGAACAGAGAGCGAAAACTATGCCTAACTCTAAGGCATCATCATCTAATTATCCGGAACTTAAGAGCCCTTGCACTAGACTTAGTGCACCAGTAGTCTCTCTACTTTCTCCTCACAAATATTAGGTGGATCTAATAGAAGATAGTATGCCTGATTCCCTTCAAACTATCCGAGGATTCAACAGACTAAAAATATTTATTGGTTTTCTACAAAGATCCATTACCCAGTCTACGTGCAAGTGAAGTAACAGTACTGGATTCTAAACTTAGAAATAATTTAAGAAAATAATCTTCAATGAAACCTCCTTGATAAAGATGTTTTGCTTGGGCTAACCAATTTAGCTCAAGAAAATAAAAGAGATTTTTTTTTAATGTACCTAACCTACATGCATGAATATTACCTAAAAATGTGCAAAATACACCCCTCATGCCTAAATCCTACAATGTCATTGTAAAATTAAAACAGAGGGAGAAAGGAAGGAAATCACCTGATGAAGGCGTTATTCTAGATGTTGGGTTGCCTCCCAACAAGCATTGCATTTTCTGTCGGCAGCCATACTTATAAGGAACCTATAAGTCTGGTTCCAAACAGAAAGAGCTAGGCCCTAAAAATGTGTGTAACAGTGCAAACCTAGAAAATAGGTAGCCACGGATGTTGGCGAGATGATGATGCAGCGTGATTCCAAATGCTCCCCAAAAGACATGAAAACAGACCACCTCTTAGGCTACCTGGAGAGGTCGAGGAAAAAGAGTAACAGAAGAAGGGACCTATTGAAACTGAATAAGTGCAGGATAACAAGGGTCCTCCAAAGTAGGAAGGTTTTAAAAGATGTATGCATAATTATTTCAAACCCTTGAATGGCAAGACTAAAAGTACAAGCATCAATACACACTCACCATTCCACTTGGAGATGTACTGGCCTGATATGCTCCCCAGAAAGAATGTAAGTGAGCAGAAACCTGAGCAAAGGATCGGTTAAGGAGTGTAAGGGTTGTTTATGGTGTTGGGAGGTAATGATTAAGTCCAAGGAGGGCTTAGTCCATGTTATGTCCAGCTCCAACAACAAT
Organism: Thalassia testudinum; assembly: GCA_037157565.1. Taxonomy (NCBI): domain Eukaryota; kingdom Viridiplantae; phylum Streptophyta; class Magnoliopsida; order Alismatales; family Hydrocharitaceae; genus Thalassia; species Thalassia testudinum. The sequence goes on along the minus strand of JAZHRO010000073.1, from coordinate 103,449,291 downwards.
TCAAATTGTGTATTATTATCCCTAATAGTTGTATAAAAATTCACATCACCCTGCCTATCATTAATGATTTCCTCAAGAATCAGAGTCATATTTTCACCTTCCTATATATGTGAATCAATGGTGGACTCCAAGTCAAATTCATTTGATGGCAGGGTTGAAGCAACTGAATCACTATCATCAATTTCATCCCTGGATTATTTTGATTCACTTAAGTTTTTGCCGAGGTGTATATGTGATTCACCAGTAAAGAGAGAAGTTGCTTCAGTATCCTCAACTATTTCTAAAGGAGGATTAGTCTTAATGTTTTAGAGTAAGCCTATATCACTCAATTCTCTATTCTCCTTAGGGCATAAATCCTCAATTGATGTGTATTGTCCCCAAGAGTCTCTCCTAGGCTTCTCACTATTGTGCTCGTCCTCCTCTAACATCAACTCCCTCTCTTCCCAATTTTGGGGAGGATGACATTCAAAATCAAAAGAAGGAAGGAATCTAGATTTCACCAGATCAATTATATCCTTATGGGGTAAGTCCTCGACTTCCACATAATCCCCTTAAGATTCACTCCAAACTCTAAACCCAGGCTCCTCCATTGGGTCATCATCCTCTTCTAAAATAGACTATTTGTATCCCTGAGACCAAAATTGATCCAATTCATCCTCCATTCCCTTAGGGTCACCTTCATTGGGCACATGTAAATCCTCAGAATGATGAATGTTAGTTGTTGGTTCCCTAAGTGGAGGGTCGGGATTAGGCTCACTAAGGGTAGAATGGGGTTCCACCACATGATTAATAGGGGAAATGATATGAACAATATGACCTTGACCCAAGGTATCAGGGGTAGAAAAAATACTGTCAGTGGAGTCAAGGTCCTCAAGTGGTAATCATTAAGATAATTCTCCTCTAGTAGCTGTGTTTCATGGGGAGAGTCTAAGTGATAGCTACTCAAAATGGAATCCCTATTATCTATTTTTTCCTCAGAATTTTTTTGATGGTCATGGTTGTACGGGTAGGGATCAGAATCAATAGTAAGAGAGTAGCTAAGTTGATGAATTTGCTTATTCAATTGTTAACAATTCCTCAACATCTCTCTCATAGACTCCATTTCTTTTTGTTGTTTTTGCATTTCTATCATAAAAGAGGAGAGGATACTGTCAGATTAGGGAGGATAGTTAGTCTCAGGCTCTGGTTGCCTAAGGGTATCGGTCCAACCTTGATGAGAAAAATCATGAAGGGTTACAGGGTTTGGTGTTTGCAAACCGGAAAATTCTACTCCTAGGCTCTGCTCAAAAGTGGGAGTTATCAGGCTAGAATTCCTAGGATAGGAATATGATTGATCCCATGAATTGTCATTGTACCCATCAAAGCATGGATATGCTCGGGGCATGGGATCTTGATTAAAAGATGGGAAGTATTGACTCTGATAATCTAAATGATAGGAGTAAGGGTGATCCATTTCTGATTTAACTCTCTTAAGACTTAGAAGAAATCAAAATAAAAGCAGAAACTTCCTAGAGAGTTCTACCACTATCAAAACAAACGTAAATACAATGGGATCTATTTTTAGTAGATTCTAGGTCTTAGAATTAAGTGTTTAGTTGGTGGCCAAACAAGTTTTGCAAGAGTTACGCTTCCTAGGCTGACCTTCGTTGGTGCCTACAACCTACTCGCAAGGGATGGAAGTCTCGAATCGAGCCCACACACGAGGACCAGAAGTAACTTGGTGGATAGGTTTATTGATTTCTGACTAACTTCCCTTGTGGTGCAAAGAGGAGAGGTAAAAATTTATCTAGTGACCTTATGTGCGATGTGCACAATGTCTTAGGTGTGCAACACACGTACGCATTTTTATATTTTGAAATCCTGCAATCAAATCCTTTTGCACGTAATTAAAGTCACTGATTTTAAGGTCCAACCTCTTAACAGTCCCAATTCCTTAAAGTGACCACTGAATTAATTAGATTCATGCAATTAGGTGGTCATGGATTTAAGTCCAATGCAGATGCATGACAGAGATGTGATGCTAAAGAAAAGACGTACCTTACTCCAGCTTTCTTCAATGCAAGGATGTATGCGATGCAATAAAGATAAACTAGATGCTGCTCATTCAATCTTAGATGATCACCCTATAGATATGCAGCTTCTAGCAGGCAGTTCAAATTTTTTTTTTATAATAAGAAAACAGACCAAATCTAATTTATTTAACTAACTGACGTGCAGTTCAAACAATTCAAATAAACCTATAATTTGAATAAAATGGGAACATGCTCCCGAAAAGATGCTCTCATATACAAGACCAATAAGCAATAAAAAGTACTGGGTATATCTTCCCAAAAATGCCTAACATGGGTCCACAAGATAGAAATTAAGTTTTAATGTCTATCTAAACTAAGATCTAACAATGAAATTAGGGAAACAATCCTCCTGATTGTTCCTCCATGCGCCTTCATGTGCATGGGATCAAGACCCACAGGCACCTGTTGTTGTCCTCTAGGTTGCGTCAAGATCCACCAAAAATATCGCCTCTGTCGTGCGCACTCGTCGTGTTCGTTCGTTTATGCACACAAAGAGAATAAATGTTAGTAATTCAGAAAAACTTTAGAAATAGAATAAAAAAATATAAATTCCTTGAAAAAATTAATAAGTGTATTTACTCCCCGGCAACGACACCATTTGAAAGAGCGATCTTCGTTTTCGTTGAATTTTTTACACAAAATGACGCGTCGTTGTATCTAGTCGCATGGTAAAAAATCGCTTTTCAAAATATTTAATTCTCAAAATCTAATCACGAAAATAGTTAGGTCGTATCCATAGAGAGGAATTAGCCTATTAAACTAGTAAGTGGTGCCTCGTTTATTCAGGAATATTAATGGGTATGCCTATTCACTAATGCAACTCATTTCCCACATAAATGCTCATTCTAAGCAATTGATAAAAAATGTAGGTGTCTAAATGCAAAATCACCACAACATAATATTCTGTAAATAAGTGAATCGTGACCCTGGCAATGGCAATCACTGTGAATCTTAATCTCAAACAACATAGAGTTTGTTCATTTTAACCCTTAAGTCATAATCTTAAAGAACTCAACTATACGTAATTTCAATTAAAAAGAGGGATGTCCATGTAATTTTCTATAATATATTAAATCAGGAAAATAAAGGAATAGTGCATCCCACAATGGCATATGTTGTAATTTTTAATACCACTAAAAACAGAGCATTTGCGCTCTCTCTCTCTTGCTCGCGCACAGGAAGGAGCATCAGCAGGCTACTGACGTGCGAGGGAGATCGACGATGACGAGGCCGATCCGATGGAGGCCGCGGCATCGATGGAGACAGTCGGTTGGCGGAGAAGAAGCTTGCCGACGGTGGCCTGTGCATGCGTGCTCGTGGACCGTAGTTGGTGCGGCTGAGGACTCGGTTGAGTTTGCAATGTCGAGGGGAGGTCGGTGGTGTGGTTGCCAAGGAGAATTGGGGCCTATGGTGATGGCTACCAGAGGTGAACCGGTGTGAGGTTTGGGTTCCTCTCTGTTGGCTATTGTGAGGTTGAAGAAGAAGATGAACTGTGTGCGGGTCTCTGTTTGTGCATGCACATGCAAGGGAACGAGGGGCTGGTGCGTGGTGATGTTGAGGTACGGCGTTGGTGGAGGTGGAGTTGGTTGCGGTATGGCAAGGGGATTGGCGGTGGTGATGTGGAGTTGTTGGGTTCGGTGGGTTGAAGAAGATGAATAGTAGTCAGTGATGTTGAAAGAGGGAAGAAGAAGAGAAACGGAGAAGAGGAGAGGGTGGGTGGTGCTCATGCTATCACCACGACCATGGAGTGCGATGGGAAAGGCGGAGATGGAGTTCGCTCAAGCCACGGTGCACGTTGGAGTTCCACGGTGTAAGCCTAGTTCATGGTGTAGGCGATGGAGGAGGTCCCCACTAGGGGGAAGAAGATGGTCTGCGGCTGAAGGGTGGATGAGGTGCGTGGAGAAGGTGATGGGTTGGTGATGAAGGTGGTGACAGTGAGGGGTAGGCGATGATGGTGAAGATGGTGTGCGCACTGTCACTGCACACACCACGACAAGGGAAGGTCGGCGGAGGTGGAGACTAGTCATGCATGCTTCAATCACAGTGTACGCGGGTTCCACAGTGCCCGCGGGATGCATGGTGGCAGAGCAAAGAATATGCTTCACAGTGGAGAGGATGATGGCTTCTTAAAACCTCGCCGTCTATTTCTCTTCAATCACAACTTCTCCAACCACTCGACGAAGATCGTGAGTGGTTGGAACAGAATAAAAGTTCTGGCTGTACTTTATTAGACGTCCGATCAACAGTCCAGACATCTTAAAAAGTGTGGATCGTAGTGAATCCACGATGGAGGTTCTCAGATGTCCAAACTAGGGTCCAGACATCTTATAGAATGTCTGAATAATGTCTTCATGCTTCTTGCACATAACCTGCATCCACCAAATGATTATCTTATCAAGTTAAATGTAAAAATTAGTGTATAACATTTTACACAGACTAAGGTGAATTCCCATTTAACTCCTACTCAATTAACAACTAACAACTAATTAAAGAGTACTTAGGCCAAATAATGGTCCATTAAAGTGGACTTATCACCTGGTTAATTTCTAAAAGTTGAACCCTAAGAGGCAGCTACTTAATGAGTTATTTTTAGATGAAGTGGTGCAATCCAAACAACTCAAACAACTGGTTTGATGCACAACTAATTAGGCACACAAGTGATTACCTAATCTGATTTCTACTAATTATGTGTTGATGGGTGTACCGATTCCAAAGATTGTGTTACCGGTTGAATATGAAGAATTAGAAGACGTTGTGTACCTCAGTGGGATTTTTTTTAGATTTTTTTTATAAGAGAAGAGTGAGGCGGGTGGAGGTGACAACAAAACAACCAAACTAAGCCTAGGGTTTATGAGAGCTCCTAGGCTAATTAGGGTTTGTGTTATTAGGTGATGGAATGAAAACTAGTGGGTGGGAGGTGGGGTATACTTACAGAACCTTCATCTGCACTTTTCTCCAATCTAACTACTCTGGCCTACCTCAGAAGAGTACCTGCAATCACAACAAGATAGGAGAAAAAGTAAGATAAAAGTTAAGTAAGGCAGAAAATGCGAGAAATCAAAGAGCGTTGCCTCCCTGACAACGGCGCCAAAATGTTGAACGTGATTTCTACGTTAAGAATTTGAGTTTTGAAAATCCTGTTGTTGCAGTCACGTAAAAATCCATCAAACAGATAGTTTAACCAAAACTTTAGTGATTCCCAAGTCGAACACGGGGAGGCGAGTGTTTGATCAAAAATCGCATTTATAATTATTGTCACGAAACATATTAGCTAGTCAAATTAAATCTACGCTAGCTATCTACTTAAAGAATAAATAATAAAAGAGAGGAAAAGAATAATATAAATAAAGAGGAAAATAGGGAAAGAATAAACATATATTTCATAACTACGAAATCAAGTTCATTACAACTAATCCTACACTAGAAAGTAGGAAATCTATTCTAGAAAGTGATAAAAGAGAAGGTGATGAGAAGTTATCCTCCTCGATGGTTGCTTGGAGGACGAGATGCGTTGACGAGGTAACCAAACAAGGGTGATGAGATGCTAGATGAGGGAGAACGAAGGTAGAGGAAGGAGGACAGAGCAGGGCAACATCGCAGTGGGATCCGCTTCCCGAATGGCGGTAAGAGGACAACCGTGGGATGCTCCACGAACGAGGGTGAGAAGATGGAAAAATTATCTTTTTAACTCTAATGGACCATCCCGGGTTTGAGACAATCTCGTAGAGCTTTGGAGGGGGTGAGAGAAGAGAGAAAGGGATGGATCAAATGGAGGGAATATGGTCTCCTTTTATAAGCTTTTGAAAGGGGTTATTTGGGTAAAAACACAAAGGAAAACATGGGCCTTAATGACACCCACGTTCCCATGTTCATGCACGTCACTCATCACTTCCCACATTACATGTAAAGAAATAAAATCCCATGCACATGCCTCTTCAATGCATGGAACAAATCCACATGCATGGAAAAACGTATGGAGGTCTGCCACTTCAAGTTGCTTCACGTGGATGCCATGCCTCAATTAGCATGAAAAATGGAATTGGAGAGGGAATTGAGGGTCCCCAAGACTCGAACCTGCGACCTCCATGAAAGATAGAGCACTTGACCAATATGCTACAGCCCCTGGATCGTCAAGTGGGCGAATTCATGGTCCAACACTCAAGGCCATTGGATCTTCATCCAACGATGGAAAGGGAAGGCCATCCATGGATGAGGGGAGGTTGTGGTTGGTCCGTGGGTGGCTCAGATGATGCCATGTGGCGTGATCTGGGTCGTCCATCTTCTTTTGCTCGTAGGTGGTGCCACGGATGTTGGATTGGACCGATTCTCACACCCTTAGGCGGTGATCGTCGATCCAAATTCATCCGTGTGGTTGGATTTGTCATCTGACGTACGGATTTTTCACCACCTTTCCCCTTGGCCTCTAATCTTCCAAGAACTGCATCTGATGCTATGGAAGTCTGATCAAGGCGATATCAGAGGAGTTGGACTTCGATCGTCACCCTGATCAAATCTGTATAGTTAGATCTTCAATTCGAGGATCCAATAAATATTGCCCTGTTCCGTGGCCACAAAAAGGGAGAATTAAACTAAAATTTATACAATCTAACTTAAATGCATGATGATGCATGTTATGCAATATTTATAATGCATGATGCAATTATACGCCTAAGAACACGTGTAAATAGACAGATTATGTGACATAGATATGTCTCATCAATAAAAGAAAAAATGTAAGTGTTTAATAAAAATTATAAACGTTAAATGGCTCCTAATGCATGCTATTTACAATATACAAATCCAAAAATATTCTAGGTTAATTAGATAACTAGTCCACCAAAGTTGACCTATCATTGCCCCTATTGGAACCTTGTTCCACATCTTGTTTTGGTGTTAACAAGATTATTGTATATAAGCATTTGCAATTGAGTGATATTTCATATTTAGGTGAATATCAAGGCAAACAGAGAATTTTGTCAAGAAGGCATGATGATAAGGAGGAAAGATGACAAGGAGAAGAAGATTATCTTCGATCTTTAGTTTTTTAGATTAGGTTTTTATTTCTTAGAATGTATGTCTCTTAGCAAAGGAACATAACTTAGATCGTAAAATTAATTAGAGATAAATTAGGATTAATATTACGATCATTTTCAAAGAACGTACTCAATTGTTTAATCTTTTTAAAATCATAAATAAAAGTACATACTGTTCATCGGCACCGGTATATGTAAAGCACAGGTTTGACCCTATGTCTCAAACTGTGAACAACAAGTACTGGTACTAATCAAGAGTACCGATATCTGATGATCACAGTTTGAAGACTCAGTTCTGGTCTGGAGCTTACAAGTACCAGTACCCATGATGAGTACTGGTATAGGTAGGTCACAGTGCCTAGTGAGTCTCAAACCTGGGAGTCACAAGTACCGGTATCTATAATGAGTATCGGTACCAGGACTCATTTGTGCTAGCTGCAGAAAGACAGTGAACAGCTGACGAGTACAGTTTCTTGCGTATTTTGGGAAAACAATGTCGAAGCTTGTAGTATAGTCATGTCAAACCCTCGATCAAAAATATTTGTAAAATAACAAAACTTTAAGTCCCGGTCGTTTGTCTCTGGGAGGCATTATGGAAATGATTTCAATCTCGCTCGCTCTACTGGCTTAAAATCACGTGCCAGTTTCTAACCTACGAATCACTATTTTGCCATTTGCATGATTAACTCTTATCACGTGCACATGCATTAAGTAAATGACAAATGTGAATGTATGGGTTTTAGTATGCACGATCCTAGTTATATGATCGCCATTTACAGAGAATGCATTAATGGTTAGAACTTTGATGTTTTCAGGCATCGACATGCTAGTTGCGAAAATATATGAAATAAGCATAGGCAACTTCAATCACAATAAAATATGACAAGCAAGCACATGGTGATTCTTCAACACACACACACACAGACATATATATATATATATATATATATATATATATATATATATATATATATATATATATATATGATTTTTCATTGATTGCATCAAGGTGATTACAAAGCAAAGTTAGCGGAAAGCTTATACATGAATGATTAAAAGCAGAAAACTATCTAGTAGGAAACGACTGCATGTGTGAATCTATGGGGTGATTACACATGCATCATTAAGGGAGAATATGGAGCTACACTACTAAGCATAAATAAAGCAAAGAGATTAGAAGAACTACCTAGCTAGGTTATCAGAAAGAAGGGCATTTAGAGGTGGTCTCCAATGGCCTTTGAGTGGTTGGGAGAAGGAGGGGTGGCCAATGGTGGGTAGGCTAGCCCTTGGAGATGTGAAGGAGTGCTCTAGCCTTAGCATGGAGGTGGTGGAACCATGGTGAAGGAGCTCATGGAGATGGAGGTAGAGTGGAGGTAAATTGATGACAAAATTAGATGGGTGCAAATGGCCACCCAAGGGTCATTTAAATAGACTCTTGGATGGCTATGAGTGTGGCTCTCTAGAGGAGTGTGGAACTCTCTAGAGAGAGCTCTAAGGTGGCCATCCAAGAGGGTGAGAGAATGGTTCTTAGATCAACAAAATGTGGATCTACGAGTTGAACATCCTTTGGTTGCTAATTTTGGCAACCAAGGTGGCACCAACCTTAGAAGAGCCTAGAAGGCTCTAGGTGGTGTGGGGGTGCATGAGTGGGTGGGTGTGTGTGGGGGGGGGGGGGGGGCATGACTTAGGTGGCTAAGTAGTCTAGGTTAGGTTCTAAGGGGTTTGGGTAGGTCTCAAATTAGGGTTGCAAACCCTAATTGCAAATGGGAAAGTGCAATTAAACTTGACATAAGTTTAATTGAGTGAGTGTGAACTTAATTGAGAGTGAAATAACTTAATTAAGTTGGGCTTAGATCAATTGGACACTCACTGAGTCCAATTGGACTTGTGTGTGTTGAGATATGAGATCAATTGGACTCTATGAGTCTAATTGACTAGGCAATTGTAATTGACTATGATCCAAGTCAATTGGGCTTAGTGAGAACCTAATTAGGTTCTTAGGAAGGTCAAGAGGTGGTGTACTAGGCTTAGGGTACCTTAATTTAGGTTCCCAGGGAGTTGGAATTGGGTTTAGGGACCTAGGAACTCAAGATCCAAGCTTGAATTCCAAAACAGGAACTGGAGAGTAGTTCCAGACGTCCAATTTAAGTATTAGACGACTTATACTCAAAAATTAGAAGTCCAGACCTCTTGTCTGGATGTCCAATTTGAGTCAAGAGGGAATCAGGGTTCTGTCTTGGGTATTCTGCAGAAATTGGACATCTGACCAAATGTTTGGACATCCGACCAAATGTCTGGACATCCAATAACACTACAGACATGGGTTTAAGGTGTGTGGGTTGTGGCTAAGGGTCCTGGACGTCCAATAACTTATCTGGACATCCAGATAAGGGCTGGAACTAGGGTTTTAAGGCTTGCTAGGCTATGGTGACCTAATCTAAGGGTGGCTAAGGCTTAGGAAGTCTTCTAAGGATGTCCTAGGGCTAGGAATGAACCTAAGTTCTTCATAATTTATCTCTGCCTTATTCTTACTTAGTAGAATAACATATCTCAACCCTTACATTATTTCTCTATTACATTTATTCTAAGGTCTTCTGCTCCACTCTGATGCAGCACTGGCTCCAGATCTGGCCCCTGAGCTTCTTATTACCTACAATTTATATAATGCAGTTAATTAGTACATTATATCATTATTTCATGCATAGCTAAAGGAAAGCAGTAAAGATGCAAGTAATGCTTATCCATGCATTAATTACACTAGCTTATGCTAAGTTCTAGCCTAATTTAGGTCAATTAAGACCTATAATTGCTGTGCAATCAACAGCTAGTACTGGTACCTATACTTTAATACCGATACCTGTTAGCCGTTGGTTCAAATTTGAATGACTAGAAAATTTATTTTGGCAATATGAACATTGGGATTTAAACCCCGACACCTAATTGACGTATTACTAAGGTCTTAACTCTATAAAAGAACCCTATGACTCTTAGTTTGCACATAAGATATACAAGAGAAATTCCTAGGGCTTAATTTTCATATTTTCCACCACTTTCACAAGAGTAGAAATAGTTTGCAGCTCTCAAATTTCTCTACACTTTTGCAAACTCATCGACGTATTTTTCTTACGCATTTTCATGGTAATTCACATATTTTCTAGGCTCTCTATTTGGTAATTTTATTCTAATTATTGTTGAGAGGCTTAGGAATTTTTGTTGTAAGATTTTATCTTTCTTACACCAGTGCTATTATTTTTGTATTGAGCTTTTACTCTTTGTTTGGCTTGTAACAAATTTGTTTTTGTACTTGGGTTGAGGTAACCCATTAATTACCTTGTTTAGTAAATTGATTCCCTCAGAGTTGAGGGAATTAGGTTAAAAATCCTAAGTTGGGAGGCTTAGGTAGTGGAGCACCCAAGTGAGTGGGAAACCACTATACATTTTGTATCCTTTGTGGTTTAATTATTATTTATGCAAATCTTTTTGTTATTACTAATACTTGCATTTAGTGTGTTTGTGCACATTGCCATCAGATCGCATAGTCTTTAGTAGATCCTCCTCTTCCTCCTCCTCCCTCATCCGACCCCCTCTCCTCCTCCTCCAAGCGTAGCCCCTCTCCTACATCCCTAATTTTTCTTTATTCATATTTTAATTTTTTTATTAGAAACTTATATTTATTTGTGTAATTTAATGTAGGTTATGCTTATCATCAAAGACGTCCTCTCTCATTCACGTCTTTGCTGAGGTACGAATGTGTGTATGCATTTTAATTTGTACATAAATATGAATGTATGATTGTAGGGTGTACCCACTTCTTAGTGTTTTGAATGTGAATGTATGATTGTGGGGTATACCCACTTAATAGTATTTTGAATGTGAATGTATGATTGTGGGGTGTACGCACTAATTAATTCTGTTTTAAATGTTAATGCATGATTTTGGGGTGTACCCAATTAATTAATTGTGTAATTTCGTTTGAATGATAATGCACGTTTGTTGGTGATTGATAAATGCTAGTTTATCATCATTCTTGTGCTCTAAAACAAATCTAACTCTTAGGGTTTTAACTTCGCAAATGGATTTTCGACCTGCATTTAAGCATTCACTTAGGATAGGCATGCATTACATTTTATTGTTTTTCGATGTATGCATTTGAGTGTCAGGGATAAGCAGAGAGTCAAATCCTACAAACCTTGGCACTCAGGAAGGTAGAAGATGAAGAAGAAGCTCATCCTAGCTGGATCCTAGCCCATTCTAGCTGAATCAACCTATTGTCAACTCCATTAAGCTCAAGCTACTTCACCTCAGCTCCATTCAGCTCACCTGAGCTAGATGGTAGCTTAAACTAGCTCAAATCAATTGATCCCAGCCCCACTCCAGGTCCTCCCAGCCTAAAACATTTCATGCATGCTCTACTTGACCAGGTTTAGCTACTACCACCAACTAGCTATGCCTGGTCGGTTGAAGAAATCCTCAACCAGCTCAGGCCAGCTCAAGTCCAACTCCCAAAGACTCAACTCAACTCAACTCAACTCAACTTGGTTGAGTTTACCTAGTTGACCTAAGCTAGCTAGCTTAGCTATCTAGGTAGTCTTCAGGAAGATCAAACCCAGCTCACCTCAGCTCACAGCAGCATAAGCTAACTCACATTAGCTTGGCTTAGCAGCTAGCAAAGAACTAGCTAGCTAAGCTAGCTAATAAGTTCAGATGCAGTCCTCTTCAACTTTAGCAAGCTTCAGTGCAGCTCATTGCAGCTCATCCTCAGCTCCTCCTCTTAAACCCTAGCTCTCTCTCTTCCAATCATCTACTAGCTAAGCTAGCTTAGCTCCTCTTATCTCCCACCATTGTGACACGAAGCTCCACCTCAACCCTAAAACCCACATACTTAGTCCACCTAAGCTCCACCTACTCCCATTCTCTTTTGGTGCCAGCATACCCACATCCCTTCACCCCATCACCACCTCCAAAAGACACCTACAAAGTGGTGCCAACCACTCCCATAACCACCTAAGTTGGCACGAACTTTTTCCCTCCAAAACATTTCCATCTCCACCATCCATCTTCCTTTAAATCCATCTCCACCCTCCACCTAACCTCCCTTCTAGAAACCCCACATGGTGGCGCTTCTGCATGGTTGGTGCCACCTTTAGGTGCCTCTCCACCAACATAACCACCACCTACACACCCCCTACTTGGTGCCAAGTATCCGCCACCCTAGGATCCCTTAACCACCCACCAAACCTAATCCCAGCACTCCACATATACCCCACGCCAACCCCTCCTTAACCCTCCTATAAAAACACCACTAACTACCACATTACACCCCATCCTAAGCTACATTAACCCTACCTATACACCTACCATTTTCAGCCAAGAAGGAAGAAGGGAGAAGATTAAGGGGACAACCACCTGCCCTCTTAGTGCCTTCTTATTCCTCTTTTCTTCTTTGTTCCACAAGGCTTGGGAGCATCTTCAGAGAACGATCAGGAAAGGAGGAGCAAGGGTGGTCCACATCCACCCTAGAAGGAGTCAGGAGGCAGGTCATCTGGGCTTGCAAGGAGGACATCAGGAGGAAGAACTTCCTTTGACTTTAGGGCAACCACAGTCGGAGTGGGAGTTCCAAACGGCTGCACCTTCATAGCACTAAGCTTCCTTCATCTTCTAGCTTATTTATCTTCATTTTGCATTGTAGTAGTATTTGCTTTTCGAAGATTACAAGTGCGGAACCTTTCCTACTTGTAAGCTCTCCACGTTGTAAATAATTTTTATATAAAGAAGCATCCCTCTATAGTTTCTTTCTATTTAAGCTTTATGGTTGATTTTTGTGTTCTTTCTCCTCCATTATTCCAAGCCTCCCGTGCTTGGAGTGAATTGGAGAAGAAAGGCACTTGTTGCCTTTATATCCGCCTTTTTGCTTCCCACTTTTTCTCTGCGTTTAGTTGACAATTTTTGCTTGATGGGAACACCATCATGAGCCATAACTAGCTCAATTTGGTCTGATAAAGTTAATAAAAGCTCCTACATAACCATCAGAGGATCATATATGCATAATGTTCTATTTTGAGAAGATAAGAAACCAAGGTTATTTCTGCAATTTTAACTGCATTTCACAAATATAGAATAACTGTGGGGAATTCTAGGGGTTCATTAAAGGTCATATGGTCATTAATGTCTAATAAGTTGGTTCATGCAGACAGAAACAGATTTTCATGCATTTCAAGAACTAATGGACATTCGAAACCCTAAAAATAAATCTGCTTAATTAACTGAGGTTCTGGTCAAGATAAAATTCACCTAAACCCTCTAAAATTCATATAAAAATATTCTATAGGGTTTGTTATCTTTAATTTGATCATTAGAACCTATTTTGGCCTAAAATAGAGTCACAGACAGAACTTTGCCTAATTTGGACTTCTACGTAATTTTCCTAGTCAAACTTGGTCAAAACCTAAATATGACTTCACCATTAAATTCCTTGGGACCAAATTAGGTTTTTACCAAAGCTTGGGCCCAATCTGAGATCATTTCGACCTAGTTTGCATTTTCATCCAAGTCTGACTCTTATTCTCTCAAATAGTCCCTCAGCTTTTGAAATCACTACAAAATGGCCCCTAACTTATTCATCTTCTTTGCGAAGAAGTCCTTGCCACCATTGGAGGCCAACCAACCTCTAGGTGAGCTTTGACAAAACAAAATCCTACTCAAACTTCAATCAAATCCCACCAAATTTGGTGGGATTAATGTTCACACCTAGGGAAACCTATTGGATCAATTTCGACTCCTAACTCCCTATGATTCGTGCGTGCGAACCTACGAAATCAATGGGGTTCTTCTTGGATCCCAACAAAGCTATGAAGCTTGTTTCATATTCTCTAAGCTCTCCCAAGCTCTATAAAAGACCCCCCATGACATTCCTCACCTCCTTAGCGATAAATAGAGTCAAAAATCCATCTTCCTCCAACCTCCAGCTCGCTCCACCTCGCTCCGGTGACCTCCCTCCCTCGGCCTCTTCACTGGCTGCCACATACCATAGGCAGCCAGTTCCTACTCCCTGTTCTCTTCCGCACCTCGCAATACTAGCGAGGTGCTCTCTACCCCTCTATCGTCGCCATTATCCACCTTCGGAGCACCTTTCTTCTCTGGTGCCGACCATACCACAACCGGTGCCTCCTCCATCCCCCTTCATCCTCTACTTTGTCTCAACAACTCCCTATCATCTACTCATTACCACCATATCAATGCAACTCCATTTCGACCACTTGATCACCTTCCACATCTCCGTCTTGCACCTTGCCAGCGTACCTCTGGCGAGGCATTCCAGCTGCCATAGACCATCTCTCCGCCCGCCACCGCGTCCGCGAGTATTGCCTCACCTCACTGAGTAAAAGCCCCAAAGAAATTTGGGTCTTAGATCTCTCTATCTCCTCACCCGACTCACGCACCTCCGTCCGCCTTCCTCGAGGTCATCAGGCCTCCCCGACTACATTCGCAGCATGCCACTACCACCACTACATTCGCTGCACTTGCATGAAGCCTTTGAACTGGTTTGACATGGCCTTTAGGCCATTTTCTTCATTTCAGGTATTCAGCCACCATCGCCATTGACAGAGCTCCTTCGACGAGCTCGAAGCAAGCATTCTTGCCATAGTAGGACGAGGCACTTCCTCTAGGCAGTGCAGAACCCTTCCAAGAAGATGCTCAGGCTGTCACTTAGGAGTGTTGACTACTCCCTCACTCTCAATTGGACCTACCCTTAGTCGTTGCATGCATGCAAGGAACTATAGCCAAGATAGTCCCACATTGGGGACGTGGAAGCTCTCCACAGCGCATAAGTTGTTTTCCTGCATCCAACTCCTCGCCCAATACACGAGGGGTCGAGTCCCTCACGCATGCTCACCTGTTTAACCTACCTAGCCCCACTGCTCACCTACGATCACGCCCGCAGGCCTACACCCAGATCTGGTTATTGTTCCTACTCGATTACCTAGTTAACCTCGGGGTCTTTGAGAGAAAGAAGAGCAAGGGAAAGAGAGAGAGAGTGGGGGGGGGGTTTGCCCTAGGTTGTACCCTCTCTACACTTAGTCCCTCGGAGGCCCTTCGTGCCTCTATGCTATGCCTCTCCTTAAGGCTTGAAGAGAAGAAGAGAGGACCTTGAGCCTCTGCTGGTTAAGGCGTCTGACTGCCCATTCTGTCGTTTGATACATTGGTTCTGTGGTTCTTAATTTGACAAGTGCTTGATTTGAATAATTGCATAACTTGTTATCTTAACATTGTAGGGTAATATGGTGATTTAAATCACCATTTTACCCTCTACTTTTTGTATATTGTTACTTGATTCTATTGATACATCATTTTTTAATGAAATTCTCATTATAAATTGCTTATATTTGTGATTCTATTATGATCTCTGAGGTTAATTGTTATAATTTCTCCCTGTGTTCAACCTTAGATACTCTTTTAAATTCGAGCTATAAATTGTATTTGTTCATACGCTATTTCAGCTATATTGCAAAGAAGTGATTTTAAAACCTCAATTTAGCACGTAAACATTTTGGCACCGTTGCAGGGGAGCAACATGCAATTTGATCTCTCTGATTACAATTTCTGATCTAGTACTAACTTGATCTATCTCTTTTGCAATGATCTGTGTAACGGATTCATTAGAGGAAGATCAGCCACACATCAAATACTCCAAGAGATAGGTAATCTCATCTACTTTTCCATTAAGCCCCTAATTCTGAGAAAAGCTAAAAAGAGAAGAAATCAATTAGGATCAATTTGCATTTTCTACTTAGAATTAATCATCAAGTTCCCTGATTTGATTAGAAAAATCCCGAACATGACTTTCTGCACCTATTAGGGATTTAAGACACCTAGGGCTACTCACCTTCTTGATTGAGCCCTAGGTGCCAAATCTGGACAAAAACTAATTAGACCAATTAAAGCCAAATTAGGGTTTGCACTTTAGGGTTGAAGATCACACTTGCTTAAAAAAGAATCTACTCCAAATTGTGTGGTTCCTAAGCCTTGGTTGAATTTACCTAATCAAGAAAACCCTAAAAGCAAGCTCTAAACTTCCACTTGAATCATAAAATTAGGACCTAATAATCTCAAGACAGATTAGGTGAAGTTGACCCACCTTGTGGGGTCAACCAATCTTCAAATTATGTCACCACTCACAAACTCATTCAAAAGTTCGAGTTGAATCCTAAGCACCTCATCTAAACTTTAGATAGGTTGACTTAAGAGGTCAAGTTATCCATTTTGGTCTACCTGAATCCGCAGTAACAAGGAAGGTTGGGTGGGGGAAACCCCATAACCCATGGGGATGCTCTACCGTGTAGGGGTCTTTGCAAGACTCTCCCTTCTTGGCTGTCTAGATAATTCTCAGGTGGATGACTTCGTGATCTAGAGTATCGTCTGCCTTGAACCTCTATAGTCACCCAAAAATCATTGGGTGTCATGATTGGGACCATCACACCTTCTGTCCCTCGTCTATTCCAACGGTGTATGTATAGGAGGAGGTCCTTAAGACCACCCTTGAGGCCTCCACTAGTTTTTCACTCTTGTCGAGGCCAAGCCTCGACTTCCTTGTTTGTGCAACTACCCGATCACATCGGCATCTCTTCCAACTCCACTTCTGAGCCCGAATCTCCAGCCACAACCATGGATCATCCAAAACAACCTAACTTTGAACCACAACAATTCTGTGATTTCAAAGATCGGATCAATGCCTACATCAACCCACTGCCGCATCCTCAAATGCGAGATCACTACAATCCCACTGCAGTGGAGATCAAACCTCGAATCAACATTCCTACGGGAGGACCCAAGGTGGAGCTCAAGCCTAGTATGCTCCACAAGACCCCAAACTTTCATAGATTGAACTCCGAGGATCCTTTCCAACACATCAAAAATATGAAGTATCTGGCCGACACATTCGAGATGGTCTACTCTTGAAAATCTTCTTCTCTCTAGCTGACAAAGCCGCCAATTGATTTCAGACATACCCTCACCAGATCAACACATGGGAAGAGCTTCAGACTGCTTTCTTACAAAAAATCTATCCCATTGGCCAAACTCATGCAATGTGGCACCAAATCACACCCTTCTCGCAAGGAGCAGGAGAATCTCTACATGAGGGATGGGATCATTTTCTGGATCTCATGCACAAATGCCCCCATCATAGAGTCTCGAAGTGGGAACAAGTTCAATCCTTTTACCACGAGCTCTGTGACAACATCAAGCTTTTTGCCAATGCAACCTGTGGTGGCAGCATCATGGGTCAGCATGAAGATGAGATTTGGGAAATTCTCAAAAATATGTGCGAGAACTCCCTAAACAATGAGTCACTAGGTGCGTACAACCGGAAGTCCACCCACTCATGGACAAACAATCGAGGGGTACACGAGACTAGAGGCCTTACCGCATCCGCTGACTTGGAGTTGGTAGTCAGTCAATTGGATAAGGTCTCTATCATTGAGAAAAAGGTGGATGACATTACTCGGCATCTACACAAGACCACCACCGCACCACAAAGCCCATACGTGCACCCGCCCTCAGGTAGGTGATTGCACCACAAAAATACACCTGCAATTGTGCCTTCTTGTGCTATTTCCTAGCATTACCAGTGGATTTAGGCATCCATAGTCGCATTTGTAAAAATACATGCATGCATGCATTTATTTGAGAGGGGAGGAGAGTGAATAAATGGCCTCGCAATTCACGTTTTCCTCAAGTGCTGCTTTGCAAAATTTACCATCTTTTTATTTTAATTTGACTTTGAAACCCTTCCCGTGGCTGCATGGAATGGCCTCTTCCTCACGCCATGTCCTGCTCAGCCATTCCCTGCTCGCCACTCCCTGCAGCCGCATGCAAGCCATGCACAGCCAGGGCATGGCTGTGCATGCTTCCTTCTTCAATAAAAAGAGCTCGACTCCTTCTTACAAGGGGAGGCTGGTCCACACAAAAAAACCCAACACAGCTTCTCCTTCCAGGCTGCCTCCTCCCCTCTCCCTCCAAACGTAGGACCTCCTCCTCTGAGGAGCCACTTTGCAGGTACGAGTCCATCACTGTGGTGCACACCCACCACCGTGAGACCACCACCGCCTAGCTCATCAAAGAGTCGGTGGGCGTGGTGGTCTTCTCTTCCCTGTTTCAACGTCCAAGCCACTTCAGCCATTGGAGCAGGAGCTTCAAACTTTGAAGCTCAAAGCTCTGCACGCAGCAGCAAAGCAGCAGCAGCAGCAAGGTGGCAGCAGGTGCGCAAGCCACCGCGCGCCCGCACATAGGCCACCACGCGTGCCTGCAGGTTGCCTTCGCCTCCCGCTTCTTCGTGCAAACACCCACTTCTCCCCACAGCCCAACCAGTGCAGACCTTCTTCCACGTGCGCCAGCTCGCACGCGCCAGCCGCAAGCCACCCGCACTCACAGCACCGTCTGCTCCTGGTTGCGCGGCTTGCTCGGCCACTGTAGCCACTCTTCACGCCAGTCAGCGCGACACTGTGGCTACAGTGGGGTGACCGGTAAGTTTCTCACTTATCCGTCACCTGGCACGCCGCTACCGACCACAGCCCGCATGCACGTCTGCGTGCAGTCCTCTGCCAGTGACCGCTCCCGCCCGCTCCCTACGCCCGCGTACGTCTACATGCGCCTGCTCCAGCTCTCCACGCAGCGCTGTGCGCTGCGTTCCTTCCTCCGTGCCCACTCCCCTATGTGCACATGCCTCTCAGCGCGCCTACGTGCCTACGCGTGTGAGATAGAAAAACACCAAAAACACAATAAACGAACGGAAGAGATTCGTTGTAGGAAAGGCGTAGAAACTTCACTTTTAATCCCACTTCCCTGAGTTCGACCCTGGGCCTAAAAGTGACCAAGATAAAATCAAATAGGCTATGTAAAAAGAAATATTTTGTAAAGATATGGTTAGGCTCGATTTAGGTTAACCACTATACACACTTCAACGATAAAATCACCATATTAACACACCTATCTGAGTCTACACCATAATCTTTCTGGCACTGTTGCCAGGGAAGTGCGCCTTCAAGCAAGTTTCTATTCCATTCCTTTCATTTCTTCTCTTCTCTCTTCACGGGTGTCTCTGTTTTTGGTGTGCAGGTAAACCCGTTGCAAGGAGAAGACAGGAAGACGAAGTCGGAGACGTGGGTAGGTCCAAGGCAGGAACGAGAGCGTGAAGACGCCGACACCGCACTGGAGCTCCGCACACGTTGTTGAACAAGTAGGTCTTTCTTTCTTAGCAACCTAGGTTAACTTGTCACCTTAATAAAAAAAAAACTAAAAACTAGAAAAACTTCTTGGAATCTCTTGGGGCAAGTGGATTAAAATGCACTTGTTTGATTGATTGCCTTTACTCCCATTGCCTCGGGATTTCCCGCCTTACTTCGCATAGCGAAAATCCAAGAATCTTGATTCTTGAATTTTTCGCCGTGTGAAATATTCTTTGAGGCAAACATAAAAAGATTGATTGCACCCCTCTTTGCCTTACTTATCTGCAAATTCAGAATCACATTTTTGGTGGGGAGACTTGGAATTGAGTTGATTCCAACCCCACCACGACTTTTCAACTTGCCTAAGATTCGATCCCGAATACTTCAACCCCAACAAATTGATTTTCTTTATCTTTTGGTTGAGCCTTGTGTGGAAATCATTCTGGTGATTAGGAGCACTTGAATTGAAGTGCTTTGGCTCCCTTTCACACTAATCTAAAACTGATTCGTGCATCCACACATAGAAATCTCCATTTAGGGAAGCCCATTGCATTTTAGCATGCATTAACCAATTGACATTAAAGAAGAGTTTGTTGGGCATAGAAGAAAACTTGTATTCTTGCAAAATCGGGAGATTGGTTGAATTGGTAATTCAACAAAATCCTAAAATCCATACTACTTAAGGCTGAACTCTAAAAACCATTCACCAATTAAAACTTCAATTCGGGGAGATTTCCCCGTTGCATGTTTGTTTTACACACTTGAAAAATCAATCACTTGGGCATTACCCGTAAACAACACCATTCACATTCCAGAAGCACTTGATCCTAAGCCTCTAACTAAAATTGGTAGCAACTTGAACCTTATTAAGGATTGGAGGTCTAACTACTTGCGTGTAGCGCCTACGTGCTGGTGAGGGTTCCCACGTGCTATCAGGTGTCTAAGACTGGGGCAAACGGCCTTTCAATCTGGCCCAGTGGTTCTGCGGTGCTCGCATTCAGTTCCATAGTTTGTGATAGTAGATAACTTAGATCTTTAGGTCTAAGGGCACACTGTAGAGGTTAGGAATTTGATTGAATTGATTTGTCATCAAGTGTACCTTTGCGGCGTCATTTCTCTCATCCCTTTTCCCTTCTTATCCCCCCAATTCTTCCTGCGGTAGTACATGTTTGGGAGGAGGTCACAAAACCCTGAACTGTTTGAATTGCCTGATAAATCTAGAAAAGAAGCTGAATCGTCCTCCTCCTCCACAAACATGGCTGCACGTCCACCCCCAAATCCCGAGGGAGGAAACCGCCCTCAGAACCCACTAGGTGGTGGAGCCTTAGATCCCATAACTTGCCTCCAAGCCTAGATGGAAATGTATAATGAACAAATTGAAGCCATTTGGGAAACATTGGAGGAAATGCAGAACTCTCCCGAACGGGAGGAGCCTAGGTCTCTTAGCTCCTATCAGAATCCCACTGCTATAGAGACCATAGGACAAATTCGGGTCCCCATGGGCGGGGACGACTTTGAACTGAAGCCTAACATATTAGCCTAATAAATTTCCATTTCCATGGTCTTACAAGTGAAGATCCTTTTCTCCACTTGGAAGACCTAACTCGATTAGCTGAAACTGTTAAACTAAGAAATATCAGGTTACCTATAGTCCTCATGAAAATGTTCCCATTTTCATTGCGGGATAAAGTGTCGTAGTGGTTACGCACCCTTGGGAGAACCATCCACTCTTGGGAAGAGATGTGAACAACATTTCTGAAGAAGTTCTTCCCAATCGGGTGAACCAATGCGTTTCGCCGTGCTATCACTTCATTTACGCAACAAAATGGCAAACAGTTTCATGAGGCATGGGAGAGGTATAATGACCTCCTCAGGAAGTGTCCGCACCACGGTCTGCCTAAGTGGCATATAGCCCAAATTTTCTACTACGGGCTAAATGAGACTTTGAAGCAGATTGCAGATGCTCCCTGCGGAGGAAACTTTATGAATAAAGACGAGAATGGAGCATTCGAATTATTTGAAAATATGAGTGAAAACTCAATGAACAATGCCTCCATTGTCGCCTTTAATCGTACCAGCCTGCCCCGAAATGTCCACGAAGTTGACACGAGACCCTCCCATTCATCCACTGATCTCAGCCTTATCGTACAAAAACTGGATGAAGTCTCCGTCGTGCACAAGAAGCTAGATGAGCTTCTGGCCAACCCCACCCATTCTATGGCAAACACCCCCACCTCACCACTTCGTCACAATCCCAATTCTTCCAACACCAGGCTTATCCCGAGAAACCCCATAAGACCTTCCTTACCGAGTGTCTCGCCGACCGACTTGGTAAGTCACGTGGATCTGGCTTCTGCGAGCCAATATTTCTACATGGAGGACCAAGCCTCTGTGTGCTCGGACGCATACTTACATGTGGACGCGACTTCTGGCATAGAAAACGCTTGCGTCCTGGGGTATAACCCGTTCTCTGCCACTTATAACCCAGGGTGGTGAAATCATCCAAACTTCGCATGGTCCTACAACCCACATCGCCAAAACCTCGCAGGTGGACCAATGCGACCATCCGCATCCGTTATCCCAAGGGCCCAGTCTAATCCTATGGCGAATCCGCAATCAGGCCCTTGCGTACCGCAAACAGAACACGCATCAAGTCCTCTTGATAAATTGATGCGAATGATGACGGAAATGTCAAAGCGCCATGAAGCAAACATGACCTCTCTTCAGCACCAATTGGTGCAACAGAATGCTGAGATCAGTCAACTACGCATGGCGACTCGATCTCCGGGCACTCTTCCTGCCCAACCTGTTCCAAACTCGCAAAACTTCGTACCCCGTGGTCCTCAACCACAGGTACAACCTTCTCAGGGGTAGGTTAATCAGATTTTGCAGGCTCCGAGCATTCCATCGATATTTCAAGCTAATCCCGCTACAGCACCGCACTTTTATGTCCCCATTGCAAACCCTCCTCCGCCGTATGATCCCACTAGACCCGCATCATCCAATGCTATCACTACGAGGAGAGATAAGCAAACCATCGATCCACCTCGACCTAATCCTGGCCCGTCTTCTTCATCGCCCTCTCATTCGGGATGCGCACCACATTCGCGAGAGGATGATACACCTAAATTGGTGCCAGAATCAGTCCCATTCCCTGAGGCTCTACTGAGGGAGCCAAAAGGCAAAAAGAAAGATGCGCAGGCCTTTGATAACCTGCGTAATTTGTTTAGGGATGTAGAAATCAAGGTACCCCTGCTCAAGGCTATCAACCACATACCTACTGTCGTCCGATTTTTCAAAGACTACATAATAATGCAATGCAATGGTTTGGTAATGATTGTGTGATATGTAATGTGTTGAGATAATGATGTGTGGTAGTATGTTGTGATTTGAAACACCATGAGTGTCATTGTGGTGAGTTGCATGGAATACCAGTCATTACAACCATTATTATTTACTTATCTAATTTTTACTAGTTTTATTCCAAGTCGTTCATTGGGAGGCAATTATTGAATTACATTCCTCTTTGATCTCAAAATTATCCTCTAATTCCAAAAAGAAGCTTTACATCTTATTAAAGAATGAATGAATGTGGACATGGTTTGCCTACTTACTAAGAATTAATTGTAATGCTTGCAAAAACTACTACAAACAAGCACCAAACAATTTATCACTAAACTTTAAACTGTCTTTACAAGTTATAATATTAATACTTACATGAAAGTACACAATAGACTAAGATGACATAGTATATTAATTTAACTTACTAGTCTGATACCTACAGTAACACATACAACAGATATAGTGACAGACGTAAGCGTCGCTAGATCCCAGAAAACACTATATACAAACCTAAGGAGGGAAATTGGGGACTGTAGCGACACTTATGGTAACATTTTATTCTGTTAGTAAATATATGGGTTTATTTATAAAAATAATTGGCTGTACTACGTATACATATATATATGTTTATATTTTTATTGTATATGTATTTTTACTTACGTATGTGCATCGTCTCTCTCTCTTCTCCTTCACACCAATCTTCATTAGATGTTCTTCATCTGTGTTTTCATTCTTCCTTAATGACTTTAACACGCTGCGGTGGAGAGGCACTTAACAGTCGTCATTAACTCTCTTTAATTAATTAAAAATGTGTTTAATTTGCGGGCATGCTTTTCGAGGGATACACAGCACCTAGAGGGTGGGACCAAACCTTTACTAAGCGTGCCCTAATTCTCATTTGGCGACTTAATTATGTTTTTCTTAACTCAGCACAGGGCCTTCTCAGCCCCATGCACACGCACTTCTCCAGGCCCCCGATCCCACACAATTCACATTCAGAATGCTCAGTATGTATCGAATGTAAAGGTTGTTTCGGGCGCCCAACGCCCGTGACGACTAATGGGCTTAAACACAAATTCATTATAAACCGCTACGCGCGGTTTACAGCGCACGATGTGGCGCTATTCAAGCGCCACATCTGTGTTGGAAACCGTGTGCAACTGTGGGCCGGAAGCGATTTTGGCCCTCAATTTGAGGGCCATAATTTATTTAAAAATAAAAATAAATTATGGAAAATAAAGTATTTACATAATACTACATAATTGTTCAATTAATTTGAAATTTTAATTAGATTTACTATATAAATAAATTCACTAAAGTGGGCTATTTTTACACATTGATTTTGGTGTTTTCTTGGTTAATTGATTATAAATTAGTTAGTGAATGGTCTAATTTACCTCATACAGAGTTAGAATACATACATAAGTATTTTATACACATTTTTATTATATTTTTCCGAATTAATGCATGTGTTATTTACATTTAAATAGCAATTTTAATTGTTCTGATTATAAATTAAGTTAAACTTAATGTAATCAGGTCTAAATATACTTAAATTAGCTTAAATTACTTAAAGTATATTAGTCTTAGTATACATATTCAATTTAACTTAATTATAATTCTAAATTACTAATTTACCTAATTTAATTTAACAACTTAGCCATAAACTTAATAAATTCATTATTTATTATTTATAAAGGATTAAATTAAGATAAAAGATTTTATTTACTTATAATCTACATATACATAGATATATATACAATTTTATAGTTTAACTCTCTTAATTATACTATTTACGGCTCTAATTAGTTTACTAATACATATAAATTAATTTAATTTATAGATAGTTATATAATTATTATATTTACTGTCTAAACTAGATCTAAAACCTAAATTACAGTATTATATTTGCATAGTTAAGTATACAGTATATATATATATATTTACACTATCTATTTACATGTGTTGCCTAATATATAGCTTATGTCTATATAAGCATACTTAATATACAAAGTAATATATATATGTATATATATAGATATATAAATATTTTTATCTCTAGTCCTTTTAGGGTGTTTCTTTTTAAATTGTTTACTGCTGTTGTTACAGGTTTGACAGAAGTAGGAGAGAAGAAGGGAAGAGTTAACTAAGGAGAGAGTCCTTAGTTCAGTTTTCTCTTTTAACTCTTGTTTGGATAGTGATTTCTTTACTAGACTAGCTGACAGAATTGAGAAAGAATAGACATGTATGCACCGAAATTATAGCTCAAGTATTGAAACAAGAAAGTTTATTTACATATAAGATGAAACACAATCTACTGTCAGCTATGATCAAATTAGAGTCTACAAGGTTTAACACTAGAACCTATCTGTTACAACCTATAATAACTAGACAGTAGCAGCAACAAAACCTTCCAAACTCTGCAGCAGCTCAAGTCACTGTCCAAATGGTCTAACTGCTGCTGCAGTTGGTCCATTTGAGAAGAAATGTGAGTTGGAAGAGGAACACATGTAGCTGCAAGATGCAGCACTTTGCTTTGTTTACTGGGATCAGAGTCAAACAAATCTAAACTGAAAAGAAAATCTCTGTCAATCCCAAATTTGACAAGGGTTTAATTTCTCACTAAATCACTGAATACCCCAATTCAAATGCCAAAAACCCTCATCAAAAACTTCATTTCAGATGAAATCCACGAATATCACTGAATTAACTCTTCCTAATGCTACAGACAGCATGAAGGAAGAATCAATTCAATCAATTAAAGCCCTTAGTTCAAATCCCAGTTTCATGAAACCTTAAAGAGTATTGAGAACTCCTTAGGTTAGGAAATCACCAAACAGCCGTTCAAAACACACTTATGAATGCAAGATCAGACTTCAAATTACCGCAGTAATTATCCTTAGATCTGACTTGCATTCAATGCATTCAGGACATTATCAAATCAGATTTATGTATGGCTCTTCTGGGATGATTTCTATCACCAGAAATCCTCTCAGATTCCTTGCCAACAAGGAATTCAAATCAACTTCATTCAATTCGTCAGATCAGGCAGTAAAACCAAAAGGAAAAATCCTTAAAATCCACATTGAGAGAAATATGAAAAATTGAAAATTTCGACCCAAAATCAGGGGCTTTTGTGACCAAGAGTGAGGTGAGTGGGAAGCCCCTTAAGTGCTTGTTGACTCCAATTTCAGATCTGAAATTGGGTCAGAGTGCATGGGTGGAAGATGAGAAAACATGTCATGAAAAATCAGAACTGGACATGAAAATATGGAGAGGGAGATAATTTGAAAACATGGTCTTATGAAGTCTTTCCCTCTGATCTGGAATGATCAGAGGAGGTGAGGGGGGGAAATTTAAGCCTAATTCTACTACTATAGCTACTTTATCCTACAGCAAAATTAAACATTAACAATTATATTAATTCTACTCTAAACTACTTAACTATAGCTAAAACTAATATGCAGAATTATAAACCTAATCTAACAGGAAGAATGGGTCCTATGGGTCGTTAGCCGATGGCTAAGGAGGAAGAAAGGAGGAAGATGACTCCAGCGAAGGGAAGAGTCTGCTAGTGAGGCTCCAGGGTCATCCTCAGGTGCTACGAAGTCCTTAGTGATGAGGAGGTCGAGAGAAGGTGATGATTTCACAGTCGGTGGCTGTGAAATCAGAGACTGGATGGGGAGGAGAAACTGGAGTGGACGAATGATCGCTAAGAGGTGTAGGAGGGAGCGATCCCTTGCGCACGACACCACTGAGGTGCTTAAGTAGCATGCTCAGTGGCTGAGATCACCGCGTAGGTGAGGATAATCAAGATGCAACCGGCGGCGAGGATGAGAGGGGCGGAGCGCGCGGTGAGCTAAGCACAAAATCTGACCGTCGGATGAGATCTGGGGAGAGGGGTGATCGCACGCACCGAATTGCACGAAGCTTCCATTCGAATCTAACCACAGATCAAGATCATGAAGAGCGACAGATGGCTGAGATTGGCCATGTTCTTTGCGTGCTACAGTGCGTGCAAAGAGCAGCAGGCCTCTCTTTGAAATAAGGTAAAATTGCCTACAGACCCTTGAATGAAGGGGTAGAAGAATTACGTGCAGGCCCATAAGTGAAAAGAACTACAACCGGAAGGGCCCTGCAGCCTTTCAAAAGGGTCCCTGCAGCTTACAAGTAGGTCCAAAGGGGAGTTTTTAAGGGCAAGAGTGTAATGCATGAAGGACCTAAGTGTAAACTACCTATTTCAAAACCTAAATGATGTCCAATTGCTTCAAATTTTTATATGTGCTCAATTGAACGTTTAAGACATTGATTATACTTCTGATTTGGCCTTTCAAACTTATTTATGTGTTCAATTGACGCATGGATCATTATTTGTACTTTGCTTTCAGAATATCTCATTTTGTGACCTAATTATGAAGTTTTAACATAGATTAAAGGTTTTAGGTCTTTTTCTTTAATTCCCACACTTAACCCTTTTTATCTGTTAATCTGATGTTATTTTACTTAGTGTCTAGCTTAACTTCAGCTTTTTAGCCATGATGAGTACCCACTCATCATACCCCCATGCTTACGTTTTGCTAGTCCCTTAGCAAACAATCCGTCGAAGTGTAAAGCAATTTGAGTATCAGCAACGTAAGTGTGAAGAGATATCTTTTTCTTCTTTCAAAAAGTTTTAAGTGTTTGATGATGATCTTCAGGCTGAAAAATTTTTTTCAATAAACCAACTGTGTTTTGGACATTGTGAGAACCTTATTACTGAGGATAACCTACCAGAACTCAAGGCTTAAATGACATAGACCATCTCTCAACCAACAAGGACTCTTGATATTTAAACCTTAAGTCGAATTCTAGGACTCAGGGGGTTTTACAGAGACTCAGAATGCTATGAGGTTATGGCTGTGCTTTGTGATAAGTCAGGACTAACCAAGTGAATTCTAAAGCTCACTCCCGGGGTTTCACTTCTTTTTAAGTCCAGGTTGGTCCTAACTTCAGCTCATGTTTTCAGATAACTCTCAAGAATTGATGGATATTCAAACCCAACCCTTATTGTGTTTGTGGCTCAGAGAACTTTTTGGTGGACAAACAGGGTATTTGTTTTGAACCCTGAAAATAATTTTGGTGGAACAAGAGTATTTCCAGATTTTGGAGAACATACTTGACTTTTTTTTTTTTTTTGAACAGCATGTCTCCGGAACTTATTTGGTAGAGCGCACTGTATTTGGTGGGTGAATTTTTTTGTAGAAAGAGTTTCTCCTAGACACAAGACTAAAGATTAGGACAAAGAGTCTACCTGCACGCA
The DNA here is from genome assembly GCA_037157565.1 of Thalassia testudinum. Taxonomy (NCBI): domain Eukaryota; kingdom Viridiplantae; phylum Streptophyta; class Magnoliopsida; order Alismatales; family Hydrocharitaceae; genus Thalassia; species Thalassia testudinum. The sequence continues at coordinate 103,421,321 of JAZHRO010000073.1, read as the reverse complement.
CAGGTAAGGACTCCACCTTCCCTAATGAACACAAGGGTTGAAGTTTAGGTTCAAGTGGTCTTTCCTGACATTATGTAGTGTAAGCCAAGGTTACTTAGACTCCTAAGTCAAAGCAAACCAACGAATCCTGTACTGGTGACTCAGGTACAAGAATATGTCCTAAAGTTAGGAGTGACTGTGGTCTATCTTGTCAAGGCTCGAAGTGTATTAAGCCCAAGCTTGTATCAAGCTCTTATGGCCCGACAGGTCAAACCAGTAACGGTTGAATGTCCATAGACACTTATTCTAATTTTTGTTTTCAGCTAGATGATCATAGTTAAATACTTATCTTTTATCTTTTTCTCCCTTTCTCCTTAAAATTATTGTCCTCCCTTGAAAATAGGGTGCATGTCCCTTATTGTATTTTTGGAATTTTTTTTTTTGTGATTTGTTATTTTTTTGTATTTTTAGCTTTGTAATTTTTTTTTTCAAAAATTTTTCAAAATTTTTCAATTTTTTAAGTATATATATTTTTTGATAATACTATAGGTACTATAGGTGTGTCTACAATTGCATTTTAGTTTAAATGGTTCACCGTTTACACACACCCCCCATGCTTAAATGTTGCAATGTCCTCATTGAACGAATAGGGTGGATGCAAATGCATGCTCTGCTTTTCACTATCCTAGGCTGGGTGATGGAAGGAAGTCGAAATGAGGAGATAAAATCTCTGTGCGGATGATTTTAAGTCTGATCTAGGATCAGAGTGAACAGTCGGGCTAGGAAGTGAAATGCATGATATGCGTGTCAATGAAAGTATGCTCAAAATGCAAGGGTAGACACTATATACAAATAAGGCAAGAGTAAGAAAGGTGAAAAACAACTATATACAAGGATAGGTTTTTGTTAAGTTTAACGTCTTCAGCTAGGCAAATACTTGTATGGTAATTCAAAATGTAGGAGCGAAATGGTGGAATTGATAAGTCTGAGATCATGTGGCTCAATGAAAGGTTTTAGTCTTTGACCATTTACAGTAAAAGGTTCAGACTTGTCAATTTCAATGATCTCAATGACTCCATTGTCAAATATTCTTAAGATTTTGAAAGGTCCAGTCCATTTTGATCTTAGTTTCCCAGGAAAGAGTTTTAATCTAGAGTCAAAGAGGACTTTTTGACCAGGGTGAAAAGATTTCCTAAGAATGTGACGGTCATGGAAGGCCTTAAGCTTATCCTTATAAATCCTTGAGCTTTCATAAGATTCATTCCTTAATTCATCGAGCTCAGAAATTTGCAATTTCCTAAGATCACCGGCCTTCTCTAAGTCCAAGTTACACTTTTTGATGGCCTAATATGCTTTGTGCTCTAGTTTTACGGGAAGATGACAGTGTTTCCCGTACACAAGTCTAAAAGGAGACATGCCTAAAGGGGTTTTGTGGGCTGTCCTATATGCCCACAACGCATCAGAAAGGCGGGAAGACCAATCCTTTCTATCTGGTCGGATGGTAGTCTATAAAATCTTCTTGATCTCCCGATTGGACAATTCAGCAAGTCCATTAGTTTGAAGGTGATATGGTGTAGCTATCCTATGTGACACCCCATACTTTTGAAGTAGGGATTGAAAATGTGTGTTTCTAAAATGAGACCCTCCATCACTAATGATGGCTTTTGGTACCCCAAATCTAGAGAAGATGAAGTCTTGAACGAATTGTGTCACAACTCTATGATTATTAGTCCTCGAGGGGATGTCTTCAATCCATTTTGAAATATACTCAACTGCCAACAATATGTACTTGAAGCCATAAGATTTAGGAAAAGGTCCCATGAAGTCAATGCCCCAAATGTCAAAGATTTCGCACACCATGATCGGATTCAAGGGCATCATGTCTCGGCAGCCAATACTGCCGAGAGACTGACAGCATGAACATGCTTTGCTATATTCGTGTGCCTCTTTAAAGATTGTGGGCCAATAAAAATCGCTCTGCAAAATCTTTGTAGTAGTCTTTTTGCTAAAGAAGTGATCGCCGCACGCCTGGTCATGGCAGAATGATAAGATGCTTCTAATCTCCTTATCTAGAACACACTTCCTAAAGATCTGGTCTTTGCAATGCTTGAAAAGCCAGGGTTCTTCCCAGTAATAGTGCTTGGCCTTGGATCTAAGTCTGTCTTTTTGATGTTGGACCCAATCAGTGGGGAGGATTCCAGAAGCTAGGTAGTTGACAATGTCAGCAGACCAGGGAAGATCAGAATGAATGACCAGCAATTGCTCATCAAGGAAGTGGTCAGAAATGGGTAAAGAAGGAGAAATCACTTCAGAAGGAAGGCGGGATAAGTGGTCAGCTACCACATTCTGCTTTCCAGCCTTATCACAAATCTCTAAATCAAATTCCTGTAAAAGCAGGATCCATCTAATCAGACGAGATTTTTCATCCTTCTTGGTGAGAAGATGTCGAACTACCGTGTGGTTAGTGTAGACTATAATGTGGGAACCTAAAAGATAAGGTCTGAATTTCTCCAGTGCAAATACTACAGCTAGCAATTCCTTTTCCGTGACAGTGTAATTCCTCTGAGCTTCATCTAAGGTCTTGCCAATGTAATAGATGACTGTGGGTTTCCCGTTCAATTTTTGACCAAGGACAGCTCCTACTGCATAATTAGAGGCATCACACACGATCTGAAAAGGGTGAGACCAATTCGGGGGTTGCAGTATGGGTGCCTTGGTAACCAGATCACGAAGTGTCGTATAGGCACGAACACGATCGTCAGAGATCTGGAAGTTTACATCTTTAAAGAGGAGAGTACTGAGAGGTCGGGCTATTTTCGAGAAATCCGCTATAAAGCGACGATAAAAACCAACATGCCCGAGAAAATATCGAATCTGCTTAACCGACGAAGGTAGTGGTAAATCAGAAATCAACTTTACCTTCGCGTGGTCAACCTCAATTCCTCTCTCAGAGATAAGGTGACCTAATACTAGTCCTTCAGTTACCATGAAATGAGATTTCTCCCAGGAAAGCACCAGATTCAAATTTATGCATCTTTACAGGACCTTAGTCAAGTGGTCTAAGCATGCATCAAATGTGCTCCCGAAGACCGAGAAGTCATCCATGAAGACTTCTAAGCAATCACCTACTAAGTCAGAAAAAATTGCAAACATACACCGCTGAAATGTAGTAGGTGCGTTGCACAATCCAAAAGGCATCCTACGGAATGCAAAGGTTCCGTAGGGGCAGGTGAATGTCATTTTCTCCTGATCATTGTGGTGAATTGCCACCTGATTATATCCTGAATAGCCATCCAAAAAGCAGAAAAATCTATTCCCTGCCAGTCTTTCCAGTATCTGATCAATGAAGGGCAGAGGGAAATGATCTTTCTTCGTGGCTTGGTTGAGTTTTCGGTAATCTATACATACTCGCCATGAACTAGCAATGCGTGTAGGGATGACTTCTCCAGAATCAGTGGTGATGATGGTAAGTCCGGCCTTCTTTGGCACAACCTGAACAGGACTTACCCATCTACTGTCAGAAATTGGGAAGATAATTCCATTGTCCAACCACTTAATCATTTCACTTTTTACCACCTCCTGTAATGTAGGGTTCAATCTACGCTGGGGCTGTCTAGTAGGTCTAGATCCTTCTTCAGTGAAAATCCTATGTGTGCAATAAGAACTGATGCCAGTTAGGTCAGAAAGGCTCCATCCTATAGCATGTCTATGTGCTCTTAGGATAGATAAGAGTCGTGATTCTTGATCAGATGATAAGGAAGAGTTAACAATCACCGGATAGGTCTGATCAGGTCCTAAGAAAACATATTTGAGAGAGTTAGGAAGAGGTTTGAGTTCAACGGGTACAGGATCAGAAGGAGCAGGTGTGAAAGTTTCAGGAGATCCTAGAGATACTAAAGGAATAGGAGGTAGGTCCTCAGTCTCTAAGTTTGGTATCTCAGTGGAAGTCAAGTCAGAGTCCAAAGAGTGTTGAGGTTCTAAATTTAATGAATTGATTAAGGTATCCTCAACCAACTGATCCAAAGAATCCAGAGAAAAGATTTCTTCAATTAAACTACAGGTTGGTCCTCTTTGGGCCTGAAAAATATCAATTTTTATTTTCTGATCTCCGAACTTCAATTCTATAAGGCCCTCCTCACAATTGATGTTTGCCTTGGCCGTAGCCAAGAAAGGTCTTCCTAAAATGATAGGTGTGTTCTGGATATCTTTAGGTACTTCCATGTCAAGGACTATAAAGTCTACAGGAAAGTAAAAATCCTTGACCCGCACTATGACATCTTCTAACACTCCCTAAGGTGTCTTAACTGATCTGTCAGCTAATTGCAGGGACACCTCAGTTGGCTTCAGATTGCCAACCTCAAAATGTGTCAGCAGAGAGGTTGGGATAAGATTGATGGAAGCACCTAGGTCAAGTAGTGCTCTATTAAATGTGGTGTTACCTATCATGCAGGATAAGAGAGGGGTGCCTGGGTCTTTCATCTTAGTTGGGAGGGTACTAAAGATGATGGAACTAGCTTGTTCCGAAAGGATGATTGGACTACTCCCTTTTTGAATTCTTGCTTTACACTTAGGTGTGCATAGGTCTTTTAAAAACTTAGCGTAAAGAGGCATGTGGCGGATTGCATCCAACAAGGGGATGTTTATGTGGACTTGCTCAAAGAGCTTAAGCAAATCCTCCTCAGGTGCCACACAGGTCTTTTTCTTTCCTTTCTCCTTCTTATTTAAAGCTTCAGGAAAAGGTACAAGATTGGTGGAAAGAGGTTCAGTCCTAGGTAGAGGAGAAGTAGGAAGTGGAGGAGCAGAACTAGAAGTGGTAGGTGTTGGAAGAGATGGATCTAGTGTGCTTTTACCACTCCTAGTGACTATGGCATTTAGTTCAACCCTAGAGGTAGATGGTAAATCAGTGTTAGGTAGCAGAGGTGGTTGTGTTTGTGCAAGAGAAGAGCTTGAGTCAGTGAAGAATTTATTGTTGTTCAAAGGTTGTGAAATGACATGTGCATGGTCTTGCATTGCTGGTCTAGGTTGGACATACCTCTGAGCAGGTATGTTCCTAGGGTTGGGTTGTGCTTGAGATGGGAGTGACTGTGGTTGACGGGACTCCGTCAAGTGTGATAGCTGGGCTCTCATCTCAGCTAAGGCCGCGTCCTGTCTCTGCTGCATAACAATATTCTGTTGTTGCATATCAGCAAGAGCTTTCATGATAGACCCCAACTGGTCATCTCGTGTAGGCCCAGATTGAGAGTATTGGGTGGGCCTGGGTTGGGGTTGCTGGTAGGTATGCAGTGGATATCTGTGTGATTGTGGAGGTGGTGCTCGGATCGGGTTGTACAGTGGTGGTGTAGAAGGTTGTTGAAAAGGAGGTCTCTATGAATTTCCCAACCATGAGAATTTTGGATGATTGCGCCATCTAGGGTTGTAGGTTTGTGCGAAAGGGTCATTATGAATGGCATGGAGTTCCTCCGAAAATCCAGAAGGTGCAGGGAAATCAGTGTTGGGAGGAACAAAGGTTCCTCCAACCGGTGAAGGATATGGAAATGGAAAATCCGGTAATGCAGTTTGTGTCACAGAAAGGTTATTCACAGTTTCCCTCCCTGTGGGAAACTGAGAAGAAGTGTTTTGTGCTGGTGACTGAGAAGAAGAAGATGAGGGTTTTGAGAGAAATTTCCATACTTCATCTACTTTCTTCTCGATTGAGCCTACTTTATCCAGTTGACTAGCCACTATCTCTAAGTCTTTGCTACTGGATTGGGCTTCGTGTACCCCAGTATGTGAGTGGGAATGTGAGGACTTTCTATTAAACACGCTCATTGAAGCATTATTAATAGAGTTTTCGGCCATGCCTTCAAAGAGCTCAAAGACTGAGTCCTCGTCCCGACACAGGAAATTGCCTCCACAAGCGACATCTACAAAATTCCGTGTGTCATCATGGAGCCCATGGTAGAAGATCTGGACCTGTTGCTAGCGTGGGACACCATGGTGGGGACATTTTCTCAGAAGCTCATGGAATCTCTCCCAAGCCTCGTGCATTGGTTCTCCTGAATTCTGAGTGAATGTAGTGATGGCACGCCTTAAGGCATTAGTGCGGCCTACAGGAAAGTACTTCTTTAAGAACTCATGTTCTAATGAAGCCCAGGAGTCTATAGGTGTAGTCCGTGCAAGTGTTCGAAACCAAAAGGCTACCTTATTTTTCAATGAAAAGGAGAACATTTTCATTAAAAGCGTGTGCTGATCATGTCCTTGCAAACCCAAAGTTTGGGCAAGATTTTTCAGCTCCTCTAAATGCTGAAAAGGGTCCTCAGAAGCAAGTCCATGGAAGTGAGGAATGAGTGCTATAATGTTTGGCTTCAGTTCAGCAGCATGACCCCCATTGGGATAACGTACCACAGGCATTGGTTGGGCAACTGCGGGATTATAATAATCCTGTAGTTGAGGTCTACGGGGTTGGGGTGGTGCCTGAGGATTTCTAGGTTGAAGTGGTTGTGGTTGGGGGTTAGCTAAAAGATTAACAGCTTGAGCAAGCTGTTGCACCTGTTGGGTTAAGGTATTCATTTGTAGTTGTGTATCGAAAAGGTGCTGAAGATGAGGCATAGGTCCTCTCTCCAGGGGTGGATTAGGATAATTAGGATAAGGTGGAGGTTGGAACCTAGGAATAGGTGGTTGCTGTGGTGGAGGATGTGCAACTAAGTCTGGAGGAAGTTCTTCAAAATCCTCAAATTATGACGACTCAAGATCATCCTCTTGGTGAATGGGATTGTGAATAGGATTTTGAGACTCGGGAGGTAAAGGATTAGAAGTGGAGGGCAAAGAGAAAGATGCAGTAGCTTGGGTACTAGTACCCAAGGGGAGTACAAGTTCTGGGTTTTGGGATCTCCTACCTTCCATTGAGTTGGTTTTTTGAAAACACGTTTACTACAACTCGTTCCTACTCAATGGGAAAAATTTTAACCAAGTTCACAAAAAGCGAAAAAATCCCAATTAAATCTCATTTCATTCAGAAGACCAATCAAGCGAGATAAATCGAAAAAATTTTTCCTAGAGGCTGCTACGCAAAATTATGTTGTACGCAAGCAATTGTTTCAAACAATTGTACGTGTCTTAAGATAAACATAGCGATGTTCAGACCTCTAAAATCTACTGGGAATCTGGATAAGACTTAGCGTGCGAATCCAGATCCTGTGGTTGTAGAAAGAGATGAGGTAGAAACCCGTGTGTTGTGGCCTTAAGTGATCGTGCTGTGTGCATGATAGCAATCAACACAAGGCGATGAAAATCTCAAACAAGGTTTCACCCAAAGTTAATATCTTCTTTTTGACTTAATTCAAGTGATTATGATATGATTTCTATGCTGCTTGTCTCACTTTTTACTCAGTTCAGTACAAGAGATGGTCTTCTTAATTTTAAGTAAAATGCAATGATGATAGGAGTTAGAGTAAGGTAAAGAATGCGTACCTGACTCCAACAATCTTCTATATGCAGATTTGACTTGAATTAAAATCTAGCAGAAAAATATGCAACCTAAGATGGATGCCTAAGGTTATGCTGCTGCTAGATAAGGATGAGATCTTTTTTATTTTATTTTTTTATATGCAACAAGAAAAAACAAGGAAAGAAATTGATTCGGAAAATCGCAATGGAAAAATCGTATCGATGAGGGAGAAGTAGAAAATAAAAGTCCAGACAGTCCACAATTATTACAATGAATGTGTGAGAATAGACTCTCACAACTTATGACTAACAATTTATCCTAATTAATATACCTAAATCTATCTATACTAAACTACTATTATTACTAATCCTACAGCTACTCCGAGGGCAAACTCCACTAGGAAGACAAGTCAGGAGCGCAGCGACTCCACCAGGAAGATGACCTCTACCTAGATGATGATACTGCTTCTCCTCCTCCTCAAGTGCTGTGGAAAATAACAAATGATTAGTAGAAGAGTAAAAGAATGTATACACAAATAAATCAATGGAAGAAAGCAATTACAATCAATGAATTTAAATGAAATGAAGAATTTCTATATACAAAAGAATTAAAGGGTAATTTTGGCGTAAAGAGCGTTGCCTCCCCGGCAACGGCGTCAAAAATAATAATGCAATGCAATGGTTTGGTAATGATTGTGTGATATCTAATGTGTTGGGATAATGATGTGTTGTAGTATGTTGTGATTTGAAACACCATGAGTGTCATTGTGGTGAGTTGTATGGAATACCAGTCATTACAACCATTATTATTTACTTATCTAATTTTTACTGGTTTTATTCCAGGTCGTTCACTGAGAGGCAATTATTGAATTACATCACTCTTTGATCTCAAAATTATCCACTAATTCCAAAAAGAAGCTTTACATCTTATTAAAGAATGAATGAATGTGGACATGGTTTGCCTACTTACTAAGAATTAATTGTAATGCTTGCAAAAACTACTACAAACAAGCACCAAACAATTTATCACTAAACTTTAAACTATGTCTTTACAAGTTATAATATTAATACTTACATGAAAGTACACAATAGACTAAGATGACATAGTATATTAACTTAACTTACTAGTCTGATACCTACAACAACACAAAAAACAGTTATAGTGACAGACGTAAGCATCACTAGATCCCAGAAAACACTATATACAAACCTAAGGAGGGAAACTGGGGACTGTAGCGACACTTATGGTAACATTTTATTCTGTTAGTAAATATATGGGTTTATTTATAAAAATAATTGGCTGTACTATGTATACATATATATATATATTTTTATTGTATATGTATTTTTACTTACGTATGTACATCGTCTCTCTCTCTCTTCTCCTTCACACCAATCTTCACTAGATGTTCTTCTTCTGTGTTTTCATTCTGCCTTAATGACTTTAACACGCTACGACGGAGAGGCACTTAACAGTCGTCATTAACTCTCTTTAATTAATTAAAAATGTGCTTAATTTGCAAGTGCGCTTTTCGAGGGATACACAGCATCCAGAGGGTGGGACCAAACCTCTACTAAGCGCACCGTAATTCTCATTAGGTGGCTTAATTACGTTTTTCTTAACTCAACACAGGGCCTTCTCAGCTCCACGCACACGCGCTTCTTCGGGCCCCCGGCCCCACACAATTCATGTTCAGAATGCTCAGTATGTATCGAATGTAAAGGTTGTTTCGGGCGCCCGGCGCCCGTGACGACTAATGGGCTTAAACACAAATTCATTATAAACCACTGCGCGTGGTTTGCAGTGCACGATGTGGCGCTATTCGAGCGCCACATCTGCACTGGAAACCGTGTGCAGCTATGGGCTGGAAGCGATTTTGGCCCTCAATTCGAGGGCCATAATTAATTTAAAAATAAAAATAAATTATGGAAAATAAAGTATTTACATAATACTATATAATTGTTCAATTAATTTGAAATTTTAATTAGATTTACTATATAAATAAATTCACTAAATTGGCCTATTTTTACACATTGATTTTGGTGTTTTCTTGGTTAATTGATTATAAATTAGTTAGTGAATGATCTAATTGACCTCATACAGAGTTAGAATACATGCATAAGTATTTTATACACATTTTTATTATATTTTTACGAATTAATGTATGTGTTATTTACATTTAAATAGCAATTTTAATTGTTTTGATTATAAATTAAGTTAAACTTAATGTAATCAGGTCTAAATATACTTAAATTAGCTTAAATTACTTAAAGTATATTAGTCTTAGTGTACAGATTCAATTTAACTTAATTATAATTCTAAATTACTAATTTAACTAATTTAATTTAACAACTTAGCGATAAACTTAATAAATTCATTATTTATTATTTATAAAGGATTAAATTAAGATAAAAGATTTTATTTACTTATAATCTACTTATACATAGATATATATACAGTTTTATAGTTTAACTCTATTAATTATACTATTTACAGCTCTAGTTAGTTTACTAATACATATAAATTAATTTAATTTATAGATAGTTATATAATTATTATATTTACTGTCTAAACTAGATCTAAAACCTAAATTACAGTATTATATTTGCATAGTTAAGTATACAGTATATATATATTTACACTATCTATTTACATGTGTTGCCTAATATATAGCTTATGTCTATATAAGGATACTTAATATACAAAGTAATATATATATGTATATATATAGATATATAAATATTTTTATTTCTGGTCCTTTTAGGTTGTTTCTTTTTAAATTGTTTACTGCTGTTGTTACAGGTTTGACAGAAGTAGGAGAGAAGAAGGGAAGAGTTAACTGAGGAGAGAGTCCTCAGTTCAGTTTTCTCTTTTAACTCTTGTTTGGATGGTGATTTCTTTACTAGACTAGCTGACAGAATTGAGAAAGAATAGACATGTATGCACCGAAATTATAGCTCAAGTATTGAAACAAGAAAGTTTGTTTACATATAAGATGAAACACAATCTACCGTCAGCTATGATCAAATTAGAGTCTACAAGGTTTAACACTAGAACCTATCTGTTACAACCTATAATAACTAGACAGTAGCAGCAACAAAACCTTCCAAACTCTGCAGCAGCTCAAGTCACTGTCCAAATGGTCTAACTGCTGCTGCAGTTAGTCCATTTGAGAAGAAATGTGAGTTGGAAGAGGAACACATGTAGCTGCAAGATGTAGCACTTTGCTTTGTTTACTGGGATCAGAGTCAAACAAATCTAAACTAAAAAGAAAATCTCTATCAATCCCAAATCTAACAAGGGTTTAATTTCTCACTAAATCACTGAATACCCTAATTCAAATGCCAAAAACCCTCATCAAAAACTTCATTTCAGGTGAAATCCATGAATATCACTGAATTAACTCTTCCTAATGCTACAGACAGCATGAAGGAAGAATCATTTCAATCAATTAAAGCCCTTAGTTCAAATCCCAGTTTCATGAAACCTTAAGGAGTATTGAGAACTACTTAGGTTAGGAAATCACCAAACAGCCGTTCAAAACACACTTATGAATGCAAGATCAGACTTCAAATTACCACAGTAATTATCCTTAGATCTGACTTGCATTCAATGCATTCAGGACATTATCAAATCAGATTTATGTATGGCTCTTCTGGGATGATTTCTATCAGCAGAAATCCTCTCAGATTCCTTGCCAATAAGGAATTCAAATCAACTTCATTCAATTCGTCAGATCAGGCAATAAAACCAAAAAGAAAAATCCTTAAAATCCACATTGAGGAGAAATATGAAAAACTGAAAATTTCGACCCAAAATCAGGGGCTTTTGTGACCAAGAGTGAGGTGAGTAGGAAGCCCCTTAATTGCTTATTGACGCCAATTTTAGATCTGAGGTTGAAAACCAACCAGATCTGAAATTGGGTCAGAGTGTATGGGTGGAAGATGAGAAAACATGTCGTGGAAAATCAGAACTGGACATGAAAATTTGGAGAGGGAGATAATTTGAAAACATGGTCTTATGAAGTCTTCCCGTCTGATCTGGAATGATCAGAGGAGGTGAGGGGGAAAATTTAAGCCTAATTCTACTACTACAGCTACATTATCCTACGGCGAAATTAAACATTAACAATTATATTAATTCTACTCTAAACTACTTAACTACAGCTAAAACTAATATGCAGAATTATAAACCTAATCTAACAGGAAGAATGGGACCTATGGGTCCTTAGCCGGTGGCTACGGAGGAAGAAAGGAGGAAGATGACTCCAGCGGAGGGAAGAGTCTGCTAGTGAGGCTCCAGGGTCGTCCTCAGGTGCTACGAAGTCCTTAGCGACGAGGAGGTCGAGAGAAGGTGATGATTTCACAGCCGGTGGCTGTGAAATCAGAGACTGGATGGGGAGGAGAAATTGGAGTGGACGAATGATCGCTAAGAGGTGTAGGAGGGAGCGATCCCTTGCGCGCGACACCACTGAGGTGCTTAAGTAGCATGCTCAGTGGCTGAGATCACCACACAGGTGAGGGTAATCAAGATGCAACCGGCGGCGAGGATGAGAGGGGCGGAGCGCACGGTGAGCTAAGCACAAAATCTGACCGTCAGATGAGATCTGGGGAGAGGGGTGATCGCACGCATTGAATTGCGCAAAGCTTCCATTTGAATCTAACTGTAGATCAAGATCATGAAGAGCGACGGACGGCTAAGATTGGCCGTGTTCTTCGCGCGCTACAGTGTGTGCAAAGTGCAGCAGGCCTCTCTCTGAAATAAGGGAAAATTGCAGACAGATCCTTGAACGAAGGGGTAGAAGAATTGCGTGTAGGCCCATAAGTGAAAAGAACTACAACTGGAAGGGCCCAGCAGCCTTTCAAAAGGGTCCCTACGGCTTACATGTAGGTCCAAAGGGGAGTTTTTAAGGGCAAGAGTGTAATGCATGAAGGACCTAAGTGTAAACTACCTATTTCAAAACCTAAATGATGTCCAATTACCTTCAAATTTTTATATGTGCTCAATTGAACATTTAAGACATTGATTATACTTCTGATTTGGCCTTTCAAACTTATTTATGTGTTCAATTGACACATGGATCATCATTTGTACTTTGCTTTCAGAATATCTCATTTTGTGACCTAATTATGAAGTTTTCACATAGATTAAAGGTTTTAGGTCTTTTTCTTTAATTCCGACACTTAACCCTTTTTATCTGTTAATCTGATGTTGTTTTACTTAGTGTCTAGCTTAACTTCAGCTTTTTAGCCATGATGAGTAGCCACTCATCACTACACAACACCCAGGTGATAGTCAAAGAAAACCAAGAATCCGATGGTTCTCTCGCCTCGTGCGAGTTGTCCCATACTGTCAAACCTACCACCGATGTAGAAAGATCTGGGCACACCGCTTCTTTCCTATAGCATCCAAGGTTACAGTTTTAACCGTGCCCTGCTTGATCTAGGATCTTCCATCAATCTTATACCGACCATCATGCTCGAAAAATTTTCCTTGGGAAATCTGAAACCCACCCCTGTCACGTTACAGTTGGCAGATCGTTCTATCAAAATCCCAAAGGGTGTGGTGGAAGACGTGGTGGTTAGGGTCAACAGTCTCTGTTTTCTTGTCAACTTTCTTATTTTAGATATGGAAGTTCCTAGCTCACTTTTTGATTGTCCAATCATCTTTGGTCGACCTTTCTTGGCCACAGCCTGCACCCATATCGACTGCGAGTCGGGCTGTATTGAGATTGTTGTTTTATCTGAGAAACTCAAGCTTAACATCTTCAGGGCAGCCAAGAACTTTGATTGCTATTGTATCGAGGATGACACGTCTGATGAGGACATGGTCGTCAGCGCATGTATCAGACTAATTAGGACCTATTCTGACTGCTGCGGATTACCTATAAACACTGACGACTGCCTGATCAACACATATTGTGACATTCCCCCATCCCTCCCTATTCCCATACTTTCTCCTGACCAGACTTCTGACGAGGTTTTCTCCGCTTCCCATACCTCATGGTCTGAGTCATATCCGGGCTACTCATCGCCGGTCCACACTCTTGAAGACCTAATTGCCCTTTCTTTCCCGCCAAATCAAACGAATTTGTAACTCCACACTGGGACCTTGAGCCCACATCCTACTCACTAGGGCTATTCCTTTTTGGATCCATCTATCCAAGAAGCCCCTTTTCTTGGCCAATCTGAGGGCCAACTTCTTCCCGACTTGTTCTCCGATCTGCCTGGGACACTCTCGTCCTAGGAAATGCCAGATCTTTCACCTTCCACCATCACTTTTCACGCCACTATCACGATCACTTCACTTTTCACTTCACCACCCACCATCCACCCACCCTACCACCCTGCTGTATACCCTGGACCTCAGCTCTCGTTACCCGATCTTTCGTCCTTTCTCTACCTTTCCCTGCATGCATATGAGGACATAGCATCGTTTGCCATGGGGGGGTGGATAGGCATCCATAGGATCTGGGTATTTTATGGTATCATGCAATTTCCACCTATTTATAATATGTAAGAAAAAAAAAATTAAAAATGAAAATGGTGTTTAGTAATGATCTGAAAGCTGAAACAAAAATACAATAAGTGTTTATGGATATTCAACCATTGTTTTGAAGACTTTCCAAGCCACAGAAGCTTAATTCGCTCAGGCTTAGCTTAATTCACTTGAGCATTGACAAGATAGATCGGAATCTCTCCTAACTAAGGATGTATTCATGTACCTGAGACACCAGTACAGGATCCGTTGGTTTACTTCTACTTGAGAGCCTAAGTAATCTTGGTTCACACTACACATATCAGGAAAGACAAGGTGAACATAAGATCCAACCTTAGTGTTCATTAGGGAAGGTGGAGTCCTTACCTGTGCGCGTAGGTAGACTTTTTATCCCAGGCTTTAGTCTTGTGTTTAGGAGAGACTCTTTCCACCAAGAAAGAACTCTCCCACCAAAAAGAAAAGTGTGCTCCTCCAAATAATGTTGTAAGAGATATACTGACACGTGTTTCGAAAAAAGAAAAAAAAGAAAAAAAGATACAAATAAGTCAGTATATCTCACAAACGTCTGTAAAGTCTTCTTCCTACAAAAAAGTTCTTCAGGGCAAATACTCTATTTTCTTTGAGCCACAAATGTCAGAAAATGGGAGTTGAATTTTCCGTCATCTTTTTAAGGGTCAATCTAAAGACACAAGCTAGAACTAGGACCAACCTTTACTTAAAAATTCGTGAAACCCTGGGCTTGAGTCTTAATGTTCATCTGGTCAGTCTTGATCCTTCACTATGCACAAGCCATAATCTCTTGAGCTCTCGAGTACAGCAAAAACCTCCTCGGTCCTGAAAATCGTACTTAAGGTTTAAATATCAAGAGCCCTGGTTAGTCGAGAGATGATCTATGTCATGTGAGACTTAAAGTACTGGCAGCCTTCTTTGCAATTGGTTCTCACAATATCCAATAATAAACACACCTATGTCGCCTCAGAAGAAAATCTTCAACTTAAGATCATTTCTAAATACAACACAAAAATTTTTTGCGAGGGACTAGCAAAAGATAGGCATGGGGGTATGATTGCACTACAAAAATACACCTACAATTGTGCCTTCTTGTGCTATTTCCTAGCATTACCAGTGCATATTAGGCATCCATAGTCACATTTGTAAAAATACACGCATGCACGCATTTATTTGAGAGGGAAGGAAAGTGAATAAATGGCCTCGCAATTCACGTTTTCCTCAAGTACTGCTTTGCAAAATTTACCATCTTTTTATTTTAATTTAACTTTGAAACTCTTCCCGCGGCTGCATGGAATGGCCTCTTCCTCGCGCCATGTCCTGCTCAGCCATTCCCTGCTCGCCACTCCCTGCAGCCACATGCAAGCCATGCACAGTCAGGACATGGCTGTGCATGCTTCCTTCTTCTATAAAAAGAGCTCGGCTCCTTCTTGCAAGGGGAGGCTGGTCCTCCACACAAAAAAGCCCAACGTAGCTTCTCCTTCCAGGCCGCCTCCTCCCCTCTCCCTCCATACGCAGGACCTCCTCCTTTGAGGAGTCACTTTGCGGGTAGGAGTCCATCACTGTGGTGCACACCCGCCACTGCCCAGCTCATCAAAGAGCTGGTGGGCGTGGTGGTCTTCTCTTCCCTATTTCAATGTCCAAGCCACTTCAACCATTGGAGCAGGAGCTTCAAACTTTAAAGCTCAAAGCTCCGCACACAGCAGCAAAGCAGTAGTAGCAAGGTGGCAGCAGGTGCACAAGCCATCGCGCGCCCGCACGTAGGCCACCGCGTGCGCATGCAGGCTGCCTTCCCCTCTCACTTCTTTGTGCAAACACCCCCTTCTCCCCACAGCCCAGCCGGCGCAGACCTTCTTCCACGCACACCAGCTCACGTGTGCTAGCCGCAAGCCACCCGCACTCACAGCACCGTCCGCTTCCAGTTGCGCGGCTTGCCCGGCCACTGTAGCCACTGTTCACTCCAGTCAGCCCGACACTGTGGCTATAGTGGGGTGACCAGTAAGTTTCTCACTTATCCAGTCACCCGGTGCATCGCTATCGGCCACAACTCGCGCACGCGTCCCTCCCCGAATCCGCTCCAGCAGCCGCCCGCGCATCTGCGTGCGATCCTCTGCCAGCGCTCGCTGTGCGCTGCGTTCCTTCCTCCGCGTGCACTCCCCTGTGCGTGCGCGCCTCTCAGTGCACCTACGCACCTGCGCGTGCATGCGTGGACACAAACGTCGACCCCTGATGCTGCAGACGGCTTAAACCCTCCAGCCTTCACTCCATCTGTCTCTCTCTCGCCCCCTCTCTCTCTCTCTCACAAACAGCACTCTCTCACGCTCTTTACCGACACTTGCACACACACACTCACACTCTCACACACACACACACACCTATACTCTATATATATATATACTTATATACATATATATATATATACATATTAGTACTTATATAACTATGTATTAGTCTATATACATATATATACATATATATATACTTATATATATATATATACACATATATACATACATATATACATATATATCTATATAACTACATATACATATATATATATATATATACACATATCTATCTACATATATCTATATACATATATTACTCTGTATATATATACATACATTTATATACACCTATATAGTTATATATACATACATACATATATATATATATCTATACATATATCTATCTATACATATAGTTACATACATATATATATACTTATATATATTTACATATATACATATATATATATACATATAACTACATATATACCTATATATGTATAACCATATATACATATAGATATATTTACATATATACATATATATATATTTTCACATTACTTACCATATGTGGTATCGCGGGACTATCTGCACCAGTTGCTGATATTCTTCGATACACGCATACAAAAAGCGTGGTCGCACACATCTTCCGCCATCCACTGTACACTCCACGCGGCACCTCGTCCTGTTGGTTGCGTCTTTCTAGACGACGACCGACTCGACACCATGCTACACTCCATCTCTGCCTCCACCCCCACCCCTTTATACGTAGATAATATATACGTATATATATACTATATTTACTTTATTTCTATTTTGCTTTCCTGCTAGTAAAAAGATAAAAAAACATATATAAAAGAGAAAAGATAATCTTTGACTTGCAGGTACTCTGTCTTGCGAATAGCAAGATCCATTTTGGAACCCTAATTTGGCTCAAAGCCAAGAACCTAATTTTGAGGGTGTGCCTCAACGACAAGAATTATCGGAAAAAAAAATCTAAATAGAAAAACACCAAAAACACAATAAACGAACGGAAGAGATTCGTTGTAGGAAAGGCGTAGAAACTTCACTTTTAATCCCACTTCCCTGAGTTCGACCCTGGGCCTAAAAGTGACCAAGATAAAATCAAATAGGCCAGGTAAAAAGAATATTTTGTAAAGAGATGGTTAGGCTCGATTTAGGTTAACCACTATACACACTTCAACGATAAAATCACCATATTAACACACCTATCCGAGTCTACACCAGTAGGGAGGCTGTACACAATATCTACCATTCTAAGGGGATGGATGCCTATCCACCCCCGTCTGATTTCGGTCTTGGAGGAAACTCCGGGCCAGCCTACCACAATTGGGGGAACTCTGAACCCTCGTATCTTGATTTTTCTGGAGTTCTTCAAACCTGCGAGGATCTCCACGCCATCCAGAACAATACTTTCTCTAATACCTACAACCCTGGATAGCATAATCATCCCAACTTTGCATGGTTAGGAAATAACCCAAATCCAAGACCTCAATTCCAACCCCAACCACAAAACCTGTGACAATATCAACCCACTCAACCAAGGCCCAATCAAAATTTCCAATCTGGCCCACCTAAGGAGGACCAGACATCCCTGATTCTTCAGACCTTAGTAGATATGCAGAAACAACACAAAGAAGAGATCTCTGAACTACACAATCAATTGGCCCAACTGGCAAGTGCTCTCCAGCCTGGTGCACTTCCTTCTCAGCCTCTTCCAAACCTAAATAACATGCCGAGCCAGAGGCGTGTTATGAACCCAAATCAGGGCCAAGCAAATTATATTTATTAGGCCCCTTCTACTCCACCTGACCGGATGGACACTTCAACTTCATACTCTATATTTCAACAGTAGACACCTATTTCTTCCAACCCAAACCAGAATTAGGCAAGATTAAGCTCCATCATCACCCGTAGTGGCAAAACAACACAAGACCCACCATTTCCTAGCCACAACAAGCCTAATATTGCACAGCCTAATGCTAGATTGGTCATCCAAGACACCCCTATCCCTAATAAAGAACCTGAAACAATCCTAGAGGAACCAACTGAGGTTCCATTTCTTGAGGCCTTGACCAAGGGAAAGAGGAAATCCAAAATCGTGCCACTTGAGGAGGACCTGGTCAAGCTCTTTGAGCAAGTCCAAATAAACATCCCCTTGATGGATGCAATATGCCATGTATCGGCCTACGCACGATTCCTAAAAGATGTATGCACACCTAAGCGTAAGGCACAAACCAAAGGTGGGAATCTGATCGTATTGTCGGAGCAAGCCAGTTCCATCATTTGAGCAAGTTCTCACCTAAGGCAAAAGACCCAAGTACCCCTCTAATCTCCTGTGCAATCCGTGATATATAGTTTGATAAAGCTTTATTGGACCTAGGAGCCTCCATAAACTTGATACCCACATCCCTATTAGACCACTTTGAAGAATTTGAGCTCAAACCGATAGAGATGACTTTGTAATTAGTAGATCGATCCATCAAGTCACCTAAAGGAATTCTTAAGGATGTTATAGTTTGCATCTGTGATTTTTATTTTCCCGTGGACTTCATTGTGCTAGACATGGATGCTCCTGACAAATTGAAAGATATACCGATCATATTAGGGATACCATTTTTGGCCATGGCTAAGGCCAACATCATTTGTGAAGAGGGTCAAATTGAGTTAAAATTTGGGGGCAAAACTTTGAAAATTGATATCTTTAAGGCCTAAAAAGGAATAAACTGTGGGGTTATCGAGCATATCTATGATATCGAGTCTATGGTTGAAGATCCATTTGTCGAGGAAAGCTTGCTTATCCCTGATATTCAACCACAAGAGGATCAAGCCCTGTAGATAGAGCCTAGACCAGACCTAGACACACCCACAGCTCCTACCTTTGCTCCCGAAACACACCCTGAATCGCCTGCTGCTGCTGACAATTTGGTAATGGAATTGAAGCCCCTCTCTGATCATCTAAAATACACCTTTTTTGGTTCTAATCACACGTTTCCTGTGATCATCAATTCCCAATTAACCTCTGATAAGGAAATACGATTGATTTCTATCCTCCAGCAGCATTGGAGAGCCATTGGTTGGACTCTCGATGACTTGATTGGTATCAGCTCTTCGTACTGCACGCACCACATCTACACTGAAGAGGGCTCACAACCATCCCGTGAAATGCAGAGACGTTTGAATCGGAACCTACAGGATGTCGTGAAAATGAAGATCATTAAGTGGTTAGATGCTGGGATCATCTACCCGATCTCCGATAGTTGTTGGGTGAGTCCAATCCAAGTTGTGCCTAAGAAGGCAAGATTCACCATGATTACGACTAAAACCGGAGACCATTCCGACCCTTAATGCAAACTCGTGGAGAGTCTACATTGATTACCGAAGACTGAATGCCTCCACGAAAAAGGATCATTTCCTACTGCCATTTATTGATTAGATACTTGAGAAATTGGCGGGAAATCGATTCTTCTACTTTTTGGATGGGTACTCCGGTTATAATTAGGTGGCAATCAATCCTGAGGACCAAGAGAAGACTACCTTCACTTGCCCCTACGAGACGTATGCATTCTGCAGGATGCCTTTCAGATCTGCAATGCACTTGCCTCCTTTCAGCGGTGCATGCTCGCCATATTCTTTGATATGGTAGGTGATTACCTTGAAATCTTCATGGATGACTTCTCAGTATTTGGGGAATCTTTTGATGTTTGCCTCCTGTAGTTGGTCCAAATCCTCAAGCGATGCATTGACGTGAATTTTGTTCTCTCCTGGGAAAAGAGCCATTTCATGATTCCTGAGGGAATTGTCCTGGGACATCTTATCTCCGAGAATGGCATCAAGGTTGATCGGGCTAAGGTTAATTTGTTTTCCAAACTAACAATCCCTAGCTTGATCAAGGACATCAGATCATTTCTAGTGCACATCGATTTTTACTATCGATTCATTCCTGATTTCTTGAAAATTGCACGCCCCCTAACTAATCTCCTATCAAAAGATGTCCCCTTCGAAATCACCGAGGAGTGCACTCATGCATTTGAAAGTCTACGTGACCGAGTCACCCAAGCACCTATCCTGTAATCCCCTGATTGGTCTCAACCCTTTGGGATCATGTGTGATGCATCTAACTATGCAGTAGGTGCAGTGCTTGGGCAAAAAATTGATGGGCAACTCGTGGTCATCTACTACGCTAGCAAGACACTTGACGAGGCTCAGCGTAACTATACAGTTACTGAGAAAGAGCTGTTAGCTACAGTATTTGGCCTGGAAAAATTTTGATCTTATCTCTTGGGTTCCCATGTTATCATATACTCGAATAACACCACAGTGAGGTACCTTCTCGCGAAGATGGTACGAAACCTCGACTAATCCGCTATATCTTACTGTTGCAAGAATTTGACCTCAAGATTCACAACAAGGTGGGAAAATAGAACGTGGTAGCTGATTACTTATCTCGCCTTCCTTCTGTGATCATCAACCCTTACGGCCTGATCGCAGAGCATTTTCCTAAAGAGAACCTCCTAATTATTGGTGCGGAACTCCCCTGGTATGCTGATTTGGTTAATTACTTGTCATCTCATTAGATCCCGTCTAATTGGCCGAAGGCTAAGAAAGACAAACTGCTTTCCGATGCCAAGTACTACATTTGGGAAGAACCGTACCTCTTCCACATTGGTGCTGATCAGAACATTAGACGATGCATCCCGGAAGCGAAAATTCAGGACATCTTGTCCTTCTGCCATGATCAGGCTTGCGGTGGACATTTCTCCAGACATAAAATCGCAGCTAAAGTCCTCCAGTACGGCTTTTATTGGCCTATGATCTTCAAGGATGCACACAATTACTGTAAGGCATGCACTCATTGCCAAACCATGGGAAAAATGAGCCACTGCGATAAGATGCCTTTACAGCCAATTCTCGTGTGCGAAATCTTTGATATTTGGGGGATTGATTTTATGGGCCTCTTCTCCAAATCAGACCGCTTTGAATACATTCTCCTCGTAGTTGACTACCTGTCCAAATGGATTGAAGCCATCCTAACCCGAACCAACGATCATAAGGTGGTAATCAAGTTCATTCATCAGCACATCTTCTCACTGTTTGGTGTCCTATGTGCTATCATCTCTGATGGAGGAACCCATTTCACAAATGCACAGTTCAGATCCTTGATGACAAAGTAAGGGGTGTCACACCGAATCTCAACTCCTTATCACCCCCAAACCAACGGTTGGCTGAATTGTCTAATAGGGTGATCAAGAAAAACTTTTAGGTCACTGTTCGGCCTGATAGGAAGGATTGGTCGACCCACCTTCCAGAAGCTTTATAGGCCTATAGGACCACCCACAAAACCCAATTAGGTATGTCTCCGTTCAGACTTATGTACGGGAAGGCATGTCACCTACCATTCGAAATGGAGCACAAAGCCTATTGGGCAGTATGGAAGTGCAATTTATATCTTTATATGGCTGGAACCCACCGACAATTACAGTTGAGCAAGATCGAGGAATTATGCAATGACGCGTACGAGAACTCATGAATTTACAAAGATTGGGTTAAAGCCTTTCATGACAAGCACATATTAAGAAAAACTTTCCATCCTGGTAAAAAGGTCCTACGCTTTGATGACAAACTCAAACTATTCCCAGGCAAACTCAGATCAAAATGGATTGGACCATTCCCTATCTGTCAAGTTTTTGGAAATGGGGCTATAGAAATCAGTGAACTCAGTCGTGATTCTGAACCATTTATCCTGAATGATCAGAGACTCAAACCGTTTATTGAACTCATTGACACAAACTTGGCTGAGTTATCTTTTGATCTCCATTCTCCCTAAGCTTATTGCGGCCAATTGATGGCGTTAAACTTAGCACTTAACTGGAGGCAACCCGTCATCTTTTTGAAAAAACCTGAAATCCTTTTGGCATAACTCTTTATTGAACTCATATTGCACTTTAGGGTTCGTCCATTAGAATAGCTGATTCCACCTCTGATACATGTACCAGAGCTTGAAATCATTTGTAATAGTCACCCCAACCTATCCACCCACCCTTTGATCCTGTTCTAATGTACGATTTAAGTTGGACTTGAATCCACCTAATTTACAATGAGGACATTGCAAATCGTAGGAAATGGGGGGTATTAAAGTGCAAAACACCATGAAAATCAAATCTCACAAAAGGATTTTTCTAAAAAAAAAAAGAAGAGAGAGAGAGAGGAGGTTGAGGAAAAAAAAGACCCACTTGAGAGAAAAATGAGAAAAAGGAGGGAGGAAAATTGAAAAGAAAAGAAAAGAGCAAAAAGATAAAGAAAAAATTGAGTCCCTTCAAAATAATATGGAACTTACGTAACTTTTAGGTTGGATCGAATGATGAATTAAGACCTGGAAGGTTAAAACTTAAGGGATTAGTGGCAAATACTGACCTTAGGCCTCTTGGATCTATTCTAAGATTTAAACACTCACGTACTTGTCAAGATCCGGATTAGTCCTCAAGAGGTTAAGAAAAATGCAAAGCTTGTGTATTAGGTTTAAGGCCTAGGGATTATTCTTCCCCGTTAATTGACCTCTAGTTTGCAGGACTTGGTAACTTAAGCACCCTAAATCACACACAGTCTGGTTCAGTGTGATTAAATATGAAATCATGCCAAAAAGAATTTATGTTGTTCTAAAACAGTCCTAAGATCTAGATTAGGAGCGGCTTGAAAACACAAGTTGATTTGGATGAGTTCCCGGTGCGGAGAGGTGGGAAATTCCCCTCGAAATTGCATAATAACATATCGTCTCATCAGTGCTTGTCTCCTAGGATATCTAAATATCCTATCGAGGCACGTAAGCACCTTGTGTTAGTTCAGATGCCATGGGTGGCATTATCATGAAATGTTGATTACCAAGGTCTTGATTTAGCTACAGAACACCATGGGCGGCACTATCTCGAAGTGTCGAAAGCCAGGGTTCTGGGGGTTTTCATGGGTGGTGCTATCTCGAAGCATCGATTGCCAAGGACCCTGCGAGAATTGATGGTGGGGACAAGGAATTTGTTACAGAATGTGTTTAAGTCTAATCCGAGGTTGGATCTAACGAAAAATATAGCGAAAAGAAAAAGAGAGAAAACTCTCCACAAATGAAAATCTTCTTCTATCCCTCTCTCTTGCAAAATATGCACTAGTAAACTGAACCTGGACTAACCTTATTACAAGCATGGGTGCTTTAACATTTAGGTCCAACGAACCTTAGGATAGTTCCTGTGGGCCTTAGAAACCTTTACGGTAGACTGAGGCAAAAGCTAGTCAGGTTTGAATCTGGGTTGGTACTTGAGTACCTCTAGACCTATTGTTGGTATTAAGAACTAATTCCTAGAGTTACGACTTAGTAGGGCATCTTGACGGTTACATTCGACCTAGATAACTGGTTTGGTCCATAGGATTTTACTAAGGGACTCGAAAAAGCTAGGCATGGGGGTATGATGGGAACACTATGATGAGCCATAACTAGCTCAATTTGGTCTGATAAAGTTGATAAAAGCTCCTACATAACCATTAGAGGGTCATATATGCATAATGTTCTGTTTTGAGAAGATAAGAAACCAGGGTTATTTCTGTAATTTTAACTACATTTCAAAAATATAGAATAACCACGAGGAATTCCAGGGTTTTATTAAAGGTCATATGGTCATTAATGTCTAATAAGTAGGTTCATATAGATAGAAACAGGTTTTCACGCATTTCAAAAATTAATAGACATCTGAAACCCAAAAAATAGACCTGCTTAATTAACTGAGGTTCTGGTCAGGATAAAATTCGCCTAAAGCCTCTAAAATTCATATAAAAATATTATATATGGCTTGGTATCTTTAATTTGACCATCAGAACCTATTTTGGCATGAGATAGAGTCACAGACAGAAACTTACCTTAATTTGGGCTTCTACGTAATCCTTCCAATAAAACTTGGTTAAAACCTAAATACGACTTCACCACTAGATTCCTTAGATCCAAATTAGGTTTCACCAAAATTTGGACCCAATCTGAGATCATTTCGACCCAGTTTGCATTTTAGTTCAAATCTAGCTCTTATTCTCTCAAATAGCCCCTCAACTTTTGAAATCTTTACAAAATGCCCCCTAACTTCTTCATCTTCTTTGCGAAGAAGTCCTTGTAGCCATTGGAGGTCAACCGACCTACAGGAGAGCTTTGACCAAACAGAATCCTACTCAAACTTCAATCAAATCCCATCAAATTTGATGGGATTGATGTTCACACCTAGGGAAACTTATTGGGATCAATTTCGACTCTTAACTCTCTCTGATTCATGCATACGAAACCACGAAATCAGTGTAGTTCTTCTTGAATCCCAAGCAAGCCATGAAGCTTATTTCCTATTCTCCAAGCTCATCCATCTCTATAAAAGACCCCCCATGACATTCCTCACCTCCTTAGCGAGAAATAGAGCCAAAAATCCCTCTTCTTCCTCCAACCTCTGGCTCATTCCACCTCACTCCGGCGACCTCCCTCCCCCAACATCTTTGCCAGTCACCACATACCATCGGCGGCCAGTTCCTACTCCCTGTCCTCTTCCACACCTCGCAATATTGGCGAGGTGCTCTTTACCCCTCCGTCATCGCTGTTATCCACCTCCGGAGCACCTTCCTTCTCTTGTGTTGGCCATACCACAACTGGCGCCTCCTCAATCACCCTTCATCTGCTACTTAGTCTCGACAACTCCCTATCATCTACTCATCACCACCATATCAACGCCACTCCGTTTCGACCATCAGATCGCCTTCCACACCTCCATCTTCCACCTTGTCAGAGGTAGCATTCCAGCCGCCACAGACCATCTCTCCGCCCACCACTGCATCCGTGAGCATCTCCTTGCCTCACTGAGTAAAAGCCCCAAAGAAATTTGGGACTTAGATCTCTCTATCTCCTCACCTGACTCACGCACCTCCATCTGCTTTCCTCGAGGTCGTCAGGCCTCCTCGACTACATTCACAACATGCCACCGCCACCACTACATTCACCACACTTGCACGAAGCCTCTGAACTGGTCTAACATGGCCCTTAGGCCATTTTCTTCATTTCAGGTACTCAGCCGCCATCGCCATTGATAGAGCTCCTTCGAGGAGCTCGAAGCAAGCATTCTTGCCACAGCAGGGCTAGGCGCTTCCTCCAGGTAGTGCAAAACCCTTCCAGGAATATGCCCAAGCTCTCAATTAGGAGTCTTGACTGCTCCCTCACTCTTAATTGGACTTGCCCTTAGTCGCTGCTTATACGTGAGGAACTGCAGCCAAGATAGTCCCACATCGAAGATGTGAAAGCTCTCCACAGCGCATAAGTTGCTTTTCTGCATCTGACTCCTCACTCAGTAAATGAGGGGTTGGGCCCCTCACGCACCCTCACCTGCTTAACCTGCCTAGCCCCACTGCTCTCCCGCGATCATGCCCGCAGGCCTACACTGAGATCTAGTTATTGTTCGTACTCGATTACCTGGTTAACCCTGAGGTCTTTGAGAGAGAAGAGAAAGGGAAAGAGAGAGAGTAAGGGAGGTTTACCCTAGGTTGTACCCTCTCTACACTTAGTCCCTCGGAGGCCCTTCGTGCCTCTATGCTATGCCTCTCCTTAAGGCTTGAAGAGAAGAAGGGAAGACCTTGAGCCTCTGCTGGTTAAGGCGTCTGACTGCCCATTCTGTTGTTTGATACATTGGTTCTGTGGTTTTTAATTTGGCAAGTGCTTGATTCGAATAATTGCATAACTTGTGATCTTAACATTGTAGGGTAATATGGTGATTTAAACCACCATTTTACCCTTTACTTTTTGCATATTATTACTTGATTCTACTGATACATCATTTTTTAATGAAATTCTCATTATAAATTGCTTATATTTGTGATTCTATTGTGATCTCTAAGGTTAATTGCTATAATTTCTCCCTGTGTTCGACCTTAGATACTCTTTTAAATTCAAGCTATAAATTGTATTTGTTCACACGCTATTTCGGCTATATTGCAATGAAGTGATTTTAAAACCTCGATTTAGCACGTAAACATTGCCCATATTCAAAACCCTAAAAATTACATATTTAAAAACCCAAAAAGAAAGTTTATTTCTATTTTTCAAGCATGAGATTATCAAAATCGCATTTCTGTCTCCTTGGACAACCTTAGGTACCACCACTATCTAGGTTTATAAATTATAAAAGTTGGTTGTAAGATACGCATCTCAACGACTTAATTCGCACATTTATAAAATCATGTATTTCCACTATCAATGATGACTCTATAGTTATTTGTGTTAATTATATCAATTAGAGTCAATTTCGAGGGCTCAAGCATGCAAATATGATAATCTAGAGGGTTTAAGGACATGCATGCTTTCTACATAATTTTTATATTGATATTCCTTGGAACTGACATTTAATGGCTAGATTATGAAAGAGTACATTAAAACAAGCCTCAAATGAGCAATCAGACCATACGGATAGATCTGGATCGACGATCGCAACCTAACGGCGCAAAAATCGTCCCAATCTGACCTTCGTAGATCCCACAATGAGACTGGGAAGTCCTGGTCATTGATCTAATAATCAATGGCCCAAAATGTGACACATGGCAACCACTCTGCCATCCATCCACACCTATCAACTCCCGCCTCACCTCTTCATCCCATGAGCACGCACGCTCACAGCCACCAGCTCTCGATCCAACGCTCCGCGTGATACCTCGCTACCCCTTCACCTCGATTGCATAATCGAGCACCAACGGCAAAGATCTACCCATTTGCAGTCATAACATAGAGGATAAGCACCAGCTCTCAAGCGCGAGGGACACGAAATTGAGTCGCTATCCGCCCCTCTCTTCTCGCATGAATGTTCTAAATTCGACCATAGGATGAGCAAGTGGTTGTGATGAGCCCACGTCACCCACGTGCGATCGACCAATCTCGAGCCCTCATCCAAGCATGCATCACAGCCATCTGCACTTGATCATCAGGCACAAAAGGCTTCACATCGACAGTGGGGATTCCTCCGATTGTGAGAGCACGATCCAGCGTGTGCTTATGGGCGCGATCCTCAAGCATTCTTGGCCGTTGGATGCTGCGATGGGCAGCTCTCATCAAGCCACACCAACCTGCGTGACAGTGGGCAGCACACACTGCATGCTAGCACACGTGAGGCAGTTGGCGCCTGTTCAGCGTGCGATCACCAGTCTAGACCGACCCAGCATGCTTAGAGGCACAATCTGGGGTGGTTTAGGTCAGTTCAAGGCCCTTTCTTCACCTATAAAAGAACCTTAAGACCCCCATTTGCTACACAAATCTCTTCCACAAGTCTTCCACTACCTCCATAGATCTCAAAGCAAGTCCCCGAAGCCATTGAGCCACCAACAAAGCTTCCTCCACCACAGTGGTTGCCTTGACAAGCTTCCACCTCGCCATAGTTCTTTCTTGCATAGTTTATATTGTTGTTCTTCTATAAGCTTTCTTGTAGTTTTTATGTTAATGCTTGTAAGACTATTTTGATGATTCATAGAAGTAACTGTTGATGGTAGCCTAATGTTATTTTCATGCATTCTAAATTAGGCTTCTATTCGTTTATCTTATGATGTTATGATCATTTTACTTACTCTTGTCTTTTCTATTGCGTAGCTAGCGACTTTTGATCTACACTAGATTTCTAACCCTACTCTCTCTCCCTCTCTCTTTTATGCAAGCAAACAAAATAAAATATCATGTGGCAATAAAATAAGCAATGAAAAGATTCAATTTCTACCTCCCTATGTTCGACACTTGGTCTCACCGTCTAAGATTTTTTTTAAATTGTTGTCGTAAGCGCACACTACAATGAACAAATTAACTTAGCGCATTTTCTGACATCAATTGGGTGTACCCACTTAGTTAATTCTGGTTGATGCTATGTTGTTATCTTGAATTAATGTGGAGAGGAGAGATGAAAGGAGAAGAGGAGAGAAGAGGAGAGGAGATTAAAGGAGAGGAGGGAAGAAAGAATAAATATTTGGAAGAACATACGAAAGCAGAGGAGAAGTAGAGACCAAATAATGGAGGTAGGAGAGGAAAAGAGAGGAGAAGAGGAAGGAGAGAATAAATATTAGGAGGTAGGAGAGGAGAGATAGATAAAGAAGATTGCTACAAACACAAGTTCATACGCTGCAGCAAGAAAATCAGCAAATGTAGCAGTAGATCCACAATGTCACTTCACAACTCCAACAACAAACTCAAGCTTGGCAAGATGGCAAGCAATTCATGGAGCAGCAGAGGTAGGCAATGGAGCAGCAGAGAGTAAAGATGCAAGAGATGATGGCATTTCTATGGGGCAACGATTGGTATCACACTTCTTATTACTACCTGCCTTGTAGAGACAATGACTTCAGTGTTGGTGGAGTAGGAACTAGGAAGGAGCTGAGGCATAGGTTTACATTACTTCTATATTTACCTAGCTAGGTTCATATGTTTTTCACTTAGTTAGGTTTACATATTTATATTAGTTACACATATATTTTGACATTATGACATAACTCTTTTGATTAGTGTGATACTATTTACTATTGTTGTATATTGTGATATGTCACTTACTTTAGATTAGTGTTTACAGGCATTATAGATTAACACATCTATAATACCTACATTTTGTAACATTCAAAAAAAAATAAATCTTTATATGCAATGATTTTTAATGTAAACTGTCGTTTATATTAATTAAACAATGATTATTAAGCCGCTGTCTCTATCCTATAACTGCCACATGACACCAACTATAGCCCCATTTAAAATGCATTGGGGCCTCCTCCGACAATCCTTTACATGATAGTTGGTTTGGAAACCGTTGTGTAGTGAAATAAACAACAGTTACAAAACCGTCATGTAATGTTTATGCGGGAAT
Organism: Thalassia testudinum; assembly: GCA_037157565.1. Classification (NCBI taxonomy): domain Eukaryota; kingdom Viridiplantae; phylum Streptophyta; class Magnoliopsida; order Alismatales; family Hydrocharitaceae; genus Thalassia; species Thalassia testudinum. Next base: position 103,392,216 of record JAZHRO010000073.1, on the reverse strand, counting down.
ATAAACAGACAAATTAATAGAATAAACGACGATTAGAGACCCAATGTATAGAGTAAGAGATGACGGTTTCCATATAAACTATCGTATAAAGTCTAAATACGATGGTTTTAAGAGCTATCATATATTCTTCCCTATATACGACAGTTTTACAACAAAATCGTCACATATACCCTAACGCTACACACCCTTTTGCAACGACATTATACAATGGTTTTGAATGTTTACGAGATGATTTTGAACCGTCGCGAAAAGTGATCATTCCTATAGTGCGAACTAAAGAGTCTAAGCGAAAAGACTTTGTTCGTACTTTTCCTAAGATTGGTAAATCCTCAAAATTGAATTTTCCAATATTTTTATAGCTCAAACTCTAAAACCATGATTTTTTTCTCCTCTTTTCTTTTTTTCCTTTTTTTTTTTAAATAACTACTACTTTTCAATGACAACTAATTCGAGAAATTCACTAATACCTATCATTCTAAAGATAAATAAGAATGACTCTGAAAAATATTATCTACCCCACATACCTATTTCATGCAATGTCCTCAATGCATACAATAAACATAAGCAAAAAAAATAGATATTACCTTAAGAGTTCTAAAGAAGTCAAGACTCGATCATCTTTAGACCTAAATGAAAATTTCAAAGCAAACAATAAGATTATCTACAAACATTAGGTTACCTCCCAACAATTGTTGAATTTTACGTCTACAGCTAGACACAGTCAGAGATTTAGTGGGACCAGTAATTAAGCAAAGAGATATTAATCAAATGATTCCATACATATAAGTTGTGAAAATCATATAGCCTTGTAGCTCAAGTATGAAGTGTACCCAAAGTTGAATCAATTTGTGATGCATCCCCATGCTAGAAGGTTGCGTACAGGATAGATAAATTAGAAAAAACTATATCCAATGGCATTTAATGCTAAAGACATAAGGTGCATTGGGACTAAAGGTAGGTAACCCAAATATAAAAATGTGTAATTCAAAAAGTGTTGAGCCCACTAAAAATGAGATTGGGAGTGAGGGTGCATATTTTGGGTTATTTTGGGTTTACAGAAGTCAGATTTGATTAAGTCATAGGGGTTCTTATATAGAGTTGGATGCTTTAAGAGTGAAGGCACCCTTAGATCCTTGCTATTATTTCTCCAAAAATTTTCTCTTAGTTCCATCACCTCCTTTTCTCCCTTCTTGATGTCCAAGTCTTTAAAATCAACAATACTAAAATCAAACTTGGTTACATCAGATATGCAATCAAACTCCATAGGAAATGATTCAAGTTTAGGTTCATTTAGATGTGATGTAAACGTAAAGCTAGTCATTGAAGGTTCATCAAGTTCAAATTAAAATCTTTAAGCTTCGCCTACTTTAGGAGATAAATTCTTCTTAAGATCAAATGTGAATCCTTCTATTTCAGACTTATCAAAAATCTCCACAAACAAAAAGGTCGCATATTCAGATTTATGCTCATTTTCTTTTTAGGATCTAATATAAAGCTTTCCATTTCAAAGTTACCAGACTTGATCCTAAAAAAGAAATGCCTCATATTTAGATTCATCTATATGTTCCTCAAATTCTAAGACTTTCAAAGAGGCACTTTCAATCAGACCCTCCACCTCCTTGAGTTCTTTAATGAGCCGACAACTTTCATTAGAGTCCTCAGTAGCCTTAAAATCTCATAATTTCATCTTTTCATCTCCAAAAGCTATTTGTATATTTCCATGTTTACAATCAATCAGGGCATGCGCAATTGCTAAAAATGGTCTGCCAAGAATAATAGGGGCCCATCTTAAATCCTCAAGAATGTCAAGACCCAAGATAATGAAATCTATGATGTAGTAAAAATTATCAATTCGAACAATTACAACTCGCAAAATCTCGCATAGACGTCTTGTGGATTGGTCGACCAATTGAATTTGAATTTTAGTAGGTTCAAGGTTCCCAAATCCAATCAACTCAGAAATCTTAGTGGGCATCAGGTTGATGGAAGCCACTAAATCAATTAAAGCCTTGTTAAAGGCTAGATCATTAATTTTGCAGAAAATCAAGGGGGGTCCTGGGCCTCTCCTTGAGAGGTAAATCCTTTAGGAGAATAAAAATAGCTTATTTGAAAATGATCACCTTTTCATGATTACTTGATTTCGACTTATGTTTAATAGTAGTCAATTCTTTCAAAAGCTTGGCACAAGCCGGGATGTATTCAATAGCTTCCAAAAGTGGGATATTAATCTGTACTTGTTTGAACACATCCAACCACATCTCATTCTTTGGCACATGCTTCTTTTTTCTAGGTCAATTCAAGGCCTCAGGTAAAGGGATGTGGATCGTTGTTCTTCAAAAGCATGAGCCCAAATCATGTCCTCCACCTCAAGTGTATTAATCAAAGTTGGTTTATCAAGATCTTGGTGCGTTGTCTGATTTCGATGCATAGGGTTCTGAGTCAACATGCCACTTCTTGGGGTGATGGAATTGGTAGTGGCAGGTGGCTACTGATTCCCCTTAGAAAGAAAAGTAGGAAGGATAAGTGCAAAAGGATGTGGAACTTGAGGTGAATAAAAACTAGGGGGAGTCAAAGGAGATTGTTGAATCATATAAGCTTGGTTGAACCCTTAAGGATTGTCCCTGATTAGGCATGTTTCTTAGGTTCAGAATGGGTTGGGAAGGGAGGGCACCAATAGATCTTCATTAGGCTTAGGCCTTATCTAGTTCTTCAGATCCCTGATGGATTGGGTCAATTGTTGCATAGCTTTCAACATGGAAGTATTTGTGTCCATTAGTTGCTAGTTCTGATTCAATATAGCCAACTTAGTTTGTCTAGGCTGGTCAAGGGGAAAGGCTTGATAGGCCCAACCTTGGTTATAGGTATTAGGTAAGCTAGGGTTCATCTAATAGGATCCAGGTTATGCAATTTGTTGGTTTCCTTGCCCTTGGCTTTTACAAGAAAAATTCAGATGGTTTCTCCAACCAAGATTATAAGTGTTGGAGAAAAGATTTCTATTGTTTCCTTGGATAGCCGACACATCCTCATATCCAGATGATGATGAGGATAAGTGCGTGGAATCAAGATAGCAAGGATCAAAGGTTCCTTCTTGAGTCCCATGTAAGGGGCCTTGGGTTAGTTGGCTCGCATCTTGAGCCATGTGCAGGTTGTTTACAAACTCCCTCCCTGAGGGAGCTCGGATAGTGGGTGATGGGAGGGTTGCTTCCTTCCTATTTTGGCTCATCAGTTCATCCAATTTTTTCAAAACAACCTCGACTTTGTCTAGTTTTTCACAGATCAAGTTCATATCCACATTATTGGAGCTCTCTTGGACCTTATAAATTCCACCTCTATCTTTAATGGATCTTCCATAAATTTCCATGGAGGAATTATTCATAGAATTCTCACTCATATTATCAAATAAATCAAAAGTATTATTTTCATCTTTACTCATAAAGTTGCCTCTATAGGCGGCATCCACAAGCTTCTAATGCGATCATTAAGCCCGTGATAAAGATCTGCACTAGTTGTCACCTAGGAATCTCATGATGCAGCCATTTTCTAATCAAATCCAAGAACCTCTCCCAAGCCTAATGTAATGATTCTTTATGTTGTTGGGAGAATGTGGTAATAGCTCTTCTAAGTGCATTGATTTTCCAATGGGGAAAATTTTCTTCAGGAAGGCACTTCTTAGCACCCCCCATGTGTTAATGGGCTTCCTATAGACCTTAACCAATGACTAGCTTTCTCTTTTACGGCGAAAGGAAAGAGTTTCATTTTTAGCACATCATCATGTAGATTAGGGATTCTAATTGTCTCATTAATGGCTACAAACTCCTCTAAGAATTGAATGGGGTCTTCATCATTGTTGCCCTTAAAATGAGGTAGGAGTTGTATAGTGGAGTGCTTAATCTCAAATTGAGCCTCTGCAGGGGAGACCATAACATAAGGTTGGTTTGATATTGAGCAAGATTGTAAAAATCCCTCAAGGGTCTAGCATGCGGATGTTGGATCTGTAAAAGTTCAAGCATCTCTTGCATTTGGGTCTAATGATCCTGTTGAAACTAGTTCAGTTGGAGCTAGAGGTTTTGGATCTAAGCCTGAGGGTCCATTTGAGCTAGTTTTGCAATGACGCTAAAAAACTGTTGTAAACGTGGATATGATTGTGAAAATTCACTTCCATCATAATATAATCACGTTAGAAACTCTTAAATTTATACTCAGATCGAACTCATAAATATGAAAATCGTAATTCAAAAATAATGCCCGTGTCGTTCGCAAGGATGCAGTAGGAATAATTCGCTTTCCAAATGCTAAGAAACATATAAGCAAATTAGAATCTGAGATAACTGCTATTAGAATGAGACTAGAACTAATAACATGCAACTATTATAAATACTAATAGAAAGCATACAACTTGAAGAAAAGTTGAAAATAAATACTAGAACTTTTATTGAATAAGATAAGAGTTTAACACCAATAGAAGTAGCACTATAACTAGAGAAATGCTTAGAAAATTACAACTAGAACTAGATTACTATGACTGGAACTAGACTAGATAAATACAGAAACTATGAGCTTCAAAGGTGAAGTTTGGAACATCGGCGTAGATGTTGATGCAAAGATGCACCCATAATCTCCAATGGGAGAAGGAAGAAGTAGAGGATTAGTTCTAGTTGGTGGATCTATTTAGAAGTGTAAAGGAATTTCTACGTGGAAGAATGTTGAATGCCTAAAGGGGGTGGCTAAGGGTTTTTACAAGAATCATGGAGGTCTCCTATTGGTTGATTTAGGTGCCTATAATTTCTACGGTGTAAGGCTAAGATTAATTATGTTAGGGATCAAGAGGTAGGATTAAGAGCTAGATGATAGGTTAGGTTGAATTTTTATTGAAAATAGAATGATTAACCGGAGGGGATAAGTTGAGTTGTGCGTGGGAGAGATCGGAGAGGATTTGGTTGGGGATAAATGAATTAAGTAAACAATGGAAATGCATGGCCGGTGGGTGCGGATTTTGTTGGGTTTATTATTAGGAAATGTAATAGGATTAAATGGTGAGATTGGGTTGGTACGTGAGGGTTTGGATATGGGATTTAAGGTGATGTTTGCCGGGACGTAGTTTGTTGCATGGAGAGGATAAATGTTACGTAGGGTGTTGTGTTTACGGGGTTACGTAGGTGGCTGAATAGTAGATTTTGGTGGTTGTGGGATAGGATTATGTGAATTATTATTTGATGCATGGCTGGGAAAAGGTAAACGTAGGAAATAGTTTGGAAGGGATGCGAGGGTTGTTTGGTGGGATTTATCGAAGATTTGGGTGGTGGAGGACGTAGGACTTTGACGTGGGTAGGTTTGGTGAATAGGGTAGGGTTGACGTGGGTAGGTTTGGATTTTGGTGGGGTGTTCATGGGATTAAATATGGATATGTGTTACGCACGTATTTGTGGTGTAGAGATAAAATTAAGTAAATAACCTAATGGTGAAAAATTAGGATGCATTAGTTAACCAAAAATAGGTTGGTTAGGTTAAGAAATTAAGTGCTAGGTTAAGGTCAATTAGGCTCCTAATTTGAGTTAGGCTTGAGGCTAAATAGGTTTCCAATTCCTGCAAAGCTGTTGTAGTGTTCAAATTGCTTGACTTTTGGTAGTTGTCACATTTAAACCCATGGCATAACAAAAGAAGCCAATAAAAAGAGGTGGATGAACGCAATTGGATGAGAAGCCAACGTTGTAATCTTTCTTTCTTATAAAGTAAATACACTTTCTGTTAGCATAATTACTGTCTTCAGTGTGATCGGTGAAATCCATAGGGATTTCTTTATAAATTATACAACTTCTATGTCCGTGAAAAGGGGTGAATCTTTCCGGAGGTGATAACAACCCACCGTAACAAACCTTTCTAGAATTCTATTATTTTATGCTTGTTGTTTGACATGGTATCAGAGAATGTCTCCTGGATATCACTCTTGTGCTTAATAATTTGATCACAATGATTCTTCAACAAATCCTTATGCAATTGATTCAGATTTCCAGTCACCTTCGTCTGATTGCAAATCTGCTGCAATAGATTGTTGCTTTGGCTCTGTGAGTTCCTTCAGCCACATAGATTCGAGATGTCGAGCCTTGATTGCTGGTGTTGATTGTTGTGATTAGTACATGGATCAAGATGCATATTTAGATCTTGTTAGATCTGATCAGGTGCCCTCTTTCCTTTCTACTTCGTTTTTTCTAGTGCTTTCAGATGGCTTCATTGAGCATTAGTAGTGATGCTTCAGATGCTTCTTCTATGGGTGTTGATGCCCTACCATCAACGATCCATCATAGTATACCAAACAAATTAACTTCAAGCAACTATGCACTTTGGAAAGTGTAATCTCTTCCGATGTTAAATACTTATGACCTCACTAGATTCACTAATGGGAGTTTTAAATCCCCTCCAAAGTTTATTACCGCTTCTACTACCAATGCCCCTATTCTTAATGAAGCATATCTCTCATAGTATAGGAAAGACCAGCTTATTTTGAGCTGGCTCATTTCCTCAATCTCTGAAGATATTTCTTCTCAAATAGGTGATTTGACGTCATCACGTTCTATCGGATGTTTTTGGAATCATTCTTTGCCATGCAACTGAAGGCCAAGGTTTGCAATATAAATCAAAGTTAAGTAACTTGAAAAAGGGGTATTCTACGATTTCTGATTTCGTAGCTAAAGCAAAGGCCCTTGCTGTGAATTTTACAGCCTCTGGAAAACTTCTTCACCTGGATGATCTTTTTCTTACCATATTAAATGACTTGAGTCCTGGCTTTGAGTCCATGATTGGTTTGCTAATTAATAAAGTTGATATTGTTTCTTGTGAAGTTGTGGACATGCTTGTATCCCATGAGCAGCGGATTCTCAAAAACCAACTCAAATTAGATGTCTCTATCAATACTGCTACACTCCATAATTCAAGAGGTCACAAAGCACTACAACAATATTCACTATTACCGACCGTTAAAAATGATCGGCAAAGTAAAATCCATGGTCAAGAAAAAGGGTCAAGGAATGTTGTGTCGCTGTTGTGTTTTCTCGATGTTCTACAATGTTACCGACAAGATAAAAGTGGCTCGTCATTCGACGCGTGGGTGTTTTTGTTGTCTATTTTCAACAGTGGAGGAAGGTTTTTCTCAACTGTTTCAAATACACCGTCGATATAAATATTTACATCAACCATTATTTAAACAAACGAGTAAGGACACACTTTCAATTGTTCAGTAAAAATCAACAAGAATAATAACATTCTCGTTCGTTACATAACGATCGAGTAAGGACTTATTTTCGACCATTTCGTAAAAATGGATGAAAATGTTATATTTCTTATCCATTCTATAATGGTTGATAATTAACCCAATTTCGATGATAAAATATTCTCGTCGGTTCCACAACCAACCAAAAATAGTGGTTTTGTTTTATTAAAAGTTTTAGTTATGTGAAGGACCTGCAAAAAACTAGAAATCCTATATAAATATAATCACGCAACCAAAAACCAATGCATTCATTCAAAACATGGGAAATGAGATTCAAAATCAAAATTTCATATATCTAATCATGTCTACATAGTATATGCACAAATAGTAATGTATGAAAATATAGAAATCAAGCTGGGGCAGCAACGCCTCCAACACCACCTAAATCGTCGTCGTCGCGATGATCTCTATACTGGTGAAAAGATGGGTGATTTATACCTCCCTGCTAAAGTACCTTCAGGAGCTCCTAAATAGTCTGAGTCGATTGTTGCAACTATGCAACTAACTCCTTGAGCTACATTGCGAAGTCCTTGACCTACATGGTCAGCCCCTCGATTTGCTGCACCTCCTCATCTCGACAGCATAATGTCGCAATCTCCTTCCTCATCTCCAATACCTCAGTTGAAGAGGATGATGGCCCCTTTCTCCCACACCAGGTGGAGATGGTCTCAGTCCTCCTTGCACTATGCACGTACCCACCATGCTCGGGTCACATGACGGTCTAGAATGCCTACTTTGTTGTCAGTGGCTGCTAAACTATACCAGAGTTGGCTTCGTCAGGATGATGCATTAAATGGACCATTTTATCTTGAAAAAATTTAGTTGCGTTAACTAATATCATTTAATTTTAATTAAGAAATGAAATAAAAATATTGTATAACTTACGTGTCTCTCCTAGTATGTGTCATGAAGCCACTTTCTGTTTCCCTCATCACTTAGCTTGCTATGAGTGGCCTCATATACTCCCACTCAATCAAGCTAGGCACCTTGATGCATTGGGGATTACAATTTGAAAGAGTTAATTAAAGCAAATTATAAATATTGTAAGGTGTAAAAGAAAATTGCTAATGCACTTTGGTCGGGTTTTAAGAAATATACACATCATAGTATAGTCATCAAAAGCAAATCAACATTTAAAATTTATAATGTTCAAAATGTGAGTTCCGAGCTCGTCTCAAGGAACAAATTATGCAATTCAACAACTAATCAAATATAAATATGAAGCACAATAGTTTGATTCAAAAATAAATGTAACATGCAATGAATGTCAATCTCAAATGCGTAAATGAACTCTCAAATCCCAAAACCAAATGAAGTGTAAGAGGGCAAAAATTTTGGTTTTCAACTAAGCTCAATCTACCCTCAACACTTAATCTTGTTTCAAAACAATCAGACATCGAAAGAGGGCTCTCAGACATCTGTACTTCAACTCAAAGCACCTTCACTAAAGCAAGCCAAAATTCTCCCAAGGCTGGCATGCATCCCAAGGCCAAAATCGCGCCAATACACATGTGCATGCGTTCCAACGTGTGGGCATGTGCGTGTGTGAGTGAGGATAGTGGGGACCAAACCCCCTGTTCTCTTGGGCAGACAATAAGGGAGTGAAATCCCTTTTAAATCCCAATTGATGAGAACCTCATCATGAGCCATAACTAGCTCATTTTGACCTAATACAAAGGATAAAAGCTCCTACATAACTCAAGGAAAGGCTTAACTCAGAGAATTCTGAGTTTAAGGAGAAAACAAGTCATAAGGGGTAAAAATGCAATTTTACCAGTATAATCTGCATACAAGGTAATTCAGGGTCCAAACATAGGTCAAAGCAACTTAATAAGAATAAAAGTGGGATGAGATGATCTAGCAAGGGCTACAGCAATTCCAAGGAACTAAATGATAATCTGTAACCCTAAAATAACCCACTTCAATTCACGAGGTTCGAGGCAAAGTAAAAATAGAATAAACCCTCTAAAATTCATAGAAAAATAATCTCTAGGGTTTAGAACCTTCAATTTGGCCTTCAGAACCCATTTTGACCTACATTGAGAACCATGCCCAATTAATAACTTAATTTGGGTTTTCGCATAAATTGACCGGTCAAACAAGGTTTAATATAGAAATGAAATTCAACATCATATTCCTTAGGTCCTAATTAGTCATGTATAAAAACTTGAGCCTAAGAAGAAACCTCCTTGACCAACTTTACACTTTGGTCTTCATATATTTACTTTTTGGCCCTCAACTTTTGAACCCTCGCATTTTGGCCCCTACTCTCCTTCGTTCTTTGCGTTCAGGTCCCCCCTGCAAAACCTGCCAGCACCATGCTCCGGCGACCTTGCGCGGAGCATGCGCCGCGCAGGGTGAGGGGGAGAGCCTGGCAAGTAAACCGGGGGTGCCCTGCGTCGTCAGCCGTCGCAGGGACACCCCCTGGTCGCTGTAACCCACCATACCGGCCGTGCGAACGCACGGACGATATGGGTTTCCATCTCCGGCGTCCTCCGGCGAGGGAGACACGTCGTCTCCCTCCGCCTTCCTCCCTGATTCGGTCCCTATAAATACCCCCGTCGCTCCACCGTTCTTCCCAGCTCGGATCTGACGGAGAAAACCCTCAACTTTCCTCTCCTCTCACTCCGGCAGACTACCACCAGCTCCGGCGGTTCCTCCTCCTCTTCGCTCTGCCGCAATACCAGCAGCAGAGACTTCTTCCCCTGCTCTTCCCGCGCCACGCCGCACCCAGCTGGCGCATCTCCGGCCCTCTGCTCGCCGCCGCCCCTTCCCCCGGGCATCTTCTTCTCCGGTGACAGTCGATACGACTGTCGCCCGCTCCGGCCCCTCCTCCTCCTGCTAAGTAGGTAGAACTCCTCCTCTTCCTCCCCTCTTCCTTTTCCTCACTTTAAACATCTACTGTCGCCCTCGATTCCGACCCCTCACCCTCACCTTCTCCGCCTCCGGCCATCCTCCGGCGAGCCGCTCCCATCACCCCAGCAACCCACACGGCTCGCCGACCACCGCAGAACCTCCGCCTCCTCACCCTGATCAACCCCCGCCCTTCCACTTCCCCCACATCACCCTCTGCAACCCCACCGAACAAACCCATCTTCCGACCCACAGTCCGACCTAGGGCAGCCCTTGCACGCCGCCCCACGCCTCGCCACCACCCACACGAGCTTCGCCGCACTCTGGCGAAGCTCCCGGCACCTTCTGATTAGGCCGAGAGGCCGTTTTGCTGTGAACAGGTCACCCGACCTCTGCCGCCATTGCCGTGCAGAAGGAGCTGCTTCCGCCTGCAGCTGCAGGCGCGCCACGCCCAGATTCGACTCCCAGGCCTTGCGAGGCATTTCGACAAAGCGTCAGGCTCGCAGCTGGGGCGAAGGCCTCGCGTGAAGCCGCGATCGCCCGCTGCTTTCTCCGCTGCGGGCGCTCAATTAGGGTGGGACATTTAGTCCCACCTCGGAAAACTCTTAAGAGGCGCAGCGGTATAAAGCGAAAAAGTGCTGGAGGCTTATTGCCTCAGCACGCGGGGTGAGGTCCCCTTCACCTGCCTGGTTACCCGGTCTCGTCCGCGCTCACGCCCCGCGGACCTGACCTGACCCGACTTAGACTGACCTGCACTCCTCGCCCACCACGCACGCCGGTGGGCCTGGACCCGGGCGCGATCCGTACCCGGCTACCCGGCAGCTCTGGGAGAGCTATCCTATGAGCGGATTCTGTGAGAGAGAGACGGGGGGGGGGAGGGTAGAGTAGGTTTTGCCCTCTGACGTAAACTCTGAAGTGTGCAGGCACAGGTGAAGAAGAAGGACCGCGGAAGAAGAAGAAAGCTAAGGGAGACACTGTAGCAACAAGCGGTTTAAGTCGTCTGATTGGAAAATCAGACGACGTCCTGAAGGGAAAAGAAGAAAGAAGGAGAGACGACGTCCTGACAGGAAAAAGAAAAGAAGAAAGAAGGAGATCTGAAGAACAAAAGAACAAGGAAGAACAACAGAAGAAGAAGAGGACCACAAGGAGATAAACACAGAAGAAGAACAGGAAGAACAAAAGCTAAAGAGAGAGAGAGACAAAGAGAAGAAAAGAAGAAGAACTCAAACTTTCATCTCTCTCCCTCTCTCTCTCTCTCTCTTTCTTTATTTTTGTAATAGAACATGTATATCTCTAGAATACAACTTGCTCCCTGAGTTCGACCTCGGGAACTCTTTTATTTTCCGAGTAAATAATTTATATATTTGAAATGATGGCAATAACTAGCTATACTACAACGCTATAACAATAAAACCCGGTTATCTCTCGAAGCCAACGTCTCACCAATCCACCCCTTTCCTCACCGACATGGGACTGCACATCCCACATCCTCTTCATGCTATGTCGTTGCTTCTTCTTTCTACTGCATGGAGAAGTTTCACCCCAATGCAAGGGCAATTGGCCTTAGTTTGCCAAGCCAAGAGCCCAGGTATGCTTTTCTAGGATTTTTGTAGCAAGAGAGGGTGAGAGCTTAGAATGTTTCTTGTCGAAGAAGGCCAATGACGACATAGAAGACGAGGGCAGCGATAGTGGACCTAAAACAAAATGTATGGGCTCTTGGCCCTAATTAAATAGCTAAAAAGCTTTGTCGTGGATCGACAAAGGTGGTGGTGGTGTTTATTTGGTGAACGAAGGCATGTGCAAGCCGGACGGTGGCAGTGAGTGTGGTGAATGGAGGTGGAGTCCAACAGTACTTTTGGGGAGTCAAAAGCCCTAATTTTTTGAGGGTTTTGCTCTCCAAGGTCATGTAGTGCTTGTGGGGTAGGTGGCATGGTGTTTTATGGTGTGGTGTGGCCAGGGAAGCTCGTTAGAGCTTCGTCGGCCGCAAAGAAGAAAAGGAGAGGATGGTGAGATATAGAGCTAGATCCTAGTCTTAAGGGTCTACAACTAATCTACGAAGGGAGAGGAAGAAGAAGAACTAGTTTATGGGATAAATGGAGGGAGGATCACGTCTAGCTTGGTAGGCCGGACGTAGGGAAGAAGGTTACTCTGGTGGGAGGAACGGCGACGACGAAGGGGCTACGTTGACCTAACTATGGTTGGATAGTGTCAACAGAGCTTGGGGAAGAAGATAGCACGTCCAATTTGGCTATTGGACGTGCGGAAGGTGGACGGAGGAGGTCACCGAAGTTGTTGGAGCATGGCCGATCAAAGGAAGAGGAGAAGGATTTTTGGCAAATTTTCGACTAACGTGCACATGGGGAGATGTGCAAGATTAAATAGAAGAGGTTTGTGCCTTCAATTACTTGAATTTGTGAAGTTTCTTCATAAATTTGACAAGTGAAGTTCACTGAAATTATGAGCTCCGTTGGAGCTCTATATTCCAAATGAGAGCATGAAATCTGGTGAAAATAAAAAGATCAATCCCTCCAAATTTAGAGAGATTTGATTGAGATTTGGAGGAGAAATCCTCAGACGAAATCCGATGAGTTTGGGTCATGAGTTGCCGCTTGACTTGCCCTCTTTGGCACATTGAAGAAGGAGAAGGATCCACTTGCAATACAAATCGAAACTTAGGGGCATTTATGCAATAAATAGGGGCACATGGGCTAAAATGCAAACTAAGTCAATATGAACTCTGATTGGACTCAAAATTTAGGATTAACCTAATTTTGGACCCAAGAAATCTGGTGCTAACCTTAGATTTGGGTTTTGACCAAGTTTGACTAAGTAAATTACACAGACTCCCACCTATCTCTATTTTTGGTCAAAATGTATTCCTTTTGTCAAAGTAAAGGTTCCAAACCTCATAAAATATTTTTAAATGATTTTTGGGAGGTTTAAATTACATTTATTATCATCAGAACCCATTTAAATGAAGTGAGACGGTATTTTGGATTTTTATTGATAAAATAATCCTTAAACTATGAAAAACCCTATTTCAATCAATCTGAGCCCACTTCATGAAAATTTAAGTTCAGTTGACCAATAATTAACCCTCGATTAACACCTCAATTAATCTGCAATTATGATTCGGTGTTAAAACAGTAGAATTTACGAGATTTCCTATCTTCTCGTATTCAATTTAGAACAAAGTTATGACATTTTGATGAATATTAAGAAGCATTTACTACTGTAGTTAGGTTAAATTGGGCTCATTAACACCAATGATGGTGTTACCATCAAAAATAATGATTAAAAATACTTACGTATAGGGATTTCATCCTGCCTATACTCTATCTACCTAAGACATGAGTCTTCAGTGGAGCTTTAGCCCTATTGTTCTTATTCTTCTGGGCCTGCTCTTAAAATAAGGGTAGAATTTATTAACTTCAAAATTAGTTAAATTATCATATATGCAATACTTTTACCTGTGTCACTGGATCATGTCAATGTTCACATGCTTCTTTCCAAATGTACGACTATATCAGAAGAGGCCCATTATACACTACCTCATCATGGTGTTATATATATTTTTATAAAACTAAATATATATTTTTAATGTTAGAAATAATATTACAATTATGGTGAAAAAAAAAACATATAAAGTTAAAATTTTCATTTACCTTACTCTTCATCTCCAATCTCCAATCTTTATGAATCTTGACCGCGTGCCTAAGGATATATTTGGAGACGTTTGGATCATCCCCCCAAATCAAAGATCTCTTGCATTAGTAGGAAGGCAGTAACTGTTATATAATTTAAACTTATATAAAGTAATGTAAATAAGTTATATTTTTTAACCAATTACCTCTAACTCTCGAATGAGCTGCCTCTTCAGCTATTTTGGCACCTTCCTCTAGTCAAAGTAAGAGAATGGGATGATTACCTTCATCAGTGTACCCAACCCGTTGACGAATGGAGGATAACCCTCTACTTCTCTTGCTAGCATGATCCTGACTGTAAAGCAGTGATTGCACAAGTTTCGTGTGTTTGGAATCGGGGTTACAAGTAACCCATAGTCGTAGTTGCAAAACTCGTGATCAAATATAATTTATACTGAAGCTCCAAGGGAGTCCCAGTCAAACACCAGGAGGCGACGTTTACTTTGTATGAAAATCGTACTTCGATTTGTTTCTTTTTGGTGTTTTAGGGTTTTGCTACTTTTTGTTTTTGAAATACAATGACAATCAATCACAAGAGAGAGATAGAATTGAATCTGATATATTACATGAATGTCAATTACAATAATATAAAAAACATAAAAAGAGAGGGAGGTGAGAAGAAATCTCCCGAAGTGGTTGTTCGACGAGACGACGGCACCTGGTAGAAGCTCGGATGAAGGAGTTGGGAAGCAGGACGACGGAGGTGAGAATTGGGAGGACGTCAGGTAGAGGAAAGCTTCAGCACAGCTCCAGAATGGAGATGAGAAGGCAGAGATGATCTGCTACCGGAATGGAGGTAGGAGGACGGCTCCAACGCGACCTATGAATGGGGATGGGAAGTTGGAGGAGTATTTGGTGGGGCAAAGGTTTGCTACACTAATAGGCTCCTTGGGAGCTTGAGAGCAAGCTCTAACAGAGCGTTGGTAGGCTTGCTAGAGCTTGGGAGTAGGTGGGAGTAGAGTAGGTAGAGATGACTTGGGAGGGAGGGGTGTAGGCCATTTATAGTGAAGAGGCTAAAATAGGCATGGGACCATTAGCAACCTCCAAGCCGTCGCTGTAAGTGTCGCTGTAGGTAGCTCATGCCCTTGGCGCGTGCAGCTGGCTTTGCGCCTGCGAACAATTAGCGACAGCTATAAGCGTCACTAAATGTCCGCTAGGCTGTCGCTGAAGATCCACCCGCTGCTCATGCTACGTTGTGCACTCTCCTTATCGCGCAGGCACGCTCATGCACTGGCGCTGCGCTGTGCGCAGCAACGTTGCCTTGCGCTGCCACTTGGCTACACTCCTATGCACATGTGTGCGTGCATGCTTAGTTGCTGCACCGTGCCTCAAGCATCCAATTGAGGAGGCAGCAGGTTTCGAACCAGCGCTCTCTCTTTATGAGGCGCCTTCACAACCAACACACCACGACCAAGAGTTTGTTGGGAAGATGTTTTAAGGGCACGCGGTGGAGATGAATCCTCAGCCGTTGGATTAAGATCCAACAACTGAGAATGGGTGATGCCTTGATGAAGAGTGGGTGTTGGTCGGTGTTGGGCGGCCTTGATGGCACCACGTGGCACCATCTGGGCCATTCATCTTCCTTCCATTGCAGAGGGTGCCACGGTGCTCATATCGAGATGATTCTTGCGTTGCCAGACTGCGATTGTCACTCCAAATCCATCTGTACAGTAGGATTTTCCATCCAAGACCCGTATGGATGTCGCATTGCCTCCTAGCCATTGATCTTCCTTGGACTTTGTATGATGCTACGAGACTCCGATCTAGATGATTTCGGAGGCGTTAGACTCCGATCGTCGTCCTGATCAAATCCGTACAGTCCGATCATCCATCCGAGGCCCTGAAATAAATCTTCTCTCCGGACCATAAAAAGGACCTAATTAACCTAAAATATATACAACTACTCTAAATACAGAATGATGCATGCTATGCAATATTTATAACATGAAATGCAAATCTAAGCCTAGGAACATGCATGATTAGGCATTTTAACCAAAATAGATGTGTCTATAACAAACCCCCATGCCTATCATCTCCCTCCTTGGAGCACCTTTCGTCTATGGTGCTGGCCAACCATAGTTGATGCCGCCCTACCCGTTTCATCCTTAGATTAGGTTCCAACGTTCCCTGCCCTTTCCTCTTTCCTTTTCCCTACTTCTATCCCTCAAAAGCAACCACCAACCACACATCTCCCCCTCCATCTTCTTCCGCTCCGGCGAAGCTTCCACAACACCCAACTGCCGCTCCACCGCACGAATCACACCGCTATCACCTCCATAAGCTCCGCCATGATCCCCTCTTCAAAACCCCTCTTTCCATTCGCTTTATCGACAAACCAAACCACCCACTTAACAACCCATCTTTCTCCGACTGACACTGACTCAGCCAGCCACCTACACGCATCCTCGGGCTACGCCACGACTGCCATCACATTCATCGTCACACAGCGAAGCTATTGAACATATTTGACACGGTCGAAAGGCTTTATTTGTTTGTTTTGGGTGTTAAGTCGGCGCTTCACCGCTATCGCCATCTCCAGCCTTGTTCTTCAAGCTTCAGGACATGCAAGCCCCAGGCATCGCCTCCAGGTGGTGTAGAACCAATACCGCTAGACTCCCAGGCCCTTGATTGGAAGTGTGAACCCCAGCAACTACGCTAATCAGACACATCTTCTTCAGCGAGCTGTAGCAAGCGTGCACAAGGAAAAGGAGGTGGGATTAGTCCCACATCGGTTGTGGAAGAGCGCCCGCTAGGGCATAAAGTGAATTTGTGTTAGAGGCTATTCGCCTCATAACACGGGGTGAGGTCCTTCTCACACACGCACACCTGTGCCTCATCCACGACTCTGTCCCTTGCGAATCTGGCCAACCCATTTACCCGCCTAGACTGATCTGCACTCCTCTCTCACTACCGCACACCAGTGAGCCTGGACCCAGGTAAGTACAATCCAATAACCCAACTATCCTTACAAAGGCCTTGGGAGGGCAGAGCCTAAGAGAGAAAGAGAAGGAGAGCTTGCGCGTGGGGTAGGGGGATGGTTTTGCTCTCAGGAGAGTCTAGTTGACACTTAGCCAATTCAAGGAGCCCTTCCCCTGTGTGCAAAAGGAAGAAGAAGGAGAAGGCTTAAGAAGCCAAAGCAGAAAAGAGAAGAAAAGCCACACGAGAAGAAAAGGAAGAGAAGTAGAAGAAAAGAAGAAAAACAGAAGTTTAAGTTGACTGATTTCATAATCTGACGATGGTTTGGTTTGATTGCATGCTTGTACATTGAGTTCCTTAGTTGATATTGTAGGAGTATTTGGTGATCTAAATCATCATTTTACTCCCATCTTTTTGCACCTTGATCTTGTTATTATTGCAAATTCTTTTACTTTAAATTGTGATCTTGAGCTTTAAATTCCCATATTGCTCCTTGTGTTCGACCTCGAAACTTTTTCGAGTAATAAAATCTATTTATTTTCAAAGCAATTTTGACTATAATAAAACGCTTTATTTTAAAACTCGATTTCGCATTGTTAACATTTTGACGCCGTTGCCGGAGAGCAATGGGCAATTTAGAACTCTTGATTGCAATTTCTGATTCAGATTCTAACTTGCTATATCTCTTTTGCTGTGGTTGTTTCAAGGAGAAGATACATTCAAGGAAGATTAGCTTCACAACAAACACGCCAGGGGCAAGTAAGTTCTAACCACTCTCTCTTAAGCCTCTCATTCTGAAAAGGATAAAAGGAAAAAATCAATTAGGGTTACTTGCATTCTTTCCATAGATAATTCATCAAGTTGCCTGAGTTGATACATTTTATTTGAACAACCCTGATTTGTGCACCCACTTAAAGCTTAAGGTATCTAGGGCTATCACATTCTTGTTTGAGCTCTAGGTACCACATTTGGACAAACTAAAGTGGACCAAATTAGAGACACTTAAGGATTCCAGTTTAGGGTTTTAGAGACACACTTGCTTAATCAAGAAATCATTTTCCCAAATAATGTGTGCCTAGACCTTGATTGAACTAATCTATTCAAGCAAAACCCCAAAATCAGGCTCTTAAAATCATTTGAACAATAAAAGGGGGACCTAAATTTTCAAGCACAATGCAGGTGCAGTTGACCCACCTTGTTGGGTCAACCAATCTTCAAATTAGGTCACTTTTTGCACTCAACACATCTTAAAGTTCAAAGTGAAATTCTAGGCACCCTTGCTCTTAATTTAAACTGGTAGACTTAAGATGTCAAGTCCCCATTCTGGTCTACCTGGAACATCAGTGACAAGAGAGGTCAGGTGGGGGAAACCCTGTAACCCGTGGGGGCACTCTATCATGTAGGGGTCTTTGCAGGACTCTCCCTCTCTAGCTGCCCAGGTAATTTTCAGGTGGACGACTTTTCTGATTAAGGGGTATCATCTGCCCCAAACCTCTATACTCATCCAAAATTTTTGGGAGTCTTGATTAGGTCCATCACATTCTACCTCTCATCTACTCCATCAGTGCATGTCCGGGAGAAGGTCTTTAAGACCATCCTTGAGGCCTCCTTTAGTCACTCATTCACGTCGAGGCCAATCCTCGACCTCCTTGTTTGTGCAACAACCCAATCTTATTGATATCTCTTCTAATTCATCTAAACCTGATTCTCCTTCATCCATCATCATGGCACAACCTGCAGAAGAAAATAATCTCGAAAATCAACTCCAGCGCCTCAATGATCTATTCCAAGCCTTTGTGAACCCACCGCAGCATCCAATGATGCGAGATCACTACAATCTGGCTACGGTAGCAATCGAACCTTGAGTACAAATCCCCATTGGAGGTCCTGACACTGAACTCAAGCCCAACATGATTCATGCCATTCACAAATTCCATGGACGTAATTCTGAAGATCCTTTCCAGCATATCAAACAACTCAAGCATCTGGCCCAGACCTTCGGGTCAGAAGCTCAAAATCAGGATATTCTACTCATGAAAATGTTCTCCTTCTCTCTTATGTATAAAGCTACTCACTAGTACCAAACCCAAACACGTCCGATCAACACCTGGGTGGAACTTCAATCCGAGTTTTTGAGAAAGTTCTTCCTTGTTGGTCGGACAAATGCTTTACGGCACCAAATCACACATTTCACACAACAAGTAGGAGAACCACTTCACAAAGCATGGGAACGTTTTCTGGATCTCATGCGAAAGTGCCCCCATCACAAAATTCCTAAATGGGAACAAGTCCAGTCGTTTTACCACGGACTCCATGAGGATATTAGATTATTCGTCAATGTGACTTGCGGAGGAAACATCATGGGTTAACACGAAGACACCATGTGGGAGATTCTTGAGAATATGTGCGAGAACTCCATCAATAATGAATCCATGGGCATGTTCGACTGGACGAATGCCTATGCATTGACGAATCCAAAGGGAGCACATGAGATGTACGGCCTATCCTCTTCCGTCGACTTGAAATTGATGGCCAGTCATTTGGACAAGGTCTCTATTATTGAGAATAAGGTGGATGAGCTAACTCGACATTTGCAGCGAGCCACTTCTATGCAAAACTCGTACACACAACCACCCTCTAGTAGGGAGCCATGCACAGCATCTATCACCGACCTTCTCCAAGGATGGACCCTTATCCACCCCCATCTGATTCTTGCTATGGAGGAAACTCTGGATCCACCTACTCTAGTTGGGGGAACTCTGAACCCTCATATTCTGATTTTCTCGAAGTTCCTCAGACTTGCGAGGACCTCAACGCCATTCAAAATAATCCATTCTCAAACACCTACAACCCTGGATGGCGTAATCATCCCAACTTCACATGGTCAGGCAATAATCAAAATCAGAGACCCCAATATCTGCCTCGACCACAAGATCTTCATCCATATCAGCCGCCTCAGCCTTGGCGTAACCCAACTTATCAATCTAGGCTGACTCAAACAGACCAAATGACTCTTATCCTTCAGACTCTGGCTGACATTCAGAAGACGAATACAGCTATGCAAAAATAGCACAGAGACGAGATCACAAAGGTTTGTAATCAACTTGCCCAGATGGCAATTCCTCGCCAACCTGGTGCACTTCCTTCACAACCTCTGCCTAATCTGAATAACGTGCCAAACTAGAGACGTGTTATAAACCCAAATCTGGGCTAAGCTTACTTTGTTTATCAGGCCCCTTCTACTCCATCACCCGACGAGATGGAGGCCTCGACATCATATATGGGTTACCAGCAGTAAGCACCTCTTCTACCCACTCCAAGCCAAAACCAGATAGGATTAAATTCTGTTACTACCTGCACTAGCAGAACAACATAGGACCCACCTTATCCAAGCCAAACTAAGCCTGGTAATAAAAACCCTAACCCAAGGACAGTCATCTAGGACACCTCTATCCCAGATTAAAATCTTGGACCCATTCTAAAGGAACCATCTAAAATTCCATTCCTGAGGCCTTGACCAAGGGAAAAAGGATAACCAAAACCATGGCACCTGAGGAGGACTTGGTTAAGCTCTTTGAGTAGGTCCATATAAACATCCCCTTGATAGATGCTATATGCCACATACTGGCATACACACAATTTTTGAAAGATGTATGTACACCAAAGCGTAAGTCATGAACCAAAGATGGGAATCCAATTATACTGTCAGAGCAAGCTAGCCCTGTCATTTTGAGTAAACTCCCACCTAAAGCAAACGACCTAGGCACCCCTTTGATATCTTGTGCAATCGGTGATATACGATTTGACCGAGCTTTATTAAACTTAAGAGCCTCCATAAATTTGATACCCACATCCCTACTAGACTACTTTGAGGAACCGGAACTTAAACCAACTGAAATGACCCTACAACTAGCTGACCGATCAATTAAGTTACCAGAACGAATTCTCGAGGATGTCATAGTAAAGGTGCATGATTTCTATTTCCCCGTGGATTTCATCATTTTAGATATGGATGCTCTTGAGAATGTGAAGAATACACCGATCATATTAGGGAGACCCTTTCTGGCCACTGCTAGGGCCAATATCAATTGTGAGGAGGGCAAAATCGAATTGAAATTTGGGAGCAAGACACTAAAGATCGACATCTTTAAGGCCCAACAAGGAATTAATTGTGGAGTCAAAGAATAAATTTGCGATATTGAATCAGTGGTTGACGACTTCATAAAGAACCCAACTATTTCTAATCAACCACAAGAGAATCAATTCCCGCAATTAGAGGAACTCGAACTCAACCTAAACACACCCATAGCTCCTTCCTTTGCTCCTGACACCCATATGGAATTACCCGCTACTGCTGGAAACCCAGTTTTAGAATTAAAGGCTCTTCCCGATCATCTTAAGTACATCTTTTTGGGTTCCAATTAGACATTTCTTGTGATTATCAACTCCTGACTCACACCTGATCAGGAAACACGCCTGATTTCTATTCTCCAGCAACATCGAAGAGCCATTGGATGGACTCTTGATGATCTCACTAGTATCAGCCCCTCGTACTACACACACCACATCTACACTAAAAAGGGCTTACGACCATCCCATGAAATGTAGAGGCGCCTGAATCCCAATCTGCAGGATGTCGTGAAAAAGGAGATTATCAAGTGGTTAGATGCAGGGATCATCTACCTCATCTCCGACAGTCGGTGAGTGAGTCCAATCCAGGTTGTGCCTAAAAAGGCAGGGCTCACCGTCATCACAACTAAAATCGGAGAAGCCATACTGACCCGTATAGCAAACTCGTGGAGAGTTTGCATTGATTACAGAAGACTCAATTCCTCTACGAAGAAGGATCATTTCCCACTACCATTCATTGATCAGATTCTCGAGAAATTAGAGGGAAATCGATTCTTCTACTTTTTAGATGGGTATTCCGGTTATAACCAGGTCGCAATCCATCCCGAGGACCAAGAAAAGACCACCTTCACCTGCCCCTTCGGAACTTACGCATTTCAAAGGATGCCATTCGGTCTCTGCAATGCACCTTCTACTTTTCAGCAGTGCATGCTTGCCATATTCTCAAATATGATAGGTGAGTACCTTGAAGTATTCATGGATGACTTCTCAGTATTAGGTGAATCATTTGACGATTGCCTCCTACACTTGGTTTAGATCCTCAGGCAGTGCATCGACGTGAATTTAGTTCTTTCCTGGGGAAAGAGCCACTTCATGGTACCTGAGGGAATAGTCCTAGGACATCCTATCTCTAAAAAGGGCATCCAGGTTGATCAAGCCAAGGTGAATTTGATTTTCAAACTCCCTATGCCTAGCTCCGTCAAAGACATCCGATCCTTCCTCGGGCATGTTGGTTTTTACTGTCGATTCATTCCCGATTTCTCAAAAATCGTGCGCCCCCTGACTAATCTTCTATCTAAGGATGTCCCTTTTGAAATCACCAAGGAATGCACTCAAGCATTTGAGATCCTGCGTGATCGAGTTACCCAAGCACCTATCCTACAGCCCCCTGATTGGTCTCAACCCTTTGAGATCATGTGCGACGCATCGGATTACGCTATAGGTGTGGTACTTGGGCAGAAAATAGATGGGAAGCCTGTGGTCATTTACTACACTAGGAAGACACTTGACAAGGCTCAGCGTAACTACATAGTTACTGAGAAAGAGCTGCTAGCCGTAGTATTTTCCCTAGAAAAATTCAGATCATATCTTTTGGGTTCCCATATTATCATTTACTCAGATCACACTACTGTGATGCATCTCCTTAAGAAGAAGGACGCGAAACCTCCACTAATCCGCTGGATCTTGCTGTTGCAAGAATTTGATCTCGAGATTTGCAACAAGGCAAGGAAATAGAATGTGGTAGCTGATCACTTATCCTACCTTCCTTCTGATATTATCAACCCTTCCGGACCTTTTACTGAACATTTTCCCGATGAGCACCTCCTGACTATCAGTACAGGACTTCCATGGCTTGCTGATCTAGTAAACTACTTGGCATCACATCAGATACCATCCGATTGGCCAAAACTAAGAAGGAAAAATTACTTTCCGATGCCAAGTACTACTTTTGGGAAGACCCGTATCTATTCTGCATTGGTGTTGATCAAATCATCCAATGATGTATTCCAGAAGCGGAAATTTAGGACATTTTGACCTTGTGCCATGACCAAGCATGCAGTAGACACTTCGCTGGTCATAAAATCGTAGCAAAAGTCCTCCAGTGTGGCTTCTATTGGCCCACGATTTTCAAAGATGCATACAATCATTGTAAGACATGCACTCATTACCAGACCTTAGGCAACATAAGCCATCGTGATATGATGCCCTTACAGCCGATTCTCGTATGCGAAATCTTCGATGTCTAGGGGATTGATTTTATGGGACCCTTTCCTATTTCAGATGGCATCAAATACATTCTTCTCGTTGTTGACTACGTGTTCAAAAGGATTAAAGCCATTCCGACCTGAACCAACAATCATAAGGTGGTTATCAAATTCATTCATCAGAACATCTTTTCTCGATTCGGGATTCCACGTGCCATAATCTCTAATGGAGGGACCCATTTCACGAATACTCAATTCAGATCACTGATGACCATATATGAGGTGTCACATCGAATCTCTACTTCTTATCACCCCCAAACCAACGGTCTAGCTGAGCTATCGAATCAGGAGATCAAGAAAATCCTCCAGGTCACTGTTCGCCTTGACAGGAAAGACTGGTCGTCCTGACGTCCAGAAGCTTTGTGGGTTTATAGAACCACCCACAAAACCCATTTAGGCATGTCTCCCTTCAGATTAGTGTACGAGAAGGCATGTCACCTCCTCGTCGAATTGGAGCACAAAGCCTATTGGGCAGTACGAAACTGCAATCTCGATCTTTCTAAGGTAGGAACCCAGAGAAAACTTCAAATGAGTGAGATCGATGAATTACGCCATGACGCGTATGAGAACTCGTGAATTTACAAAGAGCGGGTTATGACCTTTCACGACAATCACATATCCAGAAAGATCTTTTTCCCTAGTCAAAAAGTCCTACTCTTTGATGCCAAACTCAAACTATTCCCAGGAAAACTCAGATCAAAATGGATTGGACCTTGCCTTGTCCGACGAATCTTTGGAAATGGAGCTGTCGAAATCAGTCAACTCAGCCACAATTCAAAACCTTTTGTCGTAAACGGTCAGAGCCTCAAACCGTTCATTGAACTCACTGATACAAATTTGGCTGAGATATCTTTTACCCTCCATTCTCCCTAAACTCATTGCACCCAGCTGATGGCGTTAAAACTCAGCGCTTAACGGGAGGCAACTCGTCATTTTTGAAAAACCCAAAACCCTTCCTGACACATCCTATGCTGAACTCATATTGTAGTTTAGGGTTCATCCACTAGAGCAGCCGACTCCACCTCCGGTACTCGTACCTGAGCTTGAAATCGTCCGCAACAGCCATCTCGACCCATTCACCCACCCAACACCTGTTATAATGAATAATCTAAGCTGAACTCGAACCCAATTTACAATGAGGACATTGCAAATCGTAGGCATGGGGGGGTAGTAAAGTACAAAAATGCTGTGAAAATCATTTCACAAGAAAGAGTTTGATCAAAAAAATCACATATTCCAAAAATACAAAAAAAATATAAAAATATAAAAAATTCTTGATAAAGAACAAAAATATAAGAGGAGAGGAAATTTTGATGCCATATCAGATTTAGATTAAGGGGAGGAGATAAAAATGTCAAAAAGAAAAAGAGGTAGTCATTAGTAAAACATTAAGAAATTGACGTAGTTCTAGACCATATCAAAAGAAAAAAATGAAAGGCAAAACGTGCTAATAAAATAGAGAAGAGATTAGTAGGAACGTTGATTTTAGGCCTCTTGGGCTATAATCGTAGGCTGAAAAATTCAAGTACCTACTAAGATCTGGATAGTCCTCAAGAGGTTGGGGAAAATATGTAACTTAAGTATTAGGTCTAAGGCTTAGGGATTATTCAGCCTCATTAACTGACTTCTGGTTTACGGGACTCGGTAACCTAAGCACCCCAATCCACACACAGTTTGGTTCAGTGTGCCTAATTATCAAAATCAAGTAAATGCATTTAAATTATTCTGTAAAAGTCACCTAGATTAGGAGCGGCTGATCAACACAAGTTGATTTGGACGAGTTCCCAGTGCAGAGAGGCGGGAAATTCCCCTCGAAGATGCATAATATCATATCATCTCCTCAGTGCTTGTCTCCTAGGATATCTGCATATCCTATCGGGGGCATGTAAGCACCCTGTGGTAGTTCAGATGCCATGGGCGGCATTATCCCGAAATGTCGATTGCCAGGATCTGGATTTAGCTACAAAATGCCATGGGAAGGATTATCTCGAAAGCCAGGGTTTTGGGGGTTGCCATGGGCAGTGCTATCTTGAAGCATCGATTGCCAGGGACCCTGCGAGGATTGATGATGGGGACTAGGATTCCGATACAGACCATGTTGTAAAGCCAATCCAAAGCTAGAAATAAAAAGAAAAGAGAGAGAAAACTCTCCAAAGACAAAGAAAAATTCCTCTGTCTCCCTCTAACAAAAACGCACTCCAAATTGAACCGAAGCTAAAGCATGTTACAAGCATGGGTGCTTTAACCACGAAGTTCAATGAACCTTAGGTTAGTTCCTGTGGGCCTTAAAAACCTTTGCGGCAGACTGAGGCTAGAGCTAGTCAGGTCCAGATCTTGGTTGTTACTTGAGTACCTCTAGGCCTACTATTAGCATTCTAACCTAATCTACAAAAGGAAGCACATAGCAAGTTTTTAAGCATAAAAAAGGTTTTATGGTCTAGAATCAAAGTTAATACCTTGAAATTTTGCTAAGGGACTAGCAAAAGCTAAGCATTGGGGTATGATGGGAACACCATCATGAGCCATAACTAGCTCATTTTGACCTAATTAAGTCCATAAATGCTCCTACATAACTGCTAGAGAGTCACGAGTCATTGTATATTCATTTTGAAAGAAAAATAAGAAACTAGGGCTAAAACTGTAATTTTACCATCTCATCATGAATGTAGTACAACCAAGGATTTTATCAAGGGTTGAATGAATGTCAATTGGTCTTAAAAAGATAACAAGTGGGATAAGACAGACAGAAAAGGGTTTGCACATATTTTGAGAATTAAATGACTTTTGAAATCCTAAAAACAGACCCACTTAATCATTTGAGGTTTTGATCAGGATAAAATTCATCTAAGCCCTCTAAAATTTATATAAAAATATTCTCTAGGGTTTGGAACCTTCAATTTGACCGTCAGGATCCGTTTTGACCCAAAACAGAACCACAGACAGACATTTGCCCTAATTTGGGTTTTTACATAAAATACCCCATCAAACATGGTAAAAACAAAAATCCAATTCACCATTGGATTCCTTAGGTCAAAATTAGGTTTGCATCAAAACTTGGACCCAAGATGAATTTGTCTT
Organism: Thalassia testudinum; assembly: GCA_037157565.1. Classification (NCBI taxonomy): domain Eukaryota; kingdom Viridiplantae; phylum Streptophyta; class Magnoliopsida; order Alismatales; family Hydrocharitaceae; genus Thalassia; species Thalassia testudinum. The sequence continues at coordinate 103,366,006 of JAZHRO010000073.1, read as the reverse complement.
GACCTAGATTACAAATTGGTCCTATCTAATTTCATTTTTGCCCTTAACTTTCAAAATCCTTTCAAACAGGCCCCTAACGTTGTCGTCGTTCTCACAAAAAGGTCCCTACTGCCATTAACCCTATTCCTACTTGCTCCGACGACCTTAAAATGGAAAGAACTCCATGATTTCTTGACGAATCCCTTTCAAAATTAAAAGGGAAGTTCATTAAGAAATTCCCTTCCTTTTAAAACCAATCCCAAGCACTAAAACCTACCCAATATCTCATGTGAATGCATGAGAGATTTGGGTGCCAAGGAACTCCCAAGTCTGGCGAGGCTTTCCAAACTTGGAAAGCTTGTTTCCCAAACTTAAATCGCCTCTAGATCCTTATATAAGAGAGCCCACATACTCCCGAACATCCCGAAGCTTGAATTTTGGCCATGAAATCCCCTTTTCCTCCCTCTTCCAGCTGTGAAGCTCCACAAGCTCCGGTGACTCCGCCTGCCCTCTCTCTTCATCTGACCACAAAACAAGTGGTCGGATTCTCTTTCCCTCTCTCGTCTGCTCTTGGCCATACCAGTAGGAGCTCTTCTACCACCGTCGTCGTCACCATCTCCCTCCTCGAAGCACCTTTCGTCCATGGTGCCGGCCAACCACAGTCGACACCGCCATACCCCTTTCATCCTTAGATTAGGTTCCAACGTTCCCTGTCCTTCCCTCCTTTTTCCCTACTTCTATCCCTCAAAAGCAACCGCCGACCACACATCTCCCCCTCCGTCTTCTTCCGCTTCGGCGAAGCTCCGGCAATGCCCAACCGCCGCTCCACCGCACGAATCACACCGCTATCACCTCCATAAGCTCCGCCGTGATCCACTCTTCAAAACCCCTCTTTCCACTTGCTTTATCGACAACCCAAACCACCCACCTAACAACCCATCATTCTCCGACTGACATTGACTCAGCCAGCCACCTACACGCATCCTTGCGCTACGCCACGACTGCCATCACGTTCGTCGACACACGGCGAAGCTACTGAACGTATTTGACATGGCTGAAAGGCTTTATTTGTTTGTTTCAGGTGTTAGGTCAGAGCTCCGCCACTATCGCCATCTCCGGCCTTGTTCTTCGAGCTTTAGGACATGCAAGCCCCAGGCATCGCCTCCAGGTGGTGCGAAAGCAATACCGCCAGACTCCCAGGTGATGAGTCCATTTTAATGGACTATTATTATGCCTAAGTAATTCAATTCTAACATTGTATGTTTGTTAATAATCACATTTGTTCATTAAATGATTACATGTGTCATTATTTAAGTTTACATTTCTTCTATTGCTTATTATGTAATTATATTTCATGGTAGGTCCTGCAACAATGCACTCATCTTCTCCAATTAATCTACTCTATCAGGCTAATAATCGAGAAGAAGAGGGAGGATGATCAATTCTGGAAAAGAACAGGGGGTGGAAAGATATTCCCCCCCCCCAACAAATATCTCCACCTACGGCCTCAACACCCCCAACAGCCGCCAACCAAAATTAGTAAGGGATTTGAAAATCCCTTAATTAGCGTGGGGGAGAGGAGTTAAGAGGAAGGGAGCAAAGGAGAGATCGCCATCTTCTTCTCCCCCTGGCGGGGACCCAATTGTGCGAGGAGAGTCCACTGTGGGAAGACTGCTTGCACTGTGCACCATCACCGCCTTCCACACCTTGCACCATGCCCTACAAGCTGCCCGCAGGCCAGCACTCGCCCGCAAGCGCTGCATCCACCACGCCCTTCCAGCTTGCAGGCGCTCAACCCCATCCTGTCCTCGCCACGCCACAGCGCCAAGCCTCTCACCGCCCTTCTCTGCACTGCCTATAGGCTCTCATCACCCTTGCGTGCCCGCTGCAGGTGCAGCCCTCACCCCCACAGGCATGCGCCCTCCAGCGCCGCCACACGCTACTGCCCTTGCACCCCACCACAGCCACCCACAGGTGACCACAAGTCCACAACAGCACCCTGCAGGCGCTACAAAGGACCACTCAGCGCCCTCCGACGGCTAGCAAACGCGCGCTGCGCTCGCCTCCAAAGTGCACTCTACGCAGTGTTCCAGCAATAACACGCAAGGACATGCATTGCAGACCGCGCCTCTTGTCTTCTTCGTCTTCCTCGTTCTTCCAGTAGCAGCGCGCAAGAAGAACCCACTGCAACAGTCGCACCCGCAGCCCTAGCACGCACCCCACCTTGCACCTTAGGCCACACCTCAGACTGTGCAACGCCTTAACACACCCGCGCGCGAGCGCGCAGCCGTAGGCACGCCATAGGCCGTGCGCACATTGTGCGGCAGAACCAAACACAGGCGATGCACCTCCACCGTTCGACTATCGCCGTCCACCACCGGCCGCCGTACCACCTCCATTACGACGCCCGTCCTCTAGCGTGCTTCCATCGCTCACAGGCCGGCAGAAGATTCCTCCTCCATGCGTGCAGAGAAGAGAGAAGGAAAACACTTTGTTTCCCTTCGCATTAAAAATTACCAATTGTGCCATTGCAGAGGAACACTATTCATTTATTTAATGAATTAAATTATTGAGGTGAATTTGCATAGCCATCCTTCTATTTAATCAAAATTGCTTGCATATGCATATCTCTCATGAATGATTAAATGCATGTCTTATATATTATGGTGAACAAGCTCTATTCGAGAAATTAGTATTTATGGTGTTTACCAATATCAAGATCATTATTTTACATGATATTATATAGGGGTGATTTTGCATATTCACACCTGTATTCTTGATTAATTTTTTGAAGCAAGAAATCATGTTGAAAACACGTGCACCAATTAGTATGCACATACATTGAGATTCCCGAATAAACGAAGCAAAACACATTAGTTTAAATAGGCTAATTCCTCCCTGTGAAGACAACCTAACTATTCGTGGTTAGATTCTGAAAATTAAAATATTTTGAAAAGCGATTTTCTACCACACGATTAAATACGACACCTCATTTTATGTTAAAGTTTTCAACGAAAATGAAGATCGTTTATCAAATGGCACCGTTGCATGGAGGAAACACGCCTATTAATTTTTTTTTCAGGAATTTTCTATTATTTTGATGTTATTTTAAAATATTTTTCTGACATTGGTTCTCTTTGTGTGCACGAATCGAACGACGAATGCGACGTGCACGCACGGCAGAGATGATCTTTTTGGTGGACCTTAACGCCACCTAGAGGCCAGCAACAGGAGCACGTGGGCATTAATCCCATGCACATAGGCTTATGGAGTAGCCTATTTTTGATTTAGTCAGTAGAGCTTAGTTTAGATTTAGTTTAGATAAACATTAGAATTTAATTACTATCTTTTGGACCCTTGTCGGGTATTTTTGTGAACGTGTTCCTAGTGTTTATTTATTTCTTATCGCTCTTGTATGTGGGAGCGTATTTTTGGGAGCGTGTTCCCATTTATTTAGATTATAGGACTATTCGAATTGTTTGAACTACATGTCGGTTAGTTAGTTAGATTAGGTCTATTTGCTTATTATTATTATTTTAAAAAAAAATTTTGAACTACCTGCTAGAAGCTGCTTATCTATAGGATGATCATCTAGGACTAAATGAGCAGCATCTAATTTATTTTTACTGCATTGCATTCATTATTGCACGAAGAAAGCTGGAGTAAGGTACGTCTTCTCTTGAGCATCAATTTCTTGTCATGCATTTGTATTGAACCTAAATCTAAGACCACTAAAGTGCTTGAAACAAATTAATTCAGTGGTCACTCTAAAAATTGGGACTGCTAAGAGGTTTGACTTTAAAATCTGTGACTTAAAATTGTGTGCAAAAGGATCTTATTTGCAAAATTTCAAAAATCAAAACACGATCGTATGTTTGCACACCTGAGACACTATGCACCTCACACATAAGGTCACTAGATAAATTTCTACCTCTCCTCTTTTGCACCACAAGGGAAGTTAGTCGGAAATCAACAAGCCTATCCACCAAGTTACTTCGGTTCCTCATGTGTGGGCTCGATTCGAGACTTCCATCTCTTTCGAGTAGGTTATAGGCACCAGCGAAGGTTGGCCTAGGAAGCGTACTTTGTGCAAAACTTGTTTGGCCACCAACTGAACATTTAATTCTAAGACCTACAATCTATTAAAACAGATCTCACTGAATTTGCATTTGCTTTGCCAGTAGAACTCTCTAGGAAATTTCTGCTCGTGTTCTGAATTCTTCTAAACCCTAAGAGAGTTAAAACTATTTTTCTTAAAGAAATGGATCACCCTTACTCCTATCATTTGGATTATCAGAGTCAATACTTCCCATCTTTTAACTAGGATCCCATGCCTCGAGCGTATCCATCCTTTGATGGGTACATTGACAATTCATGGGATCATTCATATTCCTATCCTAGGAGTATTGGCTTGATATTCCTACTTCCATGCAAACACCCAACCCTCCCACCCTTCATGATTTTCCGTATCGAGGTTGGACCGATACCCCTAGGCAACCAGAGCCTGAAGTTGACTATCCTCCCCAACCTGATAATGGTAGCCTCTCCTCCTTTATGATAGAAATGCAAAAATAATAGAAAGAAATGATGGAATCAATGGGAGAGATGTTGAGGAATAGTCAACAGTTAAATGAAGAAATAAGACAGCTTAGCTACACACTTTCTAATAATTCTGATCCCTACCCAGATGACCATGATCATGCAAATAATTATGAGGAAATCAATGACAATAGGGATCCAATTTTATGTAGCTATCACTTAGACTCTCCCAATGAGACATGGCCTCTAGAGGAGAATGACCATAGTGATTATCCACCCGAGCTATATTGGAGTCAAAAGCAAGGGAAGATGGTACCTCTTAAGGACCTTGACCCCAATGACAATATTCTCCTTACCCCTACCAACCCGGGTCAAGGTTGTATTGTACCTATCACTTCCCCTATTAATTATTTGGTGGAATCCCATTCTACCCTTAGTGAGCCTACTCCTAACCCTCCACTTAGGGAATCAACACCTACCATTCAGCATCCTGAAGATTTAAATGAACCCAATGAAGGTGACCGTAACGGAATGGAGGATGAATTAAATCAATTTTGGTCTCAGAGATATGAAGAGTCTATTTCAGAGGATGAGGATACCCCAATAGAAGAACCTGGACTGAAAATCTGGAGTGAATCACAGGGGAATTATTTATTATTTGAGGATTTACCTCCAAAGGATATAAATAATATGGTAAAATCCAGATTCCTCCCTTCTTTTGAGAGTCATCCTCCATCAAAATAGGAGTTGATATTAGAGGAGGATAAACAAAATAATGAGAAGTCTATGGGAGACTCTCGGGGATAAAACACGTCAATTGAGGATTTATACCCCGAAAAGAATAACGAATTCAATGATATAGGCTTGCTCCAAAATATTAAGACTGATACTCCTTTGGGAATAATTGAGGATACTGATCCAACTCCTAACGAATCACATATACACCCCGACAAAAATTTGAGTGAACCAAATGAATTCGGGGATGAGCTGAATGATAATGATTCTAACATTTTGACCCTGCCATCAAAGAGTTGTAATTTGGCATCTACCCTTGATTGAAATATGACTCCGATCATTAATGCTAGGCGGGGCAACGTGCAATTGTCTACAACTGTTAGGGAGTGTACACAATCTGAATCATTGTTGGAATTGGACCTGACACCGACTAAGCCCTCATTGGACTTAACCATTACCTTCCAACACTACAAACAACCCTTATACTCTCTAACCAATCCTTGGCTCAGATCTCTGCTCATGTACATTCTTTCTGGAGAACATATCAGGCCAGTACATCCTCGGGTAGAATGGCGAGTGTGGATTGATGCTTGTACTTTTACTCTCGCCATTCAAGGGTTTGAACTAATAATGTTTATATCTTTTAAAACCCATCCTGCTTTGGAGGATCCTTATTATCCTCCACTTATTCTGTTTCGGGAGGTCCCTTTTCATATTCCTTTTGTTATTCCTAGACCTCCCAAGGTAGCCAATGAGGTTCTTCGCTTTCATATCTTCTTGCGAGCATTTGGGATTACGTTACATCATCAGCTCGCCAACATCCATAGCTACCTATTTTCTAGGCCTGCACTGTTACGCATATTTTTAAGGCCTAACCTTTTCTGTCTGGAACCTGACTTACAGGTTCCTTCTAAGTCTGGCTGCTAACAGAAAATGCAGCACTTGTTGGGAGGCAACCCAGCGATTTGAATAACACCGTCATTAGGTGATTTCTTTCCTTTCTCCTCCTGTTTTAATTTTACAATGGGGACATTGTAGGATTTAGGCATGGGGGGTGCATTTTGCATCTTAGGAAGTATTCATGCATTTAGGTTAGCATATAAAAATAAAAAAATAAAAAATAAAAAAATTTCTCTTTTCTTGAGCTGAATGAGTTAGTCCCTAGCAAAATATCTTTGTCATCAGAGGTTTTTCTTCTTAAATTATTTCTTAAGTTTAGAATCCGGTACATTTATTTCACATACACGTAGACTTGGTAATGGATCCTTGAAGAAAAGCAGTAAGCATTTGTAGTCTACTGAACCCTTAGACAGCTAAAAGGGAATCAGGCATACTATCTTCTAGTAGATCCACCCCATATTTGCGAGATGAAAGTAGAGAGATTACTGGTGCGCTAAGTCTAGTGCAAGGACTCTTAAGTTTTGGACAATTAGATGATGATACTTCAGAGTTAGGTGTAGTTTTTGCTCTCTGTTCCTGTGTGCGTACTTGGTGTGTTTCTGAGAGTCACCAAATAAGGCAGATACACAGAGATGGAGTCTTAATAAAGTTATGACTATGGTGGATGGTTACGATTGTTCTTCATAGAGTCTTCGGCTAAAGGAGGGTAATAGTGTCAAAGGTCAGAAATACACCTGCCCTATTCATTCCTTCCCGGTGCCGAGAATAGGCACTTCCACCAAATAAGCCACACAATATCCTCTTGACCATCATCATCCCTAATAATGCCTCATAAATAAAAGTCTGTATCGTGTTGTGTTGATTAATAAAGAAAGAAAAAGAAAAAGAAAAAGAAAAAGAAAACGAGAAGAAGAAACAAAAGAAAAAAAAAGTGAAAAAAAAGAAAAAAGAAAAAAAGAAAAAAAAAGAAGAAAAGAGAGAAAGGAAAAAGAAAAGAGTCCAGGGTTATCGTTGTAACATTGTTTCTAAGGCAACAAAACACTTATCGCGTTCCATTAAATATGACCCATACCTACCTTTCAGTATTCCTGATTGCCCGAATACTGGTTGAGGACTCTAACTTAGTTGTAGAGTTATTGGGACTTTAATTGAAGTGTGGATGCCATGTGAGGCCACTAAACAGTGAGTACAATTACTAAATCTGACGAGATTTGTGATCTCAGAAAGAACAGAAAGAAAAGAGTGAGCGCCCAGGAACATCAAGAGAGCACAGTTGTTTAGCCTCTCTCTGAGTTGACTTGTCTAATAGTCTAGAGATCTAAAGTCTATAGTACTAGACTACATGTAGCACCAGATGACTGTGTGCCACCAAATACAAATCCATTCAACTCGATATCTCCTACCCAAGCCAAATGCCGGGGTCAAATTACAAATTATCTTCTGCTTTATCCCCGAGGGAAGTAGTTGCCTATCCCAATAGTAATATTTACCAAGGGTGAAGTAAGAACTCGCAATGCTAATTGGCTTTTTCTCTTGGATATGTTACTTAGGCTGTTATCACGTCACATTTGTATGGATCTCTAAAGTTTTGAAATAAGAAAAGGTGAAATCTTCTGATTACTTCTATTATTTTTCTTTTTTCTTTTTTTTTTTTTTGCTAGGGACTAGCAAATCTTAGGCATGAGGGTATTTGATGAGTCCATTTTAATGTACTATTATTATGCCTAAGTAATTCAATTCTAACATTGTATGTTTGTTAATAATCACATTTGTTCATTAAATGATTACATGTGTCATTATTTAAGTTTACATTTCTTCTATTGCTTATTATGTAATTATATTTCATGTAGGGTCCAGCAACAACGCACTCATCTCCAATTAATCTACTCTATCAGGCTAATAATCGAGAAGAAGAGGGAGGAGGATCAATTATGGAAAAGAACAGGGGGTGGAAAGATATTCCCCCCCCCCCCCAAATATCTCCACCTACGGCCTCAACACCCCCAACAGCCGCCGACCAAAATTAGTAATGGATTTGAAAATCCCTTAATTGGCACAGGGGAGAGGAGTTAAGAGGAAGGGAGCAAAGGAGAGATCGCCATCTTCTTCTCCCCCTAGCGGGGACCAATTGTGAGAGGAGCATGCACTGTGGGAAGACTGCTTGCATTGTGCACCATCACCTCCTTCCACACCTTGCACCGTGCCCTGCAAGCCGCCTGTAGGCCAGCACTTGCCCGCAGGCGCTACATCCACCGCACCTTTCTAGCCTGTAAGCGCTCAACCCCATCCTGCCCTCGCCACGCCACAGCGCCAAGCCTCTCACCGCCCTTCTCCGCACTGCCCGCAGGCGCTCATCGCCCTTGCGTGCTCGCTGCAGGCGCAGCCCTCACCCCCACAGGTGCACCCCCTCCAGCGGCGCCACACGCTACTACCCCTGCACCCCACCGCAACCACCCACAGGTGACCGCAGGTCCATAGCCGCACCCTGCAGGTGTTGCAAAGGACCACTCCAACGCCCTCCCGTGGCTAGCAGACGCGCGCTACACCCGCCTCCAAAGCGCACGCTACGCAGCATTCCAACAGTAGCGTGCAAGGACATGCGCTGCAGACCACACCACTTGTCTTCTTCGTCTTCCGTGTTCTTCCAGCAGCAGTGCGCAAGAAGAACCCACTGCAGCAGCCGCGCCCGTGGCCCTAGCACGCACCCCACCTTGCACCTTAGGCCACGCCTCAAACTGCGCAGCGCCTCAACGCACCCGCCCGCAAGTGTGCAGCTGCAGGCATGCCACAGGCCGTGCACACACCGTGCAGCAGAATTGACTGGTCGATCTTTCGCTTTAAAGTCGTTTGCAGTTTAATATGGTGGAAAAATTGACTAATCAATTTTTAACAAGAAATAACCACTCGCAGAGGAGCGGGTCGTATCCACAGGGAGGCAATAACGTATTAAAATTCGTGCCACTTAAAAATGTTTGTTCGTAGTCAATTTGGATAAGAACCAAGCCAAGATTGCCTTTAGATTAAGGTTTAAGCAAGAAACAATGCTAAAATGGCAATTATGAGAAACTGTAAGATATTTTCCGCAATGCAGAGTCAATAAAATATGATTAAAATTTGGCAATGGCAGAAAATGTAAATTTTAAATGAAGGTTTCCTGTAGCAAAATAGGGGAATTTTTCCCTGTTGTCTTGCGCGACGAGGAGCTGATGACCGGGCGCGGGAAGCTCGGAGGAGGTCCCTTGGACTAAGAGCTTCGAATCGGTGGTGGCAGCGAGTCGCGCGGTGGCCGGAGGTGGCCGGACGAGCTCCGGCGGAGGTGCTGCTGGTGGCGGCTGCAGGCGGTTGAGCGGGTGCGGCCTGTTGGCGTGAAGTCTGCCGCGCGCTGCTGCTGCGGGGGTGGCTGCTGCTGCTGGCGTGGGCGCTGCTGCGGCTGGTGTGTGCACGGGAGCTCAGGCGTGGTGAGCGTTGGATTGCAGGCGCGGGGAAGAGGGCGCTGCAGGCGGTTCTGCAAGCGCGGGCGGAGGGTGCTACAGGCGTGGGCGTGGCTGCTGCTGGTGGCGGGCGCGCGGGAAGAGTGGTTGGCGTTCTGCAGCTGCGTGCGGTTCTGCAAGCGCTGGAGGAGAGTGCGGCGGGCTGAGGAGGGTGTGCGTATTGGCGAAGGCTGATGGTGGGCGCGGGTGTGCTGCAGGCTGATGGGCGCGGGGAAGGTGGCGTGGGCTGATCTGCAGGCGACTCTGTAGGTGCGGGAAGAGGGCGCTGCGTGGAGAGCGGTTGCGGGTGGACTTCAGATGGGTACGTAGGCCAGTGGGTGGAGGTGAGCGGGTAACTTCAGATGTCTGGGAAATTTCCCAGACGTCTTAAGTTACTGAGAGGGTGGCTGAATCAGTAGCTCGGTGATGGTGGTCGGCGATGACGGCGAGGAGGATGCATGCTAAGGTGCTCACGGTGATGCGGCGAGCTCCGGATGGCGGTGTGGCCTGTCACACCACACGCCCACGGTGATGGAGACTCGTCGCCACAGTAGAGGCCGCAGTGTGGAGTGGAAGAGTGAGGTTCTCTCTGGACAGTGGTGGGTCGGTGGCGGAGGCCTCACGAGCTCGGCTGCCTCCCTCCTCCTTTTGTAGTGGCCTGCACAAGTTTGAAATCAGCTGCCCGACCAGATCCACCACATCCGCTCCCCCTTGAATGGCTTCTTCACTGCAGCAGCCGGGCGTTGGAGCGGTAGCCAGCCGTTCTGAAAGAAGAAGAATAAAGAAAATAATGTTAAAATATTAGGGTTATTTATGTACAAACCCTCAACTTTTATGTTAATGAAAACAATGTACCTAATTGGTTATCTAATTAGATAAATGCCATTCTATACTAATTCTAAATATACTTAAAGTATGAATGCAATGCATGGATTATGTAATTAAATTAAAACTATGAATTAATCTATTTACATCCTAATTTATACTAAATAAATGTTAGAATTAACCTAATGTGTAGGCACTTAAATACTTAAATAGCCCACAACTATGGGCTAATCAAGAACCAAACACAAGTGATGCACCTCCACCGTCCGGCTGTCGCCATCCACCATCGGCTGCCGCACCACCTCCGTTACGATGCCTGTCCTCCGACGTGCCCCATCACTCACAACTCGGTAGAAGATTCCTCCTCCATGCACGTAGAGAAGAGAGAAGGAAAACACTCTATTTCCCTTCGCATTAAAAATTACCAATCGTGCCATTGCGGAGGAACACTATTCATTTATTTAATGAATTAAATTATTGAGGTGAATTTGCATAGCCATCCTTCTATTTAATCAAAATTGCTTGCATATGCATATCTCTCATGAATGATTTAATGCATGTCTTATATATTATGGTGAACAAGCTATATTCGAGAAATTAGTATTTATGGTGTTTACCAGTATCAAGATCATTATTTTACATGATATTATATAGGGGTGATTTTGCATATGCACACTTGTATTCTTGATTAATTTTTTGAAGCAAGAAATCATGTTGAAAACACATGCACCAGTTAGTATGCATACACATTGAGATTCCTGAATTAACGAAGCACAACGCACCAGTTTAAATAGGCTAATTATTCCCTGTGGAGACGACCTAACTATTCATGGTTAGATTCTAAAAATTAAAATGTTTTGGAAAGCGAGTTTCTACCACGCGATTAAATACAATGACACATCATTTTATGTTAAAGTTTTCAACAAAACAAAGATCGCTTTATCACCAAGTCCTTGATTAGAAGTGTGAACCCCAGTAGCTATGCTAATCGGACACATCTTTAGCGAGCTGTAGAAGGCGTGCGTAAGGAAAAGGAGGTGGGCTTAGTCCTACATCGGTTGTGGAAGAGCGCCCACCAACGCATAAAGCGAATTTGTGTTAGAGGCTATTTGCCTCATAACACGGGGTGAGGTCCCTCTCACCCACGCACACCTGCGCCTCATCCACGACTCTATCCCCCGCAAATCTGGCCGACCCGTTTACCCGCCTAGACTGACTTGCACTCCTCTCTCACTACCGCACATCAGTGAGACAGGACCCAGGTGCGTACGATCCGATAACCCGACTATCCTTACAAAGGCCTTGGGAGGGCAGAGCCTAAGAGAGAAAGAGAAGGAGAGCTTGCACATGGGGTAAGGGGATGGTTTTGCTCTTAGGAGAGTTTGGCTGACACTTAGCCAATTCAAGGAGCCCTTCTGTGTGCAGAAGGAAGAAGAAGGAGAAGGCTTAAGAAGCCAAAGCAGAAAAGAGAAGAAGAAAAGCCACACGAGAAGAAGAGGAAGAGAAGCAGAAGAAAAGAAGAAGAAAAATAGAAGTTTAAGTTGACTAATTTCATAATCAGACGATGGTTTGGTTTGATTGCATACTTGTACATTGAGTTCCTTAGTTGATATTGTAGGAGTATTTGGTGATCTAAATCATCATTTTACTCCCATCTTTTTGCACTTTAATCTTGTTATTATTGCAAATTCTTTTACTTTAAATTGTGATCTTGAGCTTTAAATTCCCATATTACTCCTTGTGTTCGACCTCGGAACTTTTTCGAGTAATAAAATCTATTTATTTTCAAAGCGATTTTAACTACAATAAAACGCTTTATTTTAAAACTCGATTTCACCTCGTTAACACTAGGTGACCTTACCTAAAGGTTTATCTTTTCGATTGGTAGCTTTCTCCTTAGTTTTATTTATGGGGTCAACACAAGGGCGAACCCAATGTATATCTCTCCGGTTTATTCTACTTCCCCGCTTCTTCCCTAAGTGCTTTGGGAGTTATTGTGCATTTTTTTGTGAGCTGGGTTCTGCACAACCAGCCAATGGACTGTTACCCATAGCAACTTGCCAGCCATACTCGTGCGGTGAAGTGTGGTTTTGTTTATTTTATTTTTTTGTCACCTTTATCTATATTATTCTTTTTTTTTTTAAGTAGGTGGCTTCTCTGATCTAAGATTTACCTAAAGGCAGTATAATGAAAATGGTCTTGTGACTGGGCTCTGGACAACCGACCGATGAGCTGCTACCACCGACAACTTGCCAGCCATACCACCCTAGATAGTTCATTAGCTACCTAATTTCCGAAGAAACCACCGAAAAGTGAGTCAGTGCAAAAAAAAGTGTGTAGATGCTTAGACATAAAGTCCCCCCAAATCAGAGGACGAGTTGATAAGTCATAGACTTATCATACCAATTTATTTTCCAAATTAAAATAAATTTTAATTAGCGAGAACTCGAGACTAAGTCCACATTTGAGTGGACACCCAAGCTAATTAGGCCTGAAGACCTGAAGAGTCTAAGTGTTTAGGTCCTCTCGTATCATTTCCTAAAGTTAATAACTTCCAAATACTTAAGTTCTCTTCTCCTAATTCTTTTTTTTTTTATCTTTTTGAATTTTCAAATTTTTTTTATAAGAATCAAATAACAGGAAATTACTGTTACAGCTGACAAAAAGATTATAAAATATGTCCACCTTCCATGATTAGCTATTGCAATGTTCTCATTGTGAAAAATGAATGCATGTAGGAGAGTAGAAGTGGAAGAATAGCACCCGGTTTCCATGAGACTCTAGTCAGCTTGGAATAGTCTTTACATGTGCTGAGTTTAGTGCCTTCAGCTAGGCGAGATCCTCAATCAAAAATAACTAAACATTGAGGACACAACAACACAGTCTCTAAGCCCCCAGGTATGGGTCCCAAAGAGTGAAAATGTTCTTGCCAAAGAGATGAACAATGAAAGTGACAAGTTGGTGGTGCAAGGAGAGCCCAAATGGTCTCCAATAGAAGTTTTGTTGATTTATTACAGAGGAAGTGTGGTTGGGTATAAAATTTGTGCAATGGTTGGGTGAAAAAGGACGATGACGCTTTTGTGATGTGCTGGGGGTTTGTGGGAACTCTAGAATACCTAATGTTTGAAGAGTTCTTCCCCAATGTTCAATTTCATCATCACTCTGGGTTCTTAAACCAACCATCCTGATCCTCAAAATTCCCACCTACAAGTTGGACCTCAAACTCTAAGCATTCAGGATAATGATGTTGTTGGGTTTTATCTTGACCACATGAATCATCCAACAAATTTTTGATTTCATGTATATCTTTCTCATCCCGTGTTGCTACAATTGACCGCATTTTTGCTTTGTCCTCACTTATTTCCGCAACTGTGTGATCTTCTTCTCGTGTTTGGTTTGAGTTGGCCATTAAAAGGTTGTCTAAGGTATGTATGGCCATTACTTCCTCTATTCTACCAAGCTCCTCCATCGAAACACACTTAATTTTATTCTTTTTTGAGACCTTGAAAATATTGAATCAATTTTTCTTATTCCCTAAGGTCATTTCTATATTTCCTGATTCACAATCAATCCTTGCCTTGGCAATAGCCAGGAAAGGTCTTCCCCAAATAATCAGGGTGAGGTTGAGCTATTTTGGGGCTTCCATGTCCAAGACCATGAAATCAGCAAGGTAATGGACATCTTAACCTTGACTAAAACATCCTCCAAAATACCCCTTGGTTTTGTAATGGATCTATCGGCTAGCTGCAAGGTTATGTCAGTGTGTTTTAGGTAGCCTAGACCCAATTCCATTGCAGTGAGGTAGGGATCACATTAATGGAAGCACCCAAGTCGAGGAGGGCCTGGTTAGAAGTAATGTTTCCTATTGTGCAGGAAATTAGTGGGGCTCCCGGGTCCTGCTTCTTAGGAGGTAGCTTGTTTAGGATCAGTGTGCTTGTGTTATCAGACAAAACTACTCTCCTATTATTATATGCATTCAGTAAACCTATGGTGTAGGTGGGGATTGATCCGATAGCCGCGAGGAGTAAAATGATTGTCAATTTGAAAGCCTGAAGTAAGGACATCCTTTCCTTCAATTTCTCCTCCGACATTTTCTGTTTGCCCATACAACAACAACATACTCCCGAATCAGACTCTGAAGTTTTGTTGATCACATTCTTAGTTGGGAGTCTGGAATTCTTACTATGGGGCCTAATGGGGTCGGGTAGGTCCCTTGTGTCTACTACCACTCCTCAAGGTGATGGTGTTTGCAGTGGCAAAATGCTGTTGGTTAGTGTCTTGGGGAGGGTTGGGCAAAACAGGAGGCTTCAGGTTGATTATGGTAGGAACATGGTTCGCTTCGGGAGGGGTTGGGATAGCTTGATAGATAGCATGAGCTTGAGCATATGACTCCCCATTATTACCAAACCCTTGAGGCCCAGCGCCTCAGTTCTGTACATTCCTTGGGTTTGGTACAGGTTGTGATGGTAGAGATCCAGGCTGTCAGTTGTTTGCACCAAGTCCAGATTGCAAGGTATCCAGCGAAGTTTTCATTTGTTGCATGAGCTGGAGCATTGACCATTGCATTTCTACCATCTTCAGGTTTAAATCAGCCTGCTCAGCGAGTTGTTGAGCATTCCACATGGATTGATTAACCTGATTCAGGGGCAACTGAGTATATACATGACCCTGACCCATTGGTTTTTATGGTACATAGCTGTTGGGTCGATACTGGGTCTACTGCCTCTGATCTTTCCAAGAGAAGTTAGGATGATTTTTCCAACCAGAATTATAGGAATTTAAGTAAGGGTTGGACCTAACATTCTCTTGCACAGCCTGAACATCCTCATAAGATGAGGATGAAGAAGAATCAGTAAAACTGGGATCAAAGGCCCCAGTTTGGAACCCATAAGGTTCTGAGAAGAGTTGGCCCGAAGTTTGAGCTGACTCCAGCTGGTTCACGAACTCCCGTCCCATAGGAGCTCGTGAAGAATGGAATCCTAATCCCTGGAATTGAGTGAATATAGAAAAATTAGAGTTTTCGGACATCCACTCTTCCATTTGTTTAGCAACCAAATCCATCTTATCTAACCTATTGCAGATCAATTCCAAATCAGATGTATGAGAATCTTGGACCTCATTGGCATTTGATCTAGTTTGTTGGGATCAATTGAAGGTTTCCATGGAAGCGTGGTTTAAAAAATTCTCACTCATTTCCTCAAACAAATCATACACACTATCTGCGTCTTTGTTGAGGAAGTTGCCTCCGCAAGAAGCATCCACATGATCACAGAGTTGATCATTCAACTCGTGATAAAAAATCTGCATAAGTTGCCATTTAGGCACCTCGTGGTGTGGACACTTCCGCAATAGATCCTGGAATCTCTCCCAGGCCCCATGAAATGGTTCCCTTTATCGCTGGGCAAAAGTGGTAATTGCCATCACAATGCATTGGTTCGTCCAATTGGGAAGAATTTCTTCATGAAGGCCGATTTCAATGCTATCCAGGTAGCAATCGGTCTTCCAATGGTACGATACCAATGTGTGGCCTTATCCCTGAGTGAATGGGGGAAAAGCCTCATAAGCATCTGTTCTTCATCCACATTCCGCGATTTGGTGGTCTGAACCAGAGTGATCAGGTCCTCCAAATGTTGGAATGGGTCCTCTGAGCTATGCCCGTGAAAGTGTTTAATTAGACTCAAAACCTGGGGCTTGATCTCAACATCTCTGGCGAGGATCACAATGCTGGGACGATCCTCATAATTTGAAGGATCATAAAAATCCTTCAAGGGCCAAGCACCCTGACCATTCATCCATTGGAACCATTGCTGCATCTGTTGCAATTCTTCCAACTACCTTTGAATCAGCTCCTGCTGGTTCGAGGGTGGGGGAGGTGGTTGTTGATCAGCCATGAGATCTGCTTGGCTAAAGCTCAACCTCCACCTCCGGGAATGGTCTAAAGGTCCTTCCAATCTAGGGTTCAATGACCTCCTTCCAAGCATACACTGAAAGGAAGTCGGAAGGACAGGGAGGAGAAGGGACCCTACAAGACAAAAATACAAGCCTGTCCTTAGGTTGGGTAGCCTAAAGGTCTATAGACTCTCAGATCCATCCTAAGACTATGGATGATTTACTCTACTTAAGTCCAGGCAATCCAACCAGTTAAAAGGAGGGACTGGGGAGAAGGTTCTTCTTTGGCTTGCTACACTGGTTCCTAGTGTACCCCCTAGCCGCGGTTGTTTGACGCTACTCCATTAGCTAAACATCAGATTGACTAGTATAAGTAGGTTAATCGTGAATAATCTGAATTTGGACATCGAAGAGTGAATCAGTCCTTATGGCTAATGTCTAATCAATTTTAGTTAGGTTTGGGATATTGGTGCTTCTGGAATGTGATGGGCCCTTAATGATTTGTTCGAGAATGTGTGTATGTACACAACCAAAATGTTTTCAAGCAAGATTATTGAGGATGAGGTGAATTTTAAGATTCAAATCTTACTTAGTAGCTTTTAGGATTCAAATACTAGGTACATTCAATCAAGTTTTGTGAGGCAATAAACGTTTTGAAAGCACGAGTTCAAGTATTTTTCCTTTGTAAATCAAGAAAATATCAAGTGCCTAGCTTGACCTAAGTATTGAATCCTATGGGGTAGCTACAAAATGAATCTCTTTTAAATTAGGTGGTGCGGACCAAACAATTCAAACAATTGGCCTAAATGCACCACCAATTAAGGCACACAAAAAGGTGATTAACCTAATATGATTTCTGCTCTTTTATGTGTTGATTTAGTGTACCAGGTCCACAGGTCGGAATCCTGATTGAGTAGATGAAAATCAAGTCTGAGTATGTGCCTCCAATATGGGTGTATAAAGTGTGTAAATTGATTCGTCCCACAGAAAGTATCTTTTTGTTCTTTTTTTTTATGAAATGTGGGTGAGATGGGTGAAGGTGGCAAGCAAGATAAACAAAGTCTATCTTAGGGTTTATGCAAACACTTAACTAGATTAGGTCTTGGTTATGATTGTGGCAAAATGAACTAGTGGGGGCGAATGTGGGGGATACTTACAGAGTACTCTACCCACACTTTACTCCAGTCTACAGCACTTGGATCTCCATGTTAGGGTACCTGCAAGACAGTAGATCAAAGACAAGCGGGGTTAGTGCTATCTAAATGCAAAGAAGCACAGAAAATAATAAAGTAAATTCCGTTGCCTCCCCAGCAACAGTGCCAAAATGATCGCACAGGTTTTGCTTATTTGAAATCGGGGTTACAAGTAACCTGTCGTCGTAGTTGCAAAACTTGTGATCAAATATAATTTATACCAAAACTCCAAGGGAGTCCCGGGTCGAACACAGAGAGACGACGTTTACTTTGTATGAAAATCATGCTTCGATTTGTTTCTTTTTGGTGTTTTAGGGTTTTGTTATTTTTTTTGCTTTTGAAATAAAATGACAATCAATCACAAGAGAGATAGAATTGAATCTGATGTATTGCATGAATGTCAATTACAATAATATAGAAAACATAAAAAGAGATGGAGGTGAAAAGAAATCTCTTGAAGCAGCTGTTTGGCGAGACGACAGTGCCTTATGGAAGCTCGGATGAAGGAGTTGGGAAGAAGGACGATGGAGGTGAGAAGCGGAAGGACATCGGGTAGAGGAAAGCTTTAGCACAACTTCGGAATGGAGGTGAGAAGGTGGAGATGATCTTCTACCGGAATGGAGGTGTGAGGACTGCTCCAAGGCAACCTATGAATGGGGATGGGAACTTGGAGGAGTATTTGGTAGGGCAGAGGTTCACTACACTAATAGGTACCTTGGGAGCTTGAGAGCAAACTCTAACAGAGCGTTGGTAGGCTTGATAGATCTTGGGAGTAGGTGGGAGTAAAGTAGGTAGAGATAACTTGGAAGGAAGGGGGTGTATGTCCTTTTATAGTGTATGAGAAGAGACTAAAATAGGCATGGGACCATTAGTGACCTCCAGGCCATCACTGTAAGTGTCACAGTAGGCAGCTCATGCCCGCTGGCGCACGCAGCTGGCTTTAAGCCTACGAACAATTAGTCACAGCTATAAGCATCATCAAATGTCTGCCAGGCCATCGCTAAAGATCCACCCGTTGCTCATGCTCTGCTGGCGCTATGTTGTGCACTCTCCATGTCGCGCACACACGCTCATGTGCTTGTGCTGCGCTGCCGCTTGGCTGTGCTCCCGCACGCTCGCGTGCGTGCGCGTGCGCTTAGCTGCTGCACCGTGCCTCAAGCATCCAATTAAGGGGGCAGCAGGTTTCGAACCTACACCCTCTCTTTGTGAGGTGCCTTCACAACCAACGCACCGCAACAAAGAGTTTGTTGCGAAGACATTTTAAGACATTTTAAGGGCGTGCAGGGGAGATGAATCCTCAGCTGTTGGATTAAGATCCAACGGTTGAGAATGGGTGATGCCTTGATGAAGAGTGGGTGTTGGCTGGTGTTAGGCAGCCTAGATGGCACCACGTGGCACCATCTAGGCTATCCATCTTCTTTCTATTGCAAAGGGTGCCACAGTGCTCAGATCGAGATGATTCCCACGTTGCCGGATTGCGATTGTCACTCCGGATCCATTCGTACGATCGGATTTTCCATCCGAAACCCATACGGATGTCACATTTCCCTCCTAGCTGTTGATCTTCCTCGGACTTCGTATGATGCTATGAGACTCCGATCTAGACAATTTCGGAGGCGTTAGACTCCGATGGCCATCCTGATCAGATCCGTACAATCTAATCGTCCATCTGAGGCCCTGAAATAAATCTTCCTCTCCTAACCATAAAAAGGATCTAATTAACCTAAAATATATACAACTACTCTAAATGTAAAATGATGCATGCTATGCAATATTTATAACATGAAATACAAATCTAAGCCTAGGAACATGCATGATTAGGCATTTTAACCTAAATAGATGTGTCTATATCAAGAATATTTCCTGCGGAATTCTCTCTAGGTCCCTATTCCGTGTCGAAACTCATACCCTGTGTGTCGTAGCTGAAAGACAAAACTATAACATAACATTAAATGATAAATAAATAAATAAATGGTACTATTTATTAAACTTTCATACTAGTACGGCAAGGGCATGGTGCAGAAGGTCCCAACTGGGAAGGATCTGGGTCAGTCGACTCCTCTAGCTGATCATCTAGCCTAACATCCTCTTCATCAAATGAAGCACTGTCATCCTCCTCAACATCGGTGGGTGCCTCCTCCTCATAGTCACAATCCTCCTTGAAATCCGTTGGAGGAATCAGAATCTTCTCCCTTCCCTTGTGCCCCCTTCCCCTTACTCTACAGATATCTAACCACATCTTTAGGCCTTAAAAATTGCTAGCAGGGTGCCTAGGGCTTCTAATGGGGGGCCTGAGCCTAAGGCTACTAGTGAGGGCCTGAATCTGAGGCTACTAAGATTTGACCTGATCCCTGCCAACCCTACTGACTTTCTAATTGCGCAGCAATCATAGGACTTATCGACCAGAATTGAGTTAGATTCTAGCTTTACTTAGAAATAATGCATGCATGAACTGTGTAGTTGCATCATAATTGACTTATTTTTTTATGTAAAGAATAATGCTATTTTTATGTTCTAATTGATAATTAATAATGATTGCAGATGTTTCAAGGCTATGAATGATCAATTCGACCATGCGGATGGACTCAGAGAGACCATTGTAGTCCGATGATGCAAAAATCCCTTCAATCAGAGCCCTGTAGCGCCATCTACAAAGGCAAGAAGATGGACGGTCAGGATGGTGCCATGGCACCATCCCAATGACTATCTGTCGTGCCTCATCCTCTGAAGGCGATTCCACGTGCTCTCTGGGCCAATGGAAGATGCACCACGTAGACCAGGCCATCGCTTCATTAAGAGGAGGCTTCCCTTCAGGTGTTGGATCACCATCTAACAGCTAAGGACATGTGTACATAGAAGTAGCTGCTCGACACAAATGCAGGTGTAGCACGTTGGGCAAGCACTATCAGGAGCAAGTGACGCCCAATCGAGTAGCAAGGAAGGGTCCAAATCTCACTCAACGTTGGGCATGCAAACTTGGAGCGTTGGATCACGATTGTGTAATGAGCAGCACACCATGCGACATAGTAGATGACTGTAGGATTAGACGCGCGTGATGACGTGCAATAACATATGGGCCTCGCGTGAGCTACGTGCGATGTTGACGAAATCTTGATCGTTCGATCAATAAATGAATGCTCGTGATCGAGCGCAGGCATTAAGCATGCAATGAGGAGCGGGCTTCAGCAGCTTTGAAGAGCGATCAGCGACACAATGGAGATCGAATGCTTGCGATGAAGCCACGTGGCAAGCGTGGATGGTAGCGTCCGCTGTAGGCGCAATCTAAGGCCGATCATAACGCGATCTAAGCCCTTGATCAGCAAATCGATGGCCCTCATTTGTTTTAGCTAGATGGCATGGTTGGGGGCCCTAAAATACCTATTTTACCCCCCAATTTGCCTATTTAAAGGGCCAAGGACCCCCCCATATCAATACTCATCTTCACCAATCGCTCTCTAACTACAATTCGACCTCAAGAAGTCCTTCCTCCTCTAAGCTCCTCACCACCCCCTTACCACCAAAGGGGTCAATTGTATTGCTCTTTCTAAAGCAATTCAACCCCGTCAAGGCACTCCTTGCTGGAGCACCATCAATGCCCTCATCTCTGCTCTCATCTCCTTACTTTCATACCTCTATTCTTGTTCTTTTACTGCATTCATAATGTTAGCAGAAGCATTTATCTAGAAACAACCATCTATATATGATATATTATTTTGAATCTGCTTTCCTCAGTTACAAGTAAATCATGAGAGTTATGACTCACATAAATGATTTAGCGTTAGGTGTTAATTAGGTTGGTAGCCTTCACATAGTCAAAATTGTGCATACTAAAACCCACACATTCACATTCATTATTTTTCTGACACACGCACATGTTTTTCGTGTTAATAATGTAACCGGCAAATCATATATCAGTAACTTAGAGACCGAACTATGTTTGTAAAGCAAGTAGAATCAGAATTAGTTTGCCAAATTAGTTTTCCATTATCGCCTTCCTGAGATTGACTGGGACCCACCAGAGTTTTGTTATAAAATTGTTGTTTAGGATTATCACGCGACTATACTACGACGTAGTCTTTCTATTTTGTGTGATTCAACCCTAACAAATGGCATAGTTGCCAGGGAGGCAAGGCAAACGTGATTTCTGATCTGAGATTTTATTTCTAACAAATTTGTATCTGCTTGCTTTATTGGTATGCAGGAAGGAAACAGGAATTCTGCTCACACATCAGGCACAGGTGAAGACATATTCAGGTGCACACTACCTATCTTAGGTTTAGGATCTTTATTTGAATCTTAGGTTAGATGTTTTTCTTTTGAAAAAAAAATATATAAAAATTTTGACAAAGAAAAAATATATATTTTGAGTAAAAGGCTTATTCTCTTTCAAAAGCATCTTCAAAAGCCTTTTCACTATCTCCTAAAATTCGACCAGCAATTTTTCAACAAATTAAAATTTATTTTACCGAATATCTGTTGATCCAAAAATCTTGAAATTTAGATTAAAGGTAGATTTTCAAACTAGCTTTTCAACGCTTCCATTCACTTTGAAAAATTGACACTGTACATCTTTTAAAAATTCACAAAGTGAAGGAGGATCAAATAGATTAAAAATTGATTTCTTTTGATCTTCAAAAATTGATTCCAAATAGTATATACATCTGATTGACCTAAAATTGGTGGGTTTGAAATCTAATCAAACAGGCTTTAATTCACATATTTTTCATGAATTTTTGGATCTGATTTGATATTGTTTCAAGGAGAAAAACAAACAAGGGGTCAATCTGCCATATCCGATCCCCTGCTAGTTGAAAAGTAATTCAAAATCACTCGAAACAGTAAAAATCACATAAAAATATTCTTTGGAAAGCTAATTTGAAAATGAATCTGCCTGTTAAATTTCATTCAATTTGGATTCTGTATTTGTTGTGGATAATGTTTTTAAGTTGATTAAGTGGTTTGCTACTTGATTTGAGTAGAAGTTGCATAAACCCTACGTATCACTTTTAGGGTTTTTAATCAATTGTAGAGACCAATTAACTAGGATTACCTAGTGGGTGAGTCTAGACACTTGGTTGACCACCTCACCCAACTCAATTACTTGAAGAAATGTTAAAAAGCATAAAGAAAAATCTTAATTTAACCTACATTTATTGTTTAACTACTAGGTAATCACAATTACCTTAGCCAAACCTAGCGACCAAGTCTGCGGGGAAGTACCAAACCTTGCGTCTAAGGGATATCAAGGACTCAGAGGCGTAAGCCAAAGGAAGAACCTTCCTCTTAGTCTCCTTGTATTCAGGCTGGCTAGGTTAGCTTAGAAAACTAAGATTATTTGCAGTCGATTTTATAACAAATACACTTTAGGAATTTGAACATAAATGAAAACTCTATCCACCTGACCCTAAGGACCACATTTGATTGCAAGGCTTTAGCCTTGTTGACTTGACTGCATCAACCCTTTGCGTTGGTTGGACCTTGCGAACCTAACCTAAGGTGGCGTAGGCGACTCTTTGCATCACCTTCTTCTTCCTCTTCTACTCGGATAACCAAAATGGTCAATCCCAATCCAAACCCTAGTCCCAAGAAACAGGATCCAATGGCTCATCTAGAGGCCCGCATCACTACATCTAAGGAGCGACATCAACAAAGCATCGATCAAATATTAAATACATTGGACAAATTGCAACATCCACTACGCCGAGAACAACTACAGGATTTCAACGATTTGGCTACTATGATTGTAGTACCTTGAGTCTGGATTCCTGCAAGTGGAGATGCATTAGAGTTCAAGCTATATGTAATAAGTTTGATTCAGACTTATTTTCATAGACACTTGAATGAAGATCCCTTCCAGCACATCGAGGATCTAAGTTGAATCATGAAAATGGTTCGACCCAGAAATGTTGATCTTGGGATTGTTCTTATGAAGCTTTTCCCGTTCTCCCTAAGGGGTAAAGTTGTGGTTTCTACAGATCTTAATGGTATACTAGAATGGAGGGGTGAATAGTATTGCTTGATAATTTAAAAAATAATAACAGCGAAAATAATTCAAACCACAAAATAACATGGACAGATGACACTTGTATTTATAGTGGAAACCCTTCCCGAGTAAAAATCATAACCTGAGCCTCCCAGCTTAGGATTTTTTCGACTAGACAAGGCTAGTCAATCCACTATTGTACCACTTAAAAGAGGATGGCACAACCGCTTACAAGAATCCTTTCTCTTTTCAACCTAAAGAGAAGCACAACAACAATGAGTCTTCCCAACAACTTGGGACCCGAAATCAAAGCAACAGATAGAGATAAAAAAATATAATCCTATGAAACCTAAAGGAAAATCAAGTCGAATTTCTCGTAGAGGTTTAGATCAGCATGCTTTGGAAAGTGTAGAAGCAAAAGCACAGAAGCACTTGAGAGAAAGCATGAGAGCTCCTTTTCTAGAGAGATTTTTTCCTGGAATGTGTGTTGAAAAAGGGCTACCTTGGACCTCTATTTATACTAGAAAATCAACTAGAAAATGAATTAATCTGAATCCAATTGGCGATCAGTTAAAGTAGTTTGGTCAATCAAATTGGTCGATCAATTAAAGTAGTTATTTGATCAATCAACATTTGGTCAATTAATTAAGCTAAATTAACATAAGAACTTGAATTTTAGAGATTTATGTTAAGCGCAAAAGTTCATTTGAAGTCATTTGAAGTTCCTTACAAAATATTCCAGACCCAAGAAAAGTAAAAAAGACTCTGAGAAGAAAATAACAATAAAGTAAAAAAGACTCTGAGAAGAAAATAACAATCTTCTTACTTTATTCCATGAATCTAGAGAGAGTCCTGAAAGATTAGTCTAGACAGATAGCATAATTTGGGTGCATCAAAATAGAGGTATTTACAAAAGCTTCATATTGGTATAAGATCATTAAGAGGCCAATTGGAACCTGGGGGGAATTACGTTGAGAATTCCTCCAAAAGTTCTTCCCAATAGGTCAAACGAATGCAGTAAGGAAAGCGTTCACGACTTTTTCCCAGGGACTGGAGGAAAAGTTACATGATGCATGGGATAGATTTCATGATCTTCTTAAGAAATGTCCCCACCATGGTGTGCCCAAATGGCACTTAGCCCAGATCTTTTACCATGATCTAGATGACACACATCGGTACCTAGCGGATGTATCTAGTGGCAGGAATTTCCTCGTTAAAGATGAGAATAGCGCCTTCGAGTTGTTTGAGTCTTTAGCAGAGAACTCCATGAATGCCGCCTCCATGAATCAATTCTAGCAACCTAGATGTCCATGAGACTCATGTTGAGTCAACCTGAGCCAACATGGATATTATCACCAAGAACTTGGATAAGGTGGATCTGCTGGACAAGAAGCTTGATGAGCTGATTTGAGATTGTCCAGGATTTTCCAGTAATGTTGCTGCATCCCACTCTTCCTCTTCGTCTCGAGTCCCTCCTGCTCAAGTACATCTACTCACTTGGGATGCGTCTTCTCCATATGTTCCTTCGGAGGATCCTGTGTATCAGGAACCCGTGAATAATCTGGATCTGATGCCCTATGATCAGGGTTACATGCCTCATGATGATTATGGTGAGAATTCCCTTAACGAATATACGTCCCAAACATCTTAGGCCTACGAAATTGTTAGCGCTATTTAAGGATATGGGTGTAATAACCCGTACTTTAAGACGTAAAACCCTAGTTGGCACCGGCATCCGAACTCCACCTGGTCTAGTAACGCACAGAGGCCAAATCAAGATCCACAATATCGGACCAGGCAATCCAAGAATGCGCAGAACACGTACCCGATGCAACAGCCATTTCTGTTTCAGCAACAGTCGCAGTCCATTTACCAGTCACTGCATCATGCTGCCAATCATCCTCCAAAGTAGTCCAACCCTTTGAAGGAATTAAAAGAGGAGTTAAAAGAATCTGTACGGCAATCAAATCATGATAATTAAAAAATCATGAAAGTAATGGCTGACCAGATACAGAATATCAAGAATACACAGAACCAACTGCTGCAGGAACATAGATTACAGGGAGCCTTACCCTCCCAGCCCGTTCCGAACCCGAGATACTTGTAGACCCCAGGTGCACCGCATAGGTTCCAAGCACCACAGGGATAGGCGAATGCAATACTCCAAGCACCTCCTGCACCACATGGTTATGCACAAGGTCAACTAGCTTTATTGCCAAACCCATCTTATTCTGCCTCTTCCGCTCCTTCACCACCTCATGGACAATACGTCGATGTAAAGGCTATCAATTTGATGAGTGGGAAGACTACACAGGACCCACCATGTAGGCAAGCAGGTCCTGATTCTTCCTGTCCTCTACCGTAGGATGGCTCATCCTCTTCCTCTCAGGAGCCACCTAAGGTAGATAAAGGCAAACGACCTCTAAACCCTAAGATTCTCACCCCTTATCCTGAAACTCTTATGCGAGATTTAGCGAAGAAAAAGGGAACATGAAATTTTGATGACCTGAAAGCTATGTTCAAGAAAGTTCATATTCAAGTCCCCCTTGATAGTTCCACTTTAGTGGACTAATTTAGTGCCTAAGTGCATTATTATTTGGACATGAATTTAATTTAGAGCACGTATTGTGCTAATCAAATGGATTAAGCCTTGGATTTCCTACATTTCATTTACATTAATTAATTACTTTTAATGCATGATTAATTTTGGAAGTCCAATTTTATTGGCATCATATTAATTAGATTGTCATCCTGACATTTGAATTCCCAAGAAAATCAACATAAATTATCTGAGGAAGTTTGCTTCCTTTTAAGTGATCCTTAACAAATTATTTTAAAAAAAGGAAACGAGTAACACACTCTCTCTCATTTCTATACATGCAAGTTATTTTCCTTCCTTATCCTCTCTCTCTCCCTCAAATATCTCACACTCAAATCTTTCCATCAAATCTCTGTCTTTGATTCTCTTTACTTCTCTCTCTTTATAACAGGCAAGAAGGATGACCTCTAGGATCATATCTCCTCTCTCATGAGAGGTCCTCCCTCTCCAGCATCATCTCCACAACATGGGGAAGAAGCCCCCTTCTCCACATCTCCTCCCACTGATGGGAACACCATCATGAGCCATAACTAGCTCAATATGGTCTGATAAAGTCAATAAAAGCTCCTATATAACCTTTAAGGGGTCCTAAGTGCTTAATATTCTATTTTGAGAAGAAAAGATGAAAATAGAGTTATTTTTACAATTTTACCATCTTATCACAAATACAGAATAACCACGATGTATGTCAGGGATTTATTAAAGGTCATATGGTCATTAATGTCTAATAAGTGGATCCATACAGGCAAAAATGAGTTTTCATGCATTTCAAGAATTAATGGACATCTAAAATCTTAAATATAGACCCGCTTAATCAAATGGGGTTCTGATTAGGATAAAATTCATCTAAACCTTCTAAAATCATAGAAAATATTCCCTAAGGTTTGGTACCCTTGAGTTGGCCTTCTGAACCCAATTTGACTTAAAATAGAGTCATAGACAGAAAACTATCTTAATTTAAATTTTTGCATAAATTTCCCAGTCAAACATGGTCAAAACCTAAATCTGACTTTATCATTAAATTCCTTGGGTCCAAATTAGGTTTGTACCAAAATTTGGGTTCAATCTAAGATTATTTCGACCTAGCTTGTATTTTGATCCAAGTCTGACTCTTATTAACTCCAATAGCCCCTCAGCTTTTGAAATCCTTACAAATTACCCCCTAACTTCTTCAACTTCTACGTAGAATAGTCCTTGTCGCCATTGGAGGTCAACTGACCTCCAGGCAAGCTTTGACCAGATCAAATCCTACTATAATGGTGATGAAAATATCATCATCAGTTATATCTAGCTTTATTTAGTCATATTCCATCATTAAATGCTCCTACGTAACTGCCAGAGAGACGTAATTCACTGCAATTCCATTCTGAGGGAATAACAGTAAAATAGGGGTAAAACTACAGTTTTAACAAGCATATCTCAATTGCAGTACAATCACGAGATTTCTCAGGGGTTAAATAATGGTCAAATGGTCGTAATTGTCTAACAAGTAGGTCCGTGCAGACAGAAATGGGTTTTCGTGCATTTCAAAAATTAAATAGCATCTGAAACCCTAAAAAGAGACCTGCTTAATCTACTGAGGATCTGGTCATGATAAAATTCACCTAAACCCTCTAAAATTCATAGAAAAATATTCTCTAGGGTTTAGTACCTTCAATTTGACCATCAAAACCCGTCTTTACCCAAAACAGAGCCATAAACAAACTTTTGCCCTAATTTAGGTTTTTGCATAAATTACCCAATCAAACGAGGTAAAAATCAAAATCCAACTGCACCATTGGATTCCTTAGGTCTAAATTAGATTTGTATTAAAATTTAGACCCAATCTGAGATCATTTCAACCTAGTTTGCATTTTAGTCCAAGTCTGATTCTTAATCTTCCAAATAACCCCTCAACTTTTGAATTTATTACAAAAATCCCCCTATCTTTGTCATCATCTTCTTCAAACAGGTCCCTACCGCCCTAGAAGCCTAATCCTACAACTCCGGCGAGCCTCATTTGGCAAGATCTCTCTGATTTCTTAATGAATCCTTCTCAGATTTGAAAGGGGAATTCGTCAAGAAATTAGCTTCCTCTTTAGCCAGATCCAAAGTCCGAAAAATCACTAGAATCCTCATGCAAATCCTTCAAAGAATTGGGTTTTCGATTCCAACGAGCTTTCCAAGCTCGAAAGCTTGGTTTGCAAGCTTTAACCGCTCTCTAAAGGCCTATAAAAGGATCCCCATTGCACCCGACCCTCTTTAGCAATGTTTGGGGCCAAAACCCTCTTCAAAACTCCACCTTCGGCCATGCACCGTGATGTAAACATGTTTATATTACATAAAATGTCTATTTATGCATGTTTTTAAGCATAGAATTGTATTTCATACTATAAATATTGCATAACATGCATCATCTCGCATTTAGATTAGTCTGAATAAAATGTAGGTTAGTTGTCTCCTTTCTTTGGTTAGGGACAATGTGACTTTTTATTGGGGCCTCGAATCGAAGATCCAACCGTACGGATCTGATCAAGGCGACGATTGGAGTTCAACTACTCCAAGATCGCCCTAATCGGATATCCGTAGCATCAGATAGAGATCGAGGAACCCTAGAAGATCAAGGGCCAAGATGGTGTTAATCCGTACTTCAGACGACAAATTCGACTGCACGGATGGGTTCGGATCAACGATTGCAGCCTAACGGCACAAAAATCGATCCAATCCGATACCCGTGGCACCATCTACATCAGTCAGAAGATGGACGGCCACGCAGTGCCATCTCAACCGCCCAACCGGCTGCACACACCCGCCTAAGCTCTTCTGGCCAGCACTTCTCCACCATTGGATCAAGATCCAACGACTGCGAGTCGCACGCGCTTAGGTTGAGTGCTCGACACAAACATGCACGTAGCGCATTGGTCGAGCGCCTTATCGAGGCGAGGAGGTGCGGGATCGAGTCCCCGCACGCCTCAAATTGGAGTAGGTGCGCGAGCGCGATCAGCCACACAATGAAGATCCAACGGCACCGCGCAGCTGATAGCGCCCACGCGCTATCTGACGCCCTCGCGTGATGTGGGATCTCACGTGCAAGGCACGCGATTGAGGTGCAACGAGGAGAGCTCTCAGCCGTCCGATCTCACAATCGGACGGCCAAGATTTGAAGGATGTGGGGCGTGCATTGAGGCGCGGGAGGCGAGCGGGCGTGCGAGTGCCTCCCACGAAGGCCACGTTCAGGCCTTTAGTGACAGATTTATCCATCACTAAAGGTCTTGAATTAATGTTTCTCAAAATTTAATGACCAAAATGCCCACTCCTTGCAACTATAAAAGGAGACACCCTCCATATGAAGTTATCATCCCTTCTTCTCTTCTCTCACCCCTTCCAAAGCTCTAAGAGCTTGTCCCAAACTCGGGATACTCCTCTAGAGTAGAAATCTTAATTTTTCCACCTTCATCCCCCTTCGTGGAGCATCCTGCGATTGTCCTCTCTACTCCATTCCCCGTCTTCCAGGCGTCGTCCTGTCTAGCTCGTCCTCCAAGCGATCGTGGAGGAGGATATCACTCTCTCCATTCTTTTTACTGCTTTCTAGTGTAATCATTTCCCACTTTCTAGTCGTAATGAGTAGTGTAATGAACAATTTTGATAATGAAATCCATGTTTATTCTACATCCCTTTTGCTTTTATTTGTAATATTCTCTCTCTTCTATTTATTATTTATTAAATAGATAGCTCGTTTTCAACCAGCTATTATGTTTCGTAACAAATAAAACAAACGCGTATTTTTAATCAAACGTCTGCCTCCCTGTGTTCGACCCGAAACCTCTTATGGATTTTTCGGTATAAATTTTATTTTTTGAACCTGAGTTCTTCGCTATTCAAACTACAATGACAGGTTTTCAAAACCCACTCTGATAGCGTAGTCCTTCGACGTTTCAATATTTTGGCACTATTGCTGGAGAGGTGACTCTCTTTGATTTTTTTTTCACATTTTCCAACTTACGAATCATTTACCTCACTTCTCTCCTTTCTTATTGTGATTGCAGGTACTCTTTTGAGATGAGCAAAAGCGGTAGATTGGAGCAAAATGCTATTGAAGGTTCTGTAAGTTTTCCCCCACCTCCCATCCATTAGTTTTCATTCCACCACGTAATAACACAAACATAAATCAACCTAGGTGTTCTTATAAACTTTAAGGTTAGTTTTGTTTGTTTGACACCTGTGCCCACCTCAACCTCCACATTTAAAAAGAAAAATTAAAAAAACTCACAGAGGTACACAACCACATCTAATTTTCAAACTCAACCGGTAAACCGATCTTTGGAACCGGCACACACATCCAAACATATAATTGAGTAAAAATCATATTTGGTAATCACTTGTATGCCTAATTAAGTGGTACATAGGCCAATTGTTTGAGTTGATTGGGCCGCACTGACGGGAGTGGCATTCGCGTATTTTGAAATCGTTGGAAATCGTAGTATAGTTGCAAAAACCACTCGTCAAAGATATTTGTGATAACGAAACTCTCGTAGATCTTTACTCCTTTTAGAACTTGAGTCCCGGTCGTTCGTCTCTGGGAGGTGTGAAAACGAATTGAGATTTAGATCGGCTTTTATAACCTAAATCTAACCTAAGCTACTATTTTTGTCTTTTTGTGTTTTTTGATTTTTTTTTATTTGGAAAAGCGAATTGAAACCTAGATCTAGATAAACTAGCAAAAACCTAAGTGACTATGTGCATCTAAATGAGGCCATGGTGGCCGTGCATGGTGTGAACAAACCAAAGTGTCATATAAGCAAGCAAACATGAGGACAATCAATCACAAAAACATTATTTATGCATAGAAATTTATCACACATCATCTACACTAGAAAGCATATATATAGAAGAAAATCCCTCACTCCGGAAAGTTGCCACTAGGGCCATCGGCCTTGTTTGAGGGTGTAGGCTAGACCTTGGGTATGCAAACCCATCTACACGCCTACCAAAAGAGATGGCCGGCCACAAGAGGCTATGGGTGAGCCTTCATGGTCGTCCAAGAAGAAGAAGAAGATGGGGGCTAGTGCA
Source organism: Thalassia testudinum (assembly GCA_037157565.1). NCBI lineage: Eukaryota > Viridiplantae > Streptophyta > Magnoliopsida > Alismatales > Hydrocharitaceae > Thalassia > Thalassia testudinum. The sequence continues at coordinate 103,334,845 of JAZHRO010000073.1, read as the reverse complement.
CCCAAGTGGAGAGAGGAGGGTGTTGCTCCCTTTCTCTACCAATGGCCGTCCTTGAAGCTTTGGAGAGAAGCTTCTCTAGCTAGCCGTCCATGGAGCCTTGGAGGAGGATGAGGAGGACGGCCTTCAGGTTTTGGAGGGTGGAAGCAAGTTTAGAGTGGAGAGTATGGATGGGAGAGTGTATGAAGATTGTCTAATTTCGTAGCCCTCTCTTTGCCCTCATGGAAGGCTCCATTTGGTTGCCACTTTTGGTGGCTCCAAAAATAGCAAATGCCACAAATTTTGGATCTAGGTTTGACACATGTTGTTAGGGTTTCCAAGAGAGTGTGCATGGGTTTGGTGGGAGTAAAATGGGAAGGTGTGCGTGTGTGTGTGGGTGTGTGTTTTTCGTAGGGCTAGGTTGTGGGTTTTGGTAGGATTAGGTGCTAAATAGATTGGGTCAATCTAGATTAAGTGGGTGTGGACCGAATTATTCTTAGGAAAGTCTAATTGGGTAGGAGTGAACCTAATTAGTTCTAGGTCAAGTCTAATTAGATGTGTGCATGTGATTAGGCTAGGGTAACCCTAATAGGTATGAGTTAATTAGAACTTGGGTGGATCTAATTGGGCTCGAGTGCACCCAATCAACTGTAGATGCACCCAATTAGGTATGGGATGGTTCAATTGGGTTAGGGATAGGACAAGTAGGGCTATGGATAGTGGACTAGGCTTAGGAGGTCTCTACTTAGGTTTCCTAGGGTGTCCAGTGGGGTTATTAGGTCAAAATAGGCAAGCTAAGGCTTCCAACACCCAAAATCAGGAACTAGACAGCAGTATCAGACGTCCAGGATAGTGGTCAGATGTCTTATACTACAAAATTGGACGTCTGGACACTAAATTAGACGTCCAATTCTGTGTCAGTATGAGTTTTGGCTTCCTGGATTGTTATTCTGCAGAAATCAGACATCCAACCAGATGTCTGGACGTCTTAAAAGGTGCTGGAGAGTGGGTTTAGTGTTTTCTAAGGTTAGTTTTGGTTCCTAAGTGTTTTGGAGAGGGATAGGAACATGGATAGTGGTATCCATGTTTGGGTTTTGAGGCTAAGGTGCCCTAATGGAGGTTGTTTTGGGTTTGGGAAGGCTGTCCTAGGGTTTTTAAGGGTAGGGATAAGGCTATCCTCCTCACTCCTCTTATCTGGATCAGTCTTCTTCTTCCTTTATTGCCTTATTCCACTATCTCCATCCTGGATCACTTTATTATCTGTAAATAGCAATAAAAAAACATTAACTAGCAGGATATCTCATCTCATTCTAAATAGACTGATGTAATGCATGATATGCAAGATATGAGTGCAATATCCACAATTTAAGATAGGTTCAGACATTATTTAGGTTGATGAGAGTCTCATCATGAGCCATAACTAGCTCATTTTGACCCAATAAAGAAGATAAAAGCTCCTACATAACCTAGAAGAAGGCCTAATGAAGGAATAAGTGCTCTGAGAAGAAAACATAAAACTGCAATTTTACCATTGCAGTACATAAATGGGATTTCTCAAAGGCAAAACATAGGTCAAAAGGTCTAAATGAGATAAAAAGTGGATTGATTCAATCAGACATGGGTTTATGTGCAATCTAGGAATTAAATGACATTTGATAACCCTAAAACAGACCTGCTTAAATTAATAAGGTTCCGGTCAGGATAAAAATCAAGTAAATCCTCTAAAAATGATGGAAAAATATCCTCTAGGGTTTATAACACTTAATTTGGCCTTTGGAACCCAGTTTGACTTAGATTAGGGTCCTAGCTCATCAGTTAACCAAATTTGGGTTTTTATGCAAAATATCCAGTCAAACAAGGTCAAACCTAAAATCCAACTTCACCATTGGATTCCTTAGGTCCAATTTAGGTTTGTACCAAAATTTTGACCTAAGGGGAGGTCATCTTGACCTACTTTGCAATTTAGTACACCCAAATCACAACTTGGTCCCTATCTTTTGAAAATCCTTGTAGAGAGCCCCCTAATTTCCTCGCCACCTTTGCAATCAGGTCCTGACGCCATTGTTAGGGCAGAAGCAACCTCCGGTGAGGTTTAGAGAGGGATTACTCTCTGATTCCTCAGAGATCCCCTCCCAGAAATGGAAGGGAGATTCTCTGAGGAATTCCCTTCCATCTACGGCCAATCACAATCTCTTGTGTGAACCCAATCTCTCGTGCGAATGCACGAGGGATTTGGGTATCTTAACCTCTTTCCTACTCTGGCGATCCATCAGAGGCAGTAGGCGTGCCCTCCACGCTCTGAAAGGATGGCCCAGTGCCTATAAAAGAACCCACACCTCTGGCCGCTCATCTTTAGCTTGACTTGGCCGGACTTCCACCCCCAATTCGTCTCTTCTTCTCGACCAAGAACCCAGCGAGCTCCGGCGAGCCTCCCTCTCCCATCCTCTTCGCTTTGCCACAAAACCAGTGGCAGAGTTATCTTCCTGATTCCCCTCCGCGTCGCGCAATACCCACGCACGCCGCCTCAGCCCTGTCGTCGCCGCCGTCTTCCTCCACTGGGCAGCGTCTTCTCCGGCGATAGTAGGTACAGCTGTCCGCCCTCCGTCCCCCTTCATCCCTACAGTTAGGCTTAAACTATTCTCCATCTTCCCCTCTCTCTTTTCCCCCTTTTATTTCATTTAATTGGCCCTTGACCGACGTTGACCACCTCCATCTTCCTCGTCACCGACCAACCTCCGGCGAGCCTCTTCCACCATTCCGCCCCTCCACACGGCTCGCCAACCGACTCATAAGCTCTGCCTCACCACAAGGAACAACTTCCGCTCATCAGCCATCCCTCTACACCTCCACCACAGTCCCCCGAACAACCCCACACTTCCGGCCACAGGTTGACCTAGGCACGCACGCCTAGGCTGTCCTGCAGCCTGCAACACAGCTCACCACCTTCGCCATGCCACGGCGAAGGTCCCCAGCTGGTCTGATTGAGCCAAGAGGCTCCTTTTGTGTTTGACAGTATCGAAGCTCCTGCCGCCATTGATGAAGGTTGAAGCAGCTTCGCAGCAGCTCCAGGTGTCAGGTCTTCCAATCTTCAGGCGCAGCGGATTCGCGCGAGTAGTGCGAAGCCTTCGAGTCCAGCAAGGGGCGCTACGAAGCCTGCAACCTTGGCAATTGCACGAAGAAAGCTCTGCGGGTGCGCGCGAGATTGGGGCAGAACCTTTAGTCCCACATCAGCGAGATACGAGGCGCGGGTATGCTATAAGTTGAATTTGTGATATTGCTTCGTTGCCTCCGAAAGCACAGGGGTGAGGTCCCTCACCTGACCCACTCACCTCGTCCGCGGTTTCACCTCGCGGATTTGGCGGGATCCGACCCGACCCTGACCTAAGCACTCCTCGCGCATCACCCACCTGCCGGTGCTCCTGGTCCCGGGTGCGAAATCTGACCCGATTACCCGTGTGGCTCTGGGAGAGTGTCCTTGAGAGAATTGTAGAGAGAGAGAGACGTTTGGGTAGAGGGAAAGAGGTAGGTTTTGCTCTGTGCAGGTAGGCTGAATGTTAAGGAAGAAAGACTTAGCTGCGAGGAAGAAGAAGAGAAGGAAGAAAGAAGGCAAGGCAGAGAAGAGAAGGAAGAAAGAAGGCAAGGCAGAGAAGAGGAGGAAGAAAGAAGGACTGCAAGAGAAGAAGCTGAACAAGCCAGAGAAGAGAATGAAGAACAGAGACCAAGGAAGAAAGAGAAGCCTTCGCAGAAGAAGAAGAAGAAGAGGGCAGAAGAGAGATTGCAGAGAAAGAAGAGAGGCCAAGTGAAGACTGCAAAGAGAAGAGAAGAGAGGAGGAAGAAGAAGCCTTCACAGAAGCCAAGATTAGAAGGAAGAAGGAGAGACTGCTGAGAAGAAGAGAAAGAAATATCAGAAGAGAAGAATAACACTTTTAAGACATCTAATCTTTGTGATCAGACGTCCAATTTCATTTCTTTTGTCATAATTACTTTTAACCGCATACATTCATGTTTGAATTAGAGTTTTGAGTAAATTAGAGTGTTCAATTACATTTGAGATTAGTAGTAAATTCCAATTGCTCCCTGTGTTCGACCTCGGATACTCCGATTTTCAAGTAATAAAATTCTCTATTTGTTTGAACGTTTTGTCGGCTATACTACAACGTGACATTCTTTTAAACCCACACAAAAGTGTACGAACATTTTGGAGCCGTTGCCGGGAAGCAACGCGCAATTTATTACTAGTCTCTACATTCTTTTTATCATATTGAACACTAACTTGCCCTACTTTGCTTTGTTTTGATCTTGCTGGTATTGCACGGAAAATCCCTCCCGCAAGTCAACCACTCCAGGGCAGGTAATTTCTTTTCTTCCTTAACCATCCCTTAATCCTGAAAAGACAAAAGGAAGAAAAATCAATTTAGGAAGCAATTGCCTTCTTTATATAGTAATCCCATCTTTAAGGCAAACGTTTCCTAATTTTGCGAAAATTTTTTAATTCTTATTGAAGTTGGAGCGATTTTTTAGATTCCAACCCACAAATTCATGTGCCTAATAGAAATAATGCGTAATCTCTGTGGACAACACATTTCTTGCCTTTAAAGTCCAAAGAGAACCTTTTCAAAAAGAAAAAAAGGATTAGAAATAGAACCAAATTAGGGTTTCTACAGTAGGATCTTGAAGTGCTAGTCACACATGCCTGCATAAAAGGAAATAAACCTTCCCGCATCAATGTGCTACCCAAGACCTTGATTGAAGAGATATTAACAAGCAAACCCTAAAAATTGAGTTTTAAAATCACTTGAATCTTAAAATTTTTGGACCTAATAACCTGGGAGTGAAATCGGGGTGATCTCTAGGCTCCAAACCTAGAATTATTCTGCCATCTATAGGACAGGTCAGGTGAAGTTGACCCCTTGGGTCAACCAACCTCTAAATTAGATCACAATATCAAAACATCTAAAGTTCAAGTGAGAACTCTAAAGCACCTTTGAAATAAAAGTGGTAGACTTAAGAGGTCAAGGTCCCCATTCTGGTCTACTTGGAACCGCAGTGACAAGAGAGGTCGGGTGGGGGAAATCCTGTAACCCGTGGGGACGCTCTACCGTGTAGGGGTCTTTGTGGGACTCTCCCTCTCTGGCTGCCCAGGTAATTCTCAGGTGGACGATCTTCTGATCCAAGGGTCCATCCGCCCCAAACCTCCATAGTCACCCAAACATCTTTGGGTGTCTTGATTGGGTCAAAAACATCTCCAGTCCCTCATCTTTTCTCTTTAGAGCACACATACATATTTTCAGTGGGACTCGTTATTCAGATCTGATCGTTTCATAACTTGATCTTGATTCCAACTCTGATTCCACATCTGGATTCCACCACCTGATCCAAATATGCAGCCAAACCACCTAGGACCACCATTCAAGAAACCTGAATATCAGAGATCCATGAGAGATAAAATGATTGAGGATGCCATGAAATTCTATGAAAATGAAGAAACCTCAACAACAGTAGGAAACATTCAGGTTGATGTCCCAACAACCACAACCTTTGTCATAACTTGTGCCCAAGCACTATTAGCAGAAGCCAACAAAGGATCAACCCGTGACTTGATCATTACTGCATACATTGAGATAGAAAAACTGCACAATATTGAATACCTTCAATGTATGACAAATCCTCGACTTTGGAAGCAACACCAAGATAGTCTTGAAAAATGGGAAGAGATAATGAGATTAGTAAAATAAGTTATTGACCAGAAATACCCATATATACCACAAACAGAGGAGGAACTATCTTGGGACAACATCGAGGATAAATCTGATCTCGGGTTTGAGGCACAAAATGGTTGTGGATTCCCAACCCAGATAGAATACAATGTGCCTGATATTGAAGAAGGTTAGGAAGCTCCAAATGCAGGAAAAGACCATGATGAGCCCATTTTAGAATCCCAAAACTCCTGCAAGTATGAGAGTTGAACTGAACCTCTCGAGGGTATAAATTCCGTCCCTTATTCTGATAAGGTGGCCCTCGAAGGTTATTCAGACCTAGATTCTAGTAATTCAACCCACATCCTAAGCCTAGAACCTAGATCTGAAACCTATTTGGAGGATTTCAAGGCCCCATATGAAGAAGATCAATCTTTTAATGAAGAATATGATTTTGGGTCTCGATTTGATGAATATCCCTCGCCAACCTCCTCAGAGGAACAAATTGATTTTTCGGAAGTCATGCCAATCTACGACACAGAAATCGAGGAGTTGGACGAGCGAGGTTTCGATTGGGTCTACCCTACTAACCTTGAACCTGAGCCTCTACCAAATAGGGACACCCTTTTAAGCTCAGAATTAACATTTAGGCTAGACCCTAGTCAGGCTGCTGAGTATACAACATATGATTCATTCTATGGTGGAACTCATGATCTTGAATCTCATTCAAATTTTGATTTTCACAAACTCTCCGACGATTTCGAATTTGACCAGAACATCGGAGAAAATCTGCTTCCTGATTATAAAAAGCCAATCTTCTTTGAAGCCACCTGCTCCACATATACAGAACCAATCAAACCCGTTCCCTACCCCGACCCGCAACCGGACTCAATTTCTATCCCGATTCACCTCTCATTGAGCCGTTTGCAGATGATTCAACTCCATATCTATACCGGGTATCGGGCACTGATTAGACCAAAAGTTAGGAGCCATCATTCTGTGATCACCCCTGTAGGGATTCCACACCTTACATTGATTCTTTTTCGGAACCCTACTTTGACCAGGCTGAGTTGACTCAGCCTAAACCCGAGTTTTCATTTCCATATCCATCAGAACTTCACTGCATGTGGTGGGTGCTGCATCTACTGATCTACATCTATCAACCCACCAGACTTATTGGGTTTGGGCTACATCATCAGCCCACTGATCTTAACAAGCACCTGGTTGGACCAACCAGGCTCTTAATTAAGGTGCTTGTTTTCCAAAACTCCACTGATTTGACCACTCCCTCTCCACCCCATTTTCCGCTCGGCTGAAGGCATTAAATTTAGCGCTTAACGGGAGGCAACCTGTCATCTCAAAAATAGAGACCCGTCTGATTATTCGTCCGTACTCCACATCTATTACACCTTGAGTTCAGCCTTAGACAGTTGATCCCACTTCTGGTACACGTATCAGAGCTTAAAATCATCCGCATCATTCATTCCCGACCCATTCACCCACCCGATTTATCCTGTTCTATGTCCCTGACCTCAACACTATTTCACACCCTCTATTTACAATGAGGACATTGCAAAACTTAGGCATGGGGGGGTGATAAAGTGCATACATACAGAGCCAAGAAAAAATCAGAAGGACTCTCACACAAAAAAATTCACATATGTCAAAAACACAAAAAAATTGAAAAATTGTGAATAAGAACAAAAAAATGGGGGAGGGAGGAAATTTTGTGAGCCACATATTCATAAGGAGGAGAAAAAGAGTAAAATGACAAAAAGGAGCACGAAATGAGAAAAGAAAAAGAAATAGTCATTAGTAAAAGATTAAGGAATTAATTGAAGTTCTAGACTAGATCAAGAAAAGAAATAAAAGAAAAAGTGTTAAGAAGACATAACAAGAGATTAGCGGGAATGCTGGCCTTAGGCCTCTTGAGCTAGACTCTTTAGCTTAAAAATTCACGTATCCACTAAAATCTGGATAATCCTCAAGAGGTTGAGGAAAATGCAAAGCTTAAGTATTAGGTCTAAAGCTTAGGAAGTATTCGGCCTCATTAACTGATCTCCGGTTTGCGGGATTCGGTAACCTAAGCACCCCAAATTCACACACAGTCTGGTTCAGTGCGCATAAATATCCAAATCACCCAAAAGCGTTTAATGTTCTGAAAAAGTCACCTAGATTAGGAGCGGCCAATCAACACAAGTTGATTTGGACGAGTTCCCGGCGCGGAGAGGCAGGAAATTCCCCTCGAAGATGCGTAACAACATATTGTCTCCTCGGTGCTTGTCTCTTAGGATATTTAAATATCCTACTAGGGGCATGTAAGCACTCTGCTGGTTCAGATACCATGGGTGGCATTATCACGAAATGTCGATCGCCAGGGTCTGAATTCGGCCACGGAACGCCATGGGCGGGATTATCTCGAAATCTCGAGAGCCAGGGTTCTGGGGGTTGCCATGGGTGGGATTATCTTGAAATCTCGAAAGCCAGGAACCCTTGAGGATTGATGATGGGGACGAGGAATCCGATACAAACCGTGTTGAGAAGCTAATCTGAATCTAGAAATAAAGAGAAAAGAGAGAGAAAAGCTTTCCAAACAAATAAATCTTCTATCTCTCTCTTACAAAAACGCACTGCAAAACTGAACCTAGGCTAAGAAAAAAATGTCTCAAGCACGGGTGCTCTAACCGCGGAATCCAACAAACCCTAGGTTAGTTTCTGTGGGTCGTAGAAACCTTTGCGGAGGACTGAGGCTAAAGCGGAACAAGTCCGGATTTTGGTTGATACTTGAGTACCTCTAGGCCTATTATTAGCATTCTAACCTAATATCAAAAGAAGCACTTATCATAACTAAGGACACTCTGGGTCTAGAACGGAAGTTAAAACCTTGAAATTTTGCTAAGGGACTAGAAAAAGCTAGGCATGGGAGTATGATGAGAGTCTCATCATGAGTCATAACTAGCTCATTTTGACCTAATAAAGAAGGTAAAAGCTCCTACATAACCTAGAAGAAGGCCTAAATGAAGGAATAAGTGCTCTGAGAAGAAAACATGGATTAAATGTTAAAACTGCAATTTTACAATTGCAGTACATAAATGGGATTTCTCAGAGGCAAAACATAGGTCAAAAGGTATAAATGAGATAAAAAGTGGATTGATTCAATCAGACATGGGTTTATGTGCAATCTAGGAATTAAATGACATTTGATAACCCTAAAATAGACCTGCTTAAATTAACAAGGTTCCGGTCAGGATAAAAAGCAAGTAAACCCTCTATAAATCATGGAAATATATCCTCTATGGTTTATAACACTTAATTTGGCCTTTGGAACCCAGTTTGACCAAGATTAGGGTCCTAGCTCATCAACTAACCTAATTTGGGTTTTTATGCAAAATGTCTAGTCAAACGAGGTTAAACCTAAAATCCAACTTCACCATTAGATTCCTTAGGTCCAAGTTAGGTTTGTACCAAAATTTGGACCTAAGGGGAGGTCATCTTGACCTACTTTGCAATTTAGTACACCCAAATCACAACTTGGTCCCTATCTTTTGAAAATCCTTGTAGAGAGCCCCCTAATTTCCTCGCCACCTTTGCAATCAGGTCCTGACGCCATTGTTAGGGCAGAAGCAACCTCCGGTGAGGTTTAGAGAGGGATTACTCTCTGATTCCTCAGAGATCCCCTCCCAGAAATGGAAGGGAGATTCTCTGAGGAATTCCCTTCCATCTACGGCCAATCACAATCTCTTGTGTGAACCCAATCTCTCGTGCGAACGCACGAGGGATTCGGGTATCTTAACCTCTTTCCTACTCTGGCAATCCATCAGAGGCAGTAGGCGTGCCCTCCACACTCTGAAAGGACGGCCTAGTGCCTATAAAAGAACCCACACCTCCGGCCGCTCATCTTTATCTTGACTTGGCCAGACCTCCACCCCCAATTCGTCTCTTCTTCTCGACCAAGAACCCAGCGAGCTCCGACGAGCCTCCCTCTCCCATCCTCTTCGCTCTGCCACAAAACCAGTGGCAGAGTTATCTTCCTGATTCCCCTCCGCGTCGCGCAATACCCGCGCACGCCGCCTCAGCCCTGTCGTCGCTGCCGTCTTCCTCCACTGGGCAACGTCTTCTCCGGCGACAGTAGGTACAGCTGTCCGCCCTCCGTCCCCCTTCGTCCCTACAGTTAGGCTTAAACTATTCTCCATCTTCCCCTCTCTCTTTTCCCCCTTTTATTTAATTTAATTGGCCCTCGACCGACGCTGACCACCTCCATCTTCCTCGTCACCGACCAACCTCCGGCGGGCCACTTCCACCATTCTGCCCCTCCACACGGCTCGCCAACCGACTCATAAGCTCTGCCTCACCACAAGGAACAACTTCCGCTCATCAGCCATCCCTCTACACCTCCACCACAGTCCCCCGAACAACCCCACACTTTCGGCCACAGGTTGACCTAAGCACGCACGCCTAGGCCATCCTGCGGCCTGCAGCACAGCTCACCACCTTCGCCGTGCCACGGCGAAGGTCCCCAGCTGGTCTGATTGAGCCGAGAGGCTCCTTTTGTGTTTGACAGTATCGAAGCTCCTGCCGCCATTGATGAAGGTTGAAGCAGCTTCGCAGCAGCTCCAGGTGTCAGGTCTTCCAATCTTTAGGCGCAGCGGATTCGCACGAGCAGTGCGAAGCCTTTGAGTCCGGCAAGGGGCGCTACGAAGCCTGCAGCCTTGGCGATTGCACGAAGAAAGCTCTGCGGGCACGCGTGAGATTGGGGCAGAACCTTTAGTCCCACATCAGCGAGATACGAGGCGCGGGTATGCTATAAGTTGAATTTGTGATATTGCTTCGTTGCCTCCGAAAGCACAAGGGTGAGGTCCCTCACCTGACCCACTCACCTCATCCGCGGTTTCACCTTGCGGATTTGGCGGGATCCGACCCGACCCTGACCTAAGCACTCCTCGTGCATCACCCACCTGCCAGTGCGCCTGGTCCCGGGTGCGAAATCCGACCCGATTACCCGTGTGGCTCTGGGAGAGCGTCCTTGAGCGAATTGTAGAGAGAGAGACGTTTGGGTAGAGGGAAAGAGGTAGGTTTTTCTCTGTGCAGGTAGGCTGAACGTTGAGGAAGAAAGACTTAGCCACGAGGAAGAAGAAGAGAAGGAAGAAAGAAGGCAAGGCAGAGAAGAGAAGGAAGAAAGAAGGACTGCAAGAGAAGAAGCTGAGCAAGGCAGAGAAGAGAAGCAAGAATAGAGACCAAGGAAGAAAGAGAAGCCTTCGCAGAAGAAGAAGAAGAAGAAGGCAGAAGAGAGACTGCAGAGAAAGAAGAGAGGCCAAGTGAAGACTGCAAAGAGAAGAGAAGAGAAGAGGAAGGAGAAGCCTTCACAGAAGCCAAGATCAGAAGGAAGAAGGAGAGACTGCTGAGAAGAATAACACTTTTAAGATGTATGATCTTTGTGATCAGACGTCCAATTTCATTTCTTTTGTCATAATTACTTTTAACCGCATACATTCATGTTTGAATTAGAGTTTTGAGTAAATTAGAGTGTTCAATTACATTTGAGATTAGTAGTAAATTCCAATTGCTCCCTGTGTTCGACCTCGGATACTCCTGTTTTCGAGTAATAAAATTCTCTATTTGTTTGAATGTTTTGTCGGCTATACTACAACGTGACATTCTTTTAAACCCGCACAAAAGCGTACGAACAATTAGGACCTATGATTGCTGTGCAATCACGCACCACTTCAATTAAAATCAACTCATTAAGTAGCTGCCACATAGGTTCAACTCTTAGGCATTTACCAGGCACTCCGCATTCTTTTAAGTTTCAAAGGAAAACATCTTGACCTGTGCTTTCAAAACCTGGTGTACCAACAAAACTTGTTTGAAAATACCTAAAGTGAATCCTAAAAGCTACTAAACAAGATTTGAACCATAAAACTTACTGCATCAAAAATAATCTTGCTTAAAAATCACTGGTTGTGCACGCACACACACATCAATCAATCATTAAGGGCACAACCCAGATAAAGGGCCCATCACATTCCAGAGCACATTCAAACCTAGCTCTAAATAAAACAGAGTAGACATTGGCCTTAAGAATTTGACTCGCTCTTCGGAGCCTAGAACGAGATTATTTTCGATTAGTCTGTTTCTACTATTCAATCTGATGTCTAGCTAGGGGAGCAAAATCAAACGATCGCGACTGGGGGGTACACTAGGAACCGAAGGCGCAAGCCAAAGGAAGAACCTTCTCCCCAGTCCCTCCTTCGAACTGGTTGGATTGAACAAACAAAAGTAGATCAAATCGTTTCTTTATCTCAAGACGGGTTCTGGGAGTCTGTAGGTCTTTAGACTAGCCCACTTAAGGACATGTTTGATTGTTTGTATTGCAGGGCGTCATTCTTCCTCCCATCTATCATGAATCCTTCCACAGTTTATACGCATTCCCACTCTTTCCCTCCTGTTATGATTTATCCTCAACATGACAATTATCCTAACTTGTACTATAATCAACCATCGGTTAGTTGGGATAACTCGGATTGGGGATACAGTTCCAGACCTCCGTGTTTAAGGTCTAACCCTACACCATAATTGTGATTTCTATTCTTCTCAGAGCCACATCAATTATAGATCGCCTCCCTTTCATGGACAACCTAATACGATCTGCAATCAAGGAGGATATACTGATCCTTACCCATCCTCTAAATACACTACTTTTAGGTCATCACCACCTTTTGAACAATCCAAAATGACCTATTATCAGGAAGGGTATCACGAATCTCAATTCGTTAACTCCTCTGCATTGATCCCAAACTCGCCCAACCCTGAAACAAGTCATTTGGTCCAAGGTAACCAGGTTCAAGATAAGGTTTTGGCTAACTTGAGGAATACCATACAATCTTTAGAAGTTCAGCCAATACCTTGCATTGAGAAATTGGAGCCCCTAATTGAGATGATTGATGATTTGAACAAGTATTTGTTGGATTTTCTCCAAGATGTTAAGGATAAGAACTCGAGTGAGTTTCTACTTGGGAAGTTAGCAAAATTGAGAATGAGATTTGTGGTTGCTTTAGTTCAATCGTGGGATGATTCCCAGGATGAACCCCCTTCAGGAGAGCCAATGTCAGAACACGCTCAGGCACCTATTGGGGGGGACACGTGTACGAGGCTGACCAGATTGAATTAGTGCAACCAATTAAGGATGATATGATTTCTTCACCCAAGATCCTTGAGCTAGGGTACAAGGAAACGTATGTCTCCATGGATCAGAAAGTGACGAATGATTTTGGGATATACCTTAATACGGATTTTGATTTCTTTGATTCTGATGGTGAAGATTCAGTTTGCCAAGTCTCACGTGAGTTTACATAACACGATTTCTGTGAGATGATTGGGCCTGAGGAATCTGATAAATCATTTGATAGCCCAATAACTGAGGAAATTGATTTTATTGGGGCTCACATGACGGATCCAGAATCGCATTTTCTAGAGGATTCAATCCAATGACCTGATTGTCAGTTACACCCCATTGAGCTTACTGATAATTCTATTTTTGAGATAATTAGACCCAAGTCAATTCTGATTCAGTCACATCTTTTAGACTTGGACGGGGTGATTAATATGCAGGAGGTCTCGGAATTTGACATTCTAAATGAGGAGAATAGAAGCTGGGAAATTCTAATTTGGGAAGCAAACTCCGGAGGAAGTAGAAGACCAAGTTTAAGGGTTCCAATTAAGCTGAAACCATCAAACTAGGACCCTTACGACATTTGTACTGAGGATGACCAACCCAAGCACACATTCATTGATTATCCTTTGGAGCTTGATTTCTTTGTAACCTGACTTTTTGGTCTTGGGTTGCATCCTCATAAATCATAAGCCCGATCCCGCTTGCATACTGATTTTTGGTTTTAGGTAATTTTTATCCAGAACCTTAAATATTTTCGATAATGGGGTATGGGTTTGCATCACAATCTAGCCCACACATGTGGACATCTGCTGGCAGGTCCTAAAGTGAATCTTTTTATTATGATTCTGACCTGCATTTCTGAATTCTTTACTTCTCTTCTTTGTATAGTATGCCTAGCTGAAGGCACTAAATTCAGCACGTATACAGTTTTTGTTTATCTCGGAGCGGACCTGTCATTCACGCAATTCAGGTGCTTTCTACTCTATTCGACTTTGTTTTATGTCTTTTTAATACAATGAGAACATTACATTAGATAGGCATAGGGGGGTGTATATTCATCTCTGAATTAATTCGTCAACTTTGTAGATTCGTTTTATTTTCTTTTATTTATTTATTTATATATATATATATAAATTATGGAATTTGGAAAGAGAACTTTGGCTTAAGAAAATTAATCCCGAAGACTGATTTGAACAGGAAGACTCTTCAGGTCTTCGGAATTAATCAGCCTATGTATCCACTAAAATGTGAATTTGTTTTTCGAGTCCTCACCATCTTAATTCTATTGTAATTTGATTAAATAAGTCTGGGTGATAAGTACACAACTTATCAACTCGCATGCTGATTTGAGGGAACTTTTAAGTCTAAAGCATCTACACACACTATCTTTTCACTGACTCGTTGTTCGATGGTTTTAACAGAAATTGGATAGCTAATGAACCTTCTAGGGTGATATGGCTGGCAAGTTATCATGAGTAACATCCCATAGGTAGGTTGTCCAGAGTCCAGTCACTGGACCACTCTCCTCTTACTACCTTTAGGTAAATCTTAGACCAAGGAAGCCATCTACTTAATAAAAAGAGAAAAAGAAAGTCAAAAATAAAAGGAGAAAAGAAATAAAAAAAAAGACAAAAGAAATAAGCCACACTTCGCCACACGAGTATGGCTGGCAAGTTGTCGGTGGTAATAGCTCATCGACCGATTGTCCAGAACCCAGCTAATGAAATGCACTGAAAATTCCCAAAACACTTAAGAAGAAGCGGAGAAGTACAATAAATTGAGATATACACTGGATTCACCCTTGTGTTGACCCCATAAAAATAAAAGTAGGGAGAAAGCTACCGATCGTAAAGATACACCTTTAGGCAAAACTCTCTTTTTAAGGTCACCTAGAGGAGTGGAAACCCGAAGTCCGTTCTAATTGCCGATCAACGAGTCTATCACATTCACAATAAGATGCTTAGAACTTAGGGTTCTCATCAAACCTTGGGTGGGTTGAATGGCCGTAGAAAGCCACTCTTTAACCCTAAACTCAAAAAATTCAAAAAATATTAGAAAAGAAGAAAAATAGAAAAAGAAATTTTTTTTCAAATAAGGCAAGGACTTGAGGCGGTCTACATTTTGGTAGATACCCGAGCACTGTTGTGTCTTTGAAAGTTCAGATCCTAAATAAAAAAATTTCTTAATGTTAAAAATAACTCATGCCTGAGTAATCCAACCTACTTCTATAAATAGCATGTAATTTTTGCTAGGGAATGGCAAAAGATAGGCATGGGGGTGTGACGTAAACATATTTATATTACATAAAATATTTATTTATGCATGTTCTTAAGCATAGAATTACATTTCATATTATAAATATTGCATAACATACATCATCTCACATTTAGATTTGTCTGAATAAATTGTAGGTTAATTGTCTCCTTTTTATGGTTAGGGACAGGGTGACTTTTTATTGGGGCCTCGGATCGAAGATCCAACCATACGGATCTGATCAGGGCAACGATTGGAGTTCAACGACTCCAAGATCGCCCTAATCGGATATCCGTAGCATCAGATAGAAATCGAGGAACCCTAGAAGATCAAGGACCAAGATGTTGTTAATCCACACTTCAGACGACAAATCTGACCGCACGGATGGGTTCGGATCAACGATCACAGCCTAACGGCATGAAAATCGATCCAATCCGATACCCGTGGCACCATCTACATCACTCAGAAGATGGATAACCAAGATGGCGCCACATGGTGCCATCTCAGCCGCCCAACCGGCCGCACACACCCGCCTAAGTTCTTCTGGCCAGCGCTTCTCCGTCGTTGGATCAAGATCCAACGGCTGCGAGGCGCATGCACTTGAGTTGAGCGCTCGACACAAACGCGCCCGTAGTGCGTTGGTCGAG
Organism: Thalassia testudinum; assembly: GCA_037157565.1. NCBI lineage: Eukaryota > Viridiplantae > Streptophyta > Magnoliopsida > Alismatales > Hydrocharitaceae > Thalassia > Thalassia testudinum. Next base: position 103,319,102 of record JAZHRO010000073.1, on the reverse strand, counting down.
CACCTTATCGAGGCGAGGAGGCACAGGATCGAGCCCCCGCACGCCTCAAATTGGAACGGGTGCGATCAGCCATGCGATGAAGATACAACGGTGTTGCGTAGCCGATAGCGCCCACGTGCTATCTGACGCCCCCGCGTGACGTGGGATCTCACGCGCAAGGCGCACAGTTGAGGCGTGGCGAGGAGAGCTCTCAGCCCTCCGATCTCACGATCGGATGGCCAAGATTTGAAGGATGTGGGGCATGCGTTGAGGCGCGAGAGGCGAGCAGGCTCACGAGCGTCGCCCACGAAGGCCATGTTCAGGCCTTTAGTGACAGATTTATCCGTCACTAAAGCTCCTAAATTAATGTTTTTCAAAATGTAATGACCAAAATGCCCTCACTCCTTGGAACTATAAAAGGAGACACCCACCATACGAATTTCTCATCCCTTCTCTTCTCTCACCCCTTCCAAAGCTCTAAGAGCTTATCCCAAACCCGGGATGCTCCTCTAGAGTAGAAATCTTAATTTTTCCACCTTTGTCCCCCTTTGTGGAGCATCCTGCAGTTATCCTCTCTCTGCATTAAAGAAGTGGATTTTGCGACGACGACGACGTGCTGCTCCATTCCTGTTCTTCTCGCTTTGTCCTCCTTCTTCCAAATCCGTTACCTATCTTCCAGGCATCATCTCGTCCGGCTCGTCCTCCAAGCGATCGTCGAGGAGGATATCTCTCTCTCCATTCTTTTTACTGCTTTCTAGTGTAATCACTTCCTGCTTTCTAGTCGTAATGAGTAGTGTAATGAATAATTTTTGATAATGAAATCCATGTTTATTCTACATCCCTTTTTCTTTTATTTGTAATATTCTCTCTCTCTCTTCTATTTATTATTTGTTAAATAGATAGCTAGTTTTCAACCAGTTATTCTATTTTGTGACAAATAAAATAAACGCATATTTTTAATCAAACGTCTGCCTCCCTGTGTTCGACCCGGAACTTCTTATGGATTTTTAGGTATAAATTTTATTTGTTGAACCAGAGTTCTTTGCTATTCAAACTACAACGACAGGTTTTCAAAATCCATTCTGATAGCATAGTCCTTCGACGTTTCAACACACCGCCCTAGCTTCGGCCAGCCACTTCCTCCGTCGTCTCCAACCTCCCAACCACCAACTTGGGAGTGCCAATATCTTCGTCTCCTTCATCCGCGCATGGTGTGCCAAAGCCAGGGCTATTCCATCCCATTCTTCCTCGCCGTCCCCCACCGGAGCACATTCTTCCACGGCGTCGGCTTGCCAACACTGGTTGCCAATCCTACCCCTTCGTCTATTAGATTAGGGTTAGTTTAGTTAGTTTAGCATCTTTGGTTAGTTTTACACCCCAAAAACCCAAAAACAAACCCTCGACACCACCGTTCACCCTCATCTTCTCCATCTCCAACCGCTCCTCCGGCAAGGCACCCACATCGCTACACTCATCCACACGCCTCGCCACAACTCCCAAAAGCACCACCATCCTTAGGCGCACAAAACCCCTATCTCTATTCGCCTTCCCATCCACCTGAACCCTCCACCGAACAAACCCATCATCTCTGACCTATTCTGACTTCACCAGCCAACTACACACATCCTCACACTACATCACTCACACCACCACGTTCGTCGTGCCACGATGATACTGCTGAACCATCTGATGTGGCCGTAAGGCCCTTTTTCTTCAGTTTTAGGTACCAAGTTGAGCCTGCCATTGACACTGTGCTTCAAGCAAGGTTGGAGCTTGCTACAACACTCACTTGCTCCAGGTGCTCAACCCAGGCTATGCAAAATCACCTCAGGCACTGCCCAAGGTGGTCAATTGGATGCCTTGACCTCATGAGTTGTAGCAATTGAAGGAAGGAGCCCTGTAGCTGTACGCGAAGAGGAAGTGTGGGACTTTAGCCCCACCTCGTAACGTGAAGAGCGCCCACGATGACTTAAATTGATTTTGTGCTTGTGGCTTAGTGCCTCCTAACGCACGAGGGTAAGGTCCTCCGCACCCGACACTTGCCTTGCCCGTGACACCACCACGTGGGCCTGGTCTGACTCATTTACCCGCCTATGCCCGCGCACACCTTTGCTGCTACCCCACGTTAGCAGCCCCAGTCCCTAGTGCACTTTAGACCAATTACCCGATAACCCGGTACTATGCGTGGCCTTGTGAAGGCAAGAAAGAGGAGAAACTAGAGACAAGGAAATAGAGAGAGTGCACGGAGTTAAGGGGGATTTTTCTTCCTTGTGGATTGGCTAACATTTAGCCAATTTCGTAAGGTTCCCCCCCTTTGCATAAGAGACAGAGCTAAGGAAGAAAAACAAAGAAGAAGGAAGAAAAGGAGAGGTTCTGAAGAAAAAGAGGAGGCTTGTGCTTGCCTTCTGTAAAGACATCTGATTGCTTGACCTACTGTTGGTTGATTTGAATTGATGGTTGAATGCATGCTTAAACTTTAGAAGATATAAGTGGTACCATTGTCTTTTATTCCTTTTCTTTTTATCCTCATATTCTTGAGATACATTGGATTTCATCGAAGATTTAATGTGATACGTTATTATTCATTGAAAATCTATATTTTGCTAAATTTCTTGTGCTCATTTAGATTATTTGTTAAGATTAGAGATTGAATTTCATATTTTTCTCCCAACGAGCAACCTCAGACTTCATTTCTGACATACGAGTTATAAATTTTATCTGTTTTGAGCAATTTTGTCCTATACTACGATGCATCTCTCAAACAACGATAAATTCACATTCAAACAAATGGCAATCAAATCCCACTAAATTTTGTGGGATTGATGTTCACACCTAGACAAACCTATTGGGACAGATCCTAACTCCTAAAACCCATTGATTCGTGCGTGCAAACGCATTGAATTAATGGGTGTTTCTTGATTTCCTAAAGAGCACATCCAAGCTCTTTCATGATCTAGAGCCCTCTTTGGAGATCTAATTAAGCCTTGGAACCCTTGCCTTACCTCCTTAGCACGTTCTGGCAAGTAAAATACCTCTACTTCTCCTCCGGCCACCGAACCTCTGCTCTGGTGACCTCTCTCCATCCTACTCCTCTGCACCTCCAACCATCAAATTGGAGGTGCCACCATCTTCCTCTCTTCCTTGTGCACCTCTCTGGTCAAAGGGAAGGCATTCCTCTGCTTTGTTCGCCGTCGCCGCCTTGCCGTTTCTATCTCCTTCTCCAGCTCCAGTCAATCACAACCGGAGTTCTCCAAAGTCTTTCCTCTTCTCTAAAACCCCTCATCTCTTCCTCTCTCCCTCTACTCTTTTCCCCAGTACCCACAAATCACTCACAACCGCACTATCACCCACATGACCTTCATCTTCTCTGCCTCCGGTAATGCTTCGGTGTAGCCTCTAGCCCACTATGCTTCACCAAACACCCCGACGCCACATCCACAAGCTTCACCGTGCCACCTCGTCAAAAGCCCTCTTCTAATTTAGGCTTTCATCCACCAAAGCACTCCACTGAACTCCACCTCCTTCACACACCTCCGACTCCGTCAACCCTCCACACGCACGTACTCACCAAACAACCACCACCGACAAACTTGCCTTCGCATGGCAATCTTCCTAGGCATACTGATTGGGGCGTTTAGCCCTTGTTCTGCATTTCAGGTTGCCGTCGGAGCTCCGTCGTCAACACCACCTTCTCCAGCTCCGTCCGACATCTTCAAGCTGAGTTCTTCCTCAATGATGCTCCCAGGTGTTGTGGCCCAGCTCCAGGAAATTTCCCAAGTCGTCAATTGAGGCGACCAGGCACTCCTTTGACCTCAATCAAAGCCTTCACCTCCTGCAACTCGAATGCGAAGAAGACTCTGTGGGATAGTCCCACATCGTAGAGTAAGGAGCTCTCCGTAGTGTACAAAAGTAAAAAGTGCCTACGGCTTGTTGCCTCAGCACGCACAGGAGGTGAGGTCCTCACTCACGCACGCGCATATGCACTCCCTCGCCCGCGCTCACGCCACGTTGGTCTAGGCCTTGGTCCAATTACCCGGCTACCCAGGTCCAATCTGGTCTAATTCTGAAGAGAAGAGAAGAGAAGGAAAGAGAGAGAGAGAAAGGGGAGGTTTTTTCCCTCTGTTGCTCTCTACACTTAGCAAATTTGAGAGGCCTTCACCTGTGCTTCTATGCTGTGCTTGTGCCTCTCCCTGAGGCTTGAAGGAAAAGAGAGGCCTTTGCCTCTGTTGCCGATCCTAGGCTACTGTTGCATTATTGAAATACTTAACTAATGTGGAAAATTTGGTTGGATTCACTATTCATTTATTTGAGTTACTTGAGCTTAATTAAAAGAGTTAATTGGTGATTCAAATCACCATTTTAACCCATCATTTTTGCATATTGCTATTTAAAATTATTGATATATCATTCTTGAATCAATTCTAGTTGCAATTGCTTATATCTTTTACTAAAAATTGTGATCTTGAGATTGACTTGCTACTTGCTCCCTACGTTCGACCTCAAATTTCCATTCAAGTATAAATTTTAATTATTTTCACGCTTTATCGGCTATACTACAACGTATCATTTTTAAAACTTGATTCAGAGCGACAAACACCCATAGGCAACCTCTCCACCGTGTGCCACCACCACCGCAAGCCTCCATCGTCGGCCACGTCCACCACCGCGTCTTGCCCACTACCACGACAATGAACCACCACCGTGCTCCGCATCATTCTCGACTAGCGTGGTGATAGTGCACTCCTCGACACCACGTCCATAACCACGACCGCATCTTCGACATCACACCGTGCTCCACTCGACATCCCCGCCACTACGATTCTCCATGACGACGACCACCACGCCACAACCACATCCGCTACTGCATGCTCAACCTGCATCCTGTCTCTACTGCGAGCTTCATGACCATGCTCCGCTTCAACGACAACCGCGACACCACCACCGCACTCTGACATCACCACTATGCACCGCCAACCCCTCCAGTTAAGTCATCTAGGAAGGTTCCCGGATGTCTGAAGACCCACAGGCTCCTCCACTCGCAACCACGCATGGCCACGCACGGGCATGCATTGTTGATCTTCAACCTCCGCCAACGGCCTCAACAACAACCCAACAGCAGCAAGGGCACCGGCCTCTTCTTCTTCAAAGTCACCCTCAGCTCCTTAGCAACAGCCACAGCCGTGCGCACAACCGCCCTTGTGTGCACCATCTCAGCCTCATAGCCGGCCCCCTCGCGCGTGCAACCATAGTCACCATGCGGCCACGCAAGTGCAGCAACCTCTCACACAGCAACCCTCACGCACCTACAGCTATGCATGCCACAACCCTCACCCATGCGCGACCCTTGCATGCGTGCCCTTGCATGCAACCATCCTTCCCCTCTTCCTCTTCTTCTGCATCAACAGAGAGGGAGAACCCAACACCCACCATCGGTCCTCTACACACAGCCACCGCAACGAACCTCCATTCTCCACGCCGTCGACTCCCCCACACTCACCTAAACACCACAACCTCAACCACGCCACTGAGTCGACAGAGATAGCCTACGCATGCCGGTGGGAATCCTAATCACCGGTGGCTCTCTCCTCTCCGGCCGGAGATTGACGGCCGACTCCCGCCATGCCGTCAACACCGATGCGAAGCTCTTGTCTGCCTCAACCTTCCTCGAGCTCCTCAACCCTCGCCATCAACTCTTCACGCATGCACAAGGGAAAGAGATCCCCTGTTTTGGGTTACATTTCTATTTACCAAATATGCCATTGCGAATAGCACTATTCAAATATTTGATTAGATTAATCTATTTGTAGTGACTCTTGCATGCATGCCCTCGTGTTTCTGGCTATTCCCTCTCATGGACTCAACTCCTTATACATTGACTTGAGTCCTACATAAATGCATCATCAAGTACCTACACAACCTAGAGGAGAAATTTCAATTTCTTGAAGTATAATTACGTTACATGCCATTGCAATTTATTTCAAGGAAGGAAAATTACGCACATAACCCTTGCATTCTTAAATTATTGTGTTTCTTTTTCTTGTCACATTTCGCAGCGAATTTGGGCACGGATTTTGCACTCGATTGGGCGAACATAAAGGAAAAATATTCATGAATTTATTGATCTGATCTCCTTGTGGATATGACATTCTAACTATTCGTGGTTAGCTTTCATTGATATATATTTTTGTTCAGGATTTTCCACCACGATTTCCATTACTGTGATGACATAATTTTTTGGCGTATCATCTTCCAAGTGAAATCTCCCAATCACCCCTCCTCGAAGCAACTAATCACATTCCTACTATCACTAGGTTCTTTAAGGACTATTGCACCCTGAGGCGATAATAGAAAATAGGATAAGCTATACTGTCAAAAGAAGCTAGCATTGTTATTCTTGTTGACTTACTACTAAAAAGGAAAGACGCCGATACACCTCTCATTTCCTACTTTGTGCAGGATTCTCCATTTGACTAGGTCTTTCTAGATTTGGGTTCGTCCATCAACTTGACTCCCACTGAAGTATTTGATCGATTTCGATTTGGGGAGTTAAAGCTCACCTCAGTTACCATTCAATTGGCTGACCGATCAGTAAAAACGTCGAAGGGGATGGTTGGAAACGTTATAGTAAAAGTCCATGGATTTTGCTTTTCAGAGGACTTTTTCGTTCCAGACATGGAGGTTTCTCCTAATCTCCGCAATGCACAAATCATTTTGGGTCGCCCATTCTTGGCGACAGCCTGAACGAACATAGACTATACATTTGGGTGTATGGAGATTGCTGTAGGGAATGGGAGATTTAGATTGGATATCTTCAGAGCATCGAAAAATTTTGATTGTGATCTTATTGAGGATGGTGAAGATAAGAACTCGGCTTACTATGGAAACATTGGGCTTCTTTGCAATGACCAATGTCACATTCATCTTTACTATCAGGATTTTTGGACATTGATCCACACGGGACTGAGACTACCACAGTACAAATTCCCTCCCTAGGATCTAATTGTTTGAGGTTTCTTTCTGACCTCAACACCTCAAATTCTGATTTTCCTAACAGATTACTTCCTGATTTGCCCCTACCAGTGTAGTGAAATGACCCTTCCTAAGGGTCGTTCAGAAATTTTCCAAAATGGTAGGGGTGTTAGTGCAATGTTAAACTCCCCTGGTTTTAGTTGTGGGCTCTGTGAGGAAAAAAGGAGACCTTGTGGGGTCAACTTCGCAATTTCCACTCACCGCTCGACCCTCAACCCATGCACACACACACCCAAAACCCTAAACCCTTCTCTTTATAAAACCCCCCTCACCTTTCCACCCTTTCCACACCCAACGACACCCACATCTCCAACGCCACCTCCATTCCTCTACCCTCGCCACCTCCACTCCATCCCTTATTACAGCCGGCAGCCACCTCTATTCCCCCATCCTCTTACCACCGTGAGTGGGGGAGAAGGAGAGGAGAGGAATGTGAGGAGCACGGAGGAGAGGGAGAGCAAGCGCACGGAGAGGGAGAGAAAGGGAGAGGGAGGAGGCGAAGGAGAGGGGAGCTCAAGAGAGGAGGGAGAGCGGCAAGTGCCCTGAAGCTGCTACTATAAGGAGCTCTACAGTGGTTGCAGCAGCACGTAGAGAAGGAGCTACAGAAGAGCTTCATGAGGAAGCTCTACATGTGGACATTTTCGCATTATCAAACATCTACAGCCTCTGTCAGACATCTGGAGGGGTTGTCAGACATCCGGAGAGGGTTCAGGATGTCTAACAGCACGTAGGGTGCTGAGGTATGTACCCTGCACGAGTCTGCATGTGTGTACGGTCATATTTGGTGTCGAATTTTCACTGTGCATGCATGCGTAGGTACGAAGGCATTGGAAAGGCACGTGACGCAACATTCGAGGCAATTTAGGATGTCTAGAGGCTGTGTCAGACGTCTGACTACTCTTCCAAATGACCGGGAGCGGTGTCAGACATCTGGAAGCTTCCTCAGACGGCTGTGAAGGGGTTCAGACATTTGAAAAAGATGCAAGAAAGCAAGGTGAGCTACTACGTTCATTTAAGACATCTAGGACTCATCCCAGACGTCTGATTTTGGTCAAAGTGCGTGTTTTTTGGCCGGTTCAGGGCCCAAACGGAGTCAATTTTTTGCAAACAAAGTATCGTTAGTTTTCTTTCAAAATTCTCTACATGTTAGTGTCATACCTATGCTATTTCGAGCTCGTTTGACATGTTGGTAATGATATAGGTCTCCAATCCATAGTATACAAGGGACCCACGGAGACGTCGGGATCTACTGTACAAGCCCCTATTCCACCTATATACCCTGATAGAGTGGTCATCTCTAATACTGTGATTTAAATGATTAAAGTGCATGCTATATTAGAAATATCTGATTGAACCCTAGGATATAAAATGAACCCTAGGATTGAGGATGATGAATGTACATTACTTGAAACACGCCGTCATACTCTGAAGTGTATGTTAAAGTCTTTACTGCTAACAACTGAATAGTTAATTAATGCGGTGATTGCTTAATTTGTTAAATCACAAACTGGCTATTATACGATTAAGAACCGGAATGTGAATGGAGATATATGTCGTATCATGAAACAAGACGAATGCTAATGCATGAACCCTACGGAGAACTAGAAAAGGGATCAAAATACTGTGATATGGAAATCCAATGTGTGTTGGAACATGTTGCCTATGGGCTAGTTGGTTGTATGGACTTGGTTACGGAAAGTGAGCTGACCCTCGTGTACACGGTACCGAAGAAAGCTACTGTCACTTTAGTATAGGGGGAGCTAGCCGCCCCTTGGGTTGAGACCCGAGGGTTAGGATCGTCCATCCTACACTGACTCTTGTTAGGCCCACTAGGCAAACTGAGATAGCTGGGCGAGGGTACGCAGACTGTTGAGGGGTGTGGCCCTTGTTTTGTTCTGTGTTGTATGTTTAGGCGTACCCGCTAGCGGAAATGACTAACCGCATGTCAGTGCGAAGTAGCTACCCGTGCGCTTATCGCCTATGCCATAATCACCACTACGTCGCAGCCATGACCCTAAGGTAGTAGACCGGGTGTAGCTCTATCATAAGGTGCTCTCTCGGCCAAGAGAGTGTCATGTGTACATCTTGCATCGCGGGAAAACTACATCAAGATCGTTTCCTTAGGGAACAAGTGGATTAGGAACTGTTGTGAACCCTCAATAGAAATTGAATTAGAAACTCATAGATGATATAAATGAAAATAATTGATAATACATAATTGAAAAATTGTATGATAGTTAGCTGCTTGTTCCTTTATATTTAATTGCATGTAAATGACTATACACCACTCTACTCAGCGATAGCTGACCACAGATATATATAACCTGTTCAGGTCAGGAAGTTGAGCAGCTAGTGCCACCGGCTGCAGAGGGCACTGGGCCTAGTTGAGCCCAGATGTAGTTCTTTCTCTACTTACCATTACAGAGGCTCCTTTTGTCGGTAGTGAATATTTTCAGTGTATTAGCACATGTTTTCTGTTATGTTTTCTCTCTATTTCAGTGTGATGGTTATGTCTATAATCGTACTTCCGCTTGTGGCATGTAGTAACTTTGAGGCTTCTATTCTATTTTTCATTACTACCTATTATCTATTTTCTGCTTAGTTACATTGCATGTGTGGTTGTGAAATGACTTTGTGCATTTAGTTATTTCTCATTGGATGACTGGGCTCGGGATCTAGTCGAGGTGGGCTGTTCTCGGGTTCTATAGGGAGCTGGGATCATGTCATAACATGTAGGATGGCATGATTGCTACGAAAGGATTTTGGCCTCCTAAGGGACACGTGAACAGGATCCTCGATCCATGTCTGCCCTTGATGGCATATTCATATCATAGCATAGGGAGCACGAGATCAGTTTTTGCCGCCTCCCCACAAGGGAAGACTTTGGACACCTGATGAGACACTTGGGCATCGACCTATGGTCATGCTCACCCTCGTTGGGACCCCATGGTCATATGGTATGGGATCTGAACTCGATTTCCTCACCGATGCAATCACAATCGACCTCCTTTCAGGTGCAGAATTAGCAAACTATAACACGTATCAGGATTATCAGATTTTTGCTACTGATTCTTCTCCTCCCACTAACAAATCTATACCCTCCCCACCCATGATTAAACTCAAGCCCTTTCCTGACTCATTGAAATATATTTTTTCGGACAATAGTGAGACATATTCGGTCATTATTAGTGTTTACTTAAACCAACAATAGGAGCAGCAATCGATTTCTGCATTTCAAGCACATAGGGCTGCTATTGGGTGGAGTATTACTGATCTCCATGGTATTCACCCCTCGTATTGCACTCATCATATATATACACGGATGAGAGGTGAAACCTAATCGACAGCCTCAAAAAAGGCAAAACCCGAATATGCTGGAGGTTTTCAAGAAGGAGATCATCAAATGACTGGATGTTGATATTGTTTATCACATATCCGACAGCCAATGGGTGAGTCCCATCCAGATTGTGCTCAAAAGGGCCAGACTCACCGTTATTAAGAACAAAAATGGCAAATCCATCCCGACCTACACTGCAACCTCATGGCAAGTCTGCATTGATTATCAAAAGCTAAACACGGCTACCAAAAAGGATCACTTTCCTTCACCTTTCATTGACCAGATCCTGGAAAGTTTAGCTATGTGAAGCTTCTTTTGCTTCTTGGATGGATACTCCAAGTATAATTAGGTTGTGATTAACCTAGAAGATCAAGATAAGATAACTTTCACGTGTCCTTTAGTACATTCGCCTTCAAGCAAATGCCCTTTCACCTTTGCAACACCATATTTACAGATGGATCATTTCAGCATTGCATGCTGGCCATATTCTCTAATATGATTGGGGATTTCATGGACGTATTCCTGGATGACTTCTGCATTTTCAGAGATGATTTCTAGTCTTGTCTTGATAACCTCACTAAGATCCTAAGGAGTTGTATTGAAGTCAACCTAGTATGTTGATGGGAGAAAAGTCATTTCTTGGTGAGGGATGGCATAGTTCTAAGTAACAAGACCTCTGCAAGCTTGAGGTAGATCGAGCTAAATCAGAAGTTATTTCCCTATTACCTCCTCCTAGCTCAATCAACTAGATTCTATCTTTCTTGGGCCACGTTGGATTTTGCAAAAGATTCATTCGAGATTTCTCGAAAATCGCTCGTCCTTTGACAAATCTTCTTGTATACGATGTCCCATTCAATTTTGATTCCTCATGTCACAGTGCTTTCGAGACCTTATGAAGCATTATTTTTTATTCTCTGATTCTCCAGCCACCCAACTGGTCTGTCGATTTCAAGATGATGTATGATGCCTCTAATTTCGCCGTCAAAGATGTTCTAGGCTAGCATCAGAAGTGCTACCCTTTCATCATATACTACGCTAGCAAAATGTTGAATGAGGCTGAACGTAATTACACGATTACTGAGAAGGAACTACTAGATGTAGTATATAGGTTGGAGAAATTCTATTCTTATCTTCTTGGGTCAAAAGTAATCATATTTACATATTACTCCACCCTCCGGCATTTGTTGGCAAAGAAAGATGCCAAACCCTTGCCTAATCAGATGGATCCTTCTATTACAGGAATTTGATGTCAAGATCCACGACAAAGCCAGAGCACATAATGTAGTGGCGGATCACCTATCTCAGCTTGACCAAGCCAACATCCCATATTCCCCACCTATTTCAGATAATTTTTCGGATGAATCTCTACTGACTGTAGATTCATTGGAGTTTCCCTGGTATGTAGATATTGCAAATTATCTTGTCTCACGCAAGATACCCATGAGATTATCCAAGAATAGAAACTCAAATTCATGTCAAAAGCCAAATACTATTTTTGGGATGACCCATTGCTTTTCCGCATTAGATCTTATCAGATAATCAGGAGATGCATCCCCGACTCTGAAAACTCCAGTGTGTTATCTTTTTGTCACAGCAATGCCTATGGTGGTCATTTTTCTTGCAAAAAAATCGCCACAAAGATTTTGCAGTTGAGTTTCTGTAGGCCAACCATTTTTAAAGATACACATGAATTCGCCAAATGTTGTAAATGATGCTAGTCGGTTAGTTCTATGACCAAGAGAGACATGATGCCTCTCCAACCTATCTTGGTTGTAGAAGTGTTCAATGTCTGGAGCATCAATTTTATGGGCCCATTCCCAACTCGCATGGCTTTGAGTACATTCTTCCCATAGTTGATTATGTCTCAAAGTGGGTTGAGGCTATCCTAGTGAGGCGAGCATATCATAAAACTATCATATCTTTTGTTCAGGAATTCATTTTTACGAGATTTGGTGTCCCCTGTTCTCTAATTAATGACGGGGGAAATCACTTCATCAATGCCCATTTTCGAGCATTAATAAAGAAATATGGGGTACATCACTACATTGAAACCCCGTATCACCTGCAGACCAATAGGCAAGATAAAGTATCTAACTGTTAGATTAAACTCATCCTCCAAATGACGGTTAGACCCGATAGGAAGGATTAGTCCGACCAACTAATTGATGCATTATGGGCATATCGAACTGCGTACAAGGCCCCACTCCAAATGTCATCATACCACATAGTGTATGAAAAGGCCTATCACCTCCCAGTCGAGTTGGAGCACCGCACCTTTTGGGCTGTACAGAAATGCAAGTTTAACCTCAATGCAAGAGGTTATGAAAGGAAGCTCTAGCTCAATGAATTAGAAGAGATCCGGTGGGAGGCCTACGAGAATGCAAAGATAGACAAGGATAGTACTAAGGCCTTTCATTATCACCACATCCATAGAAAATCTTTCACACCCAACCAACAAGCCTGGTTATTCGACTCAAACCTAAAATTCCTTGCGAGCAAGTTGAAGTCCCGGTCCATTCATTGTGATTCGCCCATTTCCTAATGAAGCAGTTCAAATTATGGACTCAAAAACTAGGCATGTTTCTATGGTAAATAACCAGCGCCTCAATCCATTTATGGCCTAGGAATCTCCACCAACTAATGAAGTCATCAGCCTTCTTAAGGACGTGTGAATGAGTTTTCACCTAGCTGGAGATGTTAAACTCAACACTTATACATACGTAAATATCCTTCTGTATATAGTATGCATTAAGCTGAATGAAAACTTCAGGAGCTATTCCAAGTGATTTATATCCTCTCTACCTCTTGTCTTGCATTGATTTTTCGTTGTATTCATACATGAGGACATGCAAGAAAATAGGCATGGGGGGATAGAACACTTACACTAAAAAATTTCTACCGACACCTATTAAAAAAAAAAAAACCTTTTGTGTTTTTGAACATCATGTTGATTGCACTTTAGGGCTATTAATTTAAGAACAGCCAACTCCACCTTCAATATTCGCATTGGAACTAGAAATCGTCTTCAACAGTCACTTCCGACTCGTCCACTCACCTTTCTGTTCTAAAACTATGAACCACGCTAAATTTGAACCCAAGTGAGGGAAGATATTAAAGTGCAACTATGAAAGGTTCTTCTATATATATATATATTCAAAAAAAAGAAAAGAAAAAAAAGTATTTTCAGTGTTGTTTTGGAAATTGAGTTAGGAAGAATCGAGAATTCTCTATTTTGAGGATTCATTGATTTCAAGAAATGCAGAACAAAGTTTTTCCTCCTAGACTCTTTAGGCCCAAATGGACTTAATTTTTTGAATATTTACCTAAATTTAGATTGATTTGGCTGAGCTTTTAGGAGACCTGAAAAAGCTTAAAGTATTAAGTCAAAAGAGTGATAAGTGAATGACTTATATTCCCACTTTTTGATTTGGATGGTCTTTAAGTCCCAAGCATCTTCAATTGCACTATGCACTGACTCGACTTCTGGATGACTTTATTGAGTCCTTAGTGGTCAATAAGATTTAGTCTAAGTCTACAAATATAGTGACCTTATCGAGTTTCTAGCTCGTAGGATGATTCTTGTTTGTAGGGAATGCATTTAGAATGGATGGAGAGCTACTCAGTAAGAAAAATGATTTGGAGAGAAAAAAATACCTTTTAGACAAAAAATCAAGAGGAAAAAAGTATATATGCAGAAAAAGAAAAAATATATATAATTTTACACATCAAACCCAATAAAAGCATCTAGCTACATATGGATGCTATTCATTTCTTTTCCCCAAATAAAAAAAATAACTCGCTACAAATGGGTATTTGTCCTATAGAAAAAGAGAAAAAAAATACAAAGAAAAAAATAAAGAATAAGAGACCAAGAGGTCCGCCTTGGGAGATATACACCTAGTATGTTGACCTTGGGGTAGAAAAATGGTGGGGAGAAAGCTACCAAATCTTAGTATGACTTAACCAAAGACAAAATTGTCCCAATGAGAGATCAGAAATATTCTAAGTCTCATTGAATGTTAGGAGTCAATTTAGTTGTCCATTACGGCAAGTCAAACTATTTTACACACATGATGCTAAGGTTCTCACATTCACTTCAAGTCTTGGGCGAGTTGACCAAGTCAAAGAAAGTTACCCTCGTGACCCAAAGATGCATGCTAATAGGATTCTTGATTTGATTTGGACAGTATGAATTTGAGTCAATACTCGAGAGCTACTACAGTCTCTGTCGTTAAGGATTTGCCAGTAATTTCTTTTTGTTGGTGAAAAATCATGTTGAGGGTTTTGATTCCGACTCGCTTGATTCTGTAACAACAGCTCATTTTTCAATATAAGTATTTTGTAAATAAATAAGAATATTTGTTTTCACTTTTCTTATGTATATAAATAAAAATATTTTCCATGTACTTGATTTTCCCATCTCTTTGTGCAAAATTTTCGTATGTTGGTTTCGCTAGGGACTAGCAAAATTTAGGCATAAGGGTATGATTGTGCAGCACTCATAGGACTTAATCGACCTGAATTGAGTTATATTCTAGCTTAACCGAGAAATAAGGCATGCATGAGCTATGTAGTTGTATCATAATTGACTTATTTAGCTATGGAAACAATAATACTATTTTTATGTTCTAATTGATTGTTAATAATGAATGCAGATGATTTGGGGCTGCAGATGATCAATCCAACTGTACAGATAGACTTAGAACGATGATCGTGGTCCGATGACACAAAAATCACTTCGATCAAAGCCCTGTAGCACCATCTACAAAGGCAAGAAGATAGACAATCAGGATGGCACCACGTGTCTCCATCCCAATGGCTATCCGCAGTGCCTCATCCTCTAAAGGTGATTCCATGTGCTTTGTGGGTCGTTGCATCGTCATCCAATGGCCACAAATGTGCCATGTAGATCGGCCCAGTGCTTCATCAAGAGGAGGCTTCCCTTTAGCCATTGGATTGTCATCCAACGGCTGAGGACGCATGCACACAAAAGTGGCCGCTCGACACAAACCCAGGCATGGCGCATTGGTCAAGTGTGCTATCGGGAGTAGGCAACACCTGATCGAGTAGTGAGGAGGGGTCCAAATCACACTCAACACTGACCACACAAAATTGGAGCATTGGATGATGATCGTGTGGCGGGCAACACACCATGCATCGTAGCGGATGATCGGAGAATTAGACACACATGATGACACGCTATCACATGTGGGCCTCACGGGAGCTGCACGCAATGTCGAGGAAATCTCGACCATTCGATCAACAGATGTACGGCCATGATCAAGCACAAGCTTTAAGCACACGATGAGGAGCAAGCTTCAACGGCTTTGGCGTGTGATTAGCTGCACGATGGAGATCGGATGCCCGTGGTGAAGCCACATGGCGAGCACAGATGGTAGCATGTGCTAGAGGCACGATCTGAGGCTGATCGTGACGTGATATGAGCCCCTGATCAATACATCGATGATGTTGACATCCATTTAGGTTAAAATTCCTATTTATGCATTCTCCTAAACTTAGATATGTATTCCATATTATAAATATTGCATAGCATGCACATTCTGCATTTAGAGTAATTTATATAAATTATAGGTTAATTTGTGTCCTTTTGTAGTCGGAGACAAGGAGATTTGTTTTGAGTCCTCGGATTGACGATCCGACCATACGAATCTGATCAGAATGACAATTGGAGTCTAACGCCTCTAAAATCGTCTTGATAGGAGTCCCGTAGCACATTATGCAGTCCAAGGAAGATCAATAGCCAAGGGATTAGGTGATGCATTTCAAAGCTTCAAATGATAAATCCAACTACACGGATGGATCCAGATCGACGATCGCAGCCCATCAGCGTGTAAATAGACCCAATCTAGCGTTTGTGGTGCCACCAACAGACGTCTAAAGATGTACGGCCTAGATAATGCCATGTGGCATCATCTAGGCTGCCCAAAGTCGACCCGCAGCCTTGATCAACCTTAAAGGCACGCACAAGGAGCAACCTGGGCCATTGGATCTTCATTCAACAGTCTAGATTAACCCACGTCGCTCTTCCAACCATGCCTAAAGCACCTCTACATGCAATCTCGACAGTTGGATTTCAATCCAACGGTCGAGATCTATTGAACGCTAGGCAAGAAAGCGTATCTCAAACAAAAAGGGAGGTGTGGCACAATGGTTCAAACAGGTGCTCGCAAAGTGAAGATGCCCGTTCGAGCCCTCGCACACCCCCTAAATCGACCGTGCAGGCGTGACGGGCTAATTAGAGTAGCACGATCTTCATTGTACAGCAGAGACTTCACCACATGGCACATCCTCATGCACCGGATGAGCACGGCGTGCACACACATGTCATCACACGTGATCGCGCGCGTGATCGTACACCCGACTCTTAAACCGTCTGGACGTGCTCTCCGCCATCTGATTCGATCCAAAGCACAATCAAGAGGCATGATCTCCGCGCATCGTCAGCCACGCGATCTCGATCGAGTGGCTCGCCATCGACCGCGCGCAGCAGTTGTGGGTGCATGAGCGCTAGCGTATGCGGGCGTGTGCATTGGCTGCAAACCTTCAGTGATGTTTGAGGCAAAGTTTTAGCGACATCTTTGATGTCGTTATTGACCATGGACGACCAAAGCCCCTTCTCCTCCACTATAAAAGGACCCCTACCCCTCCCATTCTTCTTCATCTCTTCCTTTCTCTCCCTCACTACCTCCAAGGCTCTAGAGAGAGCTTGTCCCAAGCTTAGGATGCCCTTCTAGAGTAGAAAATCAAATATTTTTCCCACTTCTCAACCCCCTTCGTGGAGCATCCCGTGGCTATCCTCTCACCACCTTTCGAAAGAAGATCCTCGCCGCGACGCCATTCGGCCTCATCCACCTTCCTCTAATGCCATTCTTCTTCTTCTTCCAGCTTCCCGCCACATTCATCCGAGGCATCATCAAACCAAGTCGTCCTCCAAGAGACCGTTGAGAGGAATGCTTCTCACCTTTATCTTTTATCACTTTCTAGTCTAGTTGTAATTTCTTGATTATCTATAGAAAACATTGTTTGAACATTATATGTCGATGCTCTCTCTCTGTTGTAGTAAATTAGAGTAGATCACAATTCGCCTGATATTTTGTCTTATAAAATATCAAAAAAATGAAAAAGATAAAAACTACAAAAAGAAATAAAATCGAAACATGGATTTCAAAATCAAACGTTCGCCTTCCCGTGTTCGACCTGCTCACCTTGAGTTTTAGTATAAATTTTATTTGATAACGATTTTTGCAACTATGACAACGGGTTCTCCAAAACCCTTATTTCCATCGCAAAATACACATTCATCAATCGACAACCCTCATTTTCTCTATCTTGATGGAATGGTTGGGGATCCTAAAATACCTATTTTACCCCCAATTTGCCTATTTAAAGGGCCAAGGACCCCCCCACATCAGCACTCATCTCCACCGAGCACTCTCTAGCTCCAAGTCCACCTTAAGAACCCCTTCCTCCTCCAAGCTCCTCACTACCCCCTTACCATCGAAGGGGCCAGTTCTAATGCTCTTTTTAAAGCAATACAAGGCCTCCGAAGCACTTCTTGCCGGGGCACGATCAGCACCCTCATCTCTGCTCTCATCTCTTTACTTTCATCTCTCTATTCTTGTTCTCTTAGTGCATTCATAATGTTAGCAGCATGCATCTAGAAACAGCCATCTATATATGATAGATTATTTTGAATCTGCTTCCCTCTATTAAAAATAAATCATGATAGTTCCACTGTGTATAAATGATTTAGCGCTAGATGTTAATTCCGTCGGTAGACTTCGCATAGTCAAAATTGTGCGTACTAAAACCCACGCATTCAGATTCATTATTTTTCTAACACACACATGTTCTTCGCATTAATAATGCGACCGACAAATCATATATCCGCAACTTAGAGATCGGACTACGTTTTTAAAGCAAGTAGAATCAGAATTAGTTTGCCATTATCGCCACCCTAGGATCAACTGGGACTCACCAGAGTTTCATTATAAAATTGTTATTTAGGATTATCACGCGACTATACTACGATGTAGTCTTTCTATTTTGCGTGATTCAACCCTAATACCTTCTTCCATTCACTTGCGTAAAAATAAAATAGACAATCGAATATGTAGAAAAAAATTAGGCAGTATTTTCCCTATATATTGTGATTTTCCAGAAATATTGTATCCAACAAATATAGAAATAAATGTAAATAAAAGAAGCAAGAAATAAAAACAAATAACAAAACAAAAATCACATTCACTTCTCATTCCCTTCCCCTTTCCCTTCCTCTTCTTCACATTCCCATTCCCCCTCTCCATTCTCCTTTCTCTTCTTTTTCCTTCCCTTCCCACCCTCACATTCCCTTCCCCTTCTCACCCTCCATTTCCTTCCCAATCCCCCCTCCATTTCCTTCTTCTATTTCCTCTTCACATTCTTAATCACATTCAACATCATATTCAACTTTCACATACAAGAAAGAAAAGTGGGCGCACCCCACATAATCATAAAAAAAGAAATAACATTGATAATATATAGTTGGCACACCCCCACACAATAAAAAAGAATCTAAGTTGACATAACCACAAAATCACAAAAAACCTAAGTGTACACACCCCACATAATAAAAAAAAAAACCTAAATGAGCACACCCCACATCTAACATGAAAGGAGTAATTTTAAATTTATTCAGAAGTTGAAGAAGAACCTTGCCATCTTGTAGAATATGGTGTAGGAATCTCAATGAATGCAAAAAACAATAAATTAAAAATCAGTTTGGAATAACAAATAAACATAAGTTTTTCAACAAAACTCATAAATTTAAAAGACAAAAAAAATATATAACTAAAGAAATTTCTTTAGTAATTTCATTTGTGGGTTAAAGATCAATTTTTTGGGCAAATTACCTTATATATTAATGTCTATTGCATTAGGGACTACTTCATCTCGTTAGTTTTCTTGACATGTTTCAGATTCTACATTTGAATCTGGAGCTTTTTCCGCATCACATTATTCACACGGTAGAGCTCTAACGGGTATGAACTACCCATTTTCGCTATTATCAGGCATGTAAAATACTTATGCTACTTGATAAGTTAATGTGAATGGTTCTGATGACTGAAGAATACGACGGTTCTTATTTAAACTCAAAAAATCATGTTGCTCATCGACTTTGAATCCAACACCTTCTTTAAATACATCAAACCGGTCACACTTGAATAAAACCACTGTACGGTCAACCATCATGTCAAAGAATGAAAGTGGGAAAATCTACTCCATTTTACAAAGTGTTATTACAATTTCTTTATCCCAGTACTCAACAATTCGAGATCTAATGTCTTCAAACATATGACCTTAAAATATCTACTCATCTCCGTAAATGAATCGAATATTGGATCAGGCATCATTCCACGTATCACTAATGGGAATAAGATTTGCATGTACACAAGAGAATCATGACTTTTTAACCCACTAATCTTCTTTTACGCTTCATTTACACAACATAAAAGTTGGGACGAATACTCATCTGGAACCCGAATGTTTTTCAGGAAGGAGAAAATTATTTGTCTCTACTCTCTGGTAAGACTGTATATAGTTTCTGGAAAGCAAGAGTCACCTTTTGAACATCCAACTCAGAATGAATACCCAAAGCTTTCATATCATTCTTTGTTTTAACTATATCCTTAGGGCTGTCTGTTAAATTTAATACATCTAAGATGTCCATTACATTTTTCTTAATGTGCATAACATCTAAATTGTGTCGCACAGTCAAATCCTAATAATATGTAAGCTCCATAAAAAATATATTTTTCTTCCTAAATCCTGAATGTCACAAGGAAGTCAAGTCATTTTTTAAAAGACGACTAAAACGTACTTCATCGAGCTGTTACAATGTCTCCATGATTTTCACACCAGGCAATCTAACAGAACCTGTACTCAGTTTACTTTTCGGATTCTTTGACAAATATCAACATACTTTACCATCAAATCTATTTTTGAATTGTGACATTCAACATCTGTGTTCAATGGACAAAAATCTACGATACTCTATGTAATAAAACTTCTTACTTTCAGGCAATCTCAAGTAATGAGTATCATCCATACAGATTAGGCAGGCAAACTTTATCTTCATACTCCATCCTCACAAATTAGCATATGTTGAAAAGTCATTGATTGTCCACAATAATAATGCGTGCAACTGAAAGAATTCTTTCTTGTATACGTCATATATTTGAACACCACAAAACTTTTAATTCATTAATCAATGGTTGGAGATAAGCATCTATCGTATTTCCTGGTTACTTGAGGTATGGGATAAGGAGGGTCAACATCATAAATGTGAATCGCATGCATAGCCAAGGAAGTAAGTTATAAGTTAACATGACCACCGGCCATATGGAATATGATGGATACATGTTATTGAATGGGTTGAATCCATCGCTTGCAAGCCCCAATCTCACATTCTATGCCTCCTCTGCGAATGATGCGTGATTCTCGTTAAATCTATTCCACTCATCAGAATCTATTGGATGATGATGCGTCCATCTTTGGATTTATTCTCTTGATGCCATGACATCAATTTCGCTATTTCACTAGATATGAATAAACGTTGTAGCCTAAGAATCAATAGAAAATAACAAAGAACCTTCTCTGGTTGTTTCTTACCACCTATGTTAACTTACCCACCTTATACCTCTCCTCACCACATTTGGGATAGTTACTCAACCCTAAGAACTCATATCTTTACAGGACACAATCATTACGACAGCCATCAATTTTCTTGAATTTCAGTTCGAGCTCATGTATTTGCTTCTTCCCATCATACCATGACCCAGGATACCCAACAGGATTATTCAGCAACTCCCTAATGAATTGAAGGACCTCAAACATTATTTTCGATGTGGCTCTATTTATCACTTTCATCTAAAATAATTTCAGAATGAATGACAACTTCAACATTAACATTATTCTAGAAACAATAGGATCCTCTATTGTCTTAACTACATCATAAAACTCATTACAATCTCATAATATCTCATCGTCATGTACATCCTCAGAGTCTGCCACTCTTATATCATATAACATTTCATCTAATTTATCTCCCCGATTATCATCATTTTATTCTAAATCATCAATTCTATCATATCTGACTTCTGCTATGATTTATTCACCATAAGCTGTCCACTTTACGTAATGCTGCCACCAACTGTTCCATATGACATGCTTGAAAATAGCATCTTGGTGATAGAAAAACCCATTCAAACAGTGTCTACATGAACATAAAATCAGCTGAAAAAATTTTCCTTGTCTAAATGTCTTCATATCATCATTAAATGCCCACTCCAGAAATAAAATCACTCCATTCTTGTACTGGTAATAATTCAAATTCATCAAACTAATACATGACTTATCCATTATAATTAACCTAAATGTCAATGTCAACCACTCAAGTCAGATTCAAATAAGTTAAATGTGTATTTTAAGAAGATTTTCACTTGATAACCCATCCTTAAATATTTGATCACAATGTTACTTCTTACATGCAACCAATGTTTGGAGAAATTCTAACAATTCCCTGCACTTCTCCAATATACCCCCAAGTCTAACCTTTACTACATTCCCAATAACCCCCACTAAAGCATGCTTCAGGAAATGAGCTAAAATTAGTTGATATACCAAAGAAGAATGAAAAAATGTGACCAAATTTCTTCAAACACTAGCTACCTACAAGAAGTAACCCTAAGTTGTGATCAAATCTTCAAATATCCTTTTTAACCCAGGATTTTCACCGAACTAAAGAAGATCGAGTTTTATGTCATGCTATAAATACAATGCATCGTGCATGTAAGTGTAGTATACACACACACCACATTGTCTGTATAACACATAAGTCTCTACGGCCAAATATTTTGACATAGTTATATCTTTCTCATAACTTATACCTTAGGAGTTAGAACTCCAATTATTTATCATCAGGTGCATCTAAATTTATGCAAGTGTATGTATCTATAAAATTATAATAAAAAAATGATAATGAAACATAAATATCAAATATTTCAATTATAAATTACTTTTCTAACAGTAACTCCCTCCACTCCAACCTTCTCCTCCTCACCCTCTTAACCCCTAATCTTCTTTATATTCCTCTTACTCCCTCTCCATTCTCTTCCTTCCCCCCTTTCTAAAACCCTAAACATTAAGCTTGTTAACCTAATCCCTAAACTCATAACCTTAACCCTTAAATCTTAAACCCCAAACTCTAAATGTAAACCTAAAATTGAAACCCAAGACCATAAACATTCAATGCGTAACCCTAAACATAAGGCCATAAATCCTAAGCCCTAAACTATAAGCCATAAATAAACCCATCACGTAACCCATGATCTTAAACCTCCTTCCACTCCCTTTCACTTGATTTTCTCCACCTCCTCCCTCTCCCTCGAAGCCCTCCACTAGACCCTCCTCCTCCCACCTCCCCTTGCCTCCTCCCTCCTTCAATTCTCTCCTCTAGTTCCTCCTCCTCAAGAGCCCCCTCCTCCCACCTCCTCCTTCCTCCTCGCACCTCCCCCTACCTCCTCTAGTACCACCTACCTCTTCCCACCTCCCCCTCACCACCATTGCCCACCTTTAATATCCCCCTCCTCCATCTTCCCTCCCTTTCTTCAGCACTACCCACAAACCCCTACTCCTCGTCCTCCTCCTCACTTTCCCATTCATTGACACATTCAAAACATACCAATTAGAACATATAATTTGAAAACATTCATTGACACACATAATAAATGCCAGTTTATCATCATTTTTATGCCCTAAAATAAACCTAGCTCTTAGGATTTTAACTTCGCAAACGGGTTTTTGGGATGCATTTGGCATCAATTCGATTATACATGCATTGCATATTTTTTTATAATTTTAATACATTTGTTTGAGTGCTAGGGATAAACAGATAGACAGATCCCTAAAACCCTAGCACTCATGAAGGCAACTGGTGAAGAGGAAGCTCATTCCAACTGGGACTCAGCTAAATCCAACCCATCATAGCTGGATACCAGCTCACTTGAGTTATGATTAGCTCCATTAAGCTCCATTCAGCTCATCTTAGATAAATGGTAGCTTAAGGTAGCTCATCTCAGCTCACCCTAGCTCAAGTTTACTCAGATCCTGCTCAACTAAGTTGAGTCTAGCTCACCTTAGCTCCAATCAGTTCACTGGGAGCTCTAGCTAGCTTAGCTAAGTTGACTGGAATCCACCTCAACTTAGGTCCAACTACTTCCAGCTCAACTCAACTCAAGTCAGCTAAAGATGACTTCATACAGCTCAGGCCAACTCAAGTCCAACTCCCGTGGACTCCACTTAGCTCAACCTATTTGAGCTAAGCTACCTTAGCTACTCCAACTAGCTAGGCCCTCCTTGAAAAGATCAGACCCAGCTCAACTCAACATATTTTAGCAAAAGCCAGCTAAAGTAGCTCCCTACAGCTCCCTTCAGCAGCTACCAACTCCAGTTCAGCACTAGACATTCTTTCCTCAGCTCCTCTTCCCTAAACCCACCTAACCCCACCTCATCACCTAACTAGTCCACCTACTTAAGTCACCACCTACTCCTACCTATGTTGGCACCAACCAATATGCAATCTTGGCCCCTCAACCACCACCAAAAGTCACCTTGTTTTGGCGCCAACTCAACCTTCTAGAACCCCTCTCTTCTGGCACCAAAACGCAGCCACATCCTAGCCTTACATATCTCCCTTAAACCTATCTCCACCATCCACCTAACCCCCCTTCTAGAAACCTAAGTTGGCGCCAAGGATAAGCACCCTTCCACCACCATAACTGCTTCTTAACCACCCTAAGTTGGAGCCAAAATACCCTACAGACACCCCTACAAATTGGTGCAAACATCCACCCTAATCTCCACCTTACACCTACCCCCATATGACCATCACCACCACCCAATTTGGCACCAAATCCTTAGCCCACAAACCCCATCCTAAACCTTGTATAGCTGGCGCCAAAAACCCACTTAACCAACATCTATGTTGGTGCCTACACCCACATATCCATCCTCCATCCACTTCACAACTATATCCTAACCTTCCATTCTCCAACCCAACCACCAACACCTTAACCCTCCTATGGTTGGCACCATTAATGGTGCCTCTCCACCAACATAACTACCACCCACATACGCCCTCCCTTGGTGCCAAATAACCCTAACCCTAGGATCATCTAACCACCCTTATAAGCCCATCCTAACCTTACACCTCACCTACACCTACATCCCCATCACCACTCCTATATATGCCCCCTACCTACCACCATTAATCTTCATCCTTTGGCTTCATTAATTCCACCATTACTCCACCTTATAGTCGGCAAAGAGGAGGAGAAGAAGAAGATTAAGGGGACACTCTATCCCCTTGGTGCCTTCCCCTCTTCCCTTCTCTCTTGTGGCCCCACCAACCAGAGGAGCAGTCAGGCAAGGAAGACCTTAGGAGGAGGTCTTGAGGATGGTGCATGCCACCCTAGGAGGAAATTTGTGGGTAATGATCATCCACCTTTGGAGGAGCAAAGGCACACCTCCTAGGGTTTGCCAAGGAAGACATCACCTTGGAGGAGCTTTTCAAAGGAGTTGGAGAGACCCTTTTCAAGCCCAAGAGCAACTGAGATTGGAGCAAGAATTTTCTCCTCTTCACGACCATCATGAAGAGAATTTGTGTTTTACTTCTTTTGTATTTTTATTTTAGAGTAGAGGCATTCCTCCACTTGTCTTGTGTAAAATATTTTTCTACCTAATTAAAGTTGCCTTCTTTTCATTTGTGTTACACCTTTTTGTTGTTTCTAGCACTTTACACACTCTCTCTAATTACTCTAGGCCTCCACGTGCCTAGGGTGAGTTTAGAGAGAAAACTAGCTTGTCACTTCAGTGTTAGTATTAGCAAGTTAGGTGTAGTCTCTTTTCCCGCTTCATTTGTGTAATTGCCCATTCTTTAAAACAACTCAAAAAAATCTTATATTCAAAAACCTAAAATGAAACTTGATTTCCCCATTTAAAAGCGAGTGTTTAATTTTGCATACTTGCCTCCTTAGACGACCCTAGATACCCCACTATCTAAGTTTTACAAATTTTAAAAGTGATTGTGAAATTACTTGTTGCAACGACTTAAACCCTAGTTTTAACAAATCACGTATTTTTTGCATCAACACATTCACTCACTCAACATAATGTAATCAAACTAAATATACATGTTGGCACAATTGCTAAAGAATACTAACTATAACATACTAATTAAAAACATGCAATCAAAATATACTAATTGAAAAAAAATAGTGAGATGCTGCTGGTGGTGGTGGCAGGGAGGAGGTGGAGTATGAGTTGGTGGTGGTGCAAGGGGGAGGGAAGGGAGGAGACTGAGGTGGTGGTGGTGTTGGCAGTAGGAAGGAGGTGGGAGGAGGAAACGAGTGGTGGCATGAGGGTGGGAGGAGGGTGGTCAGGCGGCCAGTCACGTGGTGGTGGTCGAGGTGATGGTGTTGGTCGCAAGCAAGGGGAGGCGAGCTGATGGTGGTGACCATGGTAGTGGGAGTCGAGGAGGGGAGGGGGAGAGACTGTGGTGGTGGTCAGGCAATCAGTCAGGCGGTGGTGGTCAAGGTGATGGTGGTGGTCACCGACTAGGGAAGGCGAGCAGAGGAGGGGTCACACAAGGAGCAGAGAGTCATACCTGAGGAGGGGGTCAACAATGATGAAGAGGAGGGGCCACATGAGGAGAAGAGGTGGAGGGCTTGACCATCGGAGGCAACACCGAGCAAGGAGAACATGAGAGGGGTATTTGGTAGGAAGGGGGTGGAAGTCGGGGTCGTGTGATTGATTTAGGTCAAACTTTCTTGACCATTCCAACTAAAACGGTCGACGAATGCATTTTAAAATTAACTTTTAACATCAACGATTCCCGAGAAGGATATCATCAACCGTTTATTTAATAACAGACGAATATAAACTTACTCTTGACTATTCTAAATAGTCAAGAATGATCTCAACCACTCAACCTTATAGAGAGGCGGGAAACTTAATAATCAGATTTTTTGCCACTGTTTCATCTTATAACGATCAAGAATATTATTATTCTCGACCATGGTAGAATGGTCAAAAATGCATCGTCAAGAACAATACATTTTCTACTGGTGAAGAAAATGTTCCGAGGGGTGGAAATAATTTCAGAGGACTTACTACTGGTAGTTCATCTAATTTCTTTGAACCTTCCAAGGGTGGCAATGATTTCAAGGGAGGTCGTACTTATGGCAGAGGTTATGGTCATGGTTATGGCAAGAACTTCCCCAATTTCTATCATGGTCGAAATAATAATTCAAAAGTTTCAATGGCTAGAGTGCAATGTCTAATGTGTGGTCAATTTAATCATTCTGCGATCACTTGCTACCAACCTTTTAATCATGCTATTATCCCACAAGCTAACTTTACTGATTCTTCAGAGATTACATTTCAACCTTAGTACACTGATGTTGACTGGCGGATAACTACACTATCGGAATTGGATTTGAAAAACCCATCGTTGTTGTTCGAGTCATGAAGAAATCCGTTCAACAAATAAAATTTATACCAAAAAATCGTTGAACACAGGGAGGCTACGTCAATCAAAATTCGCAATTATATTTTTTTGTGTTTTTGTTTAAAAGGCAAAATAATCACAATGGAATCAATATAGACAATAAAAGAAAGAGAGAAAGAACAGCCAGTTGATATTGTATAATGTTTTTACAACTAAGAAAGTGAGAAATGATTACACTAGAAAGCGAGAAATTATTACAACTAGAAAGCAGGAAAATTCTACTCTAGAAAGCAGTAAAAGAAAGGGAGAGAGAAGTTATCCTCCTCGACGATCGCTTGGAGGACGAGTCGGACTAGATGACTCCTGGAAGACGAGGAATGAAGCAAGAAGGAGGATGAAGCAGGAGGAATGGGAACGAGGTAGCACGTCGTCGTCGTCATGGGATCCACTTCCAGAATGGGGGTGAAAACTTGATTTTAGCTCTTGAGGAGCATCCCAGGTGTGAGGCAAGCTTCCCTTAAGCTTTGGAGAGGGAGAGAGGAGAACGAAGGGATAGATCAAATGGATGAAATATGGTCTCTTTTTATGGACTTTTAGATGGGGGCATTTTGGTAAAAATATAAAGGAGAACATGGGCTTTGATAGCACCCATGTTCCAACATTTTCCTTGATTACATGTTCCTTCATTGTGCATCTCTTCACATGATTGGCGTTGAGAACTAGCAATCCTTGGATGAACATCCTACGGCTGTGGATCTCTTCTGATAGCAATTCTTCATCTCTCCATCAGACGTCGATGTAGCTCTACAGACAACTTAAATCGCCACAGCCTCTTCACGTGAAGGATTCTCCCCACCTCCTCGTGTCTCAAATGCTCCTGCGTGTGCCCACAACGCATCCAAGCTGGCCATGTGGCGCCACTACTGCTGCACATCGCGCATCGGATGGTTCAATTTCTCTCTTGTATGCACAAGGAGAGAAACTCCAGCCAAGAGTCAAACTCGTGACCTGCAGCACCTAAGGATCTTACCCACTGCGCTATGCGCATGGATAGACAAGAAGAGCATTCCCGTGCCATTTAATGCTAACCGTTGGATCTTGATTCGACGGTTGAGATTAGATGTGAAATTCCTCTCACATGAGATGTGGCTTGAGGGAGGCAACTTGATCAACTCTCAGCCGTTGGACGAGAAGGTAGGGCAGTGAGTGATTTGGAGGGTCTGGATGGTGCCACGTGGCATCATTTGGACCGTCCATCTTCTATTAGTTGTAGATGGTGCCACGGATGTCCGATTGAATCGATTTTTGTATCATTATGCTATGATCATTGTTCCGAACACATCCGTATGGTTAGATTTGTCATCTAAGGTGCGGATTAACACCATCTTAGCCCTTGATCTTTAGGATTCCTCGATCTATATCTGATAGTACGGATGTCCGATCAGGGTGATCTTAGAGTCGTTGAACTCCAATCGTCGTCATGATCAAATTCGTATGGTTGGATCTTTGATCTGAGGCCCCAATTAACAAGTTTCCATGTCCCTGGACATAAAAAGGAGAATTATTATACAATTTGTACAACTTGATCTAAATGCATGATTATGCATGTTATGCACTATTTACAATGTATAATGCTAATGTGACACTAAGAACATACATTAATAGACATTTTATTTTAATCAGATGTATGCACATCACACCCCCGTGCCTATCTTTTGCTAGTCCCTAGCAAAAACTACATGCTATTTATAAAAGAGTTAGGTTAGATTACTCAAGCACAAATCATTTTCAACATTAAGAAATTTTTACTTACGATCTGAACTTTCAAAGACACAACGGTGCCCGGCTTTCTGCCAAAATGCAGACCGCCTCAAGCCCTCTCCTTATTCAAAGAAAGATCTCTTTTTCACTTTTTCTTCTTTTCTAATTTTTTTGGATTTTTGAGTTTAGGGTTATAGAGTGGCTTTCTACGGCCACTCAACCTACCTAAAATTTGATGAGAACCCTAAGTTCTAAGCATCTTTTTGTGAATGTGATAGACCCATTGATCAGCAATCAGAATGGACTTCGGGTTTCTACGCCCCTAGGTGACCTTAAAAAAAGAGTTCTGCCTAAAGGTATATCTTTACGATCAGTAACTTTCTCCCTACTTTTATTTTTTTTATGGGGTCAACACAAGGGTGAATCCAGTGTATATCTCCCCAACTTATTCTACTTCTCCACTTCTTCCTAAGTGTTCTAGGAATTTTTAGTGCATATCTTGAGCTGGGTTCTGAACAACCGGTCGATGAGCTGTTACCACCGACAACTTGCCAGCCATACTCGTGCAGCGAAGTGTGGCTTATTTCTTTTGTTTCTTTTTCTTTCTTTTCTCCTTTTTCTTTTTCTTTTTCTTTTCTTTTTGACTTTCTTTTTCTTTTTAAGTAGGTGGCTTCCCTAGTCTAAGATTTACCTAAAGGCAGCAAAAAGAGAGTGGTCCAGTGACTGGACTCTGGACAACCTACCTATTGGTTGTTACCCATGATAACTTGCTAGCCATATCACCCTAGAAGGTTCATTAGCTACCCAATTTTCATTAAAATTGCTGAATAATGAGTCAATGACGAATAGTGTGTAGATGCTTAGACTTAAAGTTCCCTCAAATAAGAGGCGGGTTGATAAGTCGTGTACTTATCACCCAAACTTATTTACTCAAATTAAAATAGAATTCAGGATGGCGAGGACTCGATAACAAATCCACATTTTAGTGGATACCTGGGCTGGTTAAGCCTAAAGGCCTAAAGGGTCATAGTATTCAGATCCTACTGTAATATTTCCTAAGATTGAAAGGTCCTAATGTCCAAGTATTCCTTCCTGATTCAAATT
This sequence comes from Thalassia testudinum, assembly GCA_037157565.1. NCBI lineage: Eukaryota > Viridiplantae > Streptophyta > Magnoliopsida > Alismatales > Hydrocharitaceae > Thalassia > Thalassia testudinum. Next base: position 103,289,325 of record JAZHRO010000073.1, on the reverse strand, counting down.
ATTTTTTGTGTATATATAAGAAAATAGGTAGAATTTACAAATTCCACAGAACTGACAAAATGATTCAAAAATGAATCCACACCCCCATGCCTAGCTGATGCAATGCCCACTTTGAAAATAAAAGACATGAAAGGAAAGGTAGAATGTAGAAGATATCACCTGAATATGAAGCTCAGGTCAGTTCTGAGTCAGACTGTACAACTGCTAAGTTTAATGCCGTCAGCTAAGTGAAACCCAACTAAAGAAGTCACAACATGGCTAGAACAACCGTGTCTGAGATGGGTTCTGGAATAGTACGGTCAATAATGGGTTTCAGACGTTGACCGTTGACTTTGAATGAATTACTCATCTTCGGGTCAGAGATTTGAACAACTCTGTTTGGAAATATCTGATCGATAATGAACGGGCCTTTCCATTTCGACCTAAGTTTACCAGGAAAGAGCTTAAGTCGAGAATCAAATAGCCAAACCTTCTGGTTCGACTCAAAGCTCTTGCGGGAAATCAATTGGTCATGAAGAGCTTTGGTCTGAGCCTTGTAGATCTTGGCATTCTCATACGCATCATTTCTAAGTTCCTCCAACTTAGATAGTTGGAGTTTCCTAGTCTTCCCGACTAAACTCAAATCTAGATTGCACTACTTGATTGCCTAGAATGCCTTATGATAACACCACACAAGGGGGTAATTATTATGTTGAATATGGCCCATCTTTAGAATTAAAGGCACAACATAAGTAGAATAGGAGCATTGCATGCATCATGTACCAAGATTGCTTATAAACTGTATTAATAGCCATTTGTGTAAGCACTTGTCAAAGCAGGCCTCAAATGAGCAATCGAACCGCACGGATGGATTCAAAACGACGAACGAAGTCCAACGGACTCAAGATCGGCCAAATCCGACATCCGAAGCTCCTACAATGGGCCCAAGAAGTTCTGACCGTTGATCTGGAGATCAACGGCCCAGATTGTGCCACGTCAGCCCCGCCCCCACCGCACGCGCGCCTTCAGCCAGCCGAGGACAAATCTCGGCCGTCGATCTTCGATCGAACGACCGAGATCCGCACGCCTGCCCGCGGTTGCCGCTACAAAACGCAGGCGTGGCGCAAAGGTTAGCATGCACGCCTGCAGCCACGCAACGCGCGTTCGAGCTGCACGAGGTGGAATTTGAAGGCGAGCAAAGGGCGAGGAGAAATTGGGCCTCCCGATCAGCAGCGGGCAGCCAGGATCTCGCCACGCGGCGCGACCGCAGCTCACGAGCGCCCACGCGCGTGCACACGCGCGCCCGAGGCGTGATCTCAGCGCGGGCAAGGAAGACTCTCAGCCGTCCGATCTTCGATCGTACGGCTCTCGTTCAGCGGCCACAGATCACGCGAGGAGAAGGAGCGGGGTGGGCGGCTGACCGGCGGCTAGAGGGCTTCACCGACGTTTTTGGAAGTGATTTTAGCGATGCTCTGGACGTCGCTAAAGCCCCTTCTTCTTTTAGGAAGCCCTTAACTCTATTTAAACCCCCTCTTACCACCATTCAAGGCATTCACTCCCCTTTGCAACTACTCTACCACTCTCTTAGCCAGCCTTAGGCACTCTTGTAATCGCCGGAGACGATGAGCCGCCGACGGAGCCTCCTCCACCGCCGTGGCTGCTTCGTCGCTCTCCACACACACTCTCTTTCTCTCTCTCTCTCTCTCTCTTTTAAGCTTTTTATTATTTTTGTTGAAACATGTATTTAATGTTGGAACTACAAGTGCATGTTTAATGAAGTTATTTTCTCATTCAGTTGCCATTTTAATTTCTATTCAAAGTGCATGATCAAAACAAAGAGCTTTCTAACCCTAAACCTTCTCTCTCTCTCTATCTCTCTCTCTCGCTTTTCAAAACCACACCATTCGCAAGCAAAACTCCACACTCTCCGTGACAAGTGGTAAAGTAAAAATCCGATTTTCACACCTCCCTGAGACCGACACTCGGACTCACCTCCGTTTAATTATTTTAAAATCGACGTTGCAAGTGCAACTATAACGACACTCCTTAACACACATGCACAAAAGCACGTCACCCTATGTTCAATTTCTACGGGTAAATGGCATGTCTTTCCATACACTAGACGAAACGGAGACATGCTGATGGGCATTTTATACGCCGTACGATAGACCCAAAGAGCATCCTCAAGCTTTTGAGTTCAGTCGTTGCGGTCAGGCCTAACCATTTTCTACAGAATATTCTTGATCTCCCAATTGGAGATCTCGGCCTGTCCATTCATCTGGGGATGGTAAAGTGTGGAGATTCTGTAATTAACCCTGTATTTTGCCAATAAATTATGGAACTGTGCATTAGTAAAATGAGTGCCACCATCGCTGATGATGACCCTCGAAATCCCGAACCTGTTGAAGATGTTCTTGACAAAATCGATGACCACCTTGTGGTCAATGGTTCGAGTGGGAATCGCCTTGATCTATTTGGACATGTAATCGACAGGGATAAGAATGTACTGATGTCCAAATGAAGGGAGGAAAGGTCCCATGAAATCGATGCCCCAAACGTTGAAGATTTCGACAGGAAGAATCAGGTTTAGGGACATCATATCTCTCTTGGTTATGCTCCCAAGTGCCTGGCATTGGGAACAAGACCTCGAGAATTCCTGGGCATCCTTGAATAAAGATGGCCAATAGAATCCAGATTGCAAAATTTTTGCAGCCATCTTTTTGCCGGAGAAGTGTCCACCACACACAAATGCATGGCAAAACTCAAGTATACTCTTGAATTCATTCTCCGGAACACATCGGTGAATAATCTGATCAAAACCGATGTGGTACAGTTCATGATCCTCCCAAAAGTAATATTTGGCTTCAGATTTGAGTTTATCCCATTGTTTCTTGGTCCAATCCTGGGGGATTTGACCAACGGCCAAATAATTAACGATGTTAGCAAACCACGGGGTTTAGAAACCTGAAACTATAAGGATGGTTTCATCCAGAAAAGTATCAGTAATCAGAATGTCCGAACGAGAAGAATCACTTAGAAGTCTTAATAGATGATCCGCCACCACATTTTGTACCCTGGATTTATCCTTGATTTCAAGATCAAATTCTTGAAGCAGAAGAATCCAACGAATAAGTCAGGGTTTGGCATTCTTTTTAGCCAAGAGATGTCTCAAGGCCGAGTGGTCGGTATATATGATGACGTGAGACCCTAACAGATAAGCTCTGAATTTCTCCAAAGCAAATACTACGGCTAGTAATTCCTTCTCAGTAACAATGTAATTCCTCTAGGCCTCGTCCAAAGTTTTACTAGCATAGTAGATGACAGAGGGCTTCCTATCAACTTTCTGACCCAAAATAACCCTGACCACGTAATCAGAAGCATCGGTCATGATCTCAAAAGGGGCTATCCAAACCAGTGGTTACAACACCGGAGCACAAGTGACTGCTATTTTAAGAAAATCAGATGCCTTACAGCATGATTCATCGAAATCAAACGACGTTTCTTTGGCTAGAAGATTGCTTAGAGGATGAGAAACCTTCGAAAAGTCCTTGATGAATCTCTTGTAGAATCCCACATGACCAAGAAATGATCGAATTTGTTTGACAGATGTAGGAGGAGGAAGTTTAGCGATAGCATCAACCTTAGCTTTATCCACTTCAATTCCCCGTTCAGAGATTACATGACCCCAGACGATGCCTTCTTGTGTCATGAAATGACTCTTTTCCCAGCTAAGGACCAGTCTTGTTTTGATGCATCATTTAAGAATCATTTCAAGATTAGCTAAACAAGAGTCAAACGATTCTCCAAAAGCAGAGAAATCATCCATGAAGACTTCCATAAACTCTCCCACCATGTCAGAGAATATGGCTAGCATACACCTTTGAAAAGTCGCAGGTGCATTGTATAAATCGAATGGCATTCTACGGAAAGCAAAGGTTCCGTAGGGACATGTGAAAGTCATTTTTTCCTGATCCTCATGATGGATAGGAACTTGGTTGTATCTCGAGTAGCCATCAAGAAAATAATACTTCTACCCGACTAATCTTTCCAAGATTTGATCAATGAAGGGTAAAGGAAAATGATCTTTTTTCGTGGCTGTGTTCAGCTTCCTATAATCGATACAAACCCTCCAAGAGGAAGCTGAACGAGTTGTGATAGATTCTCCTTTCTCGTTAGATACAACGGTAATCCCGACTTTCTTGGGAACAATCTATGCAAGACTTACCCAAAGACCATCAGAGATCGGATAAATGATTCCTACATTGAGCCACTTAATAATCTCCTTCTTGACCACTTCTCACATATTTTTGTTTAATCTCTACATCTGGCGAGAAGGGCGGAATCCATCTTCCAAAAATATTATGTGATTGCAATAAGATGGCTCGATCCCTCTAAGGTCATGAATAGTCCAACCAATTGCCTCCTTGTGTCCCTTCAGGACCTTAATAAGTTTAATCTCCTGCTCCTATGTTAATTTACCACTGATAATCACAGGGAGCGTCTTATGTGATCCTAAAAACTGATATTTCAGATTCTCAGGCAATGGTTTCAATTCAAGCTGGGGTGGGTTGATGATTGAAGGTAAGGAAGATGCTGATGAAGACTCATCAAGAGGAAGAGGTTGAGAGTGAACAAAATTAATAACCTCTTCAGAAGATGGTGAGTCTACCATAGAGGGTTGTAGGTCCAATTCATCATCAGAGAAGGAACTTTCAAATGCAGAAACCATCATAGAAGTTTCAATATTCACATTATCGTCCTCAAGTTCCTCAATAAATCCATAATCCTCAAATTTATTAATCTCCTTAAAAATATCCAATTTAATTCTTTGATCCCCAAAGGTGATTTCCATGCTACTACTTTCACAGTTAATGTTAGCCTTGGCGGTAGCTAGGAACGGATGCCCCAGAATGATGGGTGTGTTCCTCAAATTTTCAGGTACATCCATGTCAAGGACAAGGAAATCTACAGGAAAATAGAAATCCTTAACATTAACAATAACATCTTCAATAACGCCTCATGAATTTGTGACCGAATAGTCTGCTAACTGCAGCGTTACTGAAGTCGATCAAAGTTCACCTAATCTGAACTTCTCATAAAGAGAAGTCAGAATTAAGTTGATGGATGCACCCAGATTCAGCAGTGCTCTATCAAAAGTGTAATCTCCGATGACACAAGAAATCAAAGGAGCACCTAGATCTCTCTTTTTCTGAGGGAGGTGGTGCAGGATAACAAAACTAACCTACTCGGAGAGTACCACCTTCCTCGGAACAGATTCTCTCGACTTACGCTTCTGTTGGCATAAATCCTTTAAAAATTTCGTGTAAGCCAATATATGTTTGATAGCGCCGAGGAGCGGGATATTGATCTCGACATTCTTAAAAATATTCAGAAGCTCCTTATTACTATCAGCAGACTTCTTCCTTGATCTAATCAAGGCCTCAGGAAAAGGAACATAAGTCGGATCTTTGGAATCAAGTTCCTGAGCCTTCATTTCTTCTCCAAAGTTCTCCTTTCTCTCCTCAGGTTCTTCAGGATTCAGTAAATCAGAATAGTGTGGTCGTGGATCTTGAGTTTGTTTACCACTCCTCAAGGTAACAGAATTAGCGGATGCATACGAGTTTGGGTATTGGGGAAGGTTAGGAAAGATTGGAGGCGCTTCATTAGCCAAGAACCGTTTATTTGCAGAAGAAGAGGAAGGACCTTGCTCAACCACCTGAGCATGTGCTTGTGGGTCCATCTGATTCCCGTACCCATGGGCTTGATTGCTTGGATTCAGGATATTCCGTGGGTTGGGTACGGGTTGAGATGGTAGAGATCTGGGTTGACGAGAATTAGCTATGAGCCCAGTTTGCAAGTTGTCTAGCAAGGTTTTCATTTGCTACATGAGCTAGAGCATAGATCCTTACATCTCTACCATTTGTCGGTTCAAATCAGCCTGCCCTATAGGTTGACGGGCATTCCAAGCTGGCTAATTGACCTGATTAGGTAGCAACTAAGTATAAACATGACCCTGACCCATTGGTCATTGCGGAGCATAGTTGCTGGGTCGAAATTGGGTTTGCTGCCCTGGGTTTTTCCAAGAGAAGTTAGGGTGGTTTCTCCAACCTAGATTATAAGCATTGGAGTAAGGGTTGGATCTAACATTCTCCTGTACAGCACAAGCATCCTCATAGGGTGAGGATGGAGAGAAAGAAAGGGAAGGATTAGAGAAACTGGGATCAAGGGCCCCAGTTTGGAACCCGTGGGGTTCCAAATAATGCTGGCTCGCAGGTTGAGCCGCATCAAGTTGATTCACGAACTCCCATCCAGAAGGAGCTCGCGATGAATGGAATCCCGAATTCTGAGATTAAGTGGATTGAGAGTTGTTCATTGAGTTTCCAGCCATCCACTCCTCCATTCTCTTAGCAACCAAGTTCACCTTATCAAGCTTATTACAAATCAATTCCATATCGAATGAATAAGAGTCGTGGACTTCATTAACATTCGATCTGGGCTACTGGGACTAGTTAAAAGTATCCATGGAAGCATGAATGATCGAATTCTCGCTCATCTCCTCAAACAAATCGTGCGCACTATATGCGTCTTTGTTGAGGAAATTGCCTCCGCAAGAAGCATCCACGTGATTTCTGAGTTGCTCAATCAACCAATGGTAGAAAATCTGCACGAGTTGCCATTTTGGCACCTCGTGGTGTGGATACCTCCGCAATAGGTCCTGGAATCGCTCCCAGGCAACATGAAACTGCTCCCCCGGCCACTGGGTAAAGGTAGTAATTGCCCGTCTCAAAGCATCAGTACATCCGACAGGGAAGAATTTCTTCAGAAAGGCCGATTTCAACTCATTTCAAGTTGCAATTGGTCTTCCTATAGTCCTGTACCAATGAGCAGCTTTATCCCTAAGAGAGTAGGGAAGAGCCTCATGATCATTTGCTTCTCATTCACGTTTCGCGCCTTGGTGGTCTGGACCAAAGTGGTCAAGTCCTCCAAGTGCTAAAACAGGTCTTCAGAGCCAAGCCCATGGAAATGTTTGATCAGACTTAACACTTGGGGCTTGATTTCTATGTCTCCGGCAGGAATCTGGATGCCGGGACGTTCCGCGTAATTTGAAGGATCATAAAAATCCTTCAAGGGCTGAGTGCCCTGCATTCTCTGGAATCATTCTTGCATTCTCTACATTTGTTCCAGCTGCCTTCGAAATACCTCCTGTGGAACCTGAGGTAGAGGAGGCTGTTGATCGGCCATGGGATCAATTTGGCCAAAATCCAATCTATGCCTCCTAGAATACTCTAGTGGTCCTTCCAATCGGGGATTCAATGACCTTCCCAGCATAAACTAGGAAAAGGTCGGAAGGACTGGGGATAAGAACCCTGCAGCACAACAAACAAGCCTATCCTTATGTGGCGTAGCCTAAGGATCTACAGGCTCTCAGAACCCGCCTTAAGATTATAAATGATTTACTCTACTTGTGTCTGCTCAATCCAACTAGTTAGAAGGAGGAATTGGGGAGAAGATTCTTCCTTCAGCTTGCACCTTCGGTTCCTAGTGTACCCCCTAGCCACGGTTGTTTGATGCTACTCCCTTAGCTAGACATCAGATTGATCAGTACAAACAGGTTAATCGTAAACAACCTCAAACTAAACCTCGAAGAGCGAATCAGTCCTTAAGGTCAATGTCTACTCGATTTTATTTAGGCCTGGGATTGTAGTGCTTATGGAATGTGATGGGTCCTTAAAATGAGTTGTGCCCTTAATGATCAATTGAGTATGTGTAAGTGCATGCACAACCAGGGTTTTCAAGCAAGATTATTTAGGATGAATAGATTTTAGAGTTCAAATCTTGCTTAAGTAGCTTTTAGGATTTAGAATTAGGTTTAATTCAATCAAGTTTGAGGCAAATCGGGTTTTCAAGCACGGGTGAAGATCGCTTTCCCTTTTAAATCAGAAATAAAATGGCATGCCTGGTATGAACCTAGATTGAAAACCCTAAGAGGAAGCTACTTGATGAGTTGATTTTATGTTGAGTGGTGCGGCCCAAATAACTCAAACAATTGACCACAATTACACCACTGAGTTAAGCACACAAAATGATTAACCTAAACTGATTTCTACTCTTTTATTTGTTGATTTACATGTACCGGTTCCACAGATCAGAATCCGATTGAGTAGAAGAAAATCAATTAGGTTAAGTGTCTTGAATGTGGGTGTATGTTGTGTATATGATGAATTACCCCACAAAAATATCTTTTTATTTTTTTTATATGCGAGGGTGAAATGAATGTGGGTGGAAATCCAAACAACCAAACTAATCTTAGGATTTATGCAAACACCTAGCTTAATTGGAATTTGAATTTAATGTGATGAAATGAAATCTATGGAGGGGGGAGAATGGGGAATACTTACAATCGCCTTCAACTGCACTTTACTCCGGTCTACCATTTGACGATTCCCTGATAGAGGTATCTGCAAAACAATAGGCACGGGATAAAGCAAGTTAGGAAATAATAAAGTGCGCGAAATGCGAAAAGAAGATCGAAAAATCGTTGCCTCCCCGGCACCGACGCCAAAATGTTGACTGGGGGATAACTACGCTATCGGAATTGGATTTGAAAAATCCGTCGTAGTTCTAGTCACGAAGAAATCCATTCAACAAATAAAATTTATACCGAAAAATCTGTAAAGAAATTCTAGGTCAAACACAAGGAGGCTACATCGATCAAAATTCGCAATTATATTTTTGTGTTTTTATTTAAAGGGTGAAATAATCACAATGGAATCAATATAGACAATAAGAGAAAGAGAGAAAGAACAGCCAGTTGATATTGTATAATGTTTTTACAACTAAGAAAGTGAGAAATGATTACACTAGAAAGCAAGAAATTATTACAACTAGAAAGTAGGAAAATTCTACTCTAGAAAGTAGTAAAAGAATGGGAGAGAGAAGTTATCCTCCTCGACGATCGCTTGGAGGACGAGCTAGACTGGATGACTCCTGGAAGATGAGGAACGGAGCAAAAAGGAGGATGAAGCAGGAGGAACGAGAACGAGGCAGCACGTCATCGTTGTCGCAGGATCCACTTCCGAAACGAGGGCGAAAACTTGGTTTTAGCTCTTGAGGAGCATCGCAGGTGTGGGGCAAGCTTCTCTTAAGCTTTGGAGAGGGAGAGAGGAGAACGAAGGGATAGATGAAATGGATGGAATATGGTCTCCTTTTATAGGTTTTTGGATGGGGGCATTTTGGTAAAATAGCACCCATGTTCCCACGCTTTCCTTGATTACATGTTCATTGTGCATCTCTTCACGTGATTGGCGTTGAGAACTAGAAATCCTTGGATGAACATCCTACGGCTGTGGATCTCTTCTGATAGTAATTCTTCATCTCTCCATCAGACGTCAGTGTAGCTCTACAGACAACTTAAATCGCCGCAGCCTCTTCACGCGAAGGATTCTCCCCACCTCCTCGTGTCTCAAACGCTCCTGCGTGTGCCCACAACGCATCCAAGCTAGCCACGTGGCACCCCCGCTGCCGCACATCATGCATTGGATCGTTCAATTTCTCTCTTGTATGCACAAGGAGAGAAACTCCAACCAAGAGTCGAACTCGTGACCTGCGGCACCTAAGGATCTTACCCACTGTGCTATGCATGTGGATAGACAAGAAGAGCATTCCCGTGCCATTTAGTGCTGACCATTGGATCTTGATTTGATGGTTGAGATTAGATGTGGAATTCCTCTCACATGAGATGTGGCTTGAGGGAGGCAACCTAATCAACTCTCAGTCGTTGGATGAGAAGGTAGGGCAGCGAGTGATTTGGAGGGTCTGGATGGTGCCACGTGGCATCATTTAGATCATCCATCTTCTATTAGTTGTAGATGGTGCCACAGATGTCCGATTGAACCGATTTTTGCACCGTTAGGCTACGATCGTTGTTCTGAACACATCCGTGTAGTTGGATTTGTCATCTGAGGTGTGGATTAATACCATCTTGACCCTTGATCTTTAGGGTTCCTCGATCTCTATCTGATACTACAGATGTCCGATCAGGGCGATCTTGGAGTCATTAAACTCCAATCATCGTCCTGAGCAGATCCATACGGTTGGATTTTTTATCTGAGGCCCCAATTAACAAGTTGCCATGTCCCTGGCCATAAAAAGGAAATAATTATTATACAATTTGTACAACTTGATCTAAATGCATGATTATGCATGTTATGCACTATTTACAATGTATAATGCTAATGTGACACTAAAAACATACATTAATAAACATTTTAGGTTAATCAGATCTACGCACATCAACTGACAATGGCGCATCTCATCATGTCACTCCAACCTTAGCCAATCTTGATTTGGCCTCAAAATATAATGGTCGTGAAGAAGTAAAATTTGGAAATGGGGAAGGTGAGAACATATCTCATACTGGTGCAACATTATTTTTGTTAAATAATTACTCTGTTTATCTGCAACATGTGCCATTGTTCCTATTTGCAAGAATTTGTTATTTGTTAAAAAGTTCTTTTTGAAAGAAAGAAAGGACGACGTGCCATGGTGGTGCTCATCCACTTTTATTTATATGAGAATATTTATTCAAAAGTTTGCCAAGGATAAGAATTATTTTTTTGAGATACACTCTAATTCTCTTTTTATAAAGGACAAGCTCAGCAAATTAACACTCTTCCAAGGACAAGTTCATGATGGTCTCTACAGATTGTGGCTACCTAGAGGTTTTGCTGTTGCTCTCCAATAAAATCAGCTTCTATTGCTACTGTTACTTTTCAGCAAAAGCCTCCTTGTTTCAACGGCATTCAAGGCTTGGCCATGTCAATTTCCAAATAGTTAAGAGTGTTCTTAACATTTGTGATTTTTCATTTAAAAATGATGTTGCAAACAAACTTTGTGATGGTTGTATACAAGGCATATCACATAAACTTCATCTCTCCACTTCTTCAGTAAGCACAAGTCCTTTTGATATTATTTTCACTAATGTTTGGTCCTCTCGATATAAATGCATCATCACATTCATTCATGATTGTACTCGATTTATGTAGCTTTTTCCTTTAAAGCTCAAGTCTAACGCATATTCAATATGCCTTCAGTTTTAAAGATACGTAGAAACATAGTTTAATAAATCTATCAAAGCCTTCCATATAGATTTTAGGGGTGAATATAAAAAATTCTCACAATGGCTCAAGGAACATGACACTCATCATATTATTTCTACCCCGCACAAACCTAAACAAAATGGGTGTGTAGAGAGAAAAAATAAACACCTTGTGAAAATGGCTAAGAGCTTACTTTTCCATGCCACTATACCACTTTGGTTTTGGTTTAATGCTATTCACACAGCTGCATTCCTCATTAATATTTTTCCTACTTCAATGTTACATGGTAATTCCCCTTATCAATTGCTTTATGGGGAATCTCCTAATTATAGTTTTTTACGCACATTTGGTTGCGCATGTTATCCCCTTTTAAAACCATACACTAAGCATAAACTTGAGTCACGATCAACCTTGCAAGTGTTTATTGGCTATAGCTCTCATCACAAAGCAGTGCTACAATTTTCTTACTGACAAGACCATCCTAGCTCAACATGTTCTATTCAATGAGGATTTATTTCCATTTAGACAAATGAACATTGGTTCAACTTCATTTACCACATTTAATTATGCAATTTTATCCCCCCCTTTAAAGTTTCTGGTGGTCATTCCTCATCTATTCCTTCTTCCAGTTGTGGCACTAAATCTACTAATAATGTTGAAGCTTTAGCAAAGTCGTCTTTGCCACATGAGGATAACATTTCTGGTGGGACAACATATTCCAATTCAATCCAATTCAACACCATCTACAACTACCCCAGATATTCCAACTCGACCAACTGATGTTGCTACTACCACTGATAATGCTATTCCAACTACTACTATTGTTCCTCGACAACATTCAATGGTTACATGCTCTATGTAAGAAATAGTCAAAACAAAGATCTACAGCAGTACACTACATCCCCTACCTCAAGCATTATTAAGTGAGGTTTCTATTATAGAACCTTCTACGTATAATGAAACCTAGAAGAGTTCTGAATGGGTACTTGTAATGCAAGATGAAATAAATGCATTACTTGCTAATCATACTTGGGAACTTGTACCTAGGAAGCCAAACATGAATATTCTTGGAAATAAGTGAGTATATCAAGTTAAAAGAAATACTACAACATACTCGACCTTTTCTGCCGAAAAAAACCTATCAACCGACGCTACTAAGTGACGACGTAAGTAGCAACATTTCATTTCCCATCGATTATAAAGAAAATCCAACGTCGAATTATCGTTCACCTCGCAGACGGATTGGATCTTTTGCCGTCGTTTTATAATCGACGATAATTTTATTTCCTATCATTTATAAAATAAGCGACGAAATTTGTCACATTTTCCCGTGTTAATGCATCATTTTTTTACTTTGGTCGTTGTTTAAATGAAAACATCGTCACTTATACAAATGACAGTAAAATATTTTTGCCATCACTTTCTCAAATAAATGATGGTAAATAACTTTTATTCTATATTAGGCTTAGATATTTTGCCGCTAAGAAACTTACCTTTTAACACCATCAACGGCAAATGTATTGTTTTTTTTTAAAATTATGAAAATTATAGAAAATACTTGCTAAACCAGCTTAAAACATCCAAACAATTGGACAAGTTTTATCGTACCATATATTTGAAGGGACCAAAAAATTTTCTTTATTTCCATGATAAAGGAACTAAAAATAATCCAAGAATCTAAAATTGTCAAAAGTTTGAAATAACTTCCAAATTACTCAACAATAGAGGTACAACAGTAGACATGATTTATACAAAAAAGTATATTAAACCAAAGTTTTGCTTTATAAATAAAAGACAGATGATGACACACATATAGCATGTTTTGTGAAGATAAGTTGCTTATTTAACAAGAAAAGAAAATCCCATCACTTCATCCTCAGTAGGAGACCACGTAAAAAAAAAGTCATTGCCCTATAAAAGAATGGAGGAAAATGCTCACTAATAATATATCCGACTAAGCACCCAACTACGCTAATAATTATAGAACTTTCAACACTAATACAAGTATATGTAAAAATAGATTAAAATGTTGGATAACAACTACAAATTAAAAATTTAAGAGAAAATAGATATGCATTAACAAAGATAACATTATAGATTAAATGCCAGTAAAAAGGAGCAAAACAGCAAAATTTTCACGGGCAAGAAGTTACACATGTTGTCTTCATAATGAAATGTACATACACCTAACAAGTTTCAATGACATTTTGATGCTTTAATGTTACTTTGATGATCTTTTGTCATCTTGAAGTAAGTTTGTTATTCAACATTATTCCTCTTAAGCTAAAATTTAAACCTCAATTATCTAAATTTAAGCCTTGTACAAAATATCCAAACTTACATAGATAAACCTAAGCTAGGAACATCTCCACATGCTTAAATGATATCTAGACCTCAAATAGAGTGTCTTATCCATTTGGAGGTCTCAAGAATAGCACCCAACTCAAGTATAGGAACTCTCGCACAGTAAAACTCTCCATTAAAATAAGAATAACAATAGAAAAATACCTTAAGAATGAAATAAAATTTACATTGTGAACCAAAAGGATGATGACCTAAAAAAATTTAACACTCTAGATCTTCCTCTTCACCTCCTCCTTTATCTTCACTTCCTTTTTTGAACTCTTAGTTTCTTTTTCTCCATCTGTTTTATTTCTTTAAGAACAAAAATAACTACTAAGATCGTAAAAGTATTGACTTAACGAATAAAACCAATAACTCAATATCGACACTATGGCTATGTGCCCACTGCTTATCGTTGCCTAGAATATCTAATATGCCACTAATAAAGTTTTGTTATTACAAGCTTACAAAAACATTTTTTAACTAAAGGGATGAAATTCTGTCATAAATTTGACAGAATTTTCCCTATTTTATTGTGTTTTCTCAAATTCTTGTACTTATAAAAGGAGACATGTATAAGAATATAATTTCTTTAAAATAAAAAGTTGGGAACATCATGACATCTACAATCACTATTACAAAAAATATAAAAATATACAACTACTATAGACACACCTCGCCATACTGCTTTATATACAGAAAAACCCTTCCAAAAGTTTACATCAACGATTTATAAGTTCATGCAAAATTAAGAACCAAAATGGAAGATATCACAAAATTCGAGGTACTATCTTCTCTTTGCAAATTTGTTCGCCATCTTATTTGATTCATGCCCGTCAAGAGTCATCCATCTTTTTGATGATTGTTTGATGGATATGAGCATTTGATTTGGTATTGAGAATTCAAGAATTGCAACTTTCTTGTATTTGTTGTTTTTAAGTAGATATTAGTTTTGGCTAAACAGTCGATATGATTACTTATTTTCAAGGCTATGGCAGTAATATTCCCAATTCTTAATTTTTAATTATGAATATGAGAACCAATCAATCAATTATTGACAACTCTAAATTTCACCTCAAATCATTCTTAATCATTGGATATAATTCTTTGCTTAACTAAGGAATTCCATAGGAAACAACATACAGTTATTGTTTCACCTTTCCAATACTAACTCCATTGCTTCAAGATTCGGTGATGCCCCAGAGGTGGGAGGGGGTACACACTAATATAAAAGTAGACCCACCCCACACCTAGCAAAAATCAATAATAATTATATAAGCAACTCGTAAGGAAAAAAAATGATTACATATGTTCTTGTGTAAATGACTCGTATCTATAGCATTAATTACCATCATGGAGTATGAAAGCACGTGTAATGCCCACCATGACCAAACTTTATGCAGATACGAAGCTCGATTATGCAAATGGCAATGGAGAGCCAGCAAAATGCCCCAACCTTCTTCACCGACTTTCTACTATCAAATTCACGAATTAACATTTAGGAAATTAATAGAAAATGCATGCAGAGATTACAAAGCTTTAAGTTTTACCTATCGTGCAAATACGTATTGTATTCACAAATTGTTGGCAACATAATTAGCCACCATAGAACCAATCTGTACACGATCAACAAGTTCCAAGGTGGAATCCAAAGACTAAAACTTGAGAAGTAGGTATCATTCCTAGAGGGTAACTAACAAGATAAATAACAATTATTTGCAATAGTCTACGAAATACTTGTGTACAATGCACATTGACTTCTAATATCACCTCTCAAACACAAACTTAAATCCCATGTATTGAAATTCTCTTATGCACATGAACATATAAAGCAAAAGAGATGTAGAAGATAGTACCAGAACATACCCTACCAAGAATATTAGGCTGCCAGCTAATGCCAACCCACTTATAGGTTCTTCCATCAAAGTATTTGACAATGCATGCACTTATAATCAACTTAAAGAACAATGACAAAAATATTACTCTAAAAGAGTTCATTAATCTTAAATATTTTGAATCACCCCAGCTCGATAATGATCCACATTGGATTCTTAGCAAATGCTCAAGATGTGAGGCTTTTATTGTTTGTCTTCTTTTTCTTGCTATCCTATTTGACTAAATTTGTTCTTGAAGCTATCCTTGACATTCTCAAAATGTTTCCAAAGAAGAATATGCTACTAGGAAGTATAAAACTACTATCCCAACTAAAGAGCCATCTAAGAAAAGATCTTATTTGGTGTTGGTAAACATCAAAAAACATTGATGGTAAGAAGTTAGTGCCCTTCTTCTCAAGGAGAATGTTCCAAAAAATGATATTCCTTTTAACTTAGAAGATATTTCTATTGAGAAAAAAGAAGAATAACATCACCACATGAAACTCTCAAATGATTGTAGGGTACAGGGAGACAAGGAGGAGGAAGGCAGGAGGAAGAGGGGGAGGGGGGCCAGCAGGAAGAGAGGAGTAGGAGTTGGGGTTGGGGAGGAGGAGGGCAGGAGGAAGTGAGGGAGGGGGATCGGCAAGAAGAGAGGAGTTGGGAGCGGGGAGTAGGCCAGGAGGAGGAGAATGAGAAGGGGGATGGGGTGGCAATAGTAGGAGGAGGAGAGGCGAAGAGGGGCGAGGAGGATGAGGATGGGGTGGGGCAGCATGAGAGGAGGAAAACAGGTGGAGGGGGGCAGCGAGGAAGATGAGAGGGGCAAGGAGGAGGAGGAAGACGAGGAGGAGGAGGAGGGTGGCAGAGAGGAGGATTGAAGGAAGAGGGCATCATCTGAGGTGGAGGACAGCGAGGGGCGACGTGAAGAACCGACGACGAGGAGGGGGCTCTCCTCAATCGAGGAGGAGGACGAGGAGGATCAACATGGAGAACAGTGATGGGTTTGCTTTTGGGGAAGATGAACAGTGATGGATGGCTCAAACGCTACTCGTGCATACATCAACCGACCTACGCCGTCAGTTTAATCAAGCAACAACAAATGTCATTTCAAAATTTCTCCTTGTGCCCAAATGCCTCGCCTCTTTAACATAACACATTCGTCGTCATTTCAATCAAGAGATGGAAAATGTTGCTTCTAAAATTTTCGCCACGCACCCAAAGGCCCCACATCTTTTAACAAAACACATTCATCGTCTCTTGTCGCTTTTTTAACCGAACAATGGCAAATATACATATGAAAACTACACTCACACCGAGCCATCACTTTTTTAGGTAGCGACAGAGTTAACAAATTTACACCACCCCTTCATCGTCGCTTTATAATAAATGCGACGGCAAATATTTTTTTATCATCACTTGTTTAATCGACAGTAAATCTTATTTTTCTAGTAGTGAAAGTAAGATAATTTCATTGACCACTTTAAAACTCACCTTGTTGCTAAAGACTACCATCAACCAGAAAAGGTAGATTATTTTGAAACATTTAGCCTCGTGGTCAAAATTATTGACTGAGGCTCCTTGCATTGACTGCAACAAAGAAATGGACAATGTGTCAACTAGACATTCAAAATGCCTTTCGACGTAGCACTCTCTATCACAAAGATTTATTAACCAAGATTACCCATATTAAGTTTTTATGGCTTTAAGAAAGTCCTTGAATGACCTTAAGCAGTCACCTCGTGCACGATTTATCGAATGAAGTTCTTTCTTAATTAACCGTAGCTTCTATTGCTCCAAGACAGTTTCCTCAATGTTCATATTCTCTAGTAGCTCAACATGAAATTATTTCTTAGTAGATGTAGATGATATTATCATCTTTAACAATTCTACTACAACCATAAAGAAGTAATTGCCATAATTCATTCTTGTCCCAACGTCATATTTTGGATTTATCACAAATATCAATTTGGAGGAGCCAAATCAGTTAAGACTCCAATGCCTACAACACCATTGTATAAATATGATTTACCTCTACTTTCAAACCCAACACCTTATCGCAAACTTATTTACAAGACCTGACCTACAATTTGCCACAAATAAATACTGATCAGCCAAGCAAAAAACATCAAGTGAACCAAACACATCCTTCACTATATTAAGAGCGTGACTAATTTTACACTATTCTATAACTCAATCTCCCTTTGATGTTGCAAGCTTTTTCTAATGCTGATTAGGTGATCCTCTTAGAGCAACAAGAAACAACCAACAATTGGCACCCAGACTGAATACCACACATTGGCAAATACTACTGCATAAACAACATGGTTGCATCCCTCTTACGTGAGCTAACATTGACACAACTTATAAGACCGCCAATCCTATTTTCCACGTCCGAAGTTAGCACATCAAAGTTGATTTCCACCTTTTGTGTGATAAAGTGGCTCACAAGGATTTGATGGTTATGTTTCCATCTACAAAAGACCACCAGGCTAATGGCTTCACAAAAGCAACTTTAATTTCATAAATTTCAAACCAAGTTAAAGCTCCTCAAGAAGCTTGAACTTGAGGCAACTTCATGGCACAAATTTCATAAATTTCGAACAAAGTTAGCTTTTCAAGAAACTTGGACTTGACTATTTCTTTGTAAATTGTACAACTTCTATAACTATAAGAAGAAGCAGATGTTTGCAAAGGTGGTAACAGCCCACCTTAACTAACGTCTCAAGATGTCTAGACTTTCAACCATGCGTTCGTTTCTCATTACATCTTGGACGATGGCTAAAGTTCAATTTTTGCACCGAAGTAATCATCTTAATTAAACATAAGAAAACCTGATCCAATGCCTGTAGCTTTTACAACAAAAAATTCTGAACTCCAGTTCCCAAGGCTCAATGCAAGCTTAAGAAAAGTGAACCAAAAGATAAACATACGCTTGTGTCCCATATGTACAAATGTGAATTTCCCCAAGAAAGAAAACAAGCGCCAGATTAAATTTTCATGCATAACGAATATACGTATTACACTGTTACTAGGAGTCGATACCTAGCCAAGCACACTCAATAAAATACAATCTAGTTCCTAGAAACATTTACTGGGCCAATTGGCCCAACGTCCAATTTCCGCATAGATCGGAGGGTGCAATATATTTTTGACAATTAGGCTTCCCCTAACCACATAATTTAACTGTTTACGATTGCTCCATCATTCAATTCACAATAATATATATATATATATATATATATATATATATATACACACACATTGCAAGGCTCTCGAAGGAAATATGTAAAAGACAGGCATAAAATTGAATTAGGATTCTACTGCGGTTCCCGATGCCAAAGGAATGCGATGATAATAGCAGGGTCACAATGGGTTCCCATCACCAGCTGAAGCTGAGGACGACAGCTGCAATAAACAAACGCAAACCACTAGTCCTCAGCAATGATGCCGCTGCAGCCTTTACACGAACGTGATATTGACCGCATTGAAAACCCAGGATACGCCAACTACAGTGTCAAGTGACTCCTATAATTACTGCTGGAGATGCTCATTGTTGCGTGCATTAACACCTCTCCCGTCAGATCCATATCATTACATTGCCAGTACCCACTCCCCCCCCCCACTCACGCAAACTACATCCATGTAGGCCGATTGTGTTATCCGTAAACTACATCCATGCAGTTAAAGATGTAACATAACCAATTGCAGGATTTCTTCCATGCAGCTTGCAAAATCTAAATCTAACGCATGCATTTTTTTTTTCGCACCCTCCTAAAACATATTTACGGAATCCTTAAAAAATTGTAACACTCAAAGCAAACACGAAGGCAGATTGTGTCATCTGTGAACTACATCCGTGTAATTAAAGATGTAACATAACCACTTGCATGATTTCTTACGTAAAGAATTCAAAGTCTAAATCTAACGCATGCATCCTTTTTTTCGCACCCTCCAAAAACATATTTTCGGGATCCTTAAATATTGTAATACCCAAAACGTCCGCGTAGGGGTATATTTCATTATTCGTAAACGTTGATTTTCGATGCCTGATGGGCAGGTTATACGACCATAATTTGACCAAACTTTGATACTTTCGTTTGATACAAATAAAGCGATGAAGCCGAGAGGAGCCCAAGGACCTCCAAAATACGATGCGTGGAAGACAAGACCTACTGAGAGATGATCATTGTGGGAAGGCAGCGTGAGAGTGTGGAGGAGAGACCAAGGAAAATGATTGAAAAGAAAATAAATATCATCTGGTTAATCCACTGATACGGTGTAGTCCATCATTAATTACACAGTACTTTCTATCTACACGATCATTCCTTTGAATGGTTGCCAAAGTGTTGGTTTAGCCTTCCAAACTAGAACAGCCTTGCTCAGAAAGGCCAAATCTGCACTACGAATTCTTTGCCGACCATGCTTGTCAATATCTCGGTTAGCTGTGCTTGTTTCCTTGTTGAACATGTAGTGGAGGAATTAAGTTTTGAACAACCCAAATTTGCGCTAACCAGTTGTCCTTGGATTTACAATTGAGGCTGAAAAAGGTGGCGTAACATATAGACCACATATGTACTTAACTACCAAGTTAAAAATCCAGTTGGAAGTTTCCGAGTAAAGACCAGATAATACAAGATCAAGATTCTTGTATAAGATACTATATCCAGGAAAATAGGTGTCATGCTGCCTCAATATTTACAGCCAAAATATTATGCTAACATAGTTTTTTTCTTCATACTTTGATACCGTCTTTCGTACCTTGTCTTTGATACCATCTGATCTACCTCCCAGTAACTCTTCCAAGAAACACGTAAAGCCTAAGATTAAGTACACATGGATTTAGAAAAACTAAGAATACATGGTGAAAAGTCGACATGTAAGAAAGGAATCAAGAGGATTGTTAAAGACACCATACCTGAAGGAACACTTTTTACCTTTGCATGTGAAATGACGGGACTGCATGTAGCAAACCTGAGATCGATCAGAAAGACACCACTGGCTTGGCACGAAGCTCGCAACCACCTAAAGTAAAGAGTAGGGCACCTTAGAAGATTGTACAAAACTGGGATACATGTTTCCTAAAATGGTGTTTGCTGGTATTCATCACAATACCACTTTGCATGGTAGATACCATCCCTTATATTCAAGGAAAGACACATCCAGCAGAATAAATAACAAAATTAATTACCGTATGAGTACAACATCAAAAGGAAGGAATGAAAAACGAAAACGCAGTGGATGACCGAAACAAAAAGAGCAGACCTCTTCTTTATTACTTCGTTTAGATGTGAGTGGGAGAGAAAATCCAAAATCCAAGAGTGTCATGTTGGTTTTGCAAAGGGATGCCAACAGAGCTCCATTGGCAGGATGCCCACCTCCATGTGGAAAATACCCATTCGAATACTTTGAGGTAGCATAGTTGGAGGTGGACAGAATGCCAAGAAGATCTGCAAGAAGCCCTTTGACAAACCCACATGACCATAACACGGTGTGAAAAAGCTACCGCACTTTTTCTTTCGAGCCCCCACCCAGAAATGGAGGGCGTGACTTGAAAGTATGGAAGAAGGAAAGGGTGAGGGGGTACTATTTATAGAGGGAACCATTTATAGAAGAGACAGTGCGACAGTAATTGTGGAGGAAGGTTGTCGATGGGGACTGTTCTTCGTGACCGGGGACGATGGAATGAGACAGATTACGGAAGTTAATGTCAGTCATCTTTGATTAACCTTGGTTGTGACGTTAATTGAGGTGACGTAAGTCATGCGCCTACTTCAAGATAAGAATGTATTTCGAATAATATCTTGGACATTTTTTGGGTTTCTCTCAATTGTTAGTACTTTAATAATCGAATATTCTTCGATGGTTACTACAATTGATACGGTCTTTAAAACACATAATCACTTCCACTACGGTTATTTGCCAAGGATGGCTCAAAGCACTTTGATTATGTGATTCTCACATAATTTGTGTAATTAATTATTGGTGTAAAGATGTCTCGATCATTCATTTTAATGATAATAAAATACGTGTAATTTGATATTTATATTTTAGTAATTCAGTTCCAGGATTAATGCAAATGGAAATAAGTTTAAGGAGTTTATTCTTTGATAAAAGCATCAAGGAGCATATAAAAAATGGAGCTTCGCATGAAGCAAAAAGTTTGAAGAAGAAGGAAGATGAATAATATGATAAATGTTTATTCTATATACATGTATTTATGTTTTTACTCTTTATTTCTTTAGACTTATGTTAAAAAGCCTAAAGCATAATACTGTAAGTCCTTGGAATACTAATCCATCACTACGACACTTAGGTAAACTTAGAAAACTAAAATAGAAATCTGATTTACTAATCAAACGTCTAACATGATTATCAAACGTTTGATTCTTACTTTTAAGTCATTAGATTATATGACCAGACATCTAATTATCTAAGCTAGAAATCCTTACTCTATGCCTTTCCACTTAGACGTTTTAACTTACATCCAGACGTCCTATACGACATCTAATACCCACTAGTAGAAAAGGCATAGTTCTCGACGGTAATTTTTTATCATTATATAACGGTCGACAATAAAAATATTCTTGACCGTTATAAGACATTAAGGTTGCCAAAAGTTCGGTCATTAACTTTCTCACCTATAAACTAGGCGAAGTGGTTGAGATCATTCTCGACCGTTTATAACGGTCGAGAATAACAATATACTTGATCGTTATTAGATAAATAGTTGAGGATATTCTCCTCGAAAATTGTTGGGGTGAAAAGTTATATTTCCAAATGCAATCGTCGACTATTCAATCTAGAACGGTTGAGAAAAGTTTGGTCTAATAATGGCTTAGGGTTGAGACCATTCTCGACCGTTTATAATAGTCAAGAATAACAATATACTCTATCGTAAAAACAATAGAGGACATTCTCCACGATAATCGTGAAGGTAAAAAGATATTTTTCAAATGCATTCCTCTACCGTTCAATCTAGAACAGTCAAGAAAACACTGGGAAAAACCCCAGTGTGACCCCGACTCCTTCCCCATCCTTTCTTCCCCTTCCTTTCTTCTTCCTTCCTCCACGAGACCTACAACATCGCCGACCTTCTCCGTCGAGTGCTCCTCCATCGACTCCGACGACCCTCCTCTCGCCGGCGACCGTGTGCACGTAGTCTGATGACCCCCCTCAGCCTCCTCTTTGATTTCACACCACTAGCACCGTCACAACCTCACCACAGGCACCATCACGACCACCTTCCCTTCCTCGTGCTACCACCACCATGACCACCTCACCACCACCAGCACCTCCACATCGACCACAACCCACACCACGGCCACCGCAACCTCCATGGTTGCCCACCCCCATGACCACCACCGCCACCTCCATGGCCGCCCACCCCCATTGCCACCACAGCCAGTGCCACCTCCTCCTGCCACCACCTCCTCTCCTCCCACCACCACTACCCCAATTTCCCCCTCTTAGGTTTAGTTTAATTTAATTTTTTTAATGCAATACTTAGTTAGATATTTAATTATGAATGCAAGTTAATTTGAATTACATTGTATTAGGTTTAATGTAGTACTTAGTTATTTTGAATACAAGTTATTTTGAATTGCAAGTCATTTTTTAATGTAGTACTTAGTTATTTAATTAGTAGGTTTACTTATTTTGAATTGCATTAGGTTTAGGATTATGATTATTTGTTTTTAGGTTAGATTTTAGGGTTTAGTGTTTAAGGTTTAGGGTTAAGTTTAGGATTTGTGGGTGGTGGGTGGTGCTGGAGGAAGGGAGGGAAGATGGAGGAGGAGGGTACTGGAGGTGGGCAGTGGTGGTGAGGGGGGAGGTGGGAAGAGCCAGGCAGCATAGAGGAGGTAAGGGGAGGTGCGAGGAGGAAGGAGGAGGTGGGAAAAGGAGGATCTTGAGGAGGAGGAACTAGAGGAGAGAATTGAAGGAGGAGGGAGGAGGCAAGGGGAGGTGCGAGGAGGAGGGTCTAGAGGAGAGCCCAAGGGAGAGAAAGGAGGAGGAGAGAATCGAGTGAAAGGGAGTGGAAGGAGATTTAATGTCATGGGTTACGCAATGGGTTTATTTATGGGTTAGATTTTAGGGTTTAGGATTTATGGCCTTGGGTTTAGGGTTACGAAGTGAATGTTTAAGATCTCGAGTTTAGGGTTACATTTAGGGTTTAGGGTTTAAGATTTGAATGTAGGGATTAGATTAACAAACTTAATGTTTAAGGTTTTGAAAATGAGGGAAGGATGAGAATGGAGAGGGAGTAAGAGGAATATAAAGATTAGGGGTTGAGAGGGTGAGGAGGAGGAGAGGGTCAGGGTAGAGGCAGTTACTGTTATAAAAGTAATTTATGAATGAATGTTTAATATTTTTGTTTCATGATGAAATTTTTATTATAACTTTACAGATATACACACTTGCATAAATTTAGAAGCACTTCATGACAAACAATAAGAATTCTAACCCCTAGGTAATAGGTTGTGGGAGAGATAATTATGTCAAAATACTAGCTCGTCAAGACTTATGATCATGTTATACAGACAATGCAGAGTGTGTGTAGACCTCACTTACATGCATAATGCATTGTCTTTATAACATGTCATAAGTGTTATCGTCCTTAGTTCATAGAAATTTGAACTAAGGGAGATCCTTAAAGATTTGATCACAACTTAGGGTTACTTCTTGCATGTAGCTAGTATTTGGAGAAATTTCGATCTCATTTTCTCGCTCTTCTTCGGTATACCAACTAATATTAGCTCAGTTCCCAAAGCACCATTTAGGGGGGGCTATTGAAGATGTAGTTAAGGTTAGTTTTGAGGGGTATACTGGAAAAATGCAAGGAAATGCTGCCGAAATTTCTTTAAACACTAGTTGCATCTAAGAAATAACGTTGTGATCAAATCTTCAAGGAATGGCTATTAAGTGAAAATCTTCTTAAAATACACATTTTCTCCTTATTCGAGTCTAACTTTTGAGTGGTTGTCATTGGCATTTATGTTAATTATCATGGATAAGTCAAGGATTAGTTTGAGGAATTCAAAGTACCACGAATACAAGAGTGGAATGATTTTATTTCTGGAGTAGGCATTTAATGATGATAGGAAGACATTTAGACGAGGAGAATTCCTTCAGCTGATTTTATGCCCATGTAGACACTATTTGAATGGGTTTTTCCTTGATCGAGATATAGTTTTCAAATATGTGATATGTAACGGTTGGTGGCAGCACTATGTAAATTAGACGGCTCATGGTGAGCAAATCATAGAAGTCAGAAATGGAAGAATTGAAGCTTTTGAAGAAAGTGATGATAATCAATGAGATGAATTGGATTAAATGTTACATGATATGAGAGTAGTAGACCTTGAGGATGCAAATGATGATAAGACATTAGGAGATTGTAATAAGTTTTATAATACAGTCAAAGCAACAAAGGATCCTATTGCTCTTGGAATAACATCATTGTCGATGTTTTCATTCCTTCTCAAATTGTTTTAAATGAAAGTAATGAATAGAGCCACAACAAAATTAATGTCTGAGGTTCTTCAATTCATTAGGGAGCTGCTGAATAATCCTGCTGGGTACCCTGAGTCATGGTATGATGCGAAGAAGTTGATACGTGGGCTTAGATTGAAATGCGAGAAGATTGATACTTGTCGTAATGACTATGTCCTGTACAAAAATGAGTACTCAAGGTTAGCTAATTGTCCTGAATGTGGTGAGGAAAGGTATAAAGTGGGTAAATCAATAAACATAGGCAGGAAAAAACAACCGAAGAAGGTTCTCTGTTATTTTTCATTGATCCCTAGGCTACAACGCCTATTCATTTCCAGTAAAATAGCAAAACTGATGATGTGGCATCAGGAGAATAAATTGAAAGATGGACGCATCCGTTATCAAGCAAATTCTAATAAGTGGAATAGATTTAATGAGAATCACGTAGTATTCGTAGAGGAGGCACGGAATGTAGGACTGAGGCTTGCAAGCGATTGATTCAACCCATTCAAGAACATGTATTCATCATATTCCATATGGACGGTGGTCATGTTAACTTACAACTTACTCGTATGGGTATGCATGCGATCCACATTCATGATGTTGACCCTCCTTACCCTAGGACTGGATTTATTTTTGAATTATTTTGTCAGCTCTGTAGAATTTTTGTAAATTGTACCTATTTTCTTATATATACATACAAAAAAACAAAAAAAAATTTGAATTAGGAAGGAAAACTTGGACATCAGGAACTTTCAATCTTAGGAGATATTACAGTAGGATCTGAACACTAAGACCCTTTAGGTCTTTGGGCTTAATCAGCCCGGGTATCCACTAAAATGTGGATTTGTTTATTGAGTCCTCGCCATCCTGAATTCTATCTTAATTTGATTAAATAAGTTTGGGTGATAAGTACACGACTTATCAACCCATCCTTTGATTTGAGGGAACTTTAAGTCTAAGCATCTACACACTATTCGTCACTGACTCATTGTTCGACGGTTTTAACAGAAATTGGGTAACTAATGAACCTTCTAGGGTGATATGGTTGGCAAGTTATCGTGGGTAACAGCCCATAGGTAGGTTGCCCAGAGCCCAGTCACTGGACCACTCTCTTTTTGCTTCCTTTAGGTAAATCTTATACCAGGGAAGCCACCTACTTAAATAGGAAAAAAGAAAGTCAAAAAGAAAACAAAAAGAAAAAGAAAAGGAGAAAAGAAAGAAAAAGAAACAAAAAGAAATGAGCCACACTTCGCCGCACGAGTATGACTGGGAAGTTGTCGGTGGTAACAGCTCATCGACTGGTTGTCCAGAACCCAGCTCAAGAAATGCACTAAAAATTTTCAAAACACTTAGGAAGAAGCGGAGAAGTAGAATAAGTCGGGGAGATATACACTGGATTCACCCTTGTCTTGACCCCATTAAAAAATAAAAGTAGAGAGAAAGCTACTGGTCATAAAGATACACCTTTAGGCAGAATCCTCTTTTTAAGATCACCTAGGGGCGTAGAAACCCGAAATCCATTCTGATTGCTGATCAACGAGTCTATCACATTCACAAAAAGATGCTTAGAACTTAGGATTCTCATCAAATGTTGGGTAGGTTGAGTGGCCATAGAAATCCACTCTGTAACCCTAAACTCAAAAATCCAAAATAATTAGAAAAGAAGAAAAAGAGAAAAAGAGATCTTTCTTTGAATAAAGCGAGGGCTTGAAGCAGTCTGCATTTTGGCAGATACCCGTATGCTATTGTGTCTTTAAAAGTTCAGGTCCTAAGTAAAAATTTCTTAATGTTGAAAATGATTTGTGCCCGAGTAATCCAACCTAATTCTTTTATAAATAACATGTAGTTTTTGTTAGGGACTAGCAAAAGATAAGCATGGGGGTGTGATGTGCATACATCTGATTGACCTAAAATGTCTATTAATGCATGTTCTTAGTGTCACATTTTATACATTGTAAATAATGCATAACATGCATAATCATGCATTTAGATCAAGTTATATAAATTGTATAGTAATTGTCTCCTTTTTATAGCCAGGGATAAGGCAACTTGTTAATTGGGGCCTCAGATAGAAGATCCAACCGTACGGATCTGATCAGGGCGACGATTGGAGTTCAACGATTCCATGATCACCCTAATCGGACATTCGTAGTACCAGATAGAGACCGAGGAACCCTAAAGATCAAGGGCCAAGATGGTGTTAATCCGCACCTACGGTGAAAATTGTCCATGCCTTTTCCTTCAGAAGTTGAACGGGGGGGGGGGGGGGCCGGGTGCGGATGGTTGGGATGGTGCCACGTGGCACCATCCTGACCGTCCATCTTCTAAGTGTTGTAAATGATGCCACGGGTGTCAGATTGGACTGATTTTTACATTGGTAGGCTACGATCATCGATCCGAACCCATTCGTGTGATCGGATTTGTCATCTGAGGTGCGGATTAACACCATCTTAGCCCTTGATCTCTAGGGTTCCTCGATCTCTATCTGGTGCTACGAATGTCCGATCAGGGCGATCTTGGAGTCGTTGAACTCCAATCCTCTTCCTGATTAGATTCATACGGTTGAATCTTCAATCCGAGGCCCCGATTAACAAGTTGCCCTGTCCCTGGCCATAAAAAAGAGACAATTACTATACAATTTATACAACTTGATCTAAATGCATTATTATGTATGTTATGCACTATTTACAATGTATAATGCTAATGTGATGCTACGAACATGCATTAATAGACATTTTAGGTTAATCAGATGTATGCACATCACACCCCCATGCCAATATTTTGCTAGTCCCTAGCAAAAACTACATGTTATTTATAAAAGAATTAGGTTGGATTACTTGGGCACAAATCATTTTCAACATTAAGAAATTTTTACTTAGGACCTGAACTTTCAAAGACACAACAGCGCCCAGGTATCTGCCAAAATACAGACCGCCTCAAGCCCTCGCCTTATTCAAAGAAATATCTCTTTTTCTCTTTTTCTTCTTTTCTAATTTTTTTGGATTTTTGAGTTTAGGGTTACATAGTGGATTTCTACGGCCACTCAACCCACCTAAGATTTGATGAGAACCCTACGTTCTAAGCATCCTTTTGTGAATGTGATAGACTCATTGGTCAGCAATCAAAATAGACTTCGGGTTTCTATGCCCCTAGGTAACCTTAAAAAGAGGGCTCTACCTAAAAGTGTATCTTTACGATTGGTAGCTTTCTCCTTACTTTCATTTTTTAATGGGGTCAACACAAGGGTGAATCCAGTGTATATCTCCCCGGCTTATTCTACTTCTCCGCTTCTTCATAAGTGTTTTGGAAATTTTTAGTGCATTTATTGAGCTTGATTCTGGACAACCAGTCGATGAGCTATTACCACCGACAACTTGCCAGCCATACTCGTACGATGAAGTGTGGCTTATTTCCTTTTGTTTCTTTTTCTTTCTTTTCTCCTTTTCTTTTTCTTTTCTTTTTGACTTTCTTTTCTTTTTTTTAAGTAGGTGGTTTCCTTGGTCTAAGATTTACATAAAGGTAGCAAATGGAAATATCTGATCGATAATGAATGGGCCGTTCCATTTCAACCTAAGTTTGCCGAGAAAGAGCTTAAGTCGATAATCGAATAGCCAGACCTTCTGGTTCAGCTCAAAGCTCTTGTAGGAAATCAATTGGTCATGAAGAGCTTTGGTTCGAGCCTTGTAGATCTTGGCATTCTCATACGCATCATTTCTAAGCTCCAACTCAGATAGTTGGGTTTCCTGGTCTTCCCAGCTAAACTAAGATCTAGATTGCACTGCTTGATTGCCCAGAATGCCCTATGTTCAATTTCTACGAGTAAATGGCACACCTTTCCATACACTAGACGAAACGGAGACATGCCGATGGGCATCTTATACGTCCTACGATAGGCCCAAAGTGTGTCCTCAAGCTTTTGAGTCCAGTCTTTGCAATTAGGCCTAACCATTTTCTGCAGAATATTCTTGATCTCCCGATTGGAGATCTTGGCCTGTCCATTCATCTGGAGATGGTAAGGTGTGGAGATTCTGTGATTAACCCCATACTTTTCCAGTAAATTACGGAACTGGCATTAGTGAAATGAGTGCCACCATCGCTGATGATGGCCCACGGAATCCCGAACCGATTGAAGATATTCTTCTTGACAAAATCAATGACCACCTTGTGGTCATTGGTTCGGGTGGGAATAGCCTCGATCCACTTGGACACATAATCAACAGCGACGAGAATGTACTGATGTCCAAATGAAGGGAGGAAGGATCCCATGAAATCGATGCCCCAAACGTCGAAGATTTCAACGGGAAGAATCGGGTTTAGGGGCATCATGTCTCTTTTGGTTATGCTCCCAAGTGCCTGGCATTGGGAACATGACCTCGAGAAGTCCTGGGAATCCTTAAATAAAGACGACCAATAAAATCTAGATTGCAAAATTTTTGTAGCCGTATTTTTCCTGGAAAAGTGTCCACCACACGCAGATGCATGGTAGAACTCGAGTATACTCTTGAATTTGTTCTTCGGAACACATCAACGAATAATATGATCAGAGTCGATGCGGTATAGTTCAGGGTCCTCCTAGAAATAATATTTGGCCTCAGATTTGAGTCTATCCCATTGTTGCTTGGTCCAATCCTAGGGAATTTAACCAACGATCAAATAATTAACAATGTCAGCAAATCATGGGGTTTAAACACTTGAAACTATAAGGATAGTCTCGTTTGGAAAACTGTCAGCAATTGAAATGTCCGAACGAGAAGAATCACTCAGAAGTCTTGACAGATGGTCCGCCACCACATTCTATACCTCGGATTTATCCTTGATTTCAAGATCAAATTCTTGAAGTAGAAGAATCCAGCGAATAAGCCAGGGTTTGGATCCTTTTTGGCCAAGAGATATCTCAAGGCCAAGTGGTCGGTATATATGATGACGTGAGACCCTAAAAGATAAGCCCTGAATTTCTCCAAAGCAAATACTACAGCTAGTAATTCCTTTTCAGTAATAATGTAATTCCGCTAGGCCTCGTCCAGAGTTTTACTAGCGTAGTAGATGACAGAGGGCTTCCTATCAACTTTCTAACCCAAAGTAGCCCCGACTGCATAATCAGAAGCGTCGGTCATGATCTCAAAAGGGGTTATCCAAATTGGTGGTTGCAACACCAGAGCACAAGTGACTGCCATTTTAAGAAAATCAAATGCCTTACAGCAAGATTCGTTGAAATCAAATGGCGTTTCTTTGGCGAGGAGATTGCTCAAAGGATGAGCAACCTTCAAAAAGTCCTTGATGAATCTCCTGTAGAATCCCACATGACCAAGAAATGATCGAATTTGTTTGACAGATGTAGGAGGAGGAAGTTTAGCGATAGCATCAACTTTAGCTTGTCCACTTCGATTCCCCGTTCAGAGATTACATGACCCAAGACGATGCCTTCTTGTGTCATGAAATGACTCTTTTCCCAGCTAAGGACCAGTCTTATTTTGATGCATCATTTAAGAATCATTTCAAGATTAGCTAGACAAGATTCAAACAATTCTCCAAAAATAGAGAAATCATCCATGAAGACTTCCATAAACTTTCCCACCATGTCAGATAAAATGGCCAGCATACACCTTTGAAAAGTCACAGGTGCATTGCATAAGCCGAATGGCATCCTATGGAAAGCAAAGGTTCTATAGGGACAAGTGAAAGTAATTTTTTCCTGATCCTCAGGATGGATAGGGACTTGGTTGTATCCCGAGTAGCCATCAAGGAAACAGAAGTACTTCTGCCCGGTTAGTCTTTCAAGGATTTGATCAATAAAAGGCAGAGGGAAATGATCCTTTTTTGTGGCTGTGTTCAACTTTCTGTAATCGATACAGACTCTCCAAGAGGAAGCTGAACGAGTTGTGACAGATTCTCCTTTCTCATTATTCACAATGGTAATCCCAACTTTCTTGGGAACAATTTGCACGGGACTTACCCAAGGACTATCAGAGATCAGATAAATGATTCCTGCATCAAGCCACTTGATAATCTCCTTCTTGACCACTTCTCGCATATTTGGATTTAACCTCCTCTACATCTGGTGAGAAGGGCGAGATCCATCTTCCAAAAATATTCTGTGATTGCAATAAGATGGCTCGATCCCCCTAAGGTCATGAATGGTCCAACCAATTACCTCTTTGTGTTCCTTTAAGACCTTAATCAGTTTAATCTCCTGCTCTTTTGTTAATTTAGCACTAATAATCACAGGGAGTGTCTTATGTGATCCTAAAAACTGATATTTCAGATTCTCAGGCAATGATTTTAGTTCAAGTTGGGGCAGGTTGATGATTGAAGGTAAGGAAGATGCTAATGAAGACTTATCAAGAGGAAGAGGTTGAGAGTGAACAAAATCAATAACCTCTTCAGAAGGTGGCGGGTTTGTCATAGAGGGTTGCGGGTCCAATTCAACATCAGAGGAGGAACTTTCAAATGCAGAAACCATCATACAAGTTTCAATATTCACATTATCATCCTCAAGTTCCTCAATAAATCCACAATCCTCGAATTTATTGATCACTTTAAAAATATCCAATTTCATTCTTTGATCCCTAAGGGCAATTTTCATGCTACCGCTCTCACAGTTAATGTTGGCCTTGGCGGTAGCCAGGAACGGACGCCCTAGAATGATGGGCGTGTTCCTCACATTTTCAGGTACATCTATGTCAAGGACAAGGAAATCTACAGGAAAATAAAAATCCTTAACCTTAACAATAACATCTTCAATAATGCCTCATGGATTTGTGACTGAACGGTCCGCTAACTGTAGCATTATTGAAGTCAGCCGAAGTTCACCTAATCCAAACTTCTCGTAAAGAGAAGTCGGAATTAGGTTAATGGATGCACCCAGATCCAACAGTGCTCTATAAAAAGTGTATTATCTGATGACACAATAAATCAAAGGAGCACCTAGGTCTCTCTTTTTCTGAGGGAGGTGGTGCAGAATAACAGAACTAGCCTACTCGGAGAGTACCACCTTCCTTGGAACAGATTATCTCGACTTACGCTTCTGTGTACATAAATCCTTTAAAAAATTTGCATAAGCTAGTATATGTTTGATAGCATCGAGGAGTAGGATATTGATCTCGACATTCTTGAAAATATTCAGAAGCTCCTCATTACTATCAATAGACTTCTTCTTCCTTGATCTAATCAAGGCCTCAGGAAAAGGAACATGAGTCAGATCTTTGGAATCAGGTTCCTGAGCCTTGATTTCTTCTCCAGAGTTCTCCTTTCTCTCCTCAAGTACTTCAGGATCAGAACAGTGTGGTTGTGGATCCTAAGTTTGTTTACCACTCCTCAAGGTAACATAATTAGCAAATGCATACGGGTTTGGGTCTTGGGGAGGGTTAGGAAAGATTGGAGGGGCTTCATTAGCTAAGAACCTTTGATTTGCAGAAGAAGAAGAAGAGGAAGAACCCTGCTTAACCACCTGAGCATGTGCGTGTGGGTCCCTCTGATTCCTATACCCATGGGCTTGGTTGCCCGGATTCTGGATATTACGCGGGTTGGGTACGAGTCGAGATAGTAGAGATTCAGGTTGATGAGAATTAGCAATGAACCCATTTTGCAAGTTGTCTAGCGAGGTTTTCATTTGCTGCATGAGCTGGAGCATAGATCCTTGCATCTCTATCATTTGTCGGTTCAAATCAACCTACCCTATGGGTTGACGGGCATTCCAAGCTGGCTGATTGACCTGATTCGAGGGCAGCTGAGTGTAAACATGACTCTGACCCATTGGTCTTTATGGAGCATAGTTGCTGGGTCGAAATTGGGTCTGCTGCCCCGGGTTTTTCCAGGAGAAGTTAGGGTGGTTCCTCCAACCCGGATTGTAAGCATTAGAGTAAGGGTTAGACCTAACATTCTCCTGTACAGCATAAACATCCTCATAGGGTGAGGATGGAGAGAAAGAAAGGGAGGCATAAGAGAAACTAGGATCAAAGGCCCCAGTTTGGAACCCGTGGGGTTTCGAATAATGCTGGCTCGTAGGTTGAGCTGCATCAAGTTGATTCACGAACTCTCGTCCAGAAGGAGCTCGTGATGAATGGAATCCTGAATTCTGGGATTGAGTGGATCAAGAGTTGTTCATTGAGTTTCCAGCCATCTACTCCTCCATTCTCTTAGCAACCAAGTCCACCTTATCAAGTTTATTACAAATTAATTTCATATCGAATGAATGAGAGTCATGGACTTCATTAACATTCGATCTAAGCTGTTGTGACCGATTAAAAGTATCCATGGAGGCATGATTGATCGAATTCTCGCTCATCTCCTCAAACAAATCGTGTGTGCTGTCTGCATCTTTGTTGAGGAAATTGCCTTCGCAAGAAGCGTCCATGTGATTTCTGAGGTTCTCAGTTAACTTGTGGTAAAAGGTCTGCACAAGTTGCCATTTCGGCATCTCGTGGTGTGGACACCTCCGCAATAGGTCATGGAATTGCTCCCAGGCAACATGAAACTACTCCTCCAACTGCTGGGTGAATGTAGTAATTGCCCGTCTTAATGCATTGGTACGTCCGATAGGGAAGAATTTCTTCAGGAAGGTCGATTTCAACTCATTCCAAGTTGCAATTGGTCTTCCTATAGTCCTGTACCAATGAGTAGCTTTATCCCTAAGAGAGTGGGGGAAGAGCCTCATGACCATCTACTCCTCATTCATGTTTCATTCCTTGGCAGTCTAGACCAAAGTGGTCAAGTCCTCTAAGTGCTGAAACGGGTCTTCAGAGCCAAGCCCATGGAAATGTTTAATCAAGCTTAACACCTGGGGCTTGATTTCTACATCTCCAGCAGGAATCTGGACGCCGAGTCGTTCCCCGTAATTTGAAGGATCATAAAAATCCTTCAAGGGCTGCGAGCCCTGCATTCTCTGGAACCATTCTTGCATTCACTGCATTTGTTCTAGCTGCCTTTGAAATACCTCTTGTGGATCCTGAGGCAGAGGAGGCTGTTGATCGGCCATTGGATCAATTTGTCCAAAATCCAATCTACGCCTCCTAGAATACTCTAGTGGTCCTTCCAATTGGAGATTCAATGACCTTCTTCCCAACATAAACTAGGAAAAGGTCAGAAGGATTAGGGATAAGAACCCTGCAGCATAACAAAACAAGCCTGTCTTTAAGTGGAGTAGCATAAGGATCTATATACTCTCAGAACCCACCTTAAGATTATAAATGACTTACTCTACTTGTGTTTGCTCAATCCAACCAGTTATAAGGAGGGACTGGGGAGAAGGTTCTTCCTTTGGCTTACACCTCTGGTTCCTAGTGTACCCCCCAACCGCAGTCGTTTAATGTTGCTCCCCTAGCTAGACATCAGATTGATCAATACAAGCAGGTTAATCGTAAACAATCTCAGACTAGGCCCCAAAGAGCGAATCAGTCCTTAAGGGCAACGTCTACTTGATTTTATTTAGGCCTGGGATTATAGTGCTTATGGAATGTGGTGGGTCCTAAAAATGGGTTGTGTCCTTAATGATCAATTGAGTATGTGTGAATGCATGCACAACCAGGGTTTTCAAGTAAGATTATTTGTGATGAATAGATTTTTAATGTTCAAATCTTGCTTAAGTAGCTTTTAGGGTTTAGAATTATGTTTAATTTAATCAAGTTTGAGGCAAACCAGGTTTTCAAGCACGGGTGAAGATCGCTTTCCTTTTGAAATCAGAAATAAAGTGAAGTGCCTGGTATGAACCTAGATTGAAAACCCTAAGAGGAAGCTACTTGGTGGTTGATTTTATGTTGAGTGGTGCAGCCCAAACAACTCAAACAATTGGCCACAATTGCACCACTGAGTTAGGCACACAAAATGATTAACCTAGAATGATTTCTACTCTTTTATGTGTTGATTTTTGTGTACCAGTTCCACAGATCAAAATCCAGTTGAGTAGAAGAAAATCAATTAGGTTAAGTGCCTTGAATGTGGGTGTATGTTGTGTGTATGTTGAATTACCCCACAAAAATATCTTTTGGTTATTTTTTTTTTAATATGCGAGGGTGAAATGAATGTGGGTGGAAATCCAAGCAACCAAACTAATCTTAGGATTTATGCAAACACCTAGGTTAATTAGAATTTGAATTAATGTGATGAAATGAAATCTATGGAGGGAGAAGAATGGGGAGCACTTACAGTTGTCTTCAACTGCACTTTACTCTAATCTACAGCTTGATGATTCCCTAGTAGAGGTATCTGCAAAACAATAGACATGAGATAAAGCAAGTTAGAAAATAGTAAGGTGCGTGAAATGCGAAAAGAAGATCGAAAAATCGTTACCTCCCCGGTAATGGTGCCAAAATGTTTATTGTGGATGACTACGCTATCGAAATTGGATTTGAAAACTCGTTGTTGTAGTTCTAGTCGCGAAGAAATCCGTTCAACAAATAAAATTTATACCGAAAAATCTGTAAAGAAATTCTGGGTCGAACACAGGGAGGCTACGTCGATCAAAATTCATAATTATATATATTTTTTTGTATTTTTGTTTAAAGGACGAAATAATCACAATGGAAGTAATATAAACAATAAGAGAGAGAGAAAGAACAATCACTTGATATTGAATAATGTTTTTACAACTAAGAAAGCGAGAAATGATTACATTAGAAAGCAAAAAATTGTTACAACTAGAAAGTAGGAAAATTCTACTCTAGAAAGTGGAAAAAGAAGAGAGAGAGAAGTTATCCTCCTCGACGATCACTTGGAGGATGAGTTGGATGGGACAATGCCTGGAAGATGAGGAATGGAGCGGGAAGGAGGATGAAGCATCATGTCATCGTCGTGGGATCCACCTCCGGAACGGGGGCGAAAACTTGATTTTATCTCTTGAGGAGCATCCTGAGTGTGGGACAAGCTTCTCTTAAGCTTTGGAAAAGGAGAGAGGAGAGGGAAGGGATGAGAAATTTGTAGGGTAAGGGTCTCCTTTTATAGTTGCAAGGAGTGGGGCATTTTGGACATTTCAACAATAAAAACATTAATTCAGGATTTTTAGTGATGGATAAATCCATCACTAAAGGCTTGAACGTGGCCGACATGCGAGCGCTACGTGCGTGCCCCCTCGCCTTCATGCTCTCAATGCATGCGCACATTCGTGCACACTCAATCGTCTGATCAAGAGATCGGATGGCTTAAATTGCTCCTTTCCAGCGCTGCATGCCCACGTGCGATCGGGCGTTCATGCTACTCATCTGATTGTGCTTGGGGGCTATCGGCTGATCTGCGTCGCTCGATGCCAATCGCATGGCTATGATAGCATGCCTACATGCAAGAAGGAGACGCTGTGCATGATTCGAATGCGCGCCCATCAGAACTCGTAAGGTGTTGGACCAACGTGCTACGGGGGCTTCTTTGCCTCGTTTAGGAATTAAGCGTACGCAATCTGCGGCCGTTGGATGGAGATCTAACGGCCCAGATCATCCACGCCTTTGCCTTCAGAAGTTGAACGAAGGGGGGGTGGCTAGGTGCGGATAGTTGGGATGGTACCACGTGACACCATCCTGACCGTCCATCTTCTGAGTGTTGTAGATGGTGCCACGGGTGTCGGATTGGATCAATTTTTGCATCATTAGGCTGCGATCATCGATCCGAACCCATCCATGCGGTCAGATTTGTCGTCTGGGGTGTGGATTAACACCATCTTGGCCCTTGATCTCTAGGGTTCCTCAATCTCTATCTGGTGCTACAGATGTTCGATCAGGGCGATCTTGGAATCATTGAACTCCAATCGTCGCCTTGATCAGATCCGTATGGTTGGATCTTCGATCTGAGGCCCTGATTAACAGTTACCCTGTCCCTGGCCATAAAAAGGAGACAATTACTATGCAATTTATACAATTTGATCTAAATGCATGACTATGCATGTTATGCACTATTTACAATGTATAATGCTAATGTGACACTAAGAACATGCATTAATAGACATTTTAGGTTAATAAGATGTATGCATATCGAGGACCCAGCAACTAGGAAATGCGATAGATGTTTATCTCCAACTATTGATTGATGAACTAAAAAATCTTATAGTACAGTAGTTGATGGAAACACCATCATGAGCCATAACTAACTCATTTCGATCCAATTAAGTCAATAAATGCTCCTACATAACTGCCAGAGAGCCATAAGTCACTGCATAATCATTCCGAGGGAAAAATAAGAAACTAGGATTAAAACTGCAATTTTACTATCATATCATGAATGCAGTACAACCATGGGTTTTCCTAGGGGTTAACTAAGGATCAAAAGGGTCCTAAAAGGCTAACAAGTGGGTTAGAACAATCAAAAAAGGGCATGCACGTGTTCTGAGAATTAAATGACTTTTGAAAACCTAAAAATAGACCCGCTTAATTAACTGAGGTTATGGTCAAAATAAAATTCACCTAAACCTTCTAAAATTCATAGAAAATATTCTTTAAGGTTTGGAACCTTCAATTTGACCATCAGAACCCGTTTTAACCCAGAATAGTCTCAAATAGACATTTAGCCTAATTTGGGTTTTTGCATAAATTACCTAGTCAAACATGGTCAAAACCAAAATCTAACTTCACCATTGGATTTATTAGGTTCAAATTAGGTTTGTAAAAAAATTTGGACCCAATATGAGTTTGTCTTGATCTAGTATGCAACTTGGTCATGTTTGATTACATTTATGCCCTTAACTTTCAAAATATTTTCAAACAGGCCCCTAACTTTATCGTTGTTCTCACAAAAAGGGCCCTACCGCCATTAAACCTATTCCTACTTGCTCCGGCGACCTTGATTTGGAAATAACTCCTTGATTTCTTGACGAATCCCTTTCAAATTTGAAAGGGAAGTTCGTCAAGAAATTTCCTTCTTTTGAGCCAAATCCCACGCCCCCAAAACCTTTCCAATCTCTCATGCAAACACATGAGAGATTTAGGTATCAAGGAATTTCCCAACTCCGACAAGCTTTCCAAGCTTGGGAAGCTTGCTTCCCAAGCTCAAAACTCTTCCCAAGCTCAAAACTTCTTCATAAGATCTATAAAAGAACCTCATAATCGGATCGTTCTCTCTACGCTCGAAATCGGCCAAGATCCCCCCCCCCAATTCTTCTCTCTCTGTCTCGGCTGAAAGCTCCTCGACATTCGACGAGCTCCTCCATCCTTCGTCCTCTGTTCGCAATACCAGCAATGGAGTTATCTTCCACGTTTCTTCCCGCGTTGCACCATACCAACCGGCGCCCTAATCTCCTTCTTCCTTGCCATTTCCCTCTCTTCGGAGTTCTCTTCTCTAGTGCCGGCAACACCACAACCGGCACCTTCTCCTTCCCACTTCGTCCGTTACTACATTCAACTGCTCCCTAAATTCTTCCTCATCACACCAACACTTTCGACATGCCGTTTCGACCTCGACCACATCTCTGCGACTCCATCATCTTCCACCGTTCTGGCTACACCTTCGGTGAGGTACATCTAGCCCCACACACCACCAAACCCCTCGCTAACTACCTCAAAACCTCCACCACACCTCTCCGCTCATTTCCCATCTCTCATTTCGATCCATCATCCACCTGAACACCACCTTGAACAGACCCATCATCTCCAACCCAACCTATGACCATCCGTCCACCATCCACACCCACCTGCCATGCTGGCCTCCTCAACGAACTCTTTGTGCTACAGCGATACTCTCTAAAACTTTTGACGAGGCCGAAAGTCCTTGTTGATGTTTTCAGGTGTCCAGCTCCCACGCCATTAATGTAAAGCTTCAAAGGAAGCTTGAGCCCATTCTATTCGCGCATGCTCCAAGCTGCAGCTCCAGGTTGATGTGGAATACTTCCAGGATTACGCCTAGGTCTCCAATTGGGTGAGGCACCATTGACAGCTACTGCAATCAGACGAAGAACCACCTACAGACGCTCGCGCTAAACTCTCGGTGGGATAGTCCCACATCGGAAAACACCGGTCCTCTTGTGCCGCATATATTGTTTTTGTCATACAGGTTTTCCTCCTCAGAATATGGGGTGAGGTCCCTCTCACCCGCGCACTTGCGCCTCGTTCGTGACCTCTTCCCATGGACTTGTCTTGACCTGTCAACCCACCTAAGCCTCACTCCTCGCTCACCACCCACTGCCGGTGAGCCTGGACCCAGGTACGCTAGGTCTGATAATTCAATTACCCTTGTGGCTTTGGGAGAGTGGATCCTAAAGAGAGAAAGAGAGAAGAAGAGCCTGCATAGGTAGGGGGAGGATTTTGCTCATGGTGAGAACCAACTAACACTTAGCCGAATTTAGAAACTTTTCCCCTGCTGTGTGAAGAAAGCCAGAGAAAGAAGAAGGGCTGAAAGAAGAAGAAGAGTTGCAGAGGCAGAGAAGAGAAAGAGAAAAGAAGAAGAAGAACAGAGAAAGGCTTGAGCAGTTTAAGCCGTCTGATTAGTAAATCAGACGATTGGTTTAATTACATTTCATACATATATACATTGAGTTCATTAGCTATCATTGTAAGGAGTACTTGGTGATCTAAATCACTATTTTACTCCATTATTTTTGCAGTCTGACACTTGATCCTAGTGCTACTTTATTCTGAAATAGTTTTTGTTTACAATTTCATAGCTTTCTTATCTTAAATTGCAATTTTGAGAACTGAATTCCATATTGTTCCTTGTGTTCGACCTCGTAACTTTTTCGAGTAATAAATTTATTTGTTTGAGCACTACTTAGCTATACTACAACGCAACAATTTTAAAATACTAATTTAGCACGCAAACATTTTGGCACCATTGCCGGGGAGTAACAGGCAATTTAGAACTCTTGATTGCAGTTCCTGATTTGGATTCTAACTTGCTATATCTCATTTGCTGTAGTTTGTTTCAGGAGGGATACATTCCGGGAAGATTAGCCGCACATTAAACACGCCAGGGGCAGGTAAGTTCTAACTACTTTCTCTCTCTTAAGCCCCTGATTCTGAAATGGTTAAAAGGAAAAAAATCAATTAGGGCTACTTGCATTCTATCTTTAGATAATTCATCAAGTTGCCTAATTTGATACATTCTATTTAGACAACAAATCCTGATTTGTGCACCCACTTGAAGCTTAAGGTATCTAGAGCTATCACATTCTTGTTTGAACCCTAGGTACCACAGTTTTGACAAATTAAATTGGACCAAATTAGAGCCAATTAAGGATTCTAGTTTAAGGTTTTTAGAGATACACTTAATCAAAAATTGATCTTTCCAAACAATGTGTGCCTAAGCCTTGATTGAACTGATCCATTCAAGCAAAACCTAAAAACCAGGCTCTTAAATTCATTTGAACACTAAAAGAGGGACCTAAAATTGTCAAGAGGACAATACAGGTGAAGCTGACCCACCTTGTTGGGTTAACCAATATTCAAATTAGGTCACTTTTTCACAAA
Organism: Thalassia testudinum; assembly: GCA_037157565.1. Taxonomy (NCBI): domain Eukaryota; kingdom Viridiplantae; phylum Streptophyta; class Magnoliopsida; order Alismatales; family Hydrocharitaceae; genus Thalassia; species Thalassia testudinum. The sequence continues at coordinate 103,249,167 of JAZHRO010000073.1, read as the reverse complement.
AACATCTTAAAAGTTCAAAGTGAAATCCTAAGTACCCTTGCTCTTAATTAAAAATGGTAGACTTAAGAGGTCAAATCCCCATTTTGGTCTACCTAGAACATCAATGACAAGAGAGGTTGGGTGGGGGAAACCTGTAACTCGTGGGGGCGCTCTACCGTGTAGGGGTCTTTGCGAGACTCTCCCTCTCTAGCTACCCAGGTAATTCTCTGGACAGCTTTCTGACTAAGGGGTATCATCCGCTTCAAACCTCTATAGTCATCCCAAATTCTTTTTTGGGTGTCTTGATTGGGTCCATCTCATTCTACCTCTCATCTACTCCATCGGTGCATGTTTAGGAGGAGGTCTCTAAGACCATCCTTGAGTTATCCTTTAGCTACTCATTCACGTCGAGGCCAAGCCTCAACCTCCTTGTTTGTGCAACAACACAATCCTATTGATATCTCTTCTGATTCATCTAAACTTGATTCTCCTTCATTCATCATCATGGCTAAAGTGACCCGCTGCCTTTTGGGTTGGTTAAGACGTTTGGATTATCCATCAGATGCTTGTCCAGATGTCTGGATAGAGGGTCGGATATTTGAAAGTAGAAGAACCGTACCTTGTGTTTCTTTTCCGCGCACACGCAACACGCACACCTCTCTCTCTCCTCACCCCAAACCCTAACCCTTTCCTATTTAAACCCCCACACCCACGCCACCCTCTCCATTTCCATCAGCCACCACCCCCATCTTTCCCTCTTGCCGGTAGCCACCTCCCTCCCAGCCTTCAGCGCAGTGGGTGGAGAGGAAGGAGAGAGACGGGACACAGAGGAGGAGGAGAGGGGAGTGGGAGCATGGGAGGAGCTCGAGGGGAGGAGCTCACGAGGGAGCCATGGGAGCTCAGAGGAGCTCGTGTGGGAGGAGTCGAGGACACGTGCGAGGGCGAGGAGCTCGCAGAGGTGAGCTTCGCGACCTCCTGAAGCTGTTGGCATAGCAGCTGCAGGCGGCGCAGAGGGGTCCACGCGGAGAAGAAGACTCAGGAGAGTTCTGCGTACTGGATATTTTCCAGTATCAGACGTCTAGAGTAACAGGGGGATGTCCGGAGCTGAAGCTGGACGTCTAAAAGCATGCTAGTGCCAAGGTACGTGCTTCTTCACGATTTCCAGCCATGCAGGCCTTACCGCAAGAGTTGTGTTTGGCTACTTTTTGCTCTGTGTGTGCATACGCAAGGGCAGAGCATTGGAAAGGTGCAAGATGCATCCTTCGAGGTGTTTTTGGACGTCTGGACACGTCGCCAGACGTTTGACCGTACCTCTAGATGACCGAAAGGAGAGTCTGATGTCTGGAACTCTCCTCAGACAATCGCGGAAGGATCCAGACGTCCAAGGAAGCTGCAGGAAACCCAGAGTGAGTACTGACATCTTTTAAGACGTCTGGGACTAGTCCCAGACATCTAATTTTGGTCAGTGTGCATGTTTTTGGCCCGTTTAGGGCCCAAACGGAATCGGATTTCCACAAACGAACTACTATTTTTTCGCTTGAGTTTCTCTACGAGTTAGTGTCACTTGTATACGATTTTGGACTCATTTGATGTGGTTGGTCAATTGTATAGGTCTCCAGCCAGTCAAGTACGCCGGATCCGCAGAGGCGACGCGACCTACGATCCGAGCCCCCATTCCTCCCGTGTTTTCTGGTAGAGTGGTTTACATTAATATTATGATTTAAACAAATAAACTACATGTTTAGAATAACTTGAATGAACCCTTGATAAACGGCAGTTTATCATCATTCTTACGCATTAAAACAAACCTAGCTCTTAGGATTTTACTCCGCAAACGGGTTTTTGGGCTGCATTTAGGCATAACATAGGTTAGGCATGCATTGCATCTTTTATTTGTCTTTTTAATATGTTTTTATGAGTGTTAGGGATGTACAGATATGCAGATCCTTAAAACCCTATCACTCAAGAAGGCAAATGGTGAAGGAGAAGCCCAGACTAGTTGGAACTTAGCTCGATCCAGCTCACCACAGCTGGAACCTAGCTCACTTGAACTAGGGTTAGCTCATCCCAGCTCCATTCAGCTAATCTCAACTAAATGGTAGCTCAAGAGAGTTCATCTTAGCTCACCCTAACTCAAGTCAGCTCAGATCCAACTCAACTTAGCTAAGTCCAGCTCATCTCAGCTCCCACTAGTTCACAGGGAGCTCTAACTAGCTCAGCTAAGTTGACAGGAGTTCACCCCAGCTCAGATCCAGCTACATCCAGCTCCACTCAACTCCAGCCAGCTAAAGAAGAACTCATCCCAGCTCAGGAAGCTCAAGTCCAGCTCCCGGGGACTTAGCTTAGATTAGCTCAGTTGAGTTAAGCTACTTTAGCTGCCTCAACCAGCTTGATTCTCCCCGGGAGCATCAGACCTAGCTCACCTCAGCTCATTTTGGTAGAAGCTAGCTTACCTTAGCTCGGCTTAGTAGCTAGCAAAGAACTAGCAAGCTAAGCCAGCTAGAATAGCTCCATGCCAGCCTCTTCAGCAGTAGCCAGCTCCAATTCAGCTCCAGACTTCTCCTCCTCAGTTCCTCCCTCCAACCTCTAGCTCCAACACCTTCTCCTCTACTCCTCCATTAGCTAAGCTAGCTTAGCTTAGCTTAGCTATGCTCCAACTTCCTTGGCTTGTACCACCCCAAAAACCCACCTAACAACTCCACCCAACTAGCTCCACCTAAGCTCCACATAAGCTAACCTACTTGGCACCAACCTAACCTACCCACCACCTCCAAAAGACACCTAAAAGTGGTGCCAAAAACTACCCTAACCACCCCCTTAATGGCACCACTTTTCCCTCCAAAATCCCCCCTCATCTCCACCACACAATTTCCCTTGAATTCATCTCCACCATCCACCTAACCCCCCTTCTAGAAGACCCCATGTTGGTGCCAAGATGGTGGTGTCTCTCCACCACCAAAAGACACCAACACCACCATAACTACCCCCTTTAACACCCCTTGGGTTGGCGCCAACTCTCCTTAGCCATAGGATCACCAACCACCTCCATTCTTCCATCCTAGCCCTCCATTTCAAGGGGCACCTTAACCCCCCATCCTACCCTATAAAAAGACCACTACCCACCACCATTCAAGTCATCCTTGGCTAGCAATTTCACTCTCATATTCCACCAAGAAGCCAACATCCAAGAGAGAAGAAGAAGAAGAAGATTAAGGGGATATTCTGTCCCCTTGGTGCCTTCCCCTCTTCCCTTCTCTCTTGGGTCACGCCATCCAAAGGAGAAGCCAGGCAAGGAAGATCTTGGAGGAGATCTTGAAGGTGGTCCATGCCACCTTGGAGGAGTTCTTGAGGGTGGTGCACGCCCACCCCTTGGAGAGAGCATTGAAGGTGGAAGCTTCCACCTTCGAGGAGCTCTCAAGGAAGGAGAAGAAGGAGGCTCTCTTTTCAAGCCAAGGAGCAGCTAGGCTTGGAGCAAGAAGACTCCCTTCTTCACCATTTTTTCAAGAGGATTTGTGTTTCTTTTCTTTCTTTGAGATTTTTTAATTCTAGTAGAAGCATTCCTCTACTTGTCCTTGAAAAGAACACTCATTCTACTCAATCAAATTGCCTTCTTTTAGCTTTTTATTGCAGTTGTTTTTGGTTCTAGCACTTGTTTCACCTCTTCTTCCTAATTACCCTAGGCCTCCACTTGCCTAGAGTGAGCTTAGGAAGAAGATATTTCTATCTTTTAGATTTTAGTTAATCATTTGTAGGTGTTGGTTCTTTTCGCTACAATCTGCAGTTTGCCCTCGTCTTTTCAAAATACAAAAAAAATTACATATTCAAAAATATCAAAAGGAAAGTTGAGATCTATCTGTAAGCAAGAGGATTAATTTTGCAATTTTTGCCTCCTTGGACGACCCTAGATACTCTCCTATCTAGGAATATAAATTTAAGAGTTGATCGGTTTTACGCGTTACAACGACGTATTTTAACAAACCGCGTGAAATCGTTCACTTTTTGGCGTCGTTGCCGGGGAGGCACGGCTTGGCATTAATTAATTTTCTCTTGCTTGAAGTGGATCTCATCCCCTTCTCTTCCTTTCTTTTGTATGTGCAGGAACTACAGCGGGAAGGCGGGAATCTGGAAGCGAGAACTCAAAGTTCCTTTTCTTCCCGCGAAATTCAGGTTGGTTCCTCTTTCTGGTCACATAATTAATTAAAACTACCAAAAATATATTAAACTTGGCTTTCAGGATCCCAAAAAAAGTTAATTAAGTGGAGTGGTGCATTATAAAATCCATTGTTTGCTTGTATGCTTCTTTAACACCACTCCATTGCAAGTATTGGTGTTCTATTTTTCGGGTCCAGATTTCTGTCCGGACTTGAAAAATCGATTTATAACATCACAGGCCTCCTAAAATCATAAAATTTAATATAGTGATTCCCAATTAAGTTTGGAACATCTGTTCCAAATTTTAGATCAATTGGATTTTTATTTAATTTTTAAAAATTCGTGGATTGTAGAGGGGTCACACCCTTTAATCTTCCTATTTTGCTACTGTCCGCGAATTTTTAGAATTTTTATACTCATCTAATATTTGTGAATTTTAGTTTTCTTGAATCCTTGTGAAATTTTACACATTATATAAAATCACAAAATTTTTCTGAGGTTGGTGGTAATACTGAAAATTCCATAATACCCACGAGTGTCATTTCTGGACTTTGACACTAGTACAATTAAAAATTTAAAATAATTATAAAAAAAATTCTTAAAATCTTACAAAAATCATTTTTAGAATCCTTGTTTGATTTTCTTCAAAGTAGTGGTGTTGTTTGACTTGTTTGGACCACTACTTAATTCTGAAAGCCTAAAAATAATTCATTGGTAGTAAAATTTCTGTCTTAGGGATAATTGGCTTAGGGTTTCTTCTTTCTTTTTAGAGACTCAATTAAAAGGAAATATACAATCACCCATACAACTTGTTTTCCTTTGATTGTGGATTTTCAAACTTGTTTGAAAATTTAATTAGAAAAACCCTAAAACACATTTGATTAAATTGAATCCTAAAAGACATAAATACAAGAAAATTGTGTGACAACTTGATTTTCATTGGTGCCACTCTCCAATTCCTGCACACACACAAAAAAGATCAAAATAATAGGGCAACATCCCAATAAAGGCCCTCCACATTCCGTGTGCACTATAGCATCCTAGACCTAATTAAAATTGGTAGCAACTTGACCCCTAAGGCTTTATCAACTTAGGCTTGCTATTTAGGTCTTAAGTTTTCTTTAGTTAATACCAATTCTGTCATCTATATCTGGTTTTCAGGCTGAGGGGCCGTGTCAAACGACCAGGTGCGGGTTTGTACAAGCACCTGGGGTCTTCCCTGGGAAATGTTTGGGCCCAAACCTCCCCTTAAGCAACTTGGCTAGATTTGTTGACAGAACAGGTATTCACTATTGACTACTTATTTCCTACATAGACCAAGTCTTAGGTTTATTATTAGGGAGTCGCATTTAAGTTAGGTCTAGATTTGTTTGTTTGAATTGCCCACTTTCTCTCATCTCTTTCTCTTCTCTTCTCCTCCAATTCTTCCAAGTAGTGCATGCACGGGCGGCGGTCCCAAAAACCACACCTCGAGGGACCATCTGATTTTGCCCCCCACAGCAAGAAATCATTGTTTTCTTCCCGGTCGTCTTCTAAAAAAATGGAAAACCAGGGAAGCCGTCAAAAAAATTCTGCTTCCACTTCTAACCAGTCAGCCGACCCACAAGCTGACTCCACCCTCCCTCACCTTCCTAACTTGGAGCAACCAGAAATACCAGCAGGGCCAGGTGGCCCTCCAATTATAACCCATAATACAAATCCCTTTGCATTAATGGTCGACCATTTGGCTTGACTACAACAAAATCAAGAAGATCTAGCTAGGACTGTCACGAACCTAGCTAATCAAGGACAAAATCCACCACCCCACCAACAGCCTGTTGTTCCTCTTAAGGATTTCTATGATCCTTCCAATTATGAGGAAAGACCAGGGGTGGTCATACCACAAGGGGATTTCGAAATCAAACTCGCCATTCTAAACCTTATCAAACATTTTCATGGTCTTCCAAGAGAGGACCCCTTTTGTCATCTTGAGGAATTAACTGTCCTCTCTCAAACCACTCGTTCCCGCAATGTGCAGGAAGACATGTGGTTAATGAGACTCTTTCCTCTCTCTCTTAAAGACAAAGCATCGCATTGGTTTAGAACAGTTGGGCGTCCTATTACCACCTGGCCCCAATTAAAAAGTGCTTTTCTTAAAAAAAATTTTCCGATCGGTCAAACAAATGCATTAAGAAGATCTATAACGACCTTTCAACAAAAAATTGGTGAACCCCTCCACGAAGCCTGGGAAAGATTTTAGGAACTTCTAAGAAGTTGTCCCCACCATGAAATTCCACAATGGCAGTTAGTGCAGATCTTCTATCACGGATTAGAAGATCAATTAAAACGATTTGTGGATGGCTCATGTGGGGGCAATTTTCTTAACAAAGACGCCAAAAGTGCTTATCTTCTTTTTGAAGAAATGAGTGAAAACTCATTTAACATGACTTCAATGGACACTTTTGGCAGATCATAAAACCCCAGACACGGAGTCCATGAAATTGACTCCAAATCCACCTCTATTCCAGTCACACAAGATGATTTATATATGTTAGCTCAACGACTGGATCAGATGCAAATTCACCAAAAGAAAATGGAAGAAAAGCTCACAAACAAACAAGCTCCACACGTCCACTCTCCACACACTAACCCCCCACACATTCTCCGAAGAGAAAATCTACACAATATTGATGCCACATCTGCTGGCCAGCAATTTCCGGCTGATTTCCCGCAAGATTTGACCGGGAATTTTGACCAAAATATTTTTGATTCCACCTCGGAAAATATTTATGCTCTCCAAGAGCAATTTAGAAACCCCTCCAACACTTCCAATCAAAATTGGAAGACTAACCCGAATCACTCCTGGAAAAACCCGAATCAGATTCCTTTTCCCAAACAAAACTATTTTGGGAATTATGGGCAACCTTTGTATCAACCTAGACCATCCCAGGATGATATTAATAATCAGGTCATGAAAACTCTGCAAGGAATGCAGACTCAAATGACATAAGTAACCCGCATGATTACCAATTTACAACACCAAGTTAAGGTTACTCCTGATCATCGACCTATTGGGAATTTACCATCCCAACCTATGCCCAACCCAAACAATCAAAGGAATCAATTCCAAGGTGGATATCCCAGTCAACCTATTCAGCCAGCACCTCAACATCCGTCGGGTTTCAATAGCAGCCAGGCACCCCGTCCTCATCCTAGAAACAACCAGACTGCAAATGCAGTTACCTTGAGGAATGGGAAAACCACTCACAATACCCTGCCTGTTAAAGAAACCCGCTCTAATGATACACAGATTAACTCTTCCCCTCCTATTGTTCAGGAACCAATTCATGCAAAACAGGGCAACCCTGCCCCATTTCCACAAGCCCTCCACTCTTCAAAAAGGAAAAAGGCAAAATCCGAGCCCACTGAGAAGGAACTAATGGATTTATTTGGGCAAGTAGAAATTAATATCCCTATCCTAGATGCCATTAAGTATATCCCTGCCTATGCAAAATTTTTGAAAGATTTATGTACTCCAAAAAGGCAGCCCAAAAATTTAGGAAAGGTAATTCTTCCAGAGACAGTCAGCTCAGTTATGCAGAGTCGACTGCCTCTTAAGAGAAAAGATCCCGACGCCCCCCTAATCCAAGTTATCATTAATGATACCTCATTTGATCGTGCTCTGTTGGATCTTGGTGCCTCAATTAATCTTATCCCCACAGTTATTTTTGAGGAATTTAAGATCGGTGAATTGAAGCCTGTTGAGGTTACTGTCCAATTAGCCGACCGATCTACGATTAAACCAAGGGGAATTGTTGAAGATGTTCTTGTCCTGGTCAAAAATTGTCTATTTCCAGTAGACTTTTTAGTCTTGGACATAGAGGTACTTGAAGCACTTAAGTTTTCCCCCATTATTCTTGGAAGACCATTCTTAGCCACCGCCCGCGCCAATATTGATTGTGATTCCAGAAAGATGAAGATCATGTGTGGTGGTGAATCTGTAACCCTAGACATTTTTCAAGCCTCTAGGCGATTCCAAGAACTAGATTTCTTTGATGATTCGGATTCAGAAATAGAAAATATTGTGGAGGAAACATTGTAAATTTCCTAATTAGGTTCCTATTTTGCTGTAAATACGGTTCCTGAACAATCCACTTTTTCTCACCCTTCCACCTCAACCACTTGACCAGCTAACATTCCAGCTGACCCTTTCACTCTCACCTCACCTCTAACCCACAAAGCAGAAACTCTTTCAGAACCGGGCCTACAATTGGAATTAAAACCTTTGCCCGATTCCCTTAAATATGTCTTCCTGGGTCCAAATCAGACCCTGCCCTTGATTATAAATTCTGGACTCACCGGGGCACAAGAGCACAAACTTCTCCAGGTTTTGAGTAAATATCGAAAAGCTATTGGCTGGACCCTTTCTGATCTTAAAGGCATTCATCCGTCCTATTGTACGCATCATATATATTTAGAGGACGATTCTTACCCTCCCACCAACCACAAAGGCGCTTGAATCCTAGTATGCATGAGGTGGTAAAAAAGGAGATTATTAAGTGGCTGGATGTTGATATCATCTACCCCATTTCTGACAGCTCCTGGGTTAGTCCAACTCAAGTTGTCCCTAAAAAGGCTGGACTAACAGTTGTCACCAATGGAAATGAGGAAAATATAGCCACTCGAACCGCTTCTTCTTGGCACGTGTGTATAGATTACCGAAAATTAAACACTGCCGCCAAGAAGGATCATTTTCCGCTCCCTTTTATTGATCAAATCTTGGAGTGGTTAGCCGGACGGGAATTTTACTATTTTTTGGATGGTTATTCTGGCTATAATCAAGTAGCGGTTCATCCTGAGGACCAGGATAAAACAACTTTCACCTGTCCCTTCAGAACCTTTGCTTTCCGGAGAATGCCCTTCGGTCTGTGCAATGCTCCTGCAACTTTTCAAAGGTGCATGCTTGCAATTTTTTCAAACCTGGTAGGTGAATGTTTACAAGTCTTTATGGATGACTTCTCTGTTTGTGGAGATTCTTTTGACCATTGCCTCAAAAATCTTGAAAGAACTCTCCAAAAGTGCATAGAAGTTAATCTGGTCCTCAGCTGGGAAAAAAGTCATTTCATGGTCCAAGAAGGTATTGTCTTGGGCCATGTTATTTCAAAACAAGGAATCACGGTAGATAAAGCAAAAATAGATGCTATATCTAAGCTCCCACTACCCACTACTGTCAAACAGATCAGATCCTTTTTGGGTCATGTGGGTTTCTACCGTCGATTCATGTAACGACCCAGTTCCCGAGTCCCTACGAGACACGAGAATCGGACCGACTCGACTAATCCCAAGACCTAGTCGTCCAATAAGGAAGTAATCAAAAGAGCAGTAAAATAAACCACATTCAGCATGAATATAACTAACAGTAAGGAAGTACAGCAGTAAGGAAAGAAACTACTACAGTAGATACCACCACAACAGTAGAACAACATTTATCATATAACAAGAACTGCAGGTAAAGAAAGTACAGCGGAAACAAAAACTACTCACTAGAACAGAACAAAAGAGGTATAAAAGACTGTGGTAAACTCTACTGGACCCTACTCGGCCCAGCGTCCCCTGCAGCCGCCGACCCTGGCTGCTCAACACCTGGTCCTGAAAAAGGTAACGAGTGTAACACGTCAGCAAAACGCTGAGTAGAGTGGCAAACAACTAAAGGCAACAGTAGAGTGTACAGTAGCTGTTATGTTCTATTACTTCCTTTATTTACATCTTTCAATTTTCTCACTATTTCATTTATTTCTCAGATCCTTTACTTGATCTCGAATGTCCTCGTGGGAACGATCTTGATTGCAGTCTTTTCCAAAAGTAGAAGTAGCACATGGTGCTCTCCTGGCCGGGAGAGTCCCCCGTGGTGATCCTACCCTCAGTCAACCACCCCAAGGTCACTGACAGACGTAACGGTGACTACGGCACGCGCGATAAACGCACAGGTAGCTAGCCCGCACTGGCACGCGGTCAGTCGTTTCCGTTAACGGGTGCGCCCAAAGCACAGCACGGAACCAGGGCAGAGCCCTCTCAGTAACAGGGGTCCAACCCCTCCACAGTAACCAAACCGGGGCCTTGCCCCTCCACAGTCCGCGCACCCTCGCCTGACTACCCTGGTTTGCCCTAGTGGGCCTAACAAGTAGGTGAAGGAGGCTAGCAGAACCCCGGGGCCCGTGGGGTAGCTAGTACTCTCCTAACACTAGTAGCTCTCCTCGGTACTATGTACACGAGGGCCAACAAGTCGGTACAAAGCGGCCAATCCTAACCCCGGGTCCCTGGGGCGGCTGGCCCCACTCTGCACTAAACAGGTACAGGTACTTCCCTTGGTACTGCGTACCCAAGAGACAGTACAAACTACATCTCAGTTCCATTCCTTTTCTTTCTAGGAGTTCCACTCCTAATTCCCCGTAGGGTTCCAGCTCTTTATCTCAGAACATCATATGTTTCACTTTCCAGTTTCACGTTCTCACAATCCATGATCTCAATCATGTTTCTTTATTCATAACAGGCAGCTGTTAGTTCAATTTACAGGCAGCTTTATATTTCTTTCCATTTTTCCAAGACTGCAATATTATACATTCCACTAGTTTTTCCATCCTAGGGTTCATGCCACATCCTAGGATCTAGCATACAACTAGTTTTCCAGCCCTAGGATTCATGCATCACCTAGGAGCTATCATTCCATACATTTCTCATTCCTAGGATTCATGCAATGTCCTAGATTCTAGTTATGGTTCCATACTTTAACAGATTTTAATAATAAACTTAAGCCACTCTACCAGGTACAACGGGAGTAATGGGGGCGTGATCGGGAATCCTGCGTGCCTCCGCGACTCTCAAGAGTACAACTGAACGAGGTCCTATCACAAGGATCAAACACAAGGAGTGTCTCAAAATAGTGTATAGCTACTGTAGACGGGTAGAGGAATTAATTCTGAAAAGAATGCAACTCAAATCACGGAAAACGGAGCCCGAACGGGCCCTAAACAGGTCGAAAAAGACGATACTGTGCAAAATCAGACGTCTGGAACTTCTTCCAGACGTCTTAAACAGTGGATCAGAGAATTACCTGTTCAGTGTGGTTTCCCAGACGTCCAGAAGTCTGCGGGGACGTCTGTCCTAGCTCTCAGACGTCCGATGGTCACCCCGGACGTCTGGAGGTCACTCTCGCCGTCTGGTACAACTTCCAGACGTCTGATTCGCAAAGGATGGCGAATCAGCGAACCTGCGCACAACCAACTCCCTCCCTTAGTACGGTCGGTCGACAGGAAGGAAGAAGAAAGCGGAATACACACCTTTCAGACGTCTGTATGAGCTACCAGACGTCATCCTCGCCGTCTGTCTATCAACCCAGACGTCTGATTCTAGAAATTTTTCCAGAATCAGGGCGCTACTCGTCCTCCGCCCGCGACGTCGCCAGCGTCGCACCTCGCGCGCCTGCTGCTCAGACTGCAGGAGGTGCCTCTCCGCGTCGTTCTGCGCCCCCTGCGCCCTCCGCCGGCCGGCCAAGCCGCTCCGGCGAGCTCGCCCTCACGGCAGAGCTCCGCTCTCGCACGCCGCACCTCCTCCGCGCTCACTGCAACCGCCGCTGCCGCCCTCGCACTCGCTTGCTCTCGCGCACAGGAAGGAGAAGAAGGAGGAGACGGTGGAGACGGGAGGGGAGGCGTGCCTTTTAAGGCCGCGCGAGGAGGAGAGAGGAGCGTGGCAGGTCGCCTGCGGCCGCAGAGAGAGAGAGGGAAAAAGAGAGAGAGAGAGAGGAATCGCGGATCTGCGCGCACATGCACGCAGACGAATCTTTCGTGCGAAAATAACTATTTTCCAGACGTCTGGAAACGATCCCAGACGTCTGGGAAGATGTCTGGATGTGAACCCAGACGTCTTGTCCGACGTCTGGGTGGGGCACGCATTCGTTACAATATAACAAACTCAAAGGAAGTTTCGTCCTCGAAACTTGCGCCAACTAGGGTGAGGGAAAAAGATGTCCAATTAACCATAACAAACTCAAAGAGGACCGAGGCCGGTCCGAAAAGACGTACCCGCGAAAAGCTCCGGGTACCGCTCCCGCATTGTCGCCTCAGGCTCCCAGGTAGCCTCCTTGTACCGTTGGCTCCTCCACAAAACCTTTACCAAGGGTACTTACTTTCGTCTCAACCGGCGGACGGCTCGGTCTAGGATCTGCACTGGCCGCTCGGGGTAGGTCAGGTCGTCGCTCACCTCGACGCTCTTGTGACTCAGTACGTGGCTGGGATCGGCTACGTACTTCCTGAGGTTGGACACGTGGAACACGTCGTGCACACCAGAAAGCTACGGGGGAAGGGCAAGTCTGTAAGCAACGGGTCCAACCCGCTCCAGGACCTCAAAGGGCCCCACGAACCTCGGCGCGAGCTTCCCTCTCACCCCAAACCGCTGTAAGCCCTTCATGGGCGAAACACGAAGGAAGACGTGGTCCCCAACCTCGAACTGCACCTCTCTGCGTCTGCGATCCGCATAGCTCTTCTGTCTGCTCCTGACATTGCGGAGTCGTCTGCGGATCTGCTCAACTACCTCCTGATTTTGCCGGATCAACCTGGGGCCAACCTCCCACTTGGTCCCCACCTCAACCCAACTCAAGGGTGCCGTACACTTCCGTCCGTACAGAGCCTCGTAGGGAGCCATGCCGATGCTCGAGTGATAACTGTTGTTGTATGCAAACTCCGCCAGGGGCAGGTGCTCCTCCCAAGAGCCCCTCCAGTCCAGTACACAGGCACGCAAAAGGTCCTCAAGTGTCTGTATCGTGCGCTCAGACTGTCCGTCCGTCTGGGGGTGGTAAGCTGTGCTAAACCTCAACCTCGTCCCCAAGGCCTGCTGAAACTCAGCCCAAAACTGGGACGTAAAGCGGGTATCCCGGTCGGATACGATCTCCCGCGGAACTCCGTGTAGTCGCACCACATCACGGATATACCTCTCTGCCAACTGTGCTGGTCCCACAGTGACTCGGATCGGCAAGAATCGTGCCGTCTTCGTCAATCTATCCACTATTACCCAGACTGCGTCGTGTCCCCGCTGGGTAACAGGTAAGCCCACCACCAAGTCCATGGTGATGCTCTCCCACTTCCACTCTGGCACTGGAAGCGGCTGAAGCGGCCCTGCAAGCCTCTGATGCTCGGCTTTCACCTGCTGGCACACTAAGCACTGCTGCACGAACTCACCCACATCCCGCTTCATCCCTCTCCACCAAAACTCGCGTCTCAAGTCATGGTACATTTCCGTGTTTCCGGGATGTATGGTGAATCTGGAACCGTGTGCCTCAGTCAGGAGCTCTCTCAACAGCTCCTCGTCTCTGGGAACGCACAACCGTCCCTTCAAGCGTAACACCTGGTCTGTGAAAGAGAAGTCCCCTGGGTCCCCTGATAGTATTCTGTCGCGCAAAGACTGCAAGTACGGATCAGCCATCTGTCCTGTGATGATACGGTCTATCAGCTCTGGCCTGGTCTGCCGTGTCACCGTCACTGCCCCACAGTATCCTCGTAACTCTAGAGGTCGCCAACTGCCCACCTCCTCCAAAAGGCTCCAACTCTGTAACTGTAGACTGGCCAAGCGTGCGGGCGCCTTACGGCTCAAGGCGTCAGCCACCACATTGGCCTTTCCCGGGTGGTAGGAGATGCTGCAATCGTAGTCCTTTAGGAGCTCCAACCAACGTCTCTGTCTCATGTTGAGCTCCTTCTGGTCAAAAAGATATCTGAGGCTCTTGTGATCTGTAAAAATCTCGAAGGTCTCACCGTACAAGTAGTGCCTCCAGGTCTTCAGCGCGAAGACAACAGCTGCCAACTCTAGGTCGTGGGTAGGGTAGGTATGCTCATGGGGCTTCAGTTGCCGCGAAGCGTAAGCGACGACATGACCCCTCTGCATGAGCACACCTCCTAACCCCAGCAAGGAAGCGTCCGTGTACACAACGAACCCGCCACTACTATCAGGGATGGTGAGCACGGGAGCCGAGGTCAACCTCTCCTTCAGCTCCAGAAAACACGCCTCATAGGCGTCTGTCCAAGCGAAAGGCACGTCCTTCCGGGTCAACTGTGTCATAGGACGTGCAATCTGCGAAAACCCTCTGATGAACCGTCTGTAGTAACCTGCTAGTCCCAGGAAACTGCGAATCTCAGTGACTGAACGCGGTCTCTCCCACCTGAGCACTGCCTCGACCTTGGCGGGGTCCACCGCCAGGCCGTCACCAGAGATCACATGACCCAAGAAGGTCACCTCCCTCAACCAGAACTCGCACTTGCTGTATTTGGCGTACAGCCTGCGTCGTCTCAGAGTGTCCAGAACCATCCGCAAGTGCTGTCCGAGCTGCGTCCGATCTCTAGAATAGATGAGCACATCATCTATGAAAACCACCACGAACTGATCCAAGTACAGTCTAAACACCCTGTTCATTAGGTCCATGAAAGCAGCGGGGGCATTGGTCAGCCCAAACGGCATGACCAAAAACTCGTAGTGTCCATACCAGGTGCGGAAAGCTGTCTTGGAGACGTCGGTCTCCCTGATCCTCAACTGGTGGTATCCAGACCTCAAGTCTATCTTGGAAAACACCGTGGCACCCCGCAACTGGTCAAATAAATCGTCGATCCTTGGCAGCGGATATCTATTCTTGATGGTGACCCTATTCAGCTGTCGGTAGTCCACACAAAGGCGTAGGGTCCCATCCTTCTTCTTCACAAACAGTACCGGGGCTCCCCAGGGAGACGCACTGGGCCTCATGAAACCTTTTTCCAAAAGGTCCTGCAACTGGGACATGAGCTCTCGCAGCTCAAGCGGTGCCATCCTGTATGGCGCGGTGGAGATGGGGCTGGTCCCTGGTACTAGTGAGATCTCAAACTCGATCTCACGCTCGGGCGGTAGTCCTGGTAACTTGTCTGGAAACACGTCGGGGAACTCTCTGACCACTGGGATTCTCTGGAAGTCTGCCACAGGGCTGGGCTCTGCCACCACACAGGCTAGGAAGCCCTCACACCCCTGGCTCAAAAGTCTCGCCGCCCGAAATGCTGAAATGCACCTGAAACCTCCGTCCACTGGTTGCCCGTGAAACTCGAAAGAAGGCAACTCCAGAATGGAGAAGACAATCTTCCTCTCAAAACAGTCTACCAAGGCGTGGTAAGCGGACAGCCAATCCATCCCCAGAATCACTCCAAAGTCCTCCATCTGTATCATAATCAGGTCAGCTGGCAGGCTATGTCCCCCGATGCTGACCTCGCAACCCGTGTACACCTCCTCAGCTACAAACAGCTGACCACTCGGACCTCTGATTATGAACGGATTCTCTAACAGTGTATAATCCTGGTCCAAACTAACTGCGAAACTAGCTGCGACAAACGAGTGCGAAGCGCCGGAATCGAAAAGCGTGTAAACGAGTCTGCCAGAAACTGAAACCATACCTGCTACCACGGATCCCGATGCTCTGGCGTCCCTGTGTGTTAGGGCGTTGATACGCCCCTTAGCTCTAGGTGCGGACGAAACAGCCACACTCTGCGTCGGACGGGTAGGTGCTGGCAGGTACCCTCCTCGCGACTGCTGTCCTCCTCCTCGTGCCTGGGAACCGCGGCCTCCTGCGCGCCCTCCAGTGCTCTGCACGGGAAGTATCTGCTGACCTCCTGCCCTAGATGGGCAGTTCCTCCTAACGTGGCCCGACTGGCCACACTGGCAGCAGAGGGGAACCCGACTCCCGCCCTCAGTGAGTCCCTGCTGTTGGCTAGGCCGGGGTCCGGTGCTGGCGACTGGCCCCTGTCGAGGGCCCCCAAAGGCCACTGATGGCCCTGCACAACGTGACGGCTCTCCTGCGGACGCCACGTGTCTCCGTTCTCGCCGGCCCTGTGAGAAGTCTGGCTGAAAGGGCCTCTTCCGCCCGCCGTCAGTCTCTCGCGCGGACGGGTTGGTCTCCTCGTAAGTCATAGCTGCCTCTACCACCCTCGAAAACGTCGGCAGCTTCAAGGGTTTGACATACCCCCGGATCGCAGGCCGGAGCCCCTCAGTGAACCTCCAAAGGCGCTCCTCCTCAGTGGCTACCGCTGTCGCTGCAAAGCGGGACAGCTCCAAGAAACGCGTGCGGTACGCGCTCACAGTCATCGTCCCTTGGCGGAGAGTGTGGAACTCCCGCCTCCTCTGGTCCTGCCACGTCTGGGGAAAGTACTGCTCGCAGAAGAGGGTGACGAACTTGTCCCACGTCGGCTCGTCCCTCTCCTGTCCCCGGACCGCCCTCCACCACCGGTGTGCCGCACTCTCCAGCTGGTACGTGGCAAAGGCCACGCGGCACTCCACCGGGGGGCGAAGGGTGTCGAAGATCTTCTCCAGCTGCTCAAGCCAGTCCTCTGCCTCGGTCGGGTCCTCATCCCCCTTGAAGGAGGGGGGCTTCAGCTTCCGGAACTGTCCGAAAAGCTCGAAGTGGCGCTGTAGGGGAGGTGCTGGTGCACCTCCAGGCGAAGGTGCCTCGTGTACAGAAGTGTCGGAGGAAGGTGGGGGCGGCAGGGGCCCATCCCCTCCCTCATGTCCAGCGCCGCGTCCGTCGCGTGGTCCCACAGAGGACTCCCCCTCTGCAGCCCCAGGAGGAGGTGCTCGGGGCGGTGGGTGGAGCTCCTCTCATACAATATCCCGTATCAGTCTGGCGAGGTCCTGGGCCTGGATGCCAGGGAGTGGTGGCTGGTCCACCGAGACGTCAACGACAGCACGTCCACCTCGCCGACCTCACCCTCGGCCGCGCCCGCGGCCAGTCTCGCCAGTCCCGCGACGAGGCATCTCCTGCAAGGTGACGCGAAACAAAATGGAAACGTCAGAACAGACGGTACCTAACAAAACTTCTAAGAGCTCATGTCAAGAGATATGTTGTGGTGGCTACTCTAGCTATAAACATGTGAATTGGTTATTTTCCAGTCAGTTGATTCACTTCTCGGGACGACCTTGCTCTGATACCATCTTGTAACGACCCGGTTCCCGAGTCCCTACGAGACACGAGAACCGGACCGACTCGACTAATCCCAAGACCTAGTCGTCCAACGAGGAAGTAATCAAAAGAGCAGTAAAATAAACCACATTCAGCATGAATATAACTAAAAGTAAGGAAGTACAGCAGTAAGGAAAGAAACTACTACAGTAGATACCACCACAACAGTAGAACAACATTTATCATATAACAAGAACTGCAGGTAAAGAAAGTACAGCGGAAACAAAAACTACTCACTAGAACAGAACAAAAGAGGTATAAAAGACTGTGGTAAACTCTACTGGACCCTACTCGGCCCAGCGTCCCCTGCAGCCACCGACCCTGGCTGCTCAACACCTGGTCCTGAAAAAGGTAACGAGTGTAACACATCAGCAAAACGCTGAGTAGAGTGGCAAACAACTAAAGGCAACAGCAGAGTGTACAGTAACTGTTATGTTCTATTACTTCCTTTATTTACATCTTTCAATTTTCTCACTATTTCATTTATTTCTCAGATCCTTTACTTGATCTCGAATGTCCTCGTGGGAACGATCTTGATTGCAATCTTTTCCAAAAGTAGAAGTAGCACGTGGTGCTCTCCTGGCCGGGAGAGTCCCCCGTGGTGATCCTACCCTCAGTCAACCACCCCAAGGTCACTGACAGACGTAACGGTGAATATGGCACGCGCGATAAACGCACAGGTAGCTAGCCCGCACTGGCACGCGGTCAGTCGTTTTCGTTAACGGGTGCGCCCAAAGCACAGCACGGAACCAGGGCAGAGCCCTCTCGGTAACAGGGGTCCAACCCCTCCACAGTAACCAAACCGGGGCCTTGCCCCTCCACAGTCCGCGCACCCTCGCCTGACTACCCTGGTTTGCCCTAGTGGGCCTAACAAGTCGGTGAAGGAGGCTAGCAGAACCCCGGGGCCCGTGGGGTAGCTAGTACTCTCCTAACACTAGTAGCTCTCCTCGGTACTGCGTACACGAGGGCCAACAAGTCGGTACAAAGCGGCCAATCCTAACCCTGGGTCCCTGGGGCGGCTGGCCCCACTCTGCACTAAGCAGGTACAGGTACTTCCCTTGGTACTGCATACCCAAGAGACAGTACAAACTACATCTCAGTTCCATTCCTTTTCTTTCCAGGAGTTCCACTCCTAATTCCCCGTAGGGTTCCAGCTCTTTATCTCAGAACATCATATGTTTCACTTTCCAGTTTCACGTTCTCACAATCCATGATCTCAATCATGTTTCTTTATTCATAACAGGAAGCTGTTAGTTCAATTTACAGGTAGCTTTATATTCCTTTCCATTTTTCCAAGACTGCAGTATTATACATTCCACTAGTTTTTCCATCCTAGGGTCCATGCCACATCCTAGGATCTAGCATACAACTAGTTTTCCAGCCCTAGGATTCATGCATCACCTAGGAGCTATCATTCCATACATTTCTCATTCCTAGGATTCATGCAATGTCCTAGATTCTAGTTATGGTTCCATACTTTAACAGATTTTAATAATAAACTTAAGCCACTCTACCAGGTACAACGGGAGTAATGGGGGCGTGATCGGGAATCCCGCGTGCCTCCGCGACTCTCAAGAGTGCAACTGAATGAGGTCCTATCACAAGGATCAAACACAAGGAGTGTCTCAAAATAGTGTATAGCTACTGTAGACGGGTAGAGGAATTAATTCTAAAAAGAACGCAACTCGAATCGCGGAAAACGGAGCCTGAACGGGCCCTAAACGGGTCAAAAAAGACGATAATGTGCAAAATCAGACGTCTAGAACTTCTTCCAGACGTCTTAAACAGTGGATCAGAGAATTACCTGTTCAGTGTGGTTTCCCAGACGTCCAGAAGTCTGCGGGGACGTCTGTCCTAGCTCCCAGACGTCCGATGGTCACCCCAGACGTCTGGAGGTCACTCTCGCCGTCTGGTACAACGTCCAGACGTCTGATTCGCAAAGGATGGCGAATCAGCGAACCTGCGCACAGCCAACTCCCTCCCTTAGTACGGTCGGTCAACAGGAAGGAAGAAGAAAGCGGAATACACACCTTTCAGACGTCTGTATGAGCTACCAGACGTCGTCCTCACCGTCTGCCTATCAACCCAGACGTCTGATTCTGGAAATTTTTCCAGAATCAGGGCACTACTCGTCCTCCGCCCGCGACGTCGCCCGCGTCGCACCTCTCGCGCCTGCTGCTCAGACTGCAGCAGGTGCCTCTCCGCGTCGTTCCGCGCCCCCTGCGCCCTCCGCCGGCCGGCCAAGCCGCTCCGGCGAGCTCGCCCTCACGGCAGAGCTCCGCTCTCGCACGCCGCACCTCCTCCGCGCTCACTGCAACCGCCGCTGCCGCCCTCGCGCTCGCTCGCTCTCGCGCACAGGAAGGAGAAGGAGGAGACGGTGGAGACGGGAGGGGAGGCGTGCCTTTTAAGGCCGCGCGAGGAGGAGAGAGGAGCGTGGCAGGTCGCCTGCGGCCGCAGAGAGAGAGAGGGAAAAAGAGAGAGAGAGAGGAATCGCGGATCTGCGCGCACAGGCGCGCAGACGAATCTTTCGTGTGAAAATAACTGTTTTCCAGACATCTGGAAACGATCCCAGGCGTCTGGGAAGACATCTGGATGTGATCCCAGACGTCTTGTCCGACGTCTGGGCCACCTCCCAGACGTCTTAAAAGACGTCTGGGGCACGCATTCGTTACAATTCATACAAAACTTTTCCCAAATCTCCAAGCCTTTAAGTCAGCTTCTCACTAAAGACCAGCCATTTGATTTTAATAATACATGCCTGGAGAGTTTTTTGAGGTTGAAGAAAGAGGTTACTGAGGCGCCAATATTGCAGGGACCTGATTGGAATAGTCCCTTTGAATTAATGACAGATGCCTCAGATTTTGCTATAGGGGCCGTTTTAGGGCAAAGAATTGGCAAGAAGCCCGTTGTGATCTATTATGCTAGCAAAACCCTTGATGATGCACAGCGGAATTACACAGTTACTGAAAAGGAAATTCTTGCCACTTTATTTGCCTTAGAAAAATTTAGATCTTATCTATTGGGGTCACATGTCACTATTTATACAGACCACTCAGCAATTAAATATTTGCTGACTAAGAAAGATGAGAAACCCCGCCTTATCCGTTGGATTCTGCTGCTCCAGGAATTTGACCTGGAAATCAAGGATAAGGCGGGATTGCACAATGTAGTGGCCGACCATCTCTCTCGTCTTATGACGAATGACATAATGACCCCGCCAGATCAGTTCCCCGATGAAAGTATTTTAGCTGCTACAACCCTCCCTTGGTTTGCACCCATAGCAAACTACTTAGCAACAGAACAAATCCCCGCTGATTGGCCAAAAACGAAATGGGATAAGTTCTTTGCTGATATTAAATATTATTTTTGGGAGGAGCTCGACCTTTTCCGCATTTGTGCCGATCAGGTCATTCGATGATGTGTCCCCAATTCTGAAATCCATGATATCTTAACACATTGTCACTCAATGGCTTGTGGCGGACATTTTTCGGCCAAGAAAACTGCAGCTAAAATCCTTAATGCGAGATTTTATTGGCCCAGCTTGCACAAAGATGCTCATGACTTCGTTCGATCCTGTGTGCGTTGCCAGAGCATCGGCAACATGACTTGAAAGGATATGATGCCCCTTAATCCTATTTTAGAGGTTGAAATTTTCGATGTTTGGGGCATCGACTTCATGGGAACGTTCATCAATTCTGGTGGGTATTTGTATATATTAGTCGCAGTCGACTATGTTTCTAAATGGATAGAAGCAATACCCACCCACACTAGTGATCACCGTGTGGTTGTCGAATTTCTTAAGAAAAATATTTTCTCAAGCTTCGGCATACCAAAAGCCATTATCAGTGACGGAGGCTCACATTTCACCCACTCACAATTCCGTCACCTCCTTTCCAAATATGGGATTAATCATAAAATTTCCACGCCATATCACCCCCAAACTAATGGCCAGGCTGAAGTTTCTAACCGGGAAATTAAAAATATTTTACAAAAGACGGTTAGGCCCGACCGTAAAGATTGGTCCACCAAATTGGACGACGCTTTATGGGCCTACTGTACCGCTTTTAAAACTCCGCTTGGCATGTCTCCCTTCCGTCTGATTTTCGGGAAGGCATGCCATCTCCTGGTAGAATTAGAACATAGGGCTTTTTGGGCAATAAAATAACTCAATATGGATTTATCTGACACCGGTAACCATAGAAAATTACAATTAACTGAATTGGAAGAATTACGTAATTTTTCCTATGAAAATGCGAGGATTTATAAAGACCGAACAAAGAAATTTCACGATAGATATATTGTTTTGAAACACTTTGACGTTAATCAACGTGTTTGGCTTTTCGATGCAAGATTACATCTTTTTCCTGGCAAATTAAAATCTAAATGGACCGGCCCTTTTATTGTCCATAAAACATATCCATACGGCACTATTGACCTTTTTGATCCAAAAACAAATTCTACATTTCAAGTCAATGGCCAGCGTTTAAAGCCCTATTTTGACCATACGCCTAAAAATCCGTCTGAATCTTTTAATTTTACTGAGCCTTCCACCCTTGATCACTAATGCACATCACGCCTAGCTAAATGGCGTAAAAGATAGCACTGGATGGGAGGTAACCCATCATTTTTTTTCTTGCTTTCCTTTTTTTCTTTTTCCAGGTTTTGTTCATCCTAAACCTGACCATTCTTCACTAAGGTGATCCCTTTTCCCTCCTAATGCATGAGGACATGGCATATCTTAAGCATGGGGGGGTGTTTTTAAATTTTTACGATCGATTTAGGATGTTCAAAACCTAAAAACATGCAATTTTCTTTAATTTATTTCCTACTTGCATACCCCAAAAAAAAAATTTAATTAAAAATGTTGAAAACTTTTTGAGGAAAAATTTTGAAATCGAGACTAAGGTCGAAAAAAATTCACTTTTGGTACAATGGGATTTAATCTTTAACAAACTAGGGATGAGGATATGGATCTGATCATTAGAATTCCAGGGTCTATTTTAGACTAGATCAGATATCCTTCTCTAAAATTCCACCTGAACTCATGATAGTTCAGGTGACTTGAACCTATTTTGTAAAACGGAAAGTATTTGACTTAGTTTCTGACTCAAAAACTTGCGTGTCTTGAGAAACTTCTTGTGTCTATTTACACACACAAGCCAACACTTAAAAACAATTAAAATTTTTGAAAAAACGCCCTTGTTTGGATTTAGTAAAAGTCTGAAGCAGATCATTGGTTTGAGTTCCCACCGCCGAGAATGAGGAAAATGCCTCCTTTGAGGACGCGATGTCAACATGTTACCGCCTCGGCGTTGCTCCATATCTATATTTCATATCTTTAGACGGAGCATTAAAAGTGCAATTTAGCAGCTCAAGTGTCTTGGACAGTGCTCTACCTATAGCGTCGGAGCAAGAGCTTGAGTTTACTTGGAGCGCCCCTTTTCACTGCATCGTGTTTTGGGGTTGTGAGCTCTTGGGTGGTGTCATGGACAGTGCTATCCCGAAGTACCGACGCCAGAACCCCCTCGAGGAATGGTAACGGGAATGATGATCCCGACACATCTGTTGTAAGACTAAGCTAAAAATAAGCATGGGGGAGAAAAAAAAAATAATAATAATAACACGTCCTTATAAATGTTGGCTTTTCATAAGCACAGACACAAGGTTTTAAGGGATTTTACAAGTTGCGAATCAGATTCATGAGCCAGAAAAATCCTAAAAACAAACATTTCAAGTCATCTGAATTAACAAGAGGTTAATTTGTGAATTTTCTGGAGGATATATTGATCCCGTTCTATCTAATAGTTGAATCCAAAAACAAATCCTGATGTTTATCTTTAACAAATCCCGTTCCTCCTGTGTTTTAATCTACCAAGGTCCCTTAATCTCTTTTTCTCCTCAAAAGTCAAAAAAATTAGATTTTCCAAAAATTCCGTTTTCCAAAAAAATTAAAGTTTTGCTAAGAGGCTAGCAAAAGATAAGCATGGGGGTGTGATAAACAGCAGTTTATCATCATTCTTATGCATTAAAACAAACCTAGCTCTTAGGATTTTACTCCGCAAATGGGTTTTTAGGCTGCATTTAGGCATAAAATAGGTTAGGCATGCATTGCATCTTTTATTTGTCTTTTTAATATGTTTTTATGAGTGTTAGGGATGTATAGATATGCAGATCCTTAAAACCCTAGCACTCAAGAAGGCAAATGGTGAAGGAGAAGCCCAGACTAGTTGGAACTCAGCTCGATCCAACTCACCACAGCTGGAACCTAGCTCACTTGAACTAGGGTTAGCTCATCCCAGCTCCATTCAGCTAATCTTAGCTGAATGATAGCTCAAGAGAGTTCATCTTAGCTCACCCTAGCTCAAGTCAGCTCAGATCCAGCTCAACTTAGCTAAGTCTAGCTCATCTCAGCTCCCACTAGTTCACAGGGAGCTCTAGCTAGCTCAGCTGAGTTGACAGGAGTTGACCCCAGCTCAGATCCAGCTACATCCAGCTCCACTCAACTCCAGCCAGCTGAAGAAGAACTCATCCCAGCTCAGGAAGCTCAAGTCCAGCTCCCAGGGACTTAGCTTAGATCAGCTCAGTTGAGCTAAGCTACCTTAGCTGCCTCAACCAGCTTGATTCTCCCCGAGAGCATCAGACCTAGCTCACCTCAGCTCATTTTGGTAGAAGCTAGCTTTCCTTAGCTCGGCTTAGTAGCTAGCAAAGAACTAGCAAGCTAAGCCAGCTAGAATAGCTCCATGCCAGCCTCTTCAGCAGCAGCCAGCTCCAATTTCAGCTCCAGACTTCTCCTCAGCTCCTCCCTCCAAACTCTAGCTCCAACACCTTCTCCTCTACTCCTCCATTAGCTAAGCTAGCTTAGCTTAGCTTAGCTATGCTCCAACTTCCTTGGCTTGTACCACCCCAAAAACCCACTTAACAACTCCACCCATCTAGCTCCACCTAAGCTCCACATAAGCTAACCTACTTGGCACCAACCTAACCTACCCACCACCTCCAAAAGACACCTAAAAGTGGTGCCAAAAACTACCCTAACCACCCCCTTAATGGCACCACTTTTCCCTCCAAAATCCCCCTCATCTCCACCACACAATTTCCCTTGAATTCATCTCCACCATCCACCTAACCCCCCTTCTAGAAGACCCCATGTTGGTGCCAAGATGGTGGTGTCTCTCCACCACCAAAAGACACCAACACCACCATAACTACCCCCTTTAACACCCCTTGGGTTGGCGCCAACTCTCCTTAGCCATAGGATCACCAACCACCTCCATTCTTCCATCCTAGCCCTCCATTTCAAGGGGCACCTTAACCCCCCATCCTACCCTATAAAAAGACCACTACCCACCACCATTCAAGTCATCCTTGGCTAGCAATTTCACTCTCATATTCCACCAAGAAGCCCACATCCAAGAGAGAAGAAGAAGAAGAAGATTAAGGGATATTCTGTCCCCTTGGTGCCTTCCCCTCTTCCCTTCTCTCTTGGGTCACGCCAGCCAAAGGAGAAGCCAGGCAAGGAAGATCTTGGAGGAGATCTTGAAGGTGGTCCACGCCACCTTGGAGGAGTTCTTGAGGGTGGTGCATGCCCACCCCTTGGAGAGAGCATTGAAGGTGGAAGCTTCCACCTTCGAGGAGCTCTCAAGGAAGGAGAAGAAGGAGGCTCTCTTTTCAAGCCAAGGAGCAGCTAGGCTTGGAGCAAGAAGACTCCCTTCTTCACCATTTTTCCAAGAGGATTTGTGTTTCTTTTCTTTCTTTTAGATTTTTTAATTCTAGTAGAAGCATTCCTCTACTTGTCCTTGAAAAGAACACTCATTCTACTCAATCAAATTGCCTTCTTTTAGCTTTTTATTGTAGTTGTTTTTGGTTCTAGCACTTGTTTCACCTCTTCTTCCTAATTACCCTAGGCCTCCACTTGCCTAGAGTGAGATTAGGAAGAAGATATTTCTATCTTTTAGATTTTAGTTAATCATTTGTAGGTGTTGGTTCTTTTCGCTACAATCTGCAGTTTGCCCTCGTCTTTTCAAAATACAAAAAAAATTACATATTGAAAAATATCAAAAGGAAAGTTGAGATCTATCTGTAAGCAAGAGGATTAATTTTGCAATTTTTGCCTCCTTGGATGACCCTAGATACTCTCCTATCTAGGAATATAAATTTAAGAGTTGATCAGTTTTACGCATTACAACGACGTATTTTAACAAACCGCGTGAAATCGTTATCAACCCTAAGATGAGAATGAACCCTAGAACAGGAACAAATGAGTATGGTTTGAGCTACACTGTATACTTGAGATACATGTAAAATCCTAGGATGAGAATGAACCTTAGGGCAGGAACAAATGAGTATGCTTGAGCTATACTGTTTACTTGAGATGCATGTAAAACCCTAAATGCTAGCAATTGTATTGGTTATTGATATGATTCTTTCTCAGTTAGTAAATCACGAGCTGCCTGCTATAAGAATGAAATCGGTAATGTGAATAGAGAGATTCAGAGTGTTGGAAAATGAAATGAAAGAAATGCTTGCATAAACCCTATGGGGAATTAGGAGAAGAACTCCTGTAGATGGGAAGTGAGTTGGCCCTTGTGTACGCGGTACCAAGGAGAGCAACTGTCCCTTTAGTATAGAGGGGAGCTAGCTGCCCGTTGGGTTGAGCCCCAGGGTTAGGCCTAGTCACTCTACATCGACTCTATTTGACCCTCATGTACGTGGTACCGAGGTGAGCTACTTAGTGTAGGGAGGGAGCTAGCCGCCCTATGGGGCTTGGGGTTAGGACCAATTGCCCTACACCGACTCTTGTTAGGCCCACTGGGTAAACCGGGATAGTCGGACGAGGGTATGTGGACTGTGGAGGGGCAAGACCCCTGTTCTGAGAGGGCAAGGCCCTGTACTGTTCCATGTTGTACCTTTAGGTGTACCCACTAGCGAAAATGACTGACCGCGTGTCAGTGCGGGATAGCTACTCGCGTGCTTATCACGCGTGCTGTAGTCACCGCTACGTCGCGACCGTGATCTCAGGGTGGTTGACTAGGTGCAGGATTACCACAGGGGACTCTCCCAGCTAGGAGAGCACCACATGCACATCCTACATCATGGAAAGGACTGCAATCAAGATCGTTCCCATGAGGAATAGGCCATATCAAGAAATGATTAGATGAATAAAGGAGCAAAAAATTATAACTACTTAGTTGAGCTAAATGAAAATGAATAGTTACTTAATTGCATTAATTAATTCCTTATCTTAATTACATGTAAATGGCTGAATTACCACTCTACTCAGCGTTCGCTAACTTCAAAAATTTTATAACCTTATCTAGGTCAAAGAGTTGAGTAGCCAACACCATCGATTGTAGAGGGAGCTGGGCCCAGTCGTGCCCAGCCTTAGCTGCATTTTCTTACTGTTTCCCTAGCTTCTATTGTAGTAGTGAGTGTTTTGTTCTATGTAATACTGTTTCAGTTATTTTTCTGCTATACTTTCCTCTGTCGTAGTTGTGATGGCCTGTAATATTGATAGACTGTTCGCTTTGTTTCTTTTACTGTCTCTTGATTATTTTCTTCTTAGTTACTTGCATGTGTGGGTGTGAATTATTTCCTGCTTTTGGTTATTTCTCGTTGGACGACTAGGTCTTGGGATTAGTCAAGGCGGGTCGGTCTTGGGTCCTATAGGGATCTGGGATTGGGTCGTAACAATGGCACAACCCGCAGAAGAAAATAATCTTGAAAATCAACTTCAGTGCCTCAATGATCTATTCCAAGCCTTTGTGAACCCACCGCAACATCCAATGATGCAAGATCACTACAATCTTGTTACGGTGGTAATCGAACTTTGAGTACAAATCCCCGCTGGAGGTCCTAACACTGAACTCAAGCCCAACATGATTCACGCCATTCCCAAATTCCATGGGAGTAATTTTGAAGATCCTTTCGAACATATCAAACAACTCAAGCATCTGGCCTAAACCTTCGGGTCAAAAGCACAAAATCGGGATGTCTACTCATGAAAATATTCTCCTTCTCTTTCATGGATAAAGCTGCTCACTGATACCAAACCCAAACGCATCCAATCAACACCTGGGTGGAACTTCAATCCGAGTTTTTGAGAAAGTTCTTCCCTGTTTGTCGAACAAATGCTTTACAGCACCAGATCACACATTTTACATAACAAACAGGAGAACCACTTCACGAAGCATTGGATCATTTTCTGGATCTCATGCAAAAGTGCCCCCACCACGGAGTTCCAAAATGGGAACAAGTCTAGTATTTTTACTAGGGACTCCGTGAGGATATTCAATTATTGTCAATGTGACCTGCGGAGGAAACATCATGGGTCATCACGAAGACACCATGTGGGAGATTCTCGAGAATATGTGTGAGAACTCCATCAATAATGAATCCATGGGCATGTTCAACAGGATGAATGGCCGTGCATTGACGAATCCAAAGGGAGCACAAGAGACGTAGGGCATGTCCTCTTCCGTCGACTTGTAACTGATGGCCAATCATCTGGACAAGGTCTCTATTATTGAGAAGAAGGTGGATGAGCTAACTTGACATTTGCAGCGAACCACCTCTGCGTAAAACCCGTTCACACAACCACCCTTTAGCAGGGAGGCCATGCACAACATCTATCACCGACCTTCTCAGGGGATGGATCCGTATCCACCCTCGTCTGATTCTAATTCCGGAGGAAAGTTTGGACCCTCCTACTGTAGTTGGGGGAACTCTGAACCCTCATATTCTGATTTTCCCAAGGTTCCTCAGACTTGCGAGGACCTCAACGCCATTTAGAATGATCCATTCTCAAACACTTACAACTCTAGATGGCGTAATCATCCCAATTTCACGTGGTCAGGCAATAATCAAAATTAGAGACCTCAATATCAGCCCCAACCACAAGCTTCTCATCCATATCAGCCGCCTCAGCCTTGGTCTAACCCAACTTATCAATCTGGGCCAACTCATACATATCAAATGACTCTTATCCTTCAGACTTTGGCTGACATTCAGAAGACGAATGCAGCTATGCAAAAATAGCACGGAGACATGATCATAGAGGTTCGCAATCAACTTGCCCAGATGGCAAATCCTCGCCAACCTGGTGCACTTCCTTCACAACCTCTGCCTAATCTGAATAACGTGCCGAACCAGAGGCACGTTATGAACCCAAATCCTGGCCAAGCTCACTTTGTGTATTAGGCCCCTTCTACTCCATCACCCGACGGGATGGAGGCTTCAACATCATATACAGGTTACCAGCAGCAAGCACCTCTTTTACCCACACCAAACCAGAACCAGGCAGGATTGAATTCTATTACTACCTGCACTAGAAAAACAACATAGGACCCACCTTATCTAAGCCAATCCCAACCTTGTAATACAAACCCTAACCTTAGAATAGTCATCCAGGACACCTCTATCCCAGATCAAGAACCTGGACCCATTCTAGAGGAACCATCTAAGGTTCCATTTCCCGAGGCCTTGACCAAGGGAAAAAGGATAACCAAAACCGTGGCACCTAAGGACCTAGTTAAGATCTTTGAGTAGGTCCATATAAACATCTCCTTAATGGATGCGATACACCATGTACTGGCTTACACACGATTTCTAAAACACGTATAAACACTTAAGCATAAGCTGTGAACCAAAGGCGGGAATCTGATCGTACTGTCAAAGCAAGCCAGCTTTGTCATTTTGAGCAAACTCCTGCCTAAGGCAAAAGACCTAGGCACCCCTCTAATCTCCTGTGAAATCGGTGATATACAATTTGATCGAGCTTTATTAGACTTAGGAGCCTCCATAAATTTGATACCAACATCCCTACTAGACTACTTCGAGGAATTTGAGCTTAAACCGACTGAAATGACTTTACAACTAGCCGACAGATCAATTAAGTCACCAAAGGGAATTCTTGAGGATGTCATAGTTAGGGTATGTGATTTCTATTTTCTGGTAGATTTTATCGTCGTAGACATGGATGCTCCTGAGAATGTGAAGAATACATCGATCATACTAGGAAGATCCTTTCTGGACACTGCTAGGGCCAATATCAATTGTGAGGAGGGCCAAATTGAATTAAAATTTGGGAGCAAGACACTAAAGATCGACATCTTTAAGGCCCAACAAGTAATTAATTACGGAGTCATAGAACAAATTTGTGATAAGAAACTGTGATTGACGACTTTATCGGGGAAAAACCAATTACTTCTGATCAACCACAAAAGGATCAAAACCCGCAATTAGAAGAGATCGAACTCAACCTAGACACACTCATAGCTCCTTCCTTTGCTCCCCACACCCACCTTGAACCACCTGCTGCTGCTGACAACCCAGTTTTGGAATTAAAGCCTCTTCCTGATCATCTCAAGTACGTCTTTTTGGGTTCCAATCAAATGTTTCCTGTGATTATCAACTCCCGACTCACACCTGATCAGGAAACACGCCTGATTTTTGTTCTCCAGCAACATCGAAGAGCCATTGGATGGACTCTCGATGATCTCACTGGTATTAACCCCTCATACTGCACACATCACATCTACATTAAAGAGGGCTCACGACCATCCCGTGAAATGCAGAGACGTCTGAATCCAAATTTGTAGGATGTCGTGAAAAAGGAGATTATCAAGTGGTTAGATGCAGGGATCATCTACCCGATCTCCGATAGTTGGTGGGTGAGCCCAATCCAAGTTGTGCCTAAAAAGGCAGGACTCACCATCATCACGACTGAAACCGGAGAAACCATACCGACCTGTATAGCAAACTTGTGGAGAGTCTGCATTGATCACTGAAGACTCAATTCCTCCACGAAGAAGGATCATTTCCCACTACCGTTCAATGATCAGATTCTTGAGAAATTAGCAAGAAATCGATTCTTCTATTTTTTGGACGGGTACTCCGATTACAATCAGGTCGCAATCCATCCCGAGGACCAAGAGAAGACCACCTTCACCTGCCCCTTCGGAACATACGCATTCCGAAGGATGCCGTTCGGTCTCTACAATGCACCCGTTACTTTTCAGCGGTGCATGCTTGCCATATTCTCAGATATGATAAGTAAATACCTTGAAGTCTTCATGGATGACTTCTCGGTATTTGGTGAATCATTTGACGATTGCCTCTTGCACTTAGTCCAAATCCTCAAGCGATGCATCGATGTGAACTTGGTTCTTTCCTGGGAAAAGAGCCACTTCATGGTACATGAGGGAATTGTCCTGGGACACTTCATCTTTGAAAAAGGCATCTAGGTTGATCGAGCCAAGGTGAATTTGATTTCCAAACTCCCTATGCCTAGCTCGGTCAAAGGCATCCGATCCTTCCTGGGGCACGTCAATTTTTACCGTCGATTCATTCCCAATTTCTCGAAAATCGCATGCCCCCTGACTAATCTTCTATCTAAGGATGTCCCCTTTAAAATCTCCAAGGAGTGCACTTAGGCATTTGAAATCCTACTTGATCAAGTGACCCAAGCACCTATCCTACAGTCCCCTGATTGGTCTCAACCCTTTAAGATCATGTACGATGCATCTGATTATGCTGTAGGAGTGGTACTTGGGCAGAAAATAGACAGGAAACCTGTGGTCATCTACTACGCTAGCAAGACACTTGACAAGGCTCAGCGTAACTAGATAGTTACTTAGAAAGAGCTGCTAGCCGTAGTATTTGCCCTGGAAAAATTCAGATCATATCTTTTAGGTTCCTGTGTTATCATATACTCAGATTACATTGCAGTGAGGCATCTCCTTGTGAAGAAGGACGCGAAACCTTGACTAATCCGCTGGATCTTACTGTTGCAAGAGTTCGAGATCGAGATTCGCGATAAAGCGGGAAAGCAGAATGTGGTAGTTGACCATTTATCCCGCCTTCCTTCTGACAGTATCGACCCTTCCAGACCCATCACAGAGCATTTTCCCAATGAGCCCCTCCTGACTATTAGTACAGAACTTCCTTGGTTTACTAATTTAGTAAACTACTTGGCATCACATCAGATCCCATCCGATTGGCTGAAGGCCAAGAAAGACAAATTGCTTTCCGATGCCAAGTACTATATGTGGGAAGATCCGTACCTCTTTTTCACATTGGTGCTGATCAGATCATTAGACGATGCATCCCGGAAGCAGAAATCCAGGACATTTTGTCCTGCCATGACCAGGCCTGCAGCGGACACTTTTCCGGACATAAAATCACAGCAAAAGTCCTCCAATGCGGCTTTTATTGACCCACGATTTTCAAAGACGCATACAATCACTATAAGGCATGCACTCGTTGCCAGACCTTGGGCAACATGAGCCACCACGATATGATTCCTTTACAACCGATTCTCGTATGCGAAATCTTTGATATTTAAGGGATTTATTTTATGGGACCCTTCTCTGCTTCGGACGACTTTGAATACATTCTTCTCGCTGTTGACTACGTGTCCAAATGGATCGAAGCCATTCCGACCCGAACCAATGATCATAAGGTGGTAATCAAATTCATTCATCAAAACATCTTTTCTCGATTCAAGATTCCACTTGCTATTATCTCTGATGGAGGAACCCATGTCACAAATGCTCAGTTCAGAACACTGATGACTAAATACGAGGTGCCACACCGAATCTCTACTCCTTATCACCCCTTAACCAACGGTCTAGCTAAGCTATCGAATCGGGAGATCAAGAAAATCCTTCAAGTTACTGTTTGACCAAACAGAAAAGATTGGTCATCCCGACTTCCGGAAGCCTTGTGGGCCTATAGGACCACCCACAAAACCCTATTGGGCATGTCTCCTTTCAGATTGGTGTAAGGGAAGGTGTGTCACCTGATGAGAACCTAATCATGAACCCTAACTAGCACAATCTAACCTAGATATGCAAGAAAAAACTCCTACATAACTCAAAGAAAGGCTTAACTCAGAGAATTCTGAGTTCAAAAAGAAAATAAGCTATAAGGGGTAAAAATGCAATTTCACCAACACAATCTGCAAACAGGGTAGCTCGGGGTCCAAACACAGGTCAAATAAACCAAATAAGAAGGAAAGTGGGATGATCTAATCCAACAAGGGCTACAGCAACTCCAAGGAATTAAATGACATTCTGTAACCCTAAAATAAACCCACTTCAATTCACGTGGTTCGAGGTAGGAAAAAAATCAACTAAACCCTCTAAAATTCATAGAAAAATAATCTCTAGGGTTTAGAACCGTCAATTTGGCCTTAGAAACCTATTTTGACCTACATTGAGAATGCCCAATTAATGATTTAATTTGGGTTTTTACGTAAATTGGCCAGTCAAACATGGTCTGACCTAGAAACAAAATTCGCCATTAAAATCCTTAGGTCAAATTTAGTCATGCATAAAAACTTGAGCCTAAGAGGAGACCTCCTTGACCGACTTTGTAATTTGGTCCTCATCATTTACTTTTTGACCCTCAACTTTCGAAACCCTTGCATTTTGGCCCCTAATTTCCTCATCATTCTTTGCATTTTGGTCCCTCCTGCAAGTCTCTGCGCAGCACCATGCTCCGGCGACTTTGCGCGGAGCATGGCGCCGCGTAGGGTAAGGGAGGCGTCCTGCAAAGTTCCCTACGACGTCTGCTGTCGCAGGGACTCGGCCATGCCACCTGACGACGCCCACACCTTCCGTGCGAACGCGCGGAAGGTATGGGTCTCGTCTCCAACCATACTCCGGTGAGGGACGCACGTCGCCTCCCTGCATCCGACCCTCCGCCACCGCCTTTATAAAGACCAGCATCACCAACCGGTTCTCCCAACTTGGTCCTGACGGAGAATCCCTCATCCCTTCTCCTCTCCCCACTCCGACAGGAACCCACTAGCTCCGGCGGCTCCTCCTCCTCCTTCTCGTCGCTCTGCTGCAATACCAGCAGCAGAGCCACCTTCACCTGATCTCCCCGCGTCGAGCCGCACCAAGCGCATGCCTCCCTGCCCTCTTCCTCGCCGCCACTCTCTCCCTCTGGGTGTTTCTTCTCCGACGACAGTCGGTACGGCCGCCTGCCGCTCCGGCCCCCCTTTGTCCCTGTAGGCAAGTAACAGTTATTTCCCTTCCTCCCCTTTTTCTTTCCCCAACTTGTTTTGCTTGATCGCCCTACGACCACGCCTGACCATCCTCATCTTCCCCACCTCCTGCCACTCTCCGGCGAGTCGTTCCCGTCATCCGACAACCCCATACGACTCGCCAACTGCACCAAAAGCTCCGCCTCACCTCACCAAACACCCTCCACCCCTCCACTGCCACTCCACACCTCCACAACACTCCCCCGATCAAACCCATTTTTCCGGCCACAGAACGACCTAGGCACGCATGCCTAGGCCGTCCTGCGGCCTGCTGCACCTCGCACCACCTTCACCGTGCCACGGCAAAGGTTCCCCTGTGGTCTGATTAGGCTGAGAGGCCCTATTTGTGTTAGACAGACCTGCTGCCTCGGCCGCCATTGGCGACGACGTAAGGAGCTTCCAAGCGAGCTCCAGGCCTCAGAGTGTCACATCTCCAGCTGATGCGAATTGGGGAGAATCGGGTGAAGGCAGGCAGCTGGCACACGAGGGGAAACGAGGATGCAGCTGCTGAGGGGAGGTCGCGTTCTTCCTGCGGGCGCGTGCGAGAAGGAACAAAGTTTAGTCCCACATCGTAAAATTTCGAAGCGCCGCACCCATTTAAATTGATTTTGTGTTTTTACCTTAACGCCTCAGAACACGGGGTGAGGTCCCCTCGCCCACTCGCCCGCCTCGTCCGCGACCCACGCCACGCGGACTTGGCCGACCCGTTTACCCTGCACTCCTCACGCACCACCCAAGCCGGTGCGCTTGGTTACGGGTACGCTACCCGACCTGATAACCCGGCTCTTGGAGAGCCTCGTATGAGCGGTTTGCAGAGAGAGAGAGAGAGACGTGCGGGTAGAGGGAAGGGCTAGGTTTTGTTGTGCCTTGTGCAGGAACAGGGCGTGAAGGAGGAAGGCTCAACAGTTAGCCGCAAGAAGAAGAGGAGCAGAGGAAGAAGAAACTCTGAAGAAGTCTTGCACCTGAGCAAGGCAGAAGACCAAGGAAGAAGAAGCAGAGGAAGAAGAAGGTTCACCAAAGAAGAAGAAGCAGTGAAGGAAGGAAAAGAGGAGAATCACTATAGCAGACCGCAGTTTAAGTCGTCTGATGGCTGTATCAGACGACGGATGAACCTTCAGAGGAGATAAAGCAGAAGGAAGAAAAGAAGAAGAATAAGAAGGAAAGAGGAAGGCTCCGTAGCTAAAGAAAAGAGAAAGAAAAGAGAAGAAGGAAGAAATGGAAGACCTTGCAGCTGAAGAGCAGAAGACAGAGACGAGAAAAAGAAGAAGAACTGAAGAAGAAAAGAAATAGAAGACAAGCAGAAGAAGAAGAGGAATTGAAGGCAAACAGAGCCAAGGAAGAAGAAGACCAGTAAAGAGAGAAAGGCAAAGGAAGAAAAGAAGAAAGAAGAGAAGAAGATAGAGACGAGCCGAAAAAGAGAAGAAGAGAAGAAGAAAAAGCCAAGACAAAAAACCTCTCCCTCTCTTTCTTATTTTTGTAATTCAATAGAGGAACTTTGTACTTCTAGAATTCCAGTGGCTCCCTGAGTTCGACCTCGGGAAAACTATTTCCGAGTAAATTTCTATGGTAATGACAACCGTAGCTGTCTGATTTTATACCACAACGACATTACTGTAATAAGCACTAAAACAAACAAAGACTAGCTGCAGTTGGGAGAAAACCCGTCACTATTCTTGGCGCCGTTGCCGGGGAGCAACGGCTATTCTAGAAGTTTTGAACTCTTTATTTAAAAATTGCTAATCCTTTTCTCTCTTGTGTGCAGGTAAAGGAAAAGAATTGGAAGAGCAGCTGCACAACAAACACTCCAACAAGCAGGTAATCTTCATCAGCCCTCTCTTAAACTCCCTTGAAATCTGAAAAGAAATGGAAAGAAGAATCAACTTAGGGCTACCGGTGTTATACTTAGTAATTCATCAAAGTTGCCTAATTTTTCATTTCAACACATTTTAACTGTCCATCCAATTAAGGTAACTAGGGCTAAAACCTTCTTGATTGATCCCTAGTTACTAAATTTTGAGGCAACTAAAATGGACTAACTAGAGCCAACTCAAGGATTAAAAAGCTAAGGTTTTTAGAGGCACACCTATTAACAAAGAAAAGATCTTCCCAAAAAGAGGTGTGCCTAAACCTTGTTTGAAAAGATCTATACAAGAGGAACCCTAAGCAAATCAGGCTCTCAAATCCATTTAAACCTTAAAAGAAAGGACCCAAAAGCTCTCAAAAGGAACAAGAGGTGAAGTTGACTCCTTGGGTCAACCAACCTTAAAATTAGGTCACTTTTTCACTCAAAATACTTAAAAGTTCAAGTGGAACCTTAAGCACCTTGATCTTAAAGTAAAAGAGGTAGACTTAAGAGGTCAAGGTCCCCATTCTGGTCTCCCTGGAACCACAGTGACAAGAGAGGTCAGGTGGGGGAAACCCTGTAACCCGTGGGGACGCTCTACCGTGTAGGGGTCTTCGCGGGACTCACCCTCTTTGGCTGCCCAGGTAATTCTCAGGTGGACGATCTTTTTGATCAAGGGGTCCATCTGCCCTGCACCTCTATAGTCAGCCAACAATTTTTGGGTGTCTCGATTGGGTCCAGCACCTTCTAAACTCATCTATTCCAACAGTGCATGTACGGTAGGAGGTCCTTAAGACCACCCTTAAGACCTCCTTTAGAAATTCACTCTCGTCAAGGCCAAGCCTCGACGCCCATGTTTGTGCAGCAACCCCACCACATTATTCTCTCATCTGATTCAGAACCAAGCTCTTCTTCTTCCCCCATCATGGCTTAGCCAGTTGAGGAAGAAAACAATCTGGAGCACCAGCTTCAGCTACTCAATGACCTCTTCCAAAACTTTGTGCACCCACCGCAGCGTCCTATGATGCGGGACCATTATAATCCTGCTGCGGTGGCCATTGAGCCTCGAGTCAGAATCCCGGCTGGAGGACCTGATTCCGAATTAAAGCCCAATATGATTCATGCTATACCTAAATTCCATAGGCTTAATTCCGAAGATCCCTTCCAGCACATCAAACAACTGAAGCATCTAGCCCAAACTTTTGGGTCAGATGCACAAAATCGGGACATTCTCCTCATGAAGATGTTCTCCTTCTCTCTTATGGACAAGGCTGCTCATTGGTATCAAACTCAGACTCGGTCGATCAACACTTGGGAGGAACTTCAGTCCGAATTTTTGAATAAGTTCTTTCCCGTTGGTTAGACCAATGCCTTGCTCTATCAGATTACTCACTTCACTCAGCAAACAGGGGAACCTCTCCATGAGTCATGGGATCGCTTTCAGGATCTCATGAGAAAGTGCCCCCATCACGGAGTTCCTAAATGGGAACAAGTCCAGTCTTTTTACCAGGGACTCCGTGAAAATATCCGTCTTTTCGTCAATGCAACCTGCGGAGGAAATATCATAGGTCAACATGAGGACACCGTGTGGGAGATTCTCGAAAACATGTGCGAGAACTCCATCAACAATGACTCCATGGGATTATTCGACAGGACGAATTCCCGTGCATCGACGAACCCTAGGGGAGCACATGAGACGCAGGACCTGTCCACATCAGTCGACCTGGAATTAATGGCCAGTCGATTGGACAAGGTCTCAATCATTGAAAAGAAGGTGGATGAGCTAACTCAGCACTTGCAGCGAGCCACCT
This sequence comes from Thalassia testudinum, assembly GCA_037157565.1. Classification (NCBI taxonomy): domain Eukaryota; kingdom Viridiplantae; phylum Streptophyta; class Magnoliopsida; order Alismatales; family Hydrocharitaceae; genus Thalassia; species Thalassia testudinum. Next base: position 103,212,343 of record JAZHRO010000073.1, on the reverse strand, counting down.
CTACGCGTAACTCCTTTGCACAGCCTCCTTCCATACAGGAGACTGTGCAAAACATTCTCCACCGATCTTCCCCTGTGATGGATCCATATCCATTCCCATCTGATTCTCGGATCGGAGGGTCATTCGATCCTTTCTATACCAGCCCGGGGAATTCCATTCCCCCTTTCTCTAATTCTCTGGAGGTTCCTCAGACCTGCGAGGACCTCAACGCCATCCAGAATGACCCATTCTCCAACACCTACAACCTTGGATGGCGAAACCATCCCAACTTTCAGTGGGCGGAAAATTCCCAAACCCAAAGACCACCCTTTCAGTCCCGCCCACAGCCCCCTCGTCCTTACTAGCCACCTCAGCCTCGGCCCAACCCTACTTATCCATCAGGGCCAAATCAGGATCAAATGTCCCTTATCCTTCAGACTCTGGCTGACATTCAAAGAACGAATGCGGCTATCCAAAAACAACACAAGGACGAACTTACAGAGGTCCGAAATCAACTGGCCCAGTTGGCAAATTCTCGCCAACCAGGCACACTTCCTTCCCAACCTCTTTCTAACCCGAATAACGTGCCAACACAGCGACGTGTTATGAACCCAAACTCGGGCCCCCTCTGTTCCTTGACCCGATGTGATGGAGGCTTCCACTTCTTTTGCGGGCTATCAGCAGCAACCCATCTTACCCAATCCCAACCAAAACTAGGCAGGACTTAATTCCGTGACAACCCGTAGTGGTAAGGAAACCCAAGATCCACCTTATCCAAACCACTCCAAGCCTGGTAGTGATCCCGAGCCTAGGACAATAATCCAGGATGTTCCTATCCCTGTCCTAGATCAAAGACCTGGACCTATCCTAGAAGAACCAACCAAGGTTCCGTTTCCCGAGGCCTTGACCAAGGGAAAGAAGACTACCAAGCCCGTGGCACCTGAGGAGGACCTGGTCAAGCTCTTTGAGCAGGTCCACATAAACATCCCCATGATGAATGCAATCCGCCACGTACCGGCTTATGCACGATTCTTAAAGAATGTGTGTACACCCCAGCGTAAGCCGCGAACCAAGAGTGGGAGTCCAATTGTACTGTCAGAGCATGCTAGCTCTATAATCCTAAGAAGACTCCCACCCAAGGCTAAAGATCCTAGTACTCCCCTGATTTCCTGCAAGATAGGTGATACCCAATTTGATAGAGCATTGCTAGACTTGGGTGCTTCCATAAATCTGATACCCACATCCTTACTTAGCCATCTAGAAGAATCTGAGCTAAAACCAACTGAGGTGACATTACAATTAGCAGATCGATCTATAAAGTCACCAAAAGGGATTCTCGAGGATGTTATTGTAAGAGTGCGGGATTTCTACTTTCCTGTAGACTTTATAGTCTTAGACATGGACGCACCTGAAAACCCTAGGGATACACCGATCATTCTAGGGAGACCTTTCTTAGCTACTGCTAGAGCCAACATCAGCTGTGAGGAGGGCCAAATAGAGCTCAAATTTGGAAATCAAACCTTGAAAATTGATATATTTAAGGTCCAACAAGGAATCAATTGCGGTGTCATCAAACAAATTTGTGACATTAGGCCTTTGGTTGATGAAACACACTTTCAGAATGACCTGATTATACCTCATCAACCGCAGAAAGATCTTGACCCACAAACAGAGGAGTCGAATCCAAATTTAGACAAACCAATAACTCCTACCCTTGAACCTCACATCTATTCTGAACCACCCGCTGCTGCTGATAACACCATCCTTGAACTAAAGCCCCTTCCTGATCACTTGAAATACATCTTTCTGGGTTCTAATCAGACCCTTCCTATGATCATTAATTCCAAGTTCAATCCCAAATAGGAATCCCATCTGATTGCTGTCCTCCAGCAACATCGCAGAGCCATCAGGTGGACTCTCGATGACCTGACTGGAATAAGTCCCTCTTATTGTACACATCATATCTATTCAGAAGAGGGTGCACGACCTTCTCGTAAAATGCAGAGACGCTTGAACCCCAATCTGCAGGAGGTCGTGAAAAAGGAGATCATCAAGTGGTTAGATGCCAGAATCATCTACCCGATCTCCGATACTAGTTGGGTGAGCCCAATTCAGGTCGTGCCTAAAAAGGCAGGGCTCACCACTATAACGACTGAAACCGGAGAAGTCATTCCTACCCGATTAGCCAACTTGTGGAGAGTCTGTATAGATTACCGACGACTCAATTCCTCAACGAAGAAGGATCATTTCCCACTACCTTTCATTGATCAGATCCTCGAGAAACTAGCAGGAAATAGGTTCTTCTGCTTTCTTGACGGGTACTCCGATTACAACCAGGTGGCAATCCATCCAGAGGACCAAGAAAAGACCACGTCCACCTGCCCCTTCGGAACGTACGCATTCCGAAGGATGCCTTTTGGTTTTTGCAATGCACCCGCGACTTTTCAGCGGTGCATGCTTGCCATATTCTCAAATATGGTAGGTGACTATCTGGAAGTCTTCATAGATGACCTTTCAGTTTTTGGAGCATCATTTGATGATTGCCTCCAACACTTGGTCCAAACACTCAGGTGGTGCATCGATGTGAATTTGGTTCTTTCCTGGGAAAAGAGCCATTTCATGGTGCCTGAGGGAATTGTCCTGGGACATTTAATCTCCAAGAAAGGCATCCAAGTGGATCGAGCTAAGGTTGACCTAATCTCTCACCTTCCTATGCCTAGCTCGATCAGGGACATCCATTCTTTTCTGGAGCACGTCGATTTTTACCGTTGTTTCATTCCTGATTTCTCGAAAATCACGTGCCCCTTGACTACTCTTCTCTCTAAGGATGTACCCTTTGAAATCTCCAATGAATGCACATTAGCCTTTGAAAACCTTCGTGACCGAGTCACCCAGGCACCTATCCTACAATCCCCTAACTGGTCTCAACCCTTTGAGATCATGTGTGATGCATCTGATTTCGCAGTAGGAGCAGTCCTGGGGCAGAAAACTGATGGGAAACCCGTGGTCATTTACTACGCTAGCAAGACACTTGACGAGGCTCAGCGTAACTACACGGTTACGGAGAAAGAGCTGCTAGCCGTAGTATTTGCCCTTGAAAAATTTCAATCGTATCTCCTGGGTTCCCACATCATTATCTACTCGGATCACACGACTGTAAGGCATCTCCTTGCCAAGAAGGATGCGAAGCCCCGACTAATCCGATGGATCTTGCTGTTACAAGAATTCGATCTCGAGATTCGCGATAAGGCGGGAAGGCAGAATGTGGTAGCCGACCATTTGTCCCGCCTTCCTTCTGAGATTATCAACCCTTCCGGACCCATCACGGAACATTTTCCTAATGGGCACCTGCTGACTATTGGTACTAGCCTTCCATGGTTTGCTGATATAGTAACTACTTGGCATCTCATCAGATCCCGTTTGATTGGCCGAAGGCCAAGAAAGAGAAATTGTGCTCTGATGCCAAGTATTACATTTGGGAAGACCCGTACCTCTTCTGCATAGGTGCTGATCAAATCATCCGGAGATGTGTTCCGGAAGAGGAAGTCAATAATATTCTCTCTTTCTGCCATGACCAGCCATGCGGTGGCCATTTCTCTGGGCATAAAACCGCATCAAAAGTCCTCCATTGCGGCTTCTACTGGCCCACACTATTCAAAGACGCATACAGTCACTGCAAGGCATGCAGTCGTTGCCAAACTTTGGGCAACATGAGCCATCGCAACATGATGCCTTTGCAATCGATTCTCGTATGCGAAATTTTTGAAGTTTAGGGGATTGATTTTATGGGCTCCTTTCCTGTTTTGGATGGTTTCGAATACATTCTGCTGGTTGTGGACTACATGTCCAAATGGATCGAAGCCATAACGACCCAAACCTGTGATCACAAAATCATTCTCAAATTCATTCATCAAAACATTTTCTCAAGGTTCGGGATTCCTCGTGCTATAATCTCATATGGGGGGACCCATTTCACAAATGCTCAGTTTAGGTCACTGATGACCAAGTACGGGGTGTCTCACCGAATCCTGACTCCTTATCACCCACAGACTAATGGTCTAGCTAAGCTATTAAATCGGGAGATCAAGAAAATCCTACAGGTCACTGTTCGACCTGACAGGAAGGACTGGTCGTCCTGACTTCTGGAAGCCTTGTGGGTCTATAGGACCGCCCACAAAACCCAATTAGGCATGTCTCCCTTTAGACTGGTGTATGGGAAGGCATGTCACCTTCCCGTCGAACTGGAGCATAAAGCCTATTGGGTAGTACGGAACTGTAATCTAGATCTTTCGAAGGCTGGAACCCACAGAAAGCTTCAAATCAGCGAGATCGATGAATTATGCCTGGACGCGTATGAGAACTCGCGAATCTACAAGGAGCTGGTTAAAGCCTTCCATGACAGGCATATCTTAAGAAAGATCTTTCATCCTGGTCAGAAGGTCCTACTCTTTGATGCCCGACTCAAACTTTTCCCTGGAAAGTTACGATCCAAGTGGGTCGGACCATACTTGGTCCGACAGGTTTTTGGAAATGGAGCCATCGAAATCAGTCCGCTCAGCCACGATTCCGAACCTTTTATCATGAACGGTCAGAGACTCAAGTCGTTCATTGATATAACTTCTACTGATTTGGCTGAATCATCTAATATCCTCCATTCCCCTTGAGCTTATTGCGCCCAGCCGATGGCGTAAAACTCAGCGCTTAACGGGAGGCAGCCCGTCATTTTCCTTGTAAACCTAAAACCTTTTTGACACCTTTGTGCACTTAAGGTTCACCCTTTAAGACAGCCGACTCCACCTCAGATGTTTGCATCTGGAATTAGAAATCGTTCGCGACAATCACCCCGACCCATTCACTCACCAAAATACCTGTCCTAAGGAATGAACTAAGCTGAATAAAAACCCCCTAAGTCACAATGAGGACATTGCAAACCTTAGGCATGGGGGGGTATGAAAGTGCAAAACTTGTAAGAAAAGGTTTTAAATAAAAAAATGCACATATGCCAAAAACACCATAAAAATTAAAAAATTTTTTCGAAAAAGAATAAGAGAATAAGAGGAGAAAGGAAATTTTGTGAGAGAAGGAAAAGAAACAAAATGAAAAAGGAGCACAAAAATATGAGAAAAGGGTAATAGTCATTAGTAAGAAACTAAGGAATTGACCTAAGTTCTAGACCTCATTCAAGAAAAGAAATGAAAAGTGCATGGTGAGATTAGTAAGAACGCAAACCTTAGGCATTCTTGGTAGACTCTTAGTACCCATTAAGATCTGGACACTCCTCAAGAGGTTGAGGAAAATGAAAAGCTTAAGTATTAGGTCCAAGGCTTAGGGAGTATTTGGCCTCATTAACTAACTTTTGGTTTACGGGACTCAGTAACCTAAGCACCCTAACCTTACGCACAGCCTGGTTCAGTAAGCGTAAAAATCAAAATCACACAGAAGCGTCGCAAAATTCTGAAAAGAACACCTCGAGTAGGAGCGGTTGATCAACACAAGTTGATTTGGATGAGTTCCCAGCGCGGATAGATGGGAAATCCCCCTCGAAGATGCGTAACAAAATATCATCTCCTCGGTGCTTGTCTCTTAGGATATTTACATATCCTACTGGGGGCATGTAAGCACTTTGCTGGTTCAGATTCCATGGATGGCATTATCACGAAGTGTCAATTTCCAGGGTCTGGATTCGGCCACGGAACACCATGGATGGGATTATCTCGAAATCTCAATAGCCAAGGTTCCGGGGGTTGCCATGGGCGGTGCTATCTCGAAGCATCGATTGCTAGGAACTCTTGAGGATTGATGATGGGAACAAGGAATCTGATATAGACCGTGTTGAAAAGCCAATCCTATGCTAGAATTAAAAAGAAAAAAGAGAGAGAAAACTCTCCAAACAGAAAAATCTTCTATCACTCTTTCTTACAAAATGCATTGCGAACTGAGCCAGGGCTAAAATTATTTCAAGTACGGGTGCTTTAACCACAAAGTCAAATAGACCTTAGGTTAGTTCTTGTGGGACTTAAAAACCTTTGCTAAGGACTGAGGCTGAGGCTAGACAGATCTGGATCTTGGTTGGTACTAGAGTACCTTTTAGGCCTATGGTCAGCATTCTGACCTAATCTAGGTTCAAATGAAAAAAGAAAAAAAAAAGCACTTATCTGAAACCATTAAGAACTTCATGGTCTAGAACAAAGGTTGAAACCTTAAGTTTTTGATAAGGGACTAGCAAAAGCTAGGCATAGGGATATGATGAGAACCTATCCTGAACCCTAACTAGCACAATCTAACCCAGACATGCAAGAAAAAGCTCCTACATAAATCAAAGAAAGGCTTAACTCAGAGAATTCTGAGTTCAAAAAGAAAATAAGTTATAAGGGGTAAAAATGCAATTTCACCAACACAATCTGCAAATAGGGTAACTCAGGGTCCAAACACAGGTTAAACAAAACAAATAAGAAGGAAAGTGGGATGATCTGATCCAAGAAGGGCTACAGCAACTCCAAGGAATTAAATGACATTCTGTAATCCTAAAACAAACCCACTTCAATTCACGTGGTTCGAGGTAGGAAAAAAATAAATAAACCCTCTAAAATTCATAGAAAAATAATCTCTAGGGTTTAGAACCTTCAATTTGGCCTTAGAAACCCATTTTGACCTACATTGAGAACCATGCCCAATTAATGATTTAATTTGAGTTTTTACGTAAATTGGCTAGTCAAACATGGTCTGACTTAGAAACAAAATTCACCATTAAAATTCTTAGGTCAAATTTAGTCATGCATAAAAACTTGAGCCTAAGAAGAGACCTCCTTGACCGACTTTGCAATTTGGTCCTCATCATTTACTTTTTGACCCTCAACTTTCGAAACCCTTGCATTTTGGCCCCTAATTTCCTCATCGTTCTTTGCATTTTGGTCCCTCCTGCAAGTCTCTGCGTAGCACCATGCTCCGGCGACTTTGCGCGGAGCATGGCGCCGCGTAGGGTGAGGGAGGCGTCCTGCAAAGTAAACGCGAAGTTCCCTGCGACGTCTGCTGTCGCAGGGACTCGGCCATGCCACCTGACGATGCCCACACCTTCCGTGCGAACGCGCGGAAGGTATGGGTCTCATCTCCGACCATACTCCGGCGAGGGACGCACGTCGCCTCCCTGCGTCCGACCCTCCGCCACCGCCTTTATAAAGACCAGCCTCGCCAGCCAGTTCTCCCAGCTTGGTCTTGACGGAGAATCCCTCATCCCTCCTCTCTCCCCACTCCGACAGGAACCCACCAGCTCCGGTGGCTCCTCCTCCTCCTTCTCGTCGCTCTGCTGCAATACCAGCAGCAGAGACACCTTCACCTGATCTCCCCGCGTCGCGCCGCACCAAGCGCACGCCTCCCTGCCCTCTTCCTCGCCGCCACTCTCTCCCTCTGGGTGTTTCTTCTCCGGCGACAGTCGGTACGGCTGCCCGCCGCTCCGGCCCCCCTTCGTCCCTGTAGGTAAGTAACAGTTATTTCCCTTCCTCCCCTTTTTCTTTTCCCCAACTTGTTTTGCTTGATCGCCCTACGACCACGCCTGACCACCCTCATCTTCCCCACCTCCGGTCACTCTCCGGCGAGTCGTTCCCATCATCCCACAACCCCATACGACTCGCCAACTGCACCAAAAGCTCCGCCTCACCTCACCAAACACCCTCCACCCCTCCACTGCCACTCCACACCTCCACAACACTCCCCCGATCAAACCCATTTTTTCGGCCACAGAACGACCTAGGCACGCACGCCTAGGCCATCCTGCGGCCTGCTGCACCTCGCACCACCTTCGCCGTGCCACGGCGAAGGTTCCCCTGTGGTCTGATTTGGCCGAGAGGCCCTATTTGTGTTAGATAGACCTGCTGCCTCGGCCGCCATTGGCGACGACACAAGGAGCTTCCAAGCGAGCTCTAGGCCTCAGAGTGTCAGATCTCCAGCTGATGCGAATTGGGGAGAATCGGGTGAAGGTATGCAGCTGGCACGCGAGGGGAAACGAGGACGCAGCTACTGAGGCGAGGTTGCATTCTTCCTGCGGGCGCGAGCGAGAAGGAACAAAGTTTAGTCCCACATTGTAAGATTTCGAAGCACTGCACCCATTTAAATTGATTTTGTGTTTTTACCTTAACGCCTCAGAACACGGGGTGAGGTCCCCTTGCCCACTCGCCCGCCTCGTCCGTGACCCACGCCACGCGGACCTGGCCGACCCGTTTACCCTGCACTCCTCGCGCACCACCCACGCCGGTGCGCCTGGTCACGGGTACGCTACCCGACCCGATAACCTGGCTCTGGGAGAGCCTCGTATGAGCGATTTGCAGAGAGAGAGAGAGAAGTGGGTAGAGGGAAGGGCTAGGTTTTGCTGTGCCTTGTGCAGGAACAGGACGCGAAGGAGGAAGGCTCAACACTTAGCGCGAGAAGAAGAGGAGCAGAGGAAGAAGAAACTCTGAAGAAGTCTTGCAGCTGACCAAGGCAGAAGACCAAGGAAGAAGAAGGCTCGCCAAAGAAGAAGAAGTGGCGAAGGAAGGAAAAGAGGAGAATCACTGTAGCAGACCGCAGTTTAAGTCGTCTGACGACTGTATCAAACGACGGATGAACCTTCAGAGGAGATAAAGCAGAAGGAAGAAAAGAAGAAGAATAAGAAGGAAAGAAGAAGGCTCTGCAGTTGAAGAAAAGAGAAAGAAAAGAGAAGAAGGAAGAAAGAGAAGACCTTGCAGCTGAAGAGCAGAAGACATAAACGAGAAAAAGAACTAAAGAAGAAAAGAAATAGAAGACAAGTAGAAGAAGAAGAGGAATTGAAGGCAAACAGAGCCAAGGAAGAAGAAGACCAGTAAAGAGAGAAAGGCAAAGGAAGAAAAGAAAAAAGAAGAAAGAAGAGAAGAAGAAGACAGAGACGAGTAGAGAAAGAGAAGAAGAGAAGAAAAAGCCAAGATAAAAAACCTTTCCCTCTCCCTCTTATTTTTGTAATTCAATAGAGGAACTTTATACTTCTAGAATTCCAGTAGCTCCCTGAGTTCGACCTCGAGAAAACTATTTCCGAGTAAATTTCTATGGTAATGACAACCGTAGCTGTCTGATTTTATACCACAACGACATTACTGTAATAAGCACTAAAACGAACAAAGACTAGTTGCGGTTGGGAGAAAACCCGTCACTATCACCTCCCCGTCGAATTTGAGCACAAAGCCTATTGGGCAGTACGGAATTACAATCTTGATCTTTCTAAGGCAGGAACCCACAGAAAGCTTCAAATGAGCGAGATCGATGAACTATGACATGACGCGATTGAAAACTCACGAATTTACAAAGAGCGGGTTAAGGCCTTTCACCACAAGCACATATCCAGAAAGATCTTTTTCCCTGGTTAGAAAGTCATACTCTTTGACACCAAACTCAAATTATTCCCAGGAAAACTCAGACTAAAATGGATTGGACCATACCTTGTCCGACGAATCTTTGGAAATGGAGCTGTCGAAATCAGTCAACTCAATAATGATTCAGAACCTTTTGTCGTGAATGGTCAGAGACTCAAATCGTTCATTGAACTCACTGATACAAACTTGGCTGAGGTATCTTTTACCCTACATTCTCCCTGAGCTCATTGCTCCCGGCTGATGGCGTTAAACTCAACACTTAATGAGAGAAACCCGTCATTTTGAAAAAACCCGAAACCCTTCCTAACACATCTTATGCTGAACTCATATTGCATTTTAGGGTTTGTCCATTAGAATAGTTGACTCCACCTCTGGTACCCATACCCGAGCTTGAAATCGCCCGCAACAGTCACCTCAACCCATCCACCCACCCAACACTTGTTCTAATGAATGATCTAAGCTGAACTCGAACCCACCTAATTTACAATGAGAGCATTGCAAATCGTAGGCATAGGGGGGTATTAAATTACAAAATGTTGTGAAAATCACTTCACGAGAAAGGGTTTATCAAAAAAATCACATATTCCAAAAAAACCAAAAAAATAAAAAAATTGGAAAAGAACAAAAATAGAAGGGAGGAAATTTTGAATTGATATCATTTGTTGAGGAGAAAAGGGGAGGAGATAAAAATGTCAAAAAGGAGTACAATTTGAAAAAAAAAGAAAAAGAGATAGTCATTAATAAAAGATTAAGGAATTGACTAGTTCTAGACTAAATCAAAAGAAAGAAAATGAAAGACAAAAAGTGCTAAAGAAACAAAAAGAGATTAGTAGGAACGCTGATCTTAGGCATCTTGGGTTATGATCCTAGGCTTAAAAATTCAAGTATCCACTAAGATCTAGATAGTCCTCAAGAGGTTGGGGAAAATGAGAAGCTTAAGTATTATGTCTAAGGCTTAAGGATCATTCGACCTCATTAACTGACCTTTGGTTTGCGGGACTCCGTAACCTAAGCACCCTAATCCACACACAGTCTGGTTCAGTGTGCCTAAGTATCAAAATCACGCAAATGCATTAAATCAGTTCTGAAAATGTTACCTAGATTAGGAGCGGTTGATCAACACAAATTGCTTTGGACAAATTCCCAATGCGGAGAGGCGAGAAATTCCCCTCAAAGATGCGCAATAACATATCGTCTCCTCGGTGCTTGTCTCTTAAGATATCTAAATATCCTACCGGGGGCATGTAAGCACCTTATGCTAGTTTAGATACCATGGGCAGAATTATCATGAAATGTCAATTACCAAGGTCTGAATTTAGCTACAGAACGCCATAGGCGGGATTATCTCAAAATCTTGAAATTCGGGGTTCTGGGGGTTGCCATGGGCGGTGCTATCTCGAAGCATTGATTGCTAGGGACCCTGTGAGGATTGATGGTGGGAACTAGGAATTCGATATAGACTATGTAGTAAAGCTAATCCAAGTCTAGAAATAAAAAGAAAGAGAGAAAACTCTCCAAAAATAAAGAAAAGTTTTGTCTCTCTCTTACAAAAATGCATTGCAAACTGAACCTGGGCTAAAACATGTTACAAGCACGGGTGCTTCAACCGCGGAGTTCAACGAACCTTAGGTTAGTTCCTGTGGGCCTTAGAAACCTTCATGGAGGACTAAGGCTAGAGTCGGTCAGGTCTAGATCTTGGTTGGTACTTGAGTACCTCTAGGCCTACTATCAGCATTCTGACTTAATCTACAAAAGAAAGCACACATTAGAATTTTTGAGCATAGAAAGGCATTTAGTCTAGAATCAAAGTCAATACCTTAAAATTTTGCTAAGGGACTAGCAAAAGCTAGGCATGGGGGTATGATGGGAACACCATCATGAGCCATAACTAGCTCATTTTGATCCAATTAAGTCAGTAAATGCTCCTACATAACTACAAGAGAGCCATCAGTCACTGCATAATCATTCTGAGGGAAAATTAAGAAATTAGGGTTAAAACTATAATTTTACTATCATATCATGAATGCAATACAACCACGGATTTTCCTAGGGGTTAATTAAGGGTTAAAAGGGTCCTAAAAGGCTAACAAGTGGGTTAAAACAATCAGAAAAGGGTTTGCACGTGTTCTGAGAATTAAATGACTTTTGAAACCCTAAAAATAGATCTGCTTAATTAATTGAGGTTCTGGTCAAAATAAAATTCACCTAAACCTTTTAAAATTCATATAAAAATATTCTCTAGGGTTTGGAACTTTAAATTTGACCATCAGAACCCGTTTTGACCCAGAATAGAGTCTCAGACAGACATTTGCCCTAATTTGGGTTTTTACATAAATTACCTAGTCGAACATGGTCAAAACCAAAATTCAACTTCACCATTGGATTCCTTAGGTCCAACTTAGGTTTGTACCAAAATTTGGACCCAAGATGAGTTTGTCTTGACTTAGTTTGCAAGTTGGTTCTATCTGATTACATTTATGCCCTTAACTTTCAAAATCTTTTCAAACAGACCCCTAACTTTGTCGTCATTCTCACAAAAAGGGCCCTACCACCATTAAACCTATTCCTACTTGCTCTGGCAACCTTGATTTGGAAAGAACTCCTTGATTTCATGACGAATCCCTTTTAAATTTGAAAGGGAAGTTCGTCAAGAAATTCCCTTCCTTTTGAGCCAAATCCCACGCCCCCAAAACCTTCCTAATCTCTCATACAAACGTATGAGAGATTTGGGTATCAAGGAATTTCGCAACTCTAACAAGCTTTCCAAGCTTGGGAAGCTTGCTTCCCAAGCTCAAAACTTCTTCTTGAGATCTATAAAAGAACCCCCTGATCAGATCGTTCTCCCTATGTTCGAAATTGGCCAAGATCCCCCCCAATTCTTCTCTCTCTCTCTCTGCCGAAAGCTCCTCGACGTCCGGCGAGCTCCTCCATCCTTCTTTGTCCTCTGTTCACAATACCAGTAGCAGAGTTATCTTCCTCGTTTCTTCCCCCGTCGAGCCGTACCAGCCGGCGCCCTAATCTCCTTCCTCGCCATTTCCCTCTTTCCGGAGCTGCTCTCTTCTCTGGCGTCGGCAACACCACAACCAACACCTTCTCCTTCCCACTTTGTCCCTTACTACATTCAACTGCTCCCTAAACTCTTCCTCATCACACCAACACTTTCGACATGCTGTTTCGACCTCGACCACGCCTCTGCGACTCCATCGTCTTCCACTGTTCTAGCCACACCTCCGGCGAGGTACATCTCGCCCCACACACCACCAAACCCATCTCCGACTACCTCATAACCCCTGCCACACCTCTCCGCTCATTTCCCCTCTCTCATTTCGATCCATCATCCACCTGAACACCACCCCAAACAGACCCATCATCTCCGACCTAACTCGTGACCGTCCGACCACCATCCATACCCATCTGACATGCCGACCTCCTCAACGAACTCGCCGTGCTACGGCGATACTCTCTGAACCTTTTGACGTGGCCAAAAGGCTTGTTGATGTTTTCAGGTGTCAAGCTCCCACACCATTAACGTAAAGCTTCAAAGCAAGCTTGAGCCCGTTCTATCCGTGCATGCTCCAGGCTATAGCTCCAGGTTGACGCGGAATACTTCCAGGATTACGCCCAGGTTTCCAATTGGGTGAGGCACCATCGATAGCTACTGCAATCAGATGAAGAATCACCTATAGAGGCTTGTGCTAAACTTTCGGTGGGGTAGTCCCACATTGGAAAACGCCGATCCTCTTGTGCTGCATATATTATTTTTGTCATACAGGTTTTCCTCCTCAGAACATGGGGTAAAGTCCCTCTCACCCGCGCACCTGGGCCATGTTCGTGACCTCTGCTCGTGGACCTGGCCTGACCTATTAACCTGCCTAAGCCTCACTCCTCGCTCACCACCCACTGCCGGTGAGCCTGGGCCCAGGTACGCTAGGTCTGATAATCCGATTACCCCTGTGGCTCTGGGAGAGCGAATCCTAAAGAGAGAAAGAGAGAAGAAGAGCCTACATAGGTAGGGGGATGGTTTTGCTCTTGGTGAGAACCGGCTATCACTTAGCTAAATTTAGAAGCTTTTCCCCTGCTGTATGAAGAAAGCCAGAGAAAGAAGAAGGGCTGAAAGAAGAAGAAGAGTTGCAGAGGCAGAGGAGAGAAAGAGAAAAGAAGAAGAAGAATAGAGAAAGGCTTGAGCAGTTTAAGCCGTCTAATTAGTAAATCAAACGATTGGTTTGATTGCATTTCATACATATATACATTGAGTTCATTAGCTATCATTGTAAGGAGTACTTGGTGATCTAAATCATTGTAAGGAGTACATTTCATACATATATACACTTGATCCTAGTGCTACTTTATTCTGAAATAGTTTTTGTTTATAATTTCATAGCTTTCTTGTCTTAAATTGCAATTTTGAGAATTGAATTCCATATTACTCCTTGTGTTCGACCTCGGAACTTTTTCGAGTAATAAATTTATTTGTTTGAGTACTACTTTGGCTATACTACAATGCGACAATTTTAAAACACCGATTTAGCACACAAACAGTAGTGTTTAAACATTTGATGCACATAAGAAATAATTCTTTCAGTTGCACGCAACATTACTGTAGATAATTAATGACTTTTCAGCATAGCGAATTTGTCAGGATGGAGTGATCACAGACATTAGTGTTGCAATAAAAATATTATTTTAGGTGTTGCTTTAGTATATTTATCACAATGTAAACATATGTTGCGTCATTTTATTTAATTATAATTTTTACTGGTTAATTTTTAGGTCGTTCACTAGGAGGTAGTTATTGATATGCATCACTCTCTATGTATAGAAATGTTCTTTTATTCTAAAAATGTTAATTTTATTTACAAAATGAA